>JAJTUV010000698.1:0-1338923 GCA_021653895.1 Mastomys natalensis | reverse complement strand
GCATGATTGGATGAACAGTGGGGAATTGTGATTGGAAATGGGCATTGTGATGGACAGTCGGCATAGACATGGTTGGACAGATGGTGGCATTGGTGATGGTGGAGCAAGCTCAAAGCTATCACCTAATTATAACCCCTTGTAAAATCAAAATTAAATTACATACTTGCAACATACCAGACAAAGAATATATGTTTCCATTTCAAAATGGAAGAAAGGGGACCTAATGAGAAAATACTAAACTAAAACCTAGCAACACAAACTCCAAAATCCTGCCTTAGATGGCTCTTCTATTCTATGCCTTCTAGTTTTATTGACTGCAACACACTTCTCTGTATTGGGCTGGTTACACACACTGCCTGCCCCTATTCTTGGCAGATACTCCACAATTTTGGTATCTCAATATCTTGAAGTCTCCAACACTATCTAGGCTTTGCTTTCACAGCTCACACAATGTATCTCCATGAAGGGACTCCCTTCCTATATACCTGGCCTCAGACATTTCCTTAACCAGGGAGGAAATTCTCTAACACCTTTATATCGTTATCTTCCTTGATAAAGTCAGAACCACATGGCCAAAACTTCCAAATTTTGTTTCCTGTTGGGCCTGGGCAGGAACCTGGCCCTTTCCATGACTCACCTTTGCATAATTGTTGATCTGTTGTTGAATATGCTTTGCTTTTCACAAGGGGAGGTTTAGCGGTGGAGTATTGCTTTAAGAGGACTAATCCCTTTATTCCATTTAGCGTCAGACCTCTCCTTAATGTTCTCATCTGTTTGATCACAAAGCTTGGCTCCGAAATTATATGTCCTGATGCTACTTTTATCCTTAAACTGTGCAATTTTTTTCCCCTACTTGCTCTTTTTCATAGTAGATGTCATAAAAGTGATCACTAATAACAAGGCAAAAGTCAATACTAGGCCCAGGACATTAATGTAAGTCTCCTAAATTTTGCCTCCAATAGATATGTTGAATAAGAATACCAGGCACATTTTTGGCCAAAATATCATAAAAATTGTCTTTAGGCTACTTGCTAATATTCTTTTCCTCTGAAACCTCTTGAATAGGGCCTTCATAGTTCAAATTTCTCTAAGCACTATCATCTTTCATGTTCCTATTGAGGTGGCCCATCAAGCGCTGTTTAAATTAATTAACCACTTTTTAAATCAAGAGTCCCAGTGTCTTCCACATTTCTCCAACAAACAGCATGGTCAGGGCTGTTGCAACCACACCCTAATCCTTAATTCTAACTTCTGTCTTAGTCAATGTTCTATTGTCATGACAAAACTCATGACCAAAAAAAACTTATAGAAGCATTTAGTCGGGGGCTTGATTGCAATTTCAACAGGCTAACCCATGATCATCATGGTGGGAGACTGTGGTGGCAAAGAAGCATGGCCTTGGAGTAATAGCTGATCTGTAGGCAGAGGCAAAAATTCTAGGCCTGTTGTAGACTTTTAAAACCTCAAATCTCATCCACAGTGACACATCTCCATCAACAAGGTCGCAACTCCTATCCCTAAACAGTTCCTATGATATTTTGGTAGAGAATGTGGCTACTTTCTGCCCTTGTCAAAAAAAAAAAAAAAATCTTCCTGAGACTAAATTAAAGAGTTATGGATTAACAGTTTTGACAGAGGAGATTTCAAAACAGACTGATGTTGACTGTGTGGTTATTGGTGACCAGTCTTGTACAGATTTATAAAGAAAAGGAACAAGCTGAGCAAAGAAAAAAAAAATGAACATTTGTAGGGGGGAAAGGGGAGTACCAGGAAGTGTAAACAGATTAAGGAAAAGCTTGATGCTAATTAGAATAAAAGAAATAATGACCCCAGAGCAAGACCCCATCAAGCTAAGTTTCCATCTTGTGAAAAGGAAGTAAAGAAAATCTGAGGGCCTGGAGTGATTGTCCACACCTTTAATCCCAGCACTCAGTAGGCAGAGGCTGATAGATCTCTGAGCCTGAAGCCATCCTAGTCTACAGAGTGACTTCCAGCACAATCATACTTAGGTAGTGAAAGAAACATCAGAAACAGAAAGACTGATGAAATGTATTTGAATGCAGACAGGCATATTCCAGCTCAAATAAGCAGAAGAATTTGGCAGCTTTTTCCATGTGGTTCTGGCTTTAGAGTCAACGATACTAGAAAGAGGTTATGAGCTCTCCCTCTGCAACTAAGGAAAAAGCTTCTGAGGCCAGGCATATGTATTAAGGGTGTCTCTGCATAGAGGTCCAGAGAAGCCATTGTTTGAAGCTGTGAGGTTAAAACCTGGATTGCCTTGGAGACCACAAAATTTCAGAGATGCCAGAATCATGGAATACTTGCTGAGGAAAATTGTTAACAGGAAGTGGAACAAACCCAAGAGATAGAAGTATGTTGCAGTCAACAACACTGAAAGAAGTTGGAGATCTGAAAGGCATCAGACATGGAGATGCGGAGTTTGGAGTTTGCCCAGCTGGTTTTCAGCCTTGCTTTGGTCCAGTATTTCCTCAGTATGTTCCGTTTCCTTCTGTTTAGAATGGTAATTATATTCTCACATTGTGATGGCACTATAGGTCATTGTTATAGGATAGGGGGGCATTGTGATGGGACATTAAGTCACTGTGAAAGGAAGAAGGTGACAGTGATTGAACAGGCCACTAAGGTGAAGGAAAGGTGGAGCACTGGGAAGGGAAATTAGGGCATTATAATGAGACAGTGGGGCAATGTGATGGTTTGTATATGCTTGGCCCAGGGAGTGGCACTATTAGGAGGTGTGGCCTTGTTGGAATAGGTGTCTCCCTGTGGGAGTGGGCTTAAGAACTTCACTCTAGCTGCCTGGAAGTCAGTCTTCCAAGAGCAGCCTTCAGATGAAGATGTAGAATTCTCAGCTCCTCCCACATCATGCTCGCCTAGATGCTGCCCTGCTCCCACCTTGATGATGATGGACTGAACCTCTAAACCTGTAAACCAATCCAATTAAATCTTGTCCTTTATAAGACTTTCCTTGGTCATGGTGTCTGTTCACAGCAGTAAAACCCTAACACAGACAATGTATTGGGACAGTAAATATTATGGTGGGACAAGGGACCACTCTAATGGGACAGTAGAGCATAGTGATGGGGACATTGGAACTTTGTAATAGGCCAGAGGACTAATGTGATAGGATAAGTGTATTGTGATGACAAATGAGTCCACTATGATGTGACACTGAGCCTTGTGAAAAAACATTGAGAAGAGGAGATGGTGTATTATGATGGAAAAGTGGACCACTGTGGTAGGACAGTAAGTTGTGATGGGAACGTGGTGCATTGTGATTGGACAAAGTAGCATTGTGTTGTAACAATGGGACTCTGTGATAAGACAATGTGCCCTGTCATAGAACACTGGAGCATTGTGATGGGAAAATGGGACATTGTTCTGTGGTGGTGCAGTATTAGAAGGGACACTGGGGTGTAGTGACAGGCCGGGAAGTCATTGTTATGGAAAAATGAGGCATTGGGAAGGACATGGAAAATTATGATGGGAAAGTCCATTATTATGGTAGGAGAAAAGCATTGTGATTACACACTGGAGCATCTTGAAGGGGTAATGGGAAATTATGAAGATACAGTGGAACATGGTTATATGATATTGGGTCATTTTCATAGGACAAGAGCCACAGAGATCATGTGATGGACAACTATACTATTGGCATATAACAGGGCAGCATGTGATGAACCCATGAAAAACCACATGCATTGTTGTGGGATAGAGGAGACTTGTATTTTAATAGTGGATTATTGTGATAGAAGAAGGGAGAATAGTGTTGTAATCTTGAGCACTGTTTTGGGACAGAGAAGCATAGTGACAGAACAGTTGAACTTTGTGATGGATAAATTATCACTGTGTTTAACAGTGGAGCACTATGCGGGAACATGGCATGATTGCAGTAAACCAGAAGAGCTTTGCCACAGAAAATTAAAGGATTATGATGAGATAGAAGAAGATACTGATCACTAAGAAGAGCGCTGCAATTGGACAGTGAAGTATTACAACATGACTGGTGAGCATCACATGGTAGGAGTATTATGGTGAGACAGAGGAGCACTATGGTGAGACAGAGGAGCACTATGATGTGTCATAGGACACTGCGATGACATAACAGAGCACCATTATATATCAAGGAAAAACCATGATGAGACAAAGGAGATCCTGATGAGACGGGGAGCACTATCATAAGAGTGTAGTATTGATTTTCAACTTTATGTTTCTGGTACCCCCACTCGGTTGTGTATATCTTTGCACAATATAAGTTCAGAACAATGTCATCACCTTACAAAGGAACCCCATATCTACTGGTAGCTTCTTCCTTCCCCATCTCCACTGCACGGCACACTGATTTCTGTTCTGTCTCCTGGATTTGCTTACTCCAGACATCATGTAAACAGGATCAACCAGTGTGGCATAATGTATCTCGTCTCTCTCCAATAATGTTTCCAAATTTCCCACGTCTGTTAGTTAGTACCTAGCTCTATTTTTGCAATAAATATTGTCTGCTGTATTGCCATATCCTATCTCACTTATCCAGTCATTTGTGCAGGGATATTGGGTTGTTTCTACTCTGATTCTATTATGAAGAGTTCTTCTATTAATATTCATGACAGGAAGAACTTTTGTAATGCACGATACAAGATTTAAAAAGTATTTTAAATATTATCAGTACCACTGTGATAAAAATAAACTAGTTCATAAAAAGTTTATGAGGTTTTATTTTCCTTTTTTAATTGAGAAAATTAGAGAATCTCACGTTTCAAGAGAAACAACAGATGAAGACTCTTGTGCTCTTGCCAAGTTATTCTGCTGGTGATGTTTTATAGCTGCATGGTGCAATGTAACACAGAGACTGTAGACACCAAAAAGTCTACCAGTCACATCCAGATTTTACTTGTACTTGAGTTTCTGTGTTTCACTTGTCCTCGTGTATGTATGAGGATGTGTGTATGTGTGTGTAAGAGTGTATGTGTGTTTATGTGTATGTGCTTGTGTGTGTATACATGTGTGTATATGTGTGTATGTGTGTATGTATATGTGCATATATGTCTGTGTGTGTGTGTATGTGTGTCTCCACACAAGCTATTAAGCTCCACTAAAGTCAAGAAGCTACAAAGTTCTTATACAACAGGATCCCTCTACTTTTGTCCACCCACTTTCTCTGTCTTCCCTCTGTTCCCTACCTACTCTGTTCACAATATTTTCCTTGTTATTCCTGTAATATTAGTGTAATCAATAATAAAGACCTCTCTCATTCTGTTATTAGAAATGTATGCCCTCTTTCATTTTTTTCCATAAGCCAAAGAATTAAGATTCTTTTGATCATTTCAGAGTGCAGATCTGGTTTCCTTTGAATTCTCTAGTTTTCTTATTTGCTAAGTCCTTGATCTCTGTTCTCATTTTTTATTATTTCTCTCTTCTTCTGTATTCTTTAGGCTTAGAGAAAGTTTTTATTTCTCATTTCCTAGTTGCTGTGTTGGAAGCTTAATGTTAATGGAAGCTTAAAAATTAAGTGTGCTAACACTTAATTTACACATTCCCTTCACATCACTAACTACTGTGCATCTCATACATTTGATGCACTATTTTCAATTAAGATTTAAGTAAGTATGAATTTCACATCTATCAGTTTTTAAAGTAAGATTTTACTTAATTGAAAATATATTTGAAATTTGTCTTGAAATATTGACCTATAGCTTATTTGGAAGGATATTACTTGATTTTCCAATATCTAGGGATTTGCTAGCTAGCTTTCTGTGACTTGTTTCTAGTTTGATTACTGTATGAGAGCATGCTTTGTGTGATTTCTGCTCTTTGAGACTTATTTGGAAATGTTTATGGCTGAGAATGTGATCTGCCTTGACTCCATGTGAGCTGGAGGGGATATGAATTCCCCTTCCACTACACGGAGTACTTTGCAAATGCCAATTAGATCATGTTGACGGATGGTGCAGTATGGGCCATTTATATCCCTACTGATTTTCTGCCCACTTTATCAATTCCTGAGAGAAGAGTGTTGGTCTTCCACTAGGGAGGTGAGTTTCCTCCATTTCTTTTCCCATCCATCACTTTTACCTTGTCTGTCTTGGATGTCGTTAAGGATGGCTTCATTGTCTTTGAAAATTGGCCTCTCTATAAGTATACACTTCCCTCTCTCCTCAGGATAACAGTCCCATCCCCATGCCCTTTATTAACAACTCCATTCTCTTCTGATTACTGGTGGCATGTTGTTTATCTTTCTCCATCTTTTACTTTCCACACATCTGAATCATTGTATTTTTTTAAGTGAGATTCTTTTGATTATTTGGTTTCGTGTGCTTTTGCATCTTTTTGTGGTATGTATATGTCTGTTCATAAGTGCCCAGGATCATGTTACTCTGTGTGTGTGTGTGTGTGTGTGTGTGTGTGTGTGTGTGTGTGTGTACATGTGGAGGTTAGAGTGTGGGAACTGGGATCTAAGAGAGGGTGAGGGAGATGGAGGCACAAACCTGGGAAACAGACTTGGGAGACCAGCATTGAGGTGTAGATCTACTGTATTGAGAAGCAGCAAGCATTTTTGTACAGCTTTTGGACCAATGGGGAACTGGCATAAGCTCTGGAGGAGCCAACCATCCCACTGTCACTATGGGGAGGTGTCAGACTGCCAGAACCTGAAGGAACTTCCGTAAACAGTGGAAGCAGCTATCACCCTGTTTCAGGCCCATTCTGAGGTTACAGTAGTTTGCTAGGATCCTCTATTTTATATCAGATGGTTTGCAAGTGGGCATGGGCACTCATTCTATTATGATGGTATTGGAACCTCCCTCACTGTCCTCCTGGCTTCACCCAGGGGTCAAAACACTCACACTAGAGATTAAAATCAAGTGTCTCCCTTGATTTCTCTCTATCTCTCTCTCCTGACCCAAAGTCTCTTGCAGAAGCTGGGACTTGCTGATTTAGGTAGTTAAGCTAGCTATCATGTGCTACGGTTCCCCTGTCCCTGCTTCCTGAGTATTGGAATTACAGGAGAGCCACCACAGTTGTCCTTTTTTATGTGTGTTCTGGGGATCCAAACTACAGTCTTCAAGCTTGGTAAGCTCTTAATCCCCTGGGCCAGCTTTCCAGTACCTTAAGTGTCTGTCAAGAACCAGCTCCATCAAATCCTTCTCATCAAGGATCAGAGAATCTCAGAAAGAAAAGAGGCAGAAAGAGTACTGGGTAACAATAACAAATGTGTGGGAACAATACAGAGACTAGCTGGGAAGAGAAAGGAGCAGGAGTGAGAAGAGGGTACTTGAGGGCTGGGGTGGTGAAAAGAATCAAAATGCATGTTATACATGTTTTTAAACAATCAACTAAACCCATTATTATATATAATTAATACTGCTAATAAAAAAAAAGAGAAAAATAAAAACTGGTGAGATGACCTGGGTTAAGAGCCCTTGCTACTCTGGTAGAAGATCCAGGTTCGATTCTCCAGCACCTACATGGCAGCACACAACCTCCTACAACTACCTGAAACATCCAGTTCCAGGGTGTGGTGGTTTGAATAGGTTTGCCCCCATAGATTCATGTGTTTGAATGCTTGGCCATAGGGAGAGGTACTATTAGGAGGTGTGGCCTTGATGGAAGAAGTGTGGCCTTGGAAGAAGTGTCACTGTGTGGGTGGGCTTTGAAGCCTCCTAAGCTCAGGCCCCACCCAGTACAAAAGAGAGCCTCCTCCTGGCTGCCTGCAGATCAAGATGTAAACCGCTCAAGTCCTTCTCTAGTACCATGTCTATCTGCAACCTGCCATACTTCCTTCCATGACAAGAATGGACTGAACCTCCGAAACTGTAAGCCAGCCCCAGTTAAATGTTTTCTTTTACCGGAGTTTCCTTGATCGTGGTGTCTCTTCACAGCAAATAAAACTGGGACTCAATGGATTCAACCCCCTCTTTCGGCATACTCGTCATACACAGACACATATGCAGACAAAATCCACATTCACATAACATAAAAATAAGCAAATCTTGTAGGCTTAGATTTTTCTAAAACCTACTTTATTTAGGGTTCTAAAATGCTTTAATCTCCCTTCTAGCACCCCAACTATGAGTAGTGGAAAAAGAAGCTTCTAGGAAAAGGGTTTGGACTTGTTTAGTAGTTCTTTTGGGTGATTCCACTCTTTGTTGTCAGGATACCAGCAGTCCAGTCCAATAGCAAACACCGAACATGAATCAGTAGCAGTGGATAGATTCAGCAGAAGCTGCGAGGCTCTGCCAAATTGGCACGAGTCAGCAGAATCAAGCAAGACTCAGGAAGAATACCACTAGTTCTTTGGTGGTTTTCTCTCTACAAAGTGAAGACAAGGAAAGTGTTGCAGGACCAGAGAAGACCATGAAGCATTGCACAGCAAGCGAAGACCAATGAAGACAGTGAAGCATTGCAAGGCATTGCAATGCAAGAGTATCCTTCCACTGTCTGTGGGGTTTCTACTTACACTCTTTCCAAACACCACATGCCCTCTCAAGCACCTGTTCTCAGCAAAACATCCTCTCATGTGTCTATTTAAGAAAACATCCTGTCACAATACAGCTTCCAGAGAAACATCACGTGATACGACTGAGTTTCCAAAGAAACTTATATTTTCTTTCTACATATCTTAGGCCTAGTGCTGGTGGGACACAGAAACTTTGTTCCCAGGCTCTTCCTACCAGTCAAATGCAAACCTCAGTAGAAGTGGCTTCTTCTCCTTCCCCAAGATTTCCAGAAGCAACAGAAATTCAATCATAGCCTCCCAAGTTATTCAGAGGTCCAGAGATAGCGCAGTTCTGTTCCAAGCCCACAGACAAACATACACAGGCAGGCTGCTGAAGGCAGGCACAAGTTCCAGGCTCCTGATCTCAAGGCCATATTTATACAGACTATACTTATTACCTCCCTTGTTCCGTGCATTCTCCTCTCAATACTACATCATAGAACAGACATAATTTGAAATGCATAAACACTTTATTGGTGTCTCATATTCTTTCTTTTTCCTATGAGTGGTACTCTGATACTCTAACCATTGCTTCTGTTCTTTTGCACTCAACCATACATCATCCCAGAGTTCTTTCCAAATCAAAAGAATATTGGTTTTGGTTTTGCTTTGTGCTTGTTGCCTGTTTATAAATTTCTGCTTAGTCTCTCCTGACTTTCTTGGTGTGACTTGAATTTTTGACAATTCTGTTCTGAATTATCCAGTGTCGTTCTAGTGGACTTCTTTGGTATTTGTAACCGTTGTCCCAGTTTAATATATAGATAGACTTATCTGTCTGTGTCTCTTCAGCACCCACCAGTGTTATCAACCAGGAAAGGTAGAATGTACAAGTTTTACACATTCCTTTGTGTCCTTTCCTTCCCCTAAATATGACCATCTTCATCAGCTCACACATATATTTAAAACTGGCAGACATTGCTATGTGTGATGGTTTATTATGATCAGCCCAGGGAGTGGCACCATTAGAAGGTGTGGCTCAGTTGGAGTAAGTGTGTTTTTGTTGGAGTAGGTGTGTCATTGTGGATGTGGGTTTTAAGAACTTCATCTCAGCTGCTTGGAAGGCAGTATTCTGCTAGCAACCTTAGATGAAGATGTAGAACTCTTAGCTCAGCCTGCACCGTGCCTCCTAGATGCTGTCATGCTCCCACCCTGATTCTGGACTGAACCTCTGATCTGTAAGCCAGCCCTATTAAATGTTGTTTTTATAAGAATTGTCTCGGTCATGGTGTCTCTTCACAGCAGTAAAACCTAAACTAAGACACTATGTGTTTTTCTTCAGCTTCTCCAAGCTTCAGTCAGAGAGGATGCTTTTTATAGTGCCAGCAGTGACCTCGAGACTCATAATTGACCTGCATCGGTATCATCTTATACAAAGCTCAGAGAGCATTGTAGAAGATGTGTCAAAGACACTGTAAGAGGAATAAGAAGGAATGAGGTGAGAGAGCAGTGTGAATACTGCTTTCCAGGCCTGACAGGGTCGTGGTTGTCACATATTTGAACCCAAAGTAGCTGTGATTCTCTGCACAAGATCTGCCTGTGTTTGGGTCTGTCAACACACTGTCATGGAAGGAGGGACTTGTATTTACACACAGTTAATGGCTTACTGTGCCATGATGATAAGGGAGAGACATATTCCTCAAGTGGTGTAGCCATTGATAAGTGACAGAAAACAAATCTCACCTGCTTCTGTAAATAACCTTAATGAAACTAACGGGGGTGGGGGGGAGACAAGACAGTAGAATCAAAGCTGGACTGAGAAGAGGAAGGGCGTTAATATGTTCCTAGACAAAGCACACATGGGACCGGAAAAGGCAGCAGGATGGGTATGGAAAACAAGAATATTACAAAAATAATTTATATACAAACATGAAAATTCATATATAAAATCATTACTATGCACAATTAACATATACTAATACAAACATTTTTCATTGATTAATTAATTTATTTACTTTACATCTCAATTGCAGCTTCCCCTCCCTCCTCTCCTCCTACCCTTCCCTCTCACTTTCTCCCCCAACTCCCCACCCCCTTTCTCCTCAATGAAGGGGAGGTCTCCCATGGGATATCACCCTGCTTTGGCATAATTAAGTTTCAGTAGGACTAGGTACATCTTTCTATTGTTAGAGTTAAGACAAGGTCGTCCAGCTAGGGGAATTCCCTCCTCCAGTTGTTAGGGGACCCCCATGAAGACCAAGCTGCACATCAGCTACACATATGTAGGGGACCTAGGTCCATCCTATGCTTGCTATAAAAACAGTTTTTAAAGGGAAAAAAAAACTTTTTTTTTCATTCCTGGGGGACATTCTCATTGACCCTACTTAAGAAAAACTGAATTTGAAAGAAGGGTTTCAAGTGGCCAACTAGACCTAAAATCCATGCACTCTCAAAGTTTGTAACTGTAGAGTCACACATACACTCTGAGCTCCTAGACAAAGCACACACAGCAGACCAGCCAGACACGTGTCCCTGTACCACGTGCAACAGCCCCCGGAAAGTCTCGTCCACTGCCTGGACCTGGCATGAACTGCAACCCAGAGTGCAATTCAGCCAGAAAATGGGCAAGAGTGGCTGCCCTCATTTCCATAAAACCAATTAATCATGATCACTCATGCTTACATAAGCTGACCAAACTGACCTGCCCAGGATCTTTTTAAAGTTTTTTTAAAAGTGTATATTAATCATACACAACATTTGCTTTTTATATAGCATTGTCATACAGAAGCTATGATCTTGTTGGAGCTGAATATTCTTGGTTTTGCATTGTTGAAAATGAATATTCTTGGTTTTGCACAAAGAAACACTGGAACAAAGTGAAGGTAGCCCTACAAGACAATTTCTCTTTTGGATAACAACGAGTCTTGACCCAAATCAGGAAAGCAAGAACACCGGTAGGAAGTTTGCTTTGGCTTTATTCTAATGCAAGTGGTTACTGCGTCTTTCCCTCATTGGCTTGGGTGTGACCTCACAGTCTTTTGAGATTAGCTAATTTTAAAAGAATCTAAGCAAAGGAAAAAGATGGCCACTCATGGGACTTCAAGTTTCTGGAAGGCATTGAGGTCTTTTTGTAAACAAATGTTTTTACAAGATGAGGAAGATTAGATTTTAATTCCTTTCCATGAAGTTTTTAGGAGATAAGGGAGATTTATACAATATTGGACCTACACAAGCTGCCTACCTTTGTTAGAAAAAAAATTCACAATCCCCCAAACCCCCATATATTTTCTTTTCTTTTTTTTTCAATTAAGCCAACATATGCTGGCTTTCTGAAGTCTCTAGTAATACTAAAGTATCTTTGTGATAAGTGACCAGGGATTGTTCAGTCTCCTTGACTCTCTGGAACCTTGTAACAGGAATTAATTATCCCACCTACCTCTTTAGCATGCCTTAAGGTGAGTCTGTCTTTCTTGATATGGTTCCAGGGTATCCTTTGACCAATAGATTGACTCTGTCTGACTGGAATGTTAGGGGTCCGCCCAGACCAGAGAATCTATTTTTTTGACTATTGAGAGTTTTCTCTGAACAGTCGCTCACTGCTACCCTAGAACCTTTAGGAACCAGGTCAAAGATAAGAACCCCCAAAACACTTGATATCTCTGGTCTCTGTTGAGGATGAGGCTGCCAAAGACCCAAGGACATTTCTGGATTTTAACCAAGAAAAAAAAAAAAAAAAAAACAATTACTTTTCTTTGGAGTCTTTTACACTGGTATGCCTAGCCAAATATTACATTCTGTTTTTATCGTCACTAACCAAAGAGGTACCTGAACAGCCCTTATGAAATTAGGTCAAGGAGCCATCTGCCTTAAAGCTGAAAGAGGTTATTGAGTGTAGCAATCACTATCCCTATGTCTTCATAAGGATTTCTAATACTGTGATGAAACACTATGAAAGAAAAGTAATTTAAAGAGATTAGGGTCTGTTTTAGCTTATTAACTCTGAGATCACACTCTATCATTGAGGGAAATCAAGGCACAAACTCAAGGGGGAACCTGGAGGTGGGAACTGACGAATAGACTACAGAGCAAACTGTCCACTGGCTTGCTCCTCATGGCTTGCTTAGCCTGTTTTTTTAATACCACCTAGGGCCATCTGCCCAAACATGGCACCATCCAGAGTGTGCTAGGCACTCCCAGGTCAATCAGTAATCAAAAAAAAAAAAAAAAAAAGCCTCACAGATTTGTCTATAAGTTATTTTTATGGAGGCATTTTCTCAACTGTGATTCCCTCTTCCCTGGTAACCCTAACTTGTGTCAAGTTGACAGAACCAACTGGAATGCCTTGTTTTTCCATTCTTCACTAATCCCTCTTGCCCACTTCCACTCCTACTGGTCCCTTTTCCCTTCCCAAATATCTGCATGTTAGTTTGCTTTCTAGACGATAAAATAAAACATTGATCCAACGTAACTTGGAAAGGAAAAGGTGTGCTTGGCTTTCACTACCTATTAGGTCTCAAAGAAACTTGGGACAAATGACTAACTGATGTGCTTATTAACATATAAAAGGACGCTGACCAGCACTCCCAGTATTCCTCAGTGCCGTGGCTCCGCCCAGCTCTCCAGCATCCTTCAGGGCCTATGGCTCCTCCAGCTCTCCCAGCCACCCTCAGGGGCTGTGGCACCTCCTAGAACTTCCCATCCATCCCCTGACCTAATACTCTTCTTTCCTAGCTTCTCTTCCCTGTATAACCTCAGTCCTTTTGGCTACATGCTCTCCCTTGGTCCACTTGCTCCCTCGGTTCCCATGTGCTCCCTTTGTTCCCTCTTTCTTCTCTTCCTGCCTCACTGCCTCCACCCTCTCCTCGCATGACCCAGTGCAGTCTGCTGGCCTACTTTAGTGTAGACCAGCAGTTCTCAACCTGTGGGTTGTGACCACATGGGGGTCACATATCATATACCCCGCATATCATATATTTATAGTACAATTCATAGCAGTATCAAAATTACACTTATAAAGTAGCTGCAAGATAATTTTATGATGGGGGGATCACCACAACATGAGGAACTCTATTAAAGCGTTTCAGCATAAGAAGATTGAGAACCACTGGTCTAGACCCTTCTAGATGCCTCTGGATGCTTTCTTCCTCCTATCTGTCATAAACCTTCTCCTCAATCATACTTAGGAACAGTCATGTCCTCATTTTTCATTCACTTCCCAATAATAATCTACCATTGAGGAAAGTCAGGGTGAGAACCCAAGACAGGGACCCAGGAGCAGACACTGAAAGCAGGAACCTGGAGGAGGAAACTGAAGCTGAAGCTGTGGAAGAAACTTTATGGCTTGCTCCACGTGGCTTATTTAAGCCTCTTTCTTGTACCAGAACCTGAAGCAGAGGCTATGGAAAAACCTACTTACTGTCTTGCTCTCCATAGTTTGCTCAGTTTTCTTTCTAACATACCTGAGGACCACCTGCCCCAAAATAGAACTGTCCCTAGCAGAGCGAGCATTCCCTTATCAATCATTAATCAAGAAAATGCCCCACAGACTTGACTACAGGGCAGTATGACCAAAGAATTTTCTCAGTTGAGTTCCCTCTTGACAGATGACTCTAGTTTGTGTAACATTAGATAGATAGATAGATAGATAGATAGATAGATAGATAGATAGATAGATAGATAGATGATAAAATAGATAAACAAACAGTGTAGCCTCCTTCCTTCTTTCATGCCTACAGAAGCATGGATAAGGAAATAGTCGCAGGCACATGGGCACTTTTACCAGCTGCTATATTACTCAAGAAAATGCTTCCCTTTCCCAGCACCCATAACTGTCTACAGTTCCTCCTCAGTGAACAGTGAGACCTTGGGAGCCCTTCCCTCTTACTACTAAATTTTGACAATTTGCTCCTGAAGTATTTTGTAGGAGATTTATCTACAAGAGAATTCTGGGTTGGTGGTTTTCATCAGCATCTGGATGGCTTTCTGCCACTTTCTCTGACTTCCTAGAGCTCCTGAGATGTCCTTGATTATTTAATGTTTCTCCTGGTGGATTAAGGTGTGACTTCCACCCACTACTAATGTTCATCTTGTCTTTGGTGTGTAGAACTGTGACCGACTTGTGTAGAAGGTTTTGTCTTTATCCTGTTTAAGCTCTGCTCAGCTTCTTGAATATGAAGGTCTTTGTCTTTTACCAACTTGTGAGACTTTCAGCAGTTCTTTTAGTAACTCTTTATCTCTTCCCCTCCAGCATGCCTATAGAGCCTTCTCTTGTGTTCTCAAAGATCTCTGAGTGTCAATTCGTGATCTCCAAGCTGTGTCCTCTGAGTTGTTCACACTACATACTTTCCATGCCCCAACAACGCTCATGGTTTCTTCTCTTGTCTACATTCTGCTTTGAGACCCTGCATTCAGTCTGCCATTGTCCATTTGTTTCTTGTTTGTTTTGGTTGGTTGATTTTGTTGTTGTTGTTTTGAAGAGGGTGCTTATATGTGTTTTTCAATTTTGAACTCTTTATCTCTTTTTGAAAAAATCTTTTGTCTCTTTACTTGGATTCTGTTCTTTGAAACTTGTGGGGGGTTTTTTGGTTTGTTTGTTTCAAGTTTGTTCACACATTCACATAGCTCTGGATGATGTTTTGTGATGAATTCTTCCAACATCTCATAGTGGGGCAGACATAAATGAACATTCTCTCTTTTTCCATTCTGAGATATTCTCAGCCTTCAGTGTGGTTGGTGATATTTTTTTTTTTTTTTTTTTTTTTAGTGGTCATTGGGCCCTGGGTATTTTGCCACCTCTGGCTCCCACAGGTTGACACTCTAGGTGACATAGTTTGCTGTTGAGGATGAATGTCTTTCTCATGGATGAATGCCTCATGGATGAATGCCATAGGTAGAGATGGAACGCTCTCTTCTGGCCATGAGGCTAGAGGCCTAGACATCTATCTCCATTGACACTGCAAGTGGAACTACTTCATTGCTCAAAGGGTAGCATCCTGGCCTCTTACCTGACATCTTCTTTTATATTTAAAATTATATTTAAAATGTAGAGATTTTTATCTCACGTAGTAGGGCCAACAGACAGAGGAATGCTTACTCTTCCCTGCAGAAGGGACAGCCCTAGTAGAGATGTGTGTACACTTCTCAGGTGACTTTGGTCTTGTTTCTCATGTCTCTCTCTGTCTTTCTCTCTCCCTCTCTCTCTCTCTTGCCTTGTTTGTGGTCGCTTTTACAGTGAGTGTGAATCACTCTTATAATTAAATGAAGCATATGCGTACTATTGTTCTTCCCATCCCTGCCTCCAAAGTACCTTTGTGTATCAAGATGTTTACTGTTTTTCTACTGGATTGGGTCCAATGCATGGTCTCCCCCTGAGAAATAAGAGTTAGCTGTGCTTTGCTATGGTGTTGAGCTGTTTTGAATTAAAGACAGCCCAAGATGTTCCTTTCTCTTTTCAATTACAGAATTATAATTGAAATTTTTAATTAAAAATCAGCCTTGCTTAGCAAGTGCCACCCATGACTGGGAGTGAAGGGTTGCCACAGCTGTGGAGAGCCTATTTTCCTTCTCGGAGAGCTCTGTCAACATCTGTCACCCTGGCTTCCCCTGCATGACCTTGAAGAGCACAGCCTTTCTCCTAATGCTCGCTGGCTTCAGGCCACAGTGAACTGCGAACTTCTGCATGCAATTAAGCTGAGCAGATGGTCGTAACCTATAATATACATCACCAGCGATGAGAAGTCACGGATGTGTGGGTGTGAGTAACCTGGCCGGTGTGAAGTCTGGCAGGTGTGAAGTTCTTCACAGTCTATATGCTGTGTTCAGCCCAAGACCTTTCCCAGTGAACTTCATGCCTCCCGCTGAATGAATAACTTAGTATAAACAGAATTCAGCAGGCCCACTGTGACACCAGAAATATGGAAGAATCACAGAACTTCCTCTAGGAATTAGGGCATGTAGCTTAGAAGATAGACTGTATGAAGACTGGATCCTTACTCTGAAGGGTTTTATGTGGGATCAGCATGTTTCTTCAGCCCTCACTCCTTGCTAGTCTTTTGACTTAGGCATGTCTTAAGCCCTGGGACCCTTGGTGCAAGCTATAATCTGGGCTCTTCTGCCAACTTAAAAGTTTCTAAAGGACAATTTTCATAATTTATCTATAAAAAATAAAATAATAAGCTTCTTAATGTAGTATGAATAGTATATATATAATGTCCTGTACTGGGGTCCTTGAACACAAAAAGCACAGCAAAAGGTTGTTCATTTGTTTTAATTTGTTAACAAAATAAGGTGTTTGGTTGGGACATTTACATGTGCATGCTTTGCTCTTTGCTGCTCTCACCCTCTTTTATTCATACGTATTCAATTTACTGATCCTCTTCTCCCTAGACACCAGTATATATGCATCTATATATATTCCATCTATATACTTTGAGAGATAGTGATAATTTGATAGATATAGGAATGAATAGATGAGATAAGATAAGAAAGAAGAAGAAGATAGACAGACGAGATAGATAGATAGATATAGATAGAACTCAAAAGCTATGTATCTATGTGTGGTATATATACATATATGTTTATTTATGTGTGTATATACACATATGATATATAATTACATAAAGTCCAGACTCCACATTATGAGAGAAAGCACATGATGCTCAATCTTCCGGAGTCTGGCTTGTCTTTTAGCATTATGTTCTCCAGTTCCATCTATTTTCCTGCAATTGATATAACTTTGTTCTTCATGGCTGAAGAAATCTCCACTAAGATATTAGTATATGATCTGTATTCATTCATCTGTTGACAGACATCCAGGTTGGATCCTTATCCTAGCTACTGTGAGTAATGTCACAACAACACGCTGCTGTCTCTAGCCCAGAAAATTGTGTAACATTATTCTGTTTCAGCCTCGTGGCAACCTTGAAAAGTCAAAGGTATTTCCTTTTACTTCACATTTTCCAAATAGGGGAATCATTATCTCCAAGTGCTGAACTATTTTCTACCGTGACACAGCTGTCAATGTCAGGCTTGGCAGATTCTGGAGTGAAATATCTCCCCACACTCATACTCTGGCTTCGATCTTAACAGGATTGTGTTCACCAGTGACATGACCCATAGTTAGAGGTTTGTTAGGCAACACTTGGATGCTGTTTGAGGAATGTCGCTGCACGGGGCAGTGCACTGTGTCTCCTGGGGTGGGCTCATTAACCTCTCACTTGGTGTTCCCGTAAAAGTGACACAAGTGTCAAGTTAAGGAGGGTAAAATAAACACTAGTGAAGCGTTTCAAAAAGGTTGCAAATGTACACTGTGTTAAGCTTTAAAATATAACTAAATATGCTTAAAAAATGAAAGGATGAAAGAATCACTTTATTACACCCTGTTATTTTGTGCTTTAGGGGTTGGATAGAGTCCAGCTGGGCTGATGTAGGTTGCTATGATACTCAAGAGGCGTTTGGGCTGATCTGGTGTAACTGAGAACCCTTGACCTCGGGAGGGACTGCTGGAAGGGTGGGGACCCACTAGGCGACCTCCCTCTGCGTTACTCAGGGCCTCCATGGTGTACGAGACACACATTTTCCCAATAGCAGGCCATCCAGAGATGTTCGGATAAATGTTGCTGATTTCAAGCTATCGTCATAACAGGAACAGTGTAAAGCTTCCTGAAAAGTTCACAGCTGCTCAAATGCCCTGCTGTGAGGAAAGATAGCACACCACAGCTCCAAGAGCTCTGGGTGAAAGCTCCCAAGTCCTCCCAAAGGCTACAGTGAAAACTGGCCTGATGTCAGCTCTACTATTCTCTACTGGTTACAATAGTCAAGGGTCAGCTCAAACAGAAAGGGAGGGACAACAGACCCTGGAGTCTTAGTAGGAGAGATGTCAAATGATCCACAACTATTCATGTGTTTGTTGTTAAATCCAAACTCTTGAGATGAGATTTCTCAAGCAGATCCATTAGCAATGTCAGGCAGAAAGGGACCAGGAGGGCCCTCCTAAAGGATGGCTGCATAAGGGTTGGAGTTACATCTCCATAAATAAGAGCCAAGAGTATTGAATAACGAAATATGGGGAAGAAAGTACAAATCTTCACACTATGCCTACACTGGCTATGAGCACAGGCAGGAAACAAAGCGTAGAAGCTTGAGCTAGGACAGCTGATGAGTTCTGCTTCAGGACTGTTTGGGGTTCATGGTCTAGGAAGTTCATACATGAGTGGCATGCCAGGCCTTTGTGGTGGGTTGTCTGATGTTTAAATTAATGCTTTAAAAAATATGAAATGGTGTCTGAGGTGATAATTCAGTTGACAGAGTGCTTGTCTTCTAAGCATGAAAACCTGAGTTTCAACCCTAGAACCCATATTGGGAAAGAAGAGAAGAGAGAGGAAGAGGAGGAAAAGGAGGAGGAGGAGGAGAAAGGAAGGAGGAGAGAAGAGGAGGAGAGGAGGAGGAGGAAGCTGAAACTGAGTGTAGTGGCACAACCTTGGCAGGAAGAGAGATGAATCCCTGGGGCTTCTGCACAGCTAGTAAAAAACACTTGGTGAGTTTCAAGCCTTTGGGAGACCTTGTCTCAAATAAAAAGTATACTGCTCCTAAGGACTAACCTGAAGTCCTCTGGTCTCTACCTCTATGTGTACCTGTAAAATTACATATGTGTGCTTCTCACTGCTCTCTTTCTCTATCTTACTCACTACACACACACACACACACACACACAACACAGAGAGAGAGAGAGAGAGAGAGAGAGAGAGAGAGAGAGAGAGATCCCCAAGAAGAAAGCTCATTTCCATGGAAACAAGCAGATTTACCTCTTCATGTAATTGGTCAGAAGTAAGTCACTTGCTGACTTTCCCCCTGAAGGCAGGTCACTAGATGAGTGTGTCTCACGGTGGTGCAAGCTCAGCTGAGAGGACAGGCTAAAGAGAGTGTTTGGTAGGTTAAACCAACAGTGGTGCCCAGTGGGAGAAAAGATATAGTACAAGGTTTAGCCATAGTCAGTAGCAAGTTTGATAGCTTTTGATGATGGATTAGAGCATGCACAATTATTACCTTCAAACAAGATAGTGAAATATTATTGCTATATTAAAAAGAAGACTACCAAAGAATATTTATTGACATGCAGATATGCTCATGAGATATTAATCTGGGTCCATACAACATTTAACTGCTGTGTTCTAACCCATACAGACATGTATCTTTACAGTTGACATTTATACATTGGTAAAAGGAAAGCTCTGAAATGTGTTACTTTTATTTTAACAAGGCTGTGTGTGTGTGTGTGTGTGTGTGTGTGTGTGTGTGTGTGTGAGAGAGAGAGAGAGAGAGAGGGAGGGAGAGGAGGGAGATTGCATATATATATATATATATATATATATATATATATTATTTGTGTGTGTGTGTGGTGTGTGGTGGTGGTGTGTGTCACCACTTATGTGCCTTGTGCCCAGAAAAGAGCAACCAGATCCACTAGAACTAGAGTGACAAATGGTTGTGAACCACTGTGCAGTGCTGATAAATTGAACTCTAGTCCTCTACAAAAACAGTAAATACTCTGAAAAATATGCTGAAGCACTAAGCCATATCTCCATCACCACCACCACTACCACCACCACTCCTTTGGGATTATTTTAGTCTTATTAATAAAAAGAATTTAGAAGCAGACTTGTAAGTAAATTCAGAATTTTGTTAGAGTTTGAGAGAAAAAGAGCAGGGTACACACGCTGTAAATCTCTGAAGCTGCCAGGAGAGATGGAAAAGGAGAAAGAGACAAAAAGCCACGCCATTTGAGTTAGACAGGCATAGCCAGCAATAGAAGGCAGCAGGCACTCAATGACAGGCAAGTGTCTTCTTGGTGGGAATAGAAGAACATCAGCGAAAAAGGTCACAGTGTCAGGAAAAGCATGCCCAGTTGTTAAATTCTGGATGGGGCAGGTGGTTCAAGAGAACTGAGATGAATTAACTGGGGTCTATGTAGTTTATTAAGAGAGTCATCAATTCCATGGACAGATAGACAGAGGGGCGGGGCTCCAATAAGAGTGAGGGCTCCAGCTCCAGCAGCAGGCAGCATGACTGAAGCAGAGTTAGAGGAACACAGAGTAGTCAGAGAAAGAAAGTCAGGGCAAGTTCCCTGAGATGGTAGCTTCCTGTTCCCAGAAGACCTTGCAAGGAGAAACAGTAGGAAACCACATGGGGAGCGGGGATCTGGACAAGAGGGGGAGGGAAGAACTCAAGAGCCCCAGAACAATGGCAATCTCTATTTAAGGTACTGCTGCCTTTAGGCTTCTTCCAACATCATCTATGAGCCCTGAGATAGCAGACTAGCTGGTGCCACCGCACCTTACCTGGGAGAGTCTTGTCCCCATCCCCCTCTCCTTCTCTGCCTCCTGCCTAGGAATAAAAGAGTCTGTCTGCAGGCTCTTGCTTTGATCCTAGCCCTCATTAGAGAGCATAAAAGAAGCTCCTTCCTCTGCCTGGTGGGCTCTGATCCTCATCCTGTCTGTCTCTGATGTTAGAAACTGAACACTCCTTATAGCTCTTTCGATGCCCTTACCCCTCTGTCTGACTGTCCATGGTCATAATTAACTCTTTACTCCCCAGTAATCAATCTGCGTCCTCATGAACCACCCGCCCCATCCCAAGCCTAGCGGACTGGTGGCCATGGCTCCGTTAGGGTGCCACTGAACTTCATGATGTTGTGGGACCCACTCACTCCCGATTCCTGCTCCTCTTGACACTGCTACCCACCTACCCACCCTGCCCTTTCTGCACCCACAAGTGTTCCGAGTCTTTGGGATACTCACTCATCTCCAAACCTGGTCAGTGTCTGCACAGAGCTGGGTTCCCGAGCTCAGCCCAGGACCTGCTCCTTCCATATGGTATGGAGAACCCTCCACGTCTTATTTGATCTCATGGCTGTGCTGTCTGTCACACCTTTGAGAAGAAATCAGGAGGCATGTGGGTGCTAACCCCTCCTGCTCGCCTCTCTTGATGGATTCCTTGGGTTTCATGGGTTCTGTTCGGGCCTCACCCACATAAGGACCTCTCCTCTCAGATAGGTTTACATAAACTCAAATCACTTTATACTGGGGGAGAAACAAACCAGAAAGACTGTTTTTTCAAATAGTTTTTATTGAAATTGCTTCTTGTCATAGTATAATTTTTTTTTAAAAAAAATGGCTCACAGTGGGTCTAAAAATGGCTCACAGTGGGTCTAAAAATGGCCCACAGTGAGTCTAAAAGGATACCTTTCACATGAAAATATTCTCACCTGGCTCAGTAACACCTTTTAATTTAATTGTTTGCTTCCCAGAACCTCTGACCTGCCATGTGTAAAAGGTTCCAGATGTTTTCACTGTTTTAAATTATAGAGTTTATCCCTATCTTTGTAAAACCATGTTCTCAGTATAGCTTAGAAAAGTTATAAATGAACAAAAACAAACTCCATCTTGCAGATATTTTAAACACAAGCCTTTTAAGCCTAAACTTAAATTTTCCTATTTTTTTGTATTAACCGGGTCAAATAATTAGATTATCACTCCTCTCACTGTGACCCCACTCACTATAGTAGAGATCGAATAGAAACTGAAGCAACCAAGTCTTCTAGCTTAAAGTGCCTGCTGCTGTGTTACCCTCGCTGCTCTCTGATATGTTTTTTTTCTTTCTTTTTTTTTTTTTTTTTTTTTTTGGTTTTTCGAGACATGATTTCTCTGTGTAGCCCGGGCTGTCCTGGAACTCACTCTGTAGACCAGGCTTGCTCTCGAACTCAGAAATCCACCTGCCTCTGCCTCCCAAGTGCTAGGATTAAAGGCGTGCGCCACCACCACCCGGCTGATATGTTTTCAATTTTCTTAATATTAGCTACTGGTTTTGTTACATCACTGTTCAAATGGAGAAGATAAAAATAACCAAACCCAGATTGTAACATGGATAATAGGTAGTATGATCAGAAAATTTCGTCCTCAGTGGCTTTTTGTCTTGGCTCTGGGATAGGCTTCTATAACCAAAGAAGATGCATCTTGCATAACTTCAGCTGTTTTCTCTTGAGTGGTTACTTTTCAACAATGGGAAGAACTAGATCGAGAAAGTTAGAATGTTGCAGGTCCACAGCCAAAATTATATTGGGCTAGTTTAGCCTTTTTTAAACAAAAACATTACCGGCCAGGGGGTGGTGGCTCATGCCTTTAATCCCAGCACTTGGGAGGCAGAGGCAGGCGGATTTCTGAGTTGGAGACCAGCCTCGTCTACAGAGTGAGTTCCAGGACAGCCAGGGCTACACAGAGAAACCCTGTCTTGAAAAACCAAAAGAAAAAAAAAAAAAAAATTACCAAGTGAATTGTTTTCCCTGTATATGGCATAACTTCATTGTGACCAGCACTCAAAGACTATCCAATGGTATTGACTTGAAGAATCAACTTTACTCTTGGCCTTTCCCCATAATCTCTAACAAGAACGGGAGACTTGTGTGTGTTTCTTGACCAGCACCTGGCCCATTATATACTCTTCTATTCATCTCTACCTCTCTCAATCATTCCAACTCAAGATAATGTTAAAACGCTCCATGGATTCCCTGAACTATGTCTCTGATGGTTTGTGTAATAACTGTTTTGACTTATATCCATGACACTGATACAAAAACCACAGCTCTCTTCTTAAAGGGAATAAGAGTTTATTCTGGAGCCATTTTGAATGACCATGGCCAGGGAACACAGATCCGAGTTACCCCAAATTCCATGTCCAATGTAGCAGCAGTTTCATGAAGTTTTATAGTTTTACAAAGAAAATCATAAATTAAGGAAAGTTTAAATAAGTGGGTGGGCATGTCAGAGAGGGGTGACAGTGAGATGGGAGAGGCTCTTCTACAGGATCAAGACGCTGATGACAATCTTAGCTTTGGACTGGTGGAGGCTAGCGGTTTGCAAAGCTAATAGACTCCAAAAGTTTCTGTTAGTCACAAGACGTTAGCTTGAACACAGAGGTGGGCAAGGGATGGCTGTTGTCGAGGGCAGGAACTAGCCCAAGATAATTAGTCTCTAAACCTACAACATTCCAACCTCTCCACAGCCCCAAAATCCTATATCTGCAAACACAGCTTCTTTTCAGGAGTCTTTGCTCACAGTAGACAGGCCCTCTGGAGTCAGCATACTGCTTAGAACACTCAGAATATGAGCCAGCATGCCACTTGAACTCAGTAACATTCTCCTGATGTGCAAACACAGATGCCAGCCTCTGCCTCAGAGACCAACCTCTGACTACTTCCTCTGGATGAGAAATTCCCACCCAACAAAATGACTTCTGCTTTCTGCTTGAATGAAGTCAGAGGCCCAATGCCTTGGGTCTGTTCCCAAAGCCAACTGGTCCATGAGTCTCTTCCTCTATCTCTCTTTCCTTCTTTTTTTTTTTGGGGGGGGGAGGGGGGTTGTTTTCAGTGTTTCTTTTTTTCCCCCATAGGTTTTTTTTAAGATAGGGTCTCACTGATAACCCTGGTTGATCTGATTCTCACTATGTAGATCAGCCTGGCCTTGAACTCACAGAGGTCTAACTGCCTCTTTCCACCCCACCCCACCCCACCCCACCCCCGACTTTTGGGATTAAGGATATTATGCCACCACACCCAGCCTGAATACTATTATACCTTAAAACATTTTAACCTTTCTTAAGGCAAATTACTAGACAAAGAAATGAGTAGCCAGAGGGCACAGGGCATTTCAGTCCTTGCTGCGTTTTGCCTCTGGCTTCTTCCTCATGGCTTAACAGAGTCATTTACATACATCTTACTTTATCTCTTGTTACTTAAAACTCTGTGAAGATTTTATAGGCAAAGTAACGACAACTCGGCTCACATTTGTATTTTTGTTAGGAAACATTTGATCTGCTTATTCCTTAGTTGTATTTGTTAGTCTGTAATTTGCTCATACATATCCTTTTCACAGTTTCTGTATTGGGCTGTTCATCTTTTTAATGATCACTCAGACCTATTTAAGTTTGAGAAATAGTAGCCTGCTTCTGATTGATAGACATATTTAAGGGAGTGGGTCTTTAGTTTTTCCTTCTCTCTGCTGTCGTTTTGTGTGTGCTGGTTTGAAATGCTTGGGTAATCTGTCAGCCCTCTCTACGCTCTGGTTCCTTAATGGGCCCTCTCTTGGGATTATGGGAATATTCACCTTTACTTGCTTAGGCTACATTTATTATAACAATGTGATAAAAATAGATGCCACCAGTCCAGCTGGGCTTGTGCTGTAATGCACATAGCCTCCCTTCTCAGCAGCTCACTCCCACACATTTCTCATCGCTTGATAACTTGAAAAGAATCCACACTGGTTATGATATGAGTGACTGAGTTACTTAACTTTGTTGTTGTTGTTACTGTGATGAAATGCTTGCAGAAACCAAGCCCCTTATCCTCCCCATGACCCCAGGTAGCTTCAAGAACCATTTCCTAACCTGTCCATCATTTATGAGTAGAGACCATGTCCTGTCGGATTACACTGGAGAGTTCTTGCCTCTTTCATGAAGGCAACTCCAAGTCAGAGATTATGAAGGAACATGTCTAGATAGAGGAATCGTTGCTCAATTTGGTTAATCATATGAGACACCATTCTGGAGGCCCAGGACACAGAAATAAACAGGACAGACACCGACGTCAGAGAAAGGCAAAGATATAGTTCTTTTCCTAGACCTGTAGTCTGTCCCTCTGCCTTCAGCTCTAGCCAGATCACCCTCAGTGACCGGGTTCTGTATGTTCTCAGTGGTGGACTCCAGGTTAAAGGATCATAGTGGCTTTTGGAGTTACTGGGACCTGGGTTTTCACTGTGCTGTGTTGGTCCAGTTGCCTGTCCATACTCTGGAAATGGTCCTTCATGAACTCTGGTTGTTGTAACCTGTGAAAAGCCAATGCTTCCTAGTGAGACAAGGAAGTCAAATCTTCGGGAAGTTGAAGAAAGTAAGGGATGATGGAAGTTAGGCTTCCTGGGGCTTGGAGGCTGGGTGACCAGAAGCTGGACACCCCCACTGTATAGATTCGGATCATTAGGGTACCTCTGCCTCATATGTAGCAGGTGAATAAGAAAAAAGGGACATTAGACTGAGTTCCTCTCAGAGCAGTTTTGACAAGTAAGACCTTGGCCTATAAGGAATGTTCATTGTGTAATAAAAAGCTGCAAATTGTCATAAGGAAGTCTGAGGGTTAATGCCTATTGTCAAGTCAGCAGGTTCAAGAACCACCTAGGAGACAAGCCCCTGGGAATGCCTACCGGGAGAGCCTCTTGATTGGGTTAATTGAAGAAGGAAAGCCACTTTTATTATAGGTGAGACCATTCTGTGGACCAGGATCTCAGGATGAGTCAAAAAGAGGAAGTGAGCTGAACACCAATGTTCATCTCTTCCTGCTTCCTGACTGGATGCTGGGTGACCCTCTGTCTCATCCCCCTACCCTGACTGACTGTGACCTCAAGTAAACTTAAAATGTTTTTCATGATAATAAGGACAATAGCTAAAGACAAGCTGTGAGGTGAATGTGAGGGTGGAAAGAAGAGGGCAGCAGCAAGCCCGAGCACTTCCTTGAATTGAGCATTCCATGGGCCTGATCATTAATTACACATGCTCATGAATTTTCCATTCATGCAATGAAACACCTGAAATAGAGAAGCTGACCAAGAGAAAGGGATGATTTAGACTCAGAGTCCTAGAGACTCCAGGGTGCAACATACTGGCCTCTCTGCTCTGTTGTGAGTCAGGGGTGGCCCCCATTGTAGGAGGAGTTCACAGTAGCACAAGACCATTCAAATAAGTAGGAAAGAGTAGTAGAAATGTCTTCAGTGTATGGGAAGAGTGTTGGCCTGGCATAAACAACTGAGGGAAGAGACTGGAGAGATGGCTCAGCAGCTAAGGACACTGGCTCTTCTTTCAGAGGACTTGGGCTTGATTCCCAGCACCCATGTGGCAAAGTAGGGCAGGAGCCTTTTACAGAAGAACTGTGAAGTTTGCATGCAGAGAAGAAATCAAACCTGAGATGGCAGGACTTTGGGAATGATGAGGGTTGGTTGGTTGGTTGGTTGGTTGGTTGGTTGGTTGGTTGGTTTTGCTTTGTTTTGCTTTTTTCCTGAACTATGAGCTGTGGCAAATGAATTTGGTCAAATAACCATGCTGGACACAGCTGATCCTTGCCACCTAATACTCTCCACCACCCAAGGGCCATGCTGACGGACTGGCCAGACCAGATGATACTCTGCCTGAGTTAGATTTAACAGTTAAGCATCAGAAGATGCTAGCTGAGAAGACACACAAGAACTCTAAGGCAAAGTAAAAGTAAAAGCAGAAAACTCTGGAGGATGGCCCTGGGTATGCTAGAAATGCTATCCACAAGCATAATAAGGCTGAAGTGGCCTCAGAGGTGCATATAGCTCTGACCATGAATTCTAGGGTGACCTGGAATATGGCACAGGTGACCCGAGTTCTAGACAAGGCCCTGAGTGCCATGGATCCACATAAGGTATGTGTGATAGAGAGGTTTGAGTAGCAAGGGTGGTGCCTGGACATGCCCCCATCTTTGATAGACAATTCTGTAAGCTCAGCCACGAAGTTGACCACACCTTAGGGGCAGGTATACAGCCTCATGGTGCAGATTACCAAAGAAGATTGACAGAAGTCCTAGATCAGCTTAGCCAGCTCCTAGAAGGTGCATCTGCTGTGGGTAAAAGCCACCTGAATGTCACCCTTACTTTAGTGTGGTGCATCAAGTTGGCTATTGTGAGGAATTACTGAGCCCTCAGCTGGTGTTACCTGCCCTACCTTGAGATGTACCGGAGGCTCACCATCACCACCACGACCACCACCACCTACTCGAACACTTTTCTCAGACCCTTTATAGATTAAATTCCTTGTTTTAAGTTACTTTTACAATTTGGGAGGAGGGGTGGTAAGACAGGTTTGCACTCTGTAGCACTGGCTGTCCTGAAACTTGCTCTGTAGGCTGTTCTTGAACTCAGAAATCCGCGTGCCTCTGCCTCCCAGGTGCTGAGATTGAAAGGCATGCGCCACCACCACCACAACCTGGTGATTAATTTTTAATAAATGGCTTCCAAGCTTGGTCGCCTCATGTCCGGTATGCTAATTAAAAAGACTAACAATGACAAAGTTCAAAGAAAGTGGACTAAACCAGTCTGACTACTTAGGGAGAACAAGAAGGGATGACTAATGGTTCTAACTTTTGGGGAGGAGACAGTTAACACGAGTTTGAAATTTTTAATTAAAAATTAAAGACATGATTATACATAAGTTTAACAGTTATGGACAAGATCTTATTGTCTTGATCGTTGTCTCAGTTCTGGTTCTACAACATGGTTCCTATGCCATGAGGGGGTGAGTTAAAGAGATGGTTACTTCTGCCTTATGGTACAATCCTTCCTATTGGATAACTGCCCTCCTCTGAGACTATAAATTCTTCATTATAAGGCTTAAGAAGGTGACTTGTGCAAGTGTTTTTAAACATGTTTGTATATTTGTGAGTACATACATAAATATGGCATTTTAAGAATTTTTTACCACTTCTGATTCCTTAAGAAAATAATAAACAAGGTCTATATCTTAACTTATACCTATGTAAAAGGTAACTATAAACACTTTAATAAATGGTTATTTGAAACATTTACTTCAAGACTTACTAAGACATCTTAAAATTTACAGATCATCTTACTATGCTACATAACAATATATTTAAGATGGGTGTTCATCTGGTTTTAGTTACATAACTAAATAAAACACTTGTTAGATGATTAACATATTCACTACAAAGTAATAGAGATTCAGTCTTAGCTACTTTTCTATTACTATAAGACACAATGACCAAGGCAATTTATAAAATAAAGCATTTAATTTGGGGCTCACGGTTCTAGAGGATTAGAGCATACAACCATCATGGCAGGGAGCATGGCAGCAGGCAGGCAAGCATGCAACTGGAACAGTAGCTGAGCCCTTACATCTTGATCCACAGGTACCAGGCAGAGAGAACTGGGAATTGTGTGGGTCTGAAACATCAAAGCCTTGCAGTGACACACCTCCTCCAACAAGGTCACACCTCCTGATCCTTCCCTGACAGCCCCATCCATTGGGGACCCAGTGTTCAAACATATGCACCTATGGGAGTCATTCTCATCCAAACCAACACAGATTCAAAAAGGAAAACAGCTCAAAAAATACAAACCTTTATTCTGCTTTAATGCCTCATAAACTCCAGTGAGAGGTAAAAGCTTTTAAACAGCTGGAAATCATCTCTCAAATTCCCATTGCCACATGAAGCATGTGTCAACTTTGTCAAGGATAGACCTGTGTGGACTTCAGAAACCTTAGATGACACCCATCATCAGCTACAGTGACAACTGAGTGCCCCAAGGGACTAAACACTTCTCTTGCTTTGTTACTCAAACCCTTTTATAAATATTTTTAAATTGTCTGATAGGTAATATTTTACTTGGTATATATTTCTAAAGTGATAAGAGTAAAGCTAACCTTGGTTTTACTGTTGATACATATGAAGATATAATGTCCTGTTATTAATCATGTTTTGTGTCATAATGGCTTATTCAGGCCCTTACTTTACTCAAAATTAGTTTTCGTATATAGAAGATTCAAGGATTTTCACTGTTTTATAAAAAAGTATGTCTTATTATTGAGGATAATGTGGATTTAAAAAATATACTATTTAAATTGACAAAATAAGATTTATTTTAAATCTTCCAAAAGATTTCCAAATTCCATTGGGGGGGCACCTATATTTTATATCTAAGTTCTTACAGTTAAAACAAGTAAACATTTTCTTTTTAAGGATAAAACACAAACCTAAGCGTTCACATTGAATTAATATTCTTCACATTTTTTATTACCTGGCCCTTTTGATTAGCATACTGGACCTGGAGCCAAGCCTACGTTCCCCACTGGAAACAATTGATTAAAAATTAATCACAACAATTAAATTGATGCAGAAGCCAAGGTAAGTATCAAGGGTCAGAAAAGGGCAAGCCCAGACATGGGACAGATGCCTCTAATACATTACAGGGCAGGCTAGGCAGAGCAACCAAGCTGGGGCACCATGGCATCCATCTGGGCAAGATTCTGATCCTCTAGGGTGAGCTCACAAGCTTTTGTCTACAGCAGAGAAACCCTTCGAAGCTATCTGGGATGGTCTAGGACCTCTGGGAAATTTTACTCACCCGTCTGTACCATGAGGTGTCAACTTGCCTCTGAGATATCGTCATACAGAGTTGTCTAAATGACATGTTGACTTAAACACCACATAGGAGCAACCAACCATTGACAACATGTACATAGTCACCATACATAGCCATGACTGGCCAGGAACTCTATGTAAACCAGACCGGCCTGGAACACACCATGATCAGCTTGCCTCTGCCTTCTGAGTACTGGGATTAAGGGTGTGTGCTACCATCCTCAGTGTCTAGCTGGGTTTTTGGATGGTTGGTACTACAGGCAGGCAGGATCATAAGAGGCTTGCTGCTTCCAACCTTCTCTTAAAGGATAAACAATAAAGAATTACATAATAAATAGTCTTAATACCTCAGCCTTTCAACACGATAATGTGATCTTGGGATGGGGTAATTACCATGCTTCATTTTCTAGTGTCAGGAAACTAAAGGTGACATAGAAGCTGGTGATCACATCAAGTGGTCTCTCAGCCTGCTAAGCGCTGTCTATATACCTCAGTATGCTTGCCCCTGTTAAGATTCCAGTTTATCCCAAGAAGAGCTGGGAAGGGGAAAGAAACAGTTAACATTTTGAGTTACTCAGAAACATAGGTCCACTTAGCAGTGAAAATCACTTCCCGTTGGATCGATGTGGTGCTCCTGCGTTCTCTTCTGGCCGGGGGCCTAAGCGCGCCATGCGAATGGCGAATGGTCATTCATTGCAAATAGTGATCACTCTTCTCGTTCTGCCAGCGGGCCCCTCATCTCTCCTCCCCATCCATGCTGTGGTGTGGTGTGGTGTGTGGAAGGCAGGGGTGCGGCTGTCCAGTCCGAATGCGGACCCGCGCACTTCTCGCTGTGGTTCATGGGGTCTTCGTGGACGTGTCAGGGGCTCTGTTGTCCTTATGCGGTTCACGCTGTTCGTGTGTTCATCCCAGCATGGAAAGACGGCCCTCCCCCTCCCTCTCTCGCTTCCTCCCTCCCTCCCTCCCTTTTGACCCATTTTCCCTCGTCCAATGTACACTCAATAAAATTAATTAATTAATTAATTAATGAAAAAAAGAAAGAAAATCACTTCCTTTTCCTCTTTCATTACTCCTCATCTCTCTCCTTATCTATCCTCCCTCTCTCTCTCCTTACTTTTTTCCAGGAATCAAACCTACAGTGAATCCGATAAACACTCTACAGCTGAGCTATACACCCAGCTCCAGGTTTCTTATGTTTTACGTGATAGCATTGTAAAATTATTGTAAAATGATATGCAGCTATTAATATGTAAGTCAACCACTACAGGAGGGCACCTGACACTCTTTATTCAACACCAAACAGCGAGCACATAGTTAGGTTCCCTTGCCAGCAAATGCACAGGGTGTCTATTCTGAAGGAAAAGATTTTACATTTTATGACTAAACACAGGAAGGAGCTTATCATCCTGAGAGACAGAGGTGTGATTGGACCCGACAGTGCGCTCCTTCAACGTGCACTATCTGTCATGCAATAAAATACAAATCTGGGAAAATGCTTTAAAGCCAGAAATAGTTAAAGCAAATGCTCATCCCTCCCTTTGCTGCCTCTGGTACACTTGAATTGTGATGTCACCTGTAAATTAACCCTGGCCATTTGCTAGGACTGTGGCACGGATTACAATGCTGGTCCTTCACGATCCTAGCGGCAGCCTGCTCAGATGCTGTCATTTTCTGAGACTGGGAGGGAGAGGCACTATCACCCTTTCAGACACTTGTCTTCACCTGGAGACAAAGACAGGAGAGCATGCCCTCCACCTCAATCATCCAGGCAGGCATCAGCCCAGGGAGACAGCCTGATGGTTTAAGAAGGCCTCCTGCTAGTGATTCCTTGAGACATTAGCCGGAAGCTTTCTCTAGGATCAGCTGCATGCCCACAGCTGGATGTTCTGGCTTCCCCGCTGTCCTCAGTAATCAACACCTCACCACCCCCCATTTAATTGTCTCCTAAAAGTTCCATGTGTGTTAAACCTATTCTTTTCTCTCAATTGACAGCTTCTAAGACGAGCCCCTGTCCCAGATCTCCTACTACCTGGCATTGCTGGGCAAGCAAAAGGGCATTAGCTAAAGGGTGGACTCTGGCAAACAAGCATGGATCTACGTCCCATTTTAGAAAGTTACTGAATCCCAGTGGACCTCCATCACTTCGTCTATGAAGTAGGAATAACACCGTCAGACTCCCATGAGGTGTCCATGCGCTAGTGAACATGTTCTACACAACATATCAGGAAGTTTTCCTAAGGATGCAGGACCGTTATAGAAACTGCTTCTTTCCTGGTTGCTTGGGAGGGGAAGGGAGGTGTACATATGTCTATGCATTACTTATTGATAAAAGTGTGTGATCTAGAATTAAGTTACTGTGTGACAGATATCATGTTTGCACAAACCAAAACAGCTACATCCTGAGGTAGCATCATCTTGAGAGCCCACACACAGAATTTCCATGCACAGGTTCTGTGGGAGAGTTGGGGATGAGGAAAGGGGTTGAGGGAGAAGGGACTGCTCTGCTGCCTTCCAGGCTGGGTGCTGCTTAAGCATAGAACACATGTGGGTGCATCATGGTTAAATTCACAGTGGCAGCCCAGCAAGATGGTCCAGGCAGTAACAGCACCTTCCATCAAGCCTGTGAGCCCCAGGACTCACATGGTGGAAGAAGAGAACTGTAGGCATAAATTTCTCACAACCTACTTTAATATGGTTTCAATCTCCCCTCTAGCTCACCACCTACTTTTCCAGAGGTACTGGAAAAGACAGGTTATTAGGATATTGGAGAAGCAGACCTGTTTAGAAATAGTTCTTTGGGGAGATTCCAATTTTCATTGTTCTCAGTCCAGTCCACTGGCAAACACAAACATGAATCAGCAACTGCAGTCCAGTCCACTTGGCAGACACCACACACAAATCAGCAAGGGTCTTTCAGTTCAGGAGAAACAACGAGGTTTGCCAACCAGCTAGTGTCTGGAAGCAGCAAGAAGCTGCAGGATTCTCATGAGAAGTTATTTGATGAGTTCCTCTCTACGAAGTCACCACAAGTGAACCTCTGCAATGCAATGTAAGGCGAACCAATACATGTGTGTAGTCAATTAAGACTAGTGAGGCAGAGCAAGGCAAACCAATGCTTGAGCTCACACTGTCTGTAAGGTCTATGAGGTTACCTTCATATTCTTTCTAAACATCTCATGCCTTTTCATATGTCTGCTATTACAAAACATCCTTTCACCTGTGTGTCCCAGCAAGACAGCATTTGACATAACTGACTTTCCAAAGAAACCAGAAGTTTCCAGTTCAGAGAACTGATTCCCACAGGTTGTTCTCTGACCTCCAAAACTGTAATGGCATGCATGTCCCACCCCACAATAAATATCGTAATTAAACAAATAAAATAAGGCCACAGTACTATAGCCAAAAAGCACACAGGAGTCTTCCTGTTTAGTCCACGCTCAACATTACCTAAGACTTTTCTATTATGACTGGTTCCCCCCACCCACCCACCCCTTCTTCGCTCTTCTCACAGAGCAATCTTACAGATGAACAGGTCCTGGTGTCAGATGCATGTGCTGAAGCCTCCAGATTCTTGAGTCACAGGGCAAAAGTATTGCACCAGAGACACGTGGTTAGAAAGGGAAATAGAGACTGATTACTAAGAAGTGAAAACATCCCAAAGATGTAAGTAAGCTTGGGGGAAGCATGCACTCTGGGCTATGAGACTCAATATCCTGTGTGTATGGTGAGGTTTCTTTGTTACATGTAGCCAGGTACATGTCACAAAGCACCCATATTGACAGCTGACAAAGGAGTTCCAAGGAGTCTCACCTTCATAAATACCTGCATGAATTCACACACACACACACACACACACACACACACACACCAGACAGACACACACACACACAAAGGAAAGCAAACTTAAGGAGAGCAGACTTATTTTGACGATGATTCCAGTGGCATATAGTCTATCATGACAGAGAAGACATCAGGCAGGCAGGATAGGCATGGTGGCAAGAAGAGGTGGCCCATTACATCCACACCAGAGAAGTAGAACAGGAAGTAGGAGAAGATGGAGAGCCACACAGCTCCCACCCTCTCTCCCCATCCCTGCTGCTCCAGTGATCCACGTTCTCCACCAAGGTTTTGCCTCCTCCTAAAGGTTCCTCTGTTTTCTCATGCAGCACCACCATCTGGCAAACAAGTGTTCAAACATGATCCCATGGGGGATCATTCATATTCACACTGTAGCCCAGAGCCACCCACAACCAGCTGACTTCCCAGTTTCGGGCTTCTACAAAGACAACCTCTTGGTCCATTCACATACAAGATTTTATATGAATCTAAGCTTTCATTTCTCTGGGACGAATGCCCAAGGTTGTGTGTCATAAGTCACATGCTGGACTTGAGAAGGAATGGACATACTTTCCAAGAGAGACGCTGCTTCAAAATTCTACTGGGAGATCAAGCAGCCCAGGTTCCCAGCTTTATTGGCAGCACATGAGCTTGTCAGCCACTTGAGGCTCTTGTTCTGACGGTGGAACAGCCCTTTACAGAGGTTTCCATATGCAGTAGCTAGGAGTGCAGAGCCTCTTTCCATGAACATGCCACCAGCATATACCTGCATTTTAAAATACACATTCCTACTCTGCCTGTTTTTCAAATGGATTGCTTATTCTTTTCCTGCTGGGTTATCTGGTTGGTGATGATAGCACACTTGCTTTGCTTCATTTGTTTTGCCTTGTTTTGTGAGATGGGAACTCATGTAGTCCAGGCTGCCCCAAAACTCACCATGTAGCAGAGGCAGGTAATTTTGAACCTGTCATTCTCCCTCCTCTACCTTCCAAGTGCTGGGTGTATAGAAACAAAATAGTTTATTCTGTACTGGGGATGGAACACAGGGCTTTGAACATACTAGGTACCTACTCTACCCAATAGCTACTTACTTTGCCAGCCTGACTAATGAGTTTTGAGCTTCACTCAGTATTCTAGAGATGAGTCCTTTACTCTCCTCACACTTGTGCTGATATGCCAGTACCCTCACCTGGCCAGTTTCAGAATATGTTATATTATCATATTTGCCTTTCTCTAGAATACTATTGCCTTAAGCCTATAGAATGGGAAAAAAATTACCAATTATGTATCTAAAAGAGAATCGGTGTCTAAATTTACAAAAGAACTAAAAAAAAAAAAAAAAAAAAGCAAATACAACAATTAAAAACCAAGGCATGGAATAAGTGTTCTCAAAAGAAAAAATATAAATGACCAAGAACTATTTTCAATATCTTTTAACTATCAGGGAAACAAAAAATAAAACTAAGTGAGATTTCATCTTGCCTCATTTAGAAAGGCTAAGGTTTTTTATTTAAGACTTATTTATTTATTTTATGTATATGAGTACACTGTAGCTTCAGACACACCAGATTCCATTACAGATGGTTGTGAGCCACCATGTGGTTGCTGGGAATTGAATTCAGGACCTCTGGGAGAGCAGTTGGTGCTCTTAACCACTGAGTCATCTCTCCAGCTCTGGTTTTTTTTTTTTTTTTAAATGACAATAAATGCTGGCATAGATTTGGGGAAGGGAGAATACTTATTTACTGTTATTGGGAGTGCAAACTGGTATGGCTACTATAGAAGTCAATGTGGAAGTTCCTCAAAAAGCTAGAAATAGATCTACCATATGACCCTGCTATACTAGTCCTGGACATATTCCCAGAGAACTCTCTATCCTACGGCATAGATTCCTGGCCACCCATGCTCCTTACTGCTTTATTCACAGTATTCGTGAAATGGAAACAACATAGATACACCTGAACAGATGAATGGAAAATGTTCAACTTTCATAGGATGGTTTTCATTTTGTCTTATCTTTTATTTTATTATGTTTTGTTCTTATTTCTTAGAAGCCTATTATTTCCTAATGAGAGACAGAAGGGGAGTGGATCTAGATAGGAGAGAAGATGGGGAGGAGCTGGGAGGAGTCAAGGAGGGAAAACCGTTCAGATTATATTAGATGAAAAAAAAAAAAAAACGATGGTTAATATAAGGAGAAAATAAACTCTCTTCATGGTTTGTTTTTAAAAAGAAAGAAAATGTAGTTGTTTCCACTGTGGAGGAGTGACATTCACAGGCAAATGGATGGAGCTGGAAAGGGTCATTCTTTGTGAGGTAACCCAGACTCATAATGCTAAGTCCCAAATATTTTCTCCTGTATGTGAATGCTAGCTTCAAATCCTTAGATATGAATGCAGATAGAAGTCAAAAACTAGTAAGGGGCCATGGGAGAGGGATTGCAAGAAGCCATTCAAGTTGGAAGGGGAGGAAGAGGGGAGAAATGATGCAAATGCAGTACTCATGCTTGAAATTTGTTTTTAAGCAGATTATGTGGTGGTACATACTTGTAACGCCAGCTATGTGTAAAACCCTAAGACAGGCACGCATCATAGCCTTTTCAGCTGAGAGTCCGTGGTTCCTGGGGCACTGTGTGCACTTCAGTTCCTGAGAAACCAAGGCACTTTCAGACAATGAGGCATTCAGGCCAGCCTGTGTTTCTCTGTGTTCCTTAGAGGTAAATGAAGCATATAGAAACTTGGCAGGACTATTTGTCTTAGACCCTAATCTTGGGTAGCCTGTATAGGTTGCAAACATCAGTGTATCCTGGAAACTCATGTATTGATCCTGGCAATCACCATTATATGCTGTCTCTGATAAGAGTATAAAAGGTTTGATTGTTTGCAATAAACTTGTCACAGCCTCAGCCTACTGCATACCTCTCCATCCCAGCATGGTTAAGATTCATTTCACACTGGCCAAATTAGGTAACCCTGGATTGTTAAGTAAATGCTGGTGCTTATATAATGTATTTGTGTGTTTGATTATAGACTGTTATTGAATAAATCAAAGTAATTTGGAACCTGGACAAAAGTGTCCCTTATGAGAGCTATGAGTCTTGTTTATTTGTTCATTTGTTTGTGTGTTTAAGACAGGTTTTCTTGTATCCCAGGCTGGATTTGAACTTTCTATGCAGCCCAGAATGACCTTGAACTCCTGATCCTTCTTTCTCCAAATACTGAGTGATGGGATTATACATGTGTACCACATGCCTACTTTATACAGTAAGGGATCAAATCAAGGGCTTTTACTATGCTAGGTGAGCAATCTACCTAACTGAACCACATCTCCAGAAACAGTTATTTGTCTTTTAAAAGTCCTTCTCATAGACTGAGCTCTGGAATCTCCATGCTTAAGAATGACAGGGAGTGGATATTCTATCTCAGACATATCTTTTAGAATTACCCTTAAAATTACTTACTCCTTAATCTCATGTCAGACCAGTGAGAATTTCTTAAGGGCAATATCTAGGCTTCAGTTCTCTGATGTATTTGTTTATGGGGATAATTCTGTCTCAGAAATCTCATTTAGATGTGTATTTTAGACAGCTGATAAAATATGAGCTACAAAAGAGCAGAAAGGTTGTTGAGGGGTGGTGGTAGAGACCAATCTGGTATCCCAGGATGGGGGGGCAGTGCCAAACCTCAAGTCTGGCATTTTTTTTTCTCTTACATCAGAAAAGCTGGCAAGGTAAAGTTCCTTAGACATCTTTCTGTCTAACTCTAAAGTTTGTGTGTCACAGAGCAAAAGACACAATTCTTTCAGCCAGTTCAGGCTGGTATGTCCTCTTTGCAGCTGGTCCCAAGGGTTGATTGATACTTTCTTAGAGTTGATCATTGACATCTGGCTCCAGGGAGATACGATTTTTATTCAGGGACTCTAGCATTTATATACCTTGCAAGCATCCCCAGAATATCAAACTTCACACACTTGCAGCAACTAGCTGCAGCTGGCAAAAATCATGCCCATGCTAGAGCATGAGACAAAGCATAGTCAGCTGCTGTGGACATTCTAAAGCAGCCCCATATTCCACACCTGAGATTAAAACAAAAATATAATATAACACCCCTGTGTTTTTAAGGAAACCGAAATTCTCACTACAAGAGACCATATTGTCCCTAGCATTGGGTCACATTCTTTAGAGACATGGAAGTCGACTCTCATCCCAGAGATCTTTGGTTTCTTTTAACCCATCTTTATCCCCCATACTTCCCTTATCCCTTCTGCAATGCTAAGAGATAAGACTATTATTGTTTTAACCTCATAAGTGAACAATGCTTAGAATCCTGCTATTTCCCCCTCATTAAAATGTCATCTTGGGAAGATCTCACAAGGTGATTCTAGTCCCTCTATCAGCTACATATGGGCATTGCCTCCTTGAGTTAAGATGGTGGACTCCCTTCCTCTGTGTCTTTGCTTTGCTATCTTCGGCCCTCATGCCTGGTAATTTCTCCTGCTGTCTCCACTTGACTCTACTTCAGGCACATGTTTTAAAAATAAGGAGGTAAATCTATTGATATTTAATCTATGAGATCCATGATCCATGACGCTGTAGTCAGGAATGGTCTCATTTTGTCCTAAAGCTGAACTTGTCATAGAAACTAAGTGGTTTTGTTGTCAGCTTGAATGGTTACCTCATCAACATGGCAGCAGTCATGTGACTTCACATATGGTAACAAAATAGCAACACCAATAAAATTTCCCAGTACCACTGAGCCCTCAGGGAATGCTATACCCCTAGAATCTCTATGCCACAAGGAGTCAGTTACACTTCACAAATCATCTAATCTTATTTTTTTAACTTGTTTGATTTTGACCTTCTTGGTTGCCTCCAGAGGAGACTCTCACAGGGGCTCCATGCCAAATGATAAGGTCAATGCATTTCTATATCAGACTAGGGGGCAACTATCAGACCTCCAACGTGGGTAGTTTTACTGTGGTTAATTTTTAGTTTTGGTTTTGTTCTTTGACATGTTGTTTTTGCATGATGTATTTACTGGTTTTTAAAGAACACTTAGAGTTTTGCCAGCCCTATGCCTCCAACACTGGCCAACTTACAAAGGGAGCTGACATTTTGAGATGGCTCAAACTGAAAAGCTTATGTAAATTTGGAGCAGCCCAAGGCCAAATGTTTGGAAAGTACATTTTTGAACTGGAACCCACAGAATAAATTGCTGAGGGATAGACAGGTGATGTCAGTGGGCGGCTTGCGGCATCTGAGGAAGGATCAGCCTGCTTGGGCAGGAGACTGGAGATACAGACTTTGCTGGCTCTTAATGCCTTTTCTTTCTGCCTGATTCCTTTTCTCCAGTTAGAATTAGCCCAGGTAGGCCCAGGACATCAGGCTAAACCATTACTTTCTCAGTTCTATTAGATGTTTGGGCTTTGGGTTGTTTTCTGCATTTAGTATTCTCTTAATTATATGAACTTAAATCCAGTCTGTGTGTCATAAATTTGGGTGGGGGAGGCTCTCTCAACCCTGACAATCCTCTTCAAATTAGGAGGAGGAGGAGGGAGGGGAGGAGGAGGAGGAGGAGGAGGGAGGGAGGAGGAGGAGGAGGTGATGGTGAATGCCTATCATGTTTGCTTCCTGTGTAATTTTTTTTTATGAGCTGACAGATTAGGAGAGCGGGTGTGAGATGGGGAAGACCCTAAAGCTGAGAGATTTCCCCTCTTTCTGTTTCAGCTGAGATATCACAAACCTTCCCTGATCCTCTCAGCCAGCTAGGAACTTGCAAAGCTTATGTCAGGCTAAGAGTCTAACACTTTCCTATTAGCTAACACTTTTTCAAGCTACTATTTGGGATGTGTTGGGGTCCTATTCCCCTTTGCATGAAATGGAAGGTCCCTTGAGTCTACTTAACCCTGCATAATAGAACCCTAACCCACTAGGTAGCCTTCAGTGAAGTGTGAGTGTTCTATCTCTTGAGCATCGTGCTTTTTTTTTTTTTTTCTTTTCACAGCAAAGCTTAGTGAAGGAGCATGCACTGTCTTAGTTGAGGTTAATAGTGCTGTTATAAGACACCACAAGGAAAGGAACTTGGGGAAGAAAGGGTTTATTTTATTTTAAAGCTCTCAGGCAACACTCCATCACTGAAGGAAGTCAGGGCAGGAACTTGAGACAGGATCCTGAAGGCAGGAACTGAAGCAGAAGCCACACCGGGGTGCTGCTTACTGGCTTGGTCCTCAATGCTTGCTCAACCTGCTTCCTTATACACTCCAACACCACCTGCCTGCTGGTGGCACCACCCACAATTCTCTCCAGTCCTCCCACATAAATTACTACTTTTAAAAATGCACCCGAGCTTGCCCACAGGCCAATCTAGTCAGGGCATTTTCTTAATTGAGGTTCCATTTTTCACAAATAATTCTACCCTATCGTGTATCCAGGTGACATAAAGCTAGCCAGCACAGATACATCAGAAATATTTAGGTTACATGCAGAAATTCCAAGGACCAAGATCAAAGGCAGTAGTAAGCAAGAATCAGTCCTACTCTGGAAGCTTATCCTAGGGACACCCAGTTGGATCACATTGATTAACTTCTGTCTTAGTTAGGGTTTACTGCTGTGAGCAGACACCATGACCAAGGCAACTCTTATAAGGACAACATTTAATTGGAACTGGCTTACAGGTTCAGAGAGTCAGTCTGTTATCACCAAGATGTGAACATAACAGCATCCTGGCAGGCATGGTGCAGGAGGAGCTGAGAGTTCTACATCTTCATCTGAAGGCAACTAGCAGAATTCTGGCTTCCAGGCAGCTAGGACTAGGGTATTAAAACCCATGCCCACAGTGACACACCTACTCCAACAAGGCCACACCTCCAAATAGTGCCACTCCCTGGGCCATGCATATACAAACCATCATATCGTAGGCCAAGTCACCTCTTAGTACACAGGAATGATAGACCAGAGGAAAAATAACTCCAGTGACCTCGCCCAATTTTGTTTTCCCTTTAGAGGTGGGATCAGAGACATCCGGGGTATAGGCAAAGCTATCAGGGACCAGAGCTACAAGCCACAGCTAAACTCAGACCATGTGTACCTCTCTCCAGCTCAGGTCCCTTTGGGAAGATAAAATCACATCTGATCATGCTGAGGCCTCCCTCCCCCTAGGCCAGGTGTGCTTTTACACACATGGGAGTAGGAGAAAGGGCTCCCTCAATTTTTCCACTTGCTTTTACTTACAAATGGGAACCAATGCCTCCAAGATTCTCCCTAATTCCTTGATCACTGGTCTCCTGAAGAACTGGAAATATTCTAACGCTCTCAAAGCCTTAGTTTTGAGAGAGAAAGGCCCTTAGTTTTTATAGGAGGGATGTTCTTGCTAAGTTTTCCTAATTGCCTGCCTTCACTTATAGACACACAAACCAATTGTGGATACAGGCTTTGAAGAAGTTGGTCAACCCAAGTCTAGCAAGGGAGGATTTCAGGTTAGACTTGGATAAAAGCAGATACTTCTGGCAACTTGATCCATCTTGGTCATAAGTACAGACTGCCATGACCTTCTGATGTTTAAGGTTAATACAGTTAGGTCTTCCAAAAATCAAAAGTTCTGTCTGAAAACACTCTAAGGAAAAAAAATGTTTTCTGTGTCTTGTCCCCCAAAATGACAGTTTTAATGGGCTTTCTATTAACTTTTGTTGGTGCCGTAAACATAATTATAGCTGATACATGATGTTTCTATCCCAAGTGCATGACCCAGCTGATAAGATTCATTTGGACATCTCCAAACAGGTTAGAAAGAAGCAGACACTTTGGGCCCAGTCTGCCATCACTGGGACTCAACTGCAAAAGTCTCCTGTCTGGTGTAGAGTTCTAGGTCCCTTCTCTCCTCTCTGACCCTTCAAGAAGTGACTTTTGCTATCTTCCTTTTGACAGAAGAGCAAAAGCCTTTTTGTAACTAGATTGTATTGGTTAACCGCCAAGTGCTGTTTGAGCTCCCTGAGAAACTAGCCCTGAAGATTTGGGTATCCCACTTCAGACCTGAGCATATTTATTGCAAATTTTGCTCTAAAACTCCTGCCCTGGGTCAGGCTGGCCCAGTGACTGGGAAAGGGAAAAAAACAAAAGAGCTCAAGAAGAGTAAAAGTATTGTTGAGAAGAGCTAAGAGGTAAACCATTTCCAACAGAAGTACTGTACTTGTCACATGACATACTTATCACATGACACAAAGACATTGGGAACTGCTAATGAGCTGCTCATTCATGAGGAGGAGACAGAGAAGACTTTCTATCTCAAAGCCTCTCCATTGGTAACCTCAAACTGAGAGTTATATGGGGCTTTCTCTATTAATTTCTGCTGGTGCTATAAACATTGATTACAACTGATACATGACACATTGATTACAGAACGGTGTTTTGCTATGTCTCAGCATAGTCCTACCTTGAACTTGGCTTCATGCCTGGATTCACGTACACTGAAAATAAAAATGAATGTGATGTGAATCTTCCTCCTCCATAAAAAAAAAAAAAATTAAAAAGACACCTCATAAAACTCAGATATCCCCTTTGATTTGGGACATTTATCTAAAGCAGTGGTTTTCAACCTTCCTAATGCTGTAAAGGTTCTATGCAGTTCCTCATGTTGTGGGGATTCCCCCACCCCAACCCCCAACCATGAAATTCTTTTCATTGCTACTTTGTAACAGTTCCTAAGACCGGAAACATATTTTCCAGTGGTTTCCACCAACAGATTGAGAATCCTTGATCTAAAGGTTCTTGTCCTTTAGACTTTCCCTGTCCCACCAGCTGTCTCTCTTACTCATTGATTTAAGCTCTTTCTTCTAATGAAGCTCTTCTCCAGGCCTTAAAAGGGAGCCTCTGTTGGGCTCCTGGTTTCTCCTCCCTACTCCTATCCTATCTCAGGGCCCAATTATGGTTCCCAAGGTCTCAAGGCACTCACTCTTTGATTCCCATGGTCAAGGGCTCTCTCTGTCTCTCTGTATCCGGTCACTCTGTGTGTGTGTGTGTGTGTGTGTGTGTGTGTGTCTTTTGTGTGTTTTGTGTGTGTGTGTGTGTGTGTGTCCCTCTTCCACTCCCCCAGCCCTGCGTGTTCTCTAGCTCTCGGTCGCTCCCTTTGCAGGGTGATTTTGCAGGAGCTCTCTTCCTGACCTGCTACTGCTACTGTCATTTGTCTGTTATAACACTGACCCCATGAGACCTTGGAAGCAACCCCAACACACACACACACACACACACACACACACACACACACATCAATCATGCCCAGGTCTTAAAACCTAAGTGCTTGATGCTGGGTGACTCGGAGCATCACACAGAGCTGTTACTCACCAGCACCTCCAGAGGAGACAGAGAATTGATAGCCTCTACCAACACCACACTTTGCAAGCATCCTGCCAAGCTAAGTAACCATTTAATAAAGCCCTTTTCTATACCAGGTTTCTAGGCCTCTCAACCAAAACTCTTCCTCTACTCAAACACCAACTTATACACCCATTCCTTTATCCATCCAGTCATCACTGGCTTCTTGCAACCACAGGAGAGTCAGGATTCTTCTCTACCGATCACTGCTGTGTGGCTCGGGGTAAGTTCATCGGACTCTCTGCGCTCCGTAATTAACACTACTACTTCTGAGGACTGCTGTGATGTTTAAATGAGTAGTCTTATGCCTACGTCAGCAGTGAGGGGACAGAGACATATCTGTATGGTGTCACCTTCAGCAACCCAAGGCCAAACTAAGATTCATGACTTCAACACAGAAAACAATGTCGGGACTGGTCAGTGTGAAGTAGAGTTGGAGATTTTATTACAAATAATTTAACGTAGACTTTAAGCATGAGAGTTAAGAGAAAGAGGGGTACTCAGAAAGGCATACACTGGGTATGGGCTCCTCAAGCGGGAGTAACAAGTCATTGTCTTAGTGTTGGCCACATATACAAATTGGTGGCTCTTGAGTCATTTTCAAAAGGTTGTAAGAACACACTCCCTTTTTTCCTCCTACTCTCTCTCCTTTGTCAAGTGAGATTATATGTTGGTAATCTCACCTGTAATCTGTGGCAGAGGTGCCTTGGAGGGGGTTATAATATGATAAGGTGAAACCAGGAGCCACTAGGACTGCACAGGAAGTTTCTGAGGAGAGCTGGAAAAGACTGCAGGTTTTTTTTAATCTAGGATGGGAGAAAGGCCGTAAGCAGAGGCTGATTGTGCTAGAATGATTGCTTCAATCATCCGCAGAGGGAAGGGCCTCCTTTCCCTTCTCACAGCCCCATCATATTTCCATGTTTCTTACCTGCCTCACCTAAGGCTCAATAAGTGTTCCAGATGTGCTAGTTCCAAGTGCTACTGTTAGAGAGTTCAGTGGGTACCACTGAGGCCAGAAGGCCATTGAGGATGGAAACCTTTCTTTGTGGTCACACTTAGTGTCTTAGTCAGGGTTTCTATTCCTGCACAAACATCATGACCAAGAAACAAGTTGGAGAGGAAAGGATTTATTCAACTTGTACTTCTACATTACTGTTCATCACCAAAGGAAGTCAGGACTGGAACTCAACCAAGTCAGGAAGCAGGAGCTGATGCAGAGGCCATGGAGGGATGTTACTTACTGGCTTGCTTCCCCTGGCTTGCTCAGCTTGCTTTCTTATAGAACCCAAGACTACCAGCCTTGGGATGGCCCCACCCACAATGGGCCTTCCCACCCTTGATCACTAATTGAGAAAATGTTTTACAGCTAGATCTCATGGAGGAATTTCCTCAAAGGTGGCTCCTTTCTCTGTGATAACTCCAGCTTGTGTCAAGTTGACACACAAAACCAGCCAGTACACTTACGTAATAGAAAGTATCAGTTTCCTCCCTTAGACTTTGGACTATCTTGTGAACAAGAGGAAGATCCAGATTGCGTTGGTTTAGTATACGAAATGGGGGAAGTAGTGCATGCTAGCCCATAGGTGGACCCCCTGAAGCCTGTTTGAAGTCACACAGCTGTAGTCAACTACTGTTCTTTAACTTTATCTTGTGGGTCTGAGTTGGAGTGACCAGTACCACTCATTCTAATTTATGTCCTTTTAGGGAGGCTTCTCTTGGTCAGTCCCTATAAGATCTAACTTCCTGCCAACTCTCCACAGAGTGTTTTCTTCCTCAACCTTTGGCCATCGTTACCCTCTAGTAGATGATATTCGGCTCTGCAATACGTTCTGCATGACTCATCTGGATTCTGAATCAATACTAACGAGGACATAAGGACCAGGGAGTCCACATCTTTAGAAGGACAGGACTCTGATCCTCAGAAGAACAACACTTGAGGCAGACACAAAGTAGCAAGAGAGCACAGAGGCAGCAGGCAGGGCAGGGAGAGGAGGAAAGTTGCTACATGAACAGTCTACCTGTGTCTCTGAGATCCACTGAGGAGATGCTCCGACCTCTTTTCCTGTCCTGACTTCCTTCAATGATGACATAGACATATAAACCGAATAAATCATTTCCTCCCCAATATACATTGGTCATGCTTTTTCATAGCAACCTAAGACATCATAACCCTAAGACAAGTAGCTTCAGTGATGAACAGGAATCCAGCAAAGAATTCTTTTCAAGAGACAGAGGGAAAAGGTGAAGGGAAGTGGAACAGCCTTCTTACATTCCCGATTTTTCTGGAAGTAAGTGGACATCCTGCCTCCCATCTCCTGAGCTCTGCTCCTGGTTCTGAATTCTGACTGTAGTTGGGGGTGGGGGGTGAATCATGGGAGTCTCACAGACACCTGGGCAAGACCTTCCAGGCCGCAGGTAGAACATTCACTTATAGAGACGCTGAGCTCAACAACAGTGGGGTATAAGGCCTGGATGAGCCTGGCAGGTGTGGATGGAGCGTGACCTTTGCCCTCAGAGAATGCGGGTTTGTTTCTTGTCAGCTTTCCTGGTCCGTGTGTTCTCACCCTCTCTTCTTTACCATCTCCATTCTCACTGCCTATTTCTGGATGCCCTCCATCCTGACGTCACAGCCGTATCCTTTGTGACTCTCGAGCGCTCAACACCTCCAGTTAGGGAGTGTGTGCCTCATCAGACACACACACACACACACACACACACAAACACACCTAATTTTTTAATTGATTTCTTCCAGGAAGGTCTTCTGAGGGGACCTCCAGAAATGTTTTGGCAGTAAAAGATGTTTGCCTCCAGACTTTTTTGGGATCCCAGATTTGTCAAGCAAGAGGATGTGGTGTCCTTCCTCCAGCGTGATCCCTCTTGTGGAGGTGCTATGATACATAAATAACATCTCAATCCAACTGTCACTTATAAAATAATGTATGTGTTAAGCTGGCCCCAAATGTGCTGAGCCTATGGGTGTCAGATGTTTCCGTGTGTGCCAGTGAAAAATTGAATAACTGGGGCTCCTCAGACCATAGAAGATGGAGGTGGGCCCTGGGCTCCACTTGCCCTGTGTTAACCTGGTACCCAAAGAGATCAGAGGAATGGTGCCCTTGTCACCAACCAACTTGGTGCTCCAAATGTGAATGCACTGGGAGAAACTTGTAGAAGCTACCAGCTTGGCCTCTGTGGGTGCTTGCTCTAAGCCTGCACCTTCATAAATGTAAGGACAGGTATTGGGGACCATCAGACCCAAAGCAAGGTGTCAACCCAAGTCTCACTCAAGTCTCGATAGCCCTGTGTCATCCAGAGAGCAGACAAGTGGTCCTTGGAGCATGAATGAAGATGTAGCCTAGCAACAACCTGGCAGTGCCCCCATGAAAAGCACCTTAGGCTTGCCACGTGTGTCTCCTTATCCACACATGCCCCATCCTGGTGTGAGATGACTGTTGACACACTTCTTTAAGTCTAGTGCCTGCAGCACATGACAGACTGCAAAGTCTAAAACCATACACAACTGGATCTCAAATCACAGAGAAAGGGCCTGGTAGAGACCCACATGTTGAAATGTTATCAAGAACAATTACTGTGACACCTGCTAGCCAGACAGCCCTTTGTCTTATTCCAAAGCTGATTGCTATTTGCTTTGTTTGTTTGTTTCTTTTTTCTTTCTTTCTTTTTTTTTTTTTAATCTTGCCAGGACCCTTTGCAAGAGAAAGCTGCAACCCTGTTGTCCACAAGGAAAGATTTGGAGATGAGCTTTAGAGTCCCAAGGCCACACTACAGACTATGTTCCCTGCCCCACCAACAAGAGATGTGACCGGGCCTATGCACCAGGAGCAAGAAGGAAGAAGAAGAAGAAGAAGAAGAAGAAGAAGAAGAAGAAGAAGAGAGAGGAGGAGGAGGAGGAGGAGGAGGAGGAGGAGGAGGAGAGAAGATGAAGAGAAAGAAAAGGAAAAAAAGGAAAAAAAGGAAAGGAAAGGAAAGGAAAGGAAAGGAAAGGAAGGAAAGGAAAGGAAAGGAAAGGAAAAGGAAAGGAAAGGAAAGGAAAAAGGAAAGGAAAGGAAAGGAAAGGAAAGGAAAGAAGGAAAGGAACCAAGCAGGGACTCTATGCTCTGTGGCCCAGCTCCCTGCTTCTCACCTCCTCCTAAGTCCCCACCTGGGTCATGACCCCTTAGGGTCCGCGACAACTCATAACGTATTAAAAATGTGTTCCAAGAAATTTAAGGATACTCATGTCAGCTGACACCATTGCCGTATTTCTTAAAATGTGTCCTTAGCATGGCAGACAGATCAGAGGTGTCTGGAACTCAGATCAAAGCCCCAGGTTACTCATTATTCACTTCCCACCTCGAATTGAAAGCCGCTCATCTTCTCCACCCTTCCACTGTTCCATGAGAGACACAACCCGAAGGGGGCATGCTCAGGGACAGCGGCAGTTGTGCTCAAAAGAGCTACACCAGTGCTTGGCAGAGAATGCCTAAGGAAAATTAAACACAAATGGTGCAAAGTAGTTTAATTCCAGAAATGTAACTTAACTGAGGGTAGTTCAGGTAGTTGTTTTTAGTTCATTGGTGTTGACAAACTAATTATCAAGCTATCGAAAAGAGCAATTAATTTCCTGACCTTTGTTATCTGTCTCTCCTGACCTGGGAGAAGAAAAAGAAGACAATGTAATGAGCGCTCCTTTCCCTCCAGATAGCTTTACCTTATTGGTTTACAGATCAGAACAAGGATGTGAAGGATATACTCCATGAGACCTGGGTGTGACTCTGAAAAAAACAGATAAGGTAACAGGTAAGAACTTAATGGGGGCTCAACTTGGAGGAAAAGACAAAATAAATAATCAGTCAACACTTAAATATTTATTAATTAAATTGAATGAATTATGAATGAGTTATAATATGTAATATAATGAATAATTAATGCATAATTAAAACTACAAGCATAGAAAAATGCCTTCTACATGCACAGCAGAGCATGCTGAACTGGGTTACAGGAAACAACCCTGACTCACAGACTCGGGTGTCTTTAAGGAAACTAGTAGACACTGGGCCCCTTAGTTCCTCCCACTGTAGAATGAAGGGCAGGAACAAGGTTGTTTCTTTGCCTATGGCTTTACAATTAGCAGCTGCCTCTTACAGCTCATTTTGTATTCCCTAAAGGAAAGCCAATTTTCTAGTGTTTCTTCCTTCTCTTAAGCATCTTCCACCACAGCCCCCATAGTGAGCTATACTACTGGTTTGCCACCCAAGGTAAGGCAACTTTAAAAATGGCTAAATGAGACTTTGACTAGACTGCATATCAGCCTTTCATCTTGGTTTGCACTGGGAGCATTATCTTGTCGTTAAGAGGTGATAAATTATAAAGTACAGATGATTTATTTGGACCCAAAAGCCAGTCTTCAAACCCTAAGTCTTGGGGTCCTACTCAGCTCAGACAAAAACTGGGCCTCCCAGCTCTGAATTGAATGTGAAATTCAGAAAGCCATATCTCCCAAGGGAGGCCTGATTATGCCCTCTGCTGGAGGAAACGTCTCATAACTCTGTTCTCCTTAAAAACTAGAAGACTGGTTTAACCACAAAGATGAACAGGGTAGAGCATAGATGGATCCCATGTTTGTTTATCCCCACTCTATAATCCTGACCCCCTAGACACTTGACAAGATTTCTACTGTTCCCTCTACTCGCCTTTCTCTTCCTCTGTTGTCCAAAATCCTTTTCCATTTGAACAGACCCTGTGTTAAACTGAACAAACATTGGCTCTCAGGTTGAATAGGTACCCTTCGCTAGGTTCTAGAAAACGATTGAGGAATCTAAGAGAGACACCGAGAAGCTCTCATTTCAGATCCCTAAAGAACTGTGACCCTGTTGTGGTTTGAATAGGGATGCCCCCATACACTCCAGTGTTTGCATGCTTAGTCACCACGGAGTGACACTATTAGGAGATAAGGCCTTGTTGGAGTAGTTGTGGCCTTGTTGAAAGAGGTGTGGGGGCTTTGAGATCTCAGATGCTCAAGCCAAGGCCAGAGTGGCATAGTCTCTTCCTACTGCCTACAGAACTCTCAGCTCCTCCTGCACCATGCCTGCCTGGATGCTGCCATGCTTCCCTCCATGATGATAGTAGACTGAACCTCTGAACCTGTAAGCCAGCCCCAATTAAATGTTGTCTTTTATAAGAGTTGCCTTGGTCATAGAGTCTGTCCACAGCAATGGAAACTCTAAGACAATAAGTAAATAAGTAAGTAAATCACTAAAAGACACCTGTCTTTCATTTGGAAATGAATAAATGTATCTGTCTTCATTCATATAATGACATGATCTTATGTTTTTTAAACTTTCCAAGAATCTATATCAACAGTGGGTCCTAATCAACAAATTCCAAAATGCTATAAAGTACAAAATCAATGTAGAAAACTCAGTTGTGCTTCTGTATGGCAGCAACAGAAAATCTAAAAGAAAATTAAGAAGGTGATCCCATTTATAATACCTTCTCCAAATATCTAGGAGTAAGTTAAACAAGAATATTCACATTAAAAAATTAATTTATTTCTTAAAGAAAATAAAGAAGACTTCATTGAATGGAAAAAATATCAGTTCACAGAACAGAAGATTTGATATGGTAAAAATAACAATAACCTCCAAAGTGATCAAATGACCATTTTTGAGGAACTGATTCCAAAATGCATGTGGTGTTCAGGAACCACTAATAGTTCATTCCATGTTGAAAAGAAAAAGTTGAGGAGCACTATTTTCTGGTTTTCGTTTTCTAGGGCTGCTGGTACAAAATACTGAATACTTGGTGCCTTCAAATATAGAAATATGAGCCAGGAAGACAGCTCAGTGGGTAAAGTACTTACAAGCATGTGGCTGGATATAAAATCAGCTGAATTCCCTATGCCTGAGATAGCCCCGCTTCTCCATCTCTGCTACCCTTAACATACATACCCTCATTCTTAGGCTGGCTCTATCCCATGCCTGCAGATATGCTCAACAAATGCCCCATGGTCCTGGCATCTCCAACATCTTGGGCTTTCCATCGAAACTTAGGCTTCCCTGCACAGTTTCCCTTTCAAAGGCCCTTTTGTAGCTCTGAGTCCGCCACACAGTACATGACCTCAGTAAGTCTCTAGAACCTTCCCACCACACTCCAGAATCCACCTTTCCTACATGTTTCATTCCTAGAAAAATCAATACCAGGGGGACTAAACAGCTTAGTTCTTTTGCCAGAATAGGCTGGAGCTTAACCTCACTGGACCACAGTGCCAGTGCTTTGTGCTCTATTTCCAGGGTAAATTTCATTGCAGTGTTTTGAGTAGGTACCCTTCAGAGTTGTTCTCAGTTTAGGTTCCCGTCTTACAAATGAATTTGCATTTTTTGAATTTGCATTTTCAAAAAGTGAAGTCACCGTATACCCTGAAAATTCAGCCAGGGTGGCCCCCAGCTTCCCTTTTCCGGTGGTAGCTCCGTGTAGTGAGGAGCTCGTGTTCATACTTGTAGCTATGCGGTCCAAGGATCCGCTGCAGTTCGTACAGGTCTTCGGACGCAAGAAGACAGCCACAGCTGTGGCCCACTGCAAAGGAGGAAACAGGCTCATCAAGGTGAATGGATGTCCCCCGGGAATGATCGAGCCGTGCACGCTGCAGTACAAGTTTCTGGAGCCTGTTTTGCTTCTGGGCAAGAAGCAATTTGCTGGTGTGGCTATCCGTGTGAAGGGTGATGGTCATGTGACCCAAATTTATGCTGTCGACAACCCATCTCAAAAGCCCTGGTGGCTTATTACCAAAAATACATGGATGAAGCCTCTAAAAAGGAAATTAAAGATATACTCATCCAGTACGATCGGACCCTGCTTGTAGTTGACTGTCGTCTCTGCGAATCCAACAAATTTGGAGGTCCTGGCTGCCTGTGCCGATAACAGAAATCTTACTGATAAGCCCATCTCAAGGATCAGGGTTTACCTTTGTAATAAACATCCTAGGATTTAAAAGAAAGAAAGAAAGAAAAGAAAGAGAAGAGAAAGGAAGAAGAGAAGAGAGAGGAAGAGAAGGAAGAGAAGGAAGGAAGGAAGAGAAGAAAGAAGGAAGGAAGAGAAGAGAGAAGGAAAGAAAAGAGAGAGAGAGAGTCATTTACGGGTGGAGTCTCGCCCCCAAGGCACCTTTTCCAATGCAGAGTTCTTGAGGTTTCTCTTTAACGACTCCAGCTGCTTTTGAACTCCTTTTGTTATCAAACATCACACTGAAAAGTGTGCAAAGCAAGTTTAAAGTTAGGCCTTGAAAAACGTGCAAGTAACTGTACTTTTTTCATTTTGTCCTCTCTCTCTCTATCTCATCTCTATCTCTATCTCTCTCACCTGGATCAGAGTGGTAAGCACAATCGTGAATAGCCTGAATGTTATCCCGACTAGACATTTTCTCTGCCAATTAAATTAGTAAATTTCTTCCGACTTCAGTCTCGCTCAGCGTCTCCAGACACGGGCAGAATGCAGCAGTATATAACGGTAGTGACGGTGGGGGGTGTGGTTGTTGTGTGACTTTGCTGTCTGTGCTGTTGATGAGCATGTAATGGTAGTGATCATGGTGGTGACGGGTTTTGTGACGATGGTAACGGTGAAGATAAGGGTAGATGTGATTAAAATGATGATGGCAGTCAGAGTCACGGTGGTAGTCATGGTGATAACATTTTTGTTGGTGGTGGTGGTCATAAAATGGATTGCGGTGGTAATGGTGACAGTGGCAATGTTTGTAATGCTAGCTGTAGTAGCAGTAAGAATAATGCTGGGATTGGTTGTGTTTATTTGAGGGGCTTCTGTTTATAAATGTCCTTCCTTGTTTCTTTTAGCAAGGATCCTTTTCACATATTGGATTTCATTCGTGTACTAAATGGCTCTTCTTTGCTGTGCTAAACACCGTGACCAAGGCAACTTATAGAAGGAAAGGTTTATTTGGCTTATGATTCCAGATACGAGTCCAGCATCACCACAGTGCCGAAGCATGGCAGCAGGCAGGCATGTGATTGGAGCAACAAGCTGAGAGCTCATCTTAGCCACAGTCAAGAAGCAGAGAGAGTGAACTGGGAAAGGCATGTGGCTTTTTAAACCACAAAGCTCACTTCCAGTAACACACTTCTGCCATCAAGGTCACACCTCCTAAATGTACCCAAACAGCGCCACCAACTGGAAACTAAGTGTTTGAAACATCCGAGCCCATGGGAACATTCTCATTCGTTTGGACACCTCAGTTAGATGAGAGCCTATGTAACTCCCCATTCATTCTCACAAGAACCTGAAGAGCCAGAGGATAACTGAGGCAGCAACAAATGTGAGGGACTGTCCTAGCCTTAAGGAGGCTCATGACCTGTCCTCAGAGGCGCTGCAACTTTTACTTGAAGGAGCTGTGCTTTATAAGCAGTTTCCTCTCCTGAGGGCTTTACCCAACAGGGTGTGTGTGTGTGTGTGTGTGTGTGTGTTATTTTTACTACCCTCCTTCTGCCTACTACTGTTTCACCAAGTTCATCATGTTCTGCAGATCACTATCATGGCTTAAATTGGCAGAGATATAAACTCACCCAAACATCCTTTCTTGCAGACCAGACATGTCTCTTTTCTCACCGCCATTAAACAGGGCACATTAGATGAAACAAACTTTTGAAACATCGTGTGCTCAGTCTGTGAATCTTGATATCTATTTATGAAACAATCCTTACGAAATAGTGGGATCACGGTGATGCCTCCTGCAGCTCTTGTCCAGATAGGTACACAAGAGCAACCAAATGGCAGCTCTTCTGTCACATGCAATAGCTTTGGTGCAACTCCCTCATCCGGGGCCGCAGGTCTGTATTTTCAATGGCTAGGTAGTAAAGAGACTCCCTGAGAAACAATGACACCATGTGAAACCAGGGTTTCAGGTGGGTAACAAATATCCATGATCCTGAACCTCCTTGAGCTCATGGGATGGGTCTGTTCTGTAATGATGGCTTACAAGTTCATTTGGAGTGAAGGATTTCCCTCTGTGATGGTTAATGTAGATTGTCAGATTGGTAAGATTTACAATGACCTAGAAGGCAAACCTTGGGGCATATATATGAGGATGTTTCTAGAGAGGCTTAATTGAGGCAGGTAGACCCTGAATGAGGGTGGTACTGGGGTCCCAGACTGCATCAAAAGGAGGCAGTCAGTAGAACTGCCGCATTTTATCTTTGCCTCTAGTTCCAGTTTGCTACCCTCCTTCCATCTGGCTACCCTCCAGCCATCACACCTTCCCTGCCATGTTGGAAATACCACCAAACCATGAGCCAAAATAGTAAACATTTTCTTGCTTAACTTGCTTTTGTGAAGTATTTTGTCACAGAAGTGAGAAAAAGAGTAACATACTGTCTGCTGCATTCACCCTGCTAGACAACTTGAAAACCACTGTCTCTGTGGGCCGCTCAGTCCCCTCCCTTCCCTGCCTGCCCTCCTGCAATCTTACTCACCTAGGATATGGTGACTTTCCTAAGGATATATACTTTCTAAGTATTGTCTAGTTCCCAGGACTCAGGGCTGCTGGCTGGTAGTAGGCCCTGGATACATCAGAGTCCTGGGAGAGGAACTCTCCCTATTCTCATGCTTGTCTGTCTCTCTGTCTCTGTCCTGCCTTCCATCTCACCACCTGGAGCCTTCCCAGGAGCTTATAAAATACCATGGTGTCTTGGTCAGAGCCCACAGGATGTTCTAGTACAGGATGACTCTGTAATGTCATGTTCTCCTGCAGGCACTGGGGCTAGATCTCTCTCCATAGTGTCACAGCTCAGCATAGAGATCACCACCTGGTCTTCACCCTCTGGCCACTATCCCCAGTACCAGTTAGGGTATCTCTTGAGATTGGACTACAGGCAGAGTACCTGGATCAGTCAACCTTAAAGCAGTGTTCCTCTCTCTTTTATAATTCAATGACATTGTTTTCCCACTCAGAGAAAAAAATGAGGTTAATTTTTTGAGACAAAGTCCAGCTATAAAATCTGAATCTAGACTTCAACTCATGAATTGCCTATCTCAGCTTCCTAAATGCTGGCATTATAAGTGTGTGGTACTATAAGTGCCTTCCTTCTGCTTCATTTAAGGAAGTAAATAAAAAGAATAGGAAAAGAGCAGAGCCCCTCGCTAATAGGGATAAAAATTAACATCAAATGGCTACTGTATGACAGATGTACATTAGTTTAACTTTTTAAAGAGCAGTCAGATGTGGCCAGAGTGGGTCTTGGACTTGATATGTACCTAAAGATAACTTTGAATGTCTGCCTTCACTGATATTAAAGATCTGTGTCAGCACACCAGGGTTTGTAAGGTGCTGGAGGCATGAATCTCAGGGCTTCCTGCATGAGAGGCTAGACCTCTCTCTACATTCCCCAGCCTGTATCTAGTTTAGTCTAGTAAGAGAGAAACTACCTACTGAAAAGTGAGGTTTCGGCACAGAGCTGAGCTTCAGAGATCCACTAGCCATTGTAGTAACTCAGGTTTTTGCCTTTGGTTGTACAGTAATTTCTTCCCAATTAACCAATTCCATCCTGGAAGGAGGCCCTTTAAAAGTCAGAAAATAGATAAAACTTTCAAAGAAATATGTAACTTACAAACTGGTTGGAAGAGGGGGGTCTGATACTTACAAATGCAAAAGACCTGGGCCCAAAATAATATAGTAGCAGCAACTGTACTGTGAACAAGAGAAGAGACACAAGGTTAGATGGATGAGCTCCCTACAAGTCCTGGAGGAAGCTCTGGGAATATAGCCCTGTAGGGTCTTGCCCAGCCTAGGGTAGGATTGTTCATGATGCAGCTGCCGTTGGAATATCCCTGCTCCTGTGTAAGTAACCCCAGTAAACTCACCAACTTACTCAGCTAGACTTGGGTGGGCTCATTTCTTTGATCTGTCATTGAGGTTCTATCTGGAATGAAGAGACATCTGTTTATGTCTCCCCGGGAAAAGTCAAAAGACTCTTTCATAAACCAACCCTCACTCTGCCAGAAATGCAGACCCTGGAGGAAAAAGTTGCAAGTGAGCAACACTGTTAGAATGGGGCTAAAGAGCAGCCCTTTCCACCAGCCACAAGTATGCCATGGTTCCCAGCAGCAGACTGATAGCCTCCTTCTCAGGGTTCTTAACCCACTACTTGCTTATACCAGTAATTGACTACTTTGGTCCCATAAGAAATGTACTCCCTGTGTTTGAGGGAATCCTGCTATCACAGAAACCCGGTGTTCTCAGGACTAGCTGTGACATGCAACTCTGTCCCTACGCAAGTCTAGGCCATCTCAACCCTGCAGCATAAAGTTAATATGGCTGTGAAAGTAGGCAATCAGCTCCTTGTTTACAGTCTCTGTAATTATTTACTAATTAAAAAGAACCACACTGTTTATCAAGAGACCTGGTGCATATTAACAGTCAGCAGAGCTATTTGCATGATGCCTTGGACAGGAAATTAAATATTACCCGACACCTTACTGACAGGGTGTTAAGCATCGATCAATTATTCAAGATCCCACATATATTGACTTTTTTAAATTACAGAGCTTTCCAGAGCTTGGGGAGTAAGAAGAGAAGTGAGCTCACTGAGAGAACAGTCCATTCATCTTGGAACTGGATCTGCCTCCCTCCTTTATTAAGACCTCACCTTGTTTTATAGATCCTACAACCAGGTGTCAATCTGTTCCCAAGACACAGTGCTTGATCAGCTTTTCTTCTGAGGGAGCCTCTCTACCCTAATTGGCATACCAGAGATGGACGGAGCCTTCAGTGTGGGCATGTATCCCACGTGGTTCCCTGCCTCCTCTGGGAGGCTGCAGGACTCTGGGCTCCCCTTGTTGTTGTGCTGGGCACCCCACAATGGAGCAAGGGTAATATATGCTCAACCTCTTCCAGATTGGAAAATGGAAGTAAACACAGGAGACAGAGCTATGTTTTTGGAAACCTGACACATAATTTGTTTTGTTTTGATGGTTTGTTTGGTTTTGTTTTGTTTTGCCATAATTGAAAATGGAAAGGGGCATTTTTATTCATTTCAAAGAACCGTTCAGTCCCACCAACAAGAGAGTTTATTTGAGTTTTTGAGCCAGGACTTCAGAAAACTCCAGATCCTGCCTTGGTCACCCCAAGTATTGAGATAACAGGTATGTATCTTGCAAACAGTTTATTTATGAAGAAACTGTATGCTGGGTACAAGCACAGTACATAAGGTAGAATGGCTGCTCTCAGAGGGCTTTTTGTCCACCAGAGAACAATGGTCCATGGAGCTGGAAACACTGCTCAGCCTACTGGTTCAATGATTGCGCAAGCAGGAGGACCCGAGTTCAATCTCAAGCATCTACCTACAAGGGCAAGTGTGGTGCTGTGTGCAAGTAACCCCAGTGCTAGGGAATTGGACACAGGTTTGGATCCCTGGAGCTTGCTAGCCATCCAGCCTAGAAAGATCAGCAAGCCCCAGAACCCAGTGCAATGCTATCTCAACCAAGTGGGTAGTTCCTGAGTGTCTTAGTTAGGGTTTTACTGCATGGTGAACAGACACCATGACCAAGGCAACTCTTATAAAGAACAACATTTAATTGAGGCTGCCTTACATTTCCACAAGTTTAGTCCATTATCATCATGGTGGGAAGCATGGCGGCATGCAGGAAGACATGGTGCTTGAGGAACGAGGAGTTAAACATCTTGATCAGAAGGCAGCCAGAAGGAGACTGGAATTCCACACTGGGCAGAGCTTAATCATAAGAGATCCCAAAGCCCACCCCCATAGCAACATACCTCCTCCAACAAGGCCACACCTGCTAACAGTGCCAATCCCTGTGAACCAAGCACCCAAACACATGAGTCCATGGGTGGGGGGAGCAGGGGGAGAGAAAACCCATTCAAACCACCATACTGTGAATGAGATGGGAGGTTAAACTATTAAAGAAGGATCAGGAAACAAGGGCAGCAAGCAGAACACCATCAGCCTCCTCCCTCACAGGGTATTGACTCAGAATGGTCTCTAGCTATGAATCCTGGTCCTAGGCGCTTAGGGAAGATACAGTGTCCTACTGAGAGTGCCCTGTGGGGAAGGCAGAGGCTGTGGAACTTGGCCCTAGGGGAGACTCGCTGTCCCACTGAGAGCAGCCTGGTAGGGAAGGCAGATGGGGGCTGGGAATGGGTCAGTGTTTGCATATTAAAGGCTTGCTTTCAAGTGACCTCCCACTGGCTCTAAGAAATGATTAACCCTAGAAGAAACGTCTTTTCAAAGCTTGTACTGGCTGGGTTTCTGTGTCAACTGATCACAAGTTAAGAGTCTTCAGAGAGAAAGGCTCCTAGTTGAGGAAATGCCTCCATGATATCCAACTGTAAAGCATTTTGTCAATTAGTTATCAGTGGTGGAGGGCCCAGTTCATTGTGGTTGCTGCCATCCCTGGGCTGTTGTCCTGGGTTCTATAAGAAAGCAATCTGAACAAAACATGGGGATCAAGCTAGCAAGCATAACTCTCTCCATGATCTCTGCATCAGCTCCTGCCTCCAGGTTCCAGTCCTGCTTGAGTTCCTGTCCTGACTTCCTTTGGTAATGAACAGTGATATAGAGGTGTACGCTGAATAAACCCTTTCCTCTTAAACTTGCTTCTTGGTCATGATGTTTCATCACAGCAATAGAAACCCTAACTAAGACAGAGGGACAAGGCTAGCATCAAGACTGCATGCCAATGCTTCAGGATACAGAAACTAGAAAAGATGGCTAGACCAGGCTCCCAAACCTCATCCACCACCTTTCTTTTGTAACAGCCTCCCCACGTGAGCAAGTCCTGCCCCAGCAGCTGGCTTTTCCATCCAGATAAACACGCCTAGGAGTGTGAGCCCTACCCATCTGCTTAGCCCCCACTATCTGGCCCTCGTTGAACAGTTGCTTCTTGCCACTGCTCTACCCGACACCCCTGTCCTGTTTCCCTGGCTGGTGGCTTTGATACTAACAGCCATCTTGGGCATTTAGGGATCTATTAGAACACAGCATACATCTTTAGGCCAGACCCTACAACCTGAGTCAAGCCACTCCTCCCTACAACTTTCTGTGGCTTGACAGATTTTGGTTCACAACACCTGGCTCCTCTAAGCTGTGTCATGTGTAGTATGCTGAACCAAATCACAACATAAAACTTCCTGCCATAAAAGCTCAGGACTTTCCTTTGTTCTGGTGATTTGGTTTGGAGACTCCATTAGAAGAACTGCTACTCTGAAGACTGCTCCCTGAAGATGCTTCTCTGGTCTCTTCGGACCACTCCTTCCTTGAGAGGTGCCCTAGTTAGGGTTACTATTGCTGTGATAAAACACTGTGACCAAAGCTACTTGGGAGGAAAGGCTTTATTTGACTTATGCTTCTACATCACTGCTCATCACCAAAGTAAGTCAGGACAGGAACTCAAACAGGGCTGGAACCTGGAGGCAGGAGCTGCTGCAGAGGTCATAAAGGGGTGCTGCTTACTGGCTTGCTTCTCTTGGTTTGCTTAGCCTACTTTCTTATGGAACCCAGGACCACCACCCCAGGGATGGAACCACCCACGATGAGCTGGGCTCTCCCCCATCAATTACTAATCAATACAATGCCCTACAGCTGGATCTTATGAAGGCATTCTCTCAACTGAGGTTCCCTCCTTTCAGATAGCTCTAGCTTGTGTCAAGTTGACATAAACTTAGCCAGCACAGAAGCTCCTCTCTCTCCTCTCTCTCTCTCTCTCTCTCTCTCTCTCTCTCTCTCTCTCTCTCTCTCTCTCTCTCTCTCCTCCAATTGTCATTCTAAGCAAGGATCCAGTCCAAGTTTTTAAAGGAAGCAACTCTGTTCTCCTTCCCTTTAAGTCCCATTATGTTTAGATCTCCATATATTCTATTATTTCTATCTAATATTCTCCCTCCTGGTTTGAAGCCATTTCATTCCAAAAACTCTCATTCTGGGGGCAGGGATTATGAACTATATGTCAGCTTCCTTTCTAGACTGATCGCTTCAGTCATATTCTCTTTATGTTTAGCAGGAAGTAGTACCAGGAGGATGAAGCATGCTCATTTCCTGCTTCTTCCCTGGCAGTACTGCCCCAAACTAGGGCATGTGTACAGGCACACTGGTACCCCACTTGTAGCATGGCTTTTGGGATTATAACATTATCATACATTTGCCATTTTGGAGTAGAGATTAATATGAACCAACAGCCACGACAACCAGCTGAGCAGCACAATACAGTGATAAGTTGGCCTCTAGCATTTGTGATGGAATACTATAATTCCATAGCAAAAAGAATTTGAGATACTTCAGGAACCTCACCTGAGATTCCAAACATTTCTTTCTCTTGCTCTCCTCCAGGTGCATCTTGGGAAATGCCAGAATAGATAAGAAGAGGAAAATTAACTGAAAGGTGGACCTGGTGATGCAGCTTCCAGGAGGTCATCATCTATGATGGGGTGGGATTTTGAAGAGACACAGCTACTTGAGGAATGTCCACGCTACTGCAAATAAAACCAATAAACCCACTGTTTTTGTTCACCACACTGGATCCTGATGGAGTCGTGATTTTGGACTGTCATTGGTGTTTTATCTGGATGGAGAAAGGGTGTTCACATCATGGCAGGAAAAGTTAATGCAACATTACTTTATTTATCCTAGCACTCTATGCTCTATCAGCCAGGACCTGCAATTTCTCTAAGACATTAAAAGCCAAGAACTTGAGGATATCTTGCTGATGTTTTTTTCAGAGCACAACCTTGAGGTCTGAAGCTATAAAACAAGTGACATCATCTCTGTGAATACATAACCGGTTCTGTTCAGGATGCTCATTTCCTATCTGCTCGGCAATGATGTCATGTCTAGTCTAAGGGCCATTGGGAACCTCCCAATTTCTTCTCACATTCCAACCTAAGGATCACTCCAGTCTGAGCATGACCAGGCAGGGCTGCCCCAGCCTTCAACAGAGTGGTACTCTGTTTCTCTGACCAGCCTGACTCTAGAGCTGGGTCTAGATGGAGAAAGGTCAGCACACATCCCATCTGTGGGTACCAAGAACAAACTGAAGAAGCTGCAGGGAGTGACTGGTACATCCACCTGCATACAGATCCCCTATAGGTCACAGACACAGACAATGAAGAGTTACTTATCATGAGATAATATAGACCCTATCTCCCTCCCTTCCCTTCTTCTAGAATTTAAAAAATAAATGAATGAATGTCTTGGAGATTCTCACCCACACCCTGTAAGGAATGAATGACTTCAGTAAAATAAAGACTGCTATTTAATGAAGCTATATCTGGTAGGGCTGGCCTGATCCCTATGAAAAGTTCATTCTACAAGATGACAAATGGTGTCAGGAATACGCATGATTCCTATGACAGTATTAAGTGCTGTAATTGTTAACACTGTCAGTTTGACAGGATCCAGAACCAAGAAATAAACCTCCATCATGTCCATGAAGAATTTTCTAGATTACTTTAGTCAAAGTGGGAAGATAAACCTTAAGATGGATGGTACCTTTCTAAGGGTGAGGGTCCTGGGCTAAATGAAAAGTACTGAGTGGTCTGTGTACCAGTATCTGCCCCCCAACCCCCCGACTGCAGATACTCTGTGGCTGCCATACTTGCAAAAATGGCAAAATAAACCCTTCCTTCCTTAAGTTGCTTGTGTGAGGTAATTTGCAAGTAACTAATACAGATGCTGTTGCTCTGTTAAAGATGCACACATCATGAAATGAGAAGAGACCTTGTCCTCCCTCCCTCCTCTCCTCCCTCCTCTCCTCCCTCCTCTCTTCTAGAACTTTCCTGACAGCACCGTCTCCATTAGGGCCTTCTTTGTGTCCCAAAGACTATTCACAGTTCCAAAAAACTATTGATTTCTATATTCAGGAGATAAACACTTTAATTAACAGAACAATAAGTTTCTATTGGAATATTTTTCATGGCTGAAATCTGCTGAAGTAGTACAAAACATTGAAGGAAGACTCAGTGCATCTCTGCATGGAATTCAATGCCAGTACCTGGGACATGTCAGAGGAATTAAAGGCAAGGCAGAGACATATGCAATTTAGGGCTTTGTGGAATGCAGACACAACATCTTTTGTTAAGAAAAAAAGAAAGAAAGAAAGAAATCTGGACACCTAAAGAATATCAGCAAGTGATACAAAAAAAGACAGTTACCACAGACAATTCGGGCAGCAAACAGATCAGATAGAAACCAATGCTCTGAGGATGCTGGCTAGCTATTGAGACTACCCATTCCTGGCAATCGGTAGCCATATCTGTGAATTCCAGGTTTGATTGAGTCAAGCTGTCTCAGTGAATAAGGTAGATAATTTCTGATATCAATCTTGGGCCTTCCTGTGCATGCATGTGCACTCGAACATAACAAGTGCATGCCATATACACACGCGCACAGTGTTAAAAGTGGTTGAGGTTGGGTGTTTCTCAGTTCTTGGCCTCCTAGTCAAAGAACTGATAATAAATCCGTATCGATTTGCAAACAGAGTCAGATAATTTTATTTGGAGTAAAAGAACTGTAGAGAGTGATGTACTATCAAGATTGACAGCAGGCCGCATGAGTGAGGATGCTCAAGGGTCCTGATTATTGTCTGGGGCTTCCTTTTATGGGACTCAAAGGAGTTTGGTTACTAATGGGTGTGGTAAGGATGGCTCTCTGTTTCAGTTGATAGATAAGGGTATAGATTCTTTTTCTCCTACACGTGTCTCTTCCCATAATGCACCTGATTTTAATCCTATGCCTGCCCAAATATGCACAGGCATAGTAACAGGTAAACAGGGAGGTCTCCCTAAAAGTTCAGTTGAAGACTCAGTTTTGCACTTGTACCCCAAGCCAGCTCAAGCCAGATCAGCCTTTCCATCCTTTGTACTGTGTACTGAAGACATTGGGAAGATGTTTGTATAGAAACTATCTAAAGCTGATAGTTGTTAGGAGAAACTCATCCCAATATTGTTTCTCAAGCTAGAGTTCGATCGCACTGCATGTCCATACGCATGCACACTCACATGCGCATGAGCATGCAGGTAAAGGCACTGGACTACCAAGTGCATTATTAGAAGAGGAGGAGATGTGTAAGCCAAAGTAGTAAAAGTTCCCATTACTAAACTATCCCTTACGCTTGCCTTTCTCACCTGGATTCCCTGACAACCAAAGGCTATCAGTGACGCCAAAGTGAATGGTGGGATAGGCCCCAGCTCGATTGTCTTTTTCTTACTCCAGTCCAAAGTAGCTTCACTGTGAAGCACGACAACGCTTGTTACTCCAGACTTAAGTGACACCTTCTAGAGAAAGTCACTAGACTCAAAGAACCCTGGACTGATGGCTCCAGAGTGATATGACTTGACCACACAGCAACAGAGCAACCTGGGACTTCCCTGGGTGCTGGGTAAACACCTCTTTTCCTCTAATAGAGGCAGGGACCAGAGGAGGAGGGTAAAATCTGGGTCCCCGGGGAAGCCATTCTGTGGCTGAGTTCCACCGGAAGTGCCTGTTCTCTGGAGGGCAAGAGTGTTCACACAGTTACCCCATGAGCACCCTTGAAATCAGGCCTCACCACCTGTCTCAAGGCCTAGCTGACATCAAGCCTGAACATCTAAAACTAGATAAATTAACTCTCTCATTAGGACTCCAGCAGCTACAGGCTCCCTGCAAAACAGGCCTATTTAAATGTAAATTTGACATTTAGCCCGAGACTAGAAAAGAAGTAGTCTCAACATCTAGTAGGCTCTGGGAAGAATGAGGATTAAATATTAATTTTTTCTGTGGGAAGATGGTTAATCTTGTTTACCTCCAGAATTCATGCTGCTTTGGCTTTTTTTTAAAACAGGTTTTTATTATTATCATCATTATTATTATGGAAAATGCTGGGTTTTTAATGACTTGACTCTCTCAGGCAGCATCTGTGCCTCTCGGACTTTCTCTTGGGGCCCTGGACAGGTAGTATGATTGAGTGTAATTCTGCTAAAAGTACAGCTCCAAGCACTGATAATTGGCAGGGTTGCCATAGATCCTGAAGATAAATCAGAAAATACATTCTTGCCATCTGAAAACATAAAACCTGAATACCCACCATGGGACGAAGCCCACACCACACAGAAGCAGTGAGCAACCCTCATCCCATGACACTGTGACATTGTCTTCATTCCTGTAAGCCTTACCAACACAAAAACACAGCTCTCAAAGGGAGTAAGAGATATTTGACTCTAGAGCCAAGTGTGAATGACTATGGTCCAAAAAGGGTTACCCCAAACGCTATATTCCAACATGGTCAATGTGATGATCAGTTTGTCAAGTTGGAACAGTCTAGAATTATGGAGATGGACCTCTGAGAAAGTCTGTGAGATTGATTGTCTTCATTATGTTAACTAATGTGAGAAGCTCTGTCCACTGTGGACTGGGCATTCTGGACTACATAACACTGGGGGAGTATTGGACTACGTGCAATAGTACTTATGCACTAGTTCATTGCTCTCTGTCCTTGACTGTGGATATGCTGTGACAGACGGCTCTAAGTTCCCACCACCCTGAGGTCCCCACAGTAATGGACCGCACCTGGAACTCTGAACCAAATCATCCCCTTTCTCCTATAATTTGCTTTTGCTGGGTTTCTTGTTCACAGCAATAGGAATAGAACCAAGACAGAACCAGGTAATCATGAATCAAGACTTTTCAAATGCATTGGATTGTGCAGGTGGATTATGGGAAAGCTGTGAACTCCTCACAGGTCTCAGGTGCCATTTGATGACACTCTTGACTTTTGGATTGGTTGATGTAAAGAGACTATTTACACATTCCAAAGGATTTATCCAATCATCACAAAGATGTTAGGTCAGATGCAGAGGTGGAAATAAATGAGTATTTAGGGGCTAAGAATAAACAAGATAATTTGGGTCTAGAGCTGCACAATCCCAACTCCCCACAGTCATGAAAGTTCTAAACAACCTTAATGTTTAAAACAAGTGTGGCTCCTTTCTGGAAATCTGGTCCATAGAAGTGTGGTTTCCATCTTGGGAAGGTAGGAAAACTTTCAGATAAGATGGCCTGAGGTTCTGAGTCCCTTGGCCCACCAGGAATTGAGATGATATTTAACAGGACCTTTTCCATAAGAATATAAGCCCCCATATTCTCATCAGCAGAGGAGGGTTAAAACCCCTCCTGGATGTTCCCATAAGGTTCAGAGTGGCACTGAGAGTGTCAGTTCCCTACCCTCACAGCAAAGGAAGGATAAGGGCAGAAAACGGGCTAGCTCTTGATAGTGGCCATCCCCGACTTTTGTGACTCTAGATAATTCCTCTGTAATATAAAATAGCCCCACCTCTCTGGGAGCAACATGTGAATACACAGATATAGGAGGTACTAACTTTCACCCCTCCCTTCCTCTGAACAGACCACTTCAAGTATACAGAGCTAAACACGGGTTGTCACTGTCCGAGGTGCTGATTCGTTCAAAGGGTATGCCCCTGCTTATCCTTGTGAGTAGAGGCAAGGTGCTTGTGTTTAAATAGGAAGCAAGAACGGTTCCCACTGGGTAGATGCCCAGAACTGAAATGCCATGGCCTGTACAGCTTAGGGACTGACCTAACTGGAATTACAGAAAATGAAAAAGCAACAGAAACACATACAGGAAAGCTGGTATTGGGAGGATCTGGAAACTCAGCCCATTCATTCTATAGAGCATGAACAGGGAAAAAGGAGGGCTAGGTAATCAGGTAGGACATCTCTCTATGGAAGCAGTCTCTGTCACAGTCATCCACGAAATAAAATAATAATAATAAAATAAAAAAGCTGCGGTTGACAGTTCCTGGAATGAAGAAGCTGAAATTGATATCTTCTAAGCACACTGGTTGTAACTAAAGGTCAAACGTCCATCAGCATTAATACTTGGGCCAGGGAAAGTCTCTGGCATGCCTCTGATCCAGACCTGGGGGAGGCCTTGCCATTCCTGTGGGTCTGAGGCATTGTGGTCCTTGACATGGTCATGCTCTTGTCAACAATGCACATTTACAAAGGACTTTGTCCCTACACTTGAGCAGCACAGCCAGAATCCAAGAAAGACCCCTTGAGTACCCATAAGCCCTGGGAGTTGACCAAGAGCTCAGACCTCCGTGCACTTTAATCATGCATATACATGTGGCAGATGCATACACAAATATACATTTATGCATATTTGAACACAATCCATACACACCATACTACACACACACACACACACACACACACACACATATGCATGTATACACACAGACACATACACACACAGACCACACACACATAGCTATAGACAACATACATGCTTTCTCTGAGTCTCCTTCAGGACACCTGCAGGAATATCCTGTTATATAAGTCCCATATTCTAACTCCTACTCCATGAGCACAAAGCTTGTGGTTATTTAATTGACAATCTGGAGGCCGAGAAGCCATGAACATGATACAGGCATCTGGGGAGCTTCATGCTATTTCAAGACATCACAGAGAGACATAGAATGGATATGAGGATATCACACCCCCCTGCAGGAAGTCAACTCTGAAAAGTCATACCTCTCAACATTTCTATCTCTTTAAGAAAAAAAAAATTATGGGGGCTGGAGAGATGGCTCAGTGGTTAAGAGCACTGACTGCTCCTCCAGAGGTCTGGGATTCAATTCTCAACAACCATATGGTAGCTCACAACCATCTGTAATGGGATCCAATGCCCTCTTCTGGTGTGTCTTAAGACAGCTATTGTATACTCATACACATAAAATAAATAAATCTTTTTTAAAAAAAAATGTGTATAATAAATGTGGTGTGTATATATGTGCATGTAAAGTGTGTATGTACATGTTTGAATGTGTGAGTGTAGTATGCACACATCACAGTGAAAATGTAGAGGTCAGGGCACAACTTTGAACATCAGTTCTTGCCTTCCTCCATTGAGATGGGAGACTCTTGTTGATTCTGTTGAATACTCCAGGCCAGATGGCCTATGAGATATAAGGGGTTCTCTTGTCTCTGCCTCCCACCTTGCTGTAGGAACATCCATTTTACAGATGTGCACAGCCACATCCAGTTTTATATATGGGTGTCAGGGATCAAACTCAAGTTCTCACACTTGTGCAGCAAGTGCTTTACCAACTGATGGGGGGGTCCCCAGCCCAGTGCTTACATTTCAACATAGATTTTAGAGAGATCATGTAAACCATCATCCCATGTAATGAGCCATACAATGGCCGAATTCTGGCTCAGGTGACCAATGTACTGCGGGTGACCCCTGGGCTCTGAAAATGACTTAGATTGAGCTCAGCATCCCAGTTTTCACAGCAGGGTCTGATACCGTGGCACTGGCATCTGGGTGGGAAGATGATGGGCCCAGGAGTAAATATAAAGAAACACAGATGTTCCTCTCTTAGGAAAGAGGGTTCAGCTGCAGGTGGTTCAGGAAAGGAGCTAATACAAAATTACCCCTCAGAAGTGAGCTTATTAGGAGACAGGACACTGTGACCATGGGAGCCATGAACAGACTTTGAGGAGGGAAGCACAGAAAAGGGACAGTACACATCATAGACAACACAATAGGACCTTAAAGGGTGAGCCTTGCTGCCTCTTAACAATGGAGAGAAGCTTCATTAAGAAGTATAGCTCAAGGTGAAAGAGTGATTGCCACCTTGGACAAGACAACTAAAAGAGAAAGCTCAGAAGAGAGAGAACCTTCAAAGTAATCTTCTAAAGAAAGGAAAATGTCTGGCTTTGATGTCTTGGCAAAGAATGGCAGAGAATTTGATACCACACCATTTAAGTCTGGGATAGCCTATGTGACAAGGGGCATGGTACTGAGCAGGACCATAAATATGGGGAAAACCATAGCACAGAAGAGTTTAACTCTCCCAGAGAGAACTCCGGGGGTGGGAGAGGGGGTATGGTCAGATTTATTCAGGCTGTGGGATGTAGCTGCTTAGAGTGGCCAGTGTCTTAAAGGGGAAAGAAAGCCTTTTCACATCATGCCTTTCTTTCCCCCTTCCTGGAAACCTTGACTGCCCTATGCAAACCAGAAAAAGAACAACATTCTAGCAAGCCTATGGAAGAAGGTCCTACTTTGCATATTTGTAGTTAAGGGAATTGCTCCCTGAAATTGTATGAACTGCCCTTTTTATAGTCCAGCAGGAGTAAGTCATGAAATACTGGAAATTCAAGTTTTAATTAAAACCAGTCTACTGAACTGAAGTTTGCCTTAAAAAAATAAAGCAAAGATTAATGGGAAATATCAAACCAAACTGTTTTCACACAACCCATCAGGTCATAATTTATGGGAACAAGACAAAGAGAGCAAGATCATTACCTTAAAATAAATTCACTGTCTCTTAGGCTAAGCAAAATGGAAATAATAGAAACCCCCAGGTCAGCTCAACCAGAATGAAATGCCGGCCAGCCAGGTGGATTCAATCAATCAACAGGAGTTCTCTGGAACTGCCCAATGCCTCTGGGTACACCATGGAGGACACAGGAGGGAAAGGGCCTGACCTTACTTTGTGTCACTGTCACAAACACTGACACGGTGATTTGTCCCGGCTTTCTAGACGAGGAAACTGTGACCCAAAGGGACCAGGTGACTAGCTCCAGGCATACCCACCATTAGGAGACAGAAACAGAATTTATGCCAGTTCATTTGGCTCAGAACCCCTCCTGCTACACCACAGCATGAAATTTCCCTTCCAATCAAACCTTCTTAGTGATAGGGCTGGGTAAGCCAAAGGCAAAACCCAGCCAGGGATACTGGGTTCAGAGGCTACCAGGCAGCTGAGCAACAGTCCCAGACTCCCGTGTTCTCATTCCCAGACCCCACAACTACCCTTCTCTGTGGTGATGAGCTTCATGTGCCAATGATGTTAGGATATTTTGGTGAGGTGGGCTGTGGTGTTGTGTTTGTGTGTTTGCATGCATAAATGCACATGTGCATGCAGGCACAGGTGCATGTGCATGTGTGTGGATGTCAGAAGTCAATGTTGGCTTTTTTTTTTTTTTCTAGAATCTTCTACAACTGTCTGGCATCTACTTGTGAAGGTACAATTCTGGCTTTCAGCCCATCACGATGGCCGAGAGGAAGCACACGGTCTTTAAATGAACTTGGAAGTGAGTGCCAGTTAGGTCAGATCACCTCCTTGATACTGTGTGTACATGTGTGCCATTTCCCCTGAGAGCCTCGGTGTGTGAGAACTGCTGGATTGGGGCTTTCTGAGTGGGTCTTGTTGTCAGAGATGCTCATTCCAGAGCTGCACTGAAAGGAGATACCTAGCTTTAAGAAACCCAAATACATTGTGAGAGCCAAAGTCTCATTTTAAGTCTTAATTCCTGTATCTAAGAGATCCATGAAACGAAAAGGCCTCTAACCTGTAAACCCCTTGCCCAAGAACAGATGTTCCTGAAATGCTGTAGACTATTTACATAAAATAACAAGCCACATGTTTTTGCTCCTCTAAACAAATTTGCTATACTCAACTACACCAGATATGCTTGATCACATGTAGGTGGGAGGTACACGAGCAGAAAATATGTCAGAGTGCACGCTTGCCATTAATTGGATGTAGCTGAGAGGTACACAGGCAAGAAATATGTCAGGATATATATTTGCCCCTGGTTGGACCTGATGGGAAATATGATGGCCTTATGGTATTACCTTTGTACGTCTCTACAAAATGTGATTCGTTTCCATTTTCTGTGAACCTAGGAATAAACCTGGCCAGAGCCCATCTTCCTGGGCAGTATTTATTTAAAGCTTGCTTCAAATTTGGTTCTAAATTGTGATCATGGTTTTATCTCTCACCCAGTGGGATTAACAAAGTACTTGCCCAGGATGCATGAGTGCAGGAGTGTTTCTTCTCTCTCTCTCTCTCTCTCTCTCTCTCCTTCTCTCTCTCTCTCTCTCTCTCTCTCTTTCTCTGTGTGTGTGTGTGTGTCTGTGTGTCTGTGTGTCTGTGTGTGTCTGTATGTGTCTGTGTTTTGTTGGCCCATATATGTGTCCATTGTTGGCTAGCATTGTTCCTGAGGTAGGAGTCCCAGACACAATGTTCATAAGTGGCTTGACTGTCTATGAAGTTATGTACTGATGATTTGATGGAATGTACTGAAATAGTTCACAGTCCAGCCTTGTGGGGAGACAGAGGTTATTTTTTCTTTACTTTTTCAGTTTGCAGTAAGAACAGAACCTTTCCCTTCTCAGGTCTTTGTTCTCCCCAAAGTTGTCTCATGAGGTCATTCTAAATGTGAGGTGTCTGTAAAGCAGATCACTTCCCACAGAATGAATGGGTCATATCCAACCACCCAGAGACCCTTAAAGACTAAAGTTTCACAAACAGGGAATTCATCTAGCAGATGGCCTCCCAACTAGAAGGGCAACACTTTCCTGAGTTCCCTTGTGGGCCCTTACAGAAAGGAGATGATAGATTAAGGCCATCACCAGGCTGCCTGCAATGCTAAAGACGTGAGTCTTCTCAAGAGTATAGACAGATAATAGATGAGAGGTAAAATAGATGCTTCAAATTTGGTTCTAAATTGTGATCATGGTTTTATTATAGAAAGATTGAATTATAGAAAGATTGAATACACAGATAAACAAGATGATAGATAGATAGATAGATAGATAGATAGATAAGATAGATAGATAGACAGATAGATAATAGATGATTGATAGATGATAGATAGATGGATAGACAGATGATAGTAGGTAGGTAGATAGATAGATAGATAGATAGATAGATAGATAGATGGATGGATGGATGGATGGATGGATAGATCTATGGACAGATAGTTTATGCCAGACAAATAAGTGTTCTGATCTCCTACTCTGGGACCCCTGACCAATATAACCATTATAGGTAAAAGAAGTATATGTATGGCTCATGGTGATGCTTGGTTCTAGAGCTGGGGGTCCCCTATTTCCCTGATGGGCCTTTACAAACCAGAAGGGCAGGCTAGACTGACGTTATCACCAGTAAAGAACAGACTGAAGTTCACAGGGCTGGGGTTGACAAGGAAGGGGCTGTCCTAGAGCCTAGTAGTCCTGCCAACATTTGACTTCAGCCCAGGGATATACAACTCCAAACTTCTGAGGTACAGACCTGAAAGATGCATGTCTGTTCTTGTAGCCCTCTCAGTATATGACATTTACCATGGCACCCCCTGGAAGCTGCTTTAGTGACTCTTCTCAGAGGTGGGCTCTGTGCTAAGCACAGAGTGTCTGGTGTGGAGCAAGCTGGTGTCTGTTGTCAGGTGAAAGGCTGCAAGGCACCTGGGACCCAACAAGGAATAAGATACAAACTCCTCAAAGAGATGGATTGGATGAATGAATGATGGAAATGTTGGAAGAGGAAGAGGCAATCAAAGCAAGCAGTCAGCTCACATAGCAACATGGAATGAGAGAAGCTGCACACAGGTTCTTACCCACCTGAGCACCCCAGGAGTCTTTCCCTAAGCTCCTGTACTCCCTTCCTTCCCTTCCTGAATAGGACCAACCACTATAACCTCTCCAGTCATCAGTGAGTGGGACAGAAACACAGCTCCTGACTGTCAATCTCAGCAATATGAGGCAATTTCCTTGGTCTCAGAAATCTGACTCAGGCTAAACCAGAGTTCCTGGCTTAGACACTACAGTGTCTAAGGATTTCAGGACTAGCCAGTACAGTGAAGCAAATATGTATTAAAGATACTCTAATATAGGCTTAAGCAGAAAGTGAAATGCACCCATGTGGATTATGTGTTTCCAGGGGGTGGGGGAAGAATGGAGAAAAGCATGCCACGTGTGGGGAAGCATTCCTCAAGAGAGTCACAAGTAAATGTCTTAGCATTCACCATTGCATAATTAGCATAGTACCATTTCTGTGGTTCTCAGGTTTCATCTAAAAGGGTGGAAAAGACCTTCCCCCGCCACTGCCTCTCTTTCTCTCTTCTCCTCTCCTCTCCTCTCCTCTCCTCCTCCTCTCCTCTCCTCTCCTCTCCCTCTCCCTCTCCTCTCCTCTCCTCTCCTCTCCTTTCCTCTCCATAATATGTAAGGAGTATTCAGAGGTATCTTTCATGGAGTTATACTCTGCTCAATTAAAGCCAGAAGCTACTGGGGTTGCACATATGTTTAGGACATGCCCTTTCCCTATAAGTGGGGTCTGTGTTGTGTGTTTGGAAAGGGAGAGGATGTCTAGCAGTTGCTAACAGTGCTGGAGCTCTTGCTTCTATGCTGGTGAGAATCATCAGGCAGATTCCAGAGTGAGGGGCTTCTTTCTGCCTTTCTCTCCTGACTTAGAAGAATCTCCTGACTCTCTCCTGACCCTTGACTCCGTTATGTGCAGTCTGGAGCCCACACACAGCCATGCAGCCCACCACAGTCCCTCAGTTCAAGTTCAAACAAACATGAGCTAAGTTTTGAGAGGGCTCAGGAGGGTAGACTTGTGGAGACCAATGGCTGGTCATGATTTCCACAAGAGTCAAATTTAGCAATCATGCCAAGTCCTGAGCTTCTGGGAATTGTTCTGCCTTCTGGCTGCTCTTCTGGTCAGCATCTTATCCAAAATTGACTATAGTATCCCTTCTCATACATTAAAGATTCTGAGAGAGACAGACCCTGTGGCTCTAAAACAGGTCTCCAAATCCACCTCACCCATTCAGTCATGAGTTCAGATCTGTGGACATCAGGGTCCACTAGGTAACAGACAATGATCAGGGTCCTATCACCCAGACTATTTTCCCATTCTGCACTTGGGAAATGGTACAGACAGCTCCACACACATTCACAGGAGGAGAGTAGGGAAGTGTTGTTCACACTGATGGGCAGATGCTGCCCAGTGAGAACCCAGCTGTGTAGGAAAATGTCACCAAGGATGCCATCACAGTCATAAATACCCCTGCAAGTTCTATCCTGTGTACTTCTCCACAGCATCACTGGTGTGGCTACACAAGCAGGGAGTATGTATCTGCCCATCTTGTGGTCCTGTGTGTGTGTTCTTATTATACCAAGTGCAACAAGCACCTGGAAAGCCCCATCTCCTCCAGGTAAGCCCATTGGGTGAAGAAAACTAGGGCTCCAGACAAGCACAGCTGCATGTAGATAGGATGCCTATCTCTCACATCTGTCTGAATTTATGTGAGCATCACAGAATCTCTCATGTGGCTGTGCTGGGAAGATGATGGGGAAGCAGGCCCCCACCCAACACCTTACAAACTACCACTACCTCGCTGCCAATGACTCAGAGATTTGGATGCAGGAGAGGAGATGGGTGATTTTTCCTAACAGAGCAAGCCCATGCACAATTTCCCAAACCTCCTATTCCTCAGAAGTTTCATTCCACTCTAATGATGACTGAGCCTTCCATAGCTAGCTCCCATCCTCTGGTCCCTAGCCCTGACTCAAGTCACCCATAAGCACCTGCTTCATACATCAACCATAAGCAAGTCACATTCCACTCTACAGAAGAGCTAGCCTGTGCATGCTTCTTGGGAACCCAGCCTACCCCAGCCAATAACTATGCGTTAGGCAACAGTGGACCAATCTTCTTGTTTCTTTACCCCAGTGCTGGGGTTACAGGTAAGTGTACCCATCACTTTTACATAGGCACTGGGGATTTGAACTCAGGTCCTTTTGCTTTTCTGAAGTCACCCTTACCCACTGAGCCTTCTCCCCAACCTTGACTTTACTAATAGATCCTCTACTATTCTATAGATTTACCCACACATTTCAGGTTTGTGATCTTTATTCTGCTTATCTTTCATGAACAGCTGGACCACAGTAATGAACCCTTCCCTCCAGAAGCCCCTGGTAAGGGTAGTGGTGCCTCTAGTTGCACCATCTTCTTAGGACCAAGAAAGCAGGCAACCCACCCCTTTGCAACCGCTGCGGGTGAACTTGGGCTCAGCTTCAGTCTGGCACTGTGCCGACTTCACAGCGTCCAGACTCAGCACACAGCAGGAAATCTGTGTCCCCAAAATGGATTGCTTTTCTGGAGCCATAAAATTAGCCTCAGCAGAAAAATTTTAAACTCCCCTCTCCAAACACAATGATCTATGCTCTTTACAAAAGAAAAGCTAGAACACAGCCTTGACTTCCCAGCGTGATTTAAATCTCAGTTTAGTTTTAACCCAGGCAAAAATAAATAAATAACAGCCACCAAGGAACAGCTAGAGAATGGCTTTCCACCTCTCCTGGCTCGGGGATGGCAGGGAAGTGGGGAGCAACCTTCTTACTATTCTGGGTCTAGAGCCAGTCCCTGTGGACACTTCAGAATGGCAGAAGCCGGCTGCCCTCCCTGTGGTTGTCAGCAGCCTAGCCTCTGCCAACCACAGCACTCTGCAAACACGCTTGATCTCTATGACAGAGTTTCTGTCCTACTTTGCTTTCTATTGCTGTGATAGAGCAGCAAGGAAAGGATTCATTTCATCTTACAGGTCACATACAGTCTATCACTGAAGGAAGCCATGAAGGAACCCTGGAGAACCACTCCTTACTGGCTTCCTCTCCCTGACTCCCTCAGATAGCTCCACAAGGCCCACCTACCTAGGGATGGTACTACCCTCAGTGACCTTGGCTCTCACACATCAATTGTCAACTAAGAAAATGCTTCACAGGTCTGCCCACAGGTCAATCTGATCAAGGAAATTTCCCAGTTGAGGCTCCCTCTTTCCCAGATGTTTCCAGGTTATATCTAGTTGACAATTAAAACTAACTCAGATAGCTGCTAAGAAGACAGAGAAGAGCCATGCTCTTATAGAAGGAAGGCTCGCCCTGAAAAATACCACTGGGCAATAACAAACCACCTGGCTTCACAGAACCACACTGTGTAGATGTTCCAACTCCCTCTGGTTTCAGCTCAGAGTCGCCTTCCCACGCTCAAGCAAATGGCAAGAAGAGTTTGGCCAACTCTCCAGAAAAAGGGGAAAATTGTGTGTAGGGCCCAGTGGGGACCACGGGTGCAGTGCCCAAGAAAGGGCTCATCTTCCACATATCTACATGCAGTTCCAAGCCACCTAAGACAAAGTGGTCTCCCCCAGCCTGGAATCGCCACAAGCAAATGGCCATCCTCTCTGAAGGAGTGTAGCACCCAGATATTCCCTCTAGATTTCATTACCCACATGGTTGGCCTGCCATGGAAATGAAGAGTTGAGTGAAATTTAAAAAGGAAAGTGAAATAAGCCAGTAAAATTATAAATATCAGAGTTAACAGAAAGTAATATGCATAGGAGTTCTCTTCATGGGTTAAATATTCTAAATGATATAGAAATTAATTCAAACACTATTCCATTAAAACTAGCATAACAGCTGGGCCGTGGTGGCACACGCCTTTAATCCCAGCACTTTGGAGGCAGAGGCAGGCGGATTTCTGAGTTCGAGGCCAGCCTAGTCTACAGAGTGAGTTCCAGGACAGCCGGGCTACACAGAGAAACCGTTTGCAAAAATCAAAAAGGAAAAAAAAAAAAAAAAAAAAACTAGCACAACAGTTGGATTTCTGTTGCTGTACAAAGTTCTTAAGGCTGGGTAATAAAGAAATGTTCCCTATTTAGCTCACAGCTTTGGAAACTGACCTTCCAGGACTGGCCAGCCCCATTTGTTTAATGTCTTTTTCTAATTTATCTATTTATTCAATTTACAATCCCAATTGCAGCACTCCTCTCCTCTCAGTCCTCTACCTCTACACAGCTCCTCCCTTTCCCTTTTTCCTCTGAGAAGAGGGAGCCCCCTAACCCCTGGGTAACAGCCCACCCTGGCACATCAAGTCACTGCAGGACTAGGCACATCCACTCCCACTGATGCCAGACAAAGCAGCCCGGTTAGGGGAACAGGATGCACAGGCAGGCAACAGAATCAGGGACAGCCCCCACTACAGTTGTTAGAGAACCCACATGAAGACCAAGCTCCAAGCTACACATCTGCTACATATGTGTGTGTGATGGGGGGGGGGGGCTCTTTGGTTGGTGGTTCAGTCTCTAGGAGCTTCCAGGGGACCCAATTATTTGACTCTGTTGGTCTTCTTGGGGAGTCCCTATTCCCTCTGGGTCCCTCAATATTTTCCCTAACTCTTCCTCTAGACTCACCCAGTTCCCTCTAATGTTTGGCTGTGGCTCTCTGCATCTATTTTGCTCAGCCTCTGTCAGGCCGTGGGAGGGCCTAAATTGGCCATACCCCCAAAACCCAGGCCCCTGACCCGGAGTCTCCATTCAACCTAAAACATTAAGTCACGTAAGACACAGGTAAGGGGCTGACTAAACCCTGCCTTGAGATTTACATTAATGAGGCCGGGGGACATATCTAACTAAGTCTCCTCCCTAGCCCCACCCCTCGTCCACTCCTAAATAAAAGGGAGTTTCTTAGGGCATCCGGTGGGCGGTGCATATCATCACACAGACAATAAAACTACTTCATGGAAACTCAGTCCACGTGTCTTCTTGGGTCTACTTCCACGACTCTGCGACCGTCCCATCCATGTGGGAACTACCGCAGCGGTGAAACGCTCCGACCCCAGGCGGCCACAGTGGTCCTTGAGACTCTACGCACTCCGAACTCTCGCCCATGCTGCATTCGGCCCGCAGGCCGGCCAGCCAGCCGGGCCCCCGCCCGCGTGTAATCCCACAAACCTCTAGAGAACAATTATGTTAGACTCCTGTTAGCAAGTATACCAGAATATCATTAATAGTGTCCTGATTGGTTCTTGCCCATGGATGAGTCTCAAGTTGGGACAGTCATTGGTTGGCCATGTCCGAAGATCTCTGCCCCATCTTTGTCCCTGCACTTCTTGTAGGCAGGACAAATTTTGGGTGGAAGGTTTTATGGGTGGGTTGGTATCCTTATTCCTCCACTGGCTATATAGTCCTGCCTGGCTATAGGAGGTGGCCAGTTCAGGCTCCATATCCCAACTGCTAGGAGCCTCAGCTAGAGTCACCCTCATAGACTTACTGAAGCCTCTGCCATCCCAGGTTTCTGGCACATCCTAGAGAGGCCCCTTCTGTCCACTGCCAATTTCCATTCACTCTCCTGGCCCTCTCTCCCTGACTCTCCCCACACCCGACCACCGATCTCTCCCCATTCCCTTCTCTTCTCCATTCCCTCTCCCACCCTCCATACATCCATCTCCAGTGACTATTCTAGTTCCCCTTCTGAGTGAGATTCAAGCATTCCTTTGTTTAACTTCTGTCGAGGGCTTTGTAGGAGATGGCTTCATGGCAGGAGAGTTCATATAAGGAGAGAGCACATGGCTAGAAAGGAAACCAGAAGAGGAGTGAGCTCAGGGTGAGCTTTTCTGTTTTGCAACTCCTAAAAACTAAATAGGATCCCACAAGAACTACTTCAATCCCTTCTGTTAGGGTCTCATGGAGGTCTCACCATCTCAGAACCACACCAATGGGTACCAGCTCCCAGGACCCCTCTGAGAACAAACCCCATCTCAAGAACAGCAGGAGGAACTCAATGTGCTGCTGTTTATACGGAACAATGAAGAGCTGAGGCAATGGCTTAGTGCTAACACACTTCCTGTGCATCCACTAAGACTTAAGTTAGAATACCAAGCACCAACATAAAAGCTGGGCGTGGTGGTGCACACCTGTAACCCCAAGGCTAGGAAAAGGACAACGACATGAGGACCCCCATAGCATGATGGCCACCTAGACTATCCAAAATGGGCAGCCCCAGGTTCGATGAGAGACCCTTCCTCAAAAAATAACATGGAAATTGATAAAGTTAAGTGATGTTGACCTCTGACCTCTGCACATGAAAACACATATGTGTTGGGGGTTGGTCTGGTACTGCTATGTATTCAAATACTAAATTCTGTGTCCCAAGATCTGGTTGCCCCAAGACTAGCAAGTTCTCATATACACCAGTCTTTGTTATGCAAACCTTGCTTCCCAATTTAAAACTATTAGTTAAATAAAAATGGCTAAAACCAATTGCCAGGGAGAATAGAGAGAGTTGGAGTTACCAGGCTGGGGGGAGAGGTCACAAGTAGGGACATTGAGAAGAGGGAGAGGGAGAAAAGAAAGAAGAGAGAGAGAGGAGAGAGGAGAGAGAGAGAGAGAGAGAGAGAGAAGAGAAGGAGGAGGAGAAGATGGTGAGAACAGGTCTCCATTAGATGTGATGAACCAGCAGCATAGGCCCAAGTGAAATGCACCCTCCAGGACACCAGACTGCTGACACAGAAATAATCCAGAAAGATTCAAACAGCAAGCATTTGGGGTCCACAGCTGGGGAAGTAGCCAGTCCAGCTATCAGAAAAGTAGATAGAGATAACTCCCTTCCCCCCAGTAATTGCCAACACCAAATAAATATACCATAATCTGAGTAAGCTGGATATGAAATAATCCATTACTTTATATATATAAATATAGACTCACACGTACACCACACACAAGTATATAAACAGAAAGACAGACAGGCAGGTAGGCAGGCAGTCAGGCAGAGAACTGAAGATAGACCAACAGAGCACATCTGGACTGAAGAACAGAAAGCAAGGAGGCTGAGATAGCTGAGACTCAGATACAGAAGGGAAAGTTTAGCTTGTGTGTGCCTGGAGTCCCAACCAACAGAGCGGTCAGGGATGTGGAAAGTCAAAATGTGGAAAGATAATGAAAGAGAATTTTCAAAATATGATGACAAACATCCAGCCATAGATGGACAACAGCGACTTATAGCCAGACAGTGACATCTAAGAACATAGGTGTAAAGATGCTGAAAATCAAAGAGAAATGGTGAAGAAGCTGGCAGGGGAAATCAGTCACTTTTCAGTAGAGCTCTGAGTGGGACTGCAGAAAGCTTGCCTTGAAAGGAAGCACCCCCCAAAAAAATCTAATTGCAGAAGGAAATGGCAGCCTGCTGGCCTACACTCAGGAAAACCCTTGAAAAACAAAGGCAATACAAAATATGTTCACACACACACAGAGAGAGAGAAAGAGAGAGAGAGAGAGAGAGGAGAGAGAGAGAGAGAGAGAGAGAAGAAAAGAAGGAAGGGAAGAGAGAAGGAAGGAAGGAAGGAAGGAAGGAAGGAAGGAAGGAAGGAAGGAAGGAAGGAAGGAAGGAAGGAAGAGAGAGAGAGAGAGAGAGAAGAAAGAAAGAAAAGAAAGAAAGAAAGAAAGAAAGAAAGAAAGAAAGAAAGAAAGAAAGAATAAAATGTCTCTGGAAGCCTTTCTCAGAGGAAGAACTCAATTTTTTATTTATTTAGGTTATTTATATTAATTATTTTTGGTAAAAACTGAAAAATGAAGGAAAGAAATGAAAAGTTGGACATTATAAGAAAATCTAAATGAATATGAATTGTTGTCATTTAATAGCAATGTTAAATGTATGTTCTTAGATATTTACACTAGGGGACACAGAACTAAGAGGCCACCTCCGTAGCCAGGCAGGACCAGTGGAGAAATAGAGACTGAACCACCCCATAAAATCTTCAACTCAAAATCATCCTGTTTATCAAATCAATACGCAGGGATTGGTGATGGATCAGAGAGTGAGGGAATTGCCACTGATAACCAGCCCAACACTTGAGACCATCCTATGGAAGCACCAATCACTACCACCCTAAAATATCCTGTTGTGCTGCAGACAGGAGCAAGCTGTCCTCTAAGGACCAAACAGCTGACTCAGACAAGCTGTCTTAAACCACAGCGACTCACAGTCAGCAAACAGTGATGGAGCTTGGGGACTCTTGCTGAGAATAGGAGGAAGGACTGTGGCGAAAGGATAGGAACTCCACAGAATACTAAACCTGGACCCTTGGACTCCAGGTCTGAACTCACCAACCAAAAACAACACGGGCTGGACCTAGGCCTCCCTGCTCATGTATAGCATGTACACTTGGTGTTCATGGGACTCCAAACGGAAATGGGCTATCAAAAGCTGTTGCCTCTAAGTGGAACGCTCTTCTAGCTGGACTGCCTTGTCTGGCCCTCGTGGAGTGGGAAGCCACTGACTTACAAGAGACTTGAAATTGAGGGTTGGGGAATGCCGGGGCCCCATCCCTCAGGGAAGAGGGGAGGGGGACCAGGAGGGGACACTGAGCATGATAAAAGTGAATAAGTAAAAGAATAAAATTAAATTTAAAAAGATTCAGTAACACAGTTAAAAAAAAAAAACAAATTGAGTTTTACAATTAAAACAATTCATTAGCAGATTACAGACAGACTCATATCCTCATCATAACAAATTCAGAGAAAAAGCACTGGATAAAACTCAGTCTCTGTAAAGGAAAACCAGTTTCAGCAATAAATCCCACAATAAGCATAGATCCACCTCACTGCCTACTGGAGACCCCTCTCTGGGGGCTGCTGATGCTTCTCTCACACTGGACATATGACTTTTCAAACACTCATTCCTCCCTCCCCCACTCAGCTGGTTGACGAGTCTTCGAGGGTTACTTCCAGGTACCAGCATCCCCAGCCTAGTTTTCATGGGAGATCCTGTATATAACCTAGTAAGCACCAGGCATCCTCAGCTTCCCTGTCCTTTTCTAAGGGCACTGTTTGCAAGATCCTGCCCTTTCAGGAACAGCAGAGTCTGAAGCCAGATCACTCTGGCTCTTGCCCTATCTCTGAGCATCTACAACCTCATAATCCCCTCGAGCTGGCAGGACAGGCACGAGGCTCTAGTAGGATCTAATGTACAGAATTTGCTTAGCAGCCAGATGCACAGTGCTCAGTATAGGGGTGTGTATCAGGAAATACGCCCTGAGCTGTGAGACTGGAATGCTTTAAATCCAGTGACCTCAGGCTCTCTGTGCTTGTCTCTGCAGCCTTCCTCACAATTTCGGGGATTCCCTCTCACTATAAAATCCACTAATTCTTCATAGAGCAGCTCCATGGTATGCCCCATGGTCAGGATGATCTTATGTGTGATCCCAAGTCTACTGACAACATAAGATTTAAAATAAATTCAAAGTGCGTCCTTATTCTTACCCTCAAAACCTCTTTTTGGAAACTTGCTGGTTACAGATTAGATAGATAGATAGATAGATAGATAGATAGATAGATAGATAGATAGCTGATAGATGATTGATAGACAGATACATAGATAAATATATAGATACATATACATAGTATAGATGATAGATGATAGATAGATAGATAGATAGATAGATAGATAGATATGATAGATAGGCAGGCAATTGGTTGACAGGTATAGATATATTAGTTATTTTTCTCGTTTCTGTGACAAAATATCTGACAAAGGCACTTAGTGAAGGATGGCTTAAGAACATAGTCCATGTATGAAGCTTAAGGCAGCTGGTCACCTGAAACGTGACTGTACACTACATGACAGACTAAGGGTTCACCTCTCTATTTGGTAGCATTAAGACTAACAAGCCAGGTTGGGGACAGTGCTCAGAGCGTAAAGTGACTGCTGAGCAAGTATAAGCCCCTGAATTCAGACACCCAGAATCCAGGTAAAGGCCAGGTTCTTGATGTAAGAGTTCGTGGTCCACTGGATGCATTGCTTTGGGCCTGAGGCAAGGCAAAGGTCCACCGTACAGCAAAGCACTCACCTCTGGCCAGGAGGCAAGAAGAAAGAGAAAAAAGCTGGGGTCCCACTGCTCTCTTCAAGGGCATACGTCAGTTATCTTCTATAGAGCCCTACATCTTAAAGGTTCCCAATAGTGCAGCTTAGGTACCAGCCCCGAGCATGTAAGCTTTTGGTGGGAAGAGGGACAAACTTAAGATTCAAACCACAGCAGGCATTTAACTGTTCATCAGCACAGACCACTGCTAGTAACAAATTTGCTTGAGAGTGAGATCCAGGCCTCAGAGAGCTGTTCTCTCATATACTAACTACCCAGGCTCTGAGAACATGCTAGATTGGAGCTCCCTCAGGCACGCATGGCAAGTGCCATTTGGAGAGATGAGCCTCTGAGGACCTCATGGGTTGAACATCTAACAATAAGGCAGAAAGAAAGCAAGATGAAGTGAACTGTGACTGTATTGTGATTGAGTCAGGCATCAGGATGTAGAAAATCCAGGCACATCTCACAACAAAGAGCAGATGGGAAAAATTCAAGTCAGTACCCCAAGATAGAATGGCAAAGCTTTAAACAAACAAATTAAAAAATAAAAAATAAAAAATAAAAGCACAAGGCTTGTGTCTTAGTCAGGGTTTTTATTTCCTGCACAAACATCATGACCAAAAAGCAAGTTAGAAGAAAGGATTTATTCAGCTTACACTTCCACATTGCTGTTCATCACCAAAGGAAGTCAGGACTGGAACTCAAGCAGGTCAGGAAGCAGGAGCTGATGCAGAGGCCATGGAGGGTGTTACTTACTGGCTTGCTTCCCTGGCTTGCTCAGTTTGCTTTCTTATAGAACCCAAGACTACCAGCCCAGGGATGGCACCACCCACAATGAGTCCTCCAACCCTTGATCACTAATTGAGAAAACTCCTTACAGCTGGATCTCCATTCTCTGTGACAACTCCAGCTTGTGTCAAGTTGACACACAAAACCAGCCAGTTCAGGTTGAATTTTGGTTTCAACATCTACAAACTATTTAAATTCTCAGAGCACCAATACTCTGACCTGTAAAATAGATTCAACTAGAGAATCTCACTGTAGCCTTCTGGTCTGACTTTCTTACCTATTTGAACTCATTACTCAACTGAAGAATCATAATTATGCATATTTATATAGCATGATGTTATATGTACACACTGCTGATCAATTAAACCAAGCCAATGAAATATCTGAACTATTCACCAATTTTTATGGCAAAAGGATCAAAGTATAGTCTCTTCTCCATTTCTTTTTTTTTTTAATTATACAAATAAATGGGTTTTTTTGTTTGTTGTTTGGTTTGTTTTTTTTTGTTCTTCTTTTTCTTTTGGTTTTTAGCAGGTTCTGTGTACCTCTGCTGATCACTTAACCAGCCTGAATCAGAAATTCGCCTCTTTGCTCCAAGTGCTGGATTAAGCTCCACCACCGCAGCAAATAAATGTTTTAATGACATGTTTAGATGAATACAATTAATAGAGAAAATTTCATTTCTTAAAGTATAGTGCAAGTGTAATATATTTCACAAGCTTACACCACACATACTCACCACATACCCACACACAGAATGAAGAGAGAGAGAGAGAGAGAGAGAGAGAGAGAGAGAGAGAAGAGAAAACCTCATCTTCGATTTTTTTCATTGCATCTTTAAAAACCATAAAAATGACACATTAACAGGCATTACTTATTCTCCCTCCAGCCTCTGGGCAAACATACTTTTCTTTCAGATTCATTAAACTTTTTCTTGGCATTTCTAATGAATCAAATTATATAGATTTTTTTTTTTTAATTTCAAGATTTATTATTTGTTTTTTGTTTTGTTTTTATTTAGTTATTTAAATCACATCATAATTTGCTTATTTACACAGAGGTTAAAACACAAAAAGGCAGGATGTGGGGAAGGGAATGGCACCGGAGCATAGGTGTTCAGGGGGAGTACAGATACCTTTCAGAACAGGGTATCAGCTGGGTGAAGGTTCAGGGAACAGGTCACTATGACTCTGCCTATGATTCACTTGTCCTTATCTAAGTTGGTACTGCCCACTGAGGCTGCCTATTTATAAGACCTATGACTACTAGGTCTGGTAAATTTCCACAGAAGCTGCCTGTTTACAAATAGCTTATAGCCTTCTGTTTCAGTGTTTTTCCACAGAGACCCAAGACTTTGTGTTAGCATGCATGCATGTCAGGCCTATTGCTGACTTTAGGCCTATGGCTGATTTTAGGCCTTTAGTGTATATGCAGGGCTGTTCCTGAATCTCCTCCCTTCTCTAGTATAGAAGGGCCTTGATGATTCTTCTCCATTTCTAAGTTTTCCACATGTTATCAACTATTAATACCTTGCTAGGCTATATGGTAGAAACCCTGTTCCTTTGGTCTGACTTCATGCCCTTTGACCTCCATTTTCCTAAATCTCCCCCTGCTTCTTGTAAGTAGCCCCTACTCTCTATTCAACCCATTCAAATATGTGAGGCTCCACCACAAGGGCTTACCTCAGTCCCTGGCTGATCTGATCAACCCAATGTCCTCCAAGTCTCTCCATGTTATTTACAGATGAAATCTTCTCTTCTTATTGAGATATATTAATTGCATAAATACTAGGCAATTTTGCATGGTTTTGGAAAGTTGCATAAATATTAGGCAATTTGGAGAAGTCCAAAAATCTAGTAGTTGCTCAGTCCCATGAGGCTAGTTGTTTTACCTGGTCTTCTGAATAAGCTGGGATCCTGAAAAAGTAGGTTCCAACAGATGTGCTGGCAAAAAATGCAAGCAGTCGAAGAAGAGTGAGTCTTCCTTCTTCCAATGTCCTCATGTAGGCCTCCAGCAGAAGGTGTGGCCTAGATTAAAGGTGTGTGCCATCACACCTGGATTTGGAACTTGTCTGTCTCAGGCTGGCTTTGAACTCAAAGATCTACTTGCCTCAATCTCCTGGGATTAAAGGCGTGGACTACCTTGCCTGGGCCTAAGCTTTTCATGGCCACTATGCCTCAAGATCTCCATGCCAAGATCCAGGTCAGAAACCTGTGTCTTCTAGCCTCAAAATCTGGATCACAGGTGAGCCCTCCATATCTGGATTGTAGTCATTCCAGGTGTAGTCAAGTTGATAACCAGGAATAGCCATCACAATTGGGTACATGCCTATAATTCCAACACCAAAGATGCTAAGGTCTGGGTTCTGTAGAGATATTTCCTCAAGCACATACCAAAAAAAAAAAAAAAGTGATTTCAATGTGACTTTATATAAAGTACTTTAGAAACTATTCCTGCCTCCTTTGTTCACATTTTATCCCTTTTTCCCCTCCTGCTGACCATTTTTATTCCCCACAGTCCTCCTTCTATTTTAATGTCCTTTTATTTTTAAAATTCTATCTATGGATTAAAAATACTCTCTTCCCATCTGGTTTGTTTTATTTAAAATGGTGGTCTCTACTTCCATCTTTTTCTGTGAATGAAATGGATGTTCCTCCTAACAGCTGAGTAATATTCCACCCTATAAAATACATTCATATTCTCATTACCAGCTCACCGACTGATAGACACTTAGTTGATTCTATAATTTGGTATAAAACATGGGTTGTAGAGGTCTCTGTTCTATGCTGACTTTGACTCTTTCAGGTATAGCTGGATCATAGGATAGTTCTATTTTTGGTATTCTGTGGTGGTGTTTTATTTCACCTTATTTTGGTGTTTTGTTTTTTGAGGAGCCTCCACAATCACTTCCAGGGTGTCTAATCTAATTTTTATTCCCCCTCAAAGCATAAATATTTATTTCCCTTTTTCAAATCTCTGAGGTATTTGTTGTCAGTTGTTGTCTTTTAAGGAGCCCTCGGGTACTTGTGGTCATTTGTTTTCTTCATTTGAAGTGTGTTCATCTGTTCAGTTCATCTGTCCACATGCTGACTGGATTGTTTGGTTTCTTACTGTTTCATTCTTTGCGAGTTGTTTGTTTGGAGTAGAGACTGGGCCTCAGCTCATGCTGAGTGCTGATCCAGCTCCTCTTTTTCACTATTTATTCATTTACTTATTCATTTATTTATTTTTAAAAGAAGTTTATTGGAGGAGGGAAGAGGAGAGAGGGCCTGGAAAAGGAATAGAGGCAGACAGGTGAGAGCAAAGCCATGAGTACAGAGAAGAGAGGGAAGGGAAGCACTACAGAGAACAGATAGAGGACAGAGGACACTGGGAACAGAGAGTGGGGAGGAAGAGGGAGGGGGAGGAAAGGGAGATCGGGGAGAGGGGGAAGGAGGCAAAGGGAAGAGGGAAGAGGGAAGGGGAAGGGGGAATGGGGGAAGGAGGAGAGGAGAGAGGAGAGGAAGGAAGAGAGAGGAGAGGAAGAGAGAGCAAAGAGAGAAGAGAAGATTCACATTTTATTTTGAAACATGGCCTCACTAGGTTGCCAGTCTGGCCTTGTATCTGTGACTCTCCTGCCTCAGCCTCAAATATAGCTGGGATTAATCCAGCTCCACCAAGTCTATGTTCTTCACAGACTCCGGGTGTCAACACCACACCTGACACAGTATAGGTGGCAATAATGTTCTCCCCCCCTCTAGGCTATCCCTCTATTCTGATCATTATTTCTTTGCTTTGTAGAAGCTTTTTGATTTCATGTAGTTTCATGTAATTCCATTTATCAATTGTTGAGACTCTCCGCTGAAATCTTTTGCCCTTGCTTATGCAAGTATTGAAGTATTTTCTCTATTAGTTTCAAACTTGTTGGGTCTCCCATTAAGGTCTTTGATGCATTTTGAGGTTTTTGTTTCCCCCTACATTTGTTTCTTTTTTGGATGTTATATAGTATTCTATTGTATATATTCTCTTTCTTCACTTGTGTATCCATGGACACTTGAGTTACCTTTGTGTTTTGTTGTTGTTGAGACAAGATCTGACTATAAAGACAGCTAATCTCAAACTCTCTATCCACTTCCTCAGTGCTGGGATACAGCGCATTCTACCATGCTCAGCTGCTTTCATGTCTTCATTTTATACATAAGGCTACCATAAACATGGAGGTATAGATGCTTCTTCAACACAGGATTCCAGCCCTTCAAACATAGAACCAGAAGTGGGATTCCTGAATCACATGGCAGTTCTTTTAGGTTTCTAAAGAGCCCCCACACTATTTTCCAAAGTGACTGTCCCTTCTTCTAGCTCTTCACCAATATTTGTTATCTTTCATCTTTTTAACAGTAGCAATTCTAATAATATATAATCATATATATTATGTATAATTGTACTATGAAATGTATAATTGTAGCATGGATAATATATAATTGTAGTTTTAATTCAGATTAACTTAATATGATGTACTTTTGCATTAGTGAGGATGAGTATTTTCATAGATCTGCTCACATATCTTTCTTGAGAAAGATCTCTTCAAGTCCTCTGCCCACTTGTCCGCTTTTTAATTGGTTCACTTGCCAGGAGTTATATGAGTTCCCTACAGTCCTTCCTTGTGCTCAGCAGACAAATTCTGAGGCAAGCCTCTTCACCAGTAAGTGCTTGAAGTGGTGAACAGCATGCAACCTTGCCACTCATTTTTCTATATGTAAATAATTAGGATAACAATTTATCCATTGGTCATAAAAAAGAAATTAGAGACAATTTCTAATAATAGAATGGAACAATTGTAGCAATGTGCTGTAAGGAAAACTTTTAAGGACTCCTTGGGTAAAGCACTTGCCCAGAACCTATGTAGAACCAGAGAGAGTCGGCACATGAGATGGGAGCAAGACCATGAGAAACCTGGAGGCTCACAGGACAAGCTAGCTTAAAAGATGCAGTGGCAAACAAGAGACTCTGCCTCAAGCAAGGCAGAAGGTAAGGATCAACACAGATGGATACTTGCATGTGCGCATGTGTAGGGGCTGGGGCATGGGCGCAAGGGAGCAGAGGAGGGGAGGAGGGGAGGAGGGGAGGAGGAGGGGGGAGGAGGGAGGAGGGAGAGAGGAGGGGGAGGAGGGGAGGAGGAGGAGGAGAGAGGAGGAGGAGGAGGAGGAGGAGGAGGAGGAGGAGGAGGAGGAGGCAGCAAATGAAAGCGGAAGAAGGACAGGAAGAGGAGGATAAGGAAGTTGCTGGAACTGTTTTCTGTAATTTTCCATCTAATACTTCCAGACCTTTCCTGACCACACATAGCTACAGTGCTGAGAGTAAGACCACGGATGAGGGAGAGCTACAATGCTTGTCTTGTAAGTTCACGCCTTACCGGATCTACACTGTACAGATATTAATATTTCTCCCCAGTCTGCGGCGTGACTCTTCACTTTGTGCTTTCCTCGATATTTTGGTTTGATGAAATTCCAACTTTTCTATTTTTGCTTGTCTTGGATGTGCTTTTAGGGAACACTGTCCATGAAATTATTACCCAAACTACATCGTGGGGCTCCTCCTCTGTGCTATACTTTTGTTTCATTTTTTTTTCCGTTTTTATGATTAATTTACTTTTCATCCTGAATCGGTAATACGTTAATCCGCTCTAAACTCCCCGTCGGTGTGAGTGCCTCCTCTACACCCGTCCAATTGTTTTGGATTCAGGAATGAAAGACACATACAGGCAGCCTTATTTTTAATATGCCCTAAGCAGCTCAACGGCTGGCCCACTCCCAAACTTCACGGCTAACACACTCTCCCCTCTGATCTTAAGTTATTACTTTCTAAAATCTATACTTCATCTTTGCTACCCCAGACCCAATCGGAGAGTAGCCCCCAGGGCCGCTTCCCCACCTACCGCACCCCGGACCCCAGTGCCTCCCCGATTCTTACATGGCTGCTTCTCTGTCTTCCACAGCTCTCATGTTTGTGTCCTGTTCCTTTCCTGGCATGCTGATTCTGAGACTCCTGGGAAATTTAACGTCCGCCTCTGTCTCCTTGCGCAGCTATTGGCCGCATGCAACTTTATTTACCAATTAGAGCTTAACTGGGACTAGGGACCTCAGCGTCAGAACGTGCAGATTCCCGTGTGATTTGGGGAGCTGAATTAACACAAATAGCATTAGAACCAGTCCACAACAACATCTCAATCACAGCTTCCCCTCCTTCTCTCCTCCCAGTCTCTTCTCTCCCCTCCCCTCCCTCCATCCTCCTGTCCTCCCTTTTTCCTCAGAAAAGTGAAGGCCTCCCATGAATATCAACCCACCTTGGCATATCAAATTTCAGTAGGACTTCTGTTATGGCTAGACAAGGCAGCCCAGTTAGGGAAAAGGGATCCAAATGCAGGCAACAGAGTCAGATACAGCCCCTAACTCTGCTGTTAGGATTACCACATGAAGACCCAGTTGCACAATTGTTCCATATGTGCTGAGGGCCTAGGTCAATCTGGTGCATTCTCCCTGGTTGGTAGTTCTGTCTCTGTGAGCCCCTTCACCTCTTCCACAGAATTACCCAAGCTCCCTCTGCCTCATGTTTGGCTGTGGGTCTCTGCATCTGTTTCTATGAGTTGTTTGATGAAGCCTCTCAGATAACAGTTATCCTAGGCACCTGTCTTCAACTACAGCAGCGTTTCATTAATAGTGTCAGGGGTGCGCTGTCTCTGTCTCTGTCTCTGTCTCTGTCTCTCTCTCTCTCTGTCTCTCTGTCTCTCTTCTCTCTCTCAGCATGGGTCTCAAGCTGAACAGTGATTGGGATGGTCGTTATAGTGTTCCTTTTGAAATGTTATAGATTATATATACACACATTCAGTTGATAACATGTAATATATCTTCTTCAAAGAAATTATGTTTTATAAGTTTGAACTTATTTTCTTAATCTATACAAATATTTATACATTTTCCTTTTTTATATTTACCTTTTTATTTATGCTTCCAAGAACTCTTATCATTATAGGCCAGACAGCTCAGTCTTTGCTCGTATCGTTTTAGTTGGTTCTTGTGTGTGGTGTGAGATCAGGGGCCAATGTCTTTTTTTCCTCCAGCACATGGATATTCGACATTCCTAGCAGCATTTACTGGAGATTATGCTTCTTGCTGCCTGGGTTTTTGTTTTTTGTTTTTGGCATTTCTGTCAGAAATCAATTCACGGCAAACGGTTTATCACGAAGCTATCATGCTCCATCGGTCTGCGTATCTGTTTTCATGTCAGAAGCATGCTGAGCTTTGAAGCTTGTTTTCATTTTTGTGTTTTTGAAACAGGGTGCCATATGGCCCAGGTTGGCCTTAAACTTCTATGTAGCCAAAGATGACCTTGAACAACCAACGCTCCTGTCTCCACCTCCCCAGTGCTGAGATTACAGGCATGAACTATCACAGCCAGCTTTACGTGGTGCTGGAGATGGAACCAAGACCTCATACATGCTAGACAAGAACTTTGCCTACTGGGGCACATCCTCAACTGCTAAGCTGTTTCAATTACTACACTTTGTGTGTGTCTCAGAAATGAGACATTGTGAATCATCTAGATTTGTTGTTTTTGTCCAGAAATGCTTTGGCTATTCAAGATTCTTTTGTAGGTCTGTATGAATTTTAAGATTTTTATCTTTAGGGGCCAAAAAAAAAAGGCAATGGTTTCTGACTATACCACCCTGACATGCTAGATCTTATATATAAAAAAAAAAATTTTTTAAAGTATCGTTATTTTGGTATGATTGATTGAATCTATAGATTGCATCCAGTAAATATGGGCATTTTAGCCCTACAATCTATGTACAATCTATGAAACATGGCCTACATTTCTGATGTCCTTTAATCAGGTCCTTAATTTTGTTTTGGTCTTTAATAGTCACAGTAAATATTTTTCAATGAATAAATGAATGAATTAACCAATCAACCCATCAATCTATCAAGCAACCACAGGAAGTACAGCCCACCATCTGGTTGAGACAGGAACAAAGCTGCACGTACAGCTGTGAGCTCCCCACTCCTGACTGCAGGCTCAAATTAAGAAAAGGAAATTACCAGGACAGGAAGGGGTGCTTTTACTTAACCTTGGGCTATTTGTCTTTCCCAAAAACTTCGCAAAAGCATCTAAAAAGCGGTTCATCTTCTTAGAGGATAAAGCAAAGATCATCTGGCATTCATAAAGTATCTCAGTTAATAGGTTCATTTTAATGCCAGCTGATCTTCCTTCCATGGGGAGGCTCTTCTGCCAGCTCAGCAAGTCTCCATGAAGACATCATAGGGTGTGCTTCATGAAGACATAATAAAATACTGAGCGAGATGCTCTCCTGGCCCGAGAGCTGGTGAATAATCTCATTTACTTTACAAACTCATTTTTAATGAACTTTTGGACACTGCAGAGCCACTTATGAACACAATTCTCAGCTCACAGGGGAAGCTCTTGCCCAGGGCACAGCCCTGCAGATGCAGGCTGGGTATGCACACAGGCCCCCTCCCCCACTCTGCAGACATCTCGACCGGAACAGACCAGGCTCAGCTTCAGCTTCCTTGCTGTCTCAGCTCCCTGTGGCCTCTCTTCCTGACTGCCAATCCCTTGACAGATTCAGTGTGTTTAGCTGGCTAATCTGTGAGAGGCTCTAGGCTTGAGTTCATGTGGCTTCTTTCTTATAGATTTTCCATCCTCAACTCCAAATTCTTGTGCTCTGGCCCCTAGGCTTGCTGTGTCTTGACTACCTAGGGGTTCTTATTTCTATGCCATCATTCAGTGGTATTTACCCAAACTGCGCTCCACTATTGTCCCAACCTGAGTTCTGGGATTGTAGAGAAAAATGAAAGAAAATAAAAAAGTTCCACTGTTTTGAGTATGCATGCTATGTCAAACACACACCAAAAAATAATAATAATTTATGGAATCATAATTTATGCATCATAATTTATGGAATAATAAATCCATGTGGTCAGTGGTTTTCATAGCAGCAATCTGCCAGATACTCTCACTTTTCTTGATAGCCCTAGCCAAGGTGAACACAGATGCTTTTAATCCATTTATAATTACTACCATTAACTCTCAGATCACACACATTGAAAGGAAAAGTATAGGCTTAGGACCCCCAAGATCAAGTTCCCAGTACAAAGGAGATTTATTTACCCCAGAGAGGTAGAGGTCAAGGGATAAGGGACAAAGACAGGAGATGAGGGTGAGGGAGAAGGAGAAAAGAACAAGGGAGAGGAGAAGAAAGGGGACAAGAGAAGGGGTAAGGGGTATTTATCCAGAGTAGGACAAAGGACTGTCTCTGGATAGAGAGGAGACAGACATGGCACATAGGAAAATGACGGTTTATAAAGGGAAAACCTCGTGTTAGGATGAGGTGTTTAATTTTGATTGGGCATGTTAATTAGGTGGGCCAAAGGGGACTTTTGATTGCTGGACTTCAATACTTTGATAGCTGAACCTTGGTAGTCAGTTCAGCCTCAATAAGAGGAAGTGGTCAAATAAGGGAATAGGCCTTGGGGCCTAGATTTAGGGATGGATCTGGTTTTAGCAAGGCAGACAGAATGGGAGAGAAGGGCAAGGCCTCCAGAGCCATGATCACCATGCTGGCCAAGGTCCCCCCACATCATACAGTAAGTTGTGTACAGAGGCATGTTACAGATCTGCTACGGAGTGCTAAGAGACTACAGCAGAGTTCAAGAACTTTCAGAAGCCTGAGTAGCAGGTGGAAAGTGATTAACCAACCAGAGAGAAGTCTCTTATGCATTGCTACGTGTAGCTGTGGCGTATCAGATATTAGCTGTAGAGCAGAGCCTAGCTGTAAGGAGAAAGAACAGAACTGTGTCCTGACAGCCAGACGGATGGCAGGTTCAGATGGTAGATTGCAGACAGTACTGGAATTAGCCCCATCAACAAGGAGAACTGAGTCAAGCTAAAGCCCTTGTATAGATGGGAGTTCTCCTGTCTGGTCCTTGATGCTCACTCAAGTGGTCGCATGACAGTTGAGTAGAACCCCACATCATCTTCTTAGTACTGGATATCTACTTCTTTATGGGTTCAGGTGGAGGCCCTTCCCTTGGTCTGGTACACCCAGTAAGTTCTCCAGCCTGGTTTCCCTGGTATGACTTTAATACACTCATACACCTCTTCAGTCCATGTCACCTGATGAGTTTGCAGTGTGCAGCCTTTCTATGTCCAGGAATAAGTCATTTCCCAGTTCATGTTGAAATGGTGTCACTGGACAGATAGTGCCAAACACCAGTCCACTAAGATGCACACAAGCATGCTAAGCCACGTTATTGCTTAGATAGATAGATGATAGTTAGATGGATAGATAGATAGGTAGATATATAGATAATAAATAGGTAGGTAGAGAAACAGATACATAGATAGATGTAGGGGATAGATAAAATAGACAGATAGATAGATAAATAGATAGGTAAAATACATACATAACATACATAGATTATAGATGATAGGTAGGTAGATAGATAGATGATAAATAGGTTAGAGAAACAGATACATAGATAGATGTAGATGATAAATAAGATAGACAGATACATAGGTAGGTAGATAGATAGATAGATAGATACATAGATAGATACATTAGATACATAGATAATACATAGATAATACATAGATAGATACATAGATAGATACATAGATAGGTAGATAGATAGGTAATAGATGATTGATAGATAGATAGATAGATAGATAGATAGATAGATAGATAGATAGATAGATAGATAGATAGATAGATGCCATCAGTATCCTCAGAATGGAGTCAAAAGCTTCTCATAAAATTGAATTGTTCAGGAAAAGGTGCAGTCTGGAAAAAAAAAAAACAGTTGTATATAATATGGTGTGAGTCAGGGTACAGTCTCATTTGACAGCCACCATCTTTCAGCTGAAGGGGAATTAGAAGGGGATGCTGAGAGAGCTGTGTGTGTCAGCCTCACTTGGAGATAAACAAACCTCAAGGGAGGGTATTGTTTGTGGATGTGTCAATGTGCAAAGACACATAGTATTAAGAACATATAAAACACCAGGTACAACTGGCCACAAGATTGCTTTCCATGAAACTCCTGAGCACCCTGAGTCTCGGACACCTAAACTACTCCTAGTGCCTGCCAGGCCTCACACCAGATCCTGCCAGAAGCTTATCTTAGTTATGGGATAATTATTAGACCTACCTGCTGCACCCAACTACAATCAATAATAAAGACATCCCTAAGAGCACCCAGTACAGAGGCATCCACCGTGCCAGCTCTAACACCTGGAATACACAGACATGCTTTTCTGCTTTGTTCCTGGCCCAGAAATTAGATTCATTGGACTTCTCGGGGTCCACTTGAGACCCCAGCCAGATTTGCAGAAGCAGCAATGACATGACTTAGGATGCTTCCCCAAGTCCGGGCAGTTGTTCACACAAGCACATCCAGTCAAAGCATCTAAATGCCCACAGCGCCCCTCACAGGTTCCCTCGGACTTAGCAGCCACTCCAGCTCCTCACCCGTCAGAACTCCAGCTGACGCAGAAACACTGAGGTGTTGGTTGCTTTCTACCCTGCCGCGTCTAATCATTATACTTATTATTACGGTTTATTTCTTATTTTTAGTTTTACTCCAAAAAGGGCAGAACGCTACTTGAGCCGGTCTGCAAACAAGAGTTAAATACTCAATAAATTGTAAAAAGGAATAAGTATGTTATAAAATGAATTCTAATAGGTTTCTTCTCTCCTAAAAGCAATTTAATGAAAGCAGTTGACTCTTCTGCTCCATTAATAATGTGCCCAATCACTTCTGCTTTGCAAGAAGTGACTCTGTAGCTGATATTATGGCAGGACACATTTTTTTTTTCACGCAATTAGCCACATGCATTTGCTGACAGACTAATTTATGCACAAACGCTTTTTTTTTTTTTAAGCAAAGGCGTTTTGCGTAAAATTGTGTCCTTTGTAATCCATCTGCTGACAAGTTCCTGTGTTTCCACGTCTATTTGCTAATGATTCCCTCTGCCTATATGACCAGGCATAGAGTCAAAATAATTCTGGAGTGAAATGAATTCTAAAGGGTAATTAAGGGCCCAGTGTCTGGCTCATAAGGATGCCTCCATCAGGTGTGATGAATTCCGAAATCAGCTTTTGCCTGCTGCTGAGCAGAACATGAAAATCCCCAGTACCATGTAAAATAAGCAGGGGTTGGGAGGTGGGGTGGAGAGTGGGGGATGGCAGTGCTCCTGGTGATGAGCCTGTAATTTTGACGGACATGTCTATGGGGACTACTGGTCACCAGCCTAGCCTGCTCATGACAATGAAAGACTCTTCTCAAAAACTCCAGGGTAGACAGCATTTGCGGAAACACCCAAGCGTTTTCTCCAACTTCCATCTGCAGGCACACATGCAAGCGCACCTGAGCAAACAAGTGTGTCTGTATAAATTCAAGCATGTGCACACACATATACTGATGTGCACAAGAAAGAATGAAAACCTGATTAAAATTGCACTTCTGGATCTACCAGTTTAGGAGCCATGCTCTGCACCTGGTCAGGCTGCCACACATCGCTGGACTGGTCTGAGGAAGCATGCAACTGTAGTGACTCCAATTTAGCACTCCTGTAGCCTTGAGTGCCCACTAGAGAGGATCTGCAGACCCTTGTGTGGTACAAGCTGGGACTCATCTGGGGAGGTACCTAGTGCTGGCCCTGTATGGCTTTGAGGGACGGCCATTTCTGCTTGACCAGGCCCTTCTTTTCAGTCACCTAACTGTTGTTTTCACCGTCTTCTCAGATGCCCTCACAGAAGTGTCAAAACCCCAAAGTTGATCAGTATGGAAAAAAACTTTCACGGAGAGTAGGTTCATGCTCCTTAAAGGCCACCGTCATCCATTCCAAGTAAGAGCCAGATGATCACAGGTGTCAGTCCCGAGGCTGGCTCATTGCCTCCCAGTTCAGTGCCTGTGCAAGACAGCACGCTATCTATGCTTGCCACAGGAGCCAGCCCAACACTATGGCTCCTATCAGCCAAATCTGGCTGGGTGCCCCTTTAGACTTTCTTACAGGGAAGAAATATACAGTGCACACTCTGGGGAGTAATCGCCACCCCTAGGACTGGCTAAATCTTTATTACCTGCATATTTTACCATGTATGTTTTCTATGAACCACTGCTAAGGCTTTAAAGCTTCTCAAAATCTTGTTCTTTCTCTCTCTCTCTCTTTCTCTCTCTCTCTCTCCTCTCTCTCTCTCTCTCTCTCTCCTCTCTCTTTTTCTCTCTCTCTCAGAATTCTTCCAGCTCAACACAGATCCTGCCACATTTTCCTTGAGTATCCCAAATAAACTACCTTGTTCTTCTTTCCCATTCTGCCACCACCCACCTTAATTGCTTCTGTACCTTTCAAACTGAATATAAATGTCAGTCATTTAGGTTTGCCAGAGCTTCTCCTACCTCATAAAGAACATGTCCCACCCTGGGGCTCAATGGTCTTAACTTTTCTGCAAATACAGCTCTATCTGGCCCAGAGATCTTAGCATCAAACACTGCCAGTTTCATACATACTTAAAAAAAAACAAAAAAAAAAAAAACACCTCTGTCCTTCCTCTGTTGTCTTCCAGTCCCTGATATTCGTGGGAACCTCAGCAATAACTAAATGCCCCTAAGGCTCCCACATCAGAGACTGGCTTCCCTCGCATTGTCTCTGTCTATGCAGCCTTTGTCTTAAGGAGGAATAGGTAGCTATCTCACTCAGATTTTCTACCTCCACAGCTCTTAGACAAATCCCAACCGTCCCCGTGTCCTACAGTCTGCAGGCTATAAGACAGGATCTTTCAGTGCATTTTTTTTTAATGGTACATTCTCTGCCAGCACGCCTCCGATCATGCGGTAGCTCTTACGGGTCTCATCCACTTCTTTCAGTGTATCCATCACTAGGCTGTGCTCATTCAATTCCATCTCCAGCTCAGCTGCTTTGGATGCCAAGCCCCCCCCCCTCGCCCCCCCCGTCCTTGCTGAAGGTGATTAAAGCGAGCAATTACCTGTTTGGCTGACACCACCCACTTCGCGTTGCCACTCCCACCGCCCTTGCCCACAGGACCACTGCAGTCCGCCATCTTTTGCCACCTGCAAGCTTTCTGTTTCATTGTGTATTTAAAAATCTTTGTAAATTCAAACCTCTCGCTCCGGTGATAAGCATTCCCTGATTATCATGGTTTCTTGAATTGGACCATTGCTAAGGACTCATCTGCATGTCAGATCATGGATTCTCCCTCCTCTGTTAAAGGGAGGACCTGCGGGTTGTCCTCCATCGCTTCTACTGGGTTCTCTTCGCTCTCGAACACTGCCCGTGAGTTTCTGGGCTCCAGAAAGGACTCTTCAGCATAGATCTAATCTGTTCTCTCCTCCTTTTCCATTCCTAGGCAAGCCAACACCTCCATCTCATTCTTTCTTTAATTTGTTTTGCCCATGAAAACCGGAAGCTAAGAGGGAGGGCACTACCTGCAACCCCTCTCCCCCACCCCATAGTTCCTCCCTTTCACAGGAAGGTTCCCTGTGAGCAACCACTCTGGTCTAAGATGCATGACTTACTACACAGGCCATGCAACTGCTACTAATTACTTGTTGCCACTCCTGTCCCATGCATGCAACCTTTAGGGATACTATGCTTTCTCTCATCTTTCAGCCATTATCAGTGTGTCCCCAAACACACACGGCAGACCTCACTCATCAAGGAAGCACACAGCTCCATACCACACAGACAATGATATCCATGCTGGGATCCTCCAATGGATTCTCCGATCTTCCAGTGGTTCACCCTTAATTACATAGCTCTACACATAGCACCAGCAAGAAAGTCTACCATCTCATACCACATGGGCAAGCATGGCCATATCAAAGTTTTCCCTGAAGACACTCCATCATTAACAGAATCAACCTCAGTTGTCTCAGTGCGTACTGCAGGGCCAGTGTAACCCATTCTTCCTCATCCTCTCTCTGGTTCCATCTTGTCCCTTCCTGTGCAGGTGCCAAATGTGTTGTTTGACTTTTCCTGGAGAGATGTGAGCAAGTGTCTACTCACCCCAGATGAAGGACTTACCACAGAATAATTACAAATGATCCCATCAAAGCTCAACTTGGTAAACTGATGCATCTATCAGAGTGACTTACAGGAGGGCATTGCATACAGCCCACCCCAGCATGCACAAGAGCAAGCTGCATCCATGGAACTCTCTGCATAACTTGCAGGCAGCTCAGCAGGTCAAAAAGTCTCCTCCAGGCACTCATCTTCTCAGAGTCTCTCTCCCAAGCTGTTGTTCTTGCTGCTATAACACAGCAGGGACTACAGGGACTTAGGGAGGTGCCAGGTAAATCTTTTAAGTTTTGAGTGGCTTGAACCTTCCCCCAGGAGAGAAAGTTCTCAATTCAGAAGAAATTGCGTGTGTTATCAGGTCGCTGCATGCACCCAGAGAGTGGAGAGGCAAGTTAGTAAAGACAGGCCTGCTGGTCATTTTTATCTGAGAGGAGGAGAAAGAGAGAGAGAGAGAGAGAGAGAGAGAAGGAGAGAGAGAGAGAGAGAGAGAATGGCTCAATTTGTCATTGGGTCATTAAGGACACACTTGAGTCAGCTAACATAACATGCTGTTCTATGGCTGCCTGGTGTCCTTTCTATGTCAGTCACATGTGGTACAGAACATTCTTCTTGTCTCATTGCAAAACACAGATTTGGTGCACATGTGTGTATTTACTAGACCCACAGCGACCTGGAAGCCACAGGCAGCAGGGCAGCATTCAGAAAGAGCTGTGCTCAGCAACCTCAGAGCACTGTTAGAGAGATGCTGGTGCTGGCACCAGGAGCCCAGCATGGGCCAGATGAAGGAGGAGAGGAGGGAATAAGCCAATTCCAGCCATAAGGACTTTCTCAGCATCATGTAGGCAAGGGAATCCAGGCTCAGGAAGGCATTGCAGGATCTGGGGTGATAGTTCCATCAATAAAGCGCTTGCTGTGCAAACATGAAGACCTGAGTTCAAATCCTCCCCTAATCAAAACAAACAAGCAAACACTAAGTGTGGCAGTGTGTTCCTATAGTCCCTATGCTGGACAGGCAGAGACAAATAAGCCTCTGGGATTTTCTGACCAGCCAGCCTAACTAAATTAGTGAGCTCTGGGTTCAATAAGACCTATCAAAATAAATAAATAGATAGATAAATAAATATAATAGAGAGCAATCAAAGAAGAGACCTGATACTAACCTCTTCCCTCCACATATATGTGCATGTACACAACACAAAAACAGAACAGAGAGAGAGAGAGAAGAGAGAGAGAAAAACAGAAAATCCATGGAATCTGAGTAGAAAAGGAACTGATGAAATGCAGGTAATTATGGGCAATTCCTTCTGCAAACTCTTCAATCTCCATTGGCACCATACCCACTGTACAGATGCAGACACTGAGGCTCTGTGGCAGAAAGTCAGAGTTAGCACACATTATAATGAGGTGTACAATTAGCCACATAATTACATAATGTGATGCACAATTAGGCATATCATTAGCAATCCGGCTGGGATTTGGCTGGTGTGTTTAACTACAAATCCTTTAATCTTCCCATTACACCAGCTTGTCTGGACTGGTGCCAAAGGAGGTATGCCAGGTGATCTGCTGAGCCACAGTGGCTTTTGTGTCTCTGTTGATTCTGGCTCCCACCTTAATGGAGCAGGCAACTGAACCAAGGATTGAAAATAATAATAAATAATAATAAATAAATAAATAAATAAATAAAAGCTGAAGGTTGAAAGGACAGAAGGGTTAGCACAGTCAGTAAAATGCTTGTTGTGCGAGCATAAGGTCCTGAGTTTGATTCCCATAGCCTACACACATATTACAGACACACACACACAGACACACACAGACACACACACATAGAGACATACACAGAGACACAGACACACACACACAGACATAACAGACACAGACAGACACACACCACAATACAACTGGACACAATGACAAGTGTTTGTAACTCCAGAGGAGAGGAAGAAGAAACAGATGGCTCTCCGGAGCTCACTGGCCAGACAGCCTTGCTGAATTGGTAAGTTCCAGGCCAGTGAGAGACACTACCTCAAAAAAACAAAACAAAAAAGAAAACAAACAAACAAACAAAGAAAGAAACACAAAATACAACAACAAAAACCTAAGTGGAGCCTACCTAAGGCCACCAAACACATGCTTATATATTTGCGAATGCATTCTCATACACATAAATATGCACACACATTAAAGGTAGGGGTCCTGCCACTAGAAACGGTGCTTGTTATGTATCAAGGGCCTACCTTCAGTCTATCCACCTCCTCCCATAAAAGGACAGTGACCCTCCCTAGACCTGCTCAGGAGCAGCTAGGGTACCAGAGCCTCTCTATCCGTGCATTGATTTATCTATCTGTTGCCTGCTGAGGCAGAGACAGAGGACAACCAGAGCTGAGCCTGCAGAAGGCCAGGCTGCAGCTTCAGCAGGGACTGAAGCCTCAGCCTACAGAGAGAGGCATCCTCTTCCTAGCATAGGCATTGCAGAGCAGAAGGACAGAAAAAGCAGCTACCCACAGAGAGCTAAGAGTAATGTGACATGTCTAATACCATGTGGCCTTTTGAGTCAGACTGAGGCCCAGCAGAGGCACAGATAATGGATGGGACACCAGGATGTCAGTCAGGCCCACCTTTGTCTGGATGTGCATGTTCCATGGCTGGGTGTACCCTGCACAGGCAGACAGAACCACAGTTGGTCACAGTGGTGACAAGAGCTGGGCTTCAGTTGTGCACCTACCATTAATCTACCTCCATACGGATTACTGGGGTAGAGCATGCCCTGAGTTTCTCCACACCTAAAATAAAGCACACCAGAACTAGCTCTCTTCAACATGAATCCATGGAGCCCTGCAAGCCTCACGGAGATGACCAAGGCAAAGAGACCAAGAAACATCCCTGCTGCCTCACACCTCCAGTTCCCTGCTACATTCCCACTGAGCTGCTTTTGTTTCTGCTGACATTGCTGCTGGACAAGATGAGGTGCCCCGTGTATCCATGCCAGCTGTTCAGTTCTCCTCAGGTCCACAAGATCCACAGAACGTTCTACAGACTGAGGCATGCTTCTTCCCAGAGAAACCCTTCTGTTCATCCTCTCTTTTACCCTGTCAGGCCAGGAAACTCAGGGTATCCTACTAAGGAGAACTTACTGAGAGGAGTTGAAGATTCTGTGAGTCAAATGAATATTTCTAGTCCAGAGCCACCCTTCAAAGAACAGCTCCAGGACCTAGATCCTACCCTAAACTAGACTTTGGTGTGTCCTTCAGTGAGAAATTCTCTCAAACAAAATGAGAGGAAGCATAATTGAGGAAGGTGCCCAATATGAACTTCTGGCTTTCCATATGAACATACACACATATGCATATGTACCACATGTACATGTGTACATGCATGTGCTCAAAGAACCTATGAGCTGGGCCAGGAGGCCATGGGTTCAATCCCTAGCACTTAAAGACAGTGAGGCTGTGTGGGACTCAGGAGTCAGCAGACTGTACACTTTCAGCAAGGGTCTCACACCCTTGCAGACCTTCCACCAGGCCCTCTGCCCAGGTACTGATGACCAACATCCCAGGGGCACACCCAGACCACAGGTGGTGACCTGGACAAATGGTGAGGTTTGGATACAAGTAAGGACTGCAAGGAGAGGTGTGGGGACTACCTAATTATTAGACCTCCAAATACCAAAACATTTCCCAGCCTATCTAATGCTCAGGGACAACCCTCTCCAGAAGGGGTGCACTGTCACTGTTGAGACCACCCTGGTCTGCACTTACCCTGGATCCTGAAGTTCTCTTAGTTGGGCATTGCTGAATAGAGACCCAGAAAACTTTTCCTCAAACTCAACTGAAACTCACTGTGATCTGGCAGTTACATTTTTGAGAACTCATTGCCAACTAGGATAAAGGACCAAGAACATGCATACACACACACACACACACACACACACACACACACACACACATAAAATACATACAAAAGAGAGAGAGAGAGAGAGAGAGAAACACAAATATACAGTATTATTACGCCTAGTATGTAAAGGCTTGAGGCTTGGGTTATGTGTTTTATGTGTGTTCGCTTTGCTTTGGTTGATTGAGGTTCACTTTGGTTTTGAGCCATTGAGCTGGCAACTGAAATAGAGCAGGAGAACTGGGCTTCATCTTCCTTCAAAGTGACTAGAAGCCCAAGTCCTGATGGTACAGCACTGAGCAGCCACATAAGGCAAGGAGTTCTTGGCTCTCAGCAGCAAGATCTTGGTGGCCCAAAGACTGGATTTACTGAATTGTTTGTATGAATTCACCCTTGAGCATGGCTCCTGAGTCTCCCTATATATCCTTACCAAATATGGCTGTCCCTGAAGAAGATGGACAGGTGTCCAGCTCCTGCACTGCCACCAACTATGCATTTCATGGGCACTAAACCAACACATCACTGTAGAGGAATTTTAATCCAGCAATATGGCTGCTCTGGCAAGAATCACATCCAAAGACTTTCTAGGTCTGTGTGATCTGGAATGACACATCTTTAATCCCTCTGGCTGGAATACAGAGACACCCTTAGCACACCCATTTAATCCAAAAAAGTGAAGGTAATTTTGGTTTGTAGAAGCAAGTAGCCATGTTTGAAAATGACATATAACTGAGGAGCAGATAAAGTGATGAATCAGAGAAAGATATGACAGAATGAGTCAGAGATAGGATGCACCACACCCCCCTCTCATGAGAACAGTACAGGAAAGAGAGGTGACTTAAGAGAGCAGTGGAGAGAGAGAGAGAGAGAGAGAGAGAGAGAGAGAGAGAGAGAGAGGAAGGAGGAGGAGGAGAGGAGAAGGAGGAAGGCAGTTTTAACAGGACAGTTTTACAGAGATGGGTTGCAGATGAAGACAGAATAAGCCAGAGAATGAGAAGAAGTCAAAAGATTAGAAAAAATCCCAGAGTTAGTTTGAGGCCAAGCAAAGCAATTCAGTGAGAAGCCAAGAGGACGCAGATTGAATCAGTCAGCTTGGAGAGGGTTTGGGCTAGAACAGCTGAGTTGAACCAGCCAGCCAGAGTTCAGAAAGAACTAGAAAGGGTGAGCTTATCAGCAGCAAGCCTCTGAGACGACAATTACATCTGGTAAAAAAAGCTACATTTACACATCACTTGGTCTGCTCCACACAGAACCAACCCTCCTCACTCTTGTTACTTCACCCACAGAATGCGGCCAACCAAAAAACTCCCATGGGTAGCCATCAGTGAACCACCTTTGCTCTCTCCAATATCTGGAAGCTATCAGCACTTGGTAAGAGAAAGCTAAGAAGCCTTGAGCTAAAGCTAAAAGGTAAGGAGGCCATGCTGGACATAAAGCATAGAAACACAAAGCGAGATGTCAAAGAGGAAAAACAGGGTTGTGGTGAAGCCATTCTTAACATGTAAATGCCTGGGTTTGAATCCTAAGTAGTAGAAGTAGGGAAAAGCAAATAAGCCAATATAAATAATACAAACAACAACACAAACACACACACACAACATACATACATGGGCTAGAGAGGAAGGTCAGGGAAAGGGAAGGAAGAAGTGGAGCTATCACTGATATATGCCTCAGGACTCATTGTTGTGTGACTACTTCCTCCAAACTAAAACATACCTTCCTTTAGGGGAGAGAGAGACTAATTAGACTCAGAAAGCTAACAGAAGCACAGCATTCAGCTCGTGAATGTTAGAGGCATGGGAAGCTCAGATAGTCACTAGATTCACATGGTCCCTACTTAGGTTATTGGGTCAGTAAACAGCTGCTGGGGTAGGAGCCTTTGGCGGAGCCGCCTGCATGGTAGGCAGTGAACTCTCAGGATGCAGCTTTCATGAGTCATCGTGGTGGTATGGGCTTTGTGATGATTCAGCTTTCTGGGAGTCACCTCCGCTCCTACGAGTAATCCCCGATTCTCTTGTAAGTAACCCTTGAAGAACTTACTGAATTCACCAAGTGAGGCTTGAGTGGATCTGACAGCGGTGTCCTATCTGGAATAAATAAATATTTGTCCATGTTCCTCCCCACCCCCCAAAAGTAGTACAAACCACTGGAGCCGAAACAAGGATCACCATCAAAGATGACTTAGGGAGCAGTAGTTGCATGGCCCATGCACCAAATGATAAGACACACAGTTAAAGCCGCGACATTTGACATAAGAAAAATTGATAGTGGATGGTCTCTCTCTCAGTTACTTCCTGTTGCTGTGATAAAATGCCTGACAACAGTAACCTAAACAAGGAGGGTCTCACAGTTCCAGGGCGCAGTCCTTCAAAGTGGGAAAGCATGGCGGCAGGAATGTGAGCCAATGGTCATATTGTATCCACAGCCAAGGAGCAGAGTGTGAGCATAGAGTTAGGCTATGCAGCCTGCTCTCAGTGACCTACTTCCTTCAGGAAGCCTCTACCCTTTAAAGGGGCCATAGCCATCCAGATCAGTGCCACCTGTTGGGAACCGGGTGTTGAAAGATGAGCCAGCACTCACATGACAGCTCGGGACTGTCTTTAACTCCAGGACACCTGACAGCTCTTCTGGCTTCTGCAGACACCGGGTGCACATGGCAATGCCTGTGATCCATGTGGAACTATGCTTACACAAAACACACTTGGTCATCCTCTGAGTTCATTGGAGGAGACCGAGGAAAAGACACACCAAGTCACCCTATGTTTCTATTTTACAGATCCTGTGAATCTACAATTATTTTAAAATTAAAAACTAAATTTAACATTTTTTGTTGTGTTTGTGTATGTATGTGTGTGGTATGTGTTCCAGGAGTACAGTTGCACATGTGTGCACTGATGTGTGTATGTGTCCCTGCAAGGCTAGAACATCTTAGGTGTCCGTCTTGGCTGGAGGCATCTTTTCTTTTTGAGATAGGGTCTATCATTGGTGGAACTCACCAAGCAGTCTAGGCTGCTTGGCCAAGAAGCCCCCTTCCAACTCCCTCTGGATCCCCCTGACAACCCTCTCAAGATTTGTATCTTGTCTTTTTTCCTAAATAACCCAGAGTTCACTTAGCTCTGTGTATGTATGCATTAGTGTGGGCCATCCACTGGAGCGTGGGCAATCTGCTTCTAGAGGCCACAGTCCCAAGGAGTGATTCTGCGTCACGTAGTCTCTATTAGCTTCTTGGGTAAGAGGGAGTCCTTGTCATCTCCTTCCCCGTCTGTGCTGAAACTTTGGAAGACTTGATCATGTGCAAGTAATGACAGCAACAGCCATGTCGCATCCAGAAGACATTTGTACAATGCCCGCCCCCTCTTTCGCTCTTACAATAATTGCCCTCCCTCTAGGGGCTAGACCTCCACTGCAATGAGGTTTTGACCAGGTTTACAGCACCAAGCATGAATTCTCTCCTGTGGAGCAGACCTCAAATCCAGTAAGAAAGTTACCCAGTAAGACTCCTGACACTATTGCACCTGTGGCCACATCTTGCCTGGCACGTGGGTGTTATAGCCCAGGGCTAGGCAAGTCCATTGGTGTCTTTTTGCCCCTCAGTAGCCTGCACAGCACCTTCCAGTACTACGAAGGCTCCTGAGTAGAGGAGACATTTCTGGTCATTTGAGATTCATTTCTCCATGTCTTGCAGCTAAACTGTGTGGGTCTTAAGCAACAGGGTCTTTGTGCAGTTATGCTAGGTAACCAAAGCAACCGTTTGTATTGTTTTGGAGACCTCTGCAACCTCCCTGAATGAAAACATTTTCCAAGAACAATTTTTTTTTTTAAATAACTGTTTTCTGAAAGCTCCATTAGCTGGATTCCAGTGTTCCTTATAGATACGTCACTGAATCATTGCCGACTGGGTGAGAACAGTACACTGTGGCCTCACACGGGATGGAGTGTTCTGGGGGAGATGAGACACATGACATCTGGAAGCCTGCTTTCTGGAGTCATGATTCCCCTGACCTTTTTGAATGAATGCATGTCTCCCTCAGTGGGCAGACTGGCCATGAGACCATGAAGCATGCACCCGGACACTGTAAGCTCAGTTACTTTCACCCTCCTTTTCCCTTAGAAAGCGTCCAGGGCCCTTAGGAAGGCTCTTAGCTTGTTAACTTGGATCCCTGACTTTATTGCATTTGGTTGTGTGCATGCATGTGTGCAAAGTCAGAGGATAACTAATGGGGGTCAGTACCTTTCCTTCCACTGTCTGGAAGTGGGTCCCAGAGACTGGACTCGGCCTTGTTTTAAAACGTGGTCTCAAGTTTTAATGACTAAGACTGCGGAGGATGACTGTTCTTCCAGCAGCCGTCTCCCGGAGGTCTGATCCGGAAGTCTGATCCTAGTTGATAGCTTCAGTAGTGACATTATTGAGGTATTAGTGTGTGATCATGCTCGAACCAAAAAAGCTGGCCCAGAATTCACAAAGTTCCTCTCAAGGATGGAACTGTTTTATCCCTAGAGTTAGCTAATTCCATTATAATTAAACTAAGATAAAACCCGCCACACCTCCAAAAATAGAATCCAAAGAGAACTCTGCCAGCTCCACAATGCTGCCCTGCTCTACCTGCCTCCTTTGAGGGCCGGATTCCCCACACATGCGCACTGGTCAATGCTGTCCCATTCTACCTGCCTCCTGTGAGGGCAGGGTTCCCCACACAAGCACACTGGTCAATGCTGTCCCGTTCTACCTGCCTCCGTGAGGCAGGGTTCCCACACATGCGCACAAGTATCCATTAGTCGAAGACCATCAGAGCCATGTCCCTGTGGCTGAGTCCACATCTTCTTATAAAAATGAATTTCAGTCCCTTTCGTCTCTAAAAATAATGATTCTCTGAATCTACTGAGATCACCTATGCTGGGGGACTCATCTTTAGTTTGTACCAGCAAGATGGAATTTCCCCAAAATCACACAGAAACTAACCCAAATTAACTCAGGTTTAAAGTGTGTGCTTTCTCGATCACTCCACTGCCACGTGCCTGGCACTGAGCTGGATATTATGAAACAGAGAGAAAAACTAAAACGTTTCTCCTTCAGGATGCGGCCGCTTCGATGTATGACGACATCAGAAGGGCCTTGAGCTACACACGTGTCCATCAGGTCCTAAGGGCTGGAGGGGGAGAGGAGAAGGATGTGGAGGGGGTAGGTGCCACCATATCTTGGGAGAATGTGATCAGGAGATAAGGTGGTTTTTTACTGTGTTAACTAAATTTGTGATTATTCATTCCATTTTATTCCTGTTTATATCACTTCCTAGAACAGGTATGCCTGAAGAACCGGTTGGCAATTTAGAAAAGCTAGCATTTTTATTACATTATTTAGTATATTTTAGGAGCCGAGGAGATGGCTCAGTTCGTAAACCACTTGCCATAAAAGCATGAGGACCTGAGTTTGGTCTTTAATACTCACATGAAAAGCCAGAGGGATAGGCACATTGTTGTAATCTCAGCACTGAGGAGGCAGATACACGTGGGTCCTTGAAGCTGGCTAGAGAGCCATCCTAGTACTTGATGAGCCCCGGTTTCAGTGAGAGAACCTATTTCAAAATGCAAGGTGAACAGCCCCTGAGGGACAAAGTCTAAAGATGACCTCTGCATGCCTGCACATGTGAGTGCATACACACAAACACACACACAAATATCCACACCTGAAACATGAATGAACACAAAATAAAATGATTATTTAGTATATTTCACATACTTAGATTTCACATACACCTTAGTTAGAATCATTTCTACCGCAGCTTGAATGTGTCCCCCCAAGGCCCAAGTGTTGGAAACTTAGTCCCCAAATGCATGTGTGGATGTGGTTAGAGGCAGATCTTCAAAAGGTGATTTGGGTAAAATGAGCTCATGAGGTAGCATTCCTTAATGGCACCTTTGTCTTTGTAAGAGGGGAAAGAGATGTCCAAGCAAACACAAGACCCTCTTCTGCTGCAAGCCGATGTTGGTCCCTACTACTTGTACTTCCAGCCTCAGAGCTACAAACCCTGTTAACTCCTACTCTTTTCAATTTGTTTTGAGATTGTATTTTAATTACATTTCTGCCTTCCCTTCCTCTTCTGCAATGCTCCCTGAGCCTTATATATGTGAGTGTTTTGTAGATGTATCCATTGAGACTGGGCTCCACACCTCTGCATTTTGATTGGTTGTGGTATTATGTAGTGGTCTCCATCTCGTAAAAAGAAAAGTTCCTTTGATGGGGGATGAAGTAAGACTATACTTACATCTGAATATTTGGTGCTGAGAGCCTCCAGTAAGAAAAAGCATGCGAAATTTTCTTTCTGGGTCTGGGGTACCTCACTCGATAAGCTCTTTTCTAGTTCCATCCATTTAACCTACAAAGTTCTACCATTTATAAATCACCCAGTCTGTGGTACTCAGTTACAGTAACTGAAAATGGACAAAGATAAGTCATGCCACGTCAAGTAGGCCAACATTGAGATGCCATAGGCTTCTCTGAAAGTCAGAATTGTCCCCTCAAGACGATGTTATAGGACAAAAAAATAGTCCCTATCCCAAAGTTCTATTCTGTGTCCTGTCAGTATGAACTAGCTTTGAAGCAGCGGAGTCCTAATGCCTAACTTCTCAGACACTCTCCTCTTGATTTTCATTTTTCATTGGTTCTCTCTCTAGCTAATGAATAAATCCTCTGAAATATGTCTGTATTCAATTTTAGAAAGATCTTGACTTAACAAACTAGACATGAAAAAGCAAAATATTTCCACAGCCTCATAAGGTCTTGTTGTCAAGTCATGTGCTAAAATGGCAGCCAAGCAAGAGGCAAGTTGCATCAACTCCCCGCTCTGAGCTTGCAGAATGCGGATAGTGGAGCATGCCTGCTGCGCTGTTGGGAGAATTAAATGACATGACACACAAAGACATTTGACTTAGTGAGTGAACCTAACACAGGACATCTATTGCCATTCTAAGTGTTGATAATGTTATTAACAACGCCTAGAGTAGTCAGGCTGCTCTTCCCTTACCAGTAGAGACAGCAGACTCAAGTTTAAACTGAATAGAAGTAAATTAGGAGCCAAGGGTATATCTGTGGGTACAGAAAACTAATTGGTAAGGAGATTAAAGTCGATGTGCAAAAAAGTGGAAGTAAAAAGCCCTGAGGTGAAAGACAGAAAGGAAGCTTCACAAATGCCCTTAAATTGTTAAGATTTAACCTAGCATATAGAAAGGTGGAGGCGCTAGGGCATTGTTGAGGTCATTAAGAGAAAGCTATACCCTCCTGGTCAGAGGAATGTGATCTGAGTTCAGCCTCAGACCCTGTGTGGAGACAGGACAACCTATGGAAGGCATTACACACTGTTGTCTCCTCCCTTCACAGTTAAGTCATCTGTGCCTGTTAATCACCTAGCCAGGAGACCACCCCTCAGGAAATCTGGTTTACCTGAAGACATACTAAGGAGAAGGAAGGAATAATTATCTGCAAAATTGTCACTGCTTGTTTCTATCCTGGAAAATTCATTTTGCCTGTTAAGTACCTTCCTAGAAACCGAATGCCAGAGTCTTCTGCCTCTAGAGTGGGATTTTGCTGCATCGGCACATCGCTCTGATTTATCCTTGGTGCCATACCAGTTGTTCGTTCTTGCTTGTGCTGAGTGGTCTTCTTGTGTGTGAAGAAACAACCGTCTGCTCATGTTACACCTGGAATGGATTCTGTAGCTGTTTCCTGCTTTGAACTAGTCTCAATAAAGTTTCTACAAGTGGACTTCTATTTTTATTTGTTTTGGGTAGGTACTTAGGACTGGAATGACTCTAGATAAATTGCTGAGAGCATGTGGAATCCAGAAAACAACCAGGCTGTCCCATTGGTGCTCGAGTGCCAGACTCCAGCAGCAGTTACAATCCTTGCCCAGGAGTGGACAGTCTCTCCCCAGTGTCTATTGTTCCTGTTTCAGTTGGAAACTTTCTCAAAAAGAAACATACTAATGAAATTGGTTTATCCACTGAAGCAGCAGAACCACACAGTGTGGCTCAGAACAGTTTCCCTGAAGCTGAGCAGTTAAAGCCAATATACACAGGGAACTAAACAAACAAGTGTTTCCCTATTGTTGCCAGAATAGGTTATGAACACAATTTAGTGTATTTTGATAGCATCAGTTAGGAGCCCTTGTTAGGAGCTCTGAGAAAGGATACTACCACACCAACACACAGATTAGTACACATTCTAGAGTAAATCTGGGAGCCCTCACCCAGAATCATCCCCCAGCCATGGTTTTGAGTCTTAGGGTTCCACCTGCTGACAGGTCTGTACCATCACAGACCATTGATCTGTCTGTGGTAACTATTATGAGGAACAGAACGGATGAGAGAGGATCTAGTGCTAGACTTTGCCCTGTTCCAAGTGTCCTGTACCCAGGGTTAGGGAAGCATCAGAAATCTGTCACCAGCCACCCAAAGGACACCTCCCAGAGAACTCAATATTGGAGCTGAGCTTAAGGAAAGAGAGAGAGCAGAGAGCACCCTTCTCAGGTGGAAGTACCTCCCACACAGATTGGTGTCCTCACAACAATGCTCCACAAACTTCCTAATGAAACATAACAAAAGCGAGCTGAGAAGAGCAGAAATATAGAGGACATGGGGTGGGGGTGGGGAATTCCAAGTGGAGCCTGTGGGTCTTGGGAGGAAAAGGCCCCCATGTTGGAAATCAGAGCAATATGAAAGATAGGGGAAAGGAGAGTGGGAGGGAGAGAGACTGAGAGACAGAGACAAGGAGAGACAGAGAGCAGGAGGTGTCTCATGTGGGAGTGGCCATTGAAATGTGTTTAGCATACAAGTCAATTAAGTGTGTGTAGAAATGGATGCATACCGAAGTACAAGAGATTGTGTTTCATGTCTGGAGAGTACTGTGTGAGTACAAATGTCCATGCCTATGTGTACATGTACCAGTCAGCTGACTCCCAGATAGAAATCACAGATAGGCCAATGGACCTCCAAGTGCTAGTCTCTAATAGCTATTGGTTTCCTTCAGTGTTGCCATAAGCAGATGGAAACAGCCACAAATGCTTCCTCTAATGTCACAGTCCCTGTGCAGGCTGGGGTTATCAGGACCCTTGGAAATGGCTAGTGTGACAGCTCTCAGGAGGGGGTCTCAGAATAGTGACTCTGAAGTTGACAGCTCTCTGTACTCCTGGCCACCAGAACCTGCAGATTCTCCCCTCTAGTTTCTCACAGGCTCTTATCAGGTCTCTGTGCTCTCATCTACGTTGGCTACTGAGCTTCTTCCCCGCCTGGCCACTCTTGAACTCTTCAGCCGCCAGGAAGCAGGTTGCCAGACTCAGGGCTGCTGCCGAGACACAACAGGGTACCTGTCCCTGACAGCTGTATACAGGAACCAGCATTGCTGGAGACACACCTGGCAGGACCCACAGGAAATGGACTGAATCATTCCCTGCTGCTAAGATTGCTGGCCAAAGGATGGAATCTGAGCAAAAAGAGAGATCTCCAGTCAACGGGCAACCCATTGCTGGATCTTCAGCTGTCGAGCAGCAATTGTAGAAGCTAAAACCTAGAGCTCAGGAACCAGGCATGAGACAGAAGTCCAGGGCCTGGGATAAGAAACCAGGCACAAGCCGCAGGAAACCTGTCTGCTGCCACCACTGTGGCCACCACTCTCTGCTGCCTCCGCTGCTACCTTCAGCATGAAGCTCAGTCAGCACTCTCAAAAGAAGACAAGAATTGCTGCTCAGGGGAAGCTAATATTGGATCAGATGCTCAAACACCAGGAGAGACAGTACAGGAAAGCATCTCCCAACCTACTCGCAATAGGTCTGAACTCCACGTTTATGTGACCCATGATGTTAATCTTGATTGTCTACTCAACACTATCCATGAGGAAGGACCCTCAGGGGGAGGAACTGCTTCTGTCACACTGGTTGGTAGCCATGTCTGTGAGGCATTTCTTCATTGCTAATTGTTGTAGGAGGGCCTAACACACTCCTGGGCAGGTAGGTATAGAAGGGTATAGTAAATGGGTAAAAGAAGAGTAACTGAGCAAGCTAGTAAGTGGTGTTCTCTTATGGTCTCCTCTTTAGTTCCTCCTTGAACTCTTGCCCTGGCTTCCCTTGTGATGGATTATAACTCTCAATGGCCTAGGAGCTGAGTTGTAATATAAATCCTTTCCTTCCCACCTTGGCTTCTGTCAATGCTTTATTATAGTAATAGAGAAGCAAAATAAAGCATAAGCCAAGTGGGGTTCTTAAACAAATACCAGCTATTTGTTTGAGCCAATCATAGCCTTACCTTTTAACAGCAATCACAGCCATTAAACCTTGACATGCTTTGGGCCCATGAGAGCCTTGTCTCTTAGCACTGCTCGTAGTAGTTCATCTGCCAGGGGAAGTTCTGCCTCTCTGATTTAGGTCAAAATGGTTACAAGGTCATCTAGAGTTCACCAAGGCCTGTAATAGTAAAATAAAAACTCTAGTAGTAGCTATTCAAACAGCCCTGGCTGGGACTGGGACTTCAGTAGCCAGAGCAAATGTTTAAACCTTCGCACAATAGTCTCAGGGCACTGGAGAAGCTCCACTCAAGATGTCTGAACTGGGGCTGGAGACATGGCTCAGTGGTTAAAAGTGTTTGCTACTCTTGTCGTAAATTTGAGTTTGTTTTCTAGCACGCACGTTGGGCAGCTCACAACCATCTGTGACTCCAGCTGTAGGGAATCTGACAGCCTAGCCTGGCCTCTATGAACACCTATGCATATGTAAGCACGCATGCAGGCAGGCACGCACAGTGGTTTGAATGAGAAATGTCCCCCATAGGCTCCTGTAGGTGAATACTTGAATCCCAGTTGGTAGCACGCTTTGAGGAGGATATGGATCGTTTAGGAGGTGCAGCCTTGCTAGAAGGACATCACTGAGAAATGGGCTTTGAAAGTTTAAGCCTGTCTCACTTCCTGCTCTCTTCTTTCTACTTCCTGTGTGATCGATCAACTTCCTGTTGCTTCTTCTGTTCCTTACCTTCCCTGCCTTTGTGAACCCTTTCCATTTGCAACACAGGCTAAAATAAACTTTTTGCCCATTGCTTACATTATATTTTATCACCAGCAACATAAAAGTAACTAATTCACACACAAATAATAAAAACAAATTTTTTTGTTGTTGTTTTGTTTTCAGATGGCAGCCTGCTGGCTATTAGACTGTTCATTCTTTGGCTCAAGGCATCCAAAACACCAAAGAAAAGTCTGACATCTGCCAATTAATGAGTAAAATTACCCCACCTTACCCCACATCTTCACTTATTTACAAGAAGATGAGCATTAGAAATGGTTATAATTTTAATAGATTCTATCAATATATAACACTTGCCCATTAGGAGAGGCAGCTTCCCCCAGTATGTCTCATGGTGTGTGTGTGTGTGTGTGTTTCACACTGTGTGCCTGTGGTCTGGGTATATGAGTGCACTGGGTCTATCTCCAGCTCATAGAGGTCTGCCTGGCTCTTTCCCTACACATCAGGATAGCACTAGAACTTTTTGTACACAAGTCCCTGAGGTCATTTACACTTGTCTCATCTCCTTGTAGCAATGTAAGATTTTTCATTTTCACCTTTTGGAGAGGGAAACGGGTGCAGGGATAGTAAAGGGAAGAAGGAAGGACAGAGAAGGAGCTGTTCTCAGCTTTCCTCTCTCCAATATCCGGCCATCGATCTGATCTGGCTCAGTGTTTCAGGTCCAAGGTGCCCTAGGATGGGGACCTCAGCCCTTTCTCAAAACTCCATGTGAAAAGATGCCACATCCCCTTAGCCTCTCAGATTGTATTCCCTCACATGTCCCAGAGTACCACACTCTGATTGAAGGGAGCCAGGATACCATCGATGCCTGACTCACAAACCCCTATAAGGAAAACACAGCAGCTCCTGTGCTAGATGAAGCCTCCCCCCCCCCACTCAAGATGGAGGAAGCATGACCCAAGGGATACTCTTCTCAGGTTCAACCCTTGGGCACTGTCTGCCACTTGGGTTGCTTCTACTTCGGACCACATCTCACAGCACTCTGTGCATGTCTGATGCATTTTTGAAAGGCTTCTCACTGGCCTGTCATAAATATGAAGGAGGCTTTCATCCTTCATCAACAGTGACAACTCCAGCTGATGCTACTACTGTGTGAAAGACACTCCACAGGAGGAAGACATACAGTATCAGGCCAGCCTGGAGCCTATAGGAACCACAAGACAAGACACAGCAACAACTAGTTACGTGTCAGGACTGGTAGTGGTGGTTAAAAATAAATAAATAAAGTAAAAAATAAAAATAAATATAAATTACCTTAAACCACTGGGAGAAAAAACGGCAAATAGATGCAAATGGCCGCTCTCCAAAAAAACAAGCTTCAATTAGTATCCTGCCTCAGGGCAGACCTCTCAGCCCATTATGGAGCTCAGAGCTCAGGAGTCCAACCTCAGACTTCTGGCAGGGCTGGCAGGACGCCCATCTGCATCATCTTCTTTCAGATTCAGTTTCAGCCACACGGCTGGTTAGATCACAGGCTTCATCAGGGAAGCAACAAAGCCAAAGGCTTGTCTCTTGTATTGCTCTGCCCAGCGGGGACACAGATGGGGTGCCTTGTTTGTGCACTCTGTCTGTGGATGAATCTTTTCAACAGATATTCGAGTGCCTGTCGTATATCTGATTCTCTCAACAGACAAATACGCAGCGCTCATGCATCTCACATCTTTAGTGAGAAGAGCAGCAATGGGCAAGATGATGAATATTGAGAGATGAATAGTGAGAGATGAACGCAGAGCGGTGAGAAAAGAGGTAGGTATTACAAGATGTGTCTGTCAAAAAGAACAGAATCTCATTTACAAGAACGTAAACGAGCCTACAAGACTTTTTATATCAAATGAAATGGGCCAGTATTGTGCTTTGAATGTGACATGCTCCCACGCACCTCGCCCCCCCACATAGGCTCACATGTTTGAATAATTGGTCACCAGCAGGTGGTGCTGTTTGGGGAAGTTGCAGAACCACTAGGAGGTGGAGCCTTGCTTAAGGAAGTGAGTCTCTAGGGGTGGGCCTTGAGACTTTGTAGCCTGGCTCCGTTTCCTGTTTGTTCTCTGCTTGCTGAGCGCTGATGCAGTATAACTAACTAACTAGCATCCTGTTCCGACCACGTGCTCTTCCTGTTTGCTACCATGGTGGACTGCATCCCTCTGGAAGTGTGACCAGAATAAACCCTTCCTCCCTCGACTTTCTCACAGCAAGGAGAAAGCGTGTGAGACAACCAGACACAGAGTAACAAACAACATATGGAGGTAAGACCAGAATGGAGATGGACAGACGTTGTAGGAGCTTCAAAATCAACATATGAAAGAAAGGAGTAACAGAGGAAGACTGAAGCGGTCCCTCTACCCCACCACAGGCCATGTGTGCTAAAGCAGAACATTCCTGAGAAAAGGCATGATTCCTGTTAGCAATTCCTCTAAACTCTGCCCAACAGCTACCTAGGAACCGCTTGTTTAGCCACCTGCCAGGTGCTATCCAACCTGGTCTATAAGAAGTACTGCTTGGCTTCCCTCTCTCCCTCCCTCTTCCTCTCCCTCTCCCCTTCCCCTCCCCCCCCCCCCCTTTTGGCATCTTTCCTTTTTGTCCATTTGGTTTCTTTGTATATAGGTTGAGGACTGGAGCAATTCAGATCCAGGTAGGATAACCAAGATAAAGAGGCCCCACTGGTGCTAGGGCCGCCTTTGAGGTGGCCAACTCTGCTGCCCACCTCTCCCTCTTGCCATCCCTCTCCCTCTCCTCTGTCCTACTCTCTCCCTGTCTCTCTTTCCCATGTGTTCCAGGCTGGCCTCTTCCTTTTTTCCTCTCTCTTCATTTCTGTCCTTCTCTGTCTTCCTCCTTTCTCTGCCTCTACCCCCTCTCCAGGCTCCCTTCCCTTCCCACCAATAAACCTTCTTCATACTAGAGCTATCACATGCCTTGGTTATTCAGGGAGATACCTTAGCCAGCCTACTAAGATATTACCCCCGCCACATTATACTGCCATTTTATAAAACACAGCAATCCCCAAAATTCCAAAGAAGATAGGTGCTATGAGTATGACCCACCACACTTGTGCCTGAGACCTGTCCAACCTCAGACCTGCCCTGGTTCTCTCGGGCACCCCTTGCTCTTTCCTAATTCATGGGCTCTGTTTCCATCCCTGCCCATGTGTCCCTAAGTCCAATCCTTTCTTCTGGGACACAAGAACCTGGAAATTTCAGCAGGTGCCCTGTGGACACTGGTCCATGCCTGTACCATGAGGGTATTCATATTGTGATCTTGTAGGAACAGAAAGTAGCATGAAGTTCCCAGAGACTGGGGGGTGGGGATGAAGTGGATGCGGGGGAGAGGGACTGCTAGTGGGTACAGAGGAACTATTACTGAAGAGGAATGGGGAAGGGTGCCCTTTGCACAGCAGGCTGTCTCTCCTTAACAATAATGTCTTCTGTGTTTCACAATGGGTAGGAGATAACATTTAGAATGCTTTGCCGAAAATAAGCAATAAATGAGATGCTAGATGTAACCCCATGCACCAAATAGCACATTGTAACCTATGCATATAAATAGCAGTGTGTTCATTAAAGTATGCTTAAATGGAAGTATTTGTTTCAAGAGTGCATGAAGTATGTCCCTCAAAAGTTGCTTAGTGGGTTGGGACTGGAGACTTCACTCTGTGGGTAGAGTGTTTGCCAAGCACACATTGAGCCTTAGGTTTGTTCCCAGCACCAAGTGTGGTGACACATGCCTGTAAGCCCTGCACTGAAAAGGTAAAGGCAGGTGGATCGAAAGTTCAAGGTCGTCCTCTCACTACATCTCAGGGTCAAGCCAGACGGAGCTACCTGAAAGCTGTCTTTTTATAGGGAGGGGTATAAATGATGTCACTTGGCTCTAGAGGGCTGGACAAGCTGAAAAGAGCTTTCAGTTCCACTACCAGCACAGAAGTGCACAGGTTTTCATGGTACAGTGGACCCCTGAGATAGGGTATGTGTGTGTGTCCTTTCTACACTACTACCAGACAGGCCTTCAGTCTGCTTTATCCAGAGTTTCCAGCCCCACACGGTGGATAGCAATGGCTTTTCAGCAACCGTGAACAATGGTGTAACAAGTCCAACAGGGGGCCTCAGTGGCCACCTGATTGCTCAGCCTCAGGACCCTGTTCACAGCCCCTAAAGAGAGAACACGCCACCCAGCTGAAACCCCAACATTGGTGGGTCTTGGGGTAAACTATGAGATGTTCCAGTTGCTGAAGTGACACCAGGCCACCCCGCTGCAAGATCACACTCAGATGTTCCAGCCAAGAAGCAGATGTGGTCAAACCATCCATTACCCTTTTCCTCTGCTTTCCTCATCTGTAAGTGTGTCCTTTTATATTATAAAATGCCATCTCCAAAGGGTCAGAGAGATGGCTGAGCAGTTAAGAGCACTTGTGGTTCTAGCAAATGACCTGGGTTTGGTTCCCAGCATATACATAGTAGCTCACAACCATCCATGACTCCAGTTCCAGGATCTCTGATGCTCTCTTCTGATCTCTGTAGATGCTGTACATACACATGGCGTGCACACATATGTGCAAGTAAATCACTTGTACATGTAAAATAAATAAATAAATAATCTAAATGATAGTCTTTAAATGCCATCCCCAAGTCTGGCAGTCGCAAGCGACAGGTCACCTCCACAGCCAAGTAGTTATCAGGGAAGCAGCAAAAGTGAGTTTGAAGCTGAGAACACAGACCACAGGCCCCATGCTTTAGTGCAAAAGAAAGTGTAAATACATACTAATAGTTTCATGTCATCCAAATGTAGTGTGTGGGACCACAGTGTTCCCTGTGGTCTTCTCCATCAAGCTCCAGTTCACAGTGCCTCCAGCCTGAGCGAAGCCATCTCCTTATGGCTCCATGGAACTCTCCATGACTACAGAGTCAGCTGTAAGGAAGAGCTGCTCTTCACACAGTCCCATATGAGGTAAGAGGGGATCCTCCAACTCTGCTGACCCACAAAGCCCCTTGTTCTTTCCTCCCCAGTGGTGCTTGGATTTGTAGCACTTTCTACCCATTTTTATTTTTAAAAAGAATTTCATGGGCCAAAAAGATGGCTCAGTCAGGAAAGAGCTTGCAGGGAAAGCATGAGACCTGAGTTTGGGCTACCAGCACCCACATAAGAGCTGTATAGATGCCTAAAATTGACCTCTGACCTCCACTTACACATGCACCCATGTGCAAACACACAGAAACATATGCATACATCATATACACACTTAATTTTAAGTAGTCTGCAAGGGATATTGAAGTGCTAATTTACTATGTAAAAGCCCATTACATCTGATAAAAGGCAGCTACCTACCAGTGTCTGTCTCCTGACAGGGCTGATCAATGATTCTCTAAGAAACAGGAGGTGACCTCTACAACCAGGGTACATGCACGCTCTATGACGCAAAGAAATGACTACCGAAGTCCACACACAAGTTCTGTCTCCCCAGGTCCTTCCTTATTAATATGGGTCTGATACTTTGTCTGGGGGTGATACTCAATTGAATATAAGGTAGTATCCAATTTTAATTTTTTGCTTGGATTTATAACATGTCTTCAAGAATTTCTTAGTCATTTGGACTTCTGCTCCTGTGAGTTATAGTTGGAATCTTTTGGATATATCTATTGGAATCTTCCATTTCCTTTTTGTCTTAAAGAAGTTTGTAGCTTCCCTTAGTCCTGTTGGCCTTTTACACGTTGTGTAGTCGTATCCTCCAGAATGAAACATTCCCGCCTCCAAAACACAGGCAGGGTCTTGGGGTTCACGAAACTCATAAGCAGCTGAAAGGTCCCCCAACTACCACCACTACCCTCTACCCACAGGGTTATATGAGTTATATTAACAATTACTTGCGGGTTATGCAGAGAACTTCCTGAGCATCAGTCAGGCTTGGGTAGGATTTGGAAGGATACCAGCAGCCTTTGTAACCCAAATGAACTTATTGACTCACCAACCATGACTAGAATGGAATTATTGCTTCACTCCATTGTTACCCTTTCTATACAATAGAGAGAAATAGATGGTGCAGGAAGAGCAACCACAGCACGTCGCCATTAACTCTCACTGAAGAGAAGACCCTAAAAACAGAGAGAACTGTGACATTGAACTCTATGTTTTAGGGTAATGATTTCAACCACAATGTTCAAGTAATTCGTTCAGTCTCTGTTGCTCCCTCTGGATTCCAGAGAAGAAACCACATTGGTCTTATCCCCCAAGTGTCAATAACTTGTTATACTATTTCATGAATAAATATTTGCAGAAATAACATGACCAGACTCTGCACTCTGTCAGAAGTCAATAAATAGAGGCTGATAATTTTAATGAGTGCATTTGTTTCCCCAATGGGAAAGCTCGAGAGAAATGTAATGAAGCTGTCTTCTGCAAAGAGACAAAGCCAAAGACAGAGACATCAATACTGATGGAAAAGAAAAATGCTCCAACTCTCTCATACATACAGCTTTAGTTTTATTTCACGTGGGAAGCCTTTGGGAGAGGTGTATCCAGGTGTCAGACTCTGGAATGGCAATATTTTGGTTTTAAGTATTACAGCTATGCGTGGTTGATATGGAAACCACAGATGAGGTACCATGTCCAAGAGACTCTCCCATGTATAACCTAATGAGGATCTCTTGCTGAAATCCCCATCGAAGATGTGGTCAGCAAAACAAAGAGTACATGGGGAGCTACATGGAAGCCAACAGTTTGCAAGTCAAGTAAAAAATAAAGAATAACAGAACACATGTAGAAGGAAAGAATGGCGGTGAGCAAGAATCTCCATTGAGCTTAAAACTTTAAGCAGAGGTCAGAGAAATGAGATGGGGTAGAGAGGATAGGTCAACCAAAACTAGAGAAGTATGAAGAAGCTTTATGAAAAAGGGTTCATATGCAAAGTAATTTTTAAAATATTATTTTTAATAAAACCAGGGTTTGAACAGAGGTGTCTTGCATGGATAAACAATACTTCTCCCAGAAGTTATGTATTATTTAAATGAAATCTCAATGCCAGGCATAGGTTACCTCTCTACAAGGTATTGGTCAAGAAGAACCCAGAAGTTTCCAAAACTTCCAAAACAACACCTACTATTGTCATTACCTTGGATTGCCCACACATATGATAAGGCCATATTGCTTAAGAAACCAAACACTTTAGCTAGAAAACAAAGAGAAATCCATCTCAAACTGACCAAAAACTTTCTTCTTGATGGCTAGCTGGATAGTGCCAGACAGGCCACTGAGAGATGAAAGACATCAATGGCCTTCCCCTGCACTAGACCTTGTACACTATTTCCTGACCTTGCAGGACAGATGTATCCACTGGTACAATAAAGGTATGAGTGCTATAGAGAGACCCAACTGCTTTCTGATTTGAAGATCTGCCTCATAGGAAGAAATCCATGTTTGCTGCTGTAAACCTGGTCAAAGTTCATAGCTAGGAAAGTCATAGGCCCGACTGGAAGACCTACTGTGCTTTTGCTATGTAGTCATCTTGTCAGATTGTTTTCTAAATGTTTATGTTCATGCCCATAGACCTGGGCTACTCTCAGCTTGGTGAGAGAAGCTCTTTGTTGAGGCAAGTAGTGCTTGTTCCGTGATGCTAAGAGACTGTGAGGGTCCAGCCTCTTCCCTATCCCAACACCAACACCAAAAGGCTTAGAGAGGGTAGGGAGAAAGAATGGGAGACAGAAGGTAGGAAGGAGTTAAGTGCTGACTTCTGAACATGACATTGAAGTTATATGCACAAACTCACAGCTGCTGTGGTTACTCTCACAAGATCAAGCCAGTTAACATTCCAGCATGGGTCGGGGGAGGGACTTCTGAAGCCCCACCTCTAACTGAGGAGCTACTGACAGTTGATGGTTTCACAGGAAGGAAGAGTCATTTTTATTTGGAGCTGTAGAGCCACTGGTAGGTTCCCCACACTCCAGTGGTTCTATTGTTTAGGAAGGGCATGAAATGTATAAGAATGGAATGAAGCAATAATTCAAGTCTTCTTCTGGTATCTCTCCAACTCCTATCCAAGCCTGACTGGTGCTCAAGGAAGCTCCCCGAATAACCTGCAAGTGATTGTGCATATAGTATATGTGCATATAAGGAATACTGATTTAGACACAGAAAGTTATTGGAAAATTAAGGATATTATGTTGGGAAGGAAATGTGTTGGGGAAAGAAGAAGGAAGTTGAAGGGTAAAGAGTGGAATGAATATAATAAAGATACATCATGGGCTGGAGAGATGGCTCAGTGGTTAAGAGCACACTGACTGCTCTTCCAGAGGTCCTGAGTTCAATTTCTAGCAACCACATGGTGGCTCACAACCATCTGTAATAGGATCCGATGCCCTCTACTGGTGTATCTGAAGACAGCGACAGTGTGCTCATATACATAAAATAAATAAATAAATCTTTTTAAAAATGCATTGTATACATGTATGAAATTTCCAAAGAATAAATTAAAAGTATAATTTAAGAAAAGAAGAGTCTATGGTTATTGCTTCTGATTCAAGCATATTATTCCGTGTGTGTGTGTGTGTGTACAAACTTGCCACCTCTGGGTTCTTTGTAGTCATTTATGAGGTCTCAGATATTATACACCTAGACTATCTTGATGTCTAAACTACTTTAGAAGGAAGGAGAATTTGCATTTTTAACAGTTTCAGGAGTCTAAATTCAAGTCTCCCTAAGCAGAAATGACAGCTTGTTGCTGTCCTGGTGCTGTGAAGAGACCATGGCCCAGTCAAACTTTAAAAAAGAAAGCATTTAATTGGGAACTTTCGTATCATTTAAAAACATTAGTTCATTATCATCATGGTAGGGAGCATGGTAGCAGACAGTCAGATATGATCCTGGAGGAATAACTGAGAGCTAAATTCTGACCCACAGGCATCAAGCAAAGAGAAACACTGGGCCAAGTATGGGCTTTTGAACCCTCAAAGCCCACCCGCTGTGTCACACTTCCTCTACCAAGGCCACACCTCCTCTAACAAGGCTATGCCTCCTAATCCTAATCCTCCTCAAAGAGTTCAGCGACTGGAGACTAAGACTGTAAACTAAGACTGTAAACACATGAGCACATGGGAGATGCTCTCATTCAAACCGCCACAGCCTCCACCCTGTTTTTCACCATGTTATATGGTAATTGCCCATTGTCAGGGAGAAACCTGATACAGGAGTCATCAAAAGACACCTGAAAAAAATCGACTCCCAACATGAGGAGCACCACCAAAGCCTAGGAAAATAGGAAAATAAAAACAGATTCTAAGAACACAACCATTTAAAAGTTTCTTAAACTGGTTCTAAATGCACACAGCAAATGAAAAACACTTATTCAATAAAACCTAAATGTTTTTGCCAAAATGGCACATGAAGAACTTCCTCTTGTGTACAGTTCTCCTTGCACTTGCTGGCTAGTTTAGTTGCCCGTAGACAACAGCAGTCAAATATATGAAATAAACCATTCGAGAAACAGCCGGATGTGGTGGGGCACACCTTTAACTGCCAGGGGCCTGCCCTGGCCTTTAGGGTTGAATGGTACTGGGTGGAACACAGCATCAGACAAAGGCTAAAAACTGACGATTCCTGGCCTTATAATCTTATTATTTGTGCTTTAATAAGCACTGGTTTCTTTTCTATCTTGTTCAAGGACCTCTCATTGGCCAGGTGAAAGGCTTGGAACTCATTTGACTCTTTGTGAACCAGAGAGTAAAGAGAGGAAGATAACTAAAATCTTTTACACAGGCAATATGCACAAACATACCACACAACACACACACACACACACACACACACACACACTAATCAGGCCCAACCACCTGTCTCACAAACTCCACAAGTTCATGTAAACTTACATGGACAGACCTATACTTAACATATGCATATATACATTTGGCAGATGGAGCAAAAGCCCCCATGAGCAAATTCTAATGAGCAAGAATCAATGCAGAAAAACACTCACTCATTCTAGATGAAAAAGAAGCTCCAACCTTTACTGTACAGAGAAAGAAAAAGTTTCTACCTTTTTATTGCTGCTAGGAAAAGTCCTGTGTCTCATAGTCATTCTTAGTTCTTATACTTTCTCAGGATAAATGATCACATGGTTTCCCAAGCATCTTTACATTCCAAAAATTCACAGCAAGTTTAAGACATTAATTCAAGTCATGAATTGATAAGGAGTCACAGAAGAAATGTTTACATATGTTTCCATTAAGACTAGTATCTGTTACTAGCTCTATAAGTTCATTAAAAGTTTAAAACAATAATTCTTTTTTTTTTTTTTTTTTTTTTTGGTTTTTCGAGACAGGGTTTCTCTGTGTAGCCCTGGCTGTCCTGGAACTCACTCTGTAAACCAGGCTGGCCTCAAACTCAGAAATTCGCCTGCCTCTGTCTCCCAAGTGCTGGGATTAAAGGCATGCGCCACCACTGCCCAGCTAAAACAATAATTCTTATAAGTTAGCATGGTTTTGTCAAGAGCAAATCATCTCTCATGTGTCTCATTAGTTTTGAAGTTTTCCATAGATAGATCAGTTAATATTTTATTTTCTGTCCTCGCACCTACAATAAATTATCCATTCCCAGTTTATGATCTTTAACTATCAGATAGTGGTCTCAAAGCTAACCTAGGGAGAGTGTTTTCCCCAATTGAGAATCTGTTCCAAACCTGCTTTCTTATCCTAGTGCAGTGAGCTTGTGACACAGGAAGGTTTACAGAGCCCTATTTGCAGTTTTTCAGAGAACTGGAAATTACTTGCATAAATTTAGGGATTCTATAAAATCATTATCAGGAATCATGAAATCATCAATTTCTCGACCCAGCATTGCTGCATGAGAATATATCTTCACTGAGCTGCAGAAAATCTGCCCAATAGGATGGAGTAATGCCCAGGAATCATCTACATCTTGATCTGAAGGCTGCTAGGAGAAGACCGTCATCCTCAGGCAGCTGGGAAGAGGATCTCAAAGAGCACACCCACAAAGACATGCCTCCTCCAACAAGGCCACATCTACTTCAACAAGGCCACACCTCCTAATAGTGCCATTCCCTGGGCCAAGCCTATTCAAACCACCATAGTGAACTATTCACCTGTGTTATAAGACTGAGTCTGTCAGTAGCCTGGAATTTGCAAGGACACCTAGGCTGGCTAGTTAGCAAGTGTCAAGGATCTCCCTGCCTTCATCTTTCCAGCACTGGAATTACAAGTGTGGACCACTACACTCATCTTATTTTACATGAGTTCTAGGGTTCAAACTCAAGTCCTTGAGCTTGCAAAAGAAAGACAAACAACCACTTTACCAACAGAACGATCGCTCCAAACTAACGCTATGGTTTTTACATCTGGGCTTCTCAATGTTTCTCTCCAGAGAAATACTCTAGAGTAGGTTTTTATATTGTATTATTTATGTATTCATCTCACTAAACTTTTTCATTAATTGAGTTATATTGTCACTGGATATCCCATTTCTTCTCTCTAATCTGGACATCTTTTATTTCTCTCTTGCACCCTATGAGACTGGCTAAACTTTCTAGTACAACCTTGAAATTATTGAGAGCAGAAGGTTGATCTTCACACATCCCACACTAAACATGCCATCACCCGCAGGTTTTTAGTAGATACTCACTTTATTTAAGATAATTTCATTTATGTTTAATTTGTAAATAATTTCTATTAGGAATAAATATCAAATTATATTAGATGTTTTATCAGATGATCATACAGATTTTACTTTTAGGTTTAGTAAATATTCAAAAAATTATTAGTTCTACCTCTATTTATCTCTGTGTGTGTGTGTGTGTGTGTGTGTGAGAGAGAGAGAGAGAGAGAGAGAGAGAGAGAGAGAGAGAGCTGCCTATTTGTATGTGCATACATATAGAAACCAGGGGACAACTGTACAGCCATGGGTGTCAATCCTCCACCATTTTTGTAACAGAATCTCTAACTAACCTGAAACTCATCAAGTAGGTTAGGCTGACTAAACAGCCAGCCTCAGTAATCCACCTGCCTCCATCTCTCCATCACTAGAATTATAACTATGCATCATTGCACAAGATTTTTAAAAATTCCCAGAACCTCTGTGTGTGTGTGTGTGTGTGTGTGCATATGTGTGGTGTGTGTGTGTGTGTTTTGTGTGTATGTGTGTGTGGTGTGTGTGTGTAGTATGTGTGTGTGTGTGTGTGTGTGTGTGTGTGTTTTCTAGGAATTGAACACAGGTCCTCATGCTTGCCAAACCCAGCCGTCTTCTGAGGTCTATAGTGAATGGTTTTCAAAGGATAAGGAAATCTAGCCTTCTTCAGATAAAGCATAAATGATGACAACAGTGTTTATTAATATATTGCTGGGCTCATTTGCTGAGTTCATTAGGCTGAAACTGTGTTTATGTTTGCTTCTTTTCTATCAAGTAATGCTGGTTAGCAGTTTCTTCATAGAGTCTTTTCCTAGCTGGGTGTCAGGGAAGTTCCTACCATACTGAGGAAACCGGAGAGTACTTCCTCTGCTGCTCCGCATAACTGTAAACTGCATATAAATTTCCCCAAATTCTTTACTCATTTATAACCCACTAATGAGGTCATCTGAGCCTGGAGTTTCCTTTATGCCATCAATTCAGTATAGTGAAATTACTCAGTTTATCTGCCTCATCTTCAGTGATATTTTAGGAATTTTCATATATAAGTGACTGAAGGGCTGGGGACATAGGTTGGTTGGCAGAATGCTTGCCTAGCATGCTTGAGGCCCTGAGATTAATTTCCAGCAACACATAGCACGGTGATACATTCCTGTCATCCTAGAACCTTGGAGGTGTAGGCAGGAAGATCAGGAGTTTAGAGTCACCCTTGGTCACTTAGTAAGTTCAAGGCATGCTCAGGTTACATGAGACCCTGAATCAACAAAACATTAAGCTGGTGTATTCATTGAGGTGAAGTTACACAAGGGTCCCTATAGCTGACAATGCCACTCAATTCATGTTTTTTTTTTTTTTATTCAGGATGGTTTATACCATGTTTTTAAAGTAGAAGCTATAGAAACATAAGCGTCACCCAAGAGTCATATGGTAAGCATGGATACACCATTCCCTATCTCCCAGAGCAGATACTGTCAGCTGACAACGGTACTGTGACAGACACATCCCTGATGGGGAGGGAATGCTTTCTCAGCTTGATATCATCTCCCACCAAGTCAGATATGAGCTTCAGGATTCCCTGGTAACTTAACTGCAGGAGAAAAATGTTCAGATCAAATGGATGTGAGTATGTTTAAGTTCACTCCTTAGGAGTCTCAGTAATTAACCCCTGTGTGATGTCAGGCCCTCACAGAGCTCTGTGAATCCAAGAAAACCATGGGAGCCAAAGGATGCAGCTGCAGGCCTGCCCGGTGCAGGGCTACTGGGCTTGTGGGAGGAGATTATCAGGGGAAGAGGAGCTGTCAAGACCTGCTTTACCACTGTTCCCCTTGCAATACCCCAAAGTCATCACAAGTTCTCATGCCTCCAGCTCTGTTGGGCATTGCACATAAAAGGATTATCCAGACAGCTGGATATTCCATCCCAAAGGATCAGAACGCTTTATTTCAAGCACAATAATGATCCCTCTCTCTCTCTCTCTCTCTCTCTCTCTCTCTCTCTCTCTCTCTCTCTCTCTCTCTCTTTGTCTCCTCTTCCTCCTCCTCCTCCTCCTCCTCTCTACTCTCCCTCTCCCTCTCTCTCACTCTCACTCACTTTCTGTCTCTCACTCTCTCTCACTCTGTCATCTTCAATATTTTAACACGAGGCATAAATAAGCAACTGAAGCCACACACATTTACAGAGTAAAGAAATATGATGTAAGCCCTGCTTGGGTGCACATCACAGCCACATGGGCTGTTAACCCACAGGGATCAGAGTGATGCCAATAATGAAAGTCACTTCTCCTACCTCTGTGAACACAGGCTAGCCTCAACCACTGGAAGTTGCCAGGAGCCCCTTCCCTGTCCCTGTTTCCTGTCTGAAAGGTAACAGAAGAGTCTCTGCTGAATTGCCAGAATTCACAGAGGAGCGAAAGATCTAAATACAAGGACATGAGATGGCTCCGAAAGCTTTCATCTTCACAAAATGTCACACACTGGGTCCTTCCTGTCAAAGTCAGCAAAACCAGCCACTTCCTCAGTCCTGCTTCCCACCAGAGACCTTTGTCACCATCCTAGAAGACAGATCCCAGTAAATGGCACAGCACGCTGGCTAGAAAGACAGCCCCAGAGCTTCTTTTTGGCTCTACACAAGTCACCCCAAAGGGACAATCTAGGATTTCAGGAGACTCAGTAAATGCCTGCCAGGTGCTCTGAAGAGAAAGGAGCAGTCGGGAGCCTTCCCGGCATGGATGGGTGAGAACAAACTGGCTTTGATAAGATGTTTTGAGAAACTTTGATGGATGTGAGAGGTCAAGAAATGTGAAGCTAAGGAGAGGGCTCAGTGGGCAATGGTGTTTGGTGCACTATTGTGAGGACCGAAGTGTGAACCACAGGCATAAGTGCAAAGCTATGCGTGGCCACGTGCCTGTAACCTCAGTGTTGGGGTGTTGGGTGGGCAGAAACAGGGAAACAACCAGGACTCATTGGCTGCCAACTCAGCTCCAGGTTCAGTAAAAGACCCTGTCTCAAGAGAGTGAAGGACAGACACCTTGCGTTCTGCTCTGGTCTCTGTTCATGAGTGTGCACACATACACATATCACACACAGGCACATGCACCCACACACACATACACACACAGCTTAAATTTAAGTAAATGAATTAAATTTTTAAAATTAAACTGTTAAGTTGGGGAGGTGGCTCAGGGGAGAGGGGGCTTGTTGCCCTAGCATAAGAACCTGAGTTTGTATCCCCAGCTCCCATATTAAAAGCAGCCATGGTGATGTACAACTTTAAGCCCAGCACTGTAAGGAGCAGAAACAAGCAGCTCCCAGAAGTTTGCTCACCACCCAGTCTAGCCTGATTGAGAAGCTCCAAGTTCAATGAGAGACTCTGTCTCAAAAAAATAATGTGGATAGCAATCAAGGACACCTGGTGGTGACCTCTGGCCTCCACACACATATATGCCTGCACGCATCACACACACATCACACACACACATGCCTGCATGCATCACACACACACACATTGACATACACACACACACACAGACACACGATAGTCCTCCTCCACCTCTCCCCATTCCAGAGATGGCTCCCATTCTCCAGAAGGAGAGGGGAATGAACCTCACATAGCCTGTTAGGAAAGAAGCCACAGACGCTTATAGATGTGACCCCAGCCAGCCTCTCTCATAACTGCTCTCCACACCCTACAAATGCCACCACTGTTATCACCCCTACTTTACCAGCTTGCCTGTGTCCATTGCCCATTCACAAGCCAATAACAAGTGTTCCTCCCTGTGCCCATTCACACCCTAATAACAGCACAATACCAGGAACACACTGCTCCACTAAAGCAACTAAGCATGCTCCGCTAGAGAGGAGACATCAACCCCCAACCCCCACACCAAGGCTTGGGGAACATCCTGGAGGATGGGGGGAAGAATGTAGGAGCCAGGGATTGGGGCAGAGAGAAAAGGCTGTGAATTGCTGTCTTCTGGACATTGCATCCTGTTACACACATGATCTCACAGCCTACATGAGATTAAACTAGTTAAAAATTCCAGCATGGGTGGTCCAGGGGCTATCAAGGTGCCAACCTTAGCAGATGAGCTATTGGTAGTTGATCGATGCTAAGAGGTCACTACCAGCCCAGGAGTAGCTCCACCCACAATGGGTTCTCCCCTATTGATCACTAATTGAGAGAATGCCTTACAGCTGGATCTCATGGAGGCATTTCTTCAACTGAGGCTCCTTCTCTGATGACTCTAGCTTGTGTCAACTTGACACACAAAATGAGCCAATAAAATGAGCATTGCCAGCTCACTGTGGCTTAATCTGCATTAATTGATAGTTTATATAGGTAAGCATCTTTTCAATTTTTGGACTATTTGGATACTGGTTTTCTGGAGTTTATAGTCAAGTTTTGTCTTTGTTGTTTGCTTGCTTGTTTTAATTTCTCCCATCCTGTTATGTATTTATCTTTTCTAAATGATTTGCAGGATTTCATTATAGGTATTAAAATATATTCACTTATTTTTATAGATGACTTTTTCCTCCATTTTACTCGATTCCTTTAAAAGTCCTTAATTTAGGGGCCTGAGGAAATGTTGTGGGCAATAAAGAGGGGACCTGAGCACCACATAAAAATCCAGGCTCAAAGGCACGCATCAGTAACCTCAGTGCTGGGTTCACAGACAAATGATCCCTGAGGCATGCTGTCTGGCCAGTCTAGCTGAATTAAACAGCTCTGAGTTCAGTGAGAGACCCTGATTCAGATAGATAGATAGATAGATAGATAGATAGATAGATGGATGGATGGATGGATGGATGGATGGATGGATGGATGGGCGGCGACAGATGGACAGGTGGACGGACAGACAGACAGATAGATAGACCAACCTGATCAGATAGATAGGTAGATGATGGATGGATGGAGGATGGATGGATGATGGATGGATGGACTGACAGACAGACAGATAGATGATAGACAAAATAGTAGATAGATAAGAGAAACAATATATAATGTTGACCTTGTCCTCCACTATCAAGTGCATGCACAAACATCTTCACATACCTACACACACACACACACACACACACACACACACACACAATTTTAGGGTCTTGTTTCTGACACCTAAAGCTTGCACATGTTTAGGAACAGTGTAATAGTTTCATACATGCAAACTATGTGATATCACATGTGGTTGGAATTTCCATCTCCGTTCACATTATCATTTCTTCTTGCGTGGAGACCTCATACTCCTTTCTTCTAATTCATTATAAAATATCCAATAATTAGCTGTGAACTACAGCCTGGCTCTGCTCTGCTACAGACCACTGAAATTATCCCTTGCTACTAATTGTGTTTATTACCCAGCATTTGACATTCCCATCTCTTCATCTCTAGTGACCACTGTTCTGGTCTCATCTGTTTGGACTGTATGTATAAGTGAAAACATGCAGTATTAGTCTTTTGTGATAAAAAGCCAAAGTTTAATGTAGGCTATTTTACCAACCTCTCCCTTTGCATCTACTCCTTTATTTTTTTTTTATTTAAATAATTCTCAGTTAGGCACATCAGCACAAACCTGTAATCTGAGCACCCATGATACAGATTGAGCTATATAACTAGTTCAAACCCCCACAGGGGCTACACCCCGAAGCCTGATCAAACCAAACCAAACAAACCACTACAATAAAATAAATAGGTGGGTGGGCCACACGGCTCAGTGGATAAGGGTGCTTGCCACTATACCTGACAACCTGAGTTTAATTCCCAGGACACACATGGTGGAAGAAGAGAATCAACTCCTGCAAGTTGTGCTCTCAACATACGGGCACATGTATGCTGCTCTCCCCCGACTCACCCCCACACTAATTAATTAATGTAATTTTAAAAGATTTTTAGGTGAAGAAAATAGCCTAATTATTCTTCACTTTTCACCTCTGGTATTTATTAATCCAATGAGTTACCTGGCTGTACCCAGCTTTAAATCTATTGAGAAAAACGTCATCCATATACCCAGAAGTATAGAGATCTGGGTATAAGAGAACAGGAGTCCTGTTTAGCACACTCTGTTTCCAAAAGTCTGAAAGCCGAAAGAAGATACCAGAATTCACAGTTGTGAGCCTCTCAGAAAACCAGCAAGGCCTCCCAGAGAAAGCAGCTGCTAGCTGTACTGGACACTGGCCCATACCCCACTCACTCACAAGCTTCATTGGCGGTGGCAGCAGCCAGCCTATTGGTGGCAGCAGCCAGCCTATTGGTGGCAGCAGGCAGCCTATTGGTGGCAGCAGCCTATTTGGCCTCATCCTGGCCTTCCCAGACCCGGGCCCACAGTACTTGTTAGACTGAAAGTGCTTAAGCTGTGTCACCACTTTCTTTTTCTTGTTTCAAAAGTTATAATTTTCCCTGGCAAAGCTTTGCACTGAGCAAGTCAGTGCTAAACTTATTACAAGAAAATTGCCCCTGGTAATGATCTGGACTTTAAAAATCCATTTTCCATTTCTGAAATGAGAGCTCAATTTCTCCCACGTTTTATTTGTTTCATGACCCAGATTGGAAACAGTATCAATTTTCTGCCAGCGTATTAAAACATAATTTTATTAACTAGTAATTGCAGTGAGACTTAGAAATCAGCAGCGAAATGCTTCTAGAGAATTGAAAAATATACATTTCCTACTTACTTAATGAAAATTACAACTGTGTCATTGCTGTAGTTTCTCGTGTTCATACATTCTAATACACAGTTGCATCTTGGGAATTTTCTCAACCTCTTTCCATAATTTCAACCCTGAGAAGCCCAAGGTCATAGGTAACTTGAAGATTACACATTAGCCTCATAAAGTGTACTAAGTAGCCTGAGGATGTCTATACTCGCCTACCATGTACACGGACTGGGTTTAGCCTCCAGTACTACAAAAATGAACAATTGGTTAAACCTGTATCAACTTATTTAAAAGTTGACTTTGTGTCGGGGGAGATACCACAGCCCTAGGAGCTGAGTTTGGAATCCAAGCACTCGAGTAAAAAGCTAGGAATGATGGTGTACATATATAATCCCAACCCTGGGAGTGGAGACAGGAGGATTCCTAACACTCACTGGTCAGCCTAAGCTAGACCCTGTCCACAATATAAGGTGATGATTGGTTAAGCAATAAGTAAAACATTTAACATCTGTAACTGAACTTTTGGGGTACTTTATTGGCTTCTTATATCTGCCACCCTTCTCTACACCAATCCCTTCCAGACCCCCAATACTAGGTAGACAAGAAAGAAGTTAGAGGAGGAAAAGAGCATCAACCTGTGTAGACTACTTCCTGCTGATTAGGGGCATCAAGTTCCTAGGGGCAAGTACAATCTTCATCATCAGGATATCTGCAACAAATGGCAAAACTGCAAACAGCAAATGCAACAGCAGGAACCAGCACCAGCACCACCACCACCAGGGACATCAGCAGGGACACCAGCAGCTGCCACCCCCTCTCGGGGCTCTGGCATCTATGTAGTCTCTCAAGAGTCCCTAAATTTCCAAATGTAAACTATCTTCAGCTGGCAGAATCACTCCCCTGCCAGAGCGCAAGACAAATCATCATTAGCTGCTGTGGACAATCAGAAGCAAGTCCATATCCCACCTGGGATTAAAACAAAAACATACTCACATAATTACATATTCATATAACATAATTTTAAAGAAACCAAAATTCTCACTACAGACATCAACCTCTGACCTCCACACCCATGCACACAAACATGAGCATCCACCCACATACATGCACACACAATAAACAATGACTAGAAGAGTTTATAAATAAAATACACACGGCTGATGGACACTTGTCAGAGTATCTCAGCTTGGGAAATAATGAGAAGTACAAAGTACTTAGATACACTAAATCCGATCACCTGCCTCACAAATGTGTGAGCTTCAAAATCTCAATCTCCCTGGCCTTGTCTGCATGGTCAGAAAACTGAGATATGACTGGTAGATTTTTGTTGTTTGTTTGTTTGTTTGTTTGTTTGTTTTTTTTCAAGACAGGGTTTCTCTGTGTAGCCCTGGCTGTCCTGGAACTCACACTGTAGACCAGGCTGGCCTCGAACTCAGAAATCTGCCTGCCTCTGCCTCCCAAGTGCTGGGATTAAAGGTGTGCGCCACCACTGCCCGCTAGATTTTTTATATTACATGTTAGAGTGAAGGACCCAGCTCCAGAGGGAGTATGCACATTAGTGCAGGCACCTTCTGAGGCCAGAAGAGCCATTCAGAGTATATGAGATTGTGAGCTACCTGATGTGGGTTCTAGGAACCAAACATCAGACCTCTGCAAGAGCAGAGAATGCTCTCTCCAGGCACAGATACACTGACCTTTGACTAAATACACGTGACCTGTTTGAAGAATGTTTGATAAATTCAGACATGATTGAAAGTATGTGAATGATAGAGACATGGAAACTAATGCAGACAGTAAACGTGCCATATAACTACATTTAGATCAATAGTGGATGGACCATGTGATTTCTAGAACACATGTAAAAACATAAAAATAAAAAAAACAACAACACAACATAACAAACAAACATAACAACCAGGCTATAATGGTGCATGGTTGTAATCCCAGCAACAAGGAGGTAGAAACAGATGGAGTTTGCTGGTTACAATAGTCTGTAGGAATGCCAGTCCAAAGAGAGCTGTGGTGTAGTGTGTGTATGTCGTGTGTGTGTGTGTGTGTGTGTGTGTGTGAGAGAGAGAGAGAGACAAGAGAGAGACAGAGACGAGAGAGAGAGAGAGAGAGAGAGAGAGAGAGAGAGAAATGAAGGAATGGCAACCAAGGCTGCCCTCTGATTTCTACAGAATACTCAGCAAGCATACATGAACACATTTACCTCCCATAGGCATCTGCACACACATGAACATACACATATGTAAAATAATTACATTTGTAATGGTTAACATTTGATTATTAACTTGGCTGGACTAATATCACCTAGATTAAGATCTACTCTGAATGTAGATCTTACAGTAGAAACCCATGAATGTCATCCTGGACAGGATAAAAGGGGAAAAGTGTATTTTCTTTGTGTATATGTGCACATATATGCTCATGTGAGGGTACACATGTCAGGGTGTGGGACCATGAAAGGATAGCTTGGTTTCTGGTGGATCACTGGCTAGAGATGGCTGGAGACCCACCCTGCAAGGGATGGCATACATTTCACCACACTCCTAGACTCCAGGCTCCGACACTCGGCCAAAGACCCTATTGATCCACACCTTTCAGTCACGTAGGGCAATGCCCCTACAGCCCCTCCCAAAGAGAGGTTTGATCACCTAGCACAGTAGAGGGCATGACTACAGGCCTCAGAGCCTCAAGAGACCTCCATATTAATGAGATATCTAAAGGCCAGAGGGCGATAGCCAATTAAGCATTCCTTCCCAGATCTTCCTCCTTACATAGGTATTTAACCAAAGGTTCCCCTGGGGTACGGGAGTACGGCTTCATCCACTTTCCACCATGATAATCTTTTAAAACCATGAACTTCCTGGTGTCTTTGGGGCCCTGCTCCCACTCGTGAGCTAGAGCCCCACAAGGGGCATGACTGGAGTGACTGTGTCATTTGTAGTGAAAATTTTGGATGAGGAAGTCAAAAGAAAACACTACACAGGCTGTAGGGGTTAACACAATTAAGTCACAGGGTAAGGAGGGTCGAGAGTGGGGGTTGGGATGGCAAGGTATTATTGTCATGGGTTGTACAGTTTGAGGGTAATGACATCTGATTAATCTAGAAGACATTATGTTTTCCTTACTAACATGTAAGTTTCTCTAAGCTTAGTAGCTATTTGACTTTGGCAAGAGAGTTCATCTGAGGTGGAAGGTCTAGGTCTGTCTTCTGTAGGACTCAGCATGTGTCTCTGGATCTCAATGGTATCTCGGGAATCTTCAGTCAGATGAGGTGTCTAGAGGAAAGCAGCTTGGTGTCCCAGGCAGGTTCCAGGAGATGGTGTTGTCTCCCCTGGGTTTGTGGGAGCACCTGTAGGATAATCACAACAGAGGAGCAGACCCCAGTGGGGGATGTCTGGCTGGGTAGCAAATATTAAGCTACTTGGGAGCACATCACGGTCTGTCGTTATGATCCTAGAAAGGCAAGGGTGTCTGAGGAAATGTAGTCCTAGAAGGCACCTTTGAGTCTGTTTTGGATGGCTGAGGAAGAAAAACATCATGTTAATTATGTATCTGGGATAGGCAGCAACAGTTTGTCTGTAAAAGGAAACTAGTTGTTAATTAAAGGCTGAAAAAATGGTGATCAGCATAATTGATTTGACCTGTGGAAGTAGATTAGATGACTTTTGAACCTTAAGGAAATCTCAAAAAGGTTAAAAATTCTTGGACATATATCACGAATGTTAGGGAGAAAAGGAAACATTTAAATAAAAAGCAAGAAAATTTTGGGTTGAAAAGCACAAAAGTTGTTTCAGGTATTCCTGTTAGGGAGAAAAGCATTAAAAACTTGGGTTAAGGGTCTCAGGTGTGCTTCTCTGTTGTCCTTGGTGGGTTTAGAAGCAGTGGGGGAGAGCCTGCTCTGCCATGTGGTGGCTGTTCTGCCATGTGGTGGCTGGGTGCTCTAGCAGAGAGGTCTCCTGTATTCCCTGCTTGTTTTTCTTAGCAGGTAAATCCTAAATGTAGAGAAGGAGGAGAAAGGCCAACCTTGAAGAAAAGCTTAAAGGAAGAAGCATAGAGGCTTGATAGGACAGTCAGAACCAGAAGGAGTGAAAGGCTCCATAAAAGACTGAGCCATGGGGGAGACATGTGGAGGCTGGGTTGGAGCCAGCAGCTCTTGGGAGCAGTTCCTCCAGACCCAGCCTGGAGTTCTCAGCTGAGAGAAAGAAACTGTCTCAAAACAAAAGGGAAATTTTTCACCCAAGGGGAGAAGTCTTAGAATGAGGGTCTAAGGAACACAGGGGCAACAGGAGCAAGCAGGGTCTCAGACCACTGTTTCAGGCAAACCAGCTGAACTAAGTGGCTGTAGCTGGCCCAAATGATGGAGGAGGAGTGGGAGAAGCCTACACTAGTAGGCGTGAATGAAAGACTGACCCCTGGGGGAGACACGCTGGGGACTAGAGCTCAGAGCTGGTGCTCCTGAGAGAGAGAGGACAGTCTATCCAGGCCTGGCCTGGGGTTCTCAGCCATGAGAAGGAAACTGTCTCAAAAGGAAAGTGTATCTCTCACCCAAGGAAGAGTCTTAGAACGAAGATCACAGAAGGCTCTGCGGCCTGAAAGGCAGCTGTTAGCTGTGAAGGAGTCCTCTCTGTGGGGCTGGGGGATGGGCAGAGAGTAGAGGCTAGGGAGTCATTGCCATATTGTCCTTGAGTTGGAGAACACATGGAGGAGGGGGGAGGGGAGCTAGTCTTTTGAACTAGGCAAGAGTTGACTGTAGCTAAGAGTCAAAGTGGAGAAGTTGGCCAGGAACACGTGGAGAGAGAAAAGGGGAGAGGGACAGGGGAGAGGTCTAGGTCTTTTGAATTAGGCTGGGTGTTACTCACTGTCCTTGAGTCCATGAGAGGTTCTTGTGGGCCCATCGTGTGGACACTCTTGGAGCTGACTTTGTCCGCATCCTCCACCAGTTGCAGGGCTGTAGCTCGCTGGGACATGGGTCCTATTGGGCTGTGCTGTGGTTCCCGAGTGTCTGCCATGGCTCAGGGAGGCAGAAGCTCGGATATTTGACTGAGTTCCCTTTATGTGGCACCAGGCAGACTCTGGGCTGAGAAGCCGCAGGGCTTCACCCGGGTGTGGAGAGATCTCAGTCTGAAATCCTGCGGGGGCAGAGCTCCTGGTTTGGGGCTCTCCAGGCCAAAGCAGCTGACCAGGAGACTGGTGGTCTTTGTTCTTGGGCTCCCAGTTGCTGCTGGAAGCCACGGAAGAACTGAGATGCAAGGGCATACAGGCTAGATGGGCCCCCAGCCAAGAGGGACAAGAGGGAGAAAAGCTCCGGCAGTGCCCCACAGGATGAGAGACTCTTGGTTATGGCACTCGCTTGGCTGGGTCAGCTAGCTTGCTTGAGTTGCTGGCCTTCGTGGTGGGAATGTAGAGAAGTCTTCTAGTGGGAGATTAAGCAGTGGCTCTGTAGTCAAAGGCCTTCTCCACAGTTCCCCACGGTAGGGCCCCCAAAGACACGAAGAAGTCCAAGGTTTTAAAAGGTTTATTGTCATGGCAGAAAGTGGATGAAGCTTACCCCCATACCCCCAGGGCGAACCTTTGGTTAAATACCATATGTAAGGAGGAAGATCTGGAAGGAATGCAATGCTGGCTACTCCTTAGGAATGTCATTATTGGGGTTTTATGAGGTTCTGACTGTAGTCATGCACTCTATGTGAGATGAACACAAAATCACTTTGGGAGCTTAGCCGGCATTGTTCCTTAAGCAGATCTGAATCAATGGTCTCGGCCTGCTAGTTAAGAGCCTGGAGTCTGGGATGTGACAGCCAAATTACCTGTCTATCCCCTTGCAGGTGGGTCCCGCATCCAGCCAGATCATTTTCACCAGAACTAGGGTGACCGCTTTCAAGTATCCCACATCAGGGTACACATGTGCGGGGTGCTCTGTTCAGGGTGCACATGTAGGGTACACATGTGGGGGGTATGGTACTCATGTTGGGGTCCCCAGTTAGTATCGCATGTGAAGGTGCACATATGGAGGTGCTCATGTTGGTGTATACTGTGGAGTGCACATGTCAGGGTACACATGTGGGGTGCTCATATCAGGGTACATGTGGGGTGCACACGTAAGGATGTCATGTTGGGCTACATGTGAAAGTGGCACATGTAGGGGTGCACATGTTGGGGTGGATGTGTCAGTGCACATGTGAAGTATATATGTGGGGGTGCACATTTGGGGGTTCAAATCTTGGGTGCTCATATTAGGGTGCACATGTGGAAGTGTACATGTGGGAGTGCAAGTGTATAGGTGCTCATGTCTAGGTGCACATGCTGGGATACACATGTGGAATGGTCATTTGGGGTGTTTATGTAGGAATGCACATGTAGGGTGCACATGCATACATGCATATGTAGATGAAACACCAGAAATCAAACTTGGGTATTATTCCTCTGTCCACTTTGTTTGCCATTAAGACAAGATCTTCGATGGCCTGGGCACATGCTAGTTAAATTAGGCTGGCTGGACAACAAGCCCCAAGGATCTACCTGTGTCTATCCCCCTTGCAGTGGGATCACATGTCACCATGCCTAGATCCATTTTCACATGGATTCTGGGGGTGGAACTACGGTCTTCCTGTTTGTGTATTAAGCATTTTAATGAATGATTCATCTTCCCAGCCTAAGAATATATATTTTCTTGAAGGGTATTTGCACATCTATGGTTTCAATTTTTTCTGATATCTACTATATTATTATCAGTTTCTGCCATTAAGCTGGCCTACCAAGATGAACAGAAAATATATAGGCTGAGAAACTTAAACTTCTATTGTCTTTCTTGAAAAAAAGTTCTTAAACTTTGGATTTACTTTTTGCTTAAGTGGAATTATAAATGTGTTTTTAGGATTCATTTACCACTTAAAGTGAATGTTCAAACATGATTTTGGCAATGGAGAACAGCCACCTTGTTAGAATTTAACAAATATCAAAAATAGACACATAAGGTGTAGTGGTTTGAATATGCAAGGCCCAGGGAATGGCACTATTAGGAGGTGTGGCCTGGTTGGAGAAAGAGTGTTACTGTGGGGTGGGCAATGAAACCCTCCTCTAACCATACAGGAGCCAGTATTCTCCTAGTAGCCTTCAGATGAAGATGTAGAACTCTCAGCTCCTCCTGTACCATGCCTGCCTCGATGTTGCCATGCTCCCATCTTGATGATAATGGATTGAACCTCTGAACCTGTAAGCCAGCCCCAATTAAATGTTCTTCTTTATAAGAGTTGCCTTGGTCACGGTGTCTGTTCACAGCAGTAAAACCCTAACTAAGACATAAGGGAACCAATTTAATTCTAAATATTTGAGATACTGACTCCACGGTGTGCTCCCAGGGATATTACGGCTGAATGAAACTACTCATGAGGAAGCCCAACTTGTATATCTAGGAACTGTGAGATGTGCAAAGACTTCCTTATGAAGAAGCTCTTGTAAACCACAGAAGTATCCAAAGTCTGATTTTCATCAAAAACCTGATACAAGACTTAGTGCTATAGAGAAGTTAAAAAATACTCTGGTCATGAAGTTTTGTAGATGTGTTAAACTCACAGTTGCATCATGGGACTAACATACTCTCTAGATATATTCTTTGCCACTCACTTCATACAGCTCAGTTCATAAAATTTGGGAATTTGAGCTTTGTTTAGTATTGCATTAACTTTTCTACAGAAGACAAAACTACCACTTAATGTCCTCAGATGGCCACCAACAACAGACTGAAGTTTTATTTCACCAAAAATCTTTGTGAGAACAATGAATTTGTTGGACTTTCTTATAGATCATGGTGGGGGGTTATTCATAGACATGTAAAGCCCTACCCCATTATGGATGGTAGCCTCATGGAAGCTACATCACCGAATCTGTTTTATTGAGCCTTCTGCTGCTTGTGTAGTCTAGCATCTCTCAAGACAGTTACAGGTTGAGGAGAGAGAGAGGGAGAAACAATGACCAGAATCTCAAATTACAGTCTCCTGACTTCCCTTTACTTTGGTAACCAGTGTAGAAATAACTGCATCAACATTACCATAGACCTGGTTATCATTATCTTCATCTGTTCTTGTCAGCCTGGCTACTGGGAGCAGTTCCAACATGGAATCCTGTTATGACCAGAAGAAAAAAGTACCACACACACACAACACACTGAGAAAGGTAATTTATCTCATTCAGCAGATCTCATTCAGAGATAGAGAGAAGATAGACGCCCTCTCTAAATATGAGTGTGAGTAAAAATTTAGTCCACAACAACCTATGAGATACAGCATCTTGCCTATGAGAAGCCATGTCCTTTTCTTCACTTGACTCATCCCCATTCAAAGCAAAGCTATGGTGGGTGCTGGCAAGCTTTTATCAAATCCCTTGCCTTCATTGTTAGGCACATAATGAAGTATTCATATCCTAGAAACCTTTGTTAAACTGAACTCTGACACTAGACAACTAATGAAGGCAAGGGTGCTATGTACCCAAATGGGCTCCTCCACCCACCTTCTGCCTGTCTGTAGCCTTGGATCACTGTACTAGGGAGTTGATATTTGGGAATAATAGAGAGTCTCTCAAGCTGGTCTGATGCCTCACTTCTATGGAATAGGCATTGTGAGAGCAATAAATAAAATACTAAGAAATAAAATACTAAGGTGTTAACTCAGGCCAGTAAGAAGTTAAAGTGTATGTTATAACAGATTTAGTGAGCGAGCATGGGTAGCACTGCAGAACTTAATAGCAATACCACATTGCTGATGATACCACACACAACGGTCACAGGACATTTAAAAAAGAGATCAAGTCAGTATTTGTAGTGGTAATTGTTAAACCAATCTGAGCTCCCAGCAGTTGATCATGCTTCAAGTTACCCACCTCGATTCGAGAATGAAACACACAACACACATACACACACACACACACACACACACACACACACACACACACACAGGAACCCACGCACGCACGATGCACGTACGCACGCACCTGCCTGCTTAATTTTGATATGCCTTAACTAGCTCAATGGTTGGGTCACTCCTGAACCTCCAAGTGGCTAACACACTTCCCTTCAATATTTCAGAGTTAATAAATGCTAAGTCTATATTTCATCTCTGCTATCCCAGACCCAATCGGGGAGTGAACCTTGGGGCCACTTACCCTGATTCTTACACCTTAAGTCTGATCTCTTTGCTTCCCTGTCCGTGATTATCTCCCCTTTCCCTAACCTGCATTTCCTCTCCGGAATCCTCAAAGTCCCACTCTATCTCCCTGCCCAGCCATTGGCTCTTTATTGATCAGTCTAAAAACCAACTGTTGGCAGGGACCTGCAGCAGCTATGCTTATTCCCATATAAGCACAAACCAAACCCCAACAATTATTAATGAGGAAGATTCCTTCCTGCTGGTTACCTTTCATAGTGTTGGGAAGTGCTATGCAGGCTGAGGGAGGTGGAGGGGTCCTCAACTGTCTTCCTCAGCTGTAAACCCTGTGAGCTAGCAGTGTGGATGGTGGCACCTGAGGTACAACAGTGGCACACATGTTATAGATAAGAACAACAACTTTCTTATTGGCTTTAGGACCCATTACACAGGAGGAAGCACATACCTGGTACTGCAAATCTGGTTAAGAACCTACCACTGGGAGCTCACGGCCCTCTGCTAACTGTAAATAGTGTTAAACTGCCTCCAAATGTTGTACTGTGTCCCCAAGATAAGTGCAACCCTCAGACCGCATTGGAGAAGTTTCTGAGCACCAGACAGTGGTGAACACAGAAACTCCTAACTGATGAGCTGTGAGTGAGGTAAACAGCTGCTTCCAACTCCTGCTGCCTCTGTTTGCCTGCTATAGTGGGTGGTACCCTGAAATTAGAACTAAACCCTTTCTTTTTTTTTTTTTTTTTTAAGTTGCTTTAGTTAAGGGAAAAAGAAAGAAGAAAGAAAAAAGAAAGAAAGAAAGAAAGAAAGAAAGAAAGAAAGAAAGGAAGGAAGGAAGGAAGGAAGGAAGGAAGGAAGGAAGGAAAGGAAAGGAAGAAAGAAAAAGAAAGAAAGATCAGGGAAAGATACCAACCACATTCTTTCTACTTAATTCCCTATGTATCCAACAGTGTCTTGTATGATTTTATGGAGGCAAAAGAAGAGTGGCATTATCTTATGCTAATGCTGCTGGCTGTATCACTTCATCTCATGAATACCAAATTCCCAGTGACGGGCATGATTTCAAAACCTACTGAGTTCATATCTCTGCTGAAGCTGGTAAAATATTTATAGTCTTGAAAGTTATAGAACCATAATCCCAAAGTCAAAACTGGAAGAAAGATTTGAAATTTGAACATCCAATTAATTTTCGGTTCATTAGAATTTAATCAGGAAAGAAAATTGAACACGCCCTAGACAGGGGAACATTTGGTTCCAATACAGATGCACTCACACATAGAGCTGCACGCACACACCTCTCCATCAGACATTCACATTATTACTGTATCCTCAGAGTGATGGATCACAGGCTGCTGCCCATTCATCTATCAATGTGTTGGCATCAGCATCACTATTACCATATCTAAGATCCTCCTTGTTTCACTTAAAAAATTGCCTGTGGTAACCAAGTATAATAGATGGCTTTATTCCCAGCAGTTGGGAGTCAAGGCAACAGATCTCTGTGAGTTTGAGGCCAATCTGCTCTGCATAGCAAGCTCCAGGACAGTCAGGGTTACACAATAAAATTGTCTCAAAATAAAAAAAAAAAAAAAAAAAGGACTTGCTTGTTGTTGTGTTTTTCTACTATATCTTTTATCTATTAAGTTTTAAACTAGAAAAGGAGAGAAAGAAACAGAAAGACTAGAGAAAGACAGAGACAGTCTTCAAGGATATGTTAGGATTATGTCACACTGGGGAAAGAGAATGGGAATCATCTTAGGCTGGATTTATTCCTTGGTGGAGAGGGAACAGCTAAAAACCTCACACTAATGAGAAGCTTCCTTGTTGCTTTTCTTGGTTTTATGTTATTAAACTTCATTTCCTGAGGTGAGGTAAAGCAAGTAAAGTTAGAAATCAACACATCCCCTGGAATAATTGAGCTTATAAAGTCAGTACTCGGTAAGCCAAAGCAGGCTAAGTTTATGAGAGTTCAAGGCCAGCCTGAGCTCTGATGTTGGGTTTTAGCTACCAAATCATTTAGATACGAGACCTCTCATCATGCTGGCTGTAGGAGTGCACACCTTTAATCCCAGCACTTGGAGGAAGAGGCAGGCACAATGCTGTGAGCTCGAGGCCAGCCTGGTCTACTAATGAGACCCAGAATAGCCAGAACTACCTAGTGGGACCCTGTCTAAGGATAAAAAAAGAAAGACCTCTCATTTTCCCCTCAAAGATCAAGAAACCACAGTGAATGTCTTATGAGATAAAGGGTAGCCCCTCCAAACTTACTTGTGCTTAATACAAGGGTGTCAGGAGCCAGGCAGGTCTCTAACTCACCATATAGCCTAGGATGACTTTGATCTTCCTGTCTCCATCTCCCAGGTTGTGAAATTACAGGTATGTGCCACCGTACCAGGTTTATTGTGTGGTGCTGGGGACTAAACCTAGTACTCACTCAATTTTGTTTGTGCTGGGAAAGCAATCTACCAACTGAGATACATCCCCAGACTTTCTCTTATTTATTTTTTATGTATATGACAAGTACACTGTAGCTGTCTTCAGACACACCAGAAGAGGGCATCAGATCCCGTTACAGATGGTTGTGAGCCACCATGTGGTTGCTGGGAATTGAACTCAGGACCTTTAGAAGAGCAGTCAGTGCTCTTAACCACTGAGCCATCTCTCCAGCCCCCAGACCTTCTCTTTACTTCTGAGAAGCCTTGTTTTCTTTCAAGAGGTTCGGGTTTCCTGCTCCCAGCAGTGTCCCTTCCCCCAGGAGTCTCCCAAGCTTTATGAGTTCACTCCCCCCTCAGATCAATGCCAGCTCAGTTCATCTGTCCTGAAGGGAATCCCAGGCTGTGCTCATCCGTTTCTGTGGACTTGGCACAAGCTTGAATCTAGGAAGAGGGAATCTCAACTGGAGTACCTTTAATTTTACAAACAAATTTTAAAGGTTCCAACTGGACTCATGACCTCCGTGTGTCCACACAGGAGCCCTGCAAACCTGACCTTCTCTCTCTTCCTGTACAGCTAGCTACTCGGCTCACAAGTTAAGGCATTTTCCTGAATCCCTTGTTGAATCCTGTGTGGTCTTGTTGGAGGAAGTATGTGTGTGTCACTGGGGGTGGTTTTTGAAGTTTCAAAGCCTACAACATTCCCAGTTAGTTCTCTCTCTCTCTCTCTCTCTCTCTCTCTCTCTCTCTCTCTCTCTCTTCCCACTCTGTCTCTCTATGTTATCTCTATGTATCTCTGTCTCCCTCCCCTCTTCTCCCCCTCTCCCTTCCTCTCCCTCCCCCTCCCTGTCCTTCTCCCTCTCCTTCCTCTTCTTCCTCTCCCCCTCTCCATCCTTCTCCTTCTCCCTCTTCCTTCCCATCCCCCCTCCCCCTCCTCCTCCCCCTTTCCCTCTCCATGCCTACCTGTCTGCTGCCATGGTCCCTGTCATTTGGTCACAGACTCTGATCCTCTAGAACTGTGAGCCCAGACTAGGTGTCTTCTTTTAAAAGTGCCTTCATCTCAGTGTTTTATCATGGAGATAGAAATGTAACTCACACTGTCGGTGAGTGTTGGTGAAAGTCCATGGTCTGAGTTTGATCTCCAGAATCCACATGACAAAGCCAGACATAGTAACACATATATGTAATTCAATGCTGGGGTGGCAGAGATGAGTTTGCTGACCAGCTTAGCCTATTTAATGAGATTTAGGTGTGATGGACCCTATCTTAAGAAAAAGAGTGCTTCTGAGGAATCACACTGGAGGTTGTCCCTGGCCTCTACCTGCATGGCTACACATGCACAAGCACACAGAGGAGATGACGGGTGTGAACTGCTTGTGAGTCCATTGGGTTAGTTGTGCAAAGATTTTGCTATGTGTTGAGAGGGCTGTGGCTTTAGACTTGTGCACCTGGCTTACTCATTGGCCCCTAAGCTGCTTGTGTGCTAAAGATCACAGCCAGTAAGATATTTAGTCACAGCCATCAAGAAGTGCAAGAACAGAGCTCCAGGCTGCAGCCAAGGTGGTGTATCAGAGTCTAGGACACAAGAGGTATTCCTTATTTTTATAGCTTAAAATATACATATGAGTGTGTGTGTGTGTGTGTGTGTGTGTGTGTGCACTCATCTATATGTGTGTCCATACAAATGCACAGATTTTAAAATCAGGCATCTAATGTTCAATAATATCAATTGTGGACACAGGCCTTATGACACATTTAAAAAAAATTGCATGTATGTGACACAGAATGTTATGCACACAGATGACATACAGTTATAGCACGTAAAACTAGGATAACACACTGAAATAACATGATCACATTTAATCACTGAGGGGGAAAGGGGTACTGTGAAACTTTCGTACGTAGGCCTTCGGTAAGAGTCTCAATAAGAGGAGATGCGTACAGCTGCAGTGGGTTCTGCTTTCCCTCCCTGAGAGAGCATCTTATCCATAGCTGCCAGGCTGAGGGAGGCGGGGCAGACGGGGTAGGAAGCTAGGGCAAGCTTGGATGGGGAAAATGGGTGTGGCCAAAGGCATGCCTGCAGGCTGGAGAAGTTTGAAGTTCTGCAGAGAGCAGCAATGAGAAGTCCCCAGTCTGCTCAGTGCAGCATCCAGGTGGATGAAGACAGACTTACCATCTTAGAGAAGCTGAGAATTCGGTACTCGCTTTGGTCTGGAAGGCAGGCTGGAAGAGTTGCTGGTGAAGGCTTGTAGTTCTCCTTAGAAATCCATGCAGGCAGTTTCTGGGTCAGGCACCCATAGGCAGGGTAACGTTCACTCCAGAGTTAGGCTGCCAAGAGCCAAAAGAAGCAAGAAACAGGTGGTAACAGGAAGATTGGGAGCCTGGAGAGAGGATGTAAAGGTGAAGAACACTCACTGCCCCTGAAATGTGTGTGCAGGTCTGAATAAACAGTATTGGAGTTTTTATTAGAAGGTTTTTTTTTTCAAGTACTTACTTACATACTAAGATATTCATTTACATTCTTAAAACCTACTGAAATAGTATCTTTTGGTTCTATTAAATGTTTTTTTTTTTAAATAAATCTTAAAATTCTATTTGTTATAGTTCATTCAGAGTCATAAGATAAAAGTTTTGTTAGGGTTTAAAGGTAACATTGCCACAAAGATTTTAACTAAAAGTAGCTAATTTGGGGCTGGAGAGATGGCTCAGTGGTTACGAGCACTGACTGTTCTTCCAGAGGTCCTGAGTATAATTCCCAGCAACCACATGGTGGCTCACAACCATCTGTAACGGGATCTGATGCCCTCTTCTGGTGTGTGTGAACGCAGCTACAGTGTACTCATATAAGTAAATAATTTTTTTTAAAGTAGCTTATTTTAAAAATTTTAATTTCTTTTGTTTGATAGTAACAGGTAACCAAAAAAATGATAAAATATAAAATTGCTTTATATCAGTTGAATGGTCCCCACAGACTCATATATTTGAGTGCTTGGTTACCAGGGAATGGCACTATTTCAAAGGATTAGGGATGTGGTGTTGCTAGAGGAAGTGTGTCTCTTAGAATAGGCTCGAGGTTTCAAAGGCCCAAACTAGGCCCAATGTCTTTTTCTCTTCCTGTTGTCTGCAGATCCGGATCCAGATGTAGAACTCTCAGCTACGGCTCCCTGCCATGATGATAATGGACTAAACCTCTGAAACTGCAAGCGAGCCCTAATTAAATACTTTCTTTCATAAGAGTTGCCGGGGTCATGGTGGCTCTTCAAAGCAACAGAGCACCGGCTGAGACAGGGGGATGTGATAGAAATCCATTATGTGCATGTCTCGAAATGCCATAATGAAATCATTATGTATATTAATATATACTAATAAAACCATTTTTTAAAGGAGCCCATCCCTGGATAAAAGCTACAGGCTGGGCTGAAACCACCTCTGAGTAATGTGCAGAAACATAATGGTCTTAGACCAGAACACAGTTTTTATCTATGACCAAATATGTTTGCTAAAGTCAAGATTAAACAGAATTCAGTACGCTTTTCTCTCCCAAGAAATCTTAAATTCTTCACTCACAGGGGACAGGTACATGAGTATTTTCCCTCCAGTCATGAGACTCCTAGAAAGAGCCACTCTACGAGAGGTTTCTCCACAGAGGGTGCAAGAAATGTCCCAGAACACTCAAGTCTCAATGTCCAAGGAGCACCCGAGACACTGGAACAGACAAGAAAGAGGAAGGCAGAGGCTACTATGCAGATAGAATCCTTGGGGTTTCATGGAGAGATTCATCGGTCTGGGCAGCGGCAAGTTCAATCCCGTTCCCTCAATTTGGGTCAGAAAACACAACATTGCCATCTACAAAGTTCACACTTGGGCATCTTGCCATCAAGTTATCAAAGAAAAAAAGAAAAAAAAAAAAAAAAAAAGAAGCCAGGCAGTGATGGGGCACACCTTTAATCCTAGCACTTGGGAGGCAGAGGCAGTCAGATCTCTGTGAGTTCAAGGCCAACCTGGTCTACCAGGTTAGTTCCAGGATGGCCAGGGCTACACAGAGAAAGTCTGTGTCCAAAAATCAAAACAAAACAAAACAAAAACAAAAGAAATCACATAGAGAACTCATAATGTTTTAAGTAGGTTTACTGTGATGTATTTATTCTCCTGGGTGCAAGGACTCATGAGCCTGCAAGGCTTTTGTTATCTGTTAGGGAATTGAGCAGGTGTTCCCTGGAGGAGACCATGGCAGTTATACTCCAGGGGGCGGCAGTCAAGAGACTGAGTTCACGCAGTAGCCAGGCGGCCCTCCCGCTACCGGAAGCTCTGCCTTTCCCATCTTGCTCACAGAGCATCTGCCACCAGGGATGTGTTTTGAGCAACTCACGCTCAATTACAGCCACTGGGATCCTTTCTTCTTTCAGTGCTGTCACTGCAGCCCCTGAGGGCCGTGCATCATCGGGGTTTCCTGCGCAGCCCTGTCTCTGACTCCCAAACAACCCACAGTCCCTGCCAGGAATGGGTATCAGTCCCTTTAGAGATCATGGGAAATTGGAAAGTGGGTGTTCACAATGGCCCGAACTATGTAAAATAGGACTCAATTGCAGTCAAGCTATTCTATGTAAAAATTAGAAGGAGGCTAGAGAGATGGCTAGGCGGTTAAGAGTACCTGTTGTTCTAGCAGAGGACCTGGGTTGAATTCCCAATGCTCACACAGAGGCTCACAGGCATCCAGAGCTCCAGTTCCAAGGGATCCAGTACTTGCTTCTGATGTCAGGAGGCATCAAGAATACATGAGGTGCACATACATACATGCAGGCAAAACATTTGTGGCTGTAAAATAAAATTTTTAAGCTCTAAAATAAAAAATAGACGTTGTTAGATTTAAAAGAAAAATAAGAAGTAGAAAACACTCAGTGTCCACTAGTAAGAATTTTACTAGAATACTGATCCCACAAGGAGCAATAGCATTCCTATGGATATTTTATCTCTGAGAGCACAGAAGAAAGATCTTTATCCTGTGCTGGGAAGATGTCTGTGTTGGTAAACAACTTGCCTTACAAGCACCCGAATTCCACCCCAGAATCCGTGAAAAAAATAATAGCAAAACCAGCCAGGAATGGAGACATGTGCTTGCAATCCCAGTGTTGAGGATTCCAGGACTTGCTGGCCAGCCTGCCTTGCCTCCTTGGCAAGTTCTACACTGGTAAGAAACTCAAAAACGCAGGCAGAGATAGCTAGGCATGCTCTGGAGGCAGAGGCAGGCAGATCTCTGAGTTCGAAGCCAGTCTGATCTACAGAGTGAGTTCCAGGACAGCTGAGTCTACACAGAGAAACCCTGTCTCAGAAGGAAAAAATGGGGGATGGGGCATGAGAAAAAATACGAGATTGTCCTCTGGCCTTTACGCTTTCCACACATGAATGCATACCTGCACACATGTGTGCACACATACACACAAAAACATGCACAGACATACACCCAGCAGCAGAGCCTTAGCCTGGAAAACCATCAGATTCTGAACAGCAGCCTTGAGCTCACAGAAAGGATAGCGTTTGTTTATTTTTTAAGGCATATGTGGGGAGTATGTAGAGTTATACAGTTATAATTCACAGACACCTGTGTGTATCGTTTTAACTGATGGACAAGAGTTATATTTCCCAACGGCCTTGTTTAATGGTCCTAATTACTTTTTGTCTCTTTTACTGAGGAGACAATTTAATTTTCTCTTGGCAGTGAGACATTATCTGAAAATTAGTTCAAACAAGTTCAACGAAACCAGACTCATATTTTAACCTCTTATTAATCATATTCCAAAAGAATTGAAATTGTCTGCCTGAAGCATTTCCAAATTCCTTTCAGTATAGGTTTTTGAAGCTTGACAGAAATTACTTGACAGAGGGATCCCAAAGAAGGTAGCCTGCTATTTACTGTTTTTGTGCCTAGGGAAGCTGCAAGCATCCCATGATTAAACTGCTTGAAAAGTCCTAACTACTCGGCACAGACACTTAAGAGAAATTGAATTAGGCCTGGCTGGTCATCAATTTTAAAAAGCACTAACAGCTGAAAAAAAATAAAACCACATTTGCCCATGTGCCTACTTTCCAAATATCTGTCTAACTTCATGTCTTTCTGCCTCTTAAAGATACTGGGGCTATGGGAGGGAACTAGAAAGATGGCTCAGCAGGTCAAAGTGCTTGCTGCGCAAATGTGCAGAATCTGAGTTCAAATCCCAAGCACCCACATGAAAAGAGTACCTGTAAGTCCAGTGCTGTGGGCAGCAGAGACAGGAGGATTGCTGGGACTTTCTGGATACCAGACTAATATCAGGTTCAGTGAGAAACTGTCTCAGGGGAATAAGGTGGAGATCGATAGGAGAGGACAGTGTTTTCTGCTGGCTTCCGTGTGTCCACAGGAGCACACACACTCTATACATACATACAACACACACACATGCACATACATACACATACATGCACTAGAAGAAAAGGAGGAGGAAGAAGAGGAGGAAGAGAAGAAAGAAGAGGAGGAAGAAGAGGGAGAGGAGGAAAAGAGGAGGAAGAAGAATTTGGAATGGAGCTGGAGACCTACAGTGAAATCAAATGGGCTCCATCAGTATTGACGCCATGGGTTGGTAGCCATTCTCATGAGATGTGAATTGAGAGCACTCCCATGAGAAGGTCTATCTCCAAAAGAGAGAACATCACCACTGGCCACTGAGTGGCTTGCCAACACAAGTGCCCTTCCAAGGACAGGCTCCAAAGGTGGAGTACAGACCAGCATTTCCCCCATCTCTGTCTGTCATGACTACCTTCTTCCAGTTTGGAGATGAGTCAAAAATACCACCAGCAACACAGGAGACGCACCCAAGGCAGTACTGCAGGTGTGGCCACAGCTCAGTCATCACCCTTACGGAGTCATGGCAGGGACAGGTCTCTACTTTCTGACATCCAGGACAGCAGGAGACCCACAGGGAAGCGACAATCTCCCCAGTACCTGTCAGAAGTGACTGTAAAAGTTTTGTCTCCAAGACAAGGGGCATGGTTGAAATGCAATGCAGTCAACTCAGCCGCTGCATTGGGAAGAATTCGAGGGGGCCTTAGTTCCAGAATCCCATGGCGACCGGTTAGGACTCCCCTTCTCTCCGTTCTGAAGGCAACATCCAACTACCCCAGGAACTGCAGCAAGTGATGGCCAATTCTCAGTTTGGAAGAGCTGCTGGTTAAAAACCTGGCTTTCTCCTCCACACACATACCTAAGTCCTCCAGCAGCCATAGGAAGGAACATGTAATCTAGGGACACGCCACTGGGGGCTCAGAGCAGAGAACAGAGGCCTCATTCACACTGAAAGATGCCAGAGGGTGGTCCACAAAAGAGGAGCCAATCTGATTCCCCAAGGGCCTGCTCTTTGGCTGGGTCATTACCCTAGTGATCCCCCTTCACCATGCCCTGGCATCCTTTCTGGAAGCAGACAGTGCAGGAGACAGAGTCTCCAGAGCTTCTGCTCCTCTACCTGAGGTGGGACTGGGCTGGTCCTCCACATGTTTACCAGATGCATTCCTAAGGGCAAGCACAGCACCCAACTGACATAGAGCTTTGCCTACCGCAATGCTTAGGAGATGGATCCCTTTCGAAAACCATTTTCCTCTTACTTGCTTTTTCATCTGTCTCTTGTCTCCTGGAGAAGGACTCCTCACTTATCCCTTGAAGAGAAATGAGGCCAGAGCCTGCCCAAGAAAAGAGGACACTCAAGGCTTCCACCCTGATGATGGCTTAATCCCCAGATGTTACCTCTGTGGGAAGAAAGGATGAGGGGCATAAGGGAGGAGAGAAAGGTGCTGCGGCAGGTGAGGAAGGAAGTGGAGGCATGGAGAACAGAGATACTGCCCTCACCCACAGAGTCAGAGCCATCCCCGCTCCTGTCAGAGGTGGCAGGAGGGCTGACAAGACATGGCCTCAAGTGTCCCAACTCAGCCACCAAAGTGTTCCACGTCAGCCGTCATGACATCTGGCCCAGCAAAGGTTGGAGCAGATGAAGAGAAAGGAGAGCTTGTGTCAGGGAGGGGGGGGGGCAGGTGCAGTGAGAGGACCAGCCGATGAAAGATGTTCATGGAGATGCAGCAGTGAATCAGGGTGCTCAAAATGTAGACCAACCTCGCTCCCCAGTTAACAACTTTGAATTTACCTCCACTAACTCTCCACGCCTCTGTACACACGCCGCATCCAAGCAACTGGAACACAGCCTTCGCAGTTCAATAGAAAAGTCCTTGTTCAGGGGAAAAAAAAAAAAGCATCTGGGTTAAACTGGACCCCAGAGACACATTCTCATTTGCACCTCAACGACATCTGCATTGGAGGCACCTGATGTAGGGCAGACACGAACATTTGCTTCCCCTTGCTAAAACAACGGCACACCCGGGACCTGCCAGGGCTCTTGGCAGCTGTGCTCGGCTTCTTGTGAGCTCTGGGGCTGTAGGCTGGGAGTCAGCTGCAGTCCCAGCCAAGCCCAGCCATGGGAGTACTGCATTTGGGTGGGTCAATCTCAGGCTAGCTGAAGCTCATACGATCCTGACTGGGCTCACTAAGGTGGAAGTGAAAACGGATAATGGTTGGTGAGGGGTGGGATGACATTTTCTCTCTCATGCTCTGGATTAACTACCCCACTGAACTCATTGGGTTGTTTTTAATCGGAACATGGAAGAAGGACATGAGAGGGAGGGAGAGGGGAACATGGCAGACTATGATTGAAATACATTATACCCATGTACGAAAACACTTCTAGTCCCTGGCCTTTTCCCAGAATTCCATCCACATAAATGCACATGCGTAAAACTGAGAAGCTAAGATCCGCATGGGAAGAACATGCAGTGTTTGCTATTTCTGGGCCTGGGTTACCTCGATTAATACAATATTTTGCAGCTCTATCTAGTCTCCCTTACGAAGGCACTTTCTAAATAAAATTGCAGTGAGGACTCTGTGCAGGGCTGTGGACTTGGCGGAATCTCCTGCGATGATTTCTGGAGTGTTTCACACGGAGGCAGTCCTTCCTTCATGTCCTTTGTCCGGCTCCATTTTGTCAAGGGGACAACGCCAGCAACTTCGCTGGCTTCTTTTGTTCTTCAGACATGGTCTTGCTGTGTTACTCAAGCCAGTCTTAAATTTCTGGGCTCAAGGGAGCCTTCTCCCCTACCCAGCCTCCCTTCAAATGTCAGGAAAACACTGCTATCATTCCTGGCCAGTGATTCTTTTCTAATATGACAGCTCTCACAGGAGAAAACAGGCACCAAGAGGCCAATCGTGCTTCTTCTGCTTTTCCCGGGGGGGGGGGGGGGCCTGAGCAACATGAGCAGGTCTTGTCTCTTACTCTGTCAAAGCCCAGGGCCCTCAGAGCAGCTCTGGCCTGCCCTGGGAGCTGCTCATGATTGTAGACGCCCACCCAGCCCCCACAGCAGCCTCAGTCACGATGCCTTAATGAGCTCCCCAGACATTTGGGGATGTGGACACACACGGTCTGATGCCACATGAGAGAGAGAGGCTTGCAGCTCAGTCTCTGCTCTCTTGGCTACTTCATAACCAGGACACCTACACAGTACCACTGCAGGAGTTCACACCCAGGGGAACCCTGAATCTCTCAGCACCCCTAAACAACTTTGCCTTAGTACCCGAGGACGTGGCAAGGAAACATTTTGTAAGATGATAGGATTTTGGTAACACAGACACAGGAGATGAACTTTAAAAAAAGAGAGCTATCAACACCTAAGTGTCTTTGCTCTGGTGCCTTTTAAAAAAATGTTCTTCAGAAGGGGCGGGGGCGGGAAGGCTGGGATTATAGCTCTTGAAGTGAAGTGGTAAAAATGCAAGCATGAGAAGGGGTTGTTGTCATTGTTGTTGTCATTATTGTTGTTGATGTATTGCTCCTATTGTTGTTTAGAGACGGGGTTTCTCTGTGTAGCCTTGGCCATCCTAGAGCTCTATAAACCAGACTGGCATCAAACACAGAGATCTATCTACCTCTGCCTCCGAAGTGCTGGGTTTAAAGGCATGCATCACCACTACCCAATACACAAGGACTTTTGTTCTCCAGAACCCACATTAAAAAGTCAAGTATAGTGGTGCACGCTTATAATCCCAGCACTGGGGAGGCAGAGACAGGCAGATCTGATATTTGTTAGCTAGCCAAGTATTCCAGGCTAGTGAGAGACTGTCCAATAAAAAGGCCTGTGGCTTCCTGAAGAACAGCAGCCTGGTTGGCCTCTGGCATCCATGTAAACATGTACACATGCACACACAGGTAAACACATGCAGTCACCCATACACATGATTATACACATGTACACACCCACACATAGGCACACACATGTCTACAAGCACACACAAGTATACACACATATGCACACATACATGTATATACACACACTATCTGTACAAACTATATTCCATAAAAGCAGAGGCAAGATAAATAAAACTGAGTCCTCATGAGAGGATGGAGGATTTGGGGGAGACTCGTCCATGTTTTCACAAAAAGGGCCTGTCTGAAGCCAGGCTCTGCTCTAAGGAAAGACACCTCATGGCTTTCATGAGTCGTTGTGATAGAGGACATCAGATGAAAAGGTTTGGGGAATCCGGAGAAGAGCTGGAGGAAGGTACAGGGAGGGAGATGGGTATGATCAAAATATATTGTATACATGCTGGAATTTTCAAAGAATAAATGTATCATTTATCTCATCCTGGAGATGCCCCCACCTCCTCACCCCAGTCAGTTGCAGATTTCCACTCATTTTTGTAGCCATCTAGCCATCCCTCCTGTCCTTCCCCACTCCTGATCCTGAATCCCCCATTCGCCTCGTCATACCCCTTCCCTCCCAGTTCCCATCCTCCACCTGCCTCTTAGGACTGTTTGACTCCCCCTTCTAAGTGAGATTCAAACATCCTTGCTTAATTAGCTTTTTGGGTTGGTGGAGTGTAACATAGTACCTGTACTTTTTGGCTAATATTCACTTATCAGTGAGCACATACCATGCATGTCCTTTTGCAATTGGGTTACCTCACTCAGGATGATACTCTCAAGTTCCATCCATTTGCCTGAAAAATTCATGATGTCTTGGTTTTTAATAGCAGGTCTCCTCCCTCATATATAGCAGATGTGCAGCTTGGTCTTCATGCAGGCCCTGAACAACTGGGGCTATCCCAAAAGCTGTTCCTTATACGTGGAATAAGTTCTACTAGCTGGGATGTCTGGTCTGGTCAGTGGGAGAGGAAGCAGCTAGACTTGCTGAGACTTGAAGTGCCGGGGTGGGGGGATAACCATCATTCAATGATGTGGGAAGACTTGCCCACCGTGGGTGTCACCATTCCCACGCTGAGAGCCTGGACTGTGTAAATGTAAGTGAAAGTGAGCAGCAGCATGCGTTCATCTTTCTGTCTCCTGATTGGAGGTGTGATGTGATCAGCTGTTTCAAGCACCTGCCTCGATCGCCCTGTCATGACTGACTATATATACTCTTGCACTGTGAACTGAAATATACCCTGGAATAAAAGGATTTTATCACACAACAGAAAAGTAAGTAAGACAAACACCATTTTATCAGAAGTTATTTATTGTGGGGCTGGGCATGCTAAGTGAGCACCCTACTACAAAGCTGTAGCTCTCTAGCCCCCACTCCCACCCCGTGAATCATTTTATTTCAGACTGAATGTCAGAAATTTCCAAGTTCAGGAGTCAGTAATTGCAGAAAGTCCAGCAGTGGGGAAGTAGGTTACATCAGTGGACACAAAGGACATCCCAGAACCACCTGGGAGCCTTACCTTCTGAGAGGCTGAGGTCCAGCAGACTGTTCTCTAGAGGCCTGGTCCTGTTAATGAGACTGTCACTAAGACAAATGTAAGTGAGAGAGGACACTTTATAGGCCTTTAAAAAATAGCATCTGTCAACCACAGGGAGATCCTTAGTTTGTCTTCATTTCATAGAATAAGGCTGGACCATCACTGGAACATTTCCTTTGACATACATGGGATGTATCTTCAGGTCATATCATGAGAAGCAATACAGAACAATATACTACCGTGTAATAAATAGAACAGGGCTGGGCACATAGCTCAGTCAGTAAAGTGCTTGCCTTGCTTGTATTCTCAGGACTGGGGAATCCCTGGAGGTCACCAGTCAGGCTAACAAGTCAACAAGTCTCTCTCTCTCTCTCTCTCTCTCTCTCTCTCTCTCTCTCTCTCTCTCTCTTTTCTCTCTCTCGCTCTCTCTTTCTGTCTCCCTCCCTCCCCCGTCTGGTGTGTTTGTCTATCTCTGTCTGTTTGTCTGTCTGTCTCTCTCTCTCACACACACACACACACACAGAGGATAGTACAAACAATATCATATAAGACAAATATTGCCTGTCTCAATCCCTTTTCTTGTTGCTGTGATACAAAAAATACTAGCCAAGCCCCCTCAGAAGCCCATCTCTCTGATGATTCTATGTTCTGTTAGGCTGACAACATCCTCATAGTGATTCAACACACAATATTTTCATTTTATGATAGTGTAAATGTGATATGCATATCCACAGGCTTCCAATTTTTTAATTCCCAACTATCTAGGGGATTGTGATATGTGATCACAAGACTTGGTGAGCCACTGGGTGGCAGCATGGAGCCATAGCTTCCAACCAGCCCTGCGGTCACCAAAGGAAAACCACCCACACATGGCTGTGTGCTGTGTAGCTGAGCTGGGTGCCTACTAGGTTGATGATTTCCACTTCCGGTGGGTTCACCAATAGGATTGGAGCAGGTAAATAGAATGTAACCCCACTGTAAATAAGAGTACACCGTATACAGCTCAGTACAATACAGTAAATGGTAGAGTGAAGTACTTTCCTTGCAAGCAAGAGATTTTGAGTTCAATCACAAAAACTCACCTTGAATAGCCAGGTATGGGTTGGAGAGATGCCTCAGTGGTTAAGAGCACTTACTGCTCTGCCAGAGGACCTGAGTTCAGTTCCCAGTGCTCATATGAATGTCCTACAACCAACTATAACCTTAGCTCCAGCAAATCCAGTGCCTCTGATTTCTACAGGCAACTGCACTCATATGTGCTGGTCATACACGCACACACGCGTGCATGCACTCCCACACACATAACACATATGCATACACCTAAAAGAAAACCACAATATAATATAGAACCGTACAGAGCAATATGGAACAGCAAAGCACAGTGTGGTGCAGTCTACGAGGACATGCAATTCAGTCCCTCACCGTGCTATAGGACATAACACCACACAGCACCACACAGCTCAGCACAGCACATACATGCTTGCCAGTATTTGGGTAGACAGGATATGAATTCAAATTCTGTCCTTGAGGAAGCCCCCTGGACATCTCCAGCCTTCAGTTTATTCATGTGGAAGACAGGAACAGCAGGAGGGATCCCTTCCAGAGTCTGCGGCAAACAGTGGGCAGAAGCAGGTATGCAAAGCTCCAGCCCCACCTTGTGTCAGCTTACTGCAACAGAGCTCTGTACTTCTGGGCCTGGAGCCTGGGCATACGCAGGATGACACCAGCTCTGTACTTGAACTCTCAGATGCCACTCCACGCTAGGTCACCAGGCCAGTGCTCACTCTCTTCCTACCCCAGCTTCCTCTCTGTGCTGATGCATCTTGGAGACGCCTAGCCATCAGTGTATAACCTGGACCTTTTCCTGCTGTATTAGTCAGGTTTTTCTAAGGAAGCTGAACCAACAAAAGAAACATACAGTATGAAGGGGATTTGTTAGATTGGCTTACACAATGGGTCCTGGGTAGTCCAGCAAGAGCCAACTACGTGCAAGGACAAGAATTCGGTAGCTACCAAAAACATAAGGCTATGGCGTGGTCCCAACTTAGTGCTGAAGGCCTGGAGGATTTCTAGAGAGCTGCTGGTCCCCAAGATGACATCAGAAAGCGAGGTAAACTGAGTTCTAGCATCAATGAGCACAGGTAGCCGTGTGATGGCAGCAGTGTAGATGCAGTTGCCAGCAAGGCAGGTCACCAGCAAGGCAGGCAAACATAATGCTGCTTTCCCTGGTGTCTCTATATATGGACTGCTGCTGCAGGAAAGTACTGCCCACAGGCATTTCCACTGCACCTAACCTTAGAACCACAGGCTGAGTCTCTGCCCTCTGCTCCTCCTGCAGATTTTCAGCCCTTCACTCGCCCTGCTCCAAATGAGCTCAGGTCAAAAATGGGTTGCATGCAGCCTTTGATGGGGTCCACGGTGTCCCTCTATTCCTAGCCACCCTCTCTCCCTGATCAGTGGATTCCTTTTTCAAGGGAAGTCTTAAAAGCTTATATAAGCAGGTAAGGGAGCGTATATAAGCAGGTAGTCCAGTGTGGGGACCTCTGGTGCTCTGCAAAGGATACCCTCCTCTCATTTATTTATGAGCCCATGATGCTGTTAGCAAATAGCTGCAGAGCTGGAGTGCGCTATCTAGGACACCATGCATCTTACAGAGAAACTTCCCCCTCCCCTTGGTTAATCCTCCCATTAAATGGCCTCACAGACTCACCCACAGCAATGTCTCTTAGTTGATTCCAGATCCAATCATGATGACAGCCAGTATTAGCCGTCATGCCTGTCATGCCGAGAGCTGTACAGCCTGAGCCTATTCTACACCAGCCCCAGAAGCTTTCCTGTCCTTTGGCTGCGGTGGACTCGCTCCTCAAACTCAGCACCGGGCCTCACCAGCCTGCACCAAGCTCCATTTCTCACCCTGTAGTGTTAGACTGGGACCGTTTGCCATAGCTAGAAGGACTTTTCAGAGGGAGGCCTCCATCCTTAAACAGAATTTATGAGGTTGTCACCAAGGAACGCACAAATATTCACAAGATAAAAGGCTTCACAGTGAGCCATGGATGCAGACAGCTTGAGCTACGCAGAGAAATCCTTCTGACACAGTGATCAAACCAAAACAACTTTTCCACGTTTATGCACGATGGCATCTCAAAAGTCACCCAATAGAAGATTCTATATGGCATTGCCAGCGTCAGGAGAGATGTCCCTAATCATTAAGCTTTGACCAACACACTCCAGGCTCTTATCCTAAGGCAGGAGCGATTAAGTAATACACCTGGCTCACAGGGCACAGTGTCCCATGGCCAGGACCACCAACTGAGGCTGTGGCCACACCCAGAACGGCAGGTTCCTGGTGTACCCGGGACTTCACAGATGAGCTCAGGTCAAAAAATGAGTGACAGCCTTTGGTGGCGTCTACATTGTCCCTTTATCCCTAAACAGTACCCTCCCCCAGTGGATTACTTTTTCAAGGGAAATCTTAAAAGAAAGTGTATCTAAACAGGTAAAGGGAGCATCTATAAGCAGGTAGCCAGCACAGGGATCCCTGGTGATCTGCAGAGGATACCTTCTTCCCACATATGTGTGCATGATGCTGTCAACAGGCTCTGGATGACATCCAGACTGCCCACCCACAGATCTACATCTATAGGCAGAGCCAACCTCTGCCAAAGAGAGAGCTGTTGGCCCAGCTCCTAAGTCCAGCAAGCCTGATGGGCTCCTGAATCTTTCTGGCTCCACTGAACAGACTAGCTCCCGCAACTGGCTTGAAGAGGTATTTTCTGAGTCAAGATTACAAGTGTAGAATGCGTCACTAAGCTCAACTTAGCATTCTTCTCTCTCCTGCTCATTATGAAAGCCTCACCTATGACCAGCAGGGACAGGCAGCCAAGGGAACGTGGAGACAGTGTTGTCACAGAGAGGATACTTCTCAGCCCTGGAGGTTACTGGTGACGCAGGCACCTCCAACCAATAGGTTCTTCACGCAGCCCATTAGTTTGTCCAGATCCCCATACCTGGTTTGGTCTTAGCTATGACAGAAAAGCACTTACAGAGGAGGGGGAAAGGGACAGCAGGGAGGCTTGGTGCTAGAGCATCATCTACCTTGTCCCTGGGTTCCATTCCCAGCACGCCTCCAAGAGAAAGAAAGCAGAGAAGGGGCCAGCCGAGGAAAGGGGAAAGAGGTAGGTGCTCTAGCACCAAACCATTCCTCAAGCCCCTCTCTCCTCCATCTTTAAGAGTGATTGTCTGCCGTAATTGAGACTAGATCAGCGGTCAGGGGGAGGGGGAGGGGCGTGGATGGGACGAAGACTCTGGTGGTGGGAAAACCTAGGTCATAAGAAAGGAAGGGAAAGGGAAGGGGGAGGGAGGAGGGAGGAGGAAGGAGAGAAAGATAGGGGGAGGAGGAATAGGGATGGGATGGAAGGGAAGAAGCAGGAATCTGGGTACACACCAGCCCAGGGCATGAGAGGCACTGCTGTCCAAATGCTGTAAAGTCCCTGCTGAGAACTGTACACAGACGCCATAGACAGCCTCCTTAGTTCACAGTGGGCCTCACACCCATTTTTTTTAATCTTTCTTTTCATTTCCATCTCAAAGGGACAGTCTTGGGCTTGTGCTTTGTGTGTGGTTAACATCCTCCACACTCCTGCCTGCACGGTCCATCTTGAGCTCATTTTGACAATGTGTGTTATCTGCATGCTGTACTCTACTGGGTTCAAAGCCCTTTATGTAAAGAAGTCCGTGGTTAACTGATGGGTGGCAGCGTAAAGTAAAAAAAGACAGCTTCCACTGGTTCTGCTTCCTCAGAGACAAGGACATTCCTGTACCAGCAAGTCACAGAACCTGGCAGGATAGAAGAAAGAGGCTGTGGAATCTCCCTCCTTGACTAAGGAAAGCCACTGCGGTCAGGTATATGGCAGGACAGGTATGTGGCAAGGGTGTCCTCGCATGGAGGCCTCATAGAGGCTATTGCATGAAGCTGTGGAAGTGAAACCTGGGTTGCTTTGGAGATCCTGAGATGTTGGAAATGCCAGATCTGGAAGATATCTGCTGAGGAGGGCTGCTAACAGGGAATGGAACCCACCCAAGAGGGGGAAAAAAAAGTGTGTTGCTGTCAACAATGCTGAAAGGACTTAGAGGTTGGAATAGTATTTTGAAATCAGGTATGAAGATGTTGAGTTTGGAGTTTGCCCAGCTGGTTTGGGGTCTAGCTTTGGTCCAATATTTCTCAGTAGGTCCCTTCCCTACTTTTTTTGAACAGCAATGTATATCCTTTACCATTATATAATCACCAGCATGTGATCTGTTTGTTTAGTTTTTTTTTTTTTTATTTTATAGGGGATTATAGTTAAGATATTGCACGAATCTCAGAAAAGACTTTAAACTTTGGATTTTTAAACATTGTTGAGTCTGTAAAAGACTATGAGGACTTTTGAAACTGAACTAAATGTATTTTACATTATGTGATAACCACAAGCCTGTGGGGGCCAGGGAGTAGAATGTAATTATTTAAATAGGAATGGACCCCATAAACTCATGTGTTTGAATGCTTAGCCCACAGGGAGTGGCACTGTTAGAAGTTGTAGCCTTGATGGCGTAGGTGTGGCCTCATTGGAGGAAGAGTGTCACTGGGGTGTGGGCTTTGAGGGCTCCTATGCTCAAGCTACATCCAGTGACACAGGTTCCTTCTGCTGCTTATGTATCAAGATGTAGGACTCTCAGCTCCTTCTCTAGCACCATGGCTCCCGGGATGCTGTCATGCTTCCCACCATTGATGATAACGACTAAACCTCTGAAACTATAAACCAGCCCCAACAAAATGTTCTCCTTTATAAATGTTGCCATTGTCACCGTGTCTCTTCACAGCAATGAAAACCCTAATTAAGACAGACTCGGTAACTCATTAAATAAAGTCTGATATATTTCTACAAGATGTATTTATTCTAGCTGCTTGAAGAAAGACAGTTGGTGACTCATCAAGTAGTTGGGTGCTGCGAAGCCTGAGGACTTGAGTTCAAACCTCAGCAGAAGGAAAGAACTGACTCTCACAAGTTGTTCTCTGACCTTCACACATGAACCATGGCGTGAACAGTGCACATGCACACATGCACACATGCACATATCATACCTGTACACACACACATGGACCTGCACACACACACATACACACACAGCAGAATATATGAACTAAGTAAGACAATGTCCATGAAATGCCCTGTTATGGCTTGGGCGTGGTCTAAACATACCCTAAAAGTCCATTTTTGGCAGCTTGGTCCCCAGGGTGTCACTACGTGAAATGTCAGCACCTGCAGGACGGAGCTCTATCATGAGGGAATTAGGTCCCACAGAGGGTCCTTTCTCTGTCTGATTTCTCCAGCCTAATTTTTGAGCACTATGTTAAATAAGGATGGAGAGATTGCGGCACCCTTTTCTCCTCCCTGATTTTAAGGAAATGCTTTTAGTTTCCCCCCCCCCCACGTAGCACAATTGGGGGGAACCCTTGATCTGCGAATCAACCTCAAGTTCTCCACTCAAGTTGCTTCTGTCAGATATTTTATCACAACAAAGAGAAGACTAACATAGAGCCCAGATGTAGGTGTTGGTAGTGGGTCTGTGCATGATGGCATGAATTACGGACCAGGGTAGGTCAATGGACAAGTCATGTTCCTGAGCTCTGTTCTCTCATCCAGCACAGCTGCCACCCGTGTGGACTAGCACTCTCGGCTGTAAACTTCTTTGAGGGGTCACCTTGTGCTAAGCATTGTATTAACCTTCACTCCCCTGATCCCACCCCTGGCCAGATGCTGTGGTCATGTACTTCATAAAAGAGCTTCTGGGAATGGGGAAGGGTACCAGTGAGGAACAGAGACAGCCTGGCCCTTCTTTCTTTAAAACTCTTCTTTGTCTCTGTAGTCCACTGAACAAGATGCTGCCTCCTTGGAACTAGTAAACACATTCCCTTACAGCCTCTATTGTCCTACATAGCACATAGGAACGAAAACAGTCAGGTCTAGGCCATTCACAAAGCTGACACAGGCCAACTTCACACCTCTCCTTGTGTGCTGAGCCTCCAACTTCAGCCCTAGGCCACTCCACAGGGTTAGGTGGGGCTGGGTGACAAGAAGAGACTTTTCCTGGGGCCACCCTGACACCCAGTGGCAGCTCCCAGAAGCAGCAGTTGCCAGGAAGAACAGTAAATACAGAAAAATTCTGTGCTGTGCTATGGGAGAGAGAAGCCTTCCCTGAACTAGTTTCTCCAGCTTAACTTGCAATGGAACTGTGCAGAGGGCTGGTTTGGATTCAGATCCAATAGATTCTCAGAGGTTTCAGGACTATGGGGAGGGTATCAGTGGGAACCACAGGCCCTCAAGGGCAATGGTGAGGCTATAGGAGAAAAGTCTGTGTGCCTGCTGAATGCCTGGGATGTGGGATTATTACACATAGAGGAGGAAACTGAGGTGAGAGGTCCCATATTGCTTGCCAAGCTCTAGAAAAGCAATGGAGAATTGAATTTAATTCCCCAGAACATACACTTGCCCCAGTGCAGACCTTCCTGCAGATGCCACGGTAGGTTTCACAGGTGAATGAAGGCAGCCTCTTAAGAAGCACTGAGCAGCCCCCATAGAGCCCAGTCATCATATCTCCCCACAGATGTCCAAGGCTCATCCATCCCCTGACCTAGAAACACGTAAAGTGCCCACATGGTGTGCAGGGCTGCTTAAGATTACCCCTGCCAGTGACTCACTGGTGATGACTGTGGTCTCTGAGCTGTGCTGGTCCTCACTGAGCTGTCAGCTTTCCTGGGGGCTAGGGTGAGTGAGCTCTATTTTGAGTCTCACTGGATGGAAGTCTTTGTCTCTGTGGAAAGGAGAATAGGGTGGAGAGTGGGGGTTATTAGCAACAAATTACATATGAAAGAAACCAATAGCAGGAGATAACCCTACTCATCCCACCTCTGTGCACATATCACCATAACCCCACAACTACACCACACCACCACCAACAACAAGAACACCACAACCACCACCACATAACCACACCACCACCACCATAACCACCACCACCATAACCACCACCGTAACCACCACCCACATACCCAAACCACCAAAATAACTGCCACCATTCCAGGCTATGTGTAACAAAAAGATGCATACACAGAAAAATTGCATGTTTTGTGATAGAGTGCTTGCTTTGCATGCACAAAACCCTAAGCTTAATCTCCTAGTAATGAAGAAAAAAGAGAAGGAGAAGGAAAAGAAGGAAGAAGGAAGGAAGAAGGAAGGAAGGAAGGAAGGAAGAAGGAAGGAAGAGAAGAGAGATAAAATCTTTGGAGCTTGGATCTGCCTTCAGCTCTGATCAAATCCAACTTGGAATTACTTCAAAGAACTACTTCCCTTTCTGTTATTAATCATGTATCTGTTCAAATCATTGTTCAGAGACATGAGAACATGGACACTTCAGTAAGTCCCCTTTGAATTTGGATTTACACCAGTAACAGTAACACTCAAAGCCATGCAAGGCCAGTGCTAGGCATCCACTTCCTTCCCACTGGCTGAATGACTGTCGCTAGGAGAGTAGGGAAGCCATGGTTGGCAGGCGGGGGTCTACTGTATCCATCCAATGTCAGTCCTTTGTGGAGCTGCAGGAAGGGGGAAAGCCAGCCCAGGAGAGGACATCCATCCTCTACCTCAGCATATGAAGGGCAGGGAACACTGCCTGGGTTGGACAGAGGAAGACATGAGTCTAGCACTAAGCAGGGCCTGGATTGAGAGCAAAAGCACAGACGTGACTGGGGAAGGGTATGAAAATGTACCCCACCCCAAGCCCAGACTCTCAGGACTCTCTGACCTTGTTATCTTTCAGGTGTGCACTGTTGGTGTTAGTACATCTCCAGTGTCATTCTCAGAAGCCTTCTGAAATTTCTTTTAAGACATGATCTCTCATTGACCTGGAAATCACAAAATAGGCTAGGGAGGCTGACCAGCAAGCCTCAGGGATCCTTCTGTCTCTGCCTTCTGTTTCAACACTGAGGTTACAAGAGTGTGCCACTACATACTCTTTTTACATGAGTTCTAGAAGTCCAAATCAGGTCCTCATGCATGCAAGATAAGCACTTTACTAACTAAGCTATGGTCACAGCCCCAAAATGACCAAGTGACATTTCTGGGGTTGAACCAGTTGACATGTGATTTGCACCATTGATCAGCAAATACTACAAAATGAAGGTTAATAAAGTTGGGAACAGTAAAGAGCATTGTCTTTAAAAAAAAAAAAATTTGTGTGTGCTTGTGTGTGTTCAAATGCATGTGTGTGTTGGGGGGGCTGTACATATGTACTCATATGTGCTTGTATGTGGTGTACAGGCCAGAGGGCAAGCCAACCTCCAATGTTGTCTTCAGGAAGACTGTCCATCTCCTTTGAGTCAGGGCCTCAACTCATCTGAAACTCACCAATTACTATCTTCCCAATACCCAGTTGCCAAGGACCAACCTCAGCTTGGAAAGAGGTTCTAAGGAAGTTTAGGAGTGGTGAAAAGAAAGACTTGAAGTCAAACCATGGGTTCAAGCTGACAGCCTGTGTTCTGCTCAAGACAGCTTTCTGAAGATTACTAGACAGTTCATCTAGATAGCTCAGCTCTCACAGACCAAAGCCCAGTCGTTTATTTACATACCAATTCAGTCATTTTCTCCAGGTTCTCTTTGGATTATCCATGATTCAGCATTCCATGACCCTAGCCCCTTGATTCTTACACATTTTTTAACATTGCAAATGAATTCAAAGATCTGCCTGCCTTTATAAGCACAGACAATAAGCTAGCTAGGTGGGATCCTGTCCAGAGATCACTATCCCCACCACATCTGATCCCAAACTAGCTCTGTCCCAGGCTGACTTTGAATTCAGGAATCTGCCTGCCTTAGCTGGCAATAAACTTAGCTGGGTGGGATCTTGCCCTGTGATCACTATTCCCAAATCTCTCTATCTCCTTCTTTGATATCTTTCTGACAAGCCGGCTCATGGTGCAGCTGCCTTTGTTCCTTTAGGTCTGTGTGTTTTACAATACACACAGCAAAAAAAAAAAAAAAAAAAAGTTAGCCCTTATACAATTCATATTGTATCCTTATATTTTGCATAGTTGAGAAATATATATTTTTTGAACTCATGTTTTCGAAGTTCTTTCTCACAGCCTTAAGGGCTGTCCAGAAATCTCAGCATTTACCTTTTTTGCTAAGGACATAGACACACCCTTGACTCTCAGACTTGTGCTGTCTCTGATTATCATGGAATCATTAACCTTGGCAGAAAGGAAATTCCCTGATAACCTTGGCAGGGACAATATTTCACAAAGGAAGAACATGAAGTAAAATATGTATAAATATTTATAATATATGTGAGATACATATATTATATATGTGAGATACATATATATATATACATATATATATATATGCACACACACAAACAAGCCTCATACCAGTGAGGGTATGCTTTTGCGCCTCAGCCTCAACAGCTATAACTTGAATCAAACTTTACTTGCAACTACTATAAGAATTAGTGAGTTGGGAGCTGAAGAGATGGTTCAGTGATTAAGAACATGTACTGTTCTTGCAGAAGACCTGAGTTCAACTCCTCCAAGGTATCAGGCAGCTCACAACTGGCTGAAACTCCAGCTTCAGGGAATTCAATCCCACTGTCCTCTGCAGACACCTGTATTCTTCTACACACACCCTTGTACAGAATGCACTAATACACATAATGAAAATGATAATACCCCAGGCATGGTGGCACACAACCTTAATTCCAGCACTCAGGCTAGGTGGATCTCTATGAGTTCAAGGCCAGCCTGATCTACATAGCAAGTTCCAGGCAGAGCAGTCAGGGCTACAGAGTAAGACCCTATCTGAAATATAAACTGAAATAAAAGCCTTAAAAGAACTGGTGAGTTTCTTCTTCTGAAGTGATAGTGCATCTCTAACACGTAAAGTCCTGAATAAGTGGAATTCTTACTGCTGACAACAGAAAAAGCTAACAATGTGTTCCTATTATTTTTTTCTTCCCTATACATCCCACACTGACTTCAAATTTATAGTGTTCTTGCTTCCACCTCCATAGGGCTGGGATGAGAGGCATGCACCTTCATGGTCAGTTCAAGGTGATTTATGTGAATGAGCATGTGTACTTGCTTGAAGACCAGAGGCTTATGTTGGGTGTCTTCCTCTATCACCCTTCACCTTATCATTAGAGAGAGAGTCTATAAATGAATCCAGAGCTCACTGATTGACTAGAAGACTAGCACTCTGGGGGCTGACCTTTCTCTAAGCTCCAAGTTCTGTAGGACCTTGAAAGGCAGCCTGGTTTCTGGTTGAACACAGGCTGGAAACCCCAGTGACCCCAGGTGATCCTGAGGGACCCCAGATGATCCTGAGGGATGGCAGGTGTTTCTCCACCCTCCCAGACTCCTGACACGAGGCTGTAGCCCTCCATAGATTTGTGTCCTTCAGTCACGTAGGGCAACGCCCCCTAGCCCCTCCACAGGTAGAGGATGTGACTACACAGACACATAGCCTCAACACAGAGCTCTTGTTAATGAGGTACCTAAAGGCCATAAGGGCTTAGCCAATTAAGCTGTCCTTCCCAGACACTCCTCCCGCAAAAGATATATAACCTCAGCCCGCCTTGAGAGACTGGGGTACAGTTTTCTCATCTAATTTTCGCCATGACAATAAATGTCTTAAACCATGGACTGTTTCTATTCACCGGGATCCTCTGTGGGGAGCCATAGAGAAGGCCTTCACCTACAGAGCCATGACTAATCTCCCACAAAGGCTTCTCTGTGTTCCCAGCCACGGGGACCACCAACCCAAGCCAGCTGCCAGCTGCGACCAAGCCAAGGACTTTCTCCTCTCGGACTCAGCCAGCGCTTCTCTCCCTCTCCACTTTGGCCATGGTGGGTCCAGCCTGCGGACCTCCACTTCTTCTCAGCTCCTCCACCGCTTCCATCAGTGCCTGGGTGCCCAAGAGCCTGAGAAGCAGATGATCCCCGGCCGCTCTGCAGGTCCAGGGACACGCGAGCCAGTTCTGGCTGGTCCCGCGCCTCAGACTGTGCTCCCCCACCACCAGCAGCAGTCAAACCTCCCGCGTCGTGCCTCCCCAAGCAGCCCTAGCCCTGTGGCGAGGCAGACGCAAGACCCCCGTTTAACCCAACAAAGTTCTAGTACAGATGTCTGTAGCCATGCCCAGCTTCCATATGGATGCAGGGATCTGTTCTCAGATCTTCATGCTTTTATGGCAGGCAACTTAACTATCTCTCTAGCCATCTCAAAATAATTTGAACATACAACAGAAGTCACAGTGAGACATGGTTTAAGGTTAATGATCATTTAATAGTTTTAACAAGTTCACTTATAAACATACCGTATGCACATACAGGGAGAAAACGGGCTCAGTAGATGCAACAGAATAACAGAAGCAATCATAAAGAAGACTGCCTGCATCCTCTGCCTTTCATCTACACAGACTAGAAGGCAAAATGAGAGGTTACATAGGATCAATAACAGATGGAGAAAATCTGAACCATTCTGTCTCAAACGCAAGAACTTGCTACACCCCAGAAGGCTGCTGTGGGCACTAATGACCTAAGACGAGCCTTCTTGGCAAGGGACGACCTAAGGAAGCCTCAGGCTTTCCTCTTTTGTATGAAAAGTTCTTAACTCAAAGAACTAAAAGAGCAATGACATCAACCACGCACAGTGTCAGCAGCCAGCCTCTTCCAGCCCTGCGTCATTATTTAAAAGTCTCTGTGGAGGAGGAAACGTGTTTCCCAACACCAGACAAGTAGTTCCCTCCAATTCATGAATCTCTCTGAGGTACAAAATGATGCTGCAAAAGCTATCGAAAGGGTGACGCCTGTGAGAATCCGGGCTGAGGAAATGAGATGCCCGGAAAATGAATTCCGTACTAGGTATGCAATCAAGTAAAACTGGTGACAGGAAATGATCAGGCTCAACTATGGCTGCCTGTTACAGCTAGACACACTGGGGTCAGGGGCTAGGCAGAGCATACCCATGGGACGGTAGGAGCTAATTCAGTTAAAGTACTTCAGGGACACAACTCAATACTCTGTAGTTTTAGGAATCCCAGTAACTAACTTCAAAATTAAAATCCCTGTACAACACTAAAAACTGGTTTTAGTGTTTTGTAAGTAAAGCACGGAGCTTTATGAATGGTGACACTGTGAGCAAATGGCAGTCTCATAGCACAGGATGTAAAATCAGCATTACGCTTATTAAAGCGATGCTATGAGCCATCCATACCACATTGTCCTAAAACCATCCATCAGAAATGACAGAGAAGCAAACATCAGCTGGAAACGGGCAGTTCTATATCAACAGGTCCCCAAGGAGTATCGAGAAAAACACCATGGGCACCACCTCATCTGCTTGGCAACTGTCGCACATGAAGATCCATTGAAGACTTGAACTGACAAAGAGAGCTACTCAGCAGTTCGGCAAGGCAGCACGCATGCGCTGGACCGGGCATAGTCAGACTATGCAAAGTAGAGGGCGGGGCCTTCACTGTGCTGCTCCAAGTTTGTGTGTATGTGTGAGGGGGGTACTGTTTAAAACTAAAACATGGCGGTCACAAAGTTGGAATTGGGAACTTTAAAACATGAAAGAACAGAAAATTTAAATATGTGGAACATGTATTCTCCAATACTGGAAATACAAACTTTTGTCAGAAAGCCACATTGCGAGCTTCCCAGAGTGTCACACCTTTGGGGACTAGAAATGTTTTAAGGTCGGGACTGAGAACAAGGCTGGATTCCCACTAACATGAGGGATTAGAACAAATCCCTGAGATGCTCTACCCAATCCCATTTCTCACTCAAAACCTGAGTCTCTCTGGACAACCACGGGGCCTCCCTACCACTGATGAGGAAGAGCCTCTCCAGGAGCTAAAGAGTATCCAAGTGCAACTTGGGCCCTAGAAGGCCTGAGGCAGGAACATTCTAAGGCTCTCCCCAATTCCCCACACCATACTTTCTTTACAAGTAGAAAAATAGTCTCTATAGGTTCTCTGCAGACTGAGTGGCAATCAATACGCCTAAAGCAGACACTGAAAACACATCTCTGGGCAGCTCCCAGCGTACCTCTGCCCACTGGCACTCACCTCTTCATTCAGCAGGGCTTAAAGGGAAAGGCTCAAATTCTGAGGCTCAAATCAATCCCTAACTCCAGACTAATTCCAATCATCCCTGGGAAAAAGCAAGCAGAAGAATAACAAGAAAATAAAACTGGGCAGATTCCTGGAGCATAATTTTTAAAGGGAGCTGCCAATCCTTCCAGTACCTAGGAGCTCCAAGGGGTAGGTTATGGGGTCCTCACACCATAGCCCTGCAGGAGACAGCAGCCCACAGCTCCTAGGGTAACATGCAGCCGGGGTCTAGAGTGAGATTCCACAGTTAAAGACGCTGCGACTCTCCTCCCCACACTTACACACATCCTCCTCCATCAACATTATTATGGGCATAGCAAGGAAAGCCGTCCCTCAAGTCAATACTGCACCTAACTGAACAGAAAATGCCGGTTTAATTGGGTGTGTTTACATAAAGCCATCCAAGAGGCCCTAGGAATTTGGTGCAAGCCAGAACCCAGAAGGACCCAGGCTCTCACTCACAGCACACTTCGGGCTTTCTTTGTGGTACGATGCGGATCAGTCACAATTATTAGATTACCACCTTCAAAAGAACTACTTAAATTATTATGAAAGACACTTGTCACAACAGAAACGCCCTGCAAATCAAATTATTGCACACGGGACTAACAGAAGCTATGCACAGAAAACGCTGAAGGCTTTAGAAGACCCAGAACAGAGAGCCCAGGGCCATGCCTGTGGCTGCCCCAGCAAGCATGCCCAGAGCCAGGTCACTGTCATTGTCTCGGTACCGCTCGCGGATGATGACTTGGTTGGCAGGCTGTTGTCCATAAACTCCTAGAAAAGAAGAGAAAAGAGATCACTTATGATGTAATTTAGAAGTCCACTATTCACTGAAAAGATGGCGCCCTTAACACAGACACTGTATTTAGTCTCCATATGGCCAGCTTGTTCACGAGTTGGCTTTCAATGCCCTTCAGAAAAGTGTTAACAGGCGGCTCCAGTGAGTCCAACCCAACCCTTTCCAAGGCCCACCACACCACGCATACGCTCAGGAAGACACTGTTGTAATTTATAAAAGATGATGGGGGGGGGGGCTGGAGACATTGCTTAGTGTTAAGAGCACTTGCTCTTGCAGAGGACCTGGCACCCACACATTACCTCACAAGCATCAGTAACTACAGCTTCAGGGGCTCCAATGCTCTCTTCTAATCCCTACGAGAACCAAGCGTGCACTATGTACACACGCATACAGCCAGACATTCATGTATGTTAAATAATTTTTAAAAGATGTCCTTAGGACCTGGCATGGTGGTGCACACCTTTAATCCTAGCAAGTGGGAGACAGTAAGTGGGGATCTCTGTGAGTTCAAGGCTAGCCTGGTTTACACAGTCAGTTTCAGGCCAGCCAGGGATACCTAGTGAGAGCTTGTCTTCAAAGACAAGAGGATGGGATGGTACAAGCTTGCAGAGAGGAAGTGGACCATCCTTCAGAAGAACTTTATTGGAGGAGTGTGGTGGTTCAGATGAAAATGCCCCCATAGGTTTACATGTTTAAATACTCGGTCCCCAGGTGGTTGAACTGTTTGGGAAGAATTTAGATGTGACCTTATTGAAGGAGATGTGTCCCAGAGGTGGAATTTAAGATTTCAAAAGACCACGCCATTCCCACTTAGCGTTCTCTCTTTGTGTGTCTCTCTGTCTCTTTCTGTGTGTCTCTGTGTCTCTAACTCTGTGTCTCTCTCTGTGTCTGTCTCTCTGTGTCTGTGTCTCTGTGTCTCTGTCTCTCTCTCTCTCTCTGCCTCCAACTTGCAGATAAGGCTGTAAGTTCTCAGCTACTGTTCCAGGACTGTGCCTGCCTGCACCCTTTCATGACAGTCAGGGACTCACCCCCTTCTGTAACTGTAAGCCCCAATAAACTCTTTCTTCTATAAGTTGCCTTGGTCATGGTGTTTCATCACAGCAATAGAAAAATAACTAAGACAAATATGACCTCATGCCCACCAAGGAGAATGCCTTCGGTTCCCTCCAGTTTCTTACTCATAGGTTTTCAGGGGGATGGAGGGATCCATACACTGTGACCTAGCCTACCTGCCAGAGGTTGAAGAGACGCTGATAAGGAAGAAAAAAAAAATGAAAAGCTGCCTTGGAATTCAGAGGGAGGCAGACTCACATCTGCCAAGGAGAGGAAAGCACTCGACTGTTGAGAAGAGCTGCTGAGGGACCTGCTGACTCCATCTTAAAAGCCATCTCGTTACAAGGTCAAAACAAGTTCATTCCTGTTTTCTATAAAACTTTGATCTGAGCAGGTCTTGACCCATTTTCTTTGGCATGTTCCACAGGCTATACCCTCACCTCCACCCTGATAAGATGTTCTGGCAAACAGTTTTGAAATATTCAGCCAAGTTCCTACGTAAGCAAAACTCCTCTGGGAATCTTGAAAATCCCCAGTCTTACAGATTTTTGTTTTTGTTTTGTTTTGTTTTTAGCTACATAAACCCCATTGTCTCCTATGTTTGATACTATTTTCTCAAACCTTGCTTTAGAGAGATAGCCTTAGTGTGACAAAAAATAAAAATAAAAAATAAAAATAAAAATAAAGCTTATGTAATATGACCAAAGGATTTGGTCAATGATCTTTACTCTAGCTCCACGGGATTAACACTGCACGTTTACACCACAGGCTGCCTATCTTACTCTGGAGAAGGCTGCAGGGTAGAGCCTGGTTTCTGGAACAGACTGAGGGAGACATCAAGACAACCTGGAACCTTACAAACATTTGTCTCTAAGAACTCAGGAAGAGGTCAGGGTCCTCTGCTTCCCCAGGCCAAACCCATAACATTGCAAAGTTCAGAGCACAGAGAAAACTACAGAGGCCTGCCTCAGGTTTCCATGGCAGCAGATTGCTGGGATGACAGACAAATGGGAAGAGTGTGGGAGAAACAGGGACGCCTGCTTGAAGATGAATCAGAAGCAGGCAAGCATGGTGGCTCACACCTGACATCTTAGCACTTGGGGCTTATGACAGCCACACTGGTTTCACACCATCTGAAGTTTGCTTCCTGTGAAGTACAAAGTGGGGAGAAGTATACCCAAATCCCCTTCTGTGTCGTGTCACCACACTGCATTTCCTCAGCTGTGACAAGTATCGGAGGCTATCAACAGAAGGAAAAAAACATCATGAGAAAAGTCACTCTCGATCCTTAAAATGGGTGTCTTGGTCGTTTTCTTTTTGGTTAGTTGGGACTTTTTGGTTTTTGGCTTGGTTGGTTTGTTTGTTTGTTTGTTGTTTAAGACAGTTTAACTTTGTATCCCAACTGATCTGGAACTCACTCTATACACCAGACTGCCCTGAAACTCACAGATCCACCTGCCTCTGCCTCTGCCTCTCTCTCTGCCTCTCTCTCTCTTGCCTCTCTCTCTCTCTCTGCCTCTCTCTCTCTCTGCCTCTCTCTCTGCTCTCTCTCTCTCTGCCTCTCTCTCTCTCTGCCTCTCTCTCTGCCTCTCTCTCTCTCTGCCTCTCTCTCTGCCTCTCTCTCTCTGCCTCTCTCTCTGCTCTCTCTCTCTCTCTGCTTCTCTCTCTGCCTCTCTCTCTGCCCCTCTCTTCTGCCTCTCTCTCTGCCTCTCTCTGCCTCTCTGCCTCTCTCTCTGCCTCTCTCTCTGCCTCTCTCTCTGCCTCTCTGCCTCTCTGCCTCTCTGCTCTCTCCTCTGCCTCTGCCTCTCCTCCTCTGCCTCTGCCTCTCTGCCTCTCCTCTGCCTCTCTGCCTCTCTGCCTCTCTGCCTCTCTGCCTCTCTGCCTCTCTGCCTCTGCCTCAAGTGCTGGGACTGAAGGTAAGCAGGGCCACATCCAGTTTGTTAACTTTATATTGAGGTTAGTATACAAAATAATGAGTTTCACTAGGTACCCCATTCATGCAGTGTTTGGTAGCGTCTCTTCCTCTCCCGGCTGGTTACATAAACCCTTCTTGGGAACTAACTCACACACACTAGTGAAGTTCTAAGGTCAAGACAGGTCTCTCTTGAGGATTTAATTTGGGGGTGGAGGGGTCGCTGTTGTGACTTTGTTACAGACTAAAATATTAAAAACAGACCTCTCACTCAGTGTGAGCCAGTACATCTTCCTCTCCACACAGGCTCAAAAAACACACACAGTCACTTCTTCAACAGATACATACTAAAGGCACCAAAGGAGAAACCCACTGAGGATATGTGCGAGCTTCAAATGTTCCAACATCAAAGGTGTAGTCAAAGAATGCAAAGAATATGGTGTGTGTACACTTGGCGCGGAGGTACTGAGAGATACCAACCTCACATCCTTAATCTACAATCAAGAATATCATATCCCTAGGGTTTTTAGTTTTTTTTTTTTTTTTTTCAGAATGAATTATGAAAGATCCAAGAAACCCAGAAGAGCATCTGGGAAAAATCTTCTTGTTCAAATTGCTACAATGTGTCACACACAGCTACAAATGTGCCTGCCTGTGCTGCAACCTGGAGAGCTCTGAGCTACACTTCCTCCCACAGTGCCGCAGCCGGTGCCTCCTGCACTTCCGCTGTCTGCCCCACATCTGCCTCCTCACCCATTTCCTTCCCTGCCTCTGCCTCTACTTCCTTCTCCGGCTCCTTCCCCACCAGCACTAAAGCTGTATTGCTCAAATAACACAGTCCCATGAAAGCACAACAGGCTGGACTGTTACAGGACAGACACATACATGTAATAGTGAGAGATCTACTGGAGGAGACATTAAGGAAGCCTAGGAGATTAATGAGAGGAGGAAGCAGATTAAACCATCACCAAAGGAAGACGCACCAATCCTGACTCTGACTTCACCAAGAAGCCCAATGGCAAAGTGTTAGCAACAAGGTAGAAGTGTCTTAATTGTGCCTGACGGGAAGAAGCTAGAGATCTGTAGAGACAACTCAGCGTGTTAGTACAGAGAGGGTGCCTCTGTGATTCAGAGTGCACACTGGCTCTTGTAAAGGACCTAAGTCCAGTTTCCAGTATCCAGGTCGATCGTTCACGACTGCCTGTAACTCCAACTCAGGGGATTCGAAATCTCAGGCCTCCTCGGCCTTGTGTACACTATCCACATGTGTACAAATAATTTAACAATTTAATTTTTAAAACAAGAAAGAAGGGAGGCCTGAGGAGAACTCTTCTCACAAGAAAACATGGAAACAGCAAGTGAGTTTCTCGCAGGCTTAAGAGGTTTCAGCTGGCATGCTATAGAAGTCCTTCTGAAGCTCTGTCACCTTAAAACGATTTTTTAAATGCTTACTTGTTTATCTGTGGGTGTTGGGCATGCTCCATTGAACTCTCACCAAACCCATCTCTGCACTTTTTACAAGCACCTTTGATGAACAAAACACCAACTCTGCCTAATGTCCTGTGGTGATCCATGTAATATGTAGACAAGGTCACCAAGTCATTCTTAATGTAGCAGATTACTGTCTTAGTGACTTTTCTGTTGCGGTGATAAAACACCATGACCAACACAACTTAGAGAAGGAAGGGCTCGTCTGGATCCAGAGGGATTAAGTCCGTCCCATCACAGCAGAGAAACGACGACAAGAACTAGGAAGAGCGGAGAGTTCTCATCTCAGAACGAGAGCAGGTGATGGTCTCAAGCTCAGTTGCTGATATTATTCCCCACTGAAACGTCTTAAGCTCCGCAATCCACATCACTCTCAGCAGCGCTGTCTTCCAAGAACCTACTAGCACGGCTCATTAAGCCCGGCTAATAACATTCAACCACTTTGCTTGGCCGAAGTTTCAAAGTCTTCCACAAAACAAACAAACAAAAACAAAACATAAGGTCATATCTGTCACAGCAATAGCCCACTCCCTGGTACCAACCTCTGCCTTAGTTACCTTTCTATTGCCGTGATAAAAAACACCATGACCAAGACAACTTATAAAATGGAGTTATTTTGGGCTTACAGTTCCAGAGGGTAAAGAGCCCATTATCACCACAAGAAAGCAAGACAGCAAGCACCAGGCATGGCAGCTAAACAGCTGAGAGCTCACATCCCAAACCATAAGCAGGAAACAGAGAGCTATCAGGAAATGGTCCAAAGCTTTGAAACCTCCAAGCTTGCCCTGAGTAATGCACCTCCTCCAGCAAGGCCACCCCCCCTAAGCCTCCCCAAACAGTGCCACCACCTGGGGACTAAGTATTCAAAGGCCTAAGAATATGGGGGGTATTTCATTCAAACCACCTCACCATATACAGACAGACTAACGCATTTCTATTGAAGAAGCCAAGTATACAAGGTGACTACACATACTGAGATATAAAGTTTCTAGTTTCTGGTTTCTGTGATGAAAAGATACCCAAAGATAAGAGACAACATTTAAAGTGTGATTTATTGGAATGGAATGACCCACTTTCAATTAGAAAGGCTGTTCAGACAGGAGTAGCTGACTTGAGTTTGCACTGCACAGGTGTAGTTAAAACACTAAGAAAACAGCCTGGTTTCTGCTCACCCATCGCAGCAGAGGTAACCAACAAGAAACCGTTCTTCAGCTTGTGAGGTTCATGCATTCGTTACCAAGCAGCCAAGTAGCTCACACAAACAATTCCAGCATTTAGGGGCTAGGGAGGAGGAATTCAAGCTGAGATCTGGGATACACAGGAAGACCCTGCCTCAAAGCAAACGACCATAAATCTTGTAGACTTTCTCCTCCTTTTCCTCCTCCTCCTCCTCCCCCTCCTCCTCCTCTTACTCCTCTTCCTCCTCCCCCCTCCTCCTCCTCTTCCTCCTCTTCCTCCTCTTCCTCCTCCCCCTCCCCCTTTTCCTCCTCCTCTCCTTCTCTTTTTCCACCTCCTCCTTCTTCCTTTTGTTTTTATTTATTCTGAGACATGTCTCGTGTCATCCAGGTCAGCCTGAAACTTATTTCATCGCTGAGGAAAACCTTGAACTTCTGATCCTCTTGCCTCTACCACTGGAGTTTTATGCCGTGCAGCGGGTTTGTGTGTGCCGCACAGGACTCTCCCACCTGAGCCACATCCTTGGCCATCTAGATTTCAGTTTCGAAGAAATAAAGCAGAGTATCCTCCAGCTGAGTGCATTAGCTTTCCAAACGACTCTGAAGCACAGGCCCGACAGAACCCTGACAGCGGGCGCCCTGCAGGCTGTCCTGACTGCCCCGCATGAGCTGTGGCACACGTGCACCCACACATGCATACACAACACACACACAGGAAATAAATACAAATGTAACATTTTTAAATCAAAAGGACTCTAGCTATGTAAAGATATGTAAACATCCAAATGCCATTTTTAATACCCTAAGCGAGTGTTTCTAGCCTTCTATTTGGCTCACTGCTTCTGTTTTCGTTTGTTTGTTTGTTTTGTTTCTTGTGTTTTTAATGCTCGGGACTGAACACAGAGCCTCACATATGCCAAGCACTAAACCCCACCCTCAGACTTTATATTCCTTAATTTTTGTATTTGATGTTTACAGGTATAGAGCTGGGTGAACGTTCCAAAGACTTCAACATGGGCCTTTTATTTTCTGTGGTGCCTGGCCAAGGCTTCTCTAAGGTCCCTAGCAGGCTTCCCATGGAGCCTGGTCCTACCTCAGAGTCCCATATACCAACAGCAGTAAAAATCATACCTCACTAGATTTTATACTTTCTTGCTAGTCTAAAATCATCATGTTTAGTAAATAAGAATCAAGACACACTATTGGGTTTGAATTTCATATAACAAATAACTTTTAAAGCACAAGTGTGTCCCATTAAACAACAAATAATTATTTCAGGAGCTACAAAAAGAACACAAGGGCCATGCATGCCAGACACACACTCTACCACTGAGCCCAGGGGGCCTCTTATCTCCGAGTCCCCAGTGCTGGGATACAGATGCACATCGCCACGCCTGGCTTTTACTCGGGCTCGCTGGATCTCACCTCAGGCGTGCATGCTAACACACCCAGCACTTTACCCGCTAAACCATCTCCCCAGCTCCTAAGTTTTACTGTAGATTATATTGTACCACCAGAATGCCCTACAAACTGTGTGGTTTCATTACACTACTCCTTATCGTGGGCTTCTAGTGTTTAAGACTGAATGGCAAGGGGCTGGAGAGATGGCTCGGCAGTCGAGATCGCTTGCTGCTCTTCCAGAGAACCTTGGTTCAGTTTCCAGCACCCACAAGTCATCTCGCAACCATGTATAACTCCAGTTCCAGGCACTGAACACCCTATTCTGGCCCCGACAAGGACTTGCACTTATGTGTACATACCTACAGACACGTACACACAATGAAAAAATAAATCTTTAAAAAATGTTTAAATTGAATGACATACAGAAAATGTAAGCAACGAAGGTATACTTGGTTATATTTTAAATAAAGATTACTAAAAACCTTTAAATAATCAAAAACTTGGCTGGCGAGATGATTCAGTGGGGCACAGACAGTTGCCGCCAATCTGACAACCCGGACCCACAAAGTATTAGGAGACAACTGGTTCCCTTGAACTGTCCTCTGACCTTCCCTCATGAGCTGTGACATACGTGCACCCACACACATATGTGTAACACGTGCACACAAAATCAATCTGAATGTAATACTTTTTAAATAACAATTACTCTAGCGCTGTAAAGATATGTAAAAGTCCAAAGGACTATTTGAAAAAAAAAATACGCAAAAATCAGAGCAGCACAGTGATCTGGGGTCTCCATTGAGAAAGTGCAGCTCATGTAGCTTCAAACTAAAAAGTAAGCCTCCCCCTTGCTCCCACCGTGTGCAGAGCCCAGGAGCAGCAACCGGCGTGAGTTACCTGCATACGGGTACTGGTATGGCACGGCATACGCCTGCCCGTTGGCGGCATAGACAACTTGAGTTCCTGCTGGGTATGCGCCACTGTATGGACCATAGCCGTAGACCTAGAAGGAGAGGAAGTCCAGTGAGAAATACAGCTTTGAGGGAGGGGCTGGTGGGATGACTCAGTGGGTAAAGGCACTTGCCACCTAGCCTGATGACACACTTTGTGTCCCTGAAACTCACATAGTAAGAAGGGATGAGCTGAGTCCTGAAAATTATCCTCTGTTAGCAATGATGAAATGAACATACTTAAGTGAGCAGGGCTGCGTGGGGATGGAGAGGGGTGACACACATAGGAGGTACTGGGGAGAACAAAGGGGCAACAAGAGATGATATGATGAAACATACATACATGTATAGATACAAACATGTATCTATACATACACAAATACATGCATACATGTATATATAAATGGGTGGACCCTGACCTCCACAGGTGTGCTGTGGCATATCCTAGATTGAATAATGGAGATGTTGGTAACTCAGAAATCCCAATGAGTACAGACGGAAAAGGGGGGAGGGGGCCAGGAAAAGTTTTCTCTCTGTGCCCATAGAGCCAATAACTCCTCTACTCTGTGCGAACACTAAGAACCAACCGCAGGAACACCCTATTCCTGTCCCCAAATGTCAGAGGTGGAAGGCCTAACCAGCATGCTCTACAACAGCCTCAACTACAACTACGACCGCTACAGCAAGCCTCCCCTGCTCCCTTAGAGTACAGACAGAAAAGGACGCACATGGAGCAGGCACCCACTCTGCTATGCAGCAGACCACGGAGTGAGCCAGAGTCCACCACTGCTGAGCAGAAGCAATCTGCCCTTCTCACCCGCTAGGAACCACGAAAGGCCTAGTGGGGAGTGGGTCAGCTGGCCAGACGCCATGCACCTGTCAGTGGAGAAGCCGAGCAGTGACGCAGTAACTGGGATTCCTCTCTTCCCAGCAAGGTGCTCTGAGAAGACTCGGAGGAAACCTAAACTCCTGAGCTGGAACCCAGGCCGGGCTGTGGGCTGAGACTGGACTTCCACCTGGCAAGATCCGAGTCTCACCGTGTTTCAAATGTCAAGGTTCTGACCAAAGTCACTTTTAGCACAAACAGCCAAGATCTCAAACAAAATGACACAGAATAATGCCCACATTGAGACCGCAGAGATGTCAGTGTGAGGGCTGCGGTGCAGCTCAGTGGGCGGAGAGAGGCCAGCCCTGAGGGTGAAAGATGCTGGGATTATCCAGAAAGGATTTGTGTGTTGGGCTGTGGTATATAGATGGCTGGTCTTTGTGTAACGTACGGGTGCGGGGGCAAATGTACATGTGTAGAAGGCATACATGCCCGTGCATGCATCCAGAGCTGGAAGAGGACACCAGGCGCATGTGCGTGTGTTTGCACCCACTTCTGCACTCTCCCCATCCCCCGCCCACACACACCTTATTACCTTGAGACAATATCTCTTACTGAAAAGATTTTTTTCCTTAAACAGTCTACTAGTTGGTCTAGAACTCTCTATGTAGGCAAAGCTGACCTCGAACTCACACAGATCCATGTACTTCTGCTGAGTACGAAGTTTAAAGGTGTGCACCACCATACTCAGCATGGGAAAGGAGTTTTTGAGACAGGGTTTCTCTGTGTAGCCCTGGCTGTCCTGGAACTCAAACTGTAGACCAGGCTGGCCTCAAACTCATGGAGAACTGCCTGATTCTGCCTCCCGACTGCTGGGATTAAAGGCATGCATACCTGGCCCTCTGGAAAGGATTTTAAAGTAATTATTATAAAAAAATCTTTCAGTTAGCAATTATGAAATGAACATACTTAAATGAAAAAGAACTATCAAAAATAAAAACTTATAAGAAAAAAAATCGGTATAATGCATACTATATATCAATATACAAAGAATACAAATTCTGGAACTAGCTAGGGTGTGGTGCTGCAAACTTGTAATCCCATTGTTTGGGAAAAAGAGAGAAAGTGATGGAGTTTACAGCACCCACATGGGGGCTCACAGCTGCCCATAACTCCAGTTGCAGGGGATCTGGTGCCCTCTTCTGGCCTGTATGGGTACTGCAATATGTAGTGCTCACAGCTGCAGGCAAAACACGCATACACAAAAAATAAAGTATATCTTTTAAAAATAGACAGTTATATACAACCACCTGAAAATAATAGAATACTTATAAATCTAACGAACATGTATTAGGTTATGCCGAAAACTGTAAAATGTTGATAAAACAAAAATTTTAAAAAAACAAAAATAAACTAAAGAAAGCCAAGAATAAAAGCAAAAGAGAGAAATTGAGAAGTCCTGGAAGCTCAGGGCAGCAAACCAGATTTCTCTCTAAACATGATGCATTGGATTATGGCAGCTTTGGTCAAAAAACCTTGCAAGGTTTTGCAGTTAACATAGATAAACGGATTCAGGGCTGGCCAGATGGCTCGTTGGATAAAGGTGCTTACTGCCAAGCCTGGTGACCCAAGTTTAATCTGCAGGACTCACAGAATGGAAGAAGAGAACCAACTCTCAAGTTGTCCTCTGACCTCTATCTATGCGCTGTAGATGTAGGCACTACATGTACACACACACACACACACACACACACACCACGTACACACACGTACATACATGCTAACACACATACACACACATAGCTTAATTAATACATTTATAAACAGTGGGTGAGGTAGCTCAGTGGTAAAAAATTTGTCTAGCATTATCTGAAGCCTTGAGTTCAATTTCTACAACAACAAATAACACACACACACACACACACACACACACACACGTTAGGTTTTCTGTTTATTTTGAGACAGACTCTCTAGATTAAGCTGTCCTCCTATGTAGCCAAGAACGATCTTGATCTCCTAATTGCCCGCCCCTACATCCCAAGCACTCAGAGTGCAGATGTGTGTTGCCAACCCCAGTTTCTGCAGTGCTGGGGACCAAAGCTTCCAGCTCAGTAGACAAACGCTCCATCAACTGAGCCACATCACCAGCTCCAAGAGTTGCTTTATTTTGTCTAAGCAAAGAGGAATACTTTGTAATAAAAAGGGAAGATTCAGAGTGTTCTAATTTCCCTGAGACTGACTTAAGATTAAGATCAAAACTACAACCAAAACCAGAAGAAACAAGACCCACAGAAATGGAAAAGCAGCGGAGAGCCCAGCTTCCCTCATGTGTATGCTCTCTGCTCAGACCTCCCTACCTCAGGGGTCGGCGTAGCATAGGCTGCGTAGGGGGGCGGCGATGCGGCCACTGCAGTCTCTTCAGACAGGATTGCTGAGCCAACGTAAGCCTGTGGGAGACAAGAGAGCTAAGACCAACAGCACATTTACTCAGCAAAGGAAAGATCACGAAGGGCTTCTCCTGCTACTCCAGGGGCAGCCTACAGCCTACTAAAATACCCTCTGAGCTCAGCAGCCAGTCCTGGCTCAGCCCCTCGCCAGAGTGGAGCACCCCTGGCCCGGGAAGTTGCCGAGGTGGCCCTGCCGCCAATGCCTTTTAGACCTCGGGCACAATCAGAAGTGCACCAGGAACATGCTCTTCTGTAGTTCAAAACCTATGACCCAGTGAAAAGGAAAAAAAAAAAAACAGACCCTCTGTCTCGAAAAAAAAAAAAAAAAAACCACCCGCAGAACTGCACAGGGATTTTGGTAACTGCATGGATCACTGATACTAATTTCCAGGGCAGGGGCTATTCATTATAGAAAGGAGTGTGGGGTGAGTTCTCAGTTAAAGTATCTCTGGCCAACAAAGGCCTCGGACATTGGGCCTTTTGACTTTATTTGCCACTGGCACAAGTTCTTCTGTAAACCTGATCTACTTTTCTATTTTTCTCTAAAAATATATTGGAAAAAATAGAGCCCCATCTAAGAAAGAAAATGACGACCACAAAGGTCTTGGGCACGAGGAGGCACTGCCAGGGATACAATGGGATTTATGGTTTCTCTATCTCCTGTGGTCAGAATTAGTATTAGGGACATGGACAAGGACAAAAAGGTCTTAGTGTTTTGAGGCTGAGATCTGTTGGTTGGTTGGTTGGTTGGTTGGTTGGTTGGTTGGTTGGTTTTGGCTTTTCGAGACAGAGTTTCTCTGTGTAATAGCCCTGGCTGTCCTGTAATAGCTCTGTAGACCAGGCTGACTTTGAACTCACAGAGAGATCCACCTTTGCCTCCCAACTGCTGGGATTAAAGCCACCATGCCTGGAGGGAAAGATTTTATGACGAAGTGGGCACCAAGGTTTTCTTTGAACTTTTACTTCAAAATAGAGCAGAATTCAAAGTGCTGCAAACCTGGAGAGAGGTGGCCACCACCAGAAAACACTGAAATTGCCATGCCTGGCTGAGGAGGGTATTGTCTTAGTTTCTCACTACTCTGAAAAAATAACTTGATGGGAGCAACTCAGAGGAGAAAGAGTTTGTTCTGATTTACAATTCTAGAGGAACACAGTCCATCATGGTGGGTAAGGCATGGCATCAGGCAGGGAAGGCGTGGCAGCAGGCAGGGGAGGTGTGGCATCAGACAGGGGAGGAGTGGCAGCGGGCAGGGGAGGCGTGGCAGCAAGCAGAGAAGGCAAGATAGAAGGAGCAAGAGGGAACTGGTTACACTGCATCCAGGATCAGGACTAAATAGAAGTCTAGTCAGGCTCAAGACAAACCCTCAGTGAGCTGGTGACACCCTGTTTTCCAGTGAGGCTCCACCTAAAGATTCAGTAACTTCCCTAAACTACTCCATCAGCTGGCAACCAAGCAACCAAGCAGGTGAGTCTACAGGGTTGTTTCATATCAGACCACAATAGGAGCCTCTTACTATACCTGGTGATCACTGTCACCAAGAGGCACCCTGCCCTGCTCTGCTCAGGAAGCAGTGTGTAGACAGGAGACCCCCCCTCTCTCTCTTCCATTTTCCTCTCCCGGCCTCCTGTTCTCCAGTTTGCTACACAGACTCAGGATGTTCAAACATGGCTGGAACAACCATGGGCAACTTACTGTGTTCGTTCTGGAATCCTGCAGTGTAAACTTCCATGCCCTGGAGAAAATGAAAAACAGGGTACTCAGAGTTAATCCAACATTCCAACAATTCTTAAATTCAGACAAGCCTCAGCATTCCTGGAAAGGCTTCTGTATAAAGAGGGACGGCTAGCCCATAATCCCAGCATTTAGGAGGCTTAAACAGGAGGGCTACCACGAGCTTTAGGTCAACCTGTGTTGTAGATTAAGACCCTGTCTCATGCCACTCCATCCACACCAAAATAAACAAAAGAAAACAAAACTCCAGGCCTTATTCCAAGACCCACCAAATCATCTCGTGCTCAAGACATGAACTGAAAAAGCATATATACTTAAAGAATAGATTTACAGTATATACAATCTAAAACATAACATATACAGTTTAGTATTTTTATCTCTTTAATAAATGCAAAATGTAGTTGGGCAGTGGTAGCACATGACTTTAATCCAGAACTCGGAAGGCAGAGGCAGGCAAATCTCTAAGTTTGAGGTTAGCCTGCTCTACAGAGCAAGATGCAGGGCAGTCAGGGCTACACAGAGAAACCCTGTCATGGAGAAAAAAAAAAAAAAAGTGCAATGTTCTGTAAGTTGTCCCATCAGCAGCCAACACTGGCTTGAAACCAACTATGTAGTCCAGGCTAACCCCAGCCTACTGAGTGTGGGGATTCAGGGACACTTAACCCCTTGCTTTACTTATAATGGCTATACCGTGTTCCCATGATACGGAGAGCTTTTGATTGGCAACTGTCTTAGACAGAATTACTACTGCTGTGATACAACACCATGAGCAAAAGCAACTTGGGAAACACTTCCAATCACGGTTCATTATCCAAAGCAGGTGGGGTAGACACTCGAGCTGGAACCTGAAGGCAGGAGCTGATGCAGAGACTATGGAGGGTGCTGCTTCCTAGCTTGCTCTCCATGGCTTGCTCAGCCTTCGTTCTTACAGACTCCAGCATCACCAGCCCAGGGATAGCCCCACCCAAAATGGGCTGGGACCTCCAATATCAATCACTGATTAAGAAAGTGCCCTACAGGCTTGCCTGCAACCCAATCTTACGGAAACAAACATTTTCTCGACTGAGGCTCTCTCCTCTCCAGTGTCAAGCTTGGGTCAAGTTGCAATAAAACTAGCCAGCAAACTGGCAACAATTTTACCATTGAAAAGACTGGTCCACGACTGACCCGCCCACCTCTACAGTTCAAATGCTGGGATGACAGGTGTCCCCCAATATGGCCTGCTTCCCCTGTACACTTCCTTATGATGATTCCCAATGAACAGCTCAGCCAAAGGATGGATGGATGGATGGATGGATGGATGGATGGATGGATGGATGGACAGATAGAAATACATACATACATACACATACATACATACACAAACACTCCCTTTCTCTTCACTCGACGGTTGGAGGAGATAATCCAGATCCCTTTCCCCATCGTTCCTCAGAGGTCTCTGTTATCATGGATTAAACTTTGTGCCTTCAAAAGACACACTGACGTTAGGGTTCGCCGCACTGATAAGTGTGGCTGGCTCACCAAGAAATAAGGGCTTTGCACATGAAATCAAATGAAAATGGGGTCCTCAGTCCAACATGTCTGGTTTGGGCAAGAGGCAAGCAAGGTTCCCACAGATACAGGGAATGGCCTTCAGAGGAGCTGACCTTACTTCTGACCACCAGGGCCCCGAGGCACCAGCTCTGGCTTTAATTACCCAGTCTGTGGTATCAGAACAGACTTAGACACTGGGTTTCCAATATATTCTGTGTTGTCTTTCTGACATCTTATTTCAGTTATGTTTCTGATAAACAAACAGAACAAACAGCCAGACTTTACATTTTCTGCCCATCATCATTCCTTAGTATTCCTTTTTCCTTCAGTACATTTATTACAAGCGTGTGTGTGTGTGTGTGTGTGTGTGTGTGTGTGTGTGTGTTGTTTTAATTTGGATTTGAAGTCATTATTTTGTATACCAGAGGAGGTCAGAGGACAGCTTTCAGGAATCATTTTCTCCTTCTACCTTGGGGAACTGGAACAGAATAATACAAGTGAACTTTCAGTAATTTATCACAGGAACATAAAACAACCAATAGGTGTTACTTAACCTAACTGTGTTCCAATTTCTGCTGCCTGGAGCAATGCCCACATTGTCAGACATGGCAAGGATTAAGCAGCTTCTTCAAAGCAGTTAGCTAAATGCCTGGAGCAAAGTCAGTGTCCGGTTTCTGTCGGCTTACATTGCTAAATGGCAATGCAGTTCTATTTTATAAAAGGAGCAAATTAGTCTGACACTCAGTTGCTTCTCCGTCGATCTGGAGGGAGGTCATATCTCTACCAGGATACAGTGTTTAAGAGTCACTGATGGCACAGAGATTAAATAGTATTCTTGCAGAGAACAAGAATTAGAGTGCCACCATTTGTAACTCCAGTTCCAGGGGATTTTGACACTGGCTTCTGGCCTCTGAAGGCACCCACATATGTGTGCATACACACACACACACACACATACACACACACATACACACATACACTTTTTAATCTTAATAAAAATTTAAAACATAAATCCTAAATAAGACTTTTTTAAAAGTTTATTCAGACACTGTGGCACATGCCTTTAACACAAACAATGGGAATGCAGAAGTAAATGAATCTCTGCTGAGTTTGAAGTCGACATAGTGAGTTCCAGGCCAACTAGGGCTATACAGTGAAAACTCTCTCTCCCTCTCTCTCTGTCTGTCTGCCTCCCTCCCTCCCTCCCTCCCTCCCTCCCTCTCCTCCTTCTCTTCTCTCTCTCTCTCTCTCTCTCTCTCTCCTCTCTCTCTCTCTCTCTCTTTCTCTCTCAGCCCTAGAGGTTTAGTCTATTATCATGGCAGGGAGCATGGCAGCACACAGACAGATACAGGGAGTAGTTGAGACCACCATCTTGGTCCACAGGCAGAGAGACTCTGGACTTGGCATGTGTTTTTGAGACCTCAGAGCTCACCCCCAGTGACACATTCTTCCAACAAGGCCACACCTCCTCATCCTTTTCAAATTATGCCAGTCCCTGAGGACTAAGCATTCAAACATATGAGCTAATGGGGGCTGTTCTTATTCAAACCACCACGCTGCTTGAGCAGAGGGGACAGAAATCAGAATCAAGAGCACTCAGGAGATGGCTCTGTGGGTAAAAGCATCAGCCATGAAAACATAAGGACCTGAGGTTGAATCCCCAGAACTCATGTTTAAAAAAGTTCAGATGTGTAGCACTATGGTATATGACGCAGCGCTCCTATGGAGAGATGAGGAGTAGAGACAAAAGAATCTCCAGGACATCATGGGAAAATTTAATGGAAAAATCAATAAAACCCTGTCTCAAAAACAAGGTGCAAGGCGAGGACCAATACAAATATTGTCTCCTGACCTCCACCCTTGCACGGTACATGTGTGTCTTTACACATGCACACAGACATGTATACGCATTGTGTACACACGCACATACACACACATAATTAGATCCAAGAAAAGTCCCCATTGTGTTTCTCCCAGAGCCCCAGCCTGGAGGGAGACTCTCCTCCCACTCTCTTCCCTTCCTAACAAAGGGGAAATAGAGCAGAAAACACTCCGCCAATTAAACACATAATAGGATCAGCACTCACAGGCAATCGTCTGTGCTCTCTGCACAGAGACTGATGGTCTTCCCGTCTCGGCAAACGATCTGTAGCAGACAGTCTCTGGGCTTCCCATCTGGAGGCTGGATGTCTAGGAGAAACGAGCAGAACGGAGGAGTAATCCATTGCTTGGGTTTTGCCTGGTTTTGTTTTGTTTTTCCTCCCTATGCATTCTTAGACCTAACAACCCAGAGAAGTGAAGACTGAGACTGCACATCACTGCATGGGAAACAGCCTGGGGCCTAACTCAGAAGCGGAAGGGAATCTACCGGCCAGCTGCAAAGGAAGATGGAATTTGCTCCCTGTGAAATGAATATAGGGAAAGATGGCTGACCCCTGCATCCACCACACTACATCCTGCTTCCAAGAACCTGATAAGACTACTGCGCATGCACAGCGTCTAAACCAGAAAATCAGCATGACCTAAGAGGGGTCCCACCTTTCTTGGAGTTGTTAGCAATCTGCTTCCTTCTCCCCAGATGAAGTGATGCAGGCTGGGCCGAACCCCAGTGGGGGGAAAATATCTATCTATCATGACGGTCAGGATGTGAATGCCCAAGCCCCGTTATGGCTGCCCTGCCTGAACAGAGTCCAATTTGACATTGGAAGCAGACACATTAAGGAAGGTAGGGTGGTGGTCCTGGCACAGCTTACCCCGACACTCGTGCCCCGTACGGATATTGATGCAGTCCACAGGCATGTGGACCTTATCCTCTATGCTCTGCCGAGTCTGGTCATCGTAGTAGATCAGGTGACCATCTGACCACAGGTCGAACCAATTCTTCTTCCAGCGTTTCAGAATGGTGCCTGGGGGCAAACAGAGAGAGTTGGCTTTGGGTTAGAGCAACAAAGGCTGCCCCAGTGTGCAGCAGGCACAGAAGAAACCACCGATCAGCACAGAATCGATGGAAGCATTCCACTGAGCTGGCAGTGGAAACAGACAGGGCCTGGCCACTCCTACTTTAACAGTGTGGGCACCAGAAGGCTGCCAGTGAAGACTGTACCCCTCCAAGGGAACATTGAGGAAGACAGAGAGGAACACATGTAAAAGCCAAAGGGTAGAAAAGAGGCCTGCCATCTGGATACAATATGGCCACTGTACCTGTGAGCTTCCCAGCTGTGGATACCTGCACAAGGCCCACACAAGATTGAGCCTTGCAACATTCCATCACAGATGGGGAAAACATATGTAAAAATGATAATGACAATATAACTTCAAAAAACAAAATCTCACCTTCTAAGACCATGACACTGCCTAAGGAGAAACCAGAAGCCTGACAAAGGACTTGTCCTTGAGTCTGAGCAAGGTGCCCCTTCATCCCTAACCACAGGAGGTTGGGAACACAAAACTCAAGAGAAGGTAGTCCTCGGGGTCTGGGGCTACTCTCTGAGATACCAGGTAAGGCCAGTATTACTCACTCTAGGCTAAGACTACCCACAGATCTCCAGAGCACAGCACAGCTCCAAGTGGAGAAGAAGTAGCTGGCTCTCCCTGTTTGCCAGCCTATTATTATTTGAGTGGCAGCCTAGGAAACAAACAGCTGGCTCACAGTAGCCATGTCTAGGAGACTGGACCTCAAACCAAAGAACCAAGTTTCCTCTGGAGACAAAGATTTGCTAAACTCGTGCACCTACCAAAGCAAGTCTCCCCACTGATCCTTCTCGGGTCCCAGATAGGACAGGTTATTCCCACACACAGAGGCCAGAGACAGGGAAGCCAAGCTTACTCAGACCTAGCCACCTCAAGTCAGCCATTAGTAATCAAGTATGGAAGAAGGGGGTGGAGCAGAGCCCTCCTTCCTTCCTGGTTCCTTATCAGCTTCATGTTTTCACGAGGACCGTCACAGAGCTCTAAGGAGTCCCAGAGGAGATGTATGGCAAGGGCATTAACCAGACGTGACTGTTTGCAAACGTGATCATCTGTTTTAGGGTTCTCGGGTGTTTCTACTCACTCTGTCGCTGTAACCATCCACTCTTCACGAACGCCATCTCTTCAGCTGCAGGAGAGAGAGCAGACAGGTTCGGGACCAAGAGTGAGGAAAAGAACAATTCACCTGGCTCGTTTCACCCCCTCCACTCCCCGAGCTGAGGAACAACCCAAAGACACGTGGCCTCACACTACTTGACATTTATCAAAGCCTCCTCCAAGAGTCTAACCACCCACCCTTCCTTCCACCTCCTGAGTCCCAGTAGACTCAGGGCAGCTCCAAAAATACTGACACTCAGCTCTGCTAAGGACTTGAGGCTTCTCACGACACACTCAAGTGTCCTAGAGACCTGGAGTCCAGCTGCCTCAGCCTAACTCCAATATGTTCCACAGACTAACATGTCTGGTCATTCCTCACCGGTATCAGATGAGTAGCTAGTTCAAGGAAGAAAACCTTAGATCTTCAAGAAAAACACTGAGAGATTTAATTCCATAAAAATAGACTAGAGAGATGGTTCAGCATGCCCTGCTCTCCCAGAGGAGCCCAGTGTTGTTCCTAGCACCTATATGTCAGTTTACAACCATTTGGAACTCCAGTTTCGGGGGATCTGACCCCCTCTTCTCTCCTCCACAGCCACTGCATGCAGATGATACACTTACAATACACACAGACAAAACACCCATACACATACAATGAAAATAAAAACTGAAGACCACCGCCTTGGGCCAGTGAGGTTGCTTAACAGGTAAAGGCACCTGCCAGTACACTGGACAACAGGAGTTTAATTCCTAGAACCCACACGCCGGAGGAAAACTGACTCCCACAAGTTACCCTCTGACCCCACATGAGCACTGTAGCAGAAGTGTGTCCCTCCACAGTCATAACAGGCATAACTCTAAAAATAAAGATGTACTGGGTAGGGATGTCAAAAGACTAATGACAAATGAGGAAAACCATTACACACAGATGGCAGCAGTGATGTCACACACACAAACACACACACACATACGTACACAGCCATAAAACAAACGTGAATAAACTCATAGGATACCCAATTTGGGTCAAGAAGAGAACTCAGTAGATAAAGGAGCCTGTGACAAAGCCTGAAGTCAAGAGTATAATCTCTAAGACACGGAGGGTGGAACGAGAAAACCTGACTCCCTCAAGTTGCCCTCTGACCTTGGCATGCATGTCAGGGCATGTGTGTGCACATACACAATCAATAATCAATCAATCAATCTGTAAAGTAGAATGTAAATTAGATATAAAAATTAAAGAAGATAATCCGTTTCTTCTCAACTCAGATGACAAAATTCAAATGCTGTGTTAACAGTTTTACCCATTAGCCTGGCAAACTCCACTACCTAGCCAGGGGGACGTGTTGTAGTGTAGAAGGCCTGGCAGGAAAAAGAGATTCCCAAAAGACACTGAGTCTCTCCCTTTGGCTATCAGACTGTAAAACAAGACACCATGGGGAACTGAGATTTCCCCAGGAATCTCAATCTGGAAAGCAAAGGCTGAGGCCTGGTGTAGCCAGAAGGAGAACTATTCTGGAAAGAGAATCTTCACGGACAGCTCATCAGACCACCCTGCAGGAGAGAGTGGGTCAGTGCTGGGTGAGACCACTCCTTGACCAGAACTGGAAAGCATATGTCTGGACCTCTACTTAAACTTCATGTTGGGACCCAGAAGTCAGACTGGTGGGAGTGGGGGCTGTTACTGGATCTCTTCATCTCATTTTCTCAATGTAGACACACAATCACAAACTGAATCCAAAAAAATCAGCCTCCATCTTTTTTCCCAGAGACTGTGAACAGAAACATACCCACTGCTGCTGGCTGCCATCTTGTGATGGGGTGGGGGGGGGGACAGCCCAAAGGCAGCTGACCCTGAAGACAGCTGCGCTTACCAACTGGGCTAATCTGGAAACCCATCTGTGATGTGGTTAATCCCGAGGGTTGATCAGCTTGATGGGACCTAGAATCACCTGGCTGAAGACCTCTGGGCGTGTCTGAGAGAATTTGCAGATCAGATTAACTAAAGCGGGATAGCCCACCCTACATGTGGGCAGCGCCATCCCACAGGCTGGGCTCCCAGAATGAGTAAAAAAGTGAGCGGAACACCATCATTTACCTATCTGCTATCCTGACTACAGATGCAATACTCAGCCTTCCCGTCACGATGAGCTGTATCGCCCAAATTGGAAGCCAAAACAAGCCCTTCCTCCTTAAGTTGCTTCTCAGCAGGCATTTGGTCCACAGCAGCAAGAAAAGAAGCTAATACATCACTCTAATCCAGGGCTTTCTCCTCAGCAAACTCAGAGGTTTGTATTTTAAACTACACAGAATGAGGTTCCCAACACTAACAGTTCGAAACATTCTCCCAATAGAGTTACCAACAGTTAAAAAATGAAATCAGTAACTACTCTCAGAGCACCGACTGTGTATCCATCCTCATCCTAGTCACTAAATGTGGGACAGTGGATCTTGCCAGGAAACTTGGTAAGGGAGAGCGGGTCTGAGTCCCCAGAAATTCGGGTACACACCTAAGACAGGAAGCTGCTCCCTGCCCCCTGCCGGATTCCTGGCCTGGAACTCGTGTCACACTTCCCACATAAGGAACCCGTGACCTGTGGTCACTTCAGCCTAGAACAGAGTTCTCCATGCTAATGAGGTACCCAGATGCCCTGAGGGTTTAGCCAATAAGACATTCTTCCCTGCAAAAGGTATTTAATAACTGGTCCACCCTGAGGAGTTGGTACGCATCCATTTTCCACAATGAACAATCAATAAACAGTTTAGAACGAAGGACTGTCTCTTTCGTCTACCACTGCCCTGGGGAGCATGGGGAAGGCCTTCGCCTACAGAGAGCATTTTAAGTCTCCCATCGGTCTCTCTGTGCTTCCAGACAACTGCAGATGAGCTAAGCCGGAGCTCCCAGCCTCTGCCCCAAGTCTCCTTTGAATCCCGGACTTCATTCCCGACTTCTCTGTGCAGTTTTCTAACAGCGACTAGATGCCCAAGAGTCAGGAAATACCAGCTTCAGCCACCCCCTCCCCCATCTGCATTTTCCCACCCCTGGAGCAGTGTCTCTGCGCTTCCTGGAAACCCAGCCCTCTGCAGTAGCTGCCGCAGGGTGGTACTGGGATAAGGGCAGTCAAGCTCCTTGTATTTCTCCTCCGCAGCAGCAGTGCCCAGCCGCCGGGCGGTACTCGGACCCACAACTAGAGACAAAGATTAATGTGTTTCGTCTACCTTCTAGGTATGTGTTCACACCAAAGAACAACTCACTGAGTAGAATCTGGATTGGAGAAGGCGTTAGACAGAAGTTTACGCATCTAAAGACACAGGAGTGTGTTGGATACATGCAATGCGTGAAGGCTGTTACAGACGAAGGAAACTGGGGTCCCTGATGGGAAGAGAGCCCAGCAGGATTTCCCACGTAGGCCTGAGAACCAGAATTTGGATTCCTACCAATCATATAAATACCAGGATCTCTAGAGTAAGCTGACTAGCTAAACTAGTCAAACTGGCAAGCTCTGGTTCAGGTAAGAGACCCAAGCCTCAATGTAGAAGATGAAGAGACATCAAGAAGATACCCTATGTCACACACACGCATCTGCAGAAACGTATGCTCACACACACGCAACATACACACCACACATACATAAACAAGCAAAATTGAAAAATAAATAGAGGGGAAAAAGACTTTGCTGTAAAACCTTCCTGAGCAGTAATCCTCCCAGTGACCCAAGCAGCATCTGATCCGGGAATATCCTGTCAACCTTCAGTTGAATGCAGAAAATTCTCACTTATCCCTCAGTGCCCAGATGTATCTTTAATGCCAGTGTCCTCTCAAAGGGCAGGGTGCTTCTTGTGAGTGAGTTGGCTATAGTTAAGAGGCCTATTAAAATACAAAGATAGGGCCAGCCAGATAGCATAGTGGTTAAGGACACTGACCGCCAAGCCTGAGGATCTGAGTTCAAGGCCCAGGACCTATAGGATGGAAGGGAAGAACCAACTCTCACAAGTTGTCCTCTGACCTCCGTACACACGTGCACACGCATACACACAGGCTGTGGCTCACACACACACACACACACACACAACTGACTGGGGCTGGAGAGATGGCTCAGCGGTTAAGAGCATATGCCACTCTTGCAGAGGACCTTTGCTCGACTCCCAGCACCAAAGTGGGTAGTGACACAGGACTAGAATCTCAGAGCAGGAGGATTCAAAGTTGAACCAGTGAAGGCTGGACGGTGCTTAGGCGTCAAAGTTTAGACTGAGGCACCACTAGAAAACGCATCTTAGTTTGCTTTCTGCTGCTGTGATAAAACACTGACCAAAAGCAACTTGGTGAGGAAGCGGCTTGTTTGGCCTACACATCCGGGGTCACAGGCCACTGAAGGAACCTGGAGGCAAGAACTGAAGTAGAAGTCACACGGGAATGCTACTTACTGGCTTGCTTCTCTTGCTTGTGCTGCCTGCTTTCTTACATAACCCAGGAGCTCACTTAGTGAGCCGGGCCCTCCATAACAATCATAAGCAAGACAATGACCTGCCTATAGGCCCACAGAACCGCCTATAGGCTTCTCTGATGAAAGCAGCGTGTTGATAGGGATGCATGTTGGATTTACTACTTACGATATTAGGACAGGCTAAGGATTGTGCCAGGGCTTGTCAGACAGGCTCTCACTTACACAGTGTCTACAGAAAGGTCAGAAGAAGCCCTGTCAATGGGAGCACCCCATGACACCTTACAGGTCGCAGAGGGCAGTCGGCCGCAGAGCATACTCCAGAGGCAGCGAAGCTGGGGTGTGAGGCCATGTGACTCAGAGTAGAATAAGGAAGTAAACGGTATTTTTTGTCTTCTGGTCTCCTGGGCAGTCCCCCTGGTAACAGTCCACACAATCACTGTTTCCAGGTTTCTATCAGCAGCACCCTGCCCTGGCCTCTGGCTGCCAGGCCAAAGCAGCATGTGGCACAGACCAGGCCCTCCACCCCAGAGAAAACGACCTAATATACACACAGAGCGGTCCTTAGTAAACAGATCGCCTGGCTCCCCAGCCACATCCTGACCTCCACTCCTGACCACAAAAGCTTTGAGAACAATGGTCTCTGGAGAAATGGAATTTTCCTGGGAGTCTCATGCTGGAAGGGAAAGGCCTGATTCTGCCACAGGGGAGGCAAGTCTCCCATAAGAGAATCCACTCAGGTCTGGCTTGTCAGACCATCCTGCAGGATGGACAGGTGTTCAACCAATGAAGAGCCAATAATGCAGACCTTGACCAGAACTGCTGAGCTATGCATGCTTCTAATCTTCTATTTAAATCTGAACCTCGGGGCTGGAGAAATGGCTCAGCTAAGAGCAGAGAGCAGGCTCAACCCTCAGCACACATCTGAGTGCTCACAACACATCCAGTCACAGGACACCCGACACCCTCTTCTGCCTTCTGAAGGCACTTCGTGCATGTAGTGCACAGACGATTACGGACACGAAACATCCCTACGCGTAAGACAAACGTAAGTAAATATAAAAATAAATAAATCTCCCATCGGGCCCTAAAAGCCAGACATGGGAGGAGGGGTATGTGGCCTTTCACCATCATCTGTCTAATTGGCCTATTGAGGACCTATGGCTGAGTCTACCTTGTTAGTGCCGCTATGGCCCGGGCTCCTGCCATTAAAAACACCAGCATCATTTCCGACAAAGAAATAACACATGCTGAATCCCCAAAATGGAAAACAGGATGTTCAAAACATCCAGAACTCTGGGTTAAAATAACCAAAACTGCGATAGGGCTGGGGTATAGCTCAGTGGCAGAGCATTTGCCTGGAACATGTGTAGCCTGGGGTTCATCCCCCCGAACCAAAGAGAAAGAGAAGGAGAGGGAAGCAGGAAAAGAAAGGGAGGAGAAAGGGAGGGAGGAAGAGAGGGAGGGAGGAAGGGAAGGAGGGAGGGAGGGAGGGAGGGAGGGAGGGAGGGAGGGAGGGAGGAAGAGAGGGAGGGAGGGAGGGAGGGAGGGAGGGAGGAGGGAGGGAGGAAGGGAGGGAGGGGGAGGAAGGGAGGGAGGGAGGGAGGGAGAGAAAGGGAGAAAGGGAGGGAAGGAGAGAAGGAGAGAGGAGGGAGGGGAAGGGAAGAAGAGGAGATGGAGGTGGTGGTATCTTTTTCTCAGAAAGAAAAGGGAGAGGCTGGAGAACTGGTTGAAGTACTTGCAGCCAAGCTTGAAGAGCTGAGTTCACGGAGAGAACCACGCCCTCCAGCTGTAATCTGGTTTATGTGTATACACCTGTGTGTGCCTGCGCACAGTCAATAAATAACATTTTAAATGATTAAATTTTAAAACCATTTCTTTTGGTTTTTCAAGACAGGGTTTTCTTCATTTTAATTTCTGGGTAGGTGTGTCTATATGCCACATGACTGCAGACACCTGAGAAGGCCAGAAAAGGGCCTCAAATGCCCTGAAACTGGAGTTACAGTTACAGGTGATTGTGAGCTGTCCAGTGTGAATGCTGAGAATAAACTCAGATCTTCTGAAAGAGCAGGGCCATGCTTTTAACTGCTTTCCTCTAAATAAATAAAAATTTAAAATATATATATATTTTTTGGAGGAAGGTTGAGATAGGGTTTCTTTGTGTAGCCAGAGTTGTTCTATAACTTGCTCTATAGACCAAAATTAGGCTGGCCTCAAACTCAGAAATTCACCTCCCTCTGCCTCTGGAGCGCTGGGATTAAAGTCATGTGCCACACTGCCTCGCTTCAATTGAAATTTTAAAAGGGAAAACAATTCTGCTAAAAACAAAGGTTATATAACTTTCAGCATCCATAAGTAATAAATAAATACCTGCTTATATGATTTTGGAAAAACCACTGAGAAAGAACAAAGAAGTATCGGTGTGATAAATGTTTCCCAGAACAACATGCTTCTAGATTCCTTAGAACTTTTAAAAGATACTTGGGTCTGAAGGGAGGCAGGGCAGTTGGGAGTCCACACAGTCTTGCAGAGGTCAGTTCCTAGTATCCATGGTGGCCTGCTCACAAAGGCTTGCAACTTCAGCTCCAGGGGATCCATGTGCACTGTACACATGTGCATGCTTTGTTGCTGTTTGTTGTTGTTGCTGGTGGCAAGCTACTCAGGCTAGTTGGTCCTGGTGGCATATGCCTTTAATCCCAGGGCCCTACCACCTACAGGCAGGTGGATCTCTAGAAACTCAAGGATTACTCTATCTACATAGAGAATTCCAGGCCAGACAGGGCTCTGTAGGAAGACACTATCACAAGAATGAATAGATAAAGCATCAGCAAAACAGATGACTGAAACCTTGATGTTCAGAGGAAAAGAATAAGAAATTGAGGAGTCGCACCAAGGAGTAGCAATCTGCAAGGCCCAAGACTCTTCATCAACGATGCAAGAAGTGGGGCTGGAGAGATGGCTCAGAGGTTAAGAACACTGGCTGTTCTTCCAGAGGACCCTGGTTTGATTCCCACACCCACATGGCAGCTATGTGTCTGTAACTCCATTCCCAGAGAATCGGATACCTTCTCTGGGTTCTGCAGGCACTTTATGGATGTGATGCAGACATCCTAAGCACCCATATGCATAAACATAAAGTATAAAAAATCTAAATGTGATTATTTTGTAAATCCAGTGTTAGAAATTGTGGGGCAATGAAGCTTCGCTGTGATGAGAGAAATGGATTCTGAGCCCAAATTCCATACCCATTATTATCCAAGGAAATAAAAGACATGAACATGTATGCCTTCCAAGGACCTGCTTCCATAATCTAACAAAGATGAAGGGCCTCCTGCTAGCTCCAGTGTCGTGGCCATGGCTCTGGCAAGCCTTGTCCTCTCCCCCATTCCCTCTGCCTTGCTAAAATAGTTAGATTAAATTCCTAAAGCTAGGCCCAAAGTCTATTCCCTTACTAGTCCACTTCCTCCTCCTAAGGCTAAACTGACTTCCAAGGTCCAGCTATCAAACCAGCAATCAAAAGCCCCCATTGACTCACCTAAGTAACATGCCCAATTAAAATTAAGCAACTCATCCTAACACGGGACTTCCCCCTTTACCTTTACAAACGAACATCTTCCTGTGTGCCACATCTGGCTCCCCTCTATCCAGAGGCCGGCAGTCCTTTGTCTCACTTTGTGACAAATGTCCCTGCCCTCTCTCCCTTGTTCTCTATCTCTTTGTCTCTTGTTTCCTACCCTCTGTCCCTGTGGGGCAAATAAATCTCCTTTGTGCTGAGAACTAGGTTTTGGGGATCCTGATTGGATACCAGTCTTTGCAGAAGATATTTGATCGAAATGAGAACAAACCTAGTGTGGCAAACATCTTTCCAACCTGGAGCTGAGAACAAGGCAGCGCCCATCAGACCCGAGAGGATGCAGTCAACACTGAGGAAAGCACTCTAGGAAGAAAAGGGAATAGCTAGCTAGCTACCTGAGGGTTCTAGACCACAGGGAGCAGACTGAAGACTGTTTTCCCAGGGAGCACAAGATCACTGAGGAGTATGGCTCAAATTCAGAGCTCTTTCCACATCCTGGGGTCAGTGCCCAAAGCAGGAGAACGCAATCCGGGTAACCACATATCTGCATCAACAGAAATTTTATCTATCATATGTGTGTGTGTGTGTGTGTGTGTGTGTGTGTGTGAATACTGTATCAAACACTGTATCAAAAAGCTGAAAATGGTTGACCTTAGTGAGTTGGGACAAAAAAACTGGTGTTTTTATTCTAAGGCCTAAAGTCATGTTGGGCTTTTCAACATATATACACACACTTCAGTAAACACAAACATGGAATGGAAAACTGCCGTTCCCAGAACGAAAACAAAAACAGTAACAACAACAACAACAAAAAGAAAAAGTCCACAGAATTAAGTGACAGATTCTACCAGGCTGGTGTACTAATTAAAATTCCCTACTGTGGAGAGTTGGAATGTTACAGATCCAGAGACAAATTACCTTGAGCTATCTTTAGCTCCCATCTGCTGCCCACATGTGCATCTGACCTAACATTCTTTCAAAATGTAAACCTTATCATTGTTTTGACTTAGCAGACAGCTAGATCCCTCCCTGCTTTGCCCCACATGCCGGTAATCTAACTGATGTTGCTCCCACGTGCCCTGACCTAAGACTTTGTTCGTTCTATTTGTTCAGCTGGAACTTGTCATCCAGGGAAAAGTGAATCCGTGTTCGGGGCCACAGCGGTCTCTCGTACTCGTCTAAGAACAAACCATATATGCTCTGAGGCAAGAGCTAGGTTTCACACTGACGCATCCAAATTACCTTCAAAGGCACTGCTTTAGCTTAGGTTTAAAGCTAACTTAGATTTCTATCACTGTGACCAAAACAACTTAGGGAGGAAGGGTTATTCTGCTCACAGTTCCACATCATAAGCCATCATCAAAGGAAGGAGAGTGTTTCTTCCGGGACTCTGACCAGGTCACATGACGTCAAGCCTCAATTCTCTCCAGGAGAGGTTGCACCTTTACCATGGGCTCTCCTGACTTCTCACAGGAACTCGAGACAGGAACCAGAGCAGAGACAACATGTTGGGGGCTTGGGGAGGGGGAGACATGCTGCTTACCATCTTGGTCCTCATGGCTGGCTCAGCCTGCTTTCTTACACAGCCCACGACCACCTGCCCAGGAGTAGCACGGCCCACACCAATCATTAAGCAAGACAATGACCTACCTTCAGATTACTTACAGAAAATCTGATGGAGGCATTTTCTCAATTGAGGTTTCTCTTCTAACTCGTGTCAAGTTTACAAAAATTAATTAATTAATTAATTAAAACACCATCACAACTGGCCCCTTGCCGACTTGACACACAAATGTAACACTATTAAACATTAAACTTCCCTTTCTCACTTGACCTCAAGGTCTCATATTAAACCAACAACAAATATTAAAACATCTCAACTTTAAAAAGTCCGAGAGTCGCTAAAAAAGTCAACACTTAAAAGTCCAAAGTTTCTTAAAATATTCAAAGGCTCTCTAAAAACCAAGTCTCTCTACCATTTCAAAGTCTCATCACTGTGGGCTCCTGGTGAGTCTCGGCTTATGTTTGGATCCTGTAATGTGACATAGTGACAAATAGAGCAAATGATAGTGACGCACAGGGATAAACTATGGAGCATGTGGAACTCAGTATGCCAACACCCCCCCCCAGTTGAAATATTTCTGTCCTTCCAGATCTATTCATGTACCCTGGGTACTCTTCCCACCTCCACGGTGAGTATATTAGTCATTTCCCTAACTGCTCTGACAGAATAACTGACAAGAGTCATTTGCTGAAGGAAGGGTTTACCCAGGTCACAGGTCACCAACTGAGGGGACATCATGGCAGTGGGACATGCAGCACCTGGCCACCTTGCATCTGTAGTCAGGAAGCGAAGATACTCAGATCCATTTCTCCCTTTTATTCAGTCCAGAACCCCAGCCCATTGCGGGGTGCCACCAACATTTAGAGTAGATTTTCCACCTCAATTAACCCAATCCAGAAAGCCCCCTCACAGGCAAGCTCAGAGGACTGTGTTCTAGGTCATCTTAGATCTTGTCAAGTTGACAGTCAGTGTTAATGATCATAGAATCTGTTTAACATTGACTCTCCCAACACTTTACCTGCTGGAGAAATAGCTACCCCAGGTTGAATATTTCTGTCAAGTCCCTTCTCCAAAAACACTTGTATATTATTTCAGGCAATTTTACAAAATCTTGTCAAGTTGAAACATATAAACATAAAAAACAAGGCGTAGAAATCTCAAGTAAGTTACCCAAGGTGACCAACTGAGCCAGGATTTGAACACAGGTCTTTTGGGTCCAAAGTCTATACTTAGAAACATTAGCCTTTATGAAGTTTTAAAATATATGCCCATAACCATGCTTCCTATATATTTTAGCTGCTATAATACAGTCACTAAGATTCCCCCTTCCGACTTGAAAGCAAAGAGAATTATCAGAAAATAAAGTAGACGGATTTCATCTAGGTTGGACTCTTGGTTTTGGTATACGCCCTGTTTTTGTTTTGTTGCACCAACTTGACACACTCTTAGAGTTACAGGGGAAGAGGAAACGCCACTGAGAAAAAAGCCTCCATCCATTTGCCCACAGGAAAGCCTGTAGACATTTTCTTGATTAAGAACTGATGTGGGCAGGCCCAGACCACGGTGGATGTGGCTACCCCTGATCCTGGGCTTCACAAGAAATATCAACTTAATTACGTCTTTCCTCCCCCAGTTTGCATTGTACAGCTTTGGGTTAGTTGCTGACACTAATCAAATAATTCTTTAATTTGTCTGGCATCCACTAATGCAGAAGAAAAGGCTGGGGGGGTGGGCAGGGGAAGAAAGAAAGAAGTCACATATGAATGTAAGCTAAAAGCACGGCCAAGCTTTCAGGAGTCAAGGAGAGCCTACCCCTTCACTCTATCTCTAGCTAGTGCTGCAGGAGCAGATTTCTGGGTAGCTACTCTGACAAGAGACGGGATGTGCTTTAAAAAAAAAAAAAAAAAAACTGCTCAGATTTCACAAAAGGCTAAGACAGTTCATAAAACCGTCTCTCGTATACAAACAAAACACTCAAAGTGTTTCTTCAGCTCTGATACAGTTCTCTTGCCTCCTGGCTCCTGAGCCCTGAAGGCCTCGGGGAACCTTTGCTAGTTTTTCTTTTCCCATTTCAACAGCATACATGCTTACTGTTGCAAACTGCTTTATGCTGGAAAGTTCCTTACAGGTATGAAGCCGTATTAAGCATTACCTACATTCAGCAGCAGCAGGCCAGGACTGCCCGTATGACACAGTACCAACACATATGACTCATTACTGACCACGGGGAATGAAAAAGGACAGGAAGGGCAGATACCAGCATTATACTCAATCTACTCTGTATTTTAAGCACACAGGACACATTTGTAATCTGTGTCATAGAAAGGAATCTGTAGACACACCCTATTCAAGGTTTGCGGTTCTGACTTAACCACCGATCTAGGTGACACAGGGAGGCACACAGGACTCAGCATCCTTAAGAGTGTCTAAATCGAGCTAAACAGAGAACCTGGAATAGAGATGTTCGGGCGATAAGGAGAGGTGACAGACACCATAGACTTCAGGGACTAAGAGGGGCAAGACTGTGTCTGGCATGGAAGGTGGCCTCTGTTTCCCCTTCCCTGTAACGCCTCTGGCTGCAGCTGACTTACAAGAGGGCATTCAAAGGTGTGAACTCCCCTCCTTCTCAGATCACTGGCTCCCTGCATAAACTACAACTTAAAAAATTCAGGATCTAGCTAGAGATATAGGAGATAGAAAGGAGTTGGGCAGACAGACAGACATAATGAGAGAGAGAAACTGATTTCATAAATTCAGTCTTTATTATCAGGAGTTTACTTACCCAAAAAAAAAAAAAAAATGTGCTTACACCCTTAATTTACTGAACACCTACTGTGTGTCTGACAAGAAAACACCATAACCCAGTTTTGGCTCCTGCCCCGAGGAAGATCGGTGGAAAACCTCTCACACACATAATAAATACCACAGATACCAGATAAACCCAGGCAAACCCCTGCGGACTAGAGGGTCTCTTCCCAAGCCACCTGCCCAAATCATACCCACCCAAAGTCAAAACTTCTGGGCCCACAAAACACTCCAAACATTCTAAGGAAGGAGCCAGAGGCAACGGTTAATCCCAGCTCACTCCAGAAGGCAAGCCCACAGCACAGGTTGGTGGACACACAGCCATGTTTGGTCAATATTCCTTCAGCTAACACTCACTGCCCTAAGGAAGTAGGCAATAAATCCCAGCTGCCACCCTGCCACTTCCTGTAAAGTGGAACAAATCACTTCCTGCATGGGTCACTTCAACCTATCCTAGTCAAATGAAACATACATGGGAGAGGGGGAGGGCAGTTGGAGGAATTAGTCAGTGTGTTCTGAATGAGCCACGTAGTCTCTCTAGAATCTGTGAGCTTCCCACCTTTCTAAAACACTGGAAACTACTCCACTCCTTTATGAAGTCGCTTTGTAAGCCACTCTGCACCTAAGAGTTGGACACAACAATTTATCCTTACCTCAAATAAAAACCCCTGACGTTTCGAAATCTCGATCTAACTATTGTTACTGCATAACAATAAAATGTAACAAAAAGGAGTTAGGGCTTGCACAATCAAACACGGAAAACTAAAGGCACTATAATACAGACCATGAAAGTGCAGAGGCACAGGAGGGCCCACCATAGCAGGGCAACCCCAGGAAGAAGGAAGAGGGCCGGGGCGGGGGGGTGTCTTAGTAAAGCAGTGGCAGTCCCTTGTGAAGTCACAGGAACTATCAGAAAGGCCAGGCTGGCCCATCATCAGAAGAACCCGCACCACCTCACCCAACATGGGTGGAGAAGGGGAGGGAGGGTCAGGAGTAAGCGGCTCTATGGAAGATACCATTAGGACAGGGGACCCTGGGAAAGGGATGCCTGGGGCTGGGGAGGGTACATAAAAGTGGGCCTTTGGGGAACCGGAAAGGACCCTGAGGAAAGGGGCGGGGTTCGAGACAGGACTGGCCACTGGGTCAGGAGAAGATAAGATTATGGGGGGGAACACTGAGGAATCCCTGCAAGGACCCAGGGGAAAGGGGAGGGGCGCTGGGCTAGACGGACCGTAAGGAAGACTAGGAAGGGCTGGGAGGATAGATGAGGAAGTGGGGAAGGGACAGAGACTTGGAGGGGGAATACAACCAGAATCTGGGACACTAGCGACAAGGAGGAGTCAGGAGATGGAGGGGAATACAATCAGGATGGGGACGCTGGGGAAGGAGGAACGCAGTAGCTGGGGGGGAGGGTACACTCTGGATGGAGGACGTCGAGAAGGGGGAGGAAGCGGGGAAAAGAAGAGAACAGTCAGGATAGGGACACTGAGGAGGAAGAAGAGCCAGGAGCTGGGGGTGGGGGTGGGAGGGTACAATTAAGATTGAGGACACTGGGGGAGCGGGGAGGAGGCAGAGAGAGGCTGGGGTAATACAATCAGGATGGATACTGGGGGAGAGGCAGGACCTGGGTTTGGGGTACGATCAGAGCGGCAGACATTAGGGACGAGGGAGCGGTATGGGTCTGAATGGAGGCACACTGGAAAAGGAAGGCAAGAGCGGGGAAGAACCATTAGGGAAGGTGGAAGGAACAGGGACGTGGGGGGGGGGGTGTCACCGAGGAAGAGAGAGAGGACGAGGGGCTGAAGAAGTGGGAGCGGCCAGCAAGGTTGGAGTTCTCCAGAGCTAGGCTTGGAGAGGGGGTGTTGGCGAAGCGGGTTACCCCCGGAGGGGGCGTGAGCAGGGCCGGACAGGGTACTCGGACCGGGGAGGTGCCAGGAAGGGGTCGCACGCGGGCGCAGGGGGGCACCGCGGGCACAGTCACCTGCGAAGGTTCAGGCCACCAGACAGGATCAGGCTGAGAGTGCAAGGTCGCCGGCTTCTCCTGCTTCTCCGCTGGACGCGCGAGTCCAGGTCCTGCGTCACCGGCTCGCGCCCATGCGCATGCGCGCGAGGCAGGTGCCACCCGGGTGCAGGGCCAGAGCCAAGACGTTGCTCTTAACCTGGGCTGTTATCTGCTCAAAGGTGGCTTTAAGTATCTTGATCTTGGCCTCTAAACACAGAGCTTCGTAGAGAAATGTGTGACAGCAAGACTGGGACAAGCCAAGAGCAAGCTAAGCCTGGGACATCTCGGAGCCAGAAGTAAAGACCTGCATGCTTAAAAACAAGAAGATGGAGAGGTCAAAAATGAAACAGCAAGCAGGGAGCAAAACTGGAAGTCTTAGCAATAACTCACATAGAAATGTTTGGCTTAGAATATAAAATATAACGATTAAAAAATAAATGAGGAAGGAGCCAGGGCGTTAGTACAGGACTATAATCTCAGAACTGAGGAGGCTGAGTTAGGAGGATAACAAGTTTGAGGCCAGCCTGGGCTACATAGCCATGGTCTCAAAACTAGAAAACAGGTAGCATGGTGGTACACAACTGTAATCTCAGCACTTCAGAGATGTGAAAAGAAGATATGAAGTAGGGCCAAGGTTATCGTTGGCTGCTTAGTGAGCTTAAGGCCAGTCGAGGAATTCAGGAGATCCGGTTTCAAAGGAAAAAAAAAAACCTACTTGAATTATAGTGCCTTGTGTATCTCACTGTTTTTTCTAGGTTCTTAGTGTCTCAAACAATGATATGGACAAGACACAGACTAGAAGTCGTCAAAGTGTACATTTCTTTTTAAAAATGCATGAAATACACTCCCTAGAATGGGAACAGCCCAAGCAAGCATAAAATTCAAGACCCCCATGACCTTTTGGAGAGATCGTTTTATGAGTTTAAGTAGAGGAAAGATCAGATGCCATGGGTAGAAATTAGGTAGACCCTTTACCCTGACTGAGGGTTGTTAAGTAGCATTGGACCATCTTTGAGTTGGTGGGTCATACATCCTATAGTTTTGTGCATGTGCCCCCTCATGTTTATACCTGAAACAGTAAACAAAATTCCATTAATATTTCACTTCAAAGAAAAAACGTATATGTATACCCAATGCTGGTTTTAGGTAGACTTGTATATCTGCCTTATCTGCCCTTCTACCAGGTAATGCCTAATCTCAAATTACCTACAGGAGAGATGGGTGTTGCCTTATGAGGAGACCTAAGGGTCTGTCTGTGTGTCTGTCTGTCTGGGAGTATGTATACATAATGCAAGTTCCTACTGAGGCCAGAGATGCCCTTAAGAGCAGCCAGTACTCTTAATTGCTATATGTCTCTCTAGCTCCCAAAATTATCTTTAATGAATATATACAAAGTCATACATACATACATACATACATACATACATACATACCTTAAATAATAGGAAAAAGTTGTTGTATTTGAATATAGTTTGAGTTAAATATGTTTTCCAGGAACTAGTGAAGATGCTTAAGTATCTGCTAGTAAGTTTTCTGGCTTAGTGAAGTTGGCTTTGTGTCCTAACTCCCTGTCAAGAAGGAAGAAGACCCACTATACATGAGTAAAACATTCTCAGAAGGCCCGCTGTGTGTGTGAGCACCTGTCCTCAGAAGGCCCACTGTCCTCAGGCCTACTGTGTGTAAGCACCTATAGAAGGCCCACTATGTGTAAGTGAGCACATGTCCTCAGAAGGCCCACTGTGTGTGAGTGAGCACATGTCCTCAGAAGGCCCACTGTGTGTGAGTGAGCACATGTCCTCAGAAGGCCCACTGTGTGTGAGTGAGCACCCACTCTAGTCCACATGTGTCTGTGCTGAAAGTTTAGTTCCTGGTCTAAGTCCAACAGGGCACACTGAGGGGCCACTCCAGGGTGTCATACTTACTCACCTGTGTTCTGTGGCCTTCAGTTCAGTCAAATTACTTTGTGACTAGTTCCACTTTCTTGTTTACCTCAATTATTAGTTTGAAAAGGAAGTGGAGTGGGTCATGGTGGTGAGCACGTGTGGTCTCAGTACCTAGAAGGTGGAGGTAAGAAGATCTAGAGTCTGGGGCCAGTCTGGACTACAGGAAGAGACAAGAGATAGACCCCTGCACTCAACTCAACAAGCTAAACCAAACTAGAATTTTACTTCCTCAAAAACTTTGCCACCTGGGCCTGTGAGATGGCTCAATGGATAAAGTGCTTGGTGAATATACCTGAAGGCTGGAGTTGGGTTCCCTGAGCCATGTCAAGGTCAAAGAAGAGAAAGAACTCCATAAAGTTGTCCTCTTGTGTGTCCCTTCACATTATAAATGCACACATAGTAATAATAATAAATAATTAATAATAATACACCTTTGCCTCTAGCTAAATGGTTGAAAGGAAAACATTGTATTTTTCTACTAGGCCTTTCTAAAACAAATGAACTGTTTCTAAAACAAATTAAAACTCTTTTTTTTTTTTTTTTAAAAAGTGAGCAATGAATTCATAAGTAAGTCATCAACAGAAGAGAAAGGGTACAAGCAGCCAACATCCTACAAATAAATACAATCTAAAAATACAATTACATTAAAATGAGCGGAATATAGATTTTCAGTTATAAAAGCATCAAAGATAATTAGGAAGAACTCAGTGTGTAGGACGTCAGATAAAGCGATGGCTAGAAATGGATGCTTGTACATCGATAAGTTGGTGAGACTCTCCTGGAGAAAATTTTGATAGTATGGGGAAAGTTTTAAATTAGTTCATCTCAACCAACCATAGTGACCTGCACTGGTACTCCTGCTTCAGAAGGTAGAGGCAGGAAGATCAGGAGTTCAAGGCCAGCCCGGGCTCCATGAGACCCACACAAAGAAACAAACTACAACTCCATCTCTTTAATCCACTTATCTGGGCTGAAGAAGATAGCTCACAGACTGGTCTTCTAGGGGAGCTGAGTTCAGTTCCCGGTGCCCAGTTCATAACTTCCTTATACTCCAGGTACAGGAGATTTGACATCCTCTTGTAGATTTTGAGGGTGCCCGCACTAATGTAAGCATGAACCTCCCCACTCCCCCCGACACACACACATACACATGCACAAATAATTAGAACTAGAAAAACGAGTGATTTGATTTTGAGATAACTACCTCAGTACACGAAGACTCCATCCAAAAATTGTTTGCAAGGATGTATATTGTGCCGTGATAAATGGAATCAACAAAGCCATAGATATAATGTAAACTTAACTAATTAGCAAGATTGTTAAAGTCCATAGCAAGATGAAGCATACATGAAGCTATCAGAGCTCGTAGCTTATTGAGAGTAGTGTAGCTACCCCCAAAGTACAGACACTTTGAAGAGCTTTTCATTTCATTATCAGGACTGTGGGGAGGGGAGGGAGCATGCATACTACCACACACGTTTAGATGTCAGAGGACAAGGCTCAGAGGTCAATTCTCATCTTACACTGTAGGTTCTGAGGATTTGACTAAAGTTATTCGGCTTGTTCAAGAGTCCTTCTAACAGTTGAGTTGTCTTATCAGCTCTAGACTATGGTTTTTAATAATGGCTGTGCTTGAGAAACGGCTTCCTAAATCTGGAGATTTACTGTCAAGCTCTTACATATCCATGAGCTCATTTGCCTGTTCCTAGTGATGGGTGCATTGGTGCCTGGTTTCGGGGCTATAATCAGCAAATTGTTATGGACGTTTCTATCAAGTTCTGCATGATTCCATTCTCTGTGGTACAATTTGTAGGACTGCACATTTAGTTTTGTAAAAGACAGCCAGGTCCTTTTCTGAAGGGATTATGATAACTTTCTGTGTCTCCAGGGGAAAAAAATGAATTTTTATTTTTCTGTAAAGAAAGCCTTCATGAATACTATGTTTCTCCTGATCCCCAACCTGCTCAGGTCCCACTCCATCCAAGCCTCACCATGGGCAGTTGGTGCTTTTGTTTTTGAATGCTTTTTAAATTACACAATATGTTTTTTAAAATTGTATGTATTTCTCCTTTTTTTACACAATGTCCTTCAGTGAAGTCCTATCTCCCCATGTTGATATGTTGAAAGGCTCCTTGTTTCTTTGCTTTCTTTTGTGTCTCAGTTAGAATTTTTTACCATGTAGATGAACTAGGGTACATTGAACCCTCCCCGTAGTAAATGGACGTTAGGGTTGTTTGTGCTGGCTGGATGAGATTGTCAGACTAGTGAAAGAATTCACTGACACAGAAGGTGGCAGAGCTGGGGAGTGTATAAGACTCACGGAGAATGCTGTCCCTGGAGGCATTCTATAGGACTGCTTTGATGGGGAAGCAGGGCTCTGTGCCGGCAGTCAGGTAGCGTGTCTCTATGTCATGGTTAGATCTTATCAGGTAGAAAACTTGTGTGCGGAATCTCTCTCAGCGTGGTGGTGGAAATGGAAATGTCCCTCAGGCTCAGGTATTTCAACACTCGATTCCTTGGTGACACTGAGTGGGTCACCAAGGGTTATGGAACATTTAGGAGAGTCAGCCTGGCTGGAGGAAGTCGGTCACTGGGGGCAGGCTCTGAGTGTTTACAGCATGACCCCACTTTCAGCTCACCCTCTCTCTCTTTTGTGTTTCCAGTTGGAGATGTGGTCTCTCACCTTCCTGCTCAGGCCACCAGATGCCATATCCTGCCGCCAGTGCCCACATTACACACTCTAGCCTTCTGAAACTGTAAGCCCAAGTAAGTTCTTCCACAAGCTGCTTATAGTTGTGTTTTATCACAGGAACAAAAAGTCATGGATACTTTACTTTCCTACTGCTGTGAGAAAACACGGCACCAAAGCCAGGTGTACAGGTGCATGCCTTTAGACACTGGGGAAGCAGACACAGGCAGATTTCTGTTAGTCTGAGGCCAACCTGGTGTACAGAGGGAGTTCCAGGCTAGACAGGGCTACATAGTACAACCCTGCCTCAAAACATCAACAAAACAAACAAATAAACAAATTCTAACAAATAAAGCAATCTCAGGGAGAATGGGTTAGCATGGCTCACAGTTCCAGGTGATAGCCCATCACGGCAGGGCTATCACAGCACAAGAACTTGAAGGAATTGGTCACATGGGATCCACAATTAAGAATCAAAGATGGAAGGATGTATGCTGATGTTAAGTTCCCATTACTCATTTTATACAGTGCAGGGGTCCTGACATTAGACATGATCCCGTCCACAATTAAGATGGGTTTACCCAACAATTAACACACTCAAGATAATGTCCTCCAGAGGCATACCAAGAGGCCCATTTCCTTAGTGACTCTACAATGTCAGGTTGACAATTCTCACTATCACAGAGTCGTATCTAGATGACTAGAGGTGCAGTTATTCATTTGGTGAAGGAATACCTTTTACAGTGTGATTTATTTTTTTTTTCCCTTGGGACTGACTTTGTAAAGACTTCGTGAGTTATAAGGGGTCAAATGACCCTGTTGCCTACAGTGTAGATTCTTCTACAGTAGTGTCATGATGGTCTAAGACAGATTAGAATGTGTTAAGGAGAACTCTTCCACACCATACTTGGAATGAGCAGCAGCCTTGCTCAGATCATATCCTGTCCTGGGTGATAACGGCTCCATCGTTAGGCTAGAAAAGGTCAGCACAGCTGTCTGTCCCAGATCCCAGAATAGCATCTGGAGGGAGCTTCCTGTATCATACTGTTAGAAAGAAAGCTCTCTGGGATGAGTACGTACTTGTTTCATTTTATAAGTGTGTGGTTGCTATTCTTGGCTGTCAACTCGACTACATCTGAAATGAACTAAAACCTCCAAACGGAGGCATCTCTGCTTAGTTTGAAGTAGGAAGATCAATTGGCCTTTTCTATGGATCTTGAGGCAGGAAGACACTCCTATAATCTGGGCCACATCTTCTTCTGGAAGCCTATATAAGGACATGGTAGAAGGAAGCTTTTGTTCTTCGTCTGCTTATTCTTGCCTTGCTAGCAAGTCTACTCTTTCACTGGCATTAGAGCCTACCTCTTCAGGACTCCAGTCTATACTGAAGACCAGCTGAGACATCCAGCCTCCTGGACTGAACACTACTACATTCTCAGACCTTCAGTTCATAGACACCTATTGCTGGATTAGTTGGACCTCATTCTGTAAGTCATTCTAATAAATCCTCTTTCTACATATATAGAGATTCATTCTAAAAATTCTGTTACTCACACAGAACACTGGCTAGTGGAAAGTTATCTGTATGGATAAGCCTTCAGAAACGGAGTTGTTGGACTAAAAGTTTTGTGTCTTTGTGTGCATTGATTCTGCTACACATCTCAGATGGTCCTCTCACCAACTGAACTAGTGGGTGTCCAATTCCTGAGGCTTCACCAACAGAGGATATTGCCTTTTTAAAAATGCTTCCCAGTCAATGGTAAAAATGCCACCTTAATGTTTGCTTGAGGTTTTGTTTTGTTGCTTTTCTTTTTGAGACAGAATCTTGTTGGCCTCAAACTTAAAACTCACCATGGAGGCCAGACAGCTTCAAGCTTGAGGCACTCCTTGTATCTCTGCCTCCAAAGTTATGTGTCTTAAAGTTTTAACCTGAATTTTCTTTTGTAGAGATAAAGTTGACTTTTTTCATATTATTGAGACCTATTTATATGTTCTTAGCTATAAACTCTACTCCTGTCTCTACTGATTATTGGAACTGGCTCTTATTGGCCTCTGGCAGGTCTCAGAATACTAAAGAGATTAACCCTTTGTGGTGTTTCATTCTTAATCAAGTGCCTTTTAGTTTTGCTTAAGGTGATTTCTCCAAAACATTTATAAAAAATTTAATGGAAGCCAGGTGGTGGTGGCGCACGCCTTTAATCCCAGCACTTGGGAGGCAGAGGCAGGCGGATTTCTGAGTTCGAGGCCAGCCTGGTCTACAGAGTGAGTTCCAGGACAGCCAGGACTACACAGAGAAACCCTGTCTCGAAAAATACCAAAAAAAAAAAATTTAATGGAGTCTGTTCTTTCACTAGTGGGCTCTGGTAAAGCTTTTTTTTTTTTTACCTGCTAATCTACTTCCCCGCCCCTCCAGCCGATGTTTCTCATAGGCATTGTTTATGGTTTTTGAGAGAGAAATTCTTTACTCCATATTTAAAAAGAAATTTCCCCCATGTTCTCCTCTTTTTTGTTTCTGCGGACTAAAAATGTAAGCCTTTTTAAAAATTTAGAATCTATTCTGGTACATGAATTATAGTTACAATTTATACTGTTTATGCTGGTTAAATTTTGCCCCCCACCCCCGTACCATTTATTTAACGATCCTTTTTTATCCTTAGCTAGCCAGCTATGTTCGCTGTGGAAAAATTGGTGGGAAAAGCCAGGCATGGTGTCACGTCTTTAATCCCAGCACTTGAGAAGCAGAGGCAGGCAGACCTCCAAGCCTGTGTCAGAGCCTACATAGGGTCAGCTGTCAGGTTAGCAGCCAAGACATCAACATGTAGATTTTTCTGAACCTTTAAAATCCAAATAATAACACCTAGTGATATGAAGTACTTTATCAAATATCAATTTCTACTGATTGTTTTAGTGTACTTCTGGATTATCTATTACATTCCATTGGTTCGTTATCTGTGCACTAGTTGCCTTATCGGCTGCAGCCTTTAAATATGGTTTCATATCTGGTAGGACGTTTAATAGCCCCTTCTTTACTATTTTCTATTCCCAAACATTTCCTGGCATGTATACTCTGTGTGTTGACTTTTCTACTCTGTGAAGCCAGTGTGGTTTGGAGTTTGCTCTAAGTGCTTGGTAGGTCCTAGCTCTGTGACAGATGCAAGCTTATCAGAGTAAAAATCTTGTGGTGGCCTTGGAGCTTAAAGATCAAAAAGAAAAAGGGGGTGGAGAGACGCCTCAGTGATTTTTTTTTCTTCTCTAGACAGAATTTTTCTGCATAGCTTTGGCTGTCCTGATATCGATCTTTAGGCCAAGCTGGCCTCTAACTTAGAGACCCCCCTGCCTCTGCCTCTAATATGTTGGAGTTAAAGGCTGCGTTTGCTGCTTACTCTTATAGAGCACCGGAGTTCAATTCACATGATGGTTCGTAAACATCTGTAACTCCCTCTTTTGATCTCTGCAGGAGTTAAGCAGGTACATGGCAGTGCACAAACATACATGCAGGCGAAGCACACACAAAATGAATACATCTATTTAAAGGGGGGAGGTGGGGAGTCCCAGAGATGGCGCAGAGCAGTTTCCAGCACCATCCCACGTAGGAAAGCTCGAACCTCCCGGTAACATGCCAGCACTCTTGTGAGCAAACCCCCACACAGCTACCCACTTACACGTATATTAAAATTAAAATCTTAGAACTGTGCACCGTAGCTGTCGCTTCTGGAGGCAGAGGCAGGCAGTACTCTAGATCTGTTAATTCAAGGCTATCCTGATCCAAAAGGAAACAACAAAACGGGAAACTGCTAAAAAAACAAAACAAAACAAAAGACCGGGAAAAGGAATTATTGAACATAATGCGAACCGGAGTACATTTCCTTCCGAGGTTACTACGGGCCATAGCTACGTTCTACAACGCAGTTTCCAACCGAGTTTTAGCCGGAGCTTGAGCAGAGGCTCGCAGCCTCGGCGCGCGTCCCAGCATCCGGGCATCTCGCGCAAGCCTCTCGGGGCGCGCGCGCGCAGCTGCGTCACGTGCCCGGCGCGCCCCCGGCTGGCGCGCGGCGGGCGGAAGTGAGGTTTGTGAGCTGCGGTGTCTGCGCAGCATCGGCGGTAGCGGGGGCCGCGGCGAGGCGGGCGGGAGGCAGCGCGGGCCTAGCGGTGGGCCGCAACCGAACGTCGTCTGGGCACTGTCCGCCGCCGAGCCACACGCCGTGCCGGCTCGGGCCGGCGCGCGCCGGTCCCGGAGGCGCAGGCCACCGTGAGTACGGGGAGCATGGGGGCCGGAAGTGCGGCGCTTTGTGCAGCGCCTGGTCGGGCCGCGCGGGGAGCAGGGGCGCCGCTTTGTCCGCGGCGGGCCGGGGGGCGGGGCGGGAAGGTCGCCGGCCGCGGGGGACACTGGCCGCCGCAGACCTGGCGATCCCTCTTTCGCAGGAAAGCGTAGGCTTCGGAGGCTACCTTAGCAAGGGAAGGACGTCCCGGGGCATGGCCCAGGTTCATCTGAAAAAAGAGAAGGACGACCTGCTAGCGGGTCTGCGGCTGGGTATCTCTTGCATTGTCTGAGCTGATTGTTTTAATTACTCAACGTAAACATCTTGGAGTGTTCTGCGTGCAAGGAGGGTTGCTAGTGAAAAGGTTCACACGTGTGCATATACACCTTAAAATTTAAAAAAAAAACAAAACAAAAGAAAGGAAAAAGAAAAGGTTTGGTAGTTCCTACGCCTTGAACTCTCCACTTCGCCTTGTGTAAGAGAGATTACTTTCTGTAGTATGACAAGATTTTAAATTAGAGTAGTTCTGGTGCAAGCAGTCAGACAGACGGCCTTTAAAACTTCGGTAGGTCAAGGGCTAATGAGTGGTTTTGGCTTTGACAGCCAATATTTGAGAAATCTAGGCCACCTTTCCTAATGCCGAAGCTACTGTGGTGGACGTCGTTGAAGGTCTTGCTTTCTTTAGTCTTTGTATAAAGCAGGCGCATTTTTGGTAGTGTCTGTAGTTTACTTGTGCAAACATTTTTGGGATGTTTTGACATCAAGAAAACCTTTAAGGATGTTAAATTAATTGTGACCAGAACCAAGTGAAAGTTAAGGTCTAGTAGATGGAAGCTTCAGGATTTTCAGTTGTTTGCCTCTGCTTTCACCTAGGAGGTGATTGAGAAGCCGGTGATAGAATTGCCCTCCTGACCTCCTGACTCTAAAGGTGGAATGACCGCCTGTAAAGGCCAGTGTCTGGAACCCAGAAGGGAGAGGAAACCCGTTGTTGTTACTGCCTTTTTAACCAGTCTCAGATTGATTGTGCTAGCTCCACACCTGCCTTTCAGACCATTTTAATGTTAGAATTGAGAAGAAAAAAAAAAGTGCATTTTAAAAATAATTTTCGAAGGTCCTATGGTTTAAGGAGTTGTCTTCCTAACTTGACCAATGGACGGTTAATTTTTATGGACCAGTTCAGGACAGTTTCAAAGCATGAATGTATCCGTGTATCAGTAGTGATACCTGCTTCTGTTTGTGTTCTGTAGTTTTGTTTGTTTGAGATCTGACTGTTCTCTAAAGAAATATGTGAAGTTGTCCTGGAAGGTTGCAAACAGCAGTGAATTCTGAGTTTGAACTAGAGAGTTTTCTTGCAAGATATACTCTTCCTTGTTATCAGACACAACTAAAACTTTCCAATACTGATATTTTTCTAATCAATCTGTAACGTATTTGATCATCTAATCTCTGCTACAGAGACAGTTAGAGCACCCTGAAATCAGTGTTGTTGATATGAAACACTAAACTATAAAGTGTTGCAATTACCACTTCATCTAAACACTAGTGTTATGTTTTAAAACTCGCACTATGGGCTGGAGCAATGGCTTAGCAATTGAGAGTGCTTCCTGGGCATGCAGAAGACTCCAGTTCTTTTCCCAGCACCTGTTTTAGGCAGCTCACAACTGCCTGTAACTCTGGGTCCAAAGGATCTGACACACTCTTTAACCTCCACGGGCACGCGCCCCACAGCGCACACACACACACACAGCAGCTCACTCAGAGGGCACAAACGTAAATAATACAAATCTATCTTGAAGACTTTAATTGGGAGGATCTATTTCATAATTATGTCTGTTTCCATCCTGATCGGAGGACTGAACCTGGGGCCTTAAGTACTCTACCACTGAGCTAAATCCCTAACCTCACTAAACACAAATTCTAAAACAGAAAATCTCAAAAAAGAAAAAAAATACCCTCTCATTTTAATGATGCTTGTGATGGTTGCTGACTGTTACTGTTAAGGAATTCTGCAGTCTTTTTACAGGTAACAGTTAGGGTGGTTTGTTCTGATTCAGGCATCAAACCACCGGTAGCATTCCCACAGTTGAGTAAATTCAAATGAGAATCCTCGGAACTTTGAGCCTGCATTCGGTGTGGGAACTTTGTCCACACTAGCTCAGAGTAAGGATTGGCGGTTGCTGTTGTCCAGTGGCACTAGAGAACCAGGTGGACTGCTGCTCCAAGTATCTCCTTTGCTTTCTTGTACAGGCATAAAAGTACAAAGCCACACTCTTTGCAGCCATATTCCCCACATACTGAAGTAAAGTTTACTAGCATTTTGCGGTATTTGCCCTTTTTAAGGAAATTTTTCAATTATAGGTATCATTCATATTGTACATTCTTTTGTACTCTAAAAATTTACATATTGGCATATTATCTTAGTCAGGGTTTTTCTGCTGTGAACAGACACCATGACCAAGGCAAGTGTTATAAGGACAACATTTAATTGGGGCTTGCTTACAGGTTCAGTCTATTATCTTCCAGGTGGGAACTGGGCAATATCCAGCCAGGCATGGTGCAAGAGGAGCTGAGAGTTCTAAATATTTATCTGAAGGCTGCTAGTGGAAGACTGACTTCCAGGCAACTTGGGTGAGGGCCTTAAGCCCACGCCCACAGTGGCACACCTACTCCAACAAGGTCACACCTCCTAATAGTGCCACTCCCTGAACCAAGCTTATACAAACCATCACACATATAAACACAATTCTGTTACCATAAATAACAAACTCTGCCTGTATTCACTTTTGTACTATATTATTAAAACATGTTTTTTACAGATATAAATCATAATCTAAACAAAATCCACCTTTTGTATTTAGAGTAAATCTAATTTTATCTCGAACATTCTCCCTCACCTATGTGTCTATCTAAGAACAGACATTTGTCCTTGAGAATGCCGCTCCTTTGAGGTTTGTGTGATTTGCTTCCTAGTCTCATTCCATTTGTTCCTCAGACTCCTTGACTTTCCTATTAGTGGACATTAGGAGCTGGCTCCATGTGACACTTGGAGCAGTGTGTCTTGACTGGTACCTAGTAACAGACTCCTGCCATGTGAGGGTACAGATAATGTCAGGAGTTAGTTTGATGTAGTGATAGATGATAGATGTTTCACATCTGCTAATCAGGTGTGCTTTGATCATTCTGAGTTAGACTTTAAATGGCTTAAGTTAAATCTTGTTACTGAGCTCACAGTCTTTGAAGGGAATCTCAGCATTGAATAAATAATTCAAGGAGGGCTTTTGTATTTGGACACAGAACTGATGGTGTCTTGGGTTTCCTTTCAGCACACTAAGATGCTTTGCCAGATTGAAAGGGGAACTGTACTGTTTTCTTTTATCAGTCTTACACTGTTTTTACCTGTCTCTTCTGGCACTGAGGTGGAACCTAGGACTTCAAACATGCTAGACAGGTAGTTGCATTGCTTCTTAGTTGTATAGCCCCAGCTTGCACTTCTTAATTCTTTAAGACTTGTTAATCACATTAGGGAACGTGTATCATTAGTCTCTGGAGTAGTCTGATTTCCCTAAAGGCTGCTCTTCCTTTCTTGGCTCTGGCAGTGCTAGCACAGTTCTCCTTATTGCTTCTCCTCTCTTTGGAGGAGTTCCACCAAAGCTTGCTCTCTGACCTCAAAGCACCCATTTCTCTTTTGGCCCTTACCATATATTTTGTCTCAAACCAGCATTAATCATGATTTTTCTTACTCCTTATAGTAGCTATAATCTATATGTTAAGTGAAACAAAAAACTCACTGTCTTAGGTTTCCTTTGCTATAAAGACACCATGGCCAAGGCAACTCTTCTTATAAAAGACAACATTTAATTGGAGTTGGCTTATAGGTTCAGAGGTTTAGTTCATTATTGTCATGGTGGGGAGCTTGGTAGCATCCAGGCAGACACAGTGCTGGAGAAGGAGCTGAGAGTTCCACATCTTGATCCACAGGCAGCAGAAGGGACTGTGTCATACTGGCATACCTTGAACATATATGACCACAAAATGGGCCTCCATAGTGACATACTTCCTCTAACAAGGCTAATACCACTTATTAGTGCCACTCCCTATGCCAAGCATTCAAACACATAAATCAGTGGAGGCCATTCCTATTTAAACTACAACACTCATCTACCATATTTGGATAGGAAACGAAGGTCTGTGTTTTTACTTTTGCAAAAAGTATTGGATTGAATTTTTCTAGTCTGTAAACTTAGAAGGGAACCTTGACTTGCTCTTGTTTTCTCTGTAGCCTTTACATGGCACTGTGCTTGTCTTAAGCTTGATTAACAAAGGAAATCCACTGGTTGCTCAGAGTAGGGAACTAGTTTGGAAAGAATTTACTTCTTGGGAGATGACAGTTGAAACAGAGTCACCGTGTACTTCAGAGGAATGAGGATTGGCAGTTGACAGTTCCTGTGCTCTTGAAGTGTGACAAAGCACAGGCACCTTTGCTTCTGGTGTGCCTCTGACCCTTGTTTTCTCCATCCATAGCCTGTACTGTTCAGTACCTGTGAACTCATGGTGGTTGTGAAATTGTGATCCTCTTGTCTCTACCTCCCAAATATAGATGTAGGCCACTAGACCCAGATATAGATACACATACATACACACACACACATTTATATATAAAACATGTATCATATACTATATTATATAGTAATGTGTAAATATATTTTATAAAGATATATATTTATATGTAAATATATTGTATATTTTGTTTATATATTACATATATATTTGTATATATAAAGTGTATAATGCATATAATATGTATATGCATGTATACATACACATGTATACGTGTGTGTGTGTGTCTGTCTGTCTGTCTATATAATTTTTTTGAGATAGTTTCTCTGTAGCCCTGGCTGCCCTGGAACTGGTCACTCTATAGCCCAGATGGCCTTGAACTTGGAGAGCTACCTTCCTCTGCTTCCTGTGTGCTGAGATTAAGGACATGCATCACCACTGCCCGGCTTTTATTTTAAAGAGCAATTTTGAAAGCTGGAGAGATATCACAGTGATTACTAGCGTTTCTTGCTCTTGAAGGGACCCAAGTTTGGGTCCCAGCATCTACAGTAAGTTCCTGACCACCCTGTAACTCCCAACTTCAGGGGATCCAACACCTCTCTGGTCTCCATGCTACAGTATTGTGCCCTACTTTTCACATTATTATGAATGTTGTGTGTTTATTGAGATAGGCTCTTATATAAGCCTAGACTAGTGTTGAACTCATGGCAGTCCTCCTGCCTCAGACTCATGAAGGCTGGGATTACAGATAGAGCTATTATGCTAGTCTCCTCTTTTCTTTCCTAGTGGGCGATTGAATCCAGTGCCTTGCATGTTCTAGATTTTCACTTAAGAAAGACTCAGATTTTTTAAATACTTTTAAAACAATTGTATGAAATTTCATATTCTGGATGTTTTCATTTAGTTCTCTGTTACAAGGGCATTGAGATTAATTGTAGAATTTTTGACATTTTAGGTAGGGATGTGATAGATATGTTTGCCTTAGTCCTGATGGATTGAAGTGAGTTAGGAAGAAAAGACTGCTGGGTCCTGATTTGGCTTGGTACTGTGGTTATTGGGACACTCGTGTTTATTTTCTGTTCTCTGTTGGTTAGGAGCAGCAGAAAATACATTGTTTTGTAGTAGACTAGAATAACATTTGCTGCCTGCTCTTTTGAGACTAATGGTGAAAATTTGGAAGCAAGAATTTGGCTAAATCACCTTTTTTTTCCCCCTTTTAGTTCTTGAAATCATGAATCCTGTTTATAGCCCAGGGTCTTCTGGGGTTCCCTATGCAAATGCCAAAGGAATTGGATATCCAGGTAAGCAAGTTGAATTTTGTTTTCATTATTGAATGCTGAGTACTTTTTATATCCATGTAGCATAAATAGTTAGTTACAGTAGACATGTTGGCTAGTTTTATACATGTAAGTCAGATTCAAACTAGAGTCATTTGTGAGGTGGGACCCTCAGTTGCAAAAATGCGCACACCAGATTACCTGTGGGGCATTTTCTTTTTTTTTCTTTTTTTTTTTTCCAGGTTTTTTGAGACAGGGTTTCTCTGTATAGCCCTGGCTGTCCTGGAACTCACTCTGTAGACCAGGCTGGCCTCGAACTCAGAAATCCTCCTGCCTCTGCCTCCTAAGTGCCTTGTTTAAAGGCGTGCACCACCACTGCCTGGCTGCATTTTCTTGATAAATGGTTATTGTGGGTAGTGTCACTCCTGCTCCTGGACTGCATAAGCAAGCAAGGTGAGCAAGTCCTGGGAAAGAAGCAAAGCAGGAAACGATGTTCTACCATGGCTTTTGCATTGATTCCTGCCTCTCGGTTCCTGCTCTGACCCTTCAAACTAGACTGTAAGCGCTAAGATGAAAGCCTTTTCTCCTCTGAGTTGCAGATGAAAACCGCTTTCGTGATAAGAGCTCCTGTTCTTAAAGTATTAACACTAGTTAATGGAGTAGCTGAATGCATCTGGAGCCAGGGCAGTAGCCAAAGCCCTGTGATATTAGTTTGTTTACCTATCAGTCTTGATTAAGATTTGGATTCTCTGACAGATCCGTGGTATGTCTGGTCTCTCTGATGGATAAAACAGTTGGGGAAGTCCTAGGAGCTAGGTAGTCAGATAGATGCATTGTGTGCCTATGGAATCTTGGGCCAGCTTGACTTCAGTGCAAAGGCTCATGGGACATGGAGGGAATTCTTCCCCAAATGCTGTCTTGTGTAATTTTTGTTCTTACTGTTTGTTGTTGTTTGTTGTTTTCGCGTGTATTTAGTTTTAACTGTTTTATGTGTTGGAGTTTTGCCTGCATGTATATGCACCATGTGCATGTCTGGTGCCTATAGAAGTCAGAAATGGAAGGTGATGCCAGGGTCCCTGGAACTAGGATTAGGGGCAGCTATGGCCACCATGTGGGTGCGAGGAATTGAACTTGGGTTGTCTGCAAGAGTACTCTTAACCACCGAGCCAGATCTTCAGCTCATTTCCTTATTTATAATACCTGGTTTTGCTTGCATCCATTTATTCCTTGTCTATCATCTTTTTAAGTGAGTTATTGTGCTTATTGTGTGTGTTACTGTGTGTGCTGTGGTGTACATGGGTGCTATTTGGTGGACTCTCAGACTTTAAAGATAAGCCTGTATTGTTCCTGGTTTCTGTCGGGGCAGTTTTTGCTGTGACTGTACCTCTATAGCTGTTCTTCTTTCCCTCTGTCCTCTGTTGTCTTTCAAATACTGGTTTTTATTTGTTTGTTTGTTTTGCCGTGCTGTGACTAGATACAGCATTTTTATTTTGCTCAGCATTTAGAGGGCTTTGTGGATTTAGATTTTCTCCCCAATAGTAGAGTAGCTTTGTAGATAGTGCACTACTTAGGTTGGCCATATCCTAGTCAGGGTTTGAGAGAGCAGCCGGGTGGAGAGTGCCTCAGACTGGGTTGCTCAGTCATGGAAGCCTCCGCCAGCATCAGGTACCAGGAGCACAATTGCTGGTGGGAGGAGGCCGCCTTCCTCCACTCAGTTTCAGAGAAGAGATGCTGGTGCAGGTGCCAAATAATGTATCTGGGAATTGCTCCATGCCAGTGTGCGGGCTTGCCTGTTCTTTTCGTGCTTTTGTATAAATATAATAGCCTGTCGTGGAATGTTCTTGTTCAGCCCAGTTCCTTCTCTGTGTTGGGGTTACTTGAAGGGTTTGCTGGTTCCCAAGTGTTGAAGGCAAATTAGCCTGATGCTTTTAATAACTGTGTTGGTGGCAGTGACCAGCAAGGTAGAGTCCAGGAAAGTAAACACAGCTTCTAGGACACTGTCCAGCTGACTTGGGTAGAGAGTGTCCACTGTACTCTTGGGAGGAGGGGTTTCCTCTCCACCCCTCCCTTACAGCACCATGCTGTCACCCTTGAGTTTTAAGAACTGCCATCAGTGGAGTTGGGGTTCATGTCAGGTGAAGTTTTTGTTTTCCCTTATTGGAGTTTTGCTTTTCTATATTCATCTGTGTGGGGCCCTGCGGATTTGACTGCCAGCACTGAAAGTGGGGACACACACACACACCCTGTCTTGTGTATCTTTTGACATAGTTCATGGTCTTCTTTGAAGTCATTATCATAAAATGATCAGTATCATAAAAATGATTAGTGCTTAGGACCACTTCCTACTGTCCACCCTCTCGATGCTAAGGCGGTGGAGGTGAGGTTGAAGGACACGGGGTTGGTAACACTGGAAGGCCTTTTCAGGACAGGTGTCAGGAGCACGGGGAAGAAGTACCGCTGAGCCTTGCTGCGTGAAGCCTGCGGACTGAATGGTAGAGAGACTGAGCTTCTGCTGTGATTTCACAGTCAGCTGAGGAAGTGTGCAGTGACCTTCAGTCAGAGCTGTAGCCCTGGGGGTTTGTGCTGCCTGGGAGATGGGCTGTGGTCAGTTTGGGTCATGGTGATGGGTAGCATGAGTTCCATATGCTGAAGGGATGGAGCAGTCAGTACAGGTATAAAGGAGCAAGGCTCCTCGGGAGATGGGGAAGTGGGGGGGATGTTGATGCCCACACAAGTGTGTCCTGATCCACTCCATTAGACTCAGTGCCTGCTAGCTCACTGTTGGAGGGCTGGCATAGACTATGGTACAAGCACTGGCGCACATGGCTTCCCGAAGACTATGAGGGAGACATGAGGAAATTTCTCTCTCTCTCTCTCTCTCTCTCTCTCTCTCTCTCTCTCTCTCTCTCCCTCCCTCCCCCTCTCCCTCTCTCTCCCTCCCTCTCTCTCCCCCCTCTTCCTCCCTCTCTCTCTCCCCACCTCTCTCCCTCCCTCTCTCTCTCTACCTCCCTCCCCCCCCTCTCTCTCCCTCTCTGTCTCTCTGTGTCTGTCTGTCTGTCTGTCTTATGGCCTGTGGATTATGATCTAGTTAGTGGCATTTCTGGTTTTTATAAAAATACATCATAAAAAGTTTTTGTTCCTAACTAGTTCTCTGATACCTAAGCAGTATCCTGCTTAGGGTGAATTGATCCTGCTTGACCTGGCTTGCTTTGGGCCTCTGGGTTGGTCCATAGGACATTGATGAAAACCACTGCCCTTGCTGGCCACATGAGTGATAAAACATTCCGGTATGGCCCACTCACTGTCTGACTGAAGAAGGCAAGTGAGAAAGAAAGAGTCCAGAAGAGAACCTGACCAGTTGTACTGAGGTAGAGGAGGATCCAGTTGAAGACCATGGGAAGGAGTGTGGAGGCTCCGGATTTATGCAGGAGAAGAGAACTGAGCCCTTGCAGGGGTTCCTGTGCACTGTTGGAGGGGTGACTTCATTGCAGCACAAACCTTAGGCTTGTTTAGGACGCTTTGGGCAGGTCAGGTTGTGAAGCAGGAGTGTCATCAAGAATCTGGTCTTTAACAGCTTGTCAACACCCTATGGATTACTGGGGCTGGTTTAGATGATCAGACTGGCTAAGCAGATGCCCCCTCCTCCCTTACCACTCCTGTGTGCTCCTCCCCAAGCTGTGCACTCAGGTGACTTTGCCTGACAGAGGAACTGTTTTCAGCTAAGAGAGTGATCCTCAACCTGTTGGTCTCGACCCCTTCAGGGTTCATGTAAGTTGATTTCTTTTTCCCCTTATTGGGGTTTGCTTTTCTATATACATCTATGTGGGACCCTGTGTCTGAATGACCCTTTTCATAGGGTTTGCTTAAGACTATCAGAAAACAGATAATTTATATCACATTTATGACAGTAGCAAAATTACAGTTATGAAGTAGTAATGAAAATAATTTTATGGTTGGGGGGGTCACCACAGCATGAGGAACTAACTTACAAAAGGGTCTTCCTATTAGGAAGGTTGAGCAGCACTGCTCTAAGGCTTTATGAATGGCTGCTTTGCTCTGCTCTGTCTGCCACATGAGTGGTCACAGCCCCAGGATGAAGGTACCTGCCCCTCAGCACAATTTGATTTCAATCCCCAGGACGCACATCAGGAAAGGAGAGAACTGATTTCTGTATGTTCACAACCCATTGGAGTACACACACACACACACACACACACAACACACACACACAATGGTCAAATGTAATGAAAACAACAGCAGCAACATTGAAAATCTCTCTAAAAGTCATTTCCAAAATAAATCTCAAGAAAGAGCTTATAGATCTTAGTAAATAATAGCTCGGGACTATCAGAGTGGGGCGACAAACTGCATGGAAGTTAGGAACTATCCCAACTGTTGAACTGTGTAAGGCATATAAAAGTACAAAGGCTGTGTGTAGGTGTTTTCATTCGGGAACCCAGAGCATTGCGGCAGGTAGCGAGGAGCGCCATCATCACTGGGCTCATTTGAGTAGATTAATTGGGTACTGCTACACCCTCCCTCCTTCCACAGTTTTGACTCAGTGTGGGTGAGTGGACTGTGCCACTAGACAGAACTGGTAAAGTTGAGCAGGCGCAGACCCTGGGGACTCTCAGAATTGAATGGCAGGAGTGGAGCCAGCTCCCTGTCAAGCTCTACCTGTTCTGGAACATGTAACCATGATACCCCACTGAGAGGACCATGGCAGCCAGTCATATTCATAAAAGCTTGGAATTCTCCATGCTAATGAGGTATCTTGATAGGCCTCAAGTATTCAGACAATTAGCTTCCCTTCTTGGGCATTCCTTCTCACAAAAGGTTCACTCGGAACCAAACCTGGTTCTGCCCTTGTCCAGGGCTCAGCCTTCCCCTTCCTGCCTGGCAGTAGATGCCCGAGGGGAAGTGCAGACCAATGACACCCCACACCCCCTTCTCAACTCTCAGCTGTGTCTGGGTACACAGGAGACTGGGAACCACAGCAATCCTCCCAGATCTGCTGTTTCCCACCCTAGAAAACATGGACTGAGGACTCCCCTTTCCGACTGTGTTCTTTCTCCCATGAGCGGCTTGCTGGTGCCCCACTGTTGAGGTAGACACCCAGCCTGACAGTAGAGTGCTTGCCAAACAAGTGAGACCTTGAGTTGTGTTCCATCATGCACACACACACACTGGACTGACTCACAAGGACTGCATTTGGACATTAGCCCTGGTCTGTGCTCTCCGGCCCTAGCTTTGTCATTCTGGGAGATTCCTGAGTGGGTTATGATACATACCACTGACCTTTAATCTCAGCACTTGGAGGTACAGGCAAGGATCCCAGCTTCAAAGTCATTCTCAGTTACATGATGAGACTGAGGACAGCCTGGACTATATGAACTCTTATCTCAAAAACAAAACAAAAGCAACAAAAACCATTTGAGTACCCTTGAGTTCCCTTCAGGTACCCACCTCTGGGCTGCCTCAGCATAGTCTTGGTAGGAAAGAGAAGCTCAGCTCCTGACAAGCAACAATGGCAGTGGTCAGGGCTTTGGGATGCTTGGTTCTGTGCCCTGAGGGTATGAGGGCCTCCTGCTGGCCTGCTGTTAGGTCAAGCAGAAGGGGGCACAAGGAATCTGAGGATTGCTGGGTGGGTACCCAAGGGTCTGTTTCCTGGCAGATACCACAAGGGGTAAAATTCTGTTAAATATCTTACTGATATCTGTATGTTTGTGGCTGTGGGTTAGTCTGACTAAAGACTCATGTATTATTAAAAGTAGCCATGGGTGCTGGAGACATGGCTCGGAGGTAAAGAGCACTTGCTGCTCTTGCAGGGGACCTGGCTTCTGTTTTTAGTACTCAAGTAGTAGTTTCTAACTGTCTGTAGTGTCTGCTACAACCAGGAGTTCTGACACCATCTTCTCATCTCTAAGGGCCCTCTACTCACTCATGTGCTACACATACAGATAAGCATACATGCCTGTAACTGCCAGCACTCCGTAGGCAGTGGCAGGAGGATCCTGCCACCCTTTCAAATAAAGAAAACTAATGATCTTACTTGGATATGGATTCTGATAGTATTTTCTCATTCTGGGCTTCTTTGAGGTTAATTATAGCCTTTTTAGTAAGATTTGAGTTTAATGATCCTGACAACCTGGGCTCCTAACTGGCCAACTTGAGCTGAGGAAGCTGGGAATTAAAATTCAAAATGTGAAGATGCCTGAAATGAACTTAGAAGTTTGAAACTGTCTAAGAACAAGAACAAAAAATACTAGCTTTTAAATAAAACAATCTGGTTCTCTCTTTGTAACTAACCCTCATCCACTATCGGCAAAAAGTAAGACCTGGGAGAATCCAAGTTCACTTTGAATTCTGGTTCTTTACAGCTCTGTGTAGGGGATCCTTGTGAGGATAGTGACCTAGAGTACAAAGCTAAACACTCTTGTTGACTCACAGATGGTATGATTCTGGGGTGGAACTGCCAGGGGGTTAGGCTTCGAGATTCCATCTTGTATTCTTTTTCCTTTCTCCCCTCTTCCCTTTTTCCTCTCCTTTCTTTTCCTTTTGCTTAAAATTACGACTTAGCTATTCTTTGTTTACCAGACAGGGTCTTGCTATATAGTCCTCACTGGCCTGGAACTCAGTTATCTACCTGCCTTTGCCTCTTACATACTAGAATTAAAGATGTACCACTATACCCAGCATTACTTGTTGAGTCTTAGAGTTATTTTGGCCCTGTAATTGACCCTAGGACCTCACACATGATCAAGTGCTCTGTGCCCTGACGTGCACTCAGTGCGGCTGTTCTGGACAGTGGATCCTGACTCAGTTTCTCCGTGATTTCCACCCCCAGCCCCAAGTTGTGGAGTGTGAACACTGATGTATAGATCTAAGAGTCTAGGTTATGTTTGTGACTCATCACAATTCTAAGAAAAGAGGATGACCAGAAATGATTTTGTTTTGAACAGGGCGTGTGGAATTCAGAAACAGTGAAGAGGCATGGTGGTCAGGTGGCTGCATTTTCATTGCTAATGCTGTTCTGTGTGTTTCCCTGCAGCTGGTTTTCCTGTGGGCTATGCAGCAGCGCCTGCCTATTCTCCTAACATGTACCCTGGAGCGAATCCTACCTTCCAAACAGGTATGTACTACATGACAGATGTCTGTGTCTCTGGGGAAGAGGTCTGGAACTGGGATTTGTGGTGGCGTCTTTCTACATTCATAAATGAACTTGTTGATGAGTGATCAAACTTCAGGGCTCAGTGCATGTAAGCTTTGCTTTACTGAGTTTCTCAGATCCACCCGCCAGCTTCAGGGCTGCACAGGTAATTCTTAGTGCCCAATCCCTTTCTTATGATAGGATAGGATGTCCTACTAGAGACTGAAGGCTATTTTGTCACTGAGTTTTGCTTAGGGTGCTCTGGTTATATTTTTAAAAGCAAACTTTGCTTTACATACACAGTACATGCAAACATTCTCAGATTTGAGAACTTGCTGGTTAAAATTGAAAACGAGTTTGTTTGGTTCTGAATTACATAGAGATTATTTAGTGAGAGTTCCTCCTGCAGCCTCTGCTGTGAGCTGTCAGCTTCTCTTGGGACTTACTTAGAGAAGACATTGTCATTCCTTTGAGTGTGCCGGCTGGCTCATGCTTTGATGTAAGAGCTGAGCTTGTCCCGTGGGACACGGCTGTTGAGGCTGCTGGGCCAGTGCTTTCCCCACACTCGCAGTCGCTTTGGGTAGATAGGAAGCAGTAATTCCCCTGCTCTGAATTCCTTCTTTGTGACTCATAAGTCTGCCCTCTTACCCATCTCTCTGGGCCTAGACTTCTGCCTTCCGTAGCTTAGACCCAGAGGAAACCTTGGGCTTGAGCTTTCTGCTTCAGAGTTGTCTGTCTTAGGTTCGTGTTCCTATTCACTACAGTCATGAGTGTACATGGTGGTGTGTGCAGAAGTTTTCATCTCTGGGAGACAAGAGTCTCTGCTTTGATCCCCTAGTTCTTTCCCAGAGTAGCCTCTTAGCTCCTCCTCCCTCTTGTGATTTGTGTCTCCTTGCTCTCCTGCGCCTGCCACTGAGACTGTGTGACACATCTTCAGCAGTTTTCCACAGTGCTACTCAGTAGGGCACCAACAGTTCTGCCACCCTGTTCCTGTTTTAAGGCATATTACGTTCTGTAGCTTCTTTTAAAGCAGTGTTCTTGTATATATAACTAACACACAGCACATATCTGTAATGTGCATTTGATCATTTCTGCTGTGAAGTATACCTCTATCACAGTTGGCAGTAAACATACCTGTTTGGGCAAATTTGGTTCTGTCCATTTCAACTTTACTGGGCTCCAGAGAATCATAGATGTGTTTTCTCTTGCTATAGATGAGTTGTGGTTTCTAATTTTTTATATAAATGGAATCACACAGGAGGCACTGGGTCATTTTTGGCTATCTTTTACATGGACTCTGCTGTTGTTGTACCTGTTCCTCCTTCCTCCCTTCTGTTGCTAGCTTCTGCCCAGTGTATGGGAACATCGCTTGCTTGTGTATTGTTCAGCATTTGTACTGCTTGAGTTTAAGAGTTTGTATTTAAAATTCATTTAGCAAGAGAAGTTTTCTGGGTTTAACATAAGTCTATGCTTTCATTTGTTGAGTAAATATAAAGGGTGAAGAAGCTGATTTAGGGCAGGTAAGAGTCTGCCACAAACAGTATTCCAGAGTGACTGCTATCTCCATTCCCTGGGTGTGTATTTATTAGTCCAGTCCTCTGTGTCCTTGGCAACTCTGGTATGAGTAGTTTTTCCATCCTAGCTGCATTAATGGGTATCTAACGATTTCCTGTTGTAGCTTTGATTTGAACTGCCTTGACAGTAACATTGATGATCTTTTCATGTGTTAATTTATCATTTGACTGTCTGGTAAAGGTTCTGCTTCTGGGCATGGTGGTGCAGACCTGTCCTGCCAGGTACTCTGGAGGCTGGTACAGGAGAATCATATGTTCAAGGTCTGCCCAAACTACAGAGTGAGTTCAAGGCTAGCCTGCACATTTTAGACTCAGTTTCATATCTTTTTATATGAAGGAGGAATGGGAATGGAGAGATGGTTCAGTAGTTGACAGCAGTTGCCACCTCTGCAGATTTTAGGCCCAAGCACCCATGTGAGGCAGCTCACAACAACCTATAACTGCAGCTCCAGGGGTTGACACCAACACACACATGGGTGCAGACACGTTACGATTAAAACTAAAGTAAATAATGAATAAAAACAAAAGCAGAACAAGAGCTTTGGATAGGGTCAGTGATGGAGAAGTTGCCAGCTTGGGCAAGGCCCTGGGGTTAGTCCCCACAACACCCTCTGAAAGGAGAGATTGCATGCCTCTTTAACTCTGTCAGTAAGTAATTTTATTTTATTTTCTCTGTGTGAGCATTTGTCTACGTGTATGTATATGCACCATGTGCATGTCAAGTCCCTGCTAAGGCCAAAAGGGAGTGTTGGTTCCCCTGAAACTGTTGTGGGCACTTGGACATGCTGGAAACCGAGCCTGGTTCTCTACAAGAGCAGCCAGGGCCTGGAACTGCTGAGGTGTCTCTCCACCCCACCTTTTGTTTTTTAAGACTTATTTATTTGTGTGTGTGTGTGTGTGTGTGTGTGTGTGTGTGTGTGTTCCTTGTGTTTCTGTGTACCATATGCAGGTACCCCAGAAGCCAGAGAGAACATCAGATTCCCTAGAGCTGGAATTGCAGACAGTTGTGAACTACTTGATAGGGTACTGGGAACTGAACCTAGGTCTTGCACAAGAGCAATATGTACTTTTAATCATCGAGCCATCTTCAGTGTGTGTCTCTCCCTACTCAGGGGTGTCTTGAACTCCTGGGTCTCAGCCTCCTGAGTAGCTGGAACTGAGATGTACTACTCTCTTGATTAGAGCAGAGTTTTGAAAGAATTTTTTTGTCAAGTTCATGATTACAGAGGTTTCTCTCCCCTACCCCTACCATCACCTCACTTTTGATACCTTCCACAGAGCATAAGTTTTCAAAATTTGATGAGGTTATCACTGCTCTTTTGTGGATTACATTTTTGGTATTCTGAAGATCTGTCTAAAATCTTCACTTTATCGTCTTTCAGTTTTAGCTTGTACACTTGGGGTTAATTGTGTGTAGCTCTGGGTTAAATTGAAGTGCATTTCTGTGAGTTAGTGCTTCCTGCTCACACCCTGTGTGCACGCTCTTTACTCACATGCTTTACTTACACCTCTTTCTTCCAGAGTACATGCTGATAGGAAAAGGACTGAAAACTTCCAACTCATTTTTGTGATTTTCCTAAAAGAGCCTCAGGTTTGTTGAGGCCACTGCAGGTGTTCTTGCCTAAAGTCGGGGTGTCTGGAACAAATGCAGCCCCCTTCTCTCAGGTCTCCTCCTGTCTTGTTCACTCTTCAAGACTGCTCTCAGCTGGATCCTTAAGTGTGAAAGCTGAGATAAGCAATAACAGGAACAGTGGCCCAGGGTGTGGCCTCGGAAGCCTTTGCCAGGCCCCTTGGCTGACAGTCTCGTGGCTTCATAGTGCTGGGTTATCTGTGTTGGTGTTGTCAAAAGACTTGAAATAAAGATGTTTCTCTGAAATTGGTTAAGGCAGGAGTATCTTGGAAGGCCTTGGTGTCCCACCATACTGTTGGCACCTGATCTAAATCAGAGCTGTGCACTCTTCTTTTATCAGTCTTTGAAAAATTGTCTCTCTTTCACAGGGCCCAGTAAGGAGGGACGTTTCTGTTTTCTTGATATGATCTAGCATAGAGGCAGCAGGTCTGTGGGGCTTCCTGGGCACCTTTGCAATACTGTGATCCTTTTTATTTTTTTTAAAGATTTATTTTTATTTTGTATGTGTAAGAGTGTTTGCCTGCATGTTTGCCTGTGTACTGTTGTGAATTTTGTGCTGGCAGAAGCCAAAAGAAGGCACCAGATTCCCTGGAACTGGAGTTCCAGGTGGCTATGAGCTGCCATGTAGATGCTGGGACGGAACCAAGAACAGTGAGTGCTCTCAACCCCTGAGCCGTTTCTCGAGCCTCCTTTTCTTAATTCAGTTGTATATGTGTCACAGGAGCCTGAGAACCTTGCGATTTGTGGTGGCTTTGGTGATACATGTTCCATGATCTGGATGGAGATCCATTTATTTTGAACAAATGAGGGCTGCAGACAGATGAATTTGGAGTGGGCTTTTCATGCTTGTAAACTCCTTGGAAACTGAGCTAGTGAAGGCTTAACTCAGTTGGTGACTGGTGACATTCTGGGAACTTTGTTGGTATTGTGGGAGAATTAGGATCAGACTTTGGGCTGTCTTGGCATTAGTGCCCTCTGGTCCTCCTGGCCCTGGCCCATTGACTGGCATAGGTATATTGATGATCTGAAAGCCTCAGGGAAAGGTAACTGATTAGTGATCACTGTAGCCATGGCTGGCCTACACACCCATAGAGATCTTCCTACCTCTGCCTCTCCAGAATAAAAGGCTTTGCTGGAATTAAAGGCTTTGCCACCATGCCCTGCCAAAGCATGCTTTTAAAAGGTGAACTTGTTGCTGAGAGATGCACTACAGCAGTAATTAGGCAAACACAATACACATGCAGCTTAGAGCAGGTAACAGTTCCGTTAAGCTGCCTATCACAATGCTTATATGGCTTTGATACTTGTTTATGAAAGATATTTAACAATAAATAAAAGTATTATAGTCTTTTTTTTTTTTCTTTCTAAATCCAGAATTAGGTCTCTGAAATGAGGTTCCAGGTTTGCTTAAACAGAAAGCTTATTGTATGACCAACTGTTTGAAATAGCACTAGAGTGTTGATTGACAGGAATCTTTCCCTCTTAAAGGTATATATGCAGACGCTAACAACACCTATGCTTGCAGAAAGCTTCTTACAGTTAAAGCAGAGGGCTGGGGGTGGGGCTCAGTTGGTAGAGTGCTTACCCAGCATACAATCCACATGCTGCGTACAGCCTGCATGGTGGCTCATTGTGGGGCTAGGGGATTGGAAATGCAGGGTAAGCTGCTCTATAGCGAATGTGAGGTCTTCCTGGGCTATGAGACACTGTCTTAGGAAGGAAGGAAGGAGGGAGGGAGGGAGGGAGGGAGGGAGGGAGGGAGGGAGGGAGGGAGGAAGGAAGGAAGGAAGGAAGGAAGGAAGGAAATAAATAAATAAATCAGTCGTTTGCTACCACCACGTTAGAATGCCTGCGAATGCCTGCGTGTCCTGACTGTATTAGACTCCTCTTGCTGACTGCTGTCGTTTTGTTGTGGTGGGAGGCCTGCTGTTGTTTTGTTGTTGTTGACTTGTCAAATTCAGTGATAAGGATTCTGTTGCTCTTTTGACCTTTCGTTCTATCTAGAACCTCTCAGGAGACTCAGTAGGACTCTTGAGATCTCTAGGTGTGTGTTTCTGGCCCATGGGCTATTCTAGTACTGTGCTTTCTTGGTGCTTGTTCAGGAGCCCTGCTTCTACCATAGCCTGGCTCCTGTGCTGAAGCCCTCTTCTGCAGGACCTGGGCTTTTGCCTTCTGTCCAGTTCTTGCCGCCTTTCTCAGTTTCCATTTTGCTTTTGTGGAGTATTTCCTTCAGTAGCTTCCCAGGAGATTATGAGAGAGTTCTGGTGTAGAGAATTTTCCCCTGTAAAAAGCATTTTCTGCATCTGTATCTGACTTCTCAATAGTTTTGTCGATGTAGACATGTGGACTAGCAGCCATTGTCCCTAGTGAAGGCATCACACTGAGAAATGGACAATACTGTTGAATACTTGGAATGAGGATCTATTTAATGCTACATATTGAATCTGTTTATGAAGCCGAATGTATATCTTTTGCCTTCTTTAAATCTGTAACAGCTTACCTAACCTTAAAAAAAACTTTGTTTTTTAAAAAATGATTTTTTTTGTTTGTTTTTGTTTGCAGTGCTGGAGATTGAACCCAGGGTCTTGCACATGTTAGGCAAGTGCTCTGTTCGAGCTGTGTTCTTGGCCCTTTGTGTTTTGTTTGTTTGTTTGCTTGTTTGTATGTTTGCTTTTAAGATTTAAACACTGACATGTGTGAGTGCTTGCCTGCATATATGTGTGTGCCAGTGCTTGAGGAGGACAGTAGAGTGTGTCAGATCCCCTGGAACTGGAGTCGCCATTTGGGTGCTGGAAACCGAACTCAGGTCCTCTGTAAGAGCAACCAGTGCTCTTCTTAACTGCTGAGCATTCTCTCCAGCCTACAGTGTGTGGTTGGATTGAGATCTTACTGTGTAGTCTAGGCCTGTCTTGAATTCTCCATCCTCTTGCCTCAGCCTGAGTGCGAAGAGCCTAAGTGTAGTGTTACACCCTTAGAGAGTTTTCAGTAGAAACAGTTTCAGGTGCATCCCTAACTTGTGAGAGTGCAGCCACTTCCCAGTCACTTGCCATGGGTCGCTACCAGCTGAGTCACTGTGTCAGCTGTATTCCATCAGTGTTCCTGTGTTGTTCTGAGGCAGCTCTCATGTATCACTAAAAGTGTATGTAACACTAGTGCCGTGCCTATAGCATTAGTTACTAGTGCTCCCGTTTGTACGTGTCGTCTGTATCACGAGTGCTTCTTGTTGTGTTTTTGATTCTGGGCAATGGTGTGGGCCCTGTTTTTAAGACCAAGTGAGAACTGACTAGCACCACAGATTCTGAACATGGAACCACCGGAACACTCAGGGTCTGCCCTCAGGGTGCTGCACACTTGAGCATTTTGTTGTTTGGTTTGTTTTGTATTTTGGTTTTTCAAGACAGGATTTCTCTGTATAGCCCTGGCTGTCCTGGAACTCACACTGTAGACCAGGCTGGCCTTAAACTCACAGATCTGCCTGCCTCTGCCTCCCAAGTGCTGGGACTAAAGGTGTGCACCACCACCGCTCGACCACTTGAGCATTTTGATTGTCAGTATCTCCTTCATGTGATTTTAGTGACCCCTCAGAGAATTTTGCTCTCTCTCCCTTTTGTATTTTTGGTTTTAGGCAATCCCTCCACGCTGGCCTCAGATCCATAGTCTCCTTCGTCAGTCTTCAGAGTGCAGTGACTGCAGACACATACTTGCATACTCAGTTTTGGCAAGATGACTCAATTGAAATTCCTGGAAATAATGGGGCAGAAGCTAGATTTAAATAATTGAGTAGGAATCAGACTTAGCAAAGCCACCTGTTCAGCTATTGTACTCTCTGGCATGATTGTGTTTGTGATAAGTGAAGGCCTGGTTTGGAGGATGGCAAGGTATGCTTGGTTTCTCTGCTCCGGTCCCGCATAGTTCCTTTTGTGACAGTCTTGCTTCCACCCTGAGTTGGTTTTCTCTCCTGCATCCATGCTGCTGTGAGCACTCTACTTCCCTGCTTCCCTGTGTTTCCTGCTAAAAGTCAAGGACCTTGTGTAGAGGGTCGGCTCTTTCCTGGTCACCTTCAGTAGGACCTGGCTCAGTGGCAGGTCATGACTTGTTGCATAATGAGTACTCCCTTGGGAGCTGTTTGGGCTGCCCTGCTCCTTCCCCTGCTGTGTGTGTCACTGAAACCTGAATGGATGGATCCTACATGGCTTCTCCCAAACTTAAAGATGGCTTACAGGTTTGTTGTGGTATAATTGGCATATAATAAAGTTGAGCATACTTAAAAATTTGAGTTTCAGAATGCATGTACCATATCTTGTAAAGACCAGGAGGTGAGCAGTGGGAGAAAGGGATGGTGTTAGCTGTTTACCCTGTAACAGATGTCCAAGGTGGGCAGCTTCCTTCTCAGAAAGGATTTATTAGGCTCACAGTTTAGGAGATTTCCATCCACGATGACTTAGTCCCATTATTTGAATGTGTGGCCAGGCAGAACATGATAAAGCAAAAGCCCTTACCTTATGGATTCATCCCACAGTACCATATTCCAATACATATATCCTGGTGCATATATCCCAGTGCATTTCCCCAGTGGTCTACAGAATTCACCACTAAACCCCATTCTCTTGCACTACCACACTGCAGACCATCCTTTTGGAGGACTCCTTCAGATCCAAGCTATGATGGTCTCCTTATGTGCTCTTGTTTTTTAACTTGCTTTATAAATCCTAATAGAAAATCTGCATTTTTTGGCTTTCTTGGTAAAGCACCAGTATTGAAAGTTGATATATTAAAAATGGTAGATATTGTACAAGTCATTAATTCTCTCTACTAAAATTAAAAATTTCAAATTAAGATTGTTTATACTTGGTTCATCCTTTAAAGTGGAGACACAGTTTGTGCACAAACACTCACGTGTTTAGTGTGTGCTTGGACGGTTCCCACAGGTGGGCTTCAGCACCAGCTGTCAGTGGGCTTCCCTTTTCTCCCTTCCTGATTTCTTCCATACATTTAAGACTTGGATTTCAGAATACATATGCCATATATCTGTTACTTTTGAGGTGGACAGACCAGTTGTTGGATATGTAAATGAGATCATTTGTTATGTGGTATACTTTGTCTGGCTTGCTTTGGAAATCCAATAGGTTTATAATTTGTAATTTTTTCTTAATGATTGCTAAGTAGTGTTTATATCAGAGTCTCCTATTGATGTGGATTTATGTGTAAGGCTGGAAAACATGTTTTCCAAATTCTGTTGTGGCTCCTAGTGGGGTTGTTGCTTGCATTTCTGAAACCTGTCTGTCAGAGCTTGTGATTCTGACACACCCATAGACAGCCAAGTGTTCTGTGCCACAAGTTTATAGCAACAAAAACACAAAGGCCATCATGCAGAAAGCCTTTGTAGAGAGTAGGATTAAGGAGACCAGCAAGCTGTCCTCAGAGTTGAAGTGCAATGTTGTGCTGTTCTTGGATAGTTGTACACCACCACCACAGTCTGCAGTTGCACACTTCTGAAAGACTCCGGCCTCTGCCCACTGCCTAGTTTTCAGTCATTGAATTCTTCCAAGGGTTTCCTCTCAACTGTTTGCTCATGCATGTGTCTGGCTTCCACCCATATGGCTATCTTAGAGCTTTTCTTGTGTGTCAGCAAGACACTGATCCACAGGACGCACCAGAGTCTGGGAATTAGCACCATGATTGGTGGTCGGAACTCTCCTGGCCTCAAGGAAGACCCCCATCTCTGCCGCTCCTTCAGGAGCCAGCTAGTCTCTTTGCCCGTGTGGAGCTCTTCCTCAGCTTCATTACCTATCCTCATTCCTGTGAGGATAGCTGTGTTAGAACAGCTTCTGGAAGTAGCCTCGTGTGGCTGGAGGGCACCATCTTCTCTTCCCTTCTTCTTCATGCAGCTTTGGATGTTCTGTCCTCTTTTATTTTAAGAAATGACTTGTGTATGTGTGGAGGGGAGTCCAGGCTCCTGGAGGGCAGCAGAGTTGGTTGAATCCTCTGGAGCTGGAGTTGTGAGTGACCCTATGTGTCTGGAACTGAACTCAGGTCCTCTAGAAGAGGAATATGTGCTCCTAACTGCTGAGGTATTTCTTAGTATCTTCTCATGACCTCTGTTTAATAATCTGCTTTAGTGTTTAGTGTTGATATGTGCAAGTCAGCCTACCCCCTGACTCCCGACTTTACACTAAAGTGCTTTGCCAGGCTGTGACATTTTGTTGGTTTATTTAATTTCGCTGTAATGAGCAATGTCCTGCTTGCTTGCAGTGAAGTTTCGTGTGTATACGCTTATTTCCCTAAGATTAGACCTTAAATGTAGGATGAAAAGGTATATGTGCCATTAATACCAAGTCGAGCTGAGAGAGACCATAGCAATTTCTATCCAGCAAGACAGGACAGGTTCTTGTGTGAGTATGTGCTCTGCAGAACTTAGCACTGCACGTGCGTACTTGCACGCAAAGCATAGAGATCCAGATAGAAGAGAGGGGGCTGTAGTGGCAACAGGGCTCCACTGTGTTCGTGATTGGTGGTGGCCCTGCAGAGTTGTCCTTGTCTGGCATTGGCTAGGTGAACTCAGGCCTTTGGCTTCTTTGTTCCAGGCTACACTCCTGGCACACCTTACAAAGTGTCCTGTTCCCCAACCAGCGGAGCTGTGCCACCATACTCCTCCTCCCCCAATCCTTACCAGACAGCTGTGTACCCAGTGAGAAGTGCCTACCCCCAGCAGAGCCCATACGCCCAGGTATGCTTGGGCATGCCCTACACCTGGGGGAGGGTTGGTTCTATCATCTCCCTACAGCCCTGGGACCCTTTGGCAGTTTTCTCTGTTTTCTCCACAGCAAGGCACATACTATACACAACCTCTGTATGCAGCACCTCCTCATGTCATTCACCACACCACGGTGGTGCAGCCCAATGGCATGCCAGCAACGGTCTACCCTGCTCCCATCCCACCTCCTAGAGGCAGTGGGGTCACCATGGGCATGGTTGCTGGGACCACGATGGCCATGTCAGCAGGTGAGTCCTAGTTCTTGTGTGTTCTGCAGCATCTTGAGACCTGCTGAAGTGGGGAGAGTTCATGAAGCTTCTGACTCATGGCCTTCAAGTCTCATGGCCTCAGTTATGGGAAAGGACTACTGAGTCCACCCCTTCTCTTCCCTTTCTCCTTTCAGGAACACGCATGAGTCAAGTGGCCTTCCCCCTGTGGAACTTAATACCATGCCTCATTAGTGAGCTAGGTGGCCATGTGGCAGTAGGAATAAGGAGTGTTTAGGTAACCCTCATTTGACTATTTCAGTGAACAGCCAAACTGAGCAGTTCCAGATGGGCCAGCTGTCTCTGTTGTTGAGAATGCAGTAATGAGAAAGTTTCTCTAAAAAAAAGCTGGCTTTGTGTCGATAGAGGGAATAGCTGCTTGTGAAAATCCTATGCCACTTATTGATCAAATCAGGAAAGGGAGTTGGGACATAACTCCATGGAAGCTTGAGGTGTGATGGCAGGTCTGAGGATGGAGCCACCTCTTGACCTTTCAGTGTTTGTAGCTGCCTTTAAGCTGTGCCATGCAAGATCACTTCATTCTCCATGACTGAAATCTAAGGGAGAAAAAAATGAAGCCATCCCTTACACAATTTTTTTCTGGATGTCAGCATAAGGAAATGATGTCAGCTCTACACTATGGGATTCTGTTTAGTTTCTGCTTGGATGTTTTGAGTCTGTTGTTAAAGAACACTAGCGTAGACTGCCGCTGCCTGCCTGGGGGCAGCTCCCTTAGGAGTGTGGGCAGCAAGGATGTGCCTCCACCTTGACGTGGGGAGGTGTGGCTTAGCCTCAGCCATTGTGAGGCACAGCATGACCTCATGCCTGTGCTCATGGTCTTTTTCTCTCTTCCCCTCGCTGTCCTCTCCCTCCGGTATACAACTCAGTGTGTTGTGAAACAGGTCTTCAGACATTGACCCTGCAAGTCTAAAACTCCTGTACCCATTAAACAGATAGGTCATTCTCTTTCTCTGAGGTGTAGCATCCACTATTCCCTGTCTGAATTTGACAGTGTTGAGCACGTCATGTGAGTAGGGACACACTGTGCTTCCTACTGACCTCTCACTTAGCACACTGTTCTCCACACTCACCTCTGCTGTCCGTGTGCTAGAATCTCCTTCCTGTTTAAGGAGAGTAGACTCAGTTTGTCATTTTGTAGTCATGTGATCTACCAAACTCAGTGTGCATGGTCTGAAGAGGAGTTACAAGCATACTGTGACCACCGACTGCTGTGCTAATAATGCCTTTCAGCACTTTGGATAATTCGTTTGGAGTTTTGACCCTTCTTGTTCAAGACCAAGACCATTCCTCTTCCCCACCCAACTGTCCCCCAGACCCCACCCCACCCCCACCCCCACCCCCCACACACAGAGCCAGGTCATGATGTGCTATCAGAGGCCACATGGTAGAGCTCTCTCTAGTGGTCACTTGTGCTTCCTTATGAAGTGTTCTTTCTTCCAGGTACCCTGCTGACTGCTCATTCTCCAACTCCTGTAGCCCCTCACCCGGTCACTGTCCCCACGTACCGAGCCCCAGGAACACCCACCTACAGCTATGTGCCCCCGCAGTGGTGATTGCCCTGCAAATTAATGTGAGTATTAGTGAAGGATGTGGCTGGGTGGGCCCTGCTGAGGAAACTATGAAACTGAACAGATAGAAGCACTGGTCCAGTTTGCTTGTCTGCCGGTGTGGTGAAGCACTGAGCACGAGCACCTTGAAGAAGGGAGGATGAGCTTGGCTTACAGTTACAATCCATCATAATAAGAATCTGAGCAGGAACTGACGAACAGACCGTGAGGATGGGTGCCTTGCTCCCTCCAGCTTGCCCTACTTGCTCACCTACCTTCCTTACAGCCTTGGTCCACCTGCCCATGAATGGCACCTAGGCCTTCCATCCTTACGTCCTTACCCTTATTGGATATCCCAGTAAGGAAGGAAAGAAGCAGGGAGAGCATTGAGTGTTCACTGTCTTGCTGCTTCGGTAGCGGGCTTGTATCACTTCTGTTTACTGCAGTGTGTAGGGCTGCAGGTATAATGGGGCAGGGGGCACAGGGTGTGTCTGTGAGGTGGGTGAGAGCCAGGTGCCGAAACGAAGCTTTGGCTACTGCTGCCCTCTGGAACTTGTAAAGCACAGGTGCCAAGAGCCTGTCTGACTATTGTCATTCTTTCCCAGATTTGAGGATGGAGCTGTGCAGTCACTTCATGAGTTCCACAGCTGGTGCTGCAGGCCTTGTGCCTCCAACCAGGACTTTCTTCTTAATGCTCCGACACTTAGCTAAACACGACTGCGTCCCAGCCCAGCAGGTCCCAGCTCGCTAGTCTCCAACTAACTCTGTGGGTTGGTTTTAAAGCAAATCCTGTTTTGTGGACTGCCTGGCAAATTTTTTAGCTAACTGTAATGATAAAAAAGGGAGTATTACTCTATTCTGAATCATATCTAGTTGAATGCATGTTTATCAAAACAAAAACAAAGCTTGCTCAATCTACCTGCAGTGACTGATGCAAAACCATCATATGCAAAACCCAAAGGACTGGACCGTGTTCACAGCCTGTTACTCACGCACCTCTCTAATGTATGCTGAGTCTCAGTTACACTCGTGCAAGGGATGTCCTCACTGAAGCGTGGGGAGTACTGGAGGGACTCTTAGGGTGCTGGGTTGCCAGTTATGGACACAAACTTGTAGCTTTCAGCAGCCTGGTTTTTTGGCACTGACTGACTGATCCTGGAGGGAGCTGCAGGGACTGGGAGAGAGAGAGAGAGAGCGAGCCTGCAGCAGCTCCAGATAGCAGCAGGGATAGTGGGGCCCCCTCTCCTTCATTTCAGCTGGAGTGTGCTCTGGGAAGCAGGGATCTACCTGAAGCTTATCAGGAAATATAGGAGCTTGGTGAGCAGTCCAGCTGGGGTGAGGAATGGTCTGTGTGTCAGAGCAGTGTCTGCCATCTGAGTTTCCACTGTCTTACAGGATAATGTTTTGTGTGTCTGTTGGGACCGTTGGAAAAGTCCATTGTAGAGGAAAACTATCTTCCTAGGAGGGAAGATGTCAAAGAGAAGCAGCCACACTGAGGCAGTGTTGCCTTTTGCTTTATTTCGCTTAGGGAGCCATTCCTTTTTTCCTCTGAGAATAATTAAGTCAGCTAAAGACACAGGCACTGCTGTATTCTCCCACAAAGACTTCAGCTGTGTGCTGTGGAGAGTGTTGTACATTTAAGACTGGTTACAAGGGAATACGTGTATTTTTTAGTTCCTCATGTTTCTTGTAGAGAAGCAGGGCTGTGATTATGTCTAAAAATGTAGAAATAATGTAGCTTGTCTTGGGGTCTTTCACCTGAGGATGACCTGCCCTCTGTGACTAGCAGGGTGAGGCCCGGAAAGCCTTCGGAAGTGGTTTGTGAGCCTCGTTTCCACTGTCTTCTGTAGCTGATGGTACTCAGTACCAAGCAGATGTGGAAAGCAGAAAGGAAGGGCCAGGCAGTTGAGGAATGCGCTTGCCTGGAAGACTCTATGGTGGGAAAGATTTTGAGTGTGTACATAAGAAATCACGAGGGTTCTTTTTGCCTAAATATGCCCGACTTGAATCTGTGAGAGTGCTTTTGTTCAGTGTGGGTCAGAGAGGCAGGGCATGGGGACCTCTCTGGAATCTGTCAACTGGGGGTGTGCTTTTTATCTTTTTTTTTCCAACCCCATTGAATTGCTGGGGCTTTGGTTGGAAGGGGTGCTTGTCTCTGGCAGCTAAGTTGCGGCTTCTGTGTTGGTGTGGAGGTCGCCTCAGTAGCAGTCAGCTTGGCTAGAGGGTGGGTCACCTGAATATTGAACCTTTCGTGACCTTATTTTTATAGTAATGTTCTCTATAATTTTTTTTTTAGCATTTTATTTTTTGAGAAGTTTAGGAAGATTTCTGCATGAATCAGTGTGAACAGAAGACTCCTCATTCCTTATGTCCATGAACATAGAATGTTTATGGATAAGTATGTTAATTGCCTCCTGAGCACTTAAGTGTGTGGTGTGTGTGTGTATGGTGTGTGTGCGCGTGTGTGCTTGGGTGTGAGTGTGCATGGGGAGAGGGGTAGTACAAGAAAGCACACACTGCACAGAGATAGAAACCTTGGCTGTGGCACATAGCCTACATCCGTACTTCCATGTTGGGTTCCCATTCCTGTGGTGGACGATGTGCAGTGTTGGTAGTTCCAAGGTTTCCCCAGACTCAGCAGACAGAAGGGTGTCTCCCAGGGGAATGATCACAGACCGGAACAAATGGACCTGTGATTTTCACATGTGTTTGAAAAAGTCCCCTTACCCACCCCCAACTAAACATAGCTATCTCCCTGCCTGGAAAGGGTAGAGTTGTTTGCCTACAGCAGGAAGTTACCAAGTCTTAGGGCCTGCTTGCAGCTGCACACAGTGTTCCCACAGGCCCCGAGTTCTCAGGAGAGGGGATGCTGCCCTGCTGCTGACCCCGTCAGCTTCCCACACTTGCCCTGGAACTGTTTAAATGGAGTGACTGTCAGACACCTCTGTAGTACACAACTCGCCTGGTGGGAATCTTTTCTGTTTTGAAGCTATCAGGTCGTCACTATGGAATCTGCTGTGAAAGATCTTACCAGGTGAAAATCTGGGCTTATGGGTAGGCGTGAACTGTCACAGGTGGTGACTTTAACATTCAGTTTCAGTAGAATTAAGGAACAGAATTGGGTCAGTATTCTATTACATAGCTGCACAGGTATTCCAGAACATTGAGGAACATTCCAAGAAAGTGTGCTTTCTATGTGTGTGACATTCCTGACTAGAGTCCATCAGCTGAATTGACAGGCAAGCAGAGTCCGATACCTATGAACATTGACATCATTATATTTTCTGCTGCCCTCCCTGAGGCTAGGGAGCTTGCCTCCTCTGCTGCTGCTGTTCGCAGTTTAGAGCTGTGGAGTATTGGAACCTGTGAGTTCCTTGAGTCTCGAGAAGTAAGCCCACATCAGGATTGGGCCAGTTAGGCTACAGGCATGGAAGCAGCCTCTGGAGCTGTTGTCTTTTGTGTTGTGGTCTTCCTTGGAAGAACTGTTGCGTGGCTTTTGGTTACCAGTTGTCATTCTGGATAGCAGCTTGTGTTTTGCAGAGACAGTGTTTCCAGCAGGTGGGGAGGTCCCCGATTCTGGATTGGTTGTTAAGGGGCCTACCTTTCCTCAGCCATGCACCTAGTATTTTATTGCATCTGGTTGTTGTTCTGATGTGAAGGGAGGCTGAAAGAGCAGACTGGGTGTTTGTGGTACAGTGAGAGGAAGTCATTCTTGGGGAGGTTTGAGCTCAGGGGCTTCTGACTTGGGCCTTTGAGTGCACCAGCCTTAAACATTGGGGCTGCTTTAGATTTCCTCAGTTCTCCTGAATATTGGAGTATAGTATTACTGTGGGACCACCTTCTCTCAGTAGCTGACATCTGTACTAGTGTACCTGGCACTGCCAGGTGGCGCAGGACCTCCCAGGGGGCAGTGGCAAGTGTGGCAGCTGCTGGTCCTTTCCCCAGGTGCTGAGGGTTGTGGAGGGCAGGTGTGTAGCAGAGCTAGTAAGCTCAAGTCCAGCACACCTCCCAGGTCTTTGTATTTCCTGAGTTGCTTCCTCCTGCCCAGTCTTCTGTGTTTGATGGCCTGATGATGTGGTCTCAGTAGGAACAGTCACATAATTCCTCATGTCTTAAAGGATTCTTCTCTTCCCTACCCCTCCCTGTTCACATGACGAACAGAAAGCCTGTGGAATAAATCTAGAACTATGGCATGGGAGGCAGCAGCTGTAATGAGATGTGAGGGCCGGTGGGTAGTGGGTGGGTCTGGTGCAGACTGTGTGCAGTATAATAGACCAGTAAGGTCAGGCGGGGACTGGCTCCCAGCAGGGTTATGGTGGCAGCTGGAGGCCCCAAGGAGCCTGATAGGCTGTGACTGAACAGAAAAGGTTCTTCTTTTTTTAAACTTTTGTTTTTAAATACTCTTTTTTACACTGTTGTTGGTACTTTTTTTATGCTTAAGTCAGCATTGTCTTCCAGTGTTAAAGGCATCCCTTGCCTCTTCATGGAACTTATGTGTCAAACAAAGGAACAGGCAGATTGTCCATCCGAGCCAGTTCAATTAGATGTAAATTCATACTGTTTTAATTTTTTATGCAATCTGATGAGTAGATGAGCTCAGATTTAAAATCCTTAAAAGCACGTTTATTGTAACCAGAATTGTTATGTAATTAATACTGCAGTTTTCAATAAAGATTGACTTGTGTTGCATATTCTGATCTTTTCATGGGAGTTTTGTCAGAGGCGAAGGTCTGACTAGCACTGCTGCCACTTCCCCCAGCGAAGAAGTTCCTAGGGGATTGGGGCAAGGCTGTGTGTTCAGCCGTCGAGCGGCTGTGGTGGAGGGCCCTCCTAAGTGCTGTAGGGGTGGAGGCTTCTGCAGCTCTACAGAAGCCTCCTGTGTCCCTCAGGTTAGCAAGGAAGATACCGAGACCCCAAAATACTGAAATACCACCACCCCACGTCTTAGCCCACATGTGCCGGTTAGCTACTCTGGGAGGTGGAAAGGGAGTCTGTTCACCCTGCTGTACATGGATCCCTGGCCTGCTTTCTTCCACCCCTCTTTGAGGCCTCTGCAACAGTGACGGGCCACTTCTCCCAGAAGCCTGAGGCTGTGACCTAGTGAGCAGCACCTCCCCTAGGCCGAGAGCAGAAGAGGAGGAGAGGCAGGGCACCAGCCCCAGGAGGGATGACAGCACACAGAAGAAACTGACACATACCACCAGCTGACCAGCAGCCAGGTTGCTTTTCATTCGTTTCTTTATGAAATTAAATGTGGCTTTTGGATTAGAGAAGATGCAGCGCAAGAGTGACTCCATGCTTCCGAGTCCTGTAGGCTCTGCAGCACGTGCAGGCCTGGCCATGCCCGGCCATGTGCCCCACGAGGAGGCTGTCCATGCTGGGCCACAGAGTTCAGTCCTTATGGCTTCTCACACATACTAGGGTAAGGCAATCTTTCTGTGTCATTAACAATTCTCCAGTATTAGAGAAACAACACGACCAAAGTCATAATGAACAGGGAGTGAGTGGGTGTGGGTGTGTGCGCAGCCACCCCAGCTACAGGGAACTGTCACTAACCCGGAACCAGGTACACAGTTGAATGTACGGGTTTGTTCTCGTTACACATGTCACAAGTAAAGAGGGTGTCTGGCAGCCAGCAGTGTATAGAGGGACCAGGAGGCATAAGGACAGCTATAGGTAGAGTTAGGAGTGCTGAATTCCTGGTCCCTGACCTCTCAGGTTGCAAGTGCACTGGGGGCCTGAACAGACAAATGAAGAGCAGAGGGACACACACCTGCTTTGGCAGGTGGCTCATGGCCACAGAGTTTGGTCTCCTACGCAGAGGAAACAGGAATGGAGATGATAAACTTTCCAAAGAATGTCCAGAACAGATTAGCCTATGTGCACAGCCTGGCCAGAGATTCTGAGCTGTGGCGTGCAGGCTTACCGTTGATGGAGGCTCTGCGTAGGTCCAGAGTATAGGCAGAGGCTGGTACCTGCACACTAGCCGTGGGGAAGGGGCCAGAGGCAGGGCCCAGACATCATACAGCGTGACGCTGTGCCTGTTCACTTCCAGTTTGTAAAACAGGCAGAGGGCCTGGTAGTATAGGCCTCAGAGACGAAAGGACGGGTCCACAAAGTGCCGTCAGGTTGTCTGATGGGTGCTGGCTCACTTGCGGAAGGGCGCCAGTCGGCTGATGCTGTGCCAGAAGTTAGACGGCTTCCGCCTGGGCTCTGCTAGCACCAACACCTGCTGCTGGGGCCGGCTGGCAGGCAATGATGGATGCTTGTGGCGGGTCAGGTATCCTGGCCTGCCAACAGCTGGACAGGGAAAGAGAGACACCAGGGGTCACAAGGGTAGAAGACCAAAAAAGGGCCTGTTTGTGGGTTCTCCTGTAGATGTTTCCATAGATACAGTAGTTTGCCACACAGGACTTGCTTCCCAAGGGGCTAAAACCATAACACAAGATCCCACGATATCAGTAGTTTTGGGCCTGAGCCCTGCCTACTGCAGCCTGAGGGCTGGCCAGGGCCACTGTCCAAGGCATGGAATGTCTGCTTCTATCTGTGGAGTTGGAGAGATGGCTCTCTTACAGGCAGCTGTGACACACCTATCAGCAGCCTGGGGAAGTGAACTCTGTCACTCCTGGAAACTCTGTAATGCCAGAGAAGTCAAGCAAAAACTGGATCTCTGACCCTTACCACCTTTGGAAACATACTCCTGTAAAGGGCAGACAGCAGACATCTCTAAGGAGGTGGGTGGCTAGCTGCCATTGCTTTTGAAGTTAGAGAGGGAAATGCAGTCAAGGCTGGAACTGCCTAGGGAGTAGGATGCTTCTCCATTTACCTTTAGGCTTCCCTGCGGCCTGCTGCTTGCTGGCGTTCAGCATGGCCTGCTTCCTCTGAAGCTCGGTGATGGAGAAGCCTGGAGGAAGGATGTATGTGAGACCCCCACCTTGCCTTCTTCACCTGCTCCTGTGCCTTCCTGGAGGACTTTCTAGTCCAGGCACTATCCTCCTGGCGCCCCATTCCTATCACGCTTGAGACAGCCTGGCATGGCAGGGACTTCCCTCGCCTGCTCAGTCATTGTCTTGACACAGCCAAGGGAGAGGACGAAGATCCCTGAGCTACCCGTGTATCCCCTTCCCGCTTCTCTAATATCTAGCTTCTTTATCTTCACTCCTGTGGAGGCTTCTAAACCAAAGCATGAAGCTGGTGACCGAGGAACAGGAGGGATGGGAAAGGCTTCTGTAGTACCCACTCCATGTTCTCCAGGGCTTGGTGGGAAGGGGCTCCCCCAGGTCTCAACAGATGGGCACATAGGGTGAGGTTCTCCCAACAGACTCAGTCCATGGGGTGACCACAGAAAATGGCCATTTCTACCAGGCAGGGGTGCTAAGAGGTTTCTGCAGCCTCGCTCAGCCTTAGGGTGTGGTCTCATTCTCAAGTTGGCTCTGACCACCTGGTATGTGGGGCCCAGTGGCTAGGCAAGGCCCAGCGGCTAGGCAAGCCAGCGGCTAGGCAAGGCCCAGCGGCTAGGCAAGGCCCAGCAGGATCTCCCACCTGTCTCCTGGTCCAGCCGCACCTGCTCCCTCTCTCTGGCAAAGGCCTTCAGCCAGCGCTGCTTCTGTTCTGGTTTCCTGGCACACAGTAAGTGGCTGTCCCCCGTGGTACCACAGTACAGACGGAAGGCATTCTTGACACTCACGTGGAGGTCTCGGTCCTTCCCGTCTTCCACATCTACCACCTCCAGATCATCCATGTCCAGCCGGCCCTTGTAGTACAGCACGTCCCGGCGGAGCAGATCCTGCCAGATGCCGCCCTGAGCCCTGGCTGCCCAGCAGCCTGCCTGATTACCTGGTCATGTCCAGGGCCCATGCCCACCTCCCCTCCAAACCACTGACTGGCAGGACAGTCTAATCTTTTGAAGTGCACGTGGTCTGGTGGGCAGAAACTAAAGCAGCGGTCCATACGGTGCAGGACAGAGCAGAGAGAACAAGGAAGGCGTCATGCATGGGACCAGTGTACCATGGTTTGAAAGAAGCAGAAGCTAGCAGTAAAGAGGCCAGAGGCTGCTGGGATCAGAGAAATGAGACAGAAATAAAGGCTTACAGAGGGAGACATGATCTGAGGAGCAGGCAGGGACCAGATCAGGGAGGGGGGTGTTCTCAACAGCACCCTGTTCAAACAGCTACCCCTAGTGTCCCTGGGCTTACCATAGACAGCCAGTCCTAAGGGCCTATTGGGGCTCCTGGCGACACAGAATGACCAAGGGCAGAGTCTGACAGGCTCTTTGCCTCTAGACAAGAACCCCAGCCCTTAACTGTTGTACTCCATAGGACTGGACTGGCAAGACAGGGTGGTTCGGATACCTTTTTACAGTAGATGAGCTGACGGTCAAAGAGAAAAAACATTCTCTGCTGACTCCTGGCTTGAGGCTGTGTAACACGGGTCAGCTCCCCCGAGTGGATGAGTTCCGAGCTCCTGACCAGGAGGTCTTCCCCCTGAGTGAACCCCAAGGAGAGCCATGAGGTAAGTGTGCCCAACCTTAGGCTCTACCTCCCGCCTCTTGGCCAGTGGGTGTCTTCCTGCTGTCGCCTGAATTGAGCAAGGTAGGACAAGGTAAGAGGACCACTCTTAAAACCCAAAGGCAGCCTTGCAAGTGTGGATGTGGGAGGAGAGAGAGGTAGCCACTGGCCTTCTATGGCTGCCGAGCACTGGGAATTTGATGTCACTGAAGTACACGGCGATTTTGACAATGTGTGAAACCATGTCAAAAATGTTTGTTGGTTACATTTGAAATATTTTGATCTATTGAGTTAAATAAAATACTAAAGTTCATTTTACTTTTTCATTTGTGTGTGGTGTGTTGTGTGTCCACGTGTTTACATGTGTGTTTACATGTGTGCTTATATGTATGAGCATGGTGGGGGAACAGGTTAACATCAGGTGTCTTAATGACTTTTCCACCTTTAAAAAAAAACTTTTATTATTTATTTATTGTGGGAGGGGTATATGCACACATGCCACAGCAAGTGTGTGGAGCACAGAGGACCCCTTGCAGGATCCTCTCTTTCCACCAAATGGGTCCTGGAGACTGGCATGCGTTTCAGCAGCCTTGGCAGCGGGCACTTTGACCCGTCAAGGCATCTCACCAAGCCATCTCTACCTTATTTGTTGAGACAAGGTCTTCACTGAACTAATAAAATCAGGCTGGGTGACCCAAAAGTCTCGGAAATCTTCTTGTCTCTACCATCTAAGACTGAGAGACAGGTGTATCACCACGACTGTTTTTTGTTTTCTTTTTCTTTTTAAATGTGGGTGCTGGGAATCTGAATTCAGGGCCTCTTGCTTGCATGCAGAGCAAGAAGTCACTTTACCTTCTAGGCCCTGAGCCCACTTTTTTCCATTTGGAAGATGGCTATTAGAAGTACAGAATTCTGGACATGGCTAACACTGTCTTTTAAATGCTTTAGAGAAAAATTCGGCTTGGCAGGAACTTGCTCCTGCAGCTAGATGTATTCAGTACCTGAAACTGACCCGTGGGAGCTGCTGGCAGCCATCCATTTGGGGATGACTGTGCTTTCCAGTCCTTGGCCAGGCATGGACTCAGCCAGGCTGCTGCACTGTCCAGTCTTGCCTACTCAGTACGAGTAGGGCCTAGGACTCTACTTCTGTCCTTTTCTGTGCCTTATTCTGGTGTTCTTATGTTCTCATCCGACAACTGTCACAGTGTACCACAGTTCCATCTGGGTAAGTACAGAGGTGGCGGACGGCTGTGTGCAGAGAGGCAGAAGTCCTCCCACCCCATGCCTTTCTTAGAAGGCAAGCCTGGCAGATACATAAGGACGAGCAACCTAGAAAAAGTGAGCATCCGGTTCTAGTCCCACCACAGGCTCTAAACTCAACTATTGAGAGTTCCAGAACTTATCTAAAGTTTAGCAGTCCAGCCTGTCCTGGGGGCAGAGAAACAGACCAGTGTGTCTTAGAAACACAGTTCCTTGGGTTAGGGCTATCCCTAGGCTGGCGATGGCTGGAAGGTGTGTGATAGTGCACACAGGAAGGAGACCATTAGGTGCCAAAATGGAGGTGCTACCAGAGGCCCAGTGCAAGAGAACCTGTCTTCCAACAGCTCCTGGGGGTGCAGTGGGTCCCTGCTTCTCTCCCCTCGTGAGCAAGGGCAGTTTTCAAGCAAAGACCCACAGGATTTTCTGGGCACCAGGGCCCTCACCTCCCAGTCCTCTATGGAGCTCTGCCACTGAGCAATCTTGTCGATGTTTTCAAGTCTTCGTTTCCGTTCATTGATGAGCTGGGCCACATTCTTCATGGCGTGCAAGGCGGCTTCGACATTTTTAAAGTCCCTGGAGCAGAACAGACAGAAGCAGGATGCAGCAAACTGGAGAGCAGGAAGAGCTGTAGAGTCCCCAGAGGCCGTTCGATGTGAGGTTATTCTTAGTGACACCCTCATCCATCAAGTATAATAGCCCTCCTCTCCTGCATAACTTCCAGGTAGAGCAACTTAATATACTATTGATGTATATCCTTCCCTACTTGTGTATAGCTCAAGGTGGTGGCCTTGCTTTACCCTAAGCTGTTTCCCAGTGCCTACAGCAGTACCCAACATTCTGCAAGTGGTACCCACGCTGCAAATCCTCAGATTTGCTGACTGATGGCATGCAGTCTCGGGCAGCTCCCCTCCCCACCTTGTGCCCTCTACCTGTGCTGGGGGTGCGTGTACTTGAGCAGTTCCGCCAACTGGAGGGGATACTTGCAGATCTTCTGCACCGGGGTTAGCAGAAAGCCATCCAGCGAGATGTCAATCATTCTTTGCAGCAGCCGGCAGGCCTCGAAGAAGTACACGTACTTGCTGAGCTTGGTGAGTCGGGAGAGCTCCACGCAGGCATTGGGGTGGTTGTTGCAGTACTCAGAATAGATCTGGAAGTCTGCTTGCTGGGGGCACAGCTAGAGGTCAGGATGGCTGTCTGCTGTTTCCCCGGCAACAGGCCACAGCTATAAGGTCAGGGTCAGGAGCCTCTGCATTTTGTATCGGGGCTGGTTCTTCTACTTCGATGGATACAAATTATATGTAGTCATTCCAGAGATAGGGGGAAAATTGTGATGTGTCTGCCTATTCTTGGAGCCCTTGCCTTTCTAGGTAGGGCTTCTATGAGATTCTGATCGTGCCTCTGTTTTTATTTTATTATCTTTTAATGAAGTCAGTTGTGCTAATCAGGAAAGATTATCAAGGCTAAACAGCTAAAGCCTTGGAAGTTGGAGAGACTCCCGCCTCAGTAGAGGACAAGACAGTCTGCCCAGGAAGGCTAGCAGCTTTTATCTGTGAACCTGGTGTGGTAAATTCTGGGGGGTGGGGGTGGGGGGGGAAGAGTAGGTGACCTGGGGTACAGCAAGGGTGCCAAGCACAAAGACAAGTTAGGGATAGGGTGGGGGGGGGCAGGCACTGCAGCCTGTTAGGGCTTAAGGATCCTGTGGGGGACGGGTCCAAGCGTACTCACGTGTTCCAGAAAGCAGGCACCCAGCTCGCTCAAGTGTGGCCGCTCTGTGTTGAACTTCTGCTCCAAAGCCTTCACAAACGCCTTTTGGCAGCGGTAGATATCCTCGATGTTCCCAAAGATGGTGCGCAGCTGCTCTTCACTGAACATATCCTCCGCTTGCGGCACTGGCGGACATAGCCCTGGGGGGGTGGGGCGGAGCAAGCTCTCTGGGGACCCATTCGTGTACCCCACCACATGCCACGCCCTCTGCACCAGTTCACCGCGCCCTATGACCTCGCCCATCCCATTCTAACCTAAAGCCTAAGTCACGCAGCCCACAGTGCTCTAGCTTCTCCAAGCAAGCCCTGCCTACCCCCTCACCTCACAGATGTCGCGAAGGTGCTTGATGTAGTCCCGCTCGGTGCTGAGGATCTCATTGATGACATTTGTGCGCATCTGGTCCTTGCAGCTCTGGGCCTCTGGACCGCTGTCATCGGCCTCTCCAGCCCCGGCCCGCGGGGCCTCGTAGTCGTCCGCGGGCTCATCCTGGTTCACACGCAGCTTTAGACAACAACGCAAGGCAGATTAAACCCTGCCATCTTCTAGTCAGTCCCTGAACTCAGCTCTAGGTTATCCGAAGCTGAGGCCAGTAGCTGCCAAAAGACACACAGGTCCAAGGGCACGCCCACAATTTCTGTGCAACTGCCTCTTAAGACACAAAGTCTGTGCTGATGACCGCGGCTACTGTCAAATTGACTCCTCTGGTATACTTTGTTCTCAGCGAGGATTGAAGCAAAGCACTAGGAACTTCTGAACCAGGTCTACTCATCCTTGGGCATCTGGGTATAGGAATTCATGTGCCTAGGTAGAGACCTTGCTAGATCGCTAGCCTGTAAGTTTAGGAAAGGGTAAGGGATCGGGGCTCTGCACACAAGGAGTACCTGAGAACTGGGGGGATTCTCTCTCTCTGCCTGGCCTTTGGGAGTCTGAATCAAGAGTTCTTTGGTGACCAGATGCAGTGTAAGATTGGAACTGGGGTTACTTGTTCTCTTGGGTATGAGCTATGCCTCTTCCCAGATTTCTAGCCCTTAGGGCAGTGTGTATGTTACATGGTCCCCACACACTCCAACGAACACCACGGTGCTTAGTGATGGCTAGAAGGCCTTCTTAAAGCGGTGGGATTCTGAAGCATCATATTCTTACATTCCTGAGCTGCTCTTCTCTTTGGCAAGCAGGGGCTTGGGAGCAGGGGACTGAATGTCACAGTTCTGATCCCCTACCCATCCAGTCTGAGGCACCAAGTGACAGCAAACACAGAGAGGGTGTAGTCCACGCCCCATGCCTGGGACTGCCCCGCCCCCCAGGAAGGCACAGACTGGGGTCATACCCGTACAAAGCTGGCAGGGAACCACCCCGCCATCTGCCACTCGGCCCCACCACCATTCTCGGTTGGTGGCATCCATCACTTCGATGACATCCCCAGCTTTGAAACCCAGCTCCTGGTCATCCATGGTGACATGGTCCCACAAGGCCTCAGCACACACCACACTGCCATCACTGATGAGCTGGAGAGAGAGAGAGTCAAGGCCGGTAGGTCAGTGAGGCAGAGCTGCCCTACCCTACTCCTTACCCAGCAGCCCTGGAAGGATCCTGGCCTGCTTTAAAGAGAAACGAATGAAATGTCCCTCCAGGTCAGCAGCTCTTCTGGGCTGTGCCTAAGGCATGCCTAGATTTTTTTGAAGCTCAATGTGGGAACACAAAATGGGATTGACTGTCATCATGTCCCCTTCCCTGTCCAGCCATACCTTCAGCTCGGTTGAAGTCTGTGGCTTCAGCTCCAATGCCCTACACTGAGATGTTGGGCTAGGGCTGGGACCTGGCAATTGGCAGCTGCTACCTGCTCTCCTAGGCGGCCATTGAAGAGAGGGGACTCGCTCCCTCTGCAGGTTCTTGTGGACTTGCATGGCCCGTGAGGTCATCCAGTTAACCGTGATGTATTACCAATAACAGTGTCCACCTTGGCAGCTGGGTCATATTTGTGTGCTTCTTTAAACCCTTGCAGAAGTAGCCATATGACACCATTGCTCCTTACAGCCTAGGGACCAGCTGAGGGGCAGTCCTCAGACTGAGACCTGGAGGGCTGTTTTAATCATTGTATCTGCCTTCCTTTCCTTCTCGGCTGGGGATTAAACAGGCGACTTTTGTAGCTGCTAGCTCTAGCTGGTGAGCCTCTGCCACAGAGTCAGTTACTATATCTGGCTGACAGCTCTATGTACTGGGCTCTTTCTGTCCAGAGGGCTGGTGAGGGTCCTCTCTACTGTGTAGCCTGCCCCTGGCCCCTTCCAGGTGGCCTTCATGATTGGAACTCTGTCTTCCATTCATTGGCTCCCCGCTTTCTGTTCTGAAGGCTGTTTCTGCTTTAAAAACAAATGGCTCTGGTGCCTTAAGGCAGGAGAGTGTGTGGGATGCATGTGGCCAGCCTAACAAAGAAGAACTAGACTGTATACCGCCAAAACAGGTCCCCTACAAGCCAGTCCTAACCTAAGCTGCTGTACATTCTTGCTGGCTCCCCTTTTGGCCTCTCTGGGTGCTTCCATATTGGAATCCTCGAATCAGCCCAGGAAGGTATATTTCCCAGGAAAATGGGTAGCATTTTCCCTACTGCCTACCCTATTGCCAGACTCTGTCTTAGAGGTCTCTGTGCCCAGTGCCACAGAAGGATCCCAGCACAGAGCTCTGAGTATTCCTGGGGACAGCAGACTTCCAACTCTAGGCTCATTGCCTCTGGAACAATGACTTTCTGCAGATGACTCTGGCTGCCACACATGTGGGATAAGACAGGAGGACTCAGCAAGGCCACAGGAGGAGCCAGTCTGCTGCAGGCTGGGAGCCAGCACACCTTCTGCAGTAGACTGTCAGTGAAGCCTTGAAGGATGTAGGGAAAGAAGAAGTGGAAGCCAGTGCCAGTGAGAAAGAACAGGGGAATGGTCCTGACCTGGCCTCTGGAATTTAGGCTACAGATTTGGGGAAGTAACCTAGATACTCAACATGGTCCAACTTCCTGCTTTGTATGAACTGGCTGAGATGTCTCCCTCTGTCCCTGGATTCCCTCAAACAAGCACTGAGAAGAAGAAAGGAAGGAAGGAAGGAAGGAAGGAAGGAAGGAAGGAAGGAAGGAAGGAAGGAAGGGCAGGCACAGCCTCTCCTTCCTCTCATTCTTCAGTGCTTATAGACATGTATGGATCCTGATCTGCTGCTGGGAAAGCTACTGAGGGTGTAGGACAAAGGCAGAGACCAGGGTCCTGGGTAGCATTAGAGACAAGTCCCACAATGGTCCTTTCTAGTCCTGTGGAAGACTGTAGGCATGGGAAGGGGGGATTGATCCTCAATGTGGCTTCCAAGCACAGAAAGCACCAGACAGACATACTGCTGTGTCTGAGCACATCCTCCGAACTCCTTGCATCTCCCATTAGAACCCTTCATGGGGATCACACATGGAAGGCTCTCCTAAGCTCTAGCTCTGAAATGAACCGTTTCCATGCCATGGCCAAACCAAAATGTGGCTCCAAGGGGCCAGAAACACATTTTATAGGGTATTGGAAGTGAACTCCAGCTGCAGCAAAGTTCATTTCTCTGCAGAGTCCTCTCCTGGGACCCACCAGGTACACCCGTTCCTTCCTTAACCCGGCATTCCAGCCGCTGCCAAACATAGGATTCCATTGGTGTCCGCCTGGCTCCTTCCTCTGAAGTGGAAGGATATCAGGAGGCAGGTGAGGCTTGTTCTACTGCCCAGGCTAGTTCAAGATAAGCCAGGGCAGGATAAGCCAAGGGCAGGGGCAGAATTTCTTCCTGTTCCTTGAGGTTCCGACTGGCTCTAAGGGAGGGTAAAGTCTCCAGGCTGTGCCGCCGACTCCTGTGGACCGTCACATCCTTTAGCACATCACCATACTACCCTCCACGTCCTGTCCTGTATGCCTCTCTCATGTGGAGTGGTGGCGCCTTCCCACCAAGCTGTCCCTGAGCACCGGAAGTGGTGGGAGGGTGTGTTCAGAGTGGCTGCTGCAAGTCAGGCAGCAGCAGCTCTGCCCTAGGAGACTGACTGGCACTTTTTAAGGCCTAAAATAACAAAAACGCAGGTATCACATACAGAGGAGCCCAGATACCCTCCTCCAGCCTCTTGCAGCACCCACACAATACATGCCCTGCCCTCCCATGCACACCCTTTCCAGACAGCCTCCGCCAGCAGGTTACGGCTCCTCTGCATCTTGTTAGAGAGAGACCCGCCATGTTGTCCCACCCGCTCCTTCCCAGCCTCTAGGACGGATGAAAGGCCTTTTGGGCACGTGTGCCACACCACGCCCCCCAACCACCCTAAAGGTGGCATCCTCGGGGGACACTTCCAGACCGGCCTTGACAATGAGCACACAGGGATAATGGGACTCGTCGTCTCCCCCTCCCCCACGTTAGTGCGGTGACAGCGGCTGGAAGGTGCCACTCACCCTTCGCGGTTCCCCGCGGTGCTGGGCGCGCTCAGCGGAAAGCTAGTAGGAATATCAGCACGGCGTTGATGAGGACCAGCAACGCCAGCACAGCGGAGACCACCACGCGCTGGGCGCCCGGGGGCAGGTTGCAGCGCAGCAGGGCGCGCAGGGCGCCACCAGGCGTTGCGGGGCCACGCCGGGGCTGCGGGGGCCTGGCCATCACGCCCGGCCAACCTCCGGGCTCCTACCGCTGGGAGATCCCAGCTCAAGGCTGGAGCCCGAGGCGCCGGAAAGGAGGCGGAGCTGCCTGCGCTCACCCGCCTGGCTCCTCCCTCACAGCTCGCTGAGTGTACAGGCAACCCAGGCTTTAATGGAAGCAGGGCGAAGATGCTGCAGAGGGGATGGGTGGGAGGGGGACTTGTTAAAGTCGCTGATTGCTGATTGCTGCGGCTCTGGATGTGCTGTGATCTGCTCAGGGTGCTTCCCTAGAAGGGGTCAAAGACTGACGTCCCGCACAATGTTTCTTCCTCGTTTTGGCCAGGTACACAGATGGCCATGGAAATCCTGGAGGGGGTGGGTGTACCCTGGGACTTAGACTCAGGCAGTCCCTGGCGAGCCAGAATGTGTGGCAAGATTGCTGTGAAGAAGGCTAGGCCAGTTGTTTTGTCATATAGTTCAGACTGGCTTAATATTCACTTATCTTATACAGATGACCTTGAACTTCTCATCTTCCTACCTCTGACTCCTCAGAGAGCTAGGATTATGTGTATTGCCACCCATGCTAGGTTTATGTGGTTCTGGGGCTCAAACTCAGGTCTTCATACTTTCTAGCAAGTACTCTGTTCTCTGAGGCAAATCCTCAGAGGGCCAAGAGTTCTTAATACTCTGGCATTCACTACACAGATGAGTAAGTGTGCCTCTGAAACATCAGACAATTAGTTATTACACACTCACCCAGCAAAACAGAGTGCTGAGACTTAGTGCTGAGACAGCTCACAATTCTCAAAAAGTTCCTGAAACATACAGGATTCACAAGGCTCCTCCCAGGGTTATATAAGGAATAACAATTGCTGAGGAGAGGTCAACTCTATGACCAGTTGGGCTGCCAGAAGTCCTATAGAGAGCTCCAGGGATGCATCCAGGGAATCATACACATGCTTTTGAGCCAAGTATGCTCCTATGTGTAACCCCAGTAAACTCACTGCTCACTATGCTAGACTACGATTTCTTTGTTTTGTTCTCAATATACCATCTGAGGTGAGTATATGTTTGCTTGCCTCAGATCTAGGGTCAGGTCACACAGCTGCACTCTGGTCACTGGTATGCCAGACCTAGGGAGGCCCAGGCCCAGCTGTGGGCATAAGCTTTACCTCATGATAGGAACAGATTTATCTGGAGCATGAAATAGTACAAAAGGTCCTTGCATTTGGGCTGGGTTGAGAATACCACCCTGCCTGGGGACTCCTACCCTTTTGAACCCCAAGAACTCAGGGTATGACTGGGACAACTCTGTGGGTTGCATGAACCCAAACAATTAAAAAAAAAAAAAAAAGGTTGACTATAAAGGCTCAGGGCCCCCAGAAAAGTGGCCCTAGGCTAGTGTGTCAAGGTGGCAAGACTAACAGGAAAGCCGAAGGGAGACTCAGATGTCTGAGGTGGGTGAGGCTGAGCCCCAAGTTCTTTTTTTTTTTTGGTTTTTCGAGACAGGGTTTCTCTGTGTAGACTTGGCTGTCCTGGAACTCACTATGTAGACCAGGCTGGCCTCGAACTCAGAAATCCGCCTGCCTCTGCCTCCCAAGTGCTGGGATTAAAGGCGTGCGCCACCACCGCCCCGCAAGCCCCAAGTTCTACAGTTTACAATAATACTAGAAGGAACGGGAGCTGCTTTACAAGTGTGGCCGCCATCTGGCTTTGTAGTCTGGGCTCACAGGGCAGCACTGGTCTGAGGGACTTACAAATGCTCCTTTACTGTCTCGGGGAACTCCTGAGGCAGTTGGCTACCAACAAGGGTGAGCACAAGACAGATATTGGGTTCCTCCTTCAGACTGAGGAGTGTAAGAACCAGGCCAGGGTCAGTATATCTACCATCACAGGAGTCCTGTGAAGACAAAGACACTTGGAGCCAGAGGACAGCTGATTCCATAGTGGGCTGGCCTTGGGTCCTGCAATACCCTCAGATGTGCCACAAAGTGCCAGGAGGAGAGGTGCGGAGCACCTTTGGGAGACCCAGTGTTCTGGGACAACTCTGCATCCCACTGCTTTGCAGATCTTATCGTTGACAGCCTCTTGTTTACACTTTAAGTTTGGAGGACAATTTCTATGGCTTCCCTCTAGTGTCTGTCTGGCTCCTAGTTTGGGCACTGTGCAGCAGGACCTAGAAGCTGTGTGTACTCTTCATCCACCCAGAACTGAAGGATCCCAGCAGCTATGTGTGCTTGTAACAAAGGGAACCTTGGCATCCCAATGGTCTCATCTGTGTGGGGACCAGCTGGAGCCAGGAGGAATTTTCAGCCATGGCCTGGCCCCGAAGGATACAAGCAGCCATGCCAGATGGTAAGGAATTAGCACCTTAGGTCTCCCACCTACCTCTCTCTCTAGATCATTGCACACACCCATAAATCTGAAGCACAGAGAGATCAAGCCAGGCTGGGTAGGTGGAAAGGGAAGGCTATCTCAAGATCCATGGATAAACACTTCTTACTTTTGCCAGTCAGGGAAAAAATCCTCACGCCGAGGATGGACTCTGGCCAGGTAGCAGGCATTACAGCCAATGCTAGCATGGCTAGGTAGGGTAGGAAGCAAAGGTGTGCCCAGGCCTAAGCCATGGGCATCTAGAGAAGGCTCCATACGGGACAATGCTGTAGGAGAGAGCCGCTTGCAGGAACAGAGGACAATTAACTGCTTCATTTGCTGATTCATCCTGCAGCAGCTGGGCAGTCCCAAGGCACCAGGAACAAGTATGTGCAAGGAATACAGCAAGAAGGAGACCCTAGGCCACACCTCCTCATGCTCCTCAGGGTACCCAGAAAGAGAGGCATCACACACCCTACCCTTGCATAGTCAGCTCTCTGCAGGAAGGACTGTGCCTTCCACACATCTGCATGCTAGGGTGGGCACACCTGATATACAGCAAGTGCACAGACCATGCATGACACATATATTTAACATATACAAACCTATACTATACCAGCAATGCACGCATATGTGTGAGTATGCACAGCAGTCACTTGTTGGGTACCCACAATGCAAACTGCCTCTCTGGTTCACATTATTTATTCCTTTCTTGGCTAGAAGGTTTGGATTCCCCTTTGCTAGAATCCCTAGAAGTCGGGTGTGTGTGTGTGTATGTGTGTGTGTGTGTGTGTGCTGAGGACAAGGCTCAGTAGTTATAAATATTTACTGTTCTAGCTGAGAACCCAAGTTAGGTTACTAGCATCCACTTTTAGCACCTCATAACCACCTTTAGCTGCCATTCCAGGAAAGGTTTACAATCTAGAACAAGACACAGTGAGACTTTGGTAGGCTAAACATCACTGAGGATGCTGGACTTTCCCCCGATGTCTCCTGCTCCAATCATCTCCAGGGATAACATTCGTGTAAATCATCAGCAAAGCTTCCTGCTGAGCCAGTACAGGCAGCAGCCAATGGCGGGAAGAGGCTACTGGAGGAAGGCAAAGGAGTTAGCCTATCATCAGCAATCAGCTATGTCTTTAATGAACTGGCAAGAGTCTACTTGATGCCTTCTGCAGGCCGGACAGCACTCAATCGTTCCTGACTCTCCAGTTAAAGTCAGAGCCCAAGAGAAGTCACCCATATCCCCAGACCCACAATTAGATGGGCTGACTAGCATGAGATCTGTCCCTTGAATCTGGGGGACACACTTCATGCCTGGCCTGCCCTTCCTCCTGTCCCATTTAGAGAGCTACGTCTTGCCTTTTCTATGTTAAGATCTAGAGGCACTGGTGGATCACTGAGGTAAGCTCTGTGGAGGGTAGACCTGAATGAGGAGGCTGCTTCTTCCCTGCACAGCCCACGGCATCACGAGAAAGACGCTCCCTCCCATGATGGCTGTCCCCTGAAACACCTTAAGCCAACAAAGATGTGAACTATCTTAAGGACCGCAATCCTGTGCACTTACAGAACTCCTCAGGATGCCGCTTGTACTATCCTCAAGGGTCTTTTGCATATGGACACCATCTATGCTGGCTCACAGGACCCTCTGCATGTACACGGCACCTGCACTGCCTCACTGAATAAGTCTCTCAGAACTTCCTTACTTCTTGTAGCCCTGGCTCTGGGGTCTCCATAGTCAGAGGATCTGTGCATGAAGTCCTTGTCTGGAACTACAGGGATCAAAACCTCAAGACGTACCTTTCCAAATTCACCCTGGGAAGGAAACCGGTAGCTACAGAACACAAGAACGCTAGCCATGCACCATGTTGGTACAGTCAAGGAGCCTGCTCAGAGAGGCCCCTGAGATCTGGCCTTGTCTGGGTCTTTCACTATGGCCATAATTTACTCAGAACTGGTCACACCAAGTTATGGCCATGTTTCCAGTCTGTCCCCATGGAGTTTCCTGGTCATCCTGTATCCTAGTGAAGGAAATCAATGTTCAGTTGTTCACTTCATGCTCTCCATCCTGACTCTAGCCCAAGGGGAGGAAGACAGTCTAGTTCTCTAAAGCGAAGCTTGCCCATCATCTCCTGAGTCTGCTTACAAAGAAGATTTGAATGTTCCATTAAAGAGTTCACGAGGATCAGTTAGAGAAAGAGATTGGGGGCTGGGAGGATAGATTTTATGGCATAGCATGTGCTTAGCATTCCAAGGCCCTGGGTTCTATCCTCCAAGATCCCTTCCCCACACATAAACACACTCCTTTACTAGAAAATTTAACTTATGTGCATGTTTCTTTCTCTATGTGTCATAGATTTTGCATTAGGCATTATTGGTGTGTGCATGCGTATACACACACTCACAAGTCAGAGGACACCCTCCAGTGTGCTTCTTAAGAGCTATCTACCTTTTTTTTTTTTTTTGAGAGAGGAGAGAGAGAGAGAGAGAGATAAAGTCTCTCACTGGCCTGGAGTTTGCCAACTAGGCTAGGCTGGCTAGCCAATGAACCTGAGGTATCTACCTGTCTCTGCTGCCCCAGCATTGAGCCTACAAGCTCAGACAGCTCTACCCAGGCTTTTCACATGGGTTCTATGTATCAAATGCAGGGTCTCCAGTTTGTAAGATAAATATGTGACCAACTGGATCATCTCCTACGCTCTGCATTTAAAAGAGCATTGGTGAATGGCTCTTTTAAATCATTATTAGAGAACTGAGGTATAGCTTAGTGGTACAGGGGTGCCTCATACGAACAAGACCAGGGCTTCAACCTTCAGCATCACAAAACAAAAACTATAAAATAGGATAAAACTTGAAGTGGTTTGATTGTGAAATTCCCCCATAGGCTTGCATCCTTGGCTGCTGACACTATGTAGGGAGGTTTTAGAAACCTCAAGGTGAGAGACATGGTTTTCAGAGATGTCATTAGGGATGGACTTTCAAGAGATTAACCAGGCCCTGCTCCCAGCCCAGGCCCTCTGCTTCCTGGTCGATGCCGTGAGGGAAGCTGCTACTCCTTCAGGGTGAGCTCCCTCCAGCCACCATGCTGTACACCCCACTGTGGACTGTATCTTCTGACCCCACAGCACGAATAAGCCTTTCCTCCATTCAAGGCCACAGACATGAAAAAGTATTACAAAGAAAACACATTACTCTTTAGATCTGGGCCTCTGAGAAGAGGGGCACCTGCCAGGAACCTTACTACTTAGTTTTATGTGTAAAGAAGGTACCATATTCAACACTGCTATCAGAGAGGTCAAAGGCAGGAGAGGAAGATGGAGGGGATGTGAGAAAGGAGATGGGCCCCTCCCCCAGGAATCTGCTTGAAGCTTCCCCATCATCAGGGAAGCAACATTTCCAGCACAACTAACCACCGCCTACAGCCTTGCTCCCTTCTCAGCTACAAACCTGTAATTTTCTAGTAATCTTACCAGATACTGCATTTACAGAGAAAGGACATATTCGTTCATAACCTCATGTGCAGCCCTAGCGGCTCCTGATATTTATCAGGTTTTAGTTCCATCCAGCATATCTCCAGGGCCACTAAATCCACTTATCAAAAACGGGAGATGGCTCAGCGGTTAAGAGCACTGACTGTCTCAAGTTCAATTCCCAGAAACCACATGGTGGCTCATAACCATCTGTAATGGGATCTGATGCCTTCTTCTGGTGTGTCTGAAGACAACTACAGGGTACATATATACATAAAATAAATAAATCTTCTTGAAAGAGAGAAAGAAAGAAAGAAAGAAAAAAGAAAGAAAGAAAAGAAAGAAAGAAAGAAAGAAAGAAAGAAAGAAAGAAAGAAAGAGAAAGACAGACAGACAAAGATGTAGTTCAGAGGACCACCAAAATAATACATACAGCTAAGGCATCAATGGCAGGTTTTCCCCGAGGAGGACACACCTGCACTTGGTTATCTGTATCTTTCTTACTGACCATCTCTCTTCCTTATTAAAATATTCCTGGACTCTGCTTCAAACTGGCTAGGCCTGAAATTCTTTTTTTTTTTTTTTGTTGGAGCCAGTTGGGCCTGAGCCAAGGTCCCTAAAAAGATTAGGGGAACCTCTCAGGCTGCTGAGGTTGACAGTGGAACTGTGTCTTTGTCCCCTCCCCATTGACGGGGCTGCTTGTCATCCACTCACAGATATCACAGCCAACTGAGCATCATCTCCTGATGAAAACTCTTCAGTACCATAGCAAGACCTTTGTTCTGTGGAAACAGAGCCACGGACACAGGATCTTGCCTTATGAGGACAAACTGCTATGTCCCGGCCTCTCCCCAGTGAGAAATGGGAGAGTTAAAGCTTCAAAAATTCTGTCTTAAGAAACGCTTGTTACATGCCAGCTACGGGGGGCGGGGGGGGGGGGGCAGTGGGATAGAAGGACTAACAGCCTCTAGATCACTGTAGCACAGTGGGGTGGCCCTGGTGCATTCAACTGAGAATTGCTCAAAAGACCTGTGGAGGTAGTATAGTGGGCAATAGTATTTGCTTTGCAAACATGAGGACCCGAGTTCAAAGCCCCAGCACCCACGTAAAAGGCCAGACATGTTGCCCAGTGGTGGTGGCTGCTCATGACTTTAATCTAAGCCCTCTAGAGACAGAGGCAGGAGAATTTCTGAGTTTGATAGGCCAGCCTGATATACAGAGTGAGTTCCAGAAAAGCCAGGGCCACACAGAGAAATCCTGTTTTGAAAAACCAAGAAGGAAGGAAGGAAGGAAAGAAGGGAAGAAGGAAGGAAGAGAAGGAAGGAAGGAAGGAAGGAAGGAAGGAAGGAAGGAAGGAAGGAAGAAAAACAAGAAAGCCAGCTAGCCGTGGTGGTTTGTATGTGTGATCCCAGCACTGAAAAGGCAGAGACAGATAGATCCCTGGGGATAGCTGGCCAGTCAGCCTAGCCTACTTGAATACCTCTAGGCCACTGAGAAACCTTATCTCAAAAAAACCCAAAGTGGACGCACAATGACCAAGGAACAATGGCTGAGGCTACCTACAATCTGGCCTCTACACACGCAAGCACACATGGTCCTCTGTACTATATGGATGAGATTCTGAATGTTTCCAACATAAAAATATCGTAAATTTTCCAGGTGATGGGTGCGTCCATTACCATAATCTGACCACTGCATACTGTATACATTAAGTGAAACGTCATACTGTAAATAAAGCATACACAATGTGTCCATTAAAAATTACATGGAGGAGTTGTAATAGGAACCGGTTCTGCCCAGATGAAGTCTCTCACTAATTTTGTCTGCCTAGCCAGGAAATAGCAAAACCTATAAGTGGCCCACGGTTGTCATGGCAACAGCAAATACTCTGTGTGTGTGTCTGCAGGAGGGAAACCAGCTTATCAGTTTTCCCTTGCTTCGTGCACAGTCTATGCAGAATCTGTCACCTGAACTGGAGTAACAGGGAGTCCTGGTCTCCTCTTCCAAACATCTGTCTTCATTAGGACCACAGCCTGGCATTGCGCCTGCTCCTGGATCCACCCAGGGAAGTTCTGCCTTAAACACACAGTGCTATATAAATGCCTCACAGTGGGGCAGCAGCCACAGGATAAAAGGTTCTGTATGCATCCCAGCTATGCCATGTGCTTTGAACACAACTGCACATCTGGCTCGCATGAGCCTGCCGCGTGGCCCTCCTTCACGCTACCTCGTTGATGGCCAGTTGCTCTCCACCTCCTCTAGGGTGGCTGTAGTGGTGGCCAGAATGGTGAAGCTCTTCATACAGGTCCTCCTCACTGCCTGTTTCCTCTGCGCACACAGTGTCCAGAGTTCCGTCGGGCATCCCTGGAAGGAGACACAGCAGCAGGCACAGAAGGTCAGCTTGGAAGTGGAATTGAGCACGTGGCAAAGGAACTGGGCGATTATAGAAGAAGCATTACTTCCGGGGGAGGAAGACAAAGTCTCAAGCCATCCTTGCCTGGTGGATGGCATGATCCAGTCACTGACATCACTACTGCAAGTCAGCTAGCCCTGGGCCAAAACAATCTGCTAAATAAGGAGACACCAGGGTTGGCTGGGGCATTTGTCATCTAAGAACTCTGTAGCTAAGTCCACTTAAAAGCCATTTACCAATGTGTATAAAGGGCTGTAGAAGACCTAAGAAGAAAGGTTAATCTTTGGGGAGCCTTTGAAACAGCTTATCTGGTACCAATCCTGACAACTTGAATTCAATCCCTGGGACCCATATGGTAAAAGGAGAGAACAAACCCTCTGACTTGTATATGTATGCCATGGGTAATGAGCATGTATGTGTGTGCCTGCACACACAATATGTGATTTTGCTCCCTTCCTTTGTCTCTCTCCAACATCCCCCATACAACCCCCCTGCTTTCCTTCAAATTCATGACTATTTGTTCACTAATTGTTATTACATGCATAGATGATTTTATACACACACACACACACACACACACACACACAAAGTATAATCTGTAGAGCCCATATAATGTTACTTGTATGTATATCTGCAGAGCTGACTGGAACTGGACAACTAATTGGTGTTCTCTTCTCTGGGAAACATCATCTCTCTCACTCCCAGCGTTCCCTGGTTGCCTGTAGTTCTTTGTGTAAGATTGAGGTCTCATGAGCTTTCCTCTGTCCAGTTTGGCATGTCTATTGGTGCTGTCCTTGTTCAGCTCACCCTTATGGGTGTGGCTTCTGACATTACTAGGAAACACAATCTCATAGCAAACTCCCTGATCCTCTGCCCCTTATGATCTTTCTGTCCCCTCCTCTGCAATGTTCCCTCTGCCTTGGGTGCTGGAGCATTTTGTATCGATTGGGACTGGGCTGTATAACCCTGTATTTTCATTGGTTGTGATTCTGCATGTTGATTTCTCTTCTGCACTTTTGTTGGATTTGGATAAGAGCTCTCGCTTGGTTCCCAGCATCTGTGTTGAGTAGCTCACAGTGACCTGGAATTCCAGCATGCAGAGGATCTACCGCCCTCTTCTGGCCTCTGTGGACACTGCACTCCAGTGCACATACCACTCCCCACAATTCTCTCTCCCATATCATGTCCTTAGGGAGTTGTTATAAAACCAACAATGATAATAAGAGATGGAGGAAGGTTTAAGGATGATGCGGAGCTGGAATGGCTCAGTGTCTTAGAAAATAATACACAGGTACTGAGGAGATACCTCAGTAACTAGAGTACAGGCAAGTGGACCTGAGTTTGACCCCCAGGAATCATGTAAAATAAAGGAAGCCCGACATGGAGGCACGTGCTTATAAGCCCACTGCTTGGGAAGCAGAGGCAAGTGGATACCTGGCTAATTGGTGAGCTGCAGGCTCAGACAGAGACTCTGTCCCAAAAATAAAAGGAGTCTGATCAAGAAGACATTGGATGTGGACCTCTGGCCTCGTCTGCACATGTATACACCCACACAAACACATATGGCACATACACACACAAAACACAATACATAGTTCACATGTAATCAATCTAATATATACTCTTTGCTATGGTTGGTTTCAAATGTCCACAATTTAGCTTTCCACAATTTAGAATCACCCAAGTAGCGAGTCTCAATCGCAGAATTATTATCTTAACTGGCACGAGAAAACCCACGACAGGTGTGGGAGGAGTCTAAAGGGGCGTGGCAGAAGATTTTTCAGGCTTTGTTTTGTTCCACTGGCCTTGCTTGTGGCAGATGAGTTAATTATCCTGTTGCTGCTGCTGACTCCTTCACTGGTATCAGAACCAGCTTTTCCTGTGCCTCTCCAGGAACCCTCCAGGTTTCAGTGCCAGACTGAAACTTTTGAAGCACTTCGCCTCCTAGACGGAGAAACTGCTAGGTCCTTGACCTCTTCGATGTGAGACAGCTGTGTTGCTAAACTGGCCATATTGCATACACTGATTGAATAAATTCTTTACATTCATTCTATTGGTTCTGTTTCTCTAGAAAACGCCGACTGACACACCTCCTAGGTATACGCCCTCAAGACATGGAATCAGACTCAGATGGACACTTGTATGCCAAGGTCTATGCCAGCATTATTCCTGATAGCCCAAATGGGGAAACGAGTCAGCTACACATTGCCGAGGGCTGGGCATGGGGAATGAGCACATAGACAGCGCAGTATTGTGCAGCCTGAGGAAGAAACGAACCTTGAAACACCGTGGTGAGTGAGATCAGTACCACACAAAGGAGACCATATAATACGATATCTAGATGGGCAAACTCTTCACAGCACAAAATAAATAAGAGCCTACCAGGGAGTCAGGGATGGGAAAATAGGGAAGTGTCACTGAGTGGCCACCGAGGGGTGTGTGTGTGTGTGTGTGTGTGTGTGTATTTGAGTGCTGGAGTCCTCAGAAGCCAGGAGCATCAGATCCTCCAGAACTGCTTGATGGGAACTTAACTCAGCTCCTCTGCAAAAGTAGCAAGCACTCTGGACTCTGGTGGCATCTCTGGGGCTCTAGCTTCACCTCTGAAGAGATGAGAAGGTTTTGGAGGTACATAAATCATGGTAGTTCTCAAACACTGAAAACCATTCATCACTCTGAACTGAACTTAAACCAGCTAAATGCCACACTTGCCTCAACTACCCTGTCCATGACCTCTCTTCCTGCTGCAACTGTCTGCTTGGTGCCTCGATGCCATGTGTGAAGAACCTGTGGAACTCAGTCTCAACCTTGTAACGTGGGGCTGAAATGTCTCAACTACTTCATAAAGTGACCCCAAGGACTTGGGCAACCACCTAGTTGGTGAGGCATCTACTGTACAAGCATGAGACCCTAAGTTTGATTCCTAGCACCCACATAAAAAGCTAGGCACAGTGGTGCACACCTGTAATCCCAGAGCTGGGGAGGTGGAGACGGGTGGATTCCTAGCGCTTGCTAGCCAGCCAGTGTCATGATTGGTCTTGTACGCTGTGAATTCAGATGCTGAGTGTTGTGCCCCAAGATCAGGTTGCAGTCTGGACATGGCCATTATATTGACCAATGAGCTGAAAGAATGTTCTCCAATAATCTCTGATTGGATAATAAAAGGCTAGAGTCTTTGACTGGGAAGGGGAGAAAAGGAAAGTGGAACTTTGGATTGAATAGGGGGTCTCAGGGAGGGACCACGAGGAGGAAGACAGGGGAAGAGGGAAGCAGGCAGTCACCATGAGGCAGTATGGGCCACCAGGATGAACCATGAGGATGTGGCCAAGAAAAAATGGCCCTGAGGACACACATGCAACAGAACCAGACTCAGATGGCAAGTAACATGGCATTTACCTGATTGTCAACAGCCTAGCCGGGTTATAATACTCTCAGACTTGCCCAGTTTAGGCTTACAGCTTGTTAATAAGAATACCAGATTTTTGTGTCTTTTATTGGGGAGATAAATGGGATAGACTGGGGCAGAACCTCCCCTTGCCCATGAAATTACTACTATAAGCCAGCCTAGTTTAACTGATAAGCTCCAGGTCAGTAAGAGAGCCTGTTTCAAAGAAGCATGGCTGGAGAGATTGACCAGTGATTAAAAGCACATACTGCTCTTGCAGAAGATCTGAGCTTGACTCCTAGTGCCCACCTCAAGCATCAAAAGTTGCCTGTAATCCCAAAGGTTCTAATGCCTCTGGCTCTGTGAGAATCTGCACTCGTAAACATACCATACAATACTCCCTTCCAGGACTAGAATTTAAAAAAAAAATCATTTTTAAAAAAATGCATGTAGAAAGCTTCCAAGAACAACACGGAAGTTGTTCTCTGTCCTGAACATGCATGTGTACACATGTGTATGATTACATTTGTGCACATGTATGTGGTTGCCAACACACACACAAACACTCAGCAACGGGAAGTATCACGCTTCAGTAGCCAATGAAGCCCGACTTTTGACACCTGGGAATTTTAGGTTAGACGGACTCAGCATGCCAAGAATTAGAACAGTTTTTTCTCTCTGCTGCAAACTTTGTTGGGACTATGATTGTTTTTTTTTTTTTTCCCTTAATGGCAAGTGCCAACCTGCAGCACAGCATTCTAGAGCCCATGCTTGAACAGCAGCGAAGCCCAGAGCTTCCCAAATTACATGCTTTAGCAAACAAATGGTTCTCTGTGACAACGAGTCAGGCCATGAGATGACTTGATTAACATTTCCATTATGTCCACCCATGGTCTGCAGTGTCACAAAGCATGTCACGATTATTTGAACGATAGATTTTTAAGCATGTGTATGTGTGTGTGTGTTGGGGGAGGAAAGCTGAGGAAAACTTTAGCTGTCATCTTCAGGAATGTTGTCCATCTCCTTCAAGCTAGTCTCACGCTGGCCTGAAGCTCACTAACTGCTAGGCTAGCTGGCCAGCGAGCCCCAGGAATCGTGGCCATCTCTGCCTCCTCAGAACCAGACTCAGCCATGTTACTGTGGATGCTGGAGATCAAGCTTGGGTCTTTATGCTTGCTGTCTCTCCTGCTTCTGTTTGATTTTTCCTAAAGTCCATAGGATACTTTGGTCCTATCACCCCTTCACAGAGTACCCATAGTCACACGAGCTCTCTCTCTCTCTCTCTCTCTCTCTCTCTCTCTCTCTCTCACACACACACACACACACACACACACACACACACACAGCCTGCTTTTCTCTCTTCTTTCATGTCTCTCCTTTTTTCCTAAGGTTCCAGTGTAAAACCTAAGAATCTGGATTACTTCCTGTTCTACAGGTCTACTTAATTTTATGTAAATGACATGATTTTATGGTCCTTAATGGTTGGGTCTCTCAAAACGGGCCAGGTTGGCCTTGAACTCCTAACTGTTCCTTTAGTCTCCTTAGTGCTGGGACTACAGGGCTGGCAGTTTGGCCACCTCTGAACTCTCTCAGGCAGAAAGTCATACAACCAGGACACTTCCTAACAGTCTCCTACCATCCTCTTTCTTTTCCTTCCTTTATACCTTTGCTTTTCTTGCTTGCTTGCTTGCTTGCTTGCTTCTTCCTTCCTTCCTTCCTTCCTTCCTTCCTTCCTTCCTTCCTTCTGCTGTCCCTGCCCCTATCTAACGCGAGACTGAGAGCCTTCCAGCAGGTGTCCCCATTGAACTTCTGTCCCCCTCTGCACACAGCCAGAATGTCTGTAATACACAACTGGACCATGCGATCTGAAGAATCCATTCATCTGAGAGAACGAGTGTCTCCCAGGACAGCCTGTGCTGGTGAGATGAGAGCCCAATGCACCCTCCTCCCTCTCTGCATCTGTTTTTCCTACTCTGGCTCCACAAGCTTCTGACTATGCTGAATTAATTCGTGTTGACAGAAGCCCAAGCAACCACTATTGAGCATACTCTATGTTTGCAGTGGGGCTGGAGATACCGCACAGTTGGGTTCAACTATAGTGGCACATGCCTACAACTCTAGTACTCAAGAAGCAGTGGCAGGAAGGTCAGAAGTTTAAAGTCATCCTTGGTTCTATAGTGAGTTTGGGCCAACTTACGCTGTAGGAAACATTGTTTCAAACAGTCACAACAACAAAACCCATTATACAGTGTTCTCCCAGGGGTGGTATTTAGGGATGTGTTTATGGTTGGGATTCAGGGAATGCAAGTCCTGAGATATTGCTAGAAACATCCACAGTTTCCATAAACTGCATCCTGCTCTGCTATCCCCACCCCCACCCCTTTGCTTATTGGGTCCGACGCTGTCTCTTCAGTGGACACATCCTCCAAGACAAATGAAGCGATTTGCTCATGGCCATTTTTGTCTCCTTGTCAAAACAGTTCTCATCAGTTTTCTGGACATGGTGTTAAACAGTGATGAGACTCAGACACTTCTGCCCAAACTGTGCTTGACTGGGATGGAGGGCCAGCAAGCTCCAGCGTGTGGAAGTACCAAGACTATCTGCTCCATGCTTAGGGGGGGAAAATTCAAGGAACATTTTCATTGGCTCCTCTGCTGTGCAATTTTTGTTTGACTTCATTTTAGATAAAGAACTTCTGCAGCTGAAATTCCTTCACTGGACCACAGAGGAAAGGGCAGGAGATTGATACACACCTGGGTCCTTGCTTCAGGTCTGTGTGCATCCAACACACACAAACATCTATTCTACAAGCCTTTCCATATCTTGTGTGACTTCGTGCATGTGTGGAATATGCACAACCTCGTGTGTGTGTGTGTGTGTGTGTGTGTGTGTGTGTGTGTGTGTGAGAGAGAGGAGAGAGAGAGAGAGAGAGAGCACGCATGTGGAAGCCAGAGGATAGATAGTGCTGGTATCTTTCCAATCACTCTCCACCTCATCTTTGAAGCAGAATCACCCACCAACGCTAGATGTTAGGATAAATGGCCATGAAGTCCCAGGGATGACCTTGTTTCTCACGCCCCAGTACTGGAATGATAGACACACCATCATTCCATGCTTGACTTTTATATGGGTTCTGGGAACTAAATTAAGGTCCTCTACCATTTCAAAAATAAATAAGCAAGTAAGTAAATATTTTAAAGAAGCAAAACAGAATCCAAACACTCTAGAGTCTATCTATCATTCAGTGACTAAGACATAGTCCCAATATATTGGCCATATGAAGAACAGGAAAAGAAGATGAGTAGGAGGAATGCCAATTAACAGAAACCAGCACTTCAGTAACGCAGAAGTCAGAACCAGAAGAGCTGAGCATGGTGGTGCACACCTGTAATACCAACACTAGGGAAGCTGAGGGCAGCCTAGGCTATGCAGCGAAATAGTGGTTTGTCCCAACTAAGCAAAACCAAGGGGCTGGGGAGACGGCTTGGTGTTCAAGAATAAAAATCTGAGTTTGGATTCCCGGCACCCATGTAAAAAGGCAGCTATGTCAGTGCCTGCCTGTATGTCAGTACTGTGGAGGTAGAAACAAGCCTTCTGGCCATCAAGATTAGCCACAGCAGTCAGCTCTGGGTTTGCCTGATAGATCCTGCCTCCGTGAATGACAGGAAAGTGATAAGTATGTCTCCTGACTCTAACCTTGGGCTTCCACATGCTTGTATACACAGGTACACATATACCCATGTGTACATATGAATATGCAAACATGCATATACACACATGTACATGGCACACATGTGAACATGGCAAAAGAAAAATGAGGTGGAGCACAGCAGAGGAGGAGACCCAGTGTTGGTCCCAGGCCTTCATACACACTTGTACACACGAGCACCCATACGTACACATGAACTCATACATACATGTACATCATACACAAACTACTACACATACATATCTCACACCTGTACCCCCCAACACACACACACACACAAAACAAAAACCAGCAGTGCTCAAATACATAAAAAAAAAAAAAACCCACAACCTTCCGGAACACATAGGAAGAAGAAATGACACAGAAATGGAAGTCCCAGAGTTGGGAAATCCAGTAAATGCTCACAGTATGAGCTTGACAGCAGAGAAATAAGAGGAGAAGGAATCAGAGGTGGCTCTGATCCTGAGGGTATGTGGTAACTGTAGGAGAGCAATCTTTTGCTCTCATGGCCCTCTGATGGGGATATCCCTTTGTTCATTGGAATCAGGGGTGGGGGGGGGGTGAGGGTGGGCTAGGGTGGGGGTGGGGGAGTTTAAAGGCCTATTTCAGTAGTAATTGCTTGTGAGGGCCTCCTGGACAAACTCACCAAACACCACTGCCCAGACCTGGCTCTGTTCTTCCTCGCTAAGCCCATTAATTGCATGGCTGCCTGCTTCCAAGAGACTGATGTGAAAGTCATCACTGTTGGGCATACAACTGTGCTTCCCATTGCATGTGCAGGATGGGATGTCACAGAGGGCCTGCCCATCAATGTTTCTACATCTTAGCATTGGTCTAACACCTGCTGTTACATAGTAGCTAAGTCCAGGCGGACTGCTGCCCAGTTGTTACATAGTAGCTAAGTCCGGGCAGACTGCTGCCCAGTTGTTACATAGTAGCTAAGTCCGGGCAGACTGCTGCCCAGTTGTTACATAGTAGCTAAGTCCAGGCGGACTGCTGCCCAGTTGTTACATAGTAGCTAAGTCCAGGCGACTGTTGCCTGGTCACAGGTCAGAGGTGGTCATCCTAGTCTTGACACTGGTGTCTCTGGATAGTCAGTGGGAGTATGACCTCAGAGGTTGATGGGTCATGTTCTTTCTACTCAGCCAGTGATTCTGACAGTCACTGCAGACAGTTTTATCCCTCCTGCCCTGCAGCAATTCAGTCTAATGCCAAGTCACATCAATGAGTGTGCATTGAGCGTCCTGGCCAGAACTCTGCTTAGAGCTGCAGAAACGATGAGAGGTGGCTGGGGAGGATGGTTCAGTCAGCAAAGAGGCTGTTGTGTAAGCATGAGGAGCTGATTCTGGATCCTCAGCATCAACCCAAAAGCCAGGCACACGTCTGTAACCCCAGGTGCTGGAGAAGTAGAGACAGGAAGATGCCCGGTTCTCATTAGACAGCTAATCTTGCTAAATGGTGAACTCCAGGTTCAGTGAAAAGCATCGTTTCAAAGATAAGTATGAAATAAGTCACAAGCAATGGCTCCCAGAGAGCAAAGAGAAACCAGTATTCAAGCTGAGATCACAATGCACCAAGAATTCCCCTGTGTGTCACTTGCTATGAAACTGAAGACCAGAATACACACGTAAGACAGTATGACCTTGACCTTTGGGTACATGGTGCTGAGTCTGACAGTCCATGACTCATTGCTCTCCCTGTCATCTATAGCTGATGTTCAAGGTGGAACCAAGTGTTCATCGTCAAGGCTACACTCACCAGCACCAGTTACTAGAACCCCTATACCAAGGTGATGCTGCCGGAGAGTTGAAAGAAAGGATATTAGCTTGCTGCATCTTGGGTCCCCTGGTTCCTATACTAACGCCTTGCACAGGAGCGGGATGTAAAAATATCTATTTAGCAAATGTAATAATTAGAAGACCTATTTGTTTATCCGTTTAGAGTTCCACAGAGCAGGGGACAGTGGTACACACATGTTATCTCAGGAGGCTAAAGGAAAATGATGAATGAATTTGAGGCCATCCTAGATGACACAGGAAGATTATATTAACAAAATCAACAAGCAGAAAATAATTCCCTCATGATATACAAAATCAAAAGGCAGGAATGCTCATTCTAAGAACCCAGACACATTAGCCAGCCACGTTGACAATCCATGTATCCCATGGCAAAGGCCAACGCCATGAAGAGCTCCCCCAGCCTAAGTGACAAAGTCCAGGAGTAAGACGGTTTAAACAAGACGGGCTTTACTGGTGTCACCAGAGCTTTATATGCAGTGCAGTGCCCAAAAGTCTGTTTTTAAATGTACTTTAACCATTCACGTTTTTTAAAACAATGAAGCCTTTTGTATGTTGGGTAACGTAGCTTGTCCACTACTGCCATCCAATCCAGAAAAGACGCTGATTGATAACAGACTCTGAACTGAATCAACAGAGACTAAACACAGAGACATGTAGGAGGAACAGCACTCCCATGTAGCCATCATAGAGACTGAAACAGTAAGTAGTCCACTGATCTGTTGTAGGACAATAAAATGAATGGAGCCTCTGATCTTTTAACATTTAAAAGCTACTATAAAGCTGGCTGTGGCAGGTTAACTCAATACTGCTTCCCAGTCTATAAGAAGGTGCATTACTAAGGGAATCTTTTGAAAAGCAGGCTTACACTTCAGTGTTTTCGAATTAGATCATTTGCCTTTGTATCATTCCTCCCTTTGTGTGATTTATAGATCTGAAGGTTTAAGGTTATTTCTCTTGATAGTTAACTGGAATTTCAGCAAATTCAATGCTAACACAAAAGCCAACTCGAAATGAATTGATTCCCTAAAAGGTGCATTAAACAGCAAAGCTTTCAGAAGAGAAAACGTAAACAAATCAAAAATGAAAATGAAAATGAAGATTTAAAAAAAATCTGCTTAAGGTCTGGGGCCATGCCTCGGTGAGTAAGGAGCTTGCTGTGCAGGCAGGAGGACCTGAGTTTGACCCCAGCCCTGTGACACGGTAGCACACATCTACAACTCCAGCCTTTCTATCAAAGGTGGGAGAAGGGAGTGTGTAAGCCAGCTAGCCTGCTGAGTGCAATGACCAATAACAGGAGACTTTATTTCAAACAAGTAGAAGGTGAGGACTGACTCCCAAGGTTGTTCTCTAACCTCCACACACCCTGGCACACATATACATATACATGTATATATATGTGTGTGTATACATATATGTGTATACATGCACATGCATATATGTATATATGTACATATGTATATATGTATATATTGAGCCAAGTTCCAGTTGTTTTTCATTTATATTTTTATGTTCTCTCTCTCTCTCATATATATATATAAAATGTGTGTGTATGTAGGAGACTAGCTGTCTTTTAAAGGATAGTTCTAAACAGACAGAATTTGAAATTCCAAAATCATCTAACTAACAATAGAATTCTTATAAGTTGACCAGAACCAACTGGCAGAAATCTAGGCATTTACTGCTGGCTAAAAGGGCAAAATATGATAGGTGCCCACCATGAGCAGGGCTGACTTGTGCATGGCAACAGTAGCAGAAACAAGAACATAGCACATTTCTGCCTGTGAAATGGCAGCCTATAATTTAACATTTCACTTCTGGAGGCTTGACACAGTAGAGCATGCCCTTATATTTTTGTATCTCATGGCTAGTCTGATGATTTATATAGCAAGTTCTAGGCCAGGCAGGGTTACAGAGTCAGACCCTGTCTTTAAAAAAAACAAAGCAAAACAACAACCAAAAAAAAAAAAACTTGCTTATGAAGAACAGCAAGAAAAAGCTGACATTAAACATTAATGTACTTGAACAGGGTCACGATTTATGGCTTTCTTTCTTCTATTACTACAAAGGGTTCATATAATTGCTACCTCATTGGAAAACAGTATTTGGGGAAACCTAAAAACCTGTTTCCAGGCCATGGTCGTTCATATTTGTTTCCAGAATAAACCGGATCTTTTATTCCTTTGAAGCAAGAGCTATTTCTTTCATCCACATATGGTGGGTCTTATTTTTAGTTTTCTGAGAAAGCTCCGTATTGATTTCCATAGCGAACTAGTTGATACTCCCAGAAGCAACAGTGAGTAACCACTCCTATCACAAGCATCTGTTATTACCCGGTTTCTTAATGATTGCCATTTTTATTGGGATGAGTAGGAAATTCATTGCCTTCAAATAGTATTATTTTCTTTATGTTCTACCTAGGTTTTTTATTTGTTTGTTTGTTTTGGTTTTCTGAGACAGTGTTTCTCTGTGTAACCCTGGCTGCCCTGGAACTCATTCTGTAGACCAGGCTGGCCTCACACTCAGAGAGCCACCTGTCTCAGCTTCTCAGGTGCTGGGATTAAAGGTGTACACCACCACCGCCACCCCCACCCCCACCAAGCTATGTAGCTATGTTCTAGCTCTAACATACATTTCTCCAATGGTTAATGATTCTAGCTTTGAGAGGCTTCAAGGCAAGACAGATGTTTTCATAGAGAATTGAAAACAAATTTTAAAAAAGAAAAGAAAGTTCTGGAGCAAAAGAAATGTCAGCAACCAGAGCCGGCAAGACTGCTCAGCGGTGCAGGCACCTGCTATCGAAACCCACATGGTAGAAAAAGAAAACACACTCCCAGAAGTTGTCCTCTGGCCCCTGCACGTGTTTTGTGGCATGTGTGTGTTCCCACATAAGCACACAAAATAAATAAATGTAATTTTCAAAAATTCTGTAAAACAAACAAACAAACAAGAACTCAATGAATGGGCTTCTTAAATCACAGGCTTTACTCTGTAGCCCAGGCTGGCCTCATACTTGAAGAAATCTTCTTGTCTCAGCCTCTGGATATTGGGATTACAGGTATGAGTTAGCATGCCTAGCAGTCAGTGAATGTATTTAACTACAAAGTGGACTGTTGAATAAAGAGACAGGTCAAGTAGGAATATTCAGTGGGAAACAGACCAAGGATGCCAAGTACAGAAGAGGTGAGGTGCTGCAGCCTCTCTGAAGGTGTGATATTAAATTGTCAACTGGGTGCAACCTAGAAATATCCTGCCAAGAGAATCACAATAAGGGATTATCTACATTGGATTGGCTTGCGGGCATGTCTGTGGATGATTGTCTTAATTGATGTGCAATGACCCAGCCCACTGTGGGCAGCACCATTCCCTAGGCAGGAGTCCTGAACTGTATAAGAGAGATCTAGCTAAGTATAAGAAAGCAAGCAAGTGAGCATATATGTATTCATTTCTCTCTGTCTTGACTTAGATGAAATGTGACCAAGCATTTTAAGTTCCTGCCTTGACTTCCCCACAATGCTGGATTCTGTTATCTCCTTAGCTGCTTTTTTTTTGTCACAATACTTTACCATACCAACAGTGATTCTAGAACAGAAGATTTATATGAATTTTAGTCCCAAAAGAAGAGTGGAGGGGACCATTCTGGAAGCAATGGCTGGGAACTTTCCAATGCCAGTAACATACCAAGCCACTAACTGGGGAATCCCTCCAACTATAAAAAGATAAATTAAGACCCACATCTGAGCACATGATTAACACTAATGAAAGTTAAGCAAGACAATATACTACAAGGAGTATAAAGAGACAGCTTGACTTCCAAAGGGCAGGAATTGAAACAGCAGCTGATTTTTTAAACAGAAACAATAGTAACTTGAAAACAATGTAACAATATTGCTACAGTCTGGATCTTGAAGGTTTCCCACAGTATTTAAAAGGGTTGTTTCTCAGCCCTATGGCGCTACTAGGATATTGAACTTAGTTGGAAGAGGTTAGGCAACTGGAGACATACCTTGAAGGGGATGCTGGGTTCCTGGTTCCCCTCTCTTTCTGGCATCTGTGCCCTGTATGCTTACTCTGGCACACATGTTCCTACCATGATATGCTGCATTGCCATAGGTTCAAATAAGCTGAGGACAAGTATAAGCCTAACTGAACTAAAAGAATCTTTCTGCTCATTTAGGTTGCTTACCTCAGATATTGTATCATAGTAACAGAAAGCTGACCAACACGTATTTTTATGAAAGTCAACAGATAAACTGAGAAAATGAAGATATTTAGGTAAAAATCATTTTCAGGAAAAGTCCTGGAGCATGAGCAGATAAACCTTAAAGGAAAACCTTAAAGAAAAAGGCATGGTTATTCTGACTAACTGACAAGGATTTCAGATAGGAAGGGCAAGATAGAAGGCAAAATAAAGACTGAGAAAAATACAAATATATGGGGGAATATAAAGGAACACTGACTTTACAAAGCAATGATATTTTGTTGAATTAAAATACACAGAGAGGTTTGGAGAGATGGCTCAGTACTTGAGGAGCAATGGCTGCCCTTCCAGAGGACTTGGGTTTCATTTCCAGCCCACAACTTTGTAACTCCAGTTCTAGGGGGTCCAATATCCACTTCTGGCTTCCTCAGGTACCAGGCACACAAGTGGTGCACATATACACATGCAGGCCAAACACCTATACACATAAAAAAAAAATACAGAGAGAAACACACAAACAATTGAAATCTATAACATCAATGGTAAGTTGGAGGAGAGAATGTACGCACCATCTAGGAAGGTATTAAAAGCACTTACTCATGTTAGACTTTTATAAAATTGGTGCAGGCTTTATGGTTTAATCTGAGCCAAAAAAATAAATGTCAAAATAAAGTAGAATTTGTGATGATAGAGTTGGTTCCCAGGGCCTTGCATGCACTGAGTATATGCTCTACGGCTGAGCTACACCACGGCTTCTGTGAGAAAATATTCTGAATGACAGTTTTAAAGCCTTAAGAATGTAAGCATGTAGGCTCTAGCATTTGTTGGAAATGAAGAACAACAGTATTTTAAGTTTAGCTGTGTTCTCTAATGTCAGCTTATTTGAATAAAGAATTCTGAATACCCTATTATTCCATTATCTTCTAGATTCCAGTCGTCTGGCTAATAAGTAGGTTTCAGTGTAATTATCCCATCATGCCTCCCTGTCTGCTTTCCCTTCTGTCTGCTTTTACAGTCTCACGAGTGTGCCCTGTAACTGGTGAGGAGAAGATTTGTATCATCTAGCAATTTGGGGAAATGACACGAATATTCATTTTTCAGTGTCCCCTCTTGATGCCACCTCATCTCCAACATCAACAAGAATAGGATAATTCTCACTAGCTCTGGGTTATCACTAAATAGGTTATGTTCCTAGTTTATAGTCTGAGTAGATGTAAATCTGGACCCAGATCAAGGTAAGGCATGGACCCTGATTTCAAACCCTCAGCAGGACAGCAGAGCCCCTGTGGGTTATGAGGGATCTTCACCCGCAGCACAGCCTGTAGAGGGCGCTAGTCTTGAGTAAAGACTTCAGTTCTGTCTTCAACCTTGAGGTTCCAAATAGAGGACAAAACTCCAGCTGCTTCTTCCAAAGCCAAATGATACTGCTCCTGCCCCACCGAGAGCTGCCTCTCTGGGCCCACCAACTATGATCAAAACATATGTTAGGGGAAAAGAAAAGCAGTGATTCCACCTGCGTTGATCTTTATTACTGTTTTATCTTGCTTTTATTTCATTTAAGAAATATTGATCATAGCAAAAGTGGGAAGGGGTTCTCTAGGGTGGGAAGAGGGACATAAATACTGAAGAAGGAGGTAGCTAAGTAAAATAACAATAAGGGTATCTGAGAAGCCATAGGATTTATACTATTAACTACCTAAAAAACACACAATATACATATAATATATATATATTGTTTCAATGAACTTTTCTCATTTGGGCTGATACTGATCCCTCCAAGAACCAAAGACTTCCTAACTAAAACCACAGTACCAGACACAAGCAGCCCTCTTATGAGTTGACAGTCAAGGCTATCCAAGAGACCTCCAAAACACACAGCCCATCTCTATCGCCCTTGGTTGCTCTCCAGCGGTGTAAGGTAAATTCCCATTGCTGAAGACACCATCTACTTCAGAAACAGCCCAGAGACCCCTGAGCTGGAACTGGCCTTAAGTTTCCTCCCTAAGAACTAGCTTTCATGATACCAGAATCCAGCATGTGAGCTTTCCAGAGGAGGGAGGCAGTTCTACTCAACTATGATGCCTGTGGACATCAATGGCCAGCATAGCTGACAGGCCTAAGGGTGCAGTAGTGGCACGCATGCCTTGGTGGTGACCATCAGCTCCCTAGATGGACTTAAGACCCACTCAGCAAGAAAGAAACCATACTTAGAGTTCTGAAGAGCTAACTACTTAGTGCTAGTAAAAATTATGGTTACTGGAGGAGAATTTACAACCATTAATTTACTAAACCAGTGTAATCCCTCACAACCATCTAGAACCTTTTCCTTATACTAACAGATACATGTGGTCTTTACCCCTGATGAAGGAAACTTTTCTTTACAACAGACAGAGACCATAACAGAAAACCATAACCAATCAAAATGCCGAGTTGTAGAGTCCAGCCGCAATGAATACACATATTGAAAACATTCCAGTATCTAAGGCTCAAGGATTGTTGTGGAAGAGGGGTTGGAAAGACTGTAAGAGCCAGAGAATTAGGAAGTTTCCTGTGAGACTGTCTCTCCTATGTCAGAAGCTGCATCCACAAAGTCTCGCCAACATGGCTGTCCAAATGTGAGCTGGACAAGGACAACAACAACAGACTTGCCAAAGTGGGAGAGAAATAGCCACAAAGAACTACAGGCAGCTAAGGAATGAAGAGACTGGGAGAAATAGTCTTTCCCAGGGAAGAGCACACCAATTAGATAGCCAAAGCAAATAGTTAGCCCTGAAAATATATAAACAAGCAACATTATGGAGAATAAGCAGGTTATATTTAGGGAGACACACACACCACACAACACACACACCACACACACACACACCACACACACCACACCCACACCACAGCACACAGCACACATACACACACCACACACACACACCACCTACACACACACACACACACACACACACACACACATTAATGCAATGGATTTGAGGAAAAGAGGCCATGAATTTGAAAGAGAGCAAGGACAGGTATATGAAGGGCTTTGAGAAGAAAAGAGAATGGAAAAATGAAATTACAATAAAAAACCCCACATATTGAATAGCTAACAAAAGAACTATTTATATACCATGAAGCCATATGAGACGTTATAAGTAATCTGATATGATTTAAAGAGTGTAATATTAGTCTCTATGCAAGCACACCAGTTGATCTAAGGGACTTGAACACTAATAGTCTTGGTGATCTATGGGGTTTCAGTGTCAGCTCCATCTTTAGAGCCGCTGGTACTCTCCTTTTACCCAGCCCTTACTCCTAGCTGTGCTGAGAAGGCATCCCTTGTGGTGTATTTAACTGCAGATCCTGGGTGGTATACACCCCAAGAAGCTAACAAGAATGATTTAAACATCCACTTCAACAAACCAGAGTCTTCATCCATTAAGTGCCAGGTTGAGCAGGAGCAGTTCCGCATTAACCGCCGCCCACGGCAACAAGAAGTTTCTCTAACCGAGCAGCACAAACTGGTAACTATGAACATCTAGAAGTCAGTCTGCCTATATGACCATTTAGGGAAATAACATCCATAGGTACCCACCTTGGGCTTATTCTCCAACCTTGGGTTTTGACCATGTTTCAGTACCAGGAAGATTTGTTTTTGTTTTTAAAAACAACTTTATAAACATTTAATTTAATTTATTTATTTATGGGAGGGAAGTAAACGTGGGTGTGCACAGGTCACAGTATCAGTGTGGAGGTCAGAGGACACTACATGGGAATCAGTTTTCTTCTTCTACCACGTGGAGCCCAAGGATCAAACTCATGTCATCAGGTTTCACAGTAAGCTGAGCCCTCTCCTCACCTCTCCCCTCCGCCTTGTCTGAGCCTCCAGAGTGCTGGAATTATAGGTTTGTGTGCTGCACCTACCCGTTCTTTTTGCCCACACCCAAAAAAGCCTCTCTTTACATATTGCAGGTATCTTTAAATGGTTTTGAAGAAATGCTTTCTTCTAAGCCACGGATTTAAGGATTTAAGGAGAGAAATCGGTGCTAGGCCAAAAGTATACATTTTGGATATAGTCCATTTTCATTAAAGGAAAAAAAAAAAGGTAATAAAACAAAATGCTACAAAGCTTTGTTCAAAGACTTCATTTTAATTACTGGCATTGGGGATGTAGATTCAAAAGGTTTAAGGTGAAAATATTGATTGGCCATCATAAGTAGATGGCAAGATCCTAACAGTAAAGACAATACAGAGTTTGGCTGCAGGACATAAGAAACTTGATCTTAAACTAGCCAGGAAACTTCTTCCCTAATGGCTAGCTTTCACAGTGATGGAAGGTGCTATGCAGGCTTCTTGGAGGGGAAAGACATTTCGTACCTAGTGTTGGATCCTATATGTTACAATACTGACCTAATGGAATATGTACCCACTGGTGTAATGGTAACAAGACTGTTCATGGTGCTGACCAACTGCTCTCTTGACTGGATCTGAGACTTCCTCCATAGGAAGAAATTAATGCCTGCTATTGAAAACATGGTCAAACCTAAGGTTGGAGAAGTCCTAGGCCCAAGGTGAGTATCTATGAATATTATGTTCACATAGCCCAACTGCTTTGTGGATATTTATATTCATAGATTTGCGCTGCTCTCAACCTTGGTGAGAGACACATTCTATATATTATAATATGTATAGTATAGTGGGTAGTGGTTAGTGAAGAGGGTTCCTATTCAAGGTACCGAGAAAAGCAACTATATCAACCTTAGACTTAGGGGAAACCAAGGGGGCAGGGAGAATAAGAGCTGGAGGACTGGGAGACATGAAATGCTGTCCTACAGACACGACATGGCTGCAGCACTCAATCACAGCGAAGAAGAAAGACCTGTACAAGGTCAAGCCAACTGAGAAGTCCTGCATGGAAAGGGGAGGGTCTCCTGAGGTCCCCTCCTAACTTAGGAAGTACAGGCTATTGTCGATTGTCAGGGGAGAAGAGTCACTTTTCTTCAGGAGTAATTAACTTGTAGCTTACTCATAGGCTGCCTATGCCCCAGGAGATGACCCTAAATCCATGCACGTATGGACAATGCTAATGGGATGTGCAATGGGTTGTAACACATAAAAATAAATAGACAGGAAGTTGAAAGGAGCAGCCACTCCAACATGGAATTGGAGGGAGGAAATAGGAGGTGGATATGATCATCATGTATTATATACATGTATTCAATTTTCAAAGAATATTTTATATACATGTATGCAATTTTCAAAGAATATTTTTTTTAAATGAAAGATAAAACCCTTACAATCAAAACACTTCTGAGAGAATCCGAAATGTTCCTATCTCAATTGACTTGGAATGTATCCATAGGATACCAGATGCATAAAAATCTTCCCAACTCTATCAAACTCTCAAAGCTCACACAGTCTAGAAACCACCACAGTCTAGAGCCTGGCCTCAGTAGATCAGGGCAGCAAGATGAGAAAGTTGATAGGGCCTTCTGGACCGTCTGGGGACCACACAGGGAGTACAGGATGGTCTGAGGATCACAGGGGATTTCAGAACTGTCTGAGGAACACATAGGACTGCAGGGCTGTCTGAGGGCCATAGGGGGCCTGCAAGACAGTCTGAGGACCACAGGGGGCCTGACCTGCAGGACTGTCTAAGAGCCTTCCACAGGGTACTTCAGGACTGTCTGAGGACCATAGGGGACTTCAGGATTGTCTGAGGGCCACGGGGACCTGCAGGACAGCCTGAGGACCACAGGAGACCTGGCCAGCAGGACTGTCTGAGGGCCAGCCACAGAGTACTTCAGGACTGTCTGAGGACCACACAGGGACTGCAGGGAGTTTACGGAGAAAGTGGGGCTTTTGTGGACCAGCTAGCTACAGATGATGAGTACTGACTCAGCTAACTCTAAAAGATGCTTCTTCCTTTACTTTTCTGACTCTTCAGTGTTCTTGGAGAGTTTATAAGGAACACATGTGTGATATTCAGACTGTTGCAATAACAATGCTGTATGGTGTGGGGACAGGAAGAGGGACAGATGTGTCTATTAACTGCTAAGCTGCAGAGATGAACCCTGGCACACTACAGGACACAGACTGCACATCAGTACAACTCCAGAATGAAAGTGTCTTTAAGAGAGCAGGGAGGAAAATCTGGAAGGCTGTACAGTAGGCTTATGTTCATGCATTTATCCAAGGGTAGCTTTGCCTCAGAGTATCATCTGCAGAGGCTCCTCAGGGGGATCAACAAGCAGGGGGATCTACAGGAAAAATCAGGGGTCCCTGCGTGCACACACACATACATACACACACACACACACACACACACACCACTACCACCACCAGCAGCTATAATATCAAATAGAATTTGATATTCTATTTGAATTCAGAGAGCTCTCTGGGTTGAAAAAGAAGTGATAGCACGTTTAAGGATTCTGAGCTCCCAGCTGCTTTTCAGGCGAGACCACGCTACTCCCAGCCCCGCCTCACCCAGCAGTGCAGGTCCCAGGAGTCTCCTGATGATAGACAGAGACAAGAAGAGATGTCCTAGAGCCAGCCGAACTATAAAAGTAGCAGCAAAAGAGGTCCTGGAGGGCAGGGACTTGGAGATATTAAGCTATTTATTTCCTCTGAGCCTCACATCTCATCCCTGTGAAATCCCATTTTCGGAGGAGACAGCTACAGTGTAGGGTGAAGCAGAGGCATTCATATGACATGATGTAGACCTTAGAGGTGAGCTTCATTCTGCATTTTGCTGATCCCCACATGGATATTGCTGGAAGGTCCTGGAGCTCTATCCTGAGGTCACCATAGCAGCCCTTTGCTATTTCCCACGCACAGAACAGCAATGCTTCCATGCCCGTGTAGTTCACATTCCTCCCAGCCAACTGCCACCCTGTGCTGTTCAGCACAGCCATCTCCTACTGTGAGGCCTCAGCTCCGTGTCTGTCTTCTCCAATTCCCCTGTGTGAGGAGCATTGTAAAACGAAACAAGCCGCGCAGCAGAGAGATGCCTTTGGGAGTAGAGTCTGGAGGGTTCACGCAGAGCTTCACATGGAGGGGGCACCTAGGTCCTCCCCTGGGGTCTAGAGTTGAAAGGAGACATGACCTGGGTAGGTGGATAGATTTCCACAGCTGGCCCTGTGCACTGTGAGTTGCCTTGGATGATCTGGGTGACTTGACTTCCAGAAAAGATGGTGGCGGTGCACAGAGAGAAATGCAGTGAAAACACACACACACACACAGATCTAATACATTCATGTGACACAATCACCAGATGGATACCACAGATACAAACCACCCACTTACACTACATATGCATACAAATGTACATATTATACACATACACACACACAGCACATATGTATACATATATACACTATACATATGTAATATACACATTACATATACACATATATATATTACATAAACCACACACCCACAGCACACATAACACAAACACACCACAAATAGACATACTGCACATTTTGCATGCACAGTAACACCATACATGAATGCCATGTGTATCAAATATAGCACATAGTCACACCACAAACCCATGTACACCTTTTAGTATATTATAAACAATAATATAATAAACACATACTTCTTTTCCTTTCTTTTCTCTCTGGTTCACAAAGAGTTAATGAGTTCCAAACCACTCACCTGGCCAGGGAAAGGTCCTTGAGTCAGAGAAGAAACAAACCAGTGTTTAATCAGCACAAATAGTAAGAGAGTTACAGAGTAAGGGACCAGTGCTTATTAAAGCACAGATCATAAGAAACCAGTGCTTATTAAAGCATAAATAATAAGATTATAATACCAGCAATTATCAGTTTTGAGCTTTCATCCAACACTGTGTCCCATCCAGTACTACTTCCCCAAAGGCTGGGGCAAGCCACTGGCAAAGCAAAGCTTAGCACTGTCCTCCCAAGCCTGTTGGTCTCGACTTTATGTCTCAGTGAGCACCTCCACCCCTCAGACTTCTAACTCAAACCTCAGGAGCTATGTATGGATGGATCTGCTGTTCTTCTTGAGGCTCCCTGGATTCCTTTAGGGAGGGCTGGGAGGTGCACAGCTGTGATGACCAGACTTCATTATCATCCTCTTTCCCAGCATGCTTTGCATCTGATGGCAGGTTGATGGAGAAGGGGAAAGATGGCTGACTGCGGCTGTGATCTGGGTTGAGGCTCTGGGGATTTGTATGAGAATGGACCGCACAGGTTAACATATTTGAATGTTTGTTTCCCAGGTGATCTACTGAAAGGATTAGGACCCATGACCTTGTTGGAGGAGGCGTGTCATTGGGGGTGGGTTTGAGGTCTCAAAAGCCCACAACTGGCCCAGTCTCTGCCTCTTGCCTACAGATCAGGATGTAAACTCTCAGCTACCTGGCTCCCTACTCCCCTGCCATGCTGATCTCGAACTCTGAAACTGTAAGCAAACCTCCAATGAAATGCTTTCTTATATAAGTTGTCTTGGCCATAGTGTCTCTTTACAGTAAATAAAAGAAGAGCTACAATGGAGGCACTTCTGAATGGCCATTCTGACTCCGATACCCTGGGAAGTTGGTCTTAGGCTGTGGCTAGACTTCTTTCTCTGTGCTCTGGGATTTCTTCCCCCTTAGGCTCACAGACAGAGCTTTAACATATTCTCTACTCTAGTTCTGTTAGGTCTCCTTCCTTGGGAAACCACAATCCTAATTTGCCACCACTACCTGGCAATATCAACAACACATTGTTTTATTTATCTATTTATTTACTTTGCTTCCTCCCCACACCATGCTTGGGACTTGCCAAGGCTCAGGCTTAGCCAGTTAGTCTCTTACACAGCTCTGCACTCCTGGCAAAGGTACCTCCTGCAGGTGCCTCTCTGCCTGGGACTTTATCATGATGGTCTTTCTTCCTCAGATATCCCCGTAAGGTCACACCCAGAGGCTGGAGAATGCCTTAAATACCACTACCCTCTTCAATTCCCGGTGGTTTTCTGCCAACATTTTTCCCCTGCTCCCACTCCAAACTTTAGGTGCCATAAAATGGCAGGAGGCCTTTGTTCAGTGAAAGAGAGGCAGGCAGGCAGGCAGGCCACGGCAGGCAGAGACAGGCAAGCCAGGCAGGCAGACAGCAAGCAGGCAGCAGGCAAGCAGGCAAGCAGGCAAGCAGGCAAGCAGGCAAGCAGGCAAGCAGGCAAGCAGGCAAGCAGGCAGGCAAGCAGGCAGGTGCTAGAGCTGTAGCTGAGAGCTTACATTCCTCAGCACTGAGAAAACGCCTTACTCTGTACAGATACATCTGACCCTTGCCCATTGCTGTTCTGTCCTACAGGAAAGAGGAACAGTGGAAACATCGACATTTCTGCTACCTTCTGCCTACACTGCTGCAGCCAAGGGTCTGAGGCTAGACCATCTCTATGAGGCTAGTCACATACTCTATGGGAATGTCTTAGACTACAGACCACAAGTCCTATGGTGCCTACAGCTGCAGTGAGGGGTCAGGGATTGGTCCATTACCAGTGGTGGTAGTTTATATTGACTGTCAGTTTGAGAAGATTTAGAGTCACCTACAGCATGCTTCTGAGGGATTATCTTGATTAGGCTAATTAAGGTGAGAAAACCTACCTTAAATTTGGGCAGAGGTATTCCTCTGGCTGCCTCCCTCCCCGCCCCAACTGCATGAGTAAAAAGGGCAACACAATCTGAACTTCAGCATTTGTCATGTGACCAGCTCCCTCCTCAAACTCCTAACACCGTGAGTTCCATGTCATGCTGCACTGTATCCTGGAACCAGGAACCGATAAACCCCTTCTTCCTTCCATAGTATCAGGAGCCATCATAGGACAAGCTAATAACCAGCAGGTGATCTTCCTGAGATGACAGTCTTAGAGTAACCTGTACGATGGACCTCTGGTAGGCAGGCCCAGGAGAAAATCATTTTAGGAAAGATTCCTGCTATTAATATGTTTTTCCCGTTATTATTAAACATATATAGCAATCACTAGGTATTAGCCACCCGTTTGAGCAGATCTCTGCAGATCTGTGAAGATGTACTGTCTTGTAGTGATGTTATATAGACAAACGGATGACTTCTTAACTCTAAATGATGATCCTATAAGAATTCTTAAAATTATATCGATGATTATTAAGCTCTTTTATAGTGGGACTGCTACTAGGTCTCTTCTGATAGTCAAAACTGCAAAGAGAACTCTGCCAGTCCCCCATGTGTCACCAGTTAAATGCTTCTGATAGTAACCAGACTTTCTCCTACTCAGAGCACATTCCCAGAGGTTGTAAAACCATTAACCAAAGGTCATAAAAAGAGAACTAACAATTGATTATAGGTGCTAGGACAGAAGATAAAGTATTGACTGAGTTTATCAATGCCTAGTTATGTTTTTTTAACTTTCAGTGAATCTGTGGAGCTGTGACAGGTGATGAATGTTTAGCCAGATAATTACTCCTAATGGATGTGCATGTAAACGTTCTCTGTTGTAAACTTCTTATTTGAGTTATGATTTGAATTTATGTGTAAACTTGTGGTGAACTTTTTAACACGTGATCATGTGTTCTGAAAGACGTATACGTGCTGAGGACAAAGAGAAGGGTCAGAGCTGAGCTGAGGAGGAAATTTTTCCCCTGCACACTTAGGATCTTTCCACTTTTCCCACTTTCTTGATAGTTTTCATAGGTAAAATTTTCAACTTAGAAATAAGCGCTATCATCACTTTTCAAAGTGTCCCTTTTTCTTCCTGTAACTTCTACTAGCAGGCTGAAAGTTACAGCCTGGCAGTTCCTGCTGAGATAGAACAAAGGCCACATAACTTAATCTCCCCCACCCCCACCGGCTACAGGTGTTAATCACCTAAGCCAGCAGCATTTTACCCTCAGAAAGAGCAAGAACGTTTTTAGGACTTTTTTTAGAAGTTATCATCATTATTTCCATACAGTTAGAGAGCTAGAATGTCCGGAGTCCCTCAGTCTTTAAAACCACACTAGAGTCCTACTCTGTGCCCCGGAGGCTCCTGGCACCATAGTTTCTCTCAAGATCACTTCGACAGAAAAATAACCCAGCCACCAGTCGCACACTGTAAAGGATGCTTTAGTCACCGTATACGCCAAGGGTACTATGGTGGCCCTGTGAGATTATCATGGAGCTGGAAACTGTTTTTGCCCATTGGTGGTGTCATCGCCATTGCGATAAGAATCCTAGCTCAGTGGGCACTTGCAGTTTGTGGTGACCTACTGTGATGCTCAATTGTATAGAATCTACCAATACGGCCGCATACAATAATACAGCATGCTGCTGTTTCCCAGATGCTGACTCTCTGATGTTATCTGGAGTGCTTCCTTCAGCTTATGAAAAATGTTTACAATACAACAGCAGTGCTGTGTGGCAGCAGGGATTATGGTGACACTGTCCCCTGCTGTACTGGGCACTGAACACGGGCTTGGGCCTGCTAGGCAAGTACCCTACTACTCAGCCACAGCCCTCTCTTTGCTTTTTATTTTGAGTCAAGGCCTAAGTTGCCCAGGCTAGCCTCATGCTCACTTTGTAGTCCAGGCAGACTTTAATGTTCTCTCCACCTCGACTACCTGAATAACCACAATTACAGGGCTGCGGTACCAGGTACCAGTTCTGCCATTACCACAACCCCCAATTCTGTTGTTTCTTTCTTTCTTTTTTTTTTAGTTTAAATATTTATTTTATTTTAAACATTTTCATGAGATACAGTTTAATCATTGATCATATTCTTCCACCTCCTCCAGTTCTCCCAAAACCAATCCACTTAATGTTCTCTCTCCTCTCTTTCTCTTTTTCTTTCTCTCTCTTTCTCCCTCTCTCTTTCTATCTCTTTCTCTCTATATATATCTTTCTATATATATTTTTCTCTATATATATCTTTATATATATATCTGTCTATATATATACCTTCTCTCTTTATCTTTCTCTCTCTTTCTCTCTCTTTATCTTTCTACCTCACTCTACCTCTCTCTCTCTCAAAAAAGAAAAGCGCAAATAGGAAAACAACCACAGGAAATCAGAACAGGCAAATTAATTAAAAAGAAAGAAAAGAAAATCAATAAGACAAAAAAAAAAAAAAAAAAAAACAAAGTAAAAAGTGTACACACACACACACACACACACACACAAACCCCACAAACCTGTAGTCTGTTTTGTGTTAGCCAACTACTCCTGGGCATGGTGCCTGCCCTGGAGTGTGGTTGATACACATAGCAACACTCCACTGGAGAAAACTGATTTTCTCTTTCCCAGCAGCTATCAAACAAGATTTAATTTAAATTCATGCACATCTGTGTATACAGGCATGTTCCCATCGACATCCGCAGAGGCCAGATGAAGATAGAGGATCCTCTGGAGCTGACGTTATCGGAGGTTGCGAAGCAAGCAATGTCGGTGCTGGGAACTACAGTCCAGTTGTTTGTAACTGCAGACAGTATTTATAAATGCCAAGCCATGTCTCCACAGGTCTTTAATGTTGGGTTATTCTGTGTACCACAGTGCTAGAAACATATTTTTTCTCAACCCCTCCTCTAGTCCACCACCCACCACCAGAGGTAGTGGAAAAGAAAGGTTATTAGGATACGGGGGAAGTGGACCTGTTTAGAAATAGTTCTTTGGGGCAAATCCAATCTTCGTTGTTCTCAGTCCAGTCCAGTAGCTAACACAAACCAGCAGCTGTAGTCCAGTCCACTCAGCAAACACTGCACACGGATCAGCAAGGGTAATTCAATCCAGAAGAAACCGCACCAGTCCGAGTCCACAGAAGCAGCAAGAAGCTGCAGGAACCTCACTAGAAGTTCTTTGGTGAGTCTCTATGAAATCACCACAAGTGAAGCTCCAACACGAAATGTAAGGTGAACCAATACACATGTGTCATCAGAGCAAAGCGAACTGATGCTCCCTCTCCCACTGTCTGTGGGGTCATATTTATGTTCCTTCTAACCATCACTTGTCCTTCCACCTGTGCCTGCTTCAGCAAAAACAGTCTTACATGTATCTCTTTAGCAAGACATCCCGTCACCTATGTGCCCCGGCAAACCTTAATTGGACACAACCAACTTTCCAAAGAAACCAGAAGTTTCCGCTTCAGTCTCCACTTCCCCAGAACTAGGATTCCAAGCACATGTGCCTCCCTCAGTATTCTTACATGAGATGGAAGGTTGTGGATCAACTGTCTGCATTCACATGCTGAGAAACCAGAAGAGTAGCCAATGAACCCAAAGAAGGAGGAGGAATACAGAAAACAATAAAGGTGGGAAAGAGGTCGGCCAAACTGGGTAAACTGCTTGGGGCACGAGCACAGTCACTGAAATCAGATCCCTAGCACCCACATACAAACCAGGCAGCATGTATTGCAACCACACTGGTGGGGAAAGGAGACAGGTGGTTCCCTGGGGCTCACCAGTTAGCTAGCCCAGCTGAGTCAGTAAGGCCTTATTGACACTCTATCTCAATAAGGTAGCAAGAGATAGAAGAAACACTTGATATCAACCTCTGGCCTCCATGTGTGCCTGCAGAACCATGGACACTCAAACATATCTTCATACAACACCCCCACAAAAGACATCAGTGAAATTAAAAATGGAAAATCAACAAAGGAAAAAGTTTGCTTTCGTATGGAAATGTACTACTGTAGAAGCTTCCTAAAATGCTTGCTCTCGCTCTCTCTCTCTCTCTCTCTCTCTCTCTCTCTCTTTCTCTCTCTCTCTTACACACACACACACACACATACAGACACACACACACACACAGAGTTACCCTGTAAGGAGGGTAAATATCCTCAAACTAGATACTACATGCTAGCAAATAAAGACCTCAGTACTAGGAATGGATTACATAATTCTTTTTAGTTAGCCAATGGGGTCCTGTGGTGGTTTGAATAAAAATGTCCCGCCCCAAAGCTTATATATTTGAATAGCTAGTCACTAGGGAGTAGTGCTACATGAAAGGTTTAGAAAGATTAGAAGGTGTGGCCTTGCTGGAGTAGGTGTGGCCTTGTTGTTGAAGGAGGTGCATCTCTGGGTGTAGAGTTTGAGGTTTCAAAAGCTCATGTCTTGCCCAGGCTATTTCTCTCAGCCTGTAGATCAGACCATGTTTGCCATGCCTACCACCATACTCCCTGCCTTGATGATAATGGATCAAGCCTCTGGATTAAATGAATTAAATACTTTCCTTTATAAGAGTTGCCATGGTCAAGGTGTCTCTTCACAGCAGTAGAACAGTGACTAAGTCCCACAGACTCCCAAACATTGCTCTTGGTTGCCCTTCAGAACTTGTCAATAAGACTGAAGACTTCACATGATTGAGTCATAACATGGAAGCCAAGTGGTACTGACCTGGAAACTTCCACCCTACTGACTAGCTTTCATGGTGCCGGAATTTGTAATCATGCTACTGGAGGAGAAAAGCAGCCATCGGTCTCACACAGCTATGAACACTATGAGCTCTAACAATGACTGGCCTGGCTAGAGATGCCCACTGATGTAATAACAGCATGGACGTTGTGCGAGTAACAACTCTTTCTGGTTGTACTTAAGGCTCACTCCATGATGAGATGGAACCCATACCTGATGCCATTAATAGAGTCAAGAACCCACAGCTAGACAAGTCATAGACCCCAGGGGAGAATCCACTATTATTAATGTGCTAAATGGACGTAGTATTAAAATGACTCCTAATGACTGTCTTACTTAGGGTTTTACTGCTGTAAAGACACCATGACCACGGCATGTCTTATAAGGACAACATTTAATTGGGGCTGGCTTACAGGTTCAGAGGTTCAGTCTGTTATCATCAAGACAGGAACATGGCAGCATCCAGGCAGGCATGATGCAGGAGGAGCTGAGAGTTCTACATTTTCATCTGAAGGCTGCCAACTAACAGAAAACTGGCTTCCAGGCAGCTAGGTGTAGGCAGCCATGTTTAAGATAGCACCTGGGACAGTTGCAAAGTCGTATGACTAGCACCTGACAATGTAAGCAGCTGGCTTCCAGCGTGGCCAGCTCAGCTAAACTGGTAAACAAGTCCTTTGTGCATGGGTAGGCCTCGTGCCCATCCCGAGCGGGCTTATGCAAATGAGGTATTGGCAGCTTAACCTATCCTGAGAGAACACGTCACCCAGCCCGCCTTGGGCAGATTATATAAGCAGCTCGTTTCCGCTGCTGGGGGTTCCCGTCCTGGTCCCTGTCCCCGTCCCATCCCCGTCCTGGTCCCTGTCCATAAGTCAAGAGTCGTTCCTGGAATAAAACTGACTGAGAAGGATCCGACATGTCATGTCTTAATTGCTGGTCAAGGCGGACGCGACAGCTAGGATGAGGGTCTTAAAGCCCACACCCACAGTGACACCCCTTCTCCAACAGAGTCACACCTTCTAGTAGTGCCACTCCCTGGCCAAGCATATACAAACCATCACAATAACTTATTACTACACCCTTAGATCAGTATACCTCTCAACCCTCACCAGAGAAGCTTCCTGCAGCTGGCAGTTATCACAGAGACCCACATCGGGTTAATGTGTATAAAATAAGAGACTCTGGCGTGTTCGGCCTTAAATAGCACATTTATACCACATCTCTCTTCCCAAGGCTTAGGAGTCTATGCAGAAGAGTGGGTAGAAAGATTTAAAGAGCCAGAGGTGGCAGATGAGTTCAGAGAAACAGTGATTTCTGAACACAACAGGGAAGTTGCACATATGAATTCACCGTGACTATGACAGCACACACAAGACCTTCGTAAGCTCAAGGCTGGGAAAAAAATATTCCCAATAAGGAGAGGGTGAGATGGAAACCAAGTCCCATCCCTGACTCACTGGCATTTGAGAGCTGATGGGAGAGGGAAAGTATGTTTTCTTCAGTGGCATGACCCCTCGCAAATACACAGCACTCCCGGAGTTTTGGGGAAGTTGCCTGGAATAAAGGCAGTAGAGGGATAGAGACAGGAGGATCATAAATACAAATTCAGCATCGCCACATGAGACCCTGCCACAAACACCTTTAGATCCTTGTCTCCAGCCCCCAGGTAAGGGCCTCTTTGTTACTGCCTTTGCCCATCCAGTCCTGGGTTCTAGACTTGGGTCCACCAAAACAAAGAAGCACAGATTCTGAGGCTTTCCAATCACATGACCTGTAGCATCCTTTGGCTTTATGTCCTGAATGGCTGGTGATCTCTCTGAACAGAACAGTAGTTCGAGGACAGTTTCTCAAGTGAAAAATACAGAGAATCCAGTTTGAGCTGCTTCTGTTTGTCTAGAGTGGAAAAAAAATCAATGAATAATCTCACGCCTACCAGGGCAGGATATCCAGATGGGTGAGTTTTCTGTGATTATAGTGGGACTGCAGTTGTATTTCACTGGAGCTACAACTTCCTCTGTGTGACTGTATGTTTACACATCTGTAAGTCAGAAAGGCTTCTTCCTCTCAGAGTGCAGCATGGAGCAATTTCCTGACTCCAGGTAGTGTTGCCACATTTATACCAAATCCCTCATGCTGACCCAAGTGATACAGAGATAAAGAAGCACTCGGGCAAAATGACTATTCCTAAAATTACGAGAAATTAAAGATACCAAACCTCAAATGATTAAGCAGGGAAACAAAACCAAAACCAAAACAAAACAAAAACTGAGAAAATCTTGTAAGAAATAACTTGAAATTTTTAATGTCATGGTCACAAAGACGTTGATAAATGAGACTAGCTTAATTTTCAGCTTAATAAATGCTCGAAGTCACTTTAAAGAAGTTTGTGTGTCTGTACGTGTGTGTGTTGTGTGTGTGTGTGTGTGTGTGTGTGTGTGTGTGTGTGTGCATGTGGAGGCCTGAGGTTAATGGTTGGTCTCTTCCAAGGGTTCTCTTTTCCTTTCTTTTCTCCACAGGGTCTCTCACTGAATCTGTTTCCCAAATGGCTGGAGTGTCTGGCAAGCAAAGTTTTATGTCAACTTGACACAAACAAGGGTCATCAAAGAGAAGGTACCTCAACTGAGAAAATGCCTCCATAAGATCTGGCTGTTGAAAAGCCTGTAGGGTATTTTCTTAATTAGTGACTGATGGGGAAGGGTCCATCCCATTGTGGGTGATGTCATCCCTGGGCTGGTGGTGCTGGGTTCTATAAGAAAGCAGGTGAGCAAGCCATAGGGAGCAAGCCAGTGAGCAGCACCCCTCCATGGCCTCTGCATCAGCTCCTGCCTCCAGGTTCCTGCCCTGTTTGAGTTCCTGTCCTGATTTCTTTCAATGATGAATTGTGATGCGGAAATGTAAGCTAAATAAACCCTTCCCTCTCCAAGTTGCTCTGGTTGTGTTTCATAGTAGCAGTAGAAACCCTAAGTCAGGTATCCACCTGTCTCTGTTTCCAGTGTTGGGATTACAGGTATGTGCCACTACACCTAGCTTTTACAGGGGTGCTGGAGATTTGAACTCAGGTCCTCAAGTTTGTACAGCCACCTCTTCTCTGATTTATTAATGATGAACATATTTATAGATTTTTTTTTATTCTGTGTGCATATGTCATTCTTAAAGTTATGTGGGTTTGCTGATGGAATGAGCTAGAATTAGTGCTTAAGATTATAAAATGAACATTTACATTTAATCAAACCTAATCATCACCCTGGAGACTCTCCCACTGCGGGGTAGAGAGACAACTCGGAAGATAATTTCCACAATTTTCGGTAAATTAAAGCTCTGTGCTACCTAATGGATACTGAGCCTCTGCTACGGTCATTCCAAAGATAAAATCCCGAGATGCTAATTACTAGCCATATTTTTTCCCACACACTCTTCGCTGTCTGAGTGTTACAGACAGGTTGTATGTTAATGTTAATAAATGTCTTTTATTTTTTTTTTAGTTTGAGATGTACTGTGACATATGTAGAAAGAGGAAAGCTGTAGTTCTCTCTAAAGGGAGTTATTTGTTATGCTCTTAGCTGCCTACGGCTTGAAGAGTATTTATTTATTCATCACTTATTTATTTAGACAGGCTGTCACCATTGCCACCCAGGCTGGTCTTGAACTTGCTATCATCTTCTTCCTTCAGCCTCCAAAGTGCTGAGGTTCCAGGTATTTACCATCACTGGCAGCTTAAGGAGTTTTTAATAAGGTTGTGAAACAATTAATAAAATACTTTAATATTATTTATTCATTAAATTAAATAATATTTAGAAAATTAAATAGTATTTAATTAATAAATATATTTTATTTAATAAATACTATATTTAGTATTGAATACTATACCGGTTGAAAAGGAAAGAATTTGGCTTTCACTCTCATAAGGCAGGGTCTTCTGTTCCTAATAAGCTGTGGTCAATTGCTGTTACTCTGTCTAATAAGTCCACACCAGAAAGTCTGTGCATCATGGTCATCCCTGGATTTATGTTATCTTGTTATTCTCTTTATAATTAAAACAGACAAACAAAAGTAACCCTAGAAGTCCCCGACTGAGGAAAGAGTTGAGATCCTTTTTAATTGTGTTTATTTAAAATACTTTGTGACCAAGTTGGTTAAGTAGGCAGACAGGTGATGTCTTGGTAAGTAACTGTGGTGGCTGTGTTAGCATGAAGACCCAGGTCTGAATCCCGTAAGCACTCACATAAAACGCTGTGCATGAGCCTAATTTACCAGTACCCTGGGTGGCAGAGGACAGGAGGGTCACGGCATTTCATTGGCTGCAGCCTAGCTATTGGTACCTTGAGAGATCCTGTCTCAAGGGAATCAGGCAGAGTGCTACAACAGGATGCCTGATGTCTTCCTCAGCCTTTGCAAGTCCAGAGGTGCACGTATTGACATACACAATCTCTCTCTCTCTCTCTCTCTCTCTCTTGTCTCTCTCTCTCTCACACACACACACACACACACACACACACACATGCAGAGAAGCATTCTTCTCAGTCGCTCTTGATCTCATCTCAGCATTCAAACACAACAGCTTTTGATAACGACAATGGACTAAACGATAACCTTTGTACCCATAGCACTGAACTTCCCAAAAGACCTATGGAAAGCTGTATAAAGTATTCATTCTTTCCCCTTGTACAGAAAACAAACATCGAAACTTGTGTGGTGTGCTACTACTGGTGGATGGCTTAAGAAGAGACACCGGAAGCTAAGAGGTGCTTAGTTTTTCCTGGGCTGAAGCCATAGGCATAAAATGACAGCAATATTTCATGCCTGGTGACATGAAGGTCATGACTGTCCCTGAGTGATGTCACTTGCCAGAGACCTGGTGCTGCTGTGTGTTGCATCAAATAAAGGAATGGTGTCATCAGCCCTCATGTCACTGATGAGCAAAATGCTGTCAGGGTCTCAGTTTGGCCTCTTTAATCATGAATCTAGCTTTTGACCCATCAACGGGCTACCACACTGACTTCCCATCATTTCCCTACAGATACAATGGCACACGGCTTCTCTGCCTCACTCCATCCTCAGGAAATCTTATAACTGTCCCTCGCAATGTCTTGGTGTCTTCTGACCATGTATGTGCTCATATACTCATGATAGAACTTTATATTAAAAAAATATTACCGTATTAGTTATTATAGAAAAATACTCTGACCAAAGCAACATAAGAAAGAAAATGTTTTGGGGTTTTTTTGTTTGTTTGTTTGTTTGTTTGTTTGATTACGTTCCAGATAGAATTCACTATAGTGACATCTAGGCAGCAGGATGGAAAGTTGGCTGACCACAGGAAGTGGAGTAAGGCAATAACCTCAAAGCTCATCTCCCCAATGACATACTTCTGGCAAGATTCCACATCCTAAAAGCTCCAAAACCTTCCCAAGCAAGTTCGGAGGTCAAGGGTTCAAACCTACGAGCCAATCAATGAGGGAGTTCTCTCTCTGCAGCTGCCCCCCAACCACTAAGGAGGTCCTTACAGCCACCTGCCATCCTTCATACACAGTTCACAGTACAGTTTTGCTGTTGTTGTTTGTCTCATTCCGATGCTTCAGCTGCCAGCTCAGAGCCCGAACGGATCCTGCCAGGTACGTCTGGGTGCCGGCTTCCTTAGAAGCCAGGAGCTGGAGTGTCCTAGTGGGAAAGTGATGGTTACAAGCAGGATGGAGCTGCGTAAGAATTAAAGAAAACCAAATGAGAGGGTTATGGAGGGAATGGCTCAGTGTGTAAGGGCATTTGCTGCGTTAGCAGGAAGACCTCAGTTCTGTTCCCTGGCTCTCATGCAAACAAACAAACAAACAAACAAAAAGCAACAACAACCAAGCAAGGCACAGCACCATGCAAGGACAGAAACAAGGAGTCACTTCCTCTACCCTCCTAGGTTGAGATTCCGTGGGAGACCCTGTCTCAAAGGGTAGGAAAGAGCAGTAGTCCTCTGGCCTGGGCACTTGTACCTGCACACACAAGCTTACACATACACCCCATCCTTGTGTATGCACACAAAGAAAACCAACGTGCTTAAGAGGGAGGACCCTGGTTTTTATTTGAAACACTGCTGACATTTTAATGGTATTTCTGAATTCTCAAAGAGCTCCTTCTAAAAATAAATGACCTTCAACTCAGCAACAGCCATTCAGACCTTGCTTTTGGAAACTGAAACCAAACATTTGTATATGTGATACATTGATTCCTTACTTTACTACCCAGACCTACTCCAGAATCTGAGAACTCTTTATGGCTATTCTTTTTTATTTTTTGTGGGAATATAATTACAGGTTTAGTAAGACATCTGTCCTCCCTCACGAGTCTTCAATCTCTCCAAGAACCTGTATGTAGCTACCGTTAGGTAGCTGTGGGAAGGAGGGACGTTTTCTTCAGTGGAGTAGCCACTGGTAAGATGCTTATATTGTGTTAACAGCTCAGCAAACATATTCCTGCAAGCAACCTTAAACTCATCAGATCACACACACACACACACACACACACACACGCACGCACGCACGCACGCACGCACGCGCGCCACACACACACACACACACACACACACAAGGCATGGAAGTAGAAGGAAGGCTAATTACCAAGGGGAATGATAGAAGTAGGAAGTGAACTAAAGAGTAATAGGATGGATATGTGTGGAACATGGCCCACGTGTACGAAAGTATCATAATGAAACTCATCAAGATGGACAATTGATACATAGTAACAAGTCGGCTAAAAATAGTCTGCTCTCCTTGTTACGAGGGCAACTATTGGAGATACTGATTACACAGCCCAGGCTGGAGCAGCATGTTTAAGAATGATGCTCTGTTAAAGAAAAGTACCCAAGCAGCTGTAAGCCACTAACCGCAGCCTTTAGGGTGGGGCACTTACAAAGCCTTCCTGGAAAAGCCTCTTTTCTGGCTCACAGGTCCCCAGCTTTGCAGACTAGAAGAGAAAGTCATTCTTTCTAGCAGGCTAGAAGGGAAAGTCCCTCTTTCTAGCAGGCTTGGAAAGCTTAGTGTATTTGAGAAACATCAAGAAATGAAGAATTCTGGCCTACAGATGGCTCCGCTGGTAAAGGTGTCTACTGCCAGATCTAAAAAACTTGGGTTCGACCCCTGGGTTCCACATGGTGGAAGGAGAGAAAAGACTCCCTCAAGTTTGTTTTCTGACTGCTGCATGTGTATGCAGTGCATACACACACAATAATAAATAAATTAATTAAATATTTTAAAATAAAGTTTAGATATTCAGAACTTAGATATCAAAGGCAAAACCAAATGAAATCCACAAAAATGTCCAGGTACTACAGTTGGTATCTGGTGAAGAGTTCTTGGCTCAGCGTCCCACCTCCTCAGATGCCTGTAAATGGGAAGATCCCATATTGTCAAGATTTTGGGTTTTCCTAGATTCTCCTACAAATTCAACAAAAACTGCTTCATGAGGTAACTAAAACTATACATGAAAAGATTCTAAAAGAAACACTCAAATAATATTGAACAAGAGCAAATTGGAGAACCACACTCCCACAGGCAGGGCTCTTGTAAAAGGCACTGTATTGGCTACTTTTCTGTCGTGGTGGCAAAATACTATTAGCAAAGCCAATTTAAGGAGTTCATTTTGGCTTCTGGTTCCTGAAGGATATGTGCCCACAACGGCTGAGAAGGCATGGAACCGAAAGTTCCTCAACTGATCCAAACAGCTCTACCAACTAGAGACTAAGTATTTAAATATGGGAGCCTACGGGGAACGCTTCACTCAAACCACAACAGGTGCAAAAGGAAGCAATGCAGAATGAAGATCTCATCTTTTCCGATATGGTTTCAGTGAAGCACAGGCTGCCCTCAAATTCCCAGTCCTATTTCCTCCACCTCCTATGTGCTAGGATACAGATATATGGCACCACACCTAGGACAAAAGTTCTATCATCATCTCTAGTGTCCATAGCATGTCCTGAGCAAATATCAATACCACCACAGATGTGTCAGCAAGCAAGGGCCAGGCATGCAGCTGAACTTTGCAGAGCACAAGCCAGGCAAAAAGCCCAGGAAGTGAGCCACCCAACCTGCCCAGCCCTGACTGAGAATCGTGTTCATCGGATGACACATCCAGGACAAGAATGGAAAAGCTAAGACCAAGTGACAGCTGAGCGTTCTGGAAGCTCCAGGGCTAGGGGTAGGGATGGAAGGGATGAGAGGAGGGAGGCAAAAGGGGACAGTGGAAATTCCAGCCTCTAATCCATAGTTCTCATTGCTAATGCTGCTCAGTTGCAAATCCAGGCCCCAGTATTCTTCTTGCTCTTTCTGGGAACTTTCCAAACCACTTGGCAATAATCTAGTTGCGTGTGGTGGGTGTTTTTTGGTTTTGAGACACAGCCTCATGTAACCCAGGTTTGTCTCAGATCTAACCATACCTAGTTTTTATGGAGCTGGGCTGTGGTGTCCAGCTTCCTTCATGCATGTTAGGTGAGCATTTTGCCCATTGAGCTATATCCCAGTCCCAATAATAATTAAGCCAAACCTTGGCTGGGAATACCTTCCTAGCCATCATCTCTCTTAAGAGATAAGTTAGGTTCTCAAGCACCACAGGCTTTGATGCAGAGCCATATGACCAAGCAGAAAGCAGCATGCTACAAATACTAGCTTCGTGGGAGTGTCCAGCTCAGAAAGACACCTCTAATCTCAGACATGGAGCTTCACAGAGTTTACTAGCAAAGGTTCGTGGTGGCTTGAAAGCGTAATGTTCCTCCAAGACTCATGTTGCAGACACTCAGTCAATGGCTTGTGGAATTATTCCAAATTGTATAATCTTTTAGGAGGTGGAAAATAGCCGGAGGAAGTAGTTCCTTAAGGGTTGTGGAGCTGTGAGAGTTCTATGCAGCTACTGTTTGCAGCCGGCTTGCTTGCTCCCTGGTCAGCTGAGGTGTGAGGAGGCTCAGACACACATGTCACTGCTGTGGACTCTGACATCCCTTTCCACCAGAACACCTGTCTGACACTATAACCCAAATAACCCTTTAGGTTGCTTCTATCCAGTATGCCATAACAGAGGTAACTAACCTAGCATCAAGCATTCTATTTTAGTCTTAAAATCATTTATAATTCATTTGAATTTTCTCCACTCTTGATACTATAGAAAACCAGTGACCAAACGGATATCATACTGAAGGAACCAGGTCAGGCCAATGCTAATTATAGTAGTAGGGGGGCAACGGGAATTCATCTGCTTAGTTTGAGAGAGCAGGTAACCAGGTCTTGCTCAAGGTAAACTGTAATGCTGCCTACCCTCCCTCCATATAAAAACTGAAAGGGGAGGAATCACAAACCTCTGCTGAGGAATTGTAGGTAGCTAAAAGGATGTAAGACATTTTATTTTCAGTGTTATAGTCACTAGCAAGGTACCCATAACCCTGTACCCATGATCCTGTAAGCAATCCCAATGAAACACACACACACACACACACACACACACACACACACACACACACAATTTTTGCCTGTCTCCTCCTCCTCACTTGACACATAAATACAGACCTGTGATTTGAAGTTCTGTTTTGCTGTAACTGCTAAGAATTCCTAACCCTGGCGAATGTGTGAGCTGCTAAAACACTATTCCACAGTGCCACTGAGCCTTCTCCATACCCAGAACGCACATCACAACACATCACATCAATCTAGGCCTGAAATAGCTCAGACATGGCAAGTCACCGCCTTCCTCTAATCCTGTTTAGGGCTTGAAACACCTTAATCCCTTCCTTCACCCATTGAGCGAGCACTCCTCCCTGGCAGTCTTTCTCCAGCTAGATCACTTTGTCTGAGATGAACATCTAGAGAGAGTTGCTGGAGGGCTTGTTTTCTCAGTTCTCTGCAAGGGTGGCACACACTGTAGGCGGGAAGAAAATGAATTCACCGAGTTCTGTCTCCGTGATCGGGAGCAGTTCTGCCTAGGAATCTAGATGAGAGACACTGGTGGTGTCAGATTTTTCACCAATTCACAGCATACTTAGAAGGATCTTCTAAGTTTAGCACCCATTCCTGGTCAGGCAAGGCTTTACCACCACAACAGGGAATAAGGGGCAGAGGATGGTAGTGGGGCAGGAAGGATGTGACTGGAACCTCCCTCCCCAGCACATCTGGATGTTGTCCAAGGATGCTGTCTTGTCTGTATATAATATATTTAATAAATCAACTAATGTGTGGATCTGAATATATGTATCGTGAAGAGAATTGTATAATAGGTCAGGTTACAAATAAAGCTACACATAGAAATAGGATTGAAAAATAGTCAATTTTGGCCGGGCGATGGTGGCGCACGCCTTTAATCCCAGCACTTGGGAGGCAGAGGCAGGCGGATTTCTGAGTTCGAGGCCAGCCTGGTCTACAGAGTGAGTTCCAGGACAGCCCGGGCTACACAGAGAAACCCTGTCTCAAAAAAAAAAAAAAAGAAAAATAGTCAATTTGAAGCTTATTGTAAGTTTGATAGAATTCATAGTAATTCAGTGTCAGATACTAATTATATATTCTGTATTAGAGTAAAAAAAATAATAGCAGGGCTAGAAGGCTTAGAATAAATGAAAATTTGATTGATGTTGTAGCATATAAGGGAGAGTTAATATAGTTAGATTAGTTATAGAGGTAAAGATCAGTATTATAAGTAGAATAAAGGTTATAATAATTGAAGATGTAATTATATATATTACTTTTATTTGGAGTTGCACCAAGGTTTTTGGTTCCTAAAACCAACGGATTACTTCTATCCAATAAAAGTAAGAAAACCATGTGTTTAATCATGGGGGCATGAATTATCAATTCTTACATGCTTTCTTGGTAATTAAGGAGGATTATTTCCTGTTATTAGATTCACAGTCTAATTTTTTTTGTAAACTATATTTACATAGTGTTAAGCCTGTAATAAGTTTAGGGTTAATAGTTAATAAAATAAATGAAATAATATGAAGGGCTATGAGTGTAAGTTCTCATGTATGTGAAGGTTGTAAATTATTTATATGATTAGTTAGATTGCCTCGTAGCAATACCTTTACAGATACCTCAAGGGTCCTGTGCCATGTCGGGGAATCTGACATTTGCTGCTGAGTCTCGAACAACCCTGAATAACGCTGCTCTCTACTCTGGTAGATATGGTCACATATCGTGGGACAGCTCAGAACCACTCAAGAAGCAGCCCTGTGTTGTGTTAACACACTTGTGTCCCACTCTGGACCTTCAGGTAGACGTCACCACTGTCTCTGGGACTCATCACCCTGCCCCAGTGCCCTGGGCTGGATTTGAGGGTCTTTGAACCTCAGGCTGCCTAACACACCCTTGCCATCTCTGACACCTGATTCTGTCTTATTGGTACACAAATCCTGGGACAGAAAGAAAAGGGAAGGGAGCTCATGGCGATCAAGTAATAGGGTCATCAAAAAAGTCTGGGCTGGATTTTGCAGTTCTAGAGGCCAGAGGAAGTACACCTTCCTACTTCAAACGACAAGGTATGTTTTGAGATAAAGACAAGAGAAAGGGCTGTCTGCTGGATTGATTAAGTCTCTCTGAGGATATATATATATTATCTACCTTGGTGCTCAAAAAGGTTCTATTTAAGCTCAAAAGGAGGAGAAACAGTTTCTGGGAGGGCGGGGCAGTCATCAAGGGATAAGAGCCATCATAGTAGAAACTGAACGGTGCAGCTGAAGACAACAGTAGGGATATCAGACTTTTCTGAATGCCATGTGTCTGTTTTGAAAGAAAGAGAGTACAGATGGGAGTTCTGTAATAATAAAAACAAAGGTCTGTGAGTATTTCCTTCCCTTTCCCAAATCTACTAACTGTCGAGGTTCATGTGCTTCACGGCCTCACCCCCTCTGTTGGAGCAACTTTTATTGTACCCTTCCTCAACATAGTCCTTGCTCCATCCTGTGGGTGGCTGAGTGGGGGTGGAGGGAAGCTGGAGGGCGGGGGAGGAATTGCTGCCCGAATGGTCCCCTTGCTCCTGTCTGTCTGGCTTTGATGCACACTTCAATCTTATCCCAACGCCTGGGTGGGGCCAGCTGCATTCTCAGGCTGAGCCTTGCAGAGCAAGGAATAAAGAAATCCCTCCCTGATTTCTGAACAGCAATCACCTTCCTTCACAGCACTCACTGCTGAGCTCTCCAACGCCGCCGCCGAAATATAAAGAAACCAACCCAACAATTAACCAAAGGTAGATAGATGATCACCACCCATGAAGTCGCTCCTGACTTTCTCACTCCAAAACTCTTCCTCCCTGTCGGTATCCAGAATTCTGTCCTTCACGTACACCTGGAGCACTAGGGGGCACACAGTACAGAGAGACACCAGAGAATCCCATCTGGAGAAACTTCACTCCTGTTGCAGAGCGCCCGGGGTGGGTGCCTCCATCTGAGACTCAAGACGCACACACTCCCCAGCCAGGAGTGGGGGTGAGGGGACTGTCCACACAAAAAAGGGACAAGAGGCTGCAGACAAGTCAAGATAGGTCTAGACGAACCAACTTCCAGTCTCACTTTAAGCACCCCCTTTTGGTAGCTGCAGCAGGGATGTGGCAAACAAGTAGACCCCTGCTAATTAGCTGGTCGGAGAAGGGACAGGTAGGTGGTGTTCCGCAACCCTAAGCAAAAGGCGGCAGAAGGGCAAGCCGTGGGGTGGGAGGGGTGGGTGTCAGGAGATGAGAGGGGAAGCTGCGAAGGGCCAGGGGAGGCTGCGGTGAGGCCAGGAGGTGCGGGAGAGCAGGCGGCGCCCTTACCCGCGGAGGCCGAGCGCAGGCTCTCCAGGCTCCGGGAGCGCGACGGGGCGCCGCGCATGCCCGCAGCGCGGCCGCCACACACCACGCCGCTGCTGTCCGAGTCGGAACCCGGGGACACCCCGGTGCTGCTGCTGCTGCTTGTGCCCAGATCGCCGCTGGTAGGACCACTGGACTCGCTAGGGCAGCGCGGCGCCTCGGGGCAAGCTGCTCCGAGCTCCAGCCACAGGCCGGCCGGGTCGCAGGCAGCATCCCCGCCGCACGGCCGTGGCTCCGGGTCCCCCGACATCGCGGGGATCCTCCCAGAGGGCTCCCTACGGGGCCCCCAGTGCGGGCGCGGGACCCCGTCTGGACGCTGCCGGGCAGCCACCCGGCAGGGCGCAGAGCGCGTGGGCCCCGCTGCGGGTCGCCGGCCGGGCGGCGCGCTCTCGCCCGCGCGCACGCAGACCTGGGGCGCGGACGCGGGCCCCGGGCCGCCCTGGGTCCTCACCACGGCCGCTGGCATCAGCGCGGGGGCATCAGGGAGGAGAATGAGCCCTGCTGTGGAGCGAGTGAGCGAGCGCGAGGGAGGTTCGCTCCTCATGGGTTACGACAGTTCCCTCCCCCAACGAAGTGCAATCAAAGGGCCCCCTCGCAGACGACTTTGGGACCCCCGCAGCTACCCAAGCTGGCCTGGGGACGCGCTCGCCTGGGCGCGCCCTCGTGCGCAGGTGAGCGGTGACCGCGGCCCTCTTGACCGCAGTGGTGCCACGGAACGGACGGACCCTTTAAAATACTGTCACTTCATGCCAAATAGTTTGACCACACGGAAGCAAAGTTCAGTGACAAACAAAAAACCGGGGACGATGGCAGGTGACAAGGAGCCAAGGGTTGCTGGTCCTTTCTGAGAAGGATATCAGTTGTGCTTTCCCAGACACTCTAGAGCCTTGTGTGGGTTCTTGGAATATACCAGGAGGATGGCGATAACGAATTACAAAATCAGAGCCAAGATGATGGAGACACTTGGTGTCTCCTGGAGGTTGAGAGGTGTGAGGGGAAGTCCCAATCAAGCTGACCCTCTCTCTTCCCTTTCTCTCCTCCCACGCTCTCCTAGCAACAGCGCTCTGTTCTTGGAGTTCCGCTCTAGACTGCTACAGGCATTTCAGATGAGAACCACACTGGGCAAGGCAGAAGAGCATGCTCAGGTCTTGCATCCGGAGAGCTTATTTCTTGAGGCCACCTCCATCCCTAATTATCATGTGCACTTTGCTTCACACCACCAGGAACCCTGTACGGTCATAGATCCCAGCCTCTCTGCCTAGACATTCAGGTGACAGCCTCCAGGGTTTTAAGTTAATTGCCAGCTCAGAACAATTACTGGTGTCGGATTTCACTTGATGGACCTTGGAGAGTGTCTTAGTCATGCCCCTAGTCTATTTTATTCATAAATAAATGTGTAAAGAGTTCATACACTTCCTGGTCCCTTCATATCCAGTTCCCATACTTCAGACTCTGTCTTCATTCTTTCCTGACTTGGAGAAGAGCAGCCGTCCCCTTTTCCTGCTTCCCAGATTCAGTCTGTCTGCATGGAGGTCACCATCTGTAGTTCTCCTGGGTTGTCCTCTGAGAAAATATATAAGAAGGGTTCTCTCTGCTGCCAGCGTGAGTCACACTCCCTCCATGCTGCCTTCGAGTCTGCACAAGCCATGCAGTTGTACCTCCTAAGTGACAGTTGAGGTTGGTTGTTTCTCTGTGTGTGGAGGCAGCTCCCAGAGAGCTTCCAGCTTCCCACAGAGCTGCCAGAGGGTGCTTGAGAGTATGGATCACATCAGGCCAGTCTCCTGCACCACTTTTCCCAAGGCTTCTTTTGACACCCCAGATGACCCCTAAAACCTACACGTTCTGGCTGGACTGGTTTCTGTACCACCTCCACCCTAACCCCATCCTCACCAATGTCCTTCCTGACTCTGCTTCAGCCACGGTGGCTACCTTACTTCTTGTTGTCTTGCCTCTGAGTTTCTGCACATACTGGCCCTGACTTGCTCTGTTTTCTGCAGTCTTAGGTATTGGTTCCTCAACTTTCACGTATGGTACATATCCTTCCTCAGCAAGATGATATTATTTCCTCCCAGAACTTGTTTCCACTGGTTGGCCATTCCCTGTTTATCTCCTTTCTGAGCTGAGGATATGACACCTTAGTCATAGTATTATATAGTGTACATGTACATTACAATTACATATACAACACAATATACATATACAATAACATACAATAATATGTATATATTATAATATATATTATAGTACATACAGTATATCGTGTATATATAGTATATAGTATATAGTATTATATAGTGTAGAAGTATTCCTAGCACGTGCACAGCACTGGCCACAGGCTATATGTTTCATGGGTAGCTGTGGAGGGGTGAATAGAGTCTGGAGCTGGGCAAATGCCCTGCTCGGTAGGAGAAGGAGATCTTTGTTCTTTTAGGCCAAGACTTTGAGGAGACAGACATGTACTCGAGAGCTTATGGTACCAGGGTTGCATATGTCAGGCGGCAGTAACTTGAGCAGTCTAGCCTGTGCAAGTCAGTGGACACCACACACCTACAGAGAATCCAGTTCCATTTCAGATTTACCCCCAGACTTTAGTGAACTTCAATCAGGTGGCCAATCTCAGCTGTACCTTGGGGAAGGATGGAGATCCCTGGAAGCAAAAGCTCCAGCAGGGGAAGGAATCTCCATTTCTTTCCTAAGAGTACAGCAATAATGGCAGCCTGTGTGGAAGGCTTCTTATTCTGAGATGAAAGGGATTGTCAGGTCTGCCCCCTTGTGGGGAAGCTTCCACAAGCCCACTGTGACTGAATAATGTCCTCATCTGGTGGTACTATCTGGGAGGACAGGGAACCCTTAGGAGGCAGAGCCTTGCCAGAGGACTCTGTGACTCTGTAGGTCACTGTGGCGTGCCTTTGACAGTCTGGGAAGTCTCCAGACCTGTTTTTGATCTCTAATTCATGTGCCCCGCTGTCAACCTCTGCATGCTTCAGCTCCCCAGAATCAGAGCAGCCTAGGAATGAAATCTCTGAAACTCTAAGTTAAAAATAAACCATTTCAAGCGTACAGGCTTCATTTCTGAGAGTATTAAGATGGATGGGAGATTCCCTTGCCATCACATATAATAGGTTCAAACATTTTTCAATGAGAAATGTGGGTAGGGTGTATATGTTAATGCATGTGAATACATTCATGTGTGTATATATATCTGTGTGAAGTAACAGTGACATTGTGTTTCAGAAAAGTCAGAACGGAAGAGCCAGTGTGATTGGATGAGGTGAAAGGTGAAAGGTCATGATGAAGCAGTGGCTTCGTGTGGAAACAGAAGAAGTCAGAACCTTGTCTGAGCCTACAGATCTGTCTGATCTCTCTCACAGTTAGCCCTGTGTGTCAGTTTCTGTAGCAGAGCTGGAGTGAATGAGGCTCAACGAAGACCAATCTGGATTTCAATCTAAATTGTCTCTTCCTGGCCTTACTTAGCTTTCTGGACAGCAAGCAGATCGATTTTCTATTTCTGCAGGATGGCTGTGGGGCTGGATAGGGTGATGTGTGCTGTGATTGTTGGCTTGGCAGGATTTAAAATAATCACAAAAACCAGATTCAGGGCATGGGCATGCCTATGACAATGAATAGAGGTTGGAAGACCCAGTCTAAATGTGGATGACACATTCTGTGAACTAGGATCCCAGATTGACTAAACAGGAGAGAGCACCCAGAGTACCAGCCATCACCGCTCTCGGTTTCCTGACTGTGAATGTATTCTAACCAGCTGTCTCACACTCCTGCTGCCATGCCTTCGACACCATGATGGACAGCACTCTTGAACCCGTGACCTAAACAATCACTTCCTTGAGTTGTTTATTGCCAGGTATTCTGCCATAGCATTAAATAAGCAACTGATCTTAAATGTGCAACACCTGAAACAATGTCTGCCATTCAGTAAACATATATTAGGCATGCTCCATGCAATGTCTACAGTGTTACCCTATAAGTACTATAATTACCCGTATGTTACCATTAAACTTAGATATGACAGGGAGGAAGCCAAGGTTATTTCCCAGGGAGCAAAGGAATTGGCCCAGGGCTTCCCATCCTTACTTGGTCCACCATGTAACTATCGCTTCCGTCATTTTTCCCTTTGAGGATTCCCAGATGATGGAATATCATCGCTACCACAGGCAATGCCACTGTGAACCTACTGTGTGCAGCACAAGGCACAGCTGCTGGAGCTATGACAAGAGGTTTAAGACGCGGACTTAGATGAGCTGTGACATAAACGTCGCCATCTGATTTATCTCCTCTGAGAACCTCATTGACAGGTTGTAAAAAGAGATGAGACCGGAGCCAACAGCAAGGCAGCCAGCAAGAGTCACCGCCATGACACTAAGATAAAAGCTATTATAAACACATTGATAGCCTCTGGGGTAGTGATCCGGAAATAAAAATAGAGAAAGTGAATTCAAGAATATCAGTTGACAGTTCAGTGAGGAAGGTGGAGCCTGTGGTATCTGAAGCCAAACTGCTCCACCATCGCCCTTCACAACTCAGTGAGGCTCGGCCATCTCCACCAACCCCTGGCTGGGAGGTTTCCACCCAGAAGCTTCCCGCTGTTTCTCCTCCTCCAGCCAGAGCCCTGACTCCAAGATTTTTCTGTCTTAGGGGAACAACTGGACACACAACAGCACTTTCTTCCTGAAGGAACCAATCGCATTTGTAATAGAGCATGGAGAAGCTTAAGCCTAAAGGTGCCTTCAAACATGGTAGAGGTTTGGTGAACGGAGCTGGGAATTCAAGGATGTAAAGAGCAGGCCTAAACTAATCCCGCTAGACAGAACTAGATAAAGACAGCTGGAGTGGTCCACCTGGATTCAAACATCAAATCCTGACCCGAGAATGCATTCTTTCAAACAAACCAGAACTTGATTGGATTACTTAAATAACATTTACGTCCTCTAGGAACAGTTCTGGGGGAGGGGGAGATAGAGCAACCAGCTGCCACACACAGTTTAATAATCAGTGGACTGTAAGAAGAGAGGAAGAAACCCAAGCAAAGCCACTGTCACCTGGGAACTGTGAACATGTTCTGCACTTCCTGGGCCTGTCAGAGGCATCATGCTGTAGAAAGGGAAAGGAAAGTCCCTAAAACAATCACCTAGTTAATTATGCAAAGAATTGACAATATCGAGTCCTGTCAGAGAACAGTGCTCAGTGTTGATACGACACACTGTCTAAAATACCCACTTTGCAACCAAAAATCAAGCATGCAAAGGAACAGACAGGTATGACCGTCGCAAGGAAAAACCACCCAGACCACTGATGCTGCATGTAAGAGTGACCAGTTACCATTTGTCAGGGAAAAGCAAAACAACAATAACAGCTACAAGCAAAACAAAACAGCCATGTCCAGAGAACCAAAAGAAACCATTATCAACAGAAGACAAAGTTGCGTCCCTCGGATGCTCAAACACAAGTAGTGTTATCAGAACCAAATTCTGGAGTTAAGCCCCCCAAGCAGCAGTACATTCATGAGAATGCTCAACAGTAGGTCTGACGTGCAAGGGAGTTGCACTGGCCATCCAGAAGAATATGCACAGGGCAGATGTCAGAGGGAATATTCCACGGATGTCTTTTAAGTCATTTGATCTATGGCATAGATTAATTCTGAATATTCTTGGCTGACTTGTCTGGATGGCCCATCGATTGATGAGAGGTGGGTATGGGGGCTGTATCTGGATCTATTGATCCATTCGTGTGCAATGGTGTTTGTTTTATGAAACTGACTGCACCACATTGTGCAGGCAGTGTACAGCCGTGTAGAGATACTTGGAATCTATCATCTTGATTGATTGACTCCTTTTGTAGTATGTAATGATGACCTTTGTCTCTTCTGACTACTTTTGGTTTGGTTCCTGCTACGTCAGATATAAGTACAGACACTCCCGAATCATTTTCCTTGTTATTGCTATTATTCAAGAAGCCAGTGGTGTGGAAGGAAAAGCAAATGGCAGAGTTTCACCTACTAGGGCCAAGGAGATGACACAGCTGAGCATGCACTCACTGTGCAAGCTGGAGGACCCGAGTTCGATCCCCAGGATATATAAAAAGCTGGGTGTCATGGCATGTGTTTGACGTTCATCTCAGAACTAGGTAACTAGGCACTGACAGGTAGATCCCTGGGGCTTACTGGCCAGCCAGCCTTAAGTGGTGACTTCCAGATTCCAGTGAGGAACCCAGACTCTAAATACCCAGGCCAGTAGACAAGAAATAACACTTGAGGTTGACTTCCACATATGTGGGCTCTCATATCCACATCCACATGAATAGATGTACACACACACACTGACACACACAGACACATGCACACACATGCATATATGCACACAGACATGTGTCTGTATTGGCTGGTTTTGTGTGACAACTTGACACAAGGTAGAGTTATCACAGAGAAAGGAGCTTCAGTTAAGGAAAGGCCTCCATGAGATCCAGCTGTAAGGCATTTTCTCAATTAGTGGTCAAAGTGGGAGGATCCATTGTGGGTGGTGCCATCCCTGGGCTCATAGTCTTGGGTTCTATAAGAAAGTAAGCTGAGCAAGCCAGGGGAAGCAAGCCAGTAAGTAACATCCCTCCATGGCCTCTGCATCAGCTCCTGCTTCCCAACCTGCTTGACTTCCTGTCCTGACTTCCTTTGGTGATGAACTGCAATGTGGAAATGTAAGCTGAATAAACCCTTTCCTCCCCAACTTTGTTTCTTGATCATGATGTTTGTGCAGGAATAGAAACCCTGACTAAGACATGTCCATGCCCACACACACATGAAGATTTTGGAGAGACAACTGTGAGAACGAGAACCCCTTCTCTTCAGATAATTCATCCTCCAAGATGGCCCTGACACATGAACTCTTACCGTCTTACAAACTCAAAGCTTCATAATCTGCAGTGATTTCAGATCATTGTTTGAATTCATTGGCAGATAAATTTGTGCAGAATAATAAAAAAAAAGAATAAGCTTCTGTGATGTGGGTCCCTATCTTCAGCACACACCCAAATAATAATTGTCGAGGCTGGAGAAATGGCTCAGCAGTTAAGAACACTGCATGCTCTTCCAGAGGACCCCTGATTAGATTCTCAGCATTCACATGGCATCTCACAACTGTCTTTTACCTCCAGTCTTAGGGATCCAATCCCCTCTTCTGGCCCCCAACAGCACCAGGCAACACACATTGTGCTCAGACATACATGCGGACTCAGTCATAGCATCTGCCCAATGCTGACCCTGCCCTTCTTTGGGTACCAGGTGGTCCTCGATAGTTGAAGGGATGAGACCATTGTCAAACCCTCTCACCTTTGAGCTGCTTCTCCCTGACAAGCGGATGTAGGTTTCACCACACTCCCCCCATGTCCTTGGCAGCACACCCAGGAATATGGCATAAGAAAGACACAGAGCTCACCAGTGTCGGGCGTGGGCTCTGGCCAGCCTGTGTGGTTCAGTCCCATTGGGGCACTCTGGGAGAGCAGGTGGCTTCTTCTAGGGAGGTGCAGAGACTCTGGAGAGGTGACGGTTGTCTTCCTCCAGCACTGGGGTAAGAGGCAAGAGGCAGAAGGCAAATGAAGAGACAGACCACGAGCTATTCATACCAAGTCCTAACTTATCCAGTTGCCCAGATTCTTTCCCACAATCAGAGTCTACAACCAAACCGCAAACTATTCTAAGAGGGACTGTTTATACTGAAACCCATGAGGGAGGTGACTCCTGGAGTCTATAGTGTGTGAGAACAGATCTGCATCTTTGGCGAGACAGGTTGCCTTCATCTATGTGGAGTAAGGACTGTAGAGGCAGCTGCAGATAGCACCCCTACGAGCTGGTCCCTCAGACAGCTTTGCATTTCCTCTGAAACAAAAACTGATAATTTTACTGATTGCATATTCTTTGGGGAACCCATTTAATAAAATGCAATTCATGGGGCTGGGGAGATGGCTCTCCTGCAAACTTGGTCTGACATAAAGGAACATCCAGTCTTGGCTAGCAAAAAAAAAATTGTGGTCTGACCTTAACTGGGTCAGTTACCAGAGCAAGATCAGAGTCCCCAGGATAATGTTTGTGACACTGGCTGTCAACCAGACAGGATCTAGAACCACCTTGGAGACAAATCGCTGGGCATATCTGTGAAGAATTTTCTAGATTGGGGTCATCAAGTTGGGAAGAATCACCCTAAATATAGGCAGTGCCATCTTCTGGTTTGGGGCTCCATTCTGAATCAGAAGGAGAAAGCAAGCTAAACATTTATCGTGCTCTGCTTCTTCCCTGCGAGCATAATATGACTCCAATTGTCATGTGTCCCCCTCCATAATGAACCTCTCCTCAGATTCTACGCTGAAACAAATTCTTCTCTCTTAAGTTGCTTTTTTTCAGGCATTTGGTCATAGCAGTCCTGGAGAATAAGAAAAAGACTGGTGCCAACCTGTCAAGACATGAATGGCTGACACCATGAAAATCAGTGTGGCTATTCCTCGGGAAGCTAGGAATAGATCTACCTCCAGATCCAGATACCCAAAGGGCTCTACATCCTATCCCAGAGACTCCTGCTCATCCATGTTCATTGCTGCTCTATTCGGAAGAGCCAGAAATTGGAAAAGCCTAGATGTCTGTCACTGGATAATGAAAATGTAGTTCTCTTACATAATGGAATAGTACTCCACTGTTTGTTTTTTAAATACACGAAATTCTCATACAAATGGATGGAACTTAAAAAATCATCCCAAGTGAGGTAACCCAGATCCCTCAAAAAATGAATATGTTTGGTCTTTTTTTTTTTCTAATTATGGTTTCTGATTTTGAGTTTTTATGAGGTGTGTGTGTGTGTGTAGTGTGTTTTTCTTATGCTTTTCTTGTTTGTTTTTAGTTTGTTCCTTCTGTTTTATCCTCATTTGTTTATCATCATCATCATTTACATGTTAGGAGAGAGAGAAATACCACATGGAGTCAGAAGGGCGGGTAGGACGATCTGAGAAGATGATGAAGGAGGAGAAACCATGATCAGGATATATTTATATTGTAAAATAATTTTATTTTCAATAAGAAGTAAAAAGAACGTCACACACACACACACACACACACACGAAAAGTAATGGCTAAAACTTTCCCAGAGGGGATAAACCCATTGGCACACAAATGTGACAATTCAGAAAAGTTCAAATAAGAAGGCCCCAGTCTGTCAGTTCCAAAGGTGCAATGTAAACTAACAGGTTTGAAAATTTATGATTTAATGTTCATGTACGTGTACATATGTGAATTTATATGCATGCAGGTGCCTGAATAATCCAGAAGAGGTTATCAGATGTCCTAGAACTGGAGTTGCAGATGGTCATTTGATTCCTCATGTAGGTGCTGGGAACCAAACCTGGGTCCTCTGCAAAAGCAGTTTCTCCAGCCCCTAAACAAGCAGCTTTGAAAACTAAAGACAAAAATCTGCAAGCAGCTAGAGGCTGACCAAGCAACAAGCACCCCAGTGAAGGCAAAGTTTTCCTGGAGGGCAGGCTAACCAACTGCCTTTATAAATGAGTCTTGGGGCATGTCTCCGGGCTCCGCTTCCTCTTCTGCTTGAAAATGGGCTCCTGGAGGGTATTTCATCTCTAACATCAGCTCTGTGCATTCCTTCATCTTTAGAGTCCTGCACTACTTTGTAGACTTGTCTATTTGGTGGAGCCAGAGGTACCTTCAAGTCAATGAATGCAAAGCTGAATTTCAATTCTAATCCCGACCCCACTTCTCAGGTACAAGATGTTGTCTCTTCAAGATACATCTGCTGAAGTTCTGATGCCACCCTGCTGCTGTCAAGAGCAGAACTGTCAGGGTGGACTAGGTCAGCAGAGTGGAGTCATCTTGGATGAATCTGGATCCTCTGAGAAGAGGCTCAGAGAGATAGTCACAGGATCACACCATGAGGATTCAGCTACCCGAAACCCACAAGGTACTCTCACGGGAGTCCACTACACTGACAGGCAGGTCCTTGCTCTCTGTAGGGAGGGAGGAAAAAGCTCCTGGTGACACTGCAGGCCACTCACATATGTTGCAGTGAGAATAGTGCTGGAATTAAAGGTATGTGCCACTCTACCAGACTGAAAATAACCACAATTCTTTAGACATCATGTAACTGGAGATTTCAAGGAAAGGGGATAAACAGGATGCTTATCTGGGGCCATGCAGGGCCACAGTCACTGGCAGCCTTGGAGTTCAAGTCAGCACAGCAGTGAGGTACTGACTGGGTAGAAGACTTGGCCAGAGCAGGAGTCTTAACCACCTGGATTTAATGAAATGCATTTGGGTTTTGAAATGACCTGCTAAGATGCAGGTGACAAATATGCAATGGATCATGGTTCTTCATTTTCTTATTCTTGAAGAATTAAAGTAACAGTTTGATCTTCTTATTCCTCTCTCTGTCTCTGACTCTGTCTCTGTCACTGTCTCTCTGTCTCTGTGTCTCTCTGTGTGTCTCTGTGTTTCTCTGTCTGTCACTGTCTCTCTGTTTCTGTGTGTCTCTGTGTATCTCTCTCTCTCTTCTCTCTCTCTCTCTCTCTCTCTCTCTCTCTCTGTGTGTGTGTGTGTGTGTGTGTGTGTGTTACTATACCTCAGCCTTCTTTTTACTTTGTATTTTGAGACAGTTTCACTAAGTTCCCAAGGCTGGCCTTGAAGTCACTCTGAAGCCCAGGCTAGCCTTAATCCATCAATCCTTCTGCCTTAGCCTTCTGAGTCACTTGATTTCCCCATTCCTCCCATTCCTTCCTAAAGTCCAGACTCATAATGACATCAATCCTGAAGACACGAACTGACTGCAAAGAACCCAGTAAAGAAGAGCTCAGACAAAGGGGACAGGTACAGAACCCAAGATCAGAGAGAAAGACAGTGTACAAAGTTAGATATATATTCAAATATGGAGTAACATATCCATGTAAAGCATGGCAGGGACATGGAGGAGACACACACAATGTTTAGCAGTGAGTCCCCTTCTCCCCTTCCCCATGCACTTTGGATTAAGGATGGCAACATGAGGCAATGGGAACAAGGTATCATAAAATTTTAAATGATTACAAATGAGTCAAGGATTTGAGAGGCTGGGGAGACCAGGAATTTCTCTCCCTCCCTTCCTCCCCACTTCCTTCCCTACTCATCTTTTCCTACCCAGTCTGCATGGCAGCCTAGAACCAAGTGGATAGTCAGTGCAAGAATACTCTTATACCCTTTCCCCTGGCACGCACATCCGTAAACCTGCCGGTCATGATCATACATGGAGTCTGAGAGGGAAAAGGGTGGAGAGAGACTGTAGCTTCTTGCTTTCTTGAGTGGTTCTTACTCTGGCTCTCCCTGCCATTAACTAACGAGTGGCATTCTGTAAGATCCAGGCAAAACTAGTAATAACTAGATTAAAGATGCTGACAACCAAAGCCACCTTGTCTTGCATTTCTTCATCAATCAGAACAGACTAGAACTGGGAAAGTGAACCCTCAAAAGATTTCTCTGCCTTCCTTCCCTGAGCCCTCTCCCTAGCCTCCACTGCAGAGAATCCACTGCCAAGAACCTGCTGCTACAGCTGTGCAGGCACATAAACACTCAAGCCCTTTTCTCTACCTTTTCCCCTGTTGCTCCCTAACGATACACCTAGCATCTGATTACATCTGAAGCAGCCCCCACATGGGCATGGCTGAACCTGTTTTCTCAAGCCCACCCACACTGGAGCCAGGGCAGCATTGTAGAAGCTAAGATCTAACTGTGGTCCCAGAAAAGAGGGTGGAGCCAAGAAACTTCCTTGGCTATTTTCTTCAGCTCCACTCTCTACCCTAGGAAGACTATGTGTGTGTGTGTGTGCACATATGTATATGTATGTGTATGTATATGTGTATATATGTGTATGTGTATACATGTATATATGTGAAGATATATACACAATATATGTTTATATATAAAGACTGTATATCTATATATGTATATATATAGATATATGATTCTGTTACTTTGATGTTTGACCTTCAAACCCCATAGGTTCTCTCCTATGTGTTTTTCTAGTTTTACAGAATGGAAGCTTGGCCATGAGGCCCTCCTCCCCTTTAGTTTCATGATGAACAACATCTTATAGCTGGGATAGGAGTTTTGAGTCATGTCATATCTTATACATGTTTCATTCTGTTTTAGAATCCAGAGAAGCTAAACGACCCTACTAGGGCTATATGTCAGTACCACGAAGAGTGAGAGGAACTAACCCAAATACTTTACTCCTGAACCAGTGCTCTTCCTATTATCCCATAATACTTTCAAAAGCCAGTGCTGGAAGACAGAAGGAATCCATTTTTTCATGAATAATGTTCAGTATTAACACCTTCCATAACCAGGACAAACTGTCAGAGGCGGTTGGCAAAGAAAGTTATTGTGGGCACCATAGCAAGCAAATCCCCCTGTTTTTTCCTGAAAAAAAAAAAAAAGTTTTCCTAATCCCTCATGGCGTAACCGTGAAGCACAGTAGCTGAAGAAACACACTCCGAAGCAGAGAACGCATCTCCTTCACTCCAGTCTTGGAGGAGGAGAGGGCTCCGGGTACCCTGCAAGCTGGTGGTGAGTGAAGACTTTCTCTGGGGCGCATTCTATGGGGTGGGGATGTGCCACCATTCACCAGGTTCTTCTCTGGTCCTGTATTTGGAAGCTGCTCCTCCTCCATGGCTTTGACCACGGTGCAGTCTCCTGAATCAAAGCTCACTCACCCATTGTGGGGTTTCATCATGAGGTAGTCAGAACCTCCAGGCGTTTGTCCTAGGCTTGGATATTTGGCCTGTATCTCTGCCTCCTCAGCTTTCTCAAGGAGGATACCTTCTGTCTCCTATGAGGCCTGCAGTCTCCTCTGCAGGGTTCCCTTGTTATTTCTAGGGCATGCAGGACCAGGTCTCTGGAGTTTAGGATCCAGGAAGTCAGCTGAGAAACTGACAGGAGGAGGACAGGATGTGGGGATGACCTTAGCTGCCGCTTCCACTCTTGTCACTATGGTTGTTCTGTCCCTATTGTCTTTCCTCATAGTCTTGCTTTGACTGCGGCTAATTTCAACAGACCAGGATATCTTCTAACAAGACCATTTCTCCCAGGAGACCATTCCAGACCTCCTCAGAGACAAGGAGGTTAATGACGTAACCAAGAATGGTTTTATTTATTTATTTATTTATTATTTATTTATTTTATTTATTTATGGTAAATGTGAAGAACAAAGAATGCTCAGTGCAGTTAACAGCACTCAGACACCTTCAAGGTCAGAGGGGAGCGACCCCTGCCAAGAGACTGACATCAAGCAGACGCTCAAGGTCAATAACTAATAAAGTCAGAGTCAGGGATGGACAGAGTTAGGTTTCCACCAGTCCTAACTGGGTGGATAGCTTAGGGACATGTTCTTGACTGTATCCCTGGTTGGGTGTATGGGCCCTCTACTTGGCCCATGAGAATTAACTAGTTTCAAAGTTTCTGCCTTGACCGTATAAAAGGCCTCAGGCCAGGAAGTTCAGTGGTCACTTCCACCTCCCTTCCCAGGAGCTCCTCACACTTTTCCTTAATGACTTGACTCTACTCAATTTTCACTTTCTATGACCGTCCTGAATAAAGCCTGCTTCTACCTAGCGTTCGTACTGGCTGGTTTTGTGTGTCAACTTCACACAAGCTAGAGACATCAGAGAGGAAGGAGCCTCCGTTGAGAAAATGCCTCCGTGAGATCCAGCTGGAAGGCATTCTCTCAAGGTGGGTGGGGCCACTCCTGCGCTGGTTCTCTAAGAAAGCAGGCTGAGTAAGCCATGGGGAGCAAGCCAGTAAGCAGCACCCCTCCGTGGCCTCTGCATCAGCTCCTGCCTTCAGGTTCCAGCCCTGCTTGAGTTCCTGTCCTGACTTCTTCCAGTGATGGACTATGATCTGGAAGGATAAGCTGAATTAACCCCTTCCTCCCTTTTTTTTTGTCATGAGGTTTTCATTGAAGCCGTAGAAAACCTAAGACAGCGTACTCCTGTGAGAATCCACATCCCTTAATCTCCACTGATGTGAGACAGTGAAATTAGAGTCTTAGGTCAACCTTTGATAACCTAGAATATTCAGCATCCTAGATCTTAAGGTCACACACAACTGTGCTATGAAGGGACCCCTTATACTAAAAGATTGATACTCTGACTTTGTGTTTCCAGCCTCCAGAGATGTCTGTCTGTTGTACTGTGAATACAAATGCCCCTCCCTGCCCCCTCCACACACACATCCCAAGTTCATATGTTTGGATGCTTAGTCCCCAGTTGAATAGTTTAGAAGGATTGCAAAGTGTGGCCTTGATGGAGGTATGTCACGGAGGGTGAGCACACATCAGCCCCTCCGCCTTCCTCCCTCCGCTTTGCCTGCTGCCTGTGGATCAGTATCTAAACCTCTCAGCTCCTGTTCTCCAGTGCTGTGCCTGTCTGTCTCCTGCCATGATGCTCATGGACTAATCCTCTGAAACTGTGAGCAAGCCCCCAGTTAAATGCCTTTTAGTAAGAGTTGCCTTGGTCATGGCGTCTCTTCACAGCAAAAAGCACTGTCGTTAGGAACACATTCCTAGGGTGCCATTGTGAAGCCCGATGACATCATGATGCTGATGACATCATGATGGCATCAGGCCCTGTGTTCCTTATCTCATTGAATGATCTCATTCATCTTCTCAGCTGACACACACAGGACATATCCAAGGACACATTAGACTCTTCCTACCACTCAGTCATCAATCACAATCAAACACTAAGGAACAGTCATCAAGTTCCAGATGGAGATCTTTTAAATACATTGGTACTCTTCTCTGAGAGAGGCTGTATCATGTGGTGGTTAAAATGTGGACTGGGAAGCCAACATTCCTTGGTCCAAATCCTGTCAGCATCTCTTATTACTAGTGTTAAACAGCCGTTTCCTCCACTGAAACATTCCTGCCTGGAGCAACTTAGAAAGTTCAGGAATATGAACAAGTTCTCATTAGTTATGAGAGCATTCCTGTAACATGAAGCTCCTTCTGTTTTCTCCTGTGTGTGTGTCTGTGTGGTGTATGTGTGTTTGTATGCTTTGTGTTTGTGCGTGTACTTTGTATGCCTCTGTGTGTGTTTGTACACTGTGTGTCTGTCAGAATGTGTGTGTGTGTCTGTGTGTGTGTGTACACTGTGTCTAAGTGTGTGTGTGTGCATGAATGTTCGTGGACATTTACGTGCATGATTGCGCAGGTGCACATACGCATGTGCACATGTGTGTGGAGGCCAGAGGTTGACATTCCTCTCTCCCTCGGCACTTTGTTTGTTGAGATAGCATTGCTTTACCGATCCTAGAGCTCACAGATTGGCTCAACTAGCCGGCCACTTCCCAGCTCTATGGTCACAGCCGTGTGTGGCCACGCCTGGCTTTTAACGTGGGTGCACTTTACCCACTGAACTATCTCCCCAGCCCTGCGAAATAAGCTATTTAAAAGCGAATAAGTGAGCTGCAACTGAACGGAACAGGTCTCTGTCCATCTGTAGATGGGCCCTGACTTAGGATGTTCCCCTTTGAACGGTGTGAAAGGGATGTGTAATTTTAGTGGAAACAGCCTTGGACTTTGCAATTTGGGTCTTTCCTTCCGTTGGTGCTAGGCAGTACAGCGCCCTCTGGTGATCACAGGAGAACATACTCCCCAGCATTCCAAGCTGCTGCACCGCCGGGAGTACAGCAGTCTAGGCCTTAGTTGCACTTATAGGTTTGAGGAGCTACATTGCAATGACCCTATCTAAGTCAAGAATCACCAGCATTCCCAACGTCCCTGACATCTTCCTGAAGGTTCTGGTCTCCAGCTTAGTTATCATGTTTCTAGCGGTGGGCTCTAAGGTCAAACCCTGGATCAGTAAATACTGGGCTGTTGCATTGAGCAGGGAAAAGAGCAAGGACCCAGTGAGTTTCTGCTCAAGCTCTGGGGAGGGCATGCTGGGCCTTGTGAATACCAAGCACCCACCACCGTGAGGCACAGTATCCCTGGCCCCGGCAATAGCTTTGTAGTTAAGATGCTATTTGCCTTATCTGGGTTTGTTTGTAAATATCCTTCATAAGCAAAAAATGATATCATCAATACTGAAGACTTAGCTTTCCACATAACTGTTGTCCCATTCAATTATTACTGGTTTAAAATGTAAATTTCTTGTCTAGATTCTCAGTTTTACCTGTTCTTTCAATCACATAATGGAGTGGAAACCTTAGTGTAAAAATGTACCCGTTACCTTGAGAGTCTGAAATCTAGTATTTGGTTCTTTTCACACAAAATAGTTTGCTTTTTACTTTCCCCTAAAACAAATTTTAAAGTGTGGCTGGAGAGAGGGCTCAGAGGTTAAGTGCACACAATACTTTCCCAGAGGACCTGAGTTCAAGTCCCAGTACCCACCTCAGGTGGTCCTCAAACATCTTAACTCCAGCTTCATGGACCTGACACCCATTTCTGAACTACAAGGGCACCTGCAAAACCACACACACACACACACACACACACACACACACACACACACACACGCACACACCAATACAAACTCTTTTAAAATATTTTAAACTATGTATATAGAACTTATTCTTGCATGTTTCTGTGTGACATGATGTGGTGTCAGGGGGTTTTGTCAGTGCTGAAGATGGACCCTTGCATATACTGGGTGAGCGCCCCATCAGCGAGCTTCTTCCCCAGTCCTGTGTTTCCTGGCAGAGTCTCCCTGTTAGTGCAGCCTGGCCTCAGAGTTATGACCCTTCTGCTCAGTCTCCTGCATGCTGGTATGAACCCTCACACCCAGGGTGATTTCATTTGAGCAGAGTATAAGATAATTAAACTGAGCTAATTAACTCATCTATCAGCTCAAATATTTGACGTTTTTATGGGAAGAATATTGGGGTTTATTTTCTCAGTGACTAAACTGTATCCTTTTGAGGCTGGTCAGATGGCTCACAGGTGAAGCCACTTGCTACTGAGCCAGAGAGAACTGAGAACAAGTTGTCATCTGATCTCTGCGTGTGTATGTTTACACACGTCTGCATACACTAAATAAGGACAAGTTAAAAAAAAAAAAAAAGTAGTGTCTGGCCTCTAGTTATACACTATGCTGAGCAAGAGCTATAAAAATAAAATATATCCTTCTCATGTAACAGGCGCTGGCCCTTTGATTATTCTCTTTCTGGTCTCTCCAGCCCCTGCCTCGCTGGTAAGAGTCATCTGCTAGTCTCGGCCTCTGTGACTTCAGAGTACGGGAAGAGTATGACGTCATGTCTGTGAGAACACGTGATGCTTGTCCTTTGTGTCTCATCCTGTTCTCCAATGTGGTCCTTGACTCAAAGGACAAAAACCACTTTCTTTTTAGGGAACAACGTTCCATCGTGAGTGAGTCTCGTTTTCTGTATCTGTTCATGTGCTGACAGACATTCAATTTCCATATCGTGGCTACCATGAATAATACTGCTGCGGTGAATGACAGTCTGTGAACGTCTCCTCAAGGCTCTGATTTCAAGTCTTTGGGTAAATACTAAGAGGTGGGGGAGCGGCTGGCTCGTATGATAGTTCTAGTTTCTTGATGGCTGTCCTAAATACAATTTTTCACTAACCGTTGAGGCTGTGTTTTCTTCACAGTTTCACCAGCACCTGTTACCTTTCAACCAGAAAACAAGTTCTGGTGGGGAGAACCTGAGATCATGCACCCCCAGGGCTAAGGGAAAGATGACTGACCATGTGGCCAAAGTGTTAATCGGTCAGCTTTCCTAAAAACCAATCAATTGTCCGGTCCAGGAACACTCCTGCTGAGCGTACACACCAAAGAACAGAAAACTCATAGTCAAAGACTTGCTTACTGTTCCTAAAAATAACATTAACAGTAGCCAAAAATCGGGTCCAGTCAGATGTGCGTTGATGAATAAACAAGCAAAATGAATGCCTACATATAATAAAACATTCAGCATAGAAAGCCTAGAAGCCCTGACAGGCACTAAAGACTTGGAAGAACCCTGGGATCGTTAACTTAATGAAAGAAGCCAGACACAGGCACATATATAGTCCATAAAGTGTCCAATATGGACAAATCCATAGGAATGTGAAGCAGGTTCGTGCTCCTCAGGGCCCAAGGACAAACAGAGGGCACTGACTGCTTAATGAGTATGGGATTTCCTTTTATGATAATGAAAATATCTTGGAAGACGATTGTCATGATTTGTATATGCTTGGCCCAGGGAGTAGCACTATTAGGAGGTATGGCCGTATTAGAGTAGGTGTGTCACATGGTGTGGGCTTTAAGACCCTCATACTAGCTGCCTGGAACCCAGTATTCCACTAGCAGCCTTCAGATGAAGATGTAGAACTCTCACCTCCTCCTGCACCATGCCTGTCTGGATGCTGCCATGTTCCTACCTTGATGATAATGGACTGTACCTCAGAACCTGTAAGCCATCCCCAATTTAATGTTGTTCTTATAAGACTTGCCTTGGTCATGGTGTCTGTTCACAGCAGTAAACCCCTAATTAAGACAACAATATTATATTTTTAGGAAAAATGGATAGACCTGTAAACATAGTAAGCGAGGTAACCTACACTCAGACAGACAAATGTTTTCCTTCATATGTGGATCGTAGCTGTTAATTTATGTATGCGATTATCTGTGTGGAATTGAGTGTGAACAGAGGCCAGGAAACTAGAAAAGACCATGAGTGGAGAAAATGGATGTTAAAAGAAAGGGTATTGGGAGTGGGTAGTGGAGTAAATGTGAAATGAAATGAAAGCGGGGGGAGTTCTGAGGCAAAAGGATGCAAGCAGTGAGAGGGAAGAGCGGGACAGCATAGAGAAGGGGGTCAACCAAAACAAAGTGTGCTTGAGAATGGCCTGTTGGAATCTATTCCTTTATAGGATAATTCAGAAAATAATTCTTTCAAAGAGCCAAAGATAAGCCTCGGTTGAGCTAGAGATGTGCTTACAAAACACCATGAGCCAACTAAGGCAGACCCTGGCATGTGTACCTTACAGACACATGGCAACATTCCTACTGTCTTATCCAGGGGGGGGGGAAGTGATCAGCAAGTGGAAAACAGGAGAATATGTGTTGTAAAGACTGTGAAGTCACTGTGCTGTCACCATTGAATTTTATTTCTTTATCTTGCGTGGGGAGGTCAGAGGACAACTTGCAGGAAGCAGTTCTTCCTTCTACAATGTAGGGCCTGGGTACTGAGTTCAAGTCATCATCAGGCTTGGTGGCAAGCACCTTCGCCTGCTGAGCCATCCTGCCGGCCCATGTGAAGTCCTTTTTAATGGACTGTCAGTTGTGTGCAAGTATGCATGATATCAAATCCTGGCCATTGGATGGGGATGGATCACAGAGGAGGAACGAGAACAGTGTTCTGAGACTCTGGGGCAGGTTTTGCAGGGTATGGCTTAGTCTAGAATGTCCCTCAAATGCTTGTGTGTTAAAAGGCTTGGCCCTTAGCTTGGAAAGCATGGAAACCAAGAAGACGTTATGTAAAGAGGGGGATTGCAAAGGGAATATGGGATCCCACCCCTCTCTTCCGTCTCTTCCCTCTTAACTGTCATGAGTTAACAGGGTTTACTCTGCTGTGCACGCCCACCATGATCTACTGAGCTACCCCGAACCTAAAGCAACAGGGACTGAGACCTCTGAGACAACGAGAAAATAAACCTTCCTTGTCTATTCTGTGTGCCTATTTGGGTGTGTGTGCGTGTGTACATGTTTGTGTGAATGCTTGTGGGGTGTGTGTGTGTGTGTGTGTGCTCGCGCACATGTGTTTAAGTGGCTAAAGGACAACCTAGAATGTCATTGTCCAAACATTATCCGTCTTGATTTTTGTGACAGGGTCTCTAAATAGCCAATGTGGCTAGGCTGCCTGGTCAGCCAGCTCCTGGGGATCCAACTGTTTCTGCTTCCACACAGCTGGAGTACAGACATGTCACCAAGCCTGTTTTATGTTTTTAAATGTGACTTTGGGGGATTGAACTCAGGTCCTTAAGTACTTTGCTCTCTCCCCATCCCCCAAACTTTTGTCCTTATAAATTGATTTATATCAGACACTTATGAGGCTAACTAACACATAGGATCACAGTGATCAACATCTGTGATTCAGGTGACCAAAGGTGACAGTCTTCAGTGCAGGACAGAGTCAGGAAGTGGCAAGCATCCAGGCCATGTCGGAGGATGCCAGGCCTGTGGCCAGCTTACCTGAACTGGGTCCACGGGAGCTAACCCTGTGCACATCTGTCTTCTAGTCAGCATCTGCTTCTCCAGCTTCTTTCTCTGAGTCTTTTCAATCCATAGGTCATCGAAGCTGAAGTGTGAGTGCTGAGGGGCCCTCCTGAACTGTAAAGGGACCTCTCTGGGGACTTGCTCTGCAGAGATGGAGGGGAGGGTCCGTGTCACTAGTTCAGTGGCAGATACCGGCCTCTGAGCAGGCTCTGTGTAAGAAGTTTCCTGATCATGGGAACAATTGAGCTTCTTGTCTGGTGGGCTTTCCTGGGCGATGTAGCTCTAGAGAGCAGAGGAGATGACATCAGAGATTGGAGCAAGAATAAATCAACGGGTGATGCTTCTCTTCCCCCAGAGTCTTTCAAATATAACACTTTACTTTGACTTATTTTCAAAGCAAAGATTACAATGAGACACCTCCTTCATAGGCATTTCGTGAAGTATTACGATTAGACATAGAGTAAATCTTATTTCTGTTATAATATCTACTGTAAGACCATTTCAGACAAGAAAGGCTTCTGATTTGGTCAAGGACCAAATCTGTTAAAGTACCTAATGAACTTGACACAACCATTAGTTGTGTATGTTCTGATACGCGTGTGCACATGCATGTGGAGGCCAGAGGTCAATTTCAGGGGTCATTCTTTAGACACAGTCACCTTATTTTCTGGGATAAGGCTGATTAGAACTGGGGCCCACTGAGCCTGGCTGGGGCTCACTGAGCCAGCAAGCCCACTTCCCCAGTGTTGATATCGCAAGTGCATGCCACCATGCCTAGCTCTTTGATGTGTGTTCCGGGGACTGAATTCAAGTCCTCATGCTTGTGACGAGAGCACTTTCCAAACGAGCCATCTCTGTATCCAGAGCTCCTGCTTACACAGAGAGAACTAAAGCAGAGCACACTGCAGGCACAGCTCTGACCTCCCCAGCCACCCTCACTGCCACAGTTCAGGGACAGCACTTAAGCATCGCAACTATTCTAAAATAAATCCTGTCAAGAGCAGCAGAATAGTTGGAATTTGTGTGTTCATATCTTTACCATCTTTACTTCGAAACCAATTCTCTGGGAGAGGAAACTCTCTTATTCCCCTGTTCACAAAAACTCACCCATTAAAAAAAACAGCTCAATCAAAAACTCCAATATCATCATAGTTCCCTCACATAGGGGTTTATGATTCACCCAGAAGCCATAGCTTGCCAAATAAAAAGCCAAGTATTAGGTGAGGGACACCTTTCCTCAAGGCGTTGGAGGTGTCCCACAGACCCTCAAACAATATGGGCTATCAACATGGTTCCTCGTTGCCCAATGGGACTTGACGTTAAGACCCTGTTGCTGAAGATGGCGCATATATCGGTCACAGTAGACATGGAGGGAGCAAGCTGGTACTGACTGGAAAGCTTCCTCCTTGCTGACTAACTCTCATAGGACTGGAAAGTGCTATGCAGGCCACTGGAGACAGGGGGTCATCAACAGTCCTTCCCAACTGTGTAACCCTGTAAGCTACAATAATGATCAGCATTGCAAGATATGCTCATGGATCCAACAGAAGCACTTATATTATGGGTGTAACCAATTGGTTTCTGATTGGTTTCAAGATCCACAGCACAGGAGAAAATATGTGCTTGGTACTGCAATTCTGGCCAAGAATCTATGGCTGGGGAACCATCTCTAGCCCCTTACTGTTAGTATTCTGCTAAAGGGATATAGATTCAAACTGCCCTCTAAATTACTATTTCTCTACCCATAGGTTAGTGTAGCTCTGAGACTTTATTCTACATTTCTCTGTGTGGATGGCGGTTAATGCAGAAACTCACAGCTAGTCAAAGAGCAGAGAATAAATGTCATCAGAATGTTCGGTTACAAGTGGGACATCTATATCACACCCAAGGGTCATGGACCATCACAGAAGAGGAAGTAGAACTATGTAAGAGCCAGAGGTAGGGGAGGAGTAGAGCCAAGCCATATCTTCCGTACAAGAACTCATGAACTCATAGCAGCTGTGGCTGCCTGCACAAGATCAAGCCAGTCAGCTTTCTGGTGCAGAGAAGGAAGGGGACTGATAGCCTCATCCCTGGCTGAGGACCTAGCCGAAGACTTCGGAGGGAAAGAGAGAGAGAGAGAAGGAGGAGAGGGAGGGAGGAGGGAGAGGGAGAGAAAGAGAGAGAGAGAGAGGGAGGGAGGGAGGGAGGGAGGGAGGGAGGGGAGGGAGGAGAGGGAGAGAGAGAGGAGAGATTTTCTTTAAAGGTGTGGCCCCTGACATGTTGATCACAGTTCAGTGGAGCAGCACAAATCGAATTCTTTGATTATAGGAAGGAAGGAAGAGAGGGAGGGAAGGAGGAGGAGGGAGGAGAAGGAGGAGGAGGAGGAAGGAGAGAGGAGGAGAGGAGAGGAGAAGGATGAAGGTGAGAGAGGAGGAGGAGTACCAAAAGGAAGAGGATGAATATGATGAAAATACATTAAAATCTAACAAATAAAATCAAATACTAGAAATTTACCTCAAATGAAGTAGGGTGAAGATATAAAAACATTGTCTTCGAAATTTTGCACACAACTACTACAACTGCTTTAACTTCACTTGGGGAAAATTTTAAAACACCACCAACAATTTAAAGCAAAGGCCTAAATACCATTAACCAACACTATGTTGATTCAGAGAACAGATTAGGTGTCACCTCATGTTCTACTATCTTTAACTTAGCTCAGGGGACCTCTTTCTCCTTCTGGGGGAACCCAGCAGCTGCCTTAAGAAATTCCTCATTGATTTATGGATGTTTTAAGTCCTGATTGGATATTTCCTGATTGATGATCACACAATCACACACACATACATTATTCTCAACAAACTAACAAAGGACACTCTTAAATTCATAGAAATTTAAAATCCTTTAATACGAAGCTAAGGCCTGGAGAGATACTTACACATTGCTGCTACTCGAAGAGCACATTGTGCCAGCACTCATATATATATATGGTGTGTGTGTGTAATATATAATATATATAAATATATATTTACTAAAAACTGCTATTATTTGTAAAAACCTGGGGGAAATACAGAGACACTAAGTTATGTTTGATTGTGAAGCAAACATTATCATACTGATGAAGCTCTCATTGTATATGAAGAAATTATTGCAGATAATTAGATTATAAGCAAGGAAGACTGAAGGATTTAAATGAAGTAAGGTTTCTACGTTTCACTGAACTTGGTAGATGGAGACCAGTAGATGCCAAGGTGTATGTATACAACATAATATCCGGTTGCTATCACTTAAAAATCAAATATATGACATATACATTAAATTAAACTCTTAGAAAATATCCAGGTAGCCCATAGACCTTCAGAAGAGACCAGGGAAGTGAAACACAGAAAAATAAAGTGGAGACATAAGCTATAGTCCATGAATAATTATTGTAATTTGCATGTGGTATATGCATATGTGGTATAAGTGTGTGTACCTCCTCCAAGGCCACACCCCCTAATCCTTCTAATCCTTCTCAAACAGTTCCACTCTCTGGTGACTAAGCATTCAAATGTATGGGCCTATGGAGCCCTGTCATAGACATACGTGTAAAAATCCTTTAAATACTAGCTAATGTGATTTAACAGTGTACTGAGAATTATACACCACAACTAAATGGAATGTGTTCAGTACTTAAAGGGAAGGTCAATGTTTAAAAACTCAGAATTGTACACTTTTTAATAGGTCAAAGAAAAAAATCAAATGACTTTATCGGTTGAAGAAAACTAACATAGCACAATACCTACTCAGGTTTGACACAAAGAAAACTCTGAACGGACTAGCAAGAGAAGAGTGGTCCCTCATTATGAGGAAGAGTATCCACAGAATCCTACAGCGAATACGCTGGTCTTGAAAAATTGGCCACTTTTCCTCCATGACTAGGGACCAACCTTGCTCTCATCACTGTGCTTAACACAGTATTGACCCTTCTAGTCACTGAAAAAAAGCAAGAAAAAAGAAGTAGAAGGGAAAAAAAATCTTCCCTTTTGGTAGAGGACATGAGATAAAAGTTGAATCACACAGATCTGTTACATTTCTACATATCAGCAATTAATATGTATAACCCCAAATGTGAGATATAATGTCATTTACAATAGCTTATGTGTAAATCAAACTAAAATTTTCTAGAACTGAAAGCTATAAAGTGCTGAAATAGCAGAGAAGATCTTGACAAATGAAGACACTGTTTTATCAGTTATTCAGCACAGTAAAGACTCCAGTTAGGTCCCAGTTCACACCGCTTAATCCATCAAAGTCTGAGCAAAGCCGTTTGTAGACAAAAGTTAAGATTTTTCTAAACTTGGTATAGAAACGCTAAGGAACTAGAATAAAATAATTCTGAGGAAGAGAAAGTGTGAGCAATCAGTTTACTAGGTCTTAAGACACGTTCAGTGACAGTCACTAAGATCCTGTGGAACTGATGGACTCAGATTGAAGGTGCGTGAGTGGAGCCCCATATACGATATAAAACAGAAGCCATGTAGCTACAGATTGATTATACTTCATACGAAAGCAAACAAACCTAAAACACACAAAACCCCAAATTAGAAAATTCCATACCTGACCTTAGACGATCATAAGACAAAGGAGCAGTAAAGACACTAATGATTTTTTTGTTTTGTTTTGTTTTTGGAGGGGGCAGTTATGAGACAGAATTTCTCCATGTAGGCCTGGCTTGTCCTGGAACTTGCTCTGTAGACCAGGCTGGCCTCGAACTCACAGAGATGCACCTGTCTCAGCCCCCCTAATGGTGGGATTAAAGGCATGCACCACCATTGCCCAAAAGACACTAATGAATGACCTCCAGGCTGTGTGTGCTAGCCACAACACCAGTGAGTTCTGTGCCTGAGATTGGTTTTATTTGTATTTCTCTGTGTATACACATGTCCATGCAGGCTCCATTGGAGGGCAGCAGAGGGCTTTGGATCCCCTATAGTTGGAGTTATGAGTGGTCATGAACCTCCTGAGGTGGGTACTGAGAACTGAACATTAGTCCTACACGAGAACAGCAAGTGCTATTAGCCTCTGAGACATCACGCCAGCCCAGCCTTACACTTAAAACTTAGGGGTCATCCTCAAGCTGTCTCATCTATGTATATGGCAACATTGTAGAGCCACAAAGGTAATCGAAACTTGGCATACTTTTTGTGTTCTTACTGTTGAGTTTTGAGCCACATTTGTGTAGTGATAGTTCTATCATTGGACATTGCAAATGGTGTGTGTGTGGGGGGGGTCGTTTAAAATCCTCCTTGGAAGGTGGTGATGGAGTCACCTGGCACTTACATACATGCTTTTGACATTCTAAGAACCCCTAGTCCTCCAGATACTCTGTTCTTCCATGGTGTGTGTGTGTGTGTGTGTGTGTGTGTGTGTGTGTGTGTTTTAAAGCTTTATAATGTATTTATTGTATTCTGTATTTGCTATTAGTGAAGTAAATTTCCCTATGGTGTGTTTTAATACTTGAATTTTTTCAATTTTACCTTAAATCAGACACAAATGGTGTTAAGGACGAAGCTCAGTTGGTCAAGTGTCTGCCTAGCATGCATGAAGCCCTGGGTTCAAGGCTCAGGACCCCACAAAACTGGGCATGGTGGTTCATGCATGTTACCTGAACACTTGGGAGGTGTGGGCAGGAGGATCAGGAGTTCAAGGCCATCCTTGGCCACACTGCAAGACAAAGGCCAGCCTGGCCTCTGTGAGACCCTGTATCAAAACAGTAACAAATCTAGAGGGCGGGGAGATAGTTTAGTGGCTTGAGTCACTTGCAGTCATGCCTGACCACTTGGATTCATCTCTGAACATTGTGAAAACAGAGAGCCAATTGATCTGAAGCAGCCCCTGCCCCAGAAACGCTTAATTAATTAATTAATTAAAAAATCATGGCAACACCAACTCAAGGGATCATTCCTCCATTTAAGGGGTAATAAAAGAGCTGTTGTCACTAACAGCTCACTTACCTCATTCCCGGGAAGGTCCCTAGGGAAGGGCACCATGCCCAGGCCATGGTGATACTCGCATGCACTCCTGTCGTCCTTCTGGTCATTCTGGTTTAGTGTTTGTAGAGAGAGTAAGAGGCTCGCCCTGGCCGTGGATGCCTTGGGCCGTTCAGAGGCTTCTGAACATCTGTTGGTGTCCCTGTCGCTTCTGAGAGAGACCATGGAGACTGCACTAGTCCTGCCTCCAAGGCAAAGCTCCACCCTCTGTGCCCCAGCCATGGGACTCCTGGGTTTGGGGCTTGTGGGTCTGCAGGGCATGCCTTGGTCTTCATAGGTCAAATGGCAGGCAGACCTGCAGGGCAGGGTATAACTGATGTCAATCGGCGCTGCTCCGGGGCTGGTGGCAGAAATCAGCCAGGAGGGCTTTGGGAAGACCCCAGAAGAGAAGTGCATACTGCTTTCCTGGGTAGCAGTGCGTTTTATGGTCGGTTCACTTTTCCTCCTGTGTTCCGGAGAAGCCAGACGGCTGGAGGACAGAGTTGCAGGAGAGTTTAGGGGTGTCCAGGACTCCCCAAAGACATGTCTGTCGGTGCCAACTGTGCACTCCTCACAGTGGCCTCTGGTTGCCGGTGGGGAAGAGCAGACGAGTTGGGGAAAATCTGATTCTGGAGCCCCACTCACTAGCGAGGGTCGTTTGGAGCCTTCTGCATCTTTGCTTCTCAGAAATGCACGCCAGGAGCCCTGGGCTCGCCTGCGCTTCTCTTTCTCGCCTTTGACAGAGGCAGCACTCGTTTTCTCTGTAACTTTGGCCTCAAAAAAATTAGTAAAGGTCTTATGGGCTAAGGCCAGCCTTGCTCTGATCCTGCTTTCTGTTGCTTTCAGTCTCTTGACGTTTGTAGCTTTCTGGGGAAGGTCCTTCGCGCTCAGATTCCCAGACGTCCCTACTTGAATCACACCAGAATGGGTCTCCAGGGATACGCTTTCGTGCACGTGGTGCAGAGGTGGTTCCCCCTGGCAGGGACTGTGGGGAACCCCTTCCTCTGGGCTAGGGCACACTAGGTTCAAGCCCTCTGAAGTTAAGGGCTGGCTGTAGGGTATGTCCCCTCCAGGCATCTCCCCGGGCCAGGGCCTATCAGTTTTTAAAGGGGTCATCTGAAGAAAAGCAGGGTGCTGCTCTGATTCCAGCACACCCTGCCGAAGCCCGCTGCATGGTTTCTGGAACTGCAATGCTGTGGTGTGTCTTGAAGCCAAGTCTCCCGAAACGGGGACCTCTATCTCACCAGCCCATGCACCGGAGATGTCTGCATCCTCCGCATCCTCTGTGCCACACCCTCCTTGTTTGCATTCTGAGCTGGGCAACTCCTGGTTCTGATCAGCGTGTACACACTCAGACCCTAAGCCTGATCTTTCCCCAAGCAGCTCGTCCTCCAGTGTCTCCTCTGAGCTCAATGTGTCATCCGAAGCAGTCCTAGTGACTGGCACTCTTACACGCTCTATGCCTTGGGCCAGCAGTTGAGGAGCCCCACCACCTGGCTCTGCTCCTGGACATCCTAGCAGCTCACACTCATTGCCACACACTGGTATTTCTGAGGCCCTGGGAGACTCATAAGCCGTTGGCATCTGTTTCCTTCTCTGGAAAGTCACCACACTGTGATTCTAGGGCCTTCCTTGTAGAGGTCTGCCTACCTTCCTGCTTTACTGCTATCATAATGAATTTGCAGCAGTGCCTAGAGGCCCCGTGGGCTTCCCGAGCCTGTGGCTGGCCGGCAGTGAAAGGCTCCGTGTCATTCTCAGGCCCCTGTGCACACTCACTCCCAGGGATGCAGTAAGATACTTCCACTGTCGGGAAATCCAAAGGACTTTGCAGGGCATTCCCCCTGCCTTGGAGGTCTAGAATCACTCCCTCTTCTGCTGCTTCTGAAGAGTCAATTACACTTGATTTCAGGGCTGTCTGTGGGGCACAGGCGATACTGGTCTCTTCCCAGGAACCTGCCAGCCTTCCGTTGCACGCAGGCACCTCACCATGGCAGCAGCCTTGTGAGAAGAAAGTGGCCCTATCTGGCGGCTTTCTCTCCTCCTTGAGAGCACACTTTGATGGGTAGCTCTCAGCCTGGCTTCCTGCTTCGGAGGAGATGTTTAGCAGGCACTTTTGTTTACCGATAACATCACCAGGGTGGACACCTTTGGGCTCCTCAAGTCTGCTCTCTGGGCTGTGCCCTGGCTTGCATTCAGCCAGCCGGGGCACTTCCCCTTGGCTGTGGAGCTTCAGTAATTCTGAAGTAAGGTGGGAAGGGTCTGGGCATGACCTAGAAGCCTGTTCTACCTGGTTTTCCAGTGGAAGACCTACACAGGGTGTGTCTGGAGATAGCCTCTTAAAACTACAGTCACTCAGCTTGCACTCAGCCTGCAAAGGAGGAGCCCTGCTTTGAGAAGTAGGAAGTAAATAAGACAGCAGGGTGGGCCCAGGGGAAAGGGTATTATGAAGGATTGAGTGATCGGATTCTATTTCTGTCCCTTCCCGCAAGTAGGGCCAATTTGTGCCTCTCTGCTTCAAAGGTTCTTTAGGACAACCTAAAGGAAACGAAGCTATAGAATGGGCCCTGACCAGAGTCTTTACCTGCTGGCAGAGGTACCTTTGGGGTTTCTTGACATTGGCACCAAGATTTTCTGGGGCACTATGATGACACTTGGTGTCTAAGAGACAAGGTATGCCAATTGCGGTTGGCAGGCTATGTCTAAGAAGTGATGAACCCAGAATAAGTCTGTTCCCACTGTGGGCCTTGGAGCAGGCCCCTTCTTTGTCCTATTCCACAGAGGGAAGTCGTTGTCCTGTGGGCCTATGGGAGGTATCTTTGCTGCTGCTGTCCTGCCGTGGATTTGTGGCCAGCTATGACCTAGTTCACAGTGTTGGCGAAAGCAAGGACAGACCACAGGGACATCCAGATAGCCCCTAGATCTGGCCGTTTGCAGGTGGGGACTGCTGTTGCTGCTGGCACGCTGCGAGAAGCACACAGCTGTTGGCACAGACTTCTGTACCAAGCTAGTCACACAGCTGCAGGGGCACGCTTCATCCCGTTTTTCAGCAGACAACGTGTGCAATTTACTTGGCTGAGGACCTGCCTTTAAACCTGAGAGTAGATCCAGCTCTTCCTCTGTGTGGAGCCCTTCATTACAGACCAAATGCCGCCCTTGAGGAAGCCTAACTGCTGAGTCCTCAGGGCATCCCCAGCCTGCTGCTTCTCTTTCCGCAGAGGGGCCACATGAAGAGAGACCATCTCCCCCAGGGAGGTCACCTGGGAGGGACTCTGCATCAGAAGCGCTTTCAAAGGGATCTGTCTTTGTGTCCGATGGACTTTGGCTCTTGTGGGACAGTGTCTCCAAGTCCTTGGGGTTCGTCTCCTGACGCCATTCCTGCTCCTCCGGGTCTGCAGGGCTTGGGTGGAGCGGGTTGATTTCACTCTCACCTTCACCTGGAGGGGTACACCTGGCTCTGGAGTCTAGAAGGGCAAGAAGAGAAGAATCAGAGGAAAGGTCCCAGGACCTCGGCAAGCACATTCATACCATTTTGCAGGCCATGCCTTTATTGGAAGAAACTATTCTTCACCATATCCCATATAGCCCCAGGAAGGAAGGAAAGAATAAAGAGCCACCTTGCATTAACACAGAGAACGGGCACGGAGGACTGAGACCTTGCCTCATTGTACAGAGCATGCCACTCAAGCCTGATGGCCCTGGTTTGGATCTCTGGAACCGAAAGAAAAGCCAGGTGCAGTAGCTCAAATCTATAATCCCAGCACTCCTACGACAAGGTGGGAGGCAGAGACAGGAGCATACCTAGAAGCTCAAAGACTAGCTAACTAGGCGTAGGCAGCAATAAAGAGAGACTTGATCTCAAGGTGGAAATCAAGGACTGACACCTCAGGTTGTCCTCTGGCTTCTACATGTATATTCTGGTACATACATACCTCCCCCACAAACATGAACATACAAATACAAACATGAACATATACCACACATACATACCAATGTATATCCCTCCACACACATATGTATAAACACACACATACACATATACTCATGCATATACACACACGCATTCACACACACACTGACATACAAATGCATAAACATATACAGACCACACACATACATATACACACCTATACGCACACATACACATAAAGCTGAAAAAGGGGAAAGCAATGAAGTCAAACCCAAACTATGGGGAGAAAAATATCATACAAATTAAAACAAAGTCATCAAAAGACAGAACAGGCCATGTATGAAAGAGCAGTTTAAGGACACATAAGCATGCCGTATGAGTCACAATGAGAAGCATCCTTCTGTGTGAGGCATCCAGCAAGAAGAAGCAGATTAATACTTGTCTGCCCTTGGTTCTGTCTGATCTTGTGCAGCCTGGTAGTTTACAGGAAATGCTCTTACATTTAGAATTGTCTTGAGCTCCTATAGCTAGAGGCAGGAAAGGAAACAAAAGAAGCCTTGAGAATGACTGAGACTACAGATGCGGGATGGTATGTACTCAAGGCAGCTTTGAGAACAGGAAGAAAGAGAATGAGGCATAAACTACAGAATTTTCTCTTCTACTCTTCTGTCTGTCTGTCCCCCCCTCTCTCATTTGTGTGTGCACATGTGTTGTGTGCAAGTGTGTGTGTGTGTGAGTGTGTATCACATCTGGGATCTACATGCTAGTGTCATTGCTTGGCTTTCTGTTTGAGACAGTCTCTCATTGGCTTAGCACTTCACCAAGTAGGCCAAGCCAGCTGGCCTTGCCTTGGAGGTCTTGAACCCCCTCTTTGGCCACCATACTTGGCTTTTGTGTGATTCTGGAGAATCAAACCCAGGCACTTTGCCAAAAACCATCCTCCCAGACCTCTAGCTACACTTTTATTTTTTTAAAGACAAGGTTTCATTATATAGCCTTGGCTGGCTTGAAACTCACTATGTAGACCAGGCTGGCCTCAAACACAGAGATCCACCTGCCTCTGCGTCCAGTGAGTGCTGAGATGAGACACATGCAGCCGTGCCCTGCTTATACATTTCTTAATCCACTTTCTCAGCCACGAACTCCCTTGCATTCATTTAAAGAGTACAGATCTGAATTATATACTATATATATATATATATATATATATATATATATATATATATATAAAAGTACCCATCTGCAAAAATCTATTTGTTTCCCCTTATAGGTCCCTGTCCCTTCCAGTCAATGTGCCCCACTTCTTCATCCTACTGAGGGTCAGGGGTCTGATTTCTGTTAATCTTGATTTATCTGCCTAGAGTTTGACTTGGGCAGATTCTACAATATGTCTTTTGGGGTCTGGCTTCTTCCCTTTGGTGTGAAACTTACCCAACACATATGGCCTGTGACAGCCATGAATGCAGCCTAACACAAAACTGTAGACTTAAAATATGAGGGTGTGTGTGTGTGTGTGTGTGTGTGTAAATATAACTGAACTACATGGTTCTCAAGCATGAATTCTGTAGATGGCACTGTGCAGTGATGTTCTTATCTGTTAGCATGTCTCAGTACACACAGTAGCCTTAACTGTGAGCTTACATTGTCCTTAGCATTCAGCCATCGAAATTTCCATCATCCCCCAGGCTATGGGCATAGCCACTTGTTCCTGAATCTAGTCAAGACTCCTCAAATTTTGTACCCTTCCCAAGCATGGTTTCCCCAGGATGTGTGTGTGTGTGTGTGTGTGTGTGTGTGTGTGTGTGTGTGTGTAGTATACATGTGTGCATGATACAACTATGGAGATCTAAGGACAGTCTTGGGAGATCATTCTTTAGGTGTCATCTATGTTTTACTCGAGACAGGGTCTTTCATTGGTCTGAAATTTTGCCAGTGAGTAGTGAGCTCGGGTGGCCCACCCATTTCCGCTGCCCATGTCACTATCGCTGGAGTTACAGGAGAACACTATAACCGGGCTTTTAATGTGGGTTCTGGGACCTGAGTTCAGGTTCTCCCAGCTCAAAGCAGGTGCTATGCCAACTGAGCCATCTCCCCATCTCCCCATCTCCCCATCTCCCCATCTCCCCAGCTCCCCAGCTCCCCAGCTCCCCAGCTCCCCAGCTCCCCAGGAGTTGATATGAGAGATTTCTTAAAGTAAAATTGCTTTTAATTCTCCATAATTGGGAGAAGGAAACTAACAAACAACAAAACTAATAATGTGTATTGTTCTTAACTGAGGTAGAAAATCAAAAAGTATGCAGAACACATCTTCAGATGTGTGACAAGACAGGGAGGAGCTGGGGGTAGGAAAGGGACCTTAAGAGTGATGCTACTCTCTGGATCTCTTGCTCTTGCCTCTTGCTCCTCTCTGTCCTCTCAATCCTTCCCCTTCCTCCCCCCCACCCCCTCTCTCCACATGCTCATGGCTGGCCTCTACTCTGCTTCTCTACTCTCTACACACTCTCTCTCTGCCTCTACTACCCTCCTGGCTCCCCTCCCCCATGCCCTGAATAAACTCTATTCTTTACTATAAAAAAAAAAAAAAAGAGTGATGCTACTCAGGGGGATGTGGAAATGACTTAGTGGGTGGGGTGCTTGCTGAGAAAGCTGGGGGATCAATGTCACCCCCAAGGGAGAGGCTGCACCCAGGGCCAACCTTCATGGCTGGTGAACCCTATCTTACTTTCCAGGTGTTTAGGGAGGAGACTTGGCTGAAGCCCAAGGAATATAAAAGCATCTAGGGAGAAAACTATTTAAGATTACCAAAGTATCCATATTAAAACCCCGATATAGTCTGTGCAAGGTACTGGAATACCGTGTTTAGTATTCCTTAAAGGAACACTGAAAAACCAGGAGCATTTTTTAATCTATTGGTTTGGGTGAAGCAAGTAATTCAGTTGGCCCTCCATATGTGTGGGTAAAAATCAACCTCAGCCTGAAAGCGCGAGTGCACATGTGCGTGCATGCGTTCGGTGTGTGTGTGTGTGTGTGTGTGTGTGTATGTGTGTGTGCATGTGTGTATGTGTGTGTGTATGTGTGTGTATGTGTGTGTGTGTATGTGTGTGTATGTGTGTGTGTGTGCATGTGTGTATGTGTGTGTGGTGTGTGTGTGTGATGAGTGTGTATGTGTGTGGTATGTGTGATGTGTGTGTGCATACACATGCATGCAGAGGTCAGAAGTCATCCTGATGCCTTTCCTTCAGCACCTTCCACGGCTTTTTAACAAAAGCTCTCTTATAGTCTTTAAGATCACTGCTGGAGCTAGTCTGGCCATTCAGTATGTGCCTACAGTGGCCTTGGTTGCTGGGATTATAAATACACGCACCGTGCCTGACTCTCTACAGGAAATGGACTCAAACTCAGGCCATCACTACTGAACAGCAGCACTTTACCAACGAAGCGATCTCCCAGATCCTGAAAACATGTTTGTAAGATAATCCCATCTGGGGCTGGGAGATGATCATGAAAACCCAAGTTTGGGTCCCTAGGACTCATCTAAAAGAGACCCAGGTTCTGGAGAGACCTTGTCTCAAGGGAGTAGGGCAGAGAGGACTAGAATAGGACACTAGACATCCTCATCTGGCCTCCACATATGTTCAAACACACATGCACACACATCACACACATATACCACACACACCACATACATACATACACACACACACACGTTCACACACATGCACACATACCACACACACACATGTCACACACACCACACACACCACATGCACACATACCACACACACACATGTCACACACACCACACACACCACATACACACACACCACACACATGCACACACACATGCTCACACACATGCACACATCATACACACACATGCACGTGTGCACACACATTCACATGTGCACACGCACACACACACACATGAACGTACACAGACATGCACACACACTACCATATACTCCATCTGTTGCAATTTGTACACTCTTCTATAATATGCATAAATGACCTTGTAATTGTCAGCATAACTTAATAACACATAAATAGAAATAAAATCATAAAATAAAAAGTATTAACTCTCATAGTAAATCTAGGCTATGACCTAACAATGATTGGAAGTCAAAGTTAGAGGCAAGAAATATTCTTTTGATTATGAGGCTCAGAATGTCCTAGATGGGGGAGAGGATCAGATTCAAGTGGTTTTAACAAGGCAGGTTCTCTACCTCTGAGGCCTCAGAGGCCTATGGGATTCGAACTCACAACCTCACACTTGAGCAGCAAGCACCCTTCTGCACTATGCTATTTCCCCAATCCCTACAGTCCAGTAGGTTTAGCATGAGGTATGTTAATGAACTCAACAGTTATAACTTTTCTCCTAATTCCCATTCTGATTTCCCATTTGACCCAAGGTTTATTAGAAAAATATTTTAATAGTCTCTTTTGTTTGTTTCTGACTTTTACTAAGTTACACTGTGGTCTGGGATGCTGCCTGTATGATGCATATATTCTGAAATTAGTCAAAACTGGTTCCACCGCATGGTGCGAGGCCTGATTTCATAAGGACCATGGGTGTTTGGACAGAGTATGACTCGCACATCAGATCATTGCAGTGCTTACTCAGTGCGTTAGAGGAAGCCCGTTGGCTATGTTTAAATCCCCAGCGACCTTACTAGTTTCCCCTCTGCTCTGAAGCATGCTGACTGGGGACTTGTCCCTTCCTCGTTCTGCCCTGCCATTATCCATGTACACACTTCAGCCTTACCTTAGTGAATCAGGGACCAGTTCAGCACTGTCAAGCCCTCCTGGGACTCTTTAGTAGGACTTTATTGTCCTAATAGTGGCTTTCCCTAAGGCTACATTCCCATCCAAGTGTGTCTTTCAGAACCACGCACAGTAGGTTTCCAAAATTTAACCTTTCAATCCCACCCAGTCAGAGTTTAGCCATGAGAAAGTACTGTGATGACTGACAAGTCTGAATTACAGGCTCCACCCCCATTCCTGCTCTCTGAATTCCATGTTTTATGTCCCAGGAACATGGGCCAGATGGTCAGTGATGACGGGATAAAAGGCTATGTCTCAAGGGGTGCTGTCCTTTACCTCAGGTCTCAGTGCTTTGCTGCAAAAGATGTTGCTGGAAGGGTGAGGGGCTTTGAGTTACCTGGTTGGGGATTGCAGAGGGAAGAGGAGAGAGAGTGGCCACAAAGAGAGAGGAGGAAGCCACCAGAAGAGGAGATAGATGAGAAGCACGTGGCCAGGAAAAACAGCAAGTATTTAGGGAAGTACCCAGGCCAGCCGTTAGAAAAGTAGATTAGGGGTTACCCACCCCACAGTAATTGTCAAAGCCAAATAAAATAACCATAGTCTGAGTCTCATTCATTAGTAAGCCAGACAGGGATACATGTAAACCGGTTCAATTACACTGTGACCTTACCTTTCATGGCAAAGAGGCCTGTGCAGAAGTGACTAAAGGACCTGGGTAAGAAGCTAACGTGTAATGTCTCCGTGGGTCGTTACGAGGGAAGACAGGCAGGAGTCCAGGCAGGTGTGGCAGTGGGAACAGAGGCTGGGTGTTCACGGAAGGGCCATGAGCCAAAGAACATGGGTGGGAACATTCCTGGCAGCAGATGTTTCAACCCCAGAGCAATCAGAGAGCAGGGAACAGCCCTGCCTACACAGTACCCAGAGAGACACTTGTTGGCCTTTCTGACCTCCAGAACTGAACAAGAAGGAAATGATGTTGTCTTAAGCAACTATGTTTGTAGAAATTTGTTAGTATCACAATAGGACATTGACAGGTAGAACAGCCTTGTGGGGGCTGTGTTGGGGTGGGGGGGTAGTTAGTTGTTGCTATGCAGCCCAGGCTACCCTTGGACTCTTGACTCTCCTGTCTTGGCTTTCCAAGTACTCTGTCTCAGCCTGCCTGAATGAACTGTCTGTCTCTGCCTGGCAGTGATGGAGTCACCGGTGTGTGCAGTCACACCTGGCTTTTTAGGTAGGTGCTGGGATTTGAACTGAAGTCCTCATCCTTACACAGTAAATACTTCTTCCCACTGAGCCTCTCATGGTCCCAAGAGTGTGATCTTTTAAAAGAGATGAGAGACAATAGAACAGAAGGGATTCCTGTAAAAGGAAAGACTGACTGGGTGAAATTTATGATGTTTGTTCTGTGGAAGATAGTGTGAGGAAGATGGAAAGGCAAACTAAAGACAGGGAGAAAATTGTACAGATGTCTGTGTGATGGTGTTCTAAAGCTACAATATATAAAGAGCATCCAGAACTCAATAGCAAAAATAAGTAACTGCATTAGAAAGTTGCCAAAGAGGCGGATTTCTGAGTTCAAGGCCAGCCTGGTCTACAGAGTGAGTTCCAGGACAGCCCGGGCTATACAGAGAAACTCTGTCTCGAAAAAACCAAAAAAAGAAAAGAAAAGAAAAAAAGAAAGTTGCCAAAGGGTGTGAATTATTATTTTACCAAATGGGAATAAGCTCATGGAAAGATAGTCAACTCTGTTTGCAGTTAGGTAAATTCAAATTAAAACCTCTACCACAACACATCTACCAGAATGGCTGAAATTTTTAAAAAATGAAGGTGACACCATCAAAGGCTGGTGAGAAGGAGAGGGAGTAGGTTGCTCACTCTGCTTTCCTTTTCTCTGCCTCTCTTCCCACACCTCCAATGACAACAACAGACCTTGGGGCTCATGTGCACACCAGCTCAAGCCAGTATGGAGGAATGTGGTCCAGCTTCGGAGAGTCAGGAGGCAAACATGCCAACCTGTATTATTTGACTTATTGTTTGACTTAGAAGAAGGAGGTGATGGGGAGTTAGCTCTGTACTTACAATGCACAAGAGAACCTGAGTTCACCCTGTGTGCAAAAGCTGGGCATAATGGAAACTACTTGTAATCCCAGTGATGAGGAGGCAGAGCCAGGAGGATCTCTGTAATCCCAGTGATGGGGCCTGCAGAGCCAGGAGAAATTTCTGGGCTCCAGGGCCAGCTTGCCTAGCCTTCTTGGCAAGTTCTTGGCCAACTGTGGTCCTGCTTCATAAAACAAGATTGGTGGCTTCTGGAGAACAGCATCCAAGGTTGACCCCACACACCAGCAGCCGACAGAAGAATCCGATGCTGCCGATGAGCCGTTCATTCTGACTCATTTCATTTGTCCACCCAGAACTGTAGGGATGTCATCCCACTCACAGATGTGAGGTGGCTCCCAGCAACCCTCAGTCACCACACCCATGAGCCATGAGTCAGTGGTCGAGGCTACCTGCCCAGGCATGGCCAGCATGCTAAAGTGCTGCTGCCAGGGCATCTCCATGGATGCATTCTCTGTTATCCTCAGTGTCTCAAGGGATAGCTTCTCTGCATAAAGAATCTAGAGTTGGCAGTGCAAATCCTGCCAATTCTGAAGATTTTCATTTGATGTAGATTGTTTTCTCTCTCAGCAATTGAAAGGTACCCACTTTTGTCAAGAATGCCCGCCACTCCCTTCTCCATTCCTTCCACTTCTCAATCACTGTGTGTGAATGAAGGAAGAGGGAGGGTCAGGGCATAGTAGTGACTCACAGTGGGTGTTAAGTCTCACACTGTCACCTCTCATTAACCCTTATTGTGATTGGCTGAGGGCTAGCTCAGTTACTCTGTCCCCTGCTGACACTCTTCATGCAAAGAAATCAGAGCTTCCACCCAACTGAACAGGGGTAGGTCCCTGACACTCCCACAAAGGAATGCCCTTACAGAAGTGTACAGGGGCACTGTCTGTTTCCTCAGAGTTGGTGGAGTGTCAGCTAGGCTCTTAGTCCTGCTGAGACCATGGAAGGAAGGGGGCATGGTTGTAGTTGCTATTTGGCTGGCAGCTAGGAGGCACTGGGCTTTCCTGAGCCTTTGTAGATTGATTTTGTGGGCTGTTTTGTAAGACTGTGTTTGTGAACTGTTTTTGTGGATTTTGTGGACTGATTTGTAGAGTAATTTTGTGAGGTGCTTTGTGGACTGTTTTGTGGACTATTTTGTGAACTATTTTTGTGGGCTGGTTTTGTGGACTGTTTTGTGGACTATTTTTGTGGGGTGCTTTGTGGACTGTTTTGTGGGCTATGGTTAGAACTTCTCTAACATGTGGGATCCCAGGAGGAAACCAAGGGATGCGTGAATTAAGTCCTGAGGTCCCCAAGCGACTGCCACCTTCTTCTCCCTTGGGGTGTTTCCTATCTATGTGCTGTGTTATGCCTACAGTTTGTTGCTATAAAGGAGACAGATGTCAGAGGAACAAGAGGTTGCTCCATCTTGAGTGAAATCAGAAGTCTTTGAAAATGTCTCCATGGAACATTTTTAAGTGGAAATGTATGCTGACTTCTAGTGAGTTTTATGTCCAGTTGACACAAGCTAGAGTCATCTGGGAAGAGGAACCCTCAGTGGAGAAAATGCCTCCGTCAGATTGGCTTGTGAGAAAGCCTGTAGTGCATTTTCTTGATTACTTATTGATGTGGGAGGGCCCATCTCACTATGGGTGGTACCATCCCTGGGCTGGTGATCCTGGGTACTATAAGAAAGCAGGCTGAGCAAGGCACGAGGAGCAAGGCAGTAAGCAACACTCCTCCACTGCCTCTGCATCAGTTCCTGCCTCCAGATTCCTGCCTTAGTTTCTGCCCTGACTTCCTTCAACAAAGGATTATGATCTTTTCCTTCCAAGTTGCTTTTAGTCATTTTACTACTTTACAACTTTACATTTTTCTTATGAAGATCTTGAATATACTTTAAAAATATACTCTTCATATATGGCACATAGAAAATCCTAAAGAAAACTTTATATATGTATGAGTACAAGAGACAAATGTTATACTTTTTCAAACTTATGCATATGCTACATGTTATTGTTCAGAATAGACTCAGAGATACGTGTTAGGTCAATAAGTAAATATGCCCACAGATCCCCAGTGTCCCAAGGATAGCAACAACAGTTTCATATGTTACTGCAGTTCTCAACAACTGTAATGACAGAAGGATTCTAAAACCATTTCTTGTGCCAGATGACGTGAGTTCCTCTCCTACATGGCAAGATTTGTTGATCTGTTCCAGGCAAGGTATGGTCCTTTTCCTGTCTCTGTTCTTAACTAAAACAATTCACCAAGCCAGAAATGCATTGCTTGCATATACAGATTATGTCAATGCTTTAAAACAAACAACAAAACAAAAACTACCATACATACTCCATTTCTTTCCAGATCACCCATGAGGAGTATAAATAAGGAGCTGAGAAGATGCATCAGTTGTTAAAGTTCTTATCATGCAAGATAATGACCCCAGCACCCACTGGGTAAATCCCAGGGGTGGTGGCATGCATGCGACTGTAAACCCAGTGCAGGGCAGAAGGATCCTGGTGGGCTCTGGGCCACTTTAGCTAATCACCTGCAGTCAGGAGGGAGAGGGAGATGGGGAGGGAGACTAGGAGAGGGGAGAGGAGGAAAAGGGGGAGGGAAGGGAAGAGAAACATTGACACTCAGCTCTTTCTCCTTTTTTTTATTTAGTCTGAGATCCCAGCCTGTGGAATGGTGCTATCCACAGTTAGGGTGAGCCTTCCTGCTTCAGTTAATCTAGAAACACCCTCATAGGCATCCCCTTTAATGCTTGTCTCTTTAGTCATTCTGGATCCTGACTCTCTATTGTCAGAAGCCATCTAGGAAAGGCTACGGCAAGCAAGTGAGTTTTCTGGAGATGACCCACTATTTTGCATGGCCACAATAGGTGTGCTCTGAGGTTCAGAGTCCTCAGAGACTTCATCCAGGGATTGCTTCTCACTGCTGTTGTTCCCTTCTGCCACTATTACATAGCCTAATGATTCCTGGGCATCAGCCCACCCTATTGGGCAGATCTCTTGCAGAATCAATATGAAGATGTACTTTCATGTAGTAATGCTATGTAGAAGCATTGATGATTTCACAATTCTTGATAATGATTTTATAGAACTCCTAAATTGAAACAAATAATCTCCAAGTCCCCCATAGAATAAAAGCTGCAAATAGAGCTCTCTAAACCTTTCTATGTCACAAGCTAATTGCACTAGGAAACGAAAACAGGCTTGGAACAAATTTATGATCAAGGAAAACATTCCTTCTAGGTTGGGGATGAGGCTATTATCTGGTAACTAAAGATCATAAACTGAGAATGGGCAATTTATTGTAGGTGCAGAGACAGAAAATAAATGATGGACTAGTCTATCTATACAAGACTTTAATACAGTAAGACACAAGGCAGAGGATTTGTCTCTTGACAAAACTGTGATAACTTATGACATAAGAATTATTACTTTAAACTTACAATGAACTTGTGGAACCATAAAATACATAATAAATGTTTAGTCAGGTACTAGTCTTAATGGAAAGACATGTAAACAATTCTGCTGTAAACACCTTAAGCCTTATCCACTTATGACATGAATTATTGCCTTAAACTTGCTATGAACTTATGGAATGTAAAAATGCTTTAAAAGCCATGTGATCGATTATTCTGAGAAGGTATAAAAACTAAGAACAACAATAAAGTGGAGGGTAGCCCTTTTCTGCTTCATCCAGTATGCATGTGTATATGTGTGTGCCTGACTCTTCTTCCTTCCTTCCTTCCTTCCTTCCTTCCTTCCTTCCTTCCTTCCTTCCTTCCTCCCTTCCTCCCTCCCTCCTCCCTCTCTCTCTCTCTTTCTCTCTCTCTCTCTCGCTCTTTCATTCATTTTCTCTTGACTAATGAAGAGTTAAGGAACTCAAGCATCTTGCCTAGCCAGCGAGAGGCCTGAGTCAAACAGTAAAGAGTCTAAGTAACTAAGTTTCTATTCTAATTCCCCTGCTGCTTTCAGCAGGAGTTAATTGCCAGAAGCCATCAGCTTTTGGCCCCTAAATAGCAAGAGAGAGTTAAAGGCCAGATGTCATCAGCCTCTGGTCTGCCTGTCTGCACATACCTCAGTACCTGAATGACGACAGCACAGGACCCCAGCACAAAATTAACCAACACACCCATGAATATGATTGTTACTTGGCAAAAACAAAAGCAAAACAAAATCCTGACTTTGTATATGTAATTAAGGAAATGATTTAGCCATCCTTGAGATGTAGAAAACGTCTTGGACTGATGGGTTATAGCCACTGTGATCCTGGCATCTGGGTCTCTTGCTACATCGTGCCACAGTGCTCCAGAAAAACCACTACTCTACTCTCAACAAATAGACCAAGTAAGGGTGCTCACCACAGCCACAGTTTTGTACACATCCATTGCCACTTGAGCCAGAGAAGGTGGTCGAAGCTTTGTCATAGTTGCAACTTCTGACTTGTGTCACATCTGGCTACCTTTGAGCATGTGACTATCTTGCCCCATTCAGCAAATAAAGCTTAATTAAACTTTATCTCAAGGCCAAGTGATTAGTAACTCACTGTGTCCTATTTCCAGGCGTAATATTGGGAGGGATGAGATTCCTGGGTATCACTTCAAGCAGCCACAACACTGCTGTTGCCTTTAAGTCCAATGAGGAGGTCAAAGAGAAACACTAACAGGGAATCTGAACAGCATGCTAGTTAGGTCTGTGTCGGTGTAGCCGGTTCTTACAAAACCATCTAGGAGATGGTGAGGACATTTCTAGCTATGCCCGTGAGGGCATTGTCTGAGATGATTAAATGAAGCAATAGACAAGATCTAGAATAACCTAGGAGACAGGCCTCTGGGCATGCTGTGCAGGAAGTTTCTAGATTAAGTTAATTGAAGGGGGATGACCTGCCTTCGGTGTGAGCAAGACTATTCTGTGGGCTGGAAGCTTGCACTGTTGGAGACATGAGCTGAGCATCAGAAATCACCTCCTTCTGCTTCCTGACTGCAGATGCAATGTGACCAGCTGTCTCCTCTGCTGACTGCAGATGCAATGTGACCAGCTGTCTCCTCCTGCTGACTGCAGATGCAATGTGACCAGCTATCTCCTCCTGCTGACTGCAGATGCAATGTGACCAGCTGTCTCCTGCTGCCTGTGCTGCCCCAGCTACCCCATCTGCGAGTCCACATTAACCTTTCCTTAGGTTGCATCTGTCAGATGTACAACAGTAAGAAAAATACCCCATGCACAGACATAATACCAGATGGCCAGAGTTCCGCCCTGCACATCTGTGCTGCTTTCATGTCTATTGCCAGAACCAGAACTGCTAATAGACACTTATAACAAAGATAAGAGTCAAGGCACAGTGCTGGGCAGTTCCAGTAGTGTTTTAGGGTACCACAGTTCTTCCCAGGGGTCCTCCTACTCCTTAGTCCTGAGGACGGTGCACTCCAGCTAGAGTGTCTTCTTTGCCAGTCGCCTTCCTGTCCTGCCCACTGCCTTAGTCTCATAGAGACCATTGAGCCTGATTTATGATCTGTACTGCAATGTCCAACCAGAACACTTAACACTGTTCCTCCCTCTCCCTGACCATCAGCTTAGCAGCCGGATCAGTGTTTCGCCCATGCAGCCCCCACCCCCAGCCTAAAGCTATACTCCTACCTTTGTTTGAAGACATAGTCACTGTCTTGTGTTAAGTGTGTGCCTGGCCCTGAGCTCAGCACTAGGAGTCAAATCACATCTCTCCTGTCAGCTTTCTGATACTTGAAAGGACACGGCCCGTCACCTCAGCCCCACACCTGCAAGGTACCCATCGCCTAAAGTAAGGGTTTGGAATGATGTGCTTAAACACGGAAGGCACACCCCAGCACACCACCAGCAAGTCCCACAATGCTAGCTCCACCTATACCTACCACCACTTCTATAACAGACTTCAGAAGACCCACCATGTTCCTGGCCTAGCTAGGACATCAAGCGAAGGGTCATGATAATGGCATCTTTAAGCCCATGGACTAGGAAGAAACTACCAACAAAACAAAATGACTACTCTGCAAATGAAAGGAAAGCTGCTTTCTGATTTGTAGCATTTTAAATATTAACTTCAGCACACACGGGTGTGAGCCTGTCTTCTTCCTCCACCTGTACGCATCTTCCAGCATGTGGGCTGATAGCACACGGGACCACCGGTTGGTTACAGCTAAACACAAACACAGCTGAAATAAGTATTTGGCAGCCCAGGATTCATTGGCTCATTTGGCCTTCCCACTTGCTTTATGTCCTATGTTAATCTCTTGTCTTTAAATAGCAGTGATACAGTGCTTTAGAAAAATTAAAAGACCCTTGTGGTGGTTTGAATGAGAATGGCCCCCATAGGCTCAAAGATTGAATGTTTTGGTCATTAGGGGGTGACACTATTTGAAAGGATTCGGACGTGTGGCCTTGTTGGAGGAAGTGTGTCACTGGGGGTGGCGCTGAGGTTTAAAAGCCCATTCCAGGTCTCTCATTGCTGCCTGTGGATCCAGATGTAAAGCTCTCTCTCAGCTACTTTTCTAATATCTTATCTGTCTGTACGCTGCCATGCTTCCTGTCATGATGACAATGGACTGTAAGCCAGCCCCAGTTAAATGCTTTCTTTTATAAGAGTTGCCTTGGTCGTGGTGTCTGTTCACAGCAGTAGAACAATTAGAACTGACTAAGATAAGTATAATGTTAGAAAAGATCCAGCCAGCTTGTGTCTGTGGTAAGTATGCAGCTGACCCGAGCCTCCTCTGTAAACTGAAGAAGACAAGTAGAGGTAAATAACCTAGTAGGTAAAGCCAGGTGGGGTGGCACACACCTTTCATCCAAGCACCCAAGAGGCAGAGGCAGGTGCGTCTCTGTGTTCAAGGCCAGCCTGATCTACAGAGCAAGTTCCAGTACAGTCAGTCAGGATTACACAGAAAAACCTTGTCCTGAAAAACCATAGCAAACAAACAAACAAAAACAAACAAACACACAAGTGTAAGATGGCCTGCAAAGGGTGCTCAACTCAACAACGGTTAGATCTTCCCCCTTTTCTTTATCTTAAAAGACACTTTGAAACTTTATTTTGTTCTGAATGTCTGATGTGAGTACATGGGAGACAGGGGGTGTGCCGTGTAGAGAGCAAGCGAGTGGAAGTCAGAGGACAGCTTGAGTCAGTTCTCTCCTTCCAGCCATGAGGGTTCTGAGGCTTAAGGCTTGGTGGCGAGGGCCTTTACCTGCCGAGCAGGCTCATCATTCCTCCAACCATCTTATTCCATTAAAGCTTGGGTCAAGCCAGGTAATGTGAACGTACATCTGCCTTCAGCTGAGGGACAAGCGCCACAGCTCCACCGGAGACCCTTGAGCCCAGGGACCGCAGTGTGCATGAGCACCACAGCTCTCTCCTCTGTGCATAGAAGAGTCTTCACATCAGTCAGAAAGTGGTGAAGAAAAGTTATCCCGAATCAATCTAACCACACAAGTCAAACATCTTTAGCTATCTAGACAAGCAGTTGACAGCTCCTGAGTTAAATCCAGCCTGACATCTTTTCATGAACAAAACTTTATTGGACACACTAACCCATGTGTTTTGGTACGTTACAGCTGGTCAGACTACTTTCTGAAGTGCACTGTGTCCAGCCATGATTTCCATGTTGAAACTCTAACTCCAGGAACATGTACTTGAAGGCGGGGTCTTTAGCAAAGTAATAAAGGTTATATGAACGCATCAGGTGGGGCCCAACGAGATTAGCTTGGTGTCCCCATAAGATGAGAGGCCTAGGATGTTTTTACACAGGCTAGAGATCACGCAAGGATAAATGGGAGGGCACTATCTATAAATCAGAAACTCTCCCTAAATGGCACCTCAAACTCAGACTTCTGTGTTTGGGCTCCCAGTCCGAGCTCACTGTTACCTCAGCTAGCTCAGACTGAGTCAGACTACAATGTCAAGGATGGAGAGCTATGATTACATCATACAGTCAGCAAAGCCCAGGAAGTTTATTGTCTAGCCTGTCACAGAGAAAGTTTGTCAATCCTTGATTTAAACGTTTGCAATTAGGGGCTGGGAAGATGGCTTAGTGGGATAAAGTGCAAGCTTGAGGACCTGCGTTCACATCCCCCAGCACCAGGAGTTGTGACGGAAGTTCAGGTGGAATGGTACGTACTTGGAATCCCAGCACGGAGAGGTAAAGATAGTAGCACTCACGGGGTCCACGGGCAACCAGGCTAGCAAGTTCTAGATTCAGTCACTGTCTCAAAAAATAAGATAGAGAGAGCAAGTGGGGAAGATACCAACATCTACCTATGGCTTACATATGTGCATGTACTCACACACTCAAAATTTCATAGTTAAATATCAATATACACTCAGAAACCAGTATTCAAATGTCTCTCTCCGTTTTATTACAGTTTTACCCACTTATCAGTTCATTCCTTTGACAATCTATGCCAGCTCTGCACCCAGAATACCAAGTTACATTCATTAAATATGTCCTAAGTATTGTCTTTGGCTGTAGTTACAGGGACATGTTCAAAGAACTCACTGCAAGTCAAGGAGGCTTCTGTGAAACCCCCTTATTCTGTGTGCTGAGGGCTCAAGGGAACTCTAAATAGTACAGTTCATCTCCCTGTAGAAACCTAGTGTCTTAGTTTCTAGTTCAGTTGTTGTGATAAAATAGCCCAGCAAAAGCAACTTAAGAAAGAAAGAGTTTGCCTGGCTCACAACCCAGGTCACAGTCCATCCTTGCAGAGAAGTTGAAGCAGCAGGGATGGAAACATCTGGTCCCATCCACAGTCAAGAGCAGAGAGCAAAGGGATGTGTGAATACATATGCCACGACCACTCAGATTGGTTTCTTCTTCTTATATAGTACAGGACTCAAACCCAGGGAACTGCACTGCCCACTGTAGGCTGGGTGTTCCCTCCTCAGTGAACACAATCTGATGGCACCTGCTCTCATGTACACACACTCACATGCAAACACATATACCCACTGAGTCATCTGCCCAGCCCAACCCCATCTTCGTAGACATCAAGAAACACCTTATAGTAACCTGTGGGTTGGAGAAGGAATTCCAGTAAAAAGTAGATCATATCTTAAACAGAATGATTTAACAATATGGCAAATGAAGTTTGCCCGGTGTGCTGATGAACCATTCCTTTGGGGAGTGACCTGTGCCTGAAATACTAGAAACGAGAGTCTTCATATCAGTTAAGACTCTTTTTCAAGAGATTAACAGGTGGAAAGTCAAGTCAATCTAAAGAACAAAAGGAAAAGCAAAGGCCTATGGGTAACAACACAGACAGCCAATATGTAACCGAGAGCAACCAAGCCACTAGTAGTATGCTTTGGTTGACTCTCTCTCATAAAAAAAAAAAAATTATTTGTTTTATTTTATGTGTATGTGTGTTTTGCCTGAATGCACATGTGTGTTCCACATAGAACAGAAGAGAGCACTGGATCCCCTGGAACTAAGGTTACAGATAGTTTTCAGGTGCCATCTGGGTACTGAGAACTGAGCCCAGGTTCTCTTCAGGAGCATCAAGTACTCTTAAGCATTGAGCCATATCTCCAACCCCTGGTTTTGTTTGTTCTAGCCACTAAAACTCATCGGAGAAGACATGGGATCATCTTGGAACACAACTTTCTCTTCTTTCCAGGCTCACAACTCAATGCACCCTTACTCCTGCTGGGGGCTGGCAGTCCTGTAGCTAAATTGAGCAAAGAGACACAGGCTCCTTTTGGATACAGTCCGGGAAACCCTCCCATGTGTGACTCTAACCTTCTGTTCTTGCCTAGCATCACAGAACCCAGTACCACAGAGTAAGGATGGCCCAGCCAACGGTGGGAAACCAGTCGCTGTGAGGGGCAAGCACCATCAATCAGAAACAGTCATTCAGGGAGAAACTGGTGATATTATATTGTTGGCTATTTATCGCGGTTGTTACAAAACTCAAGGTAGTAACAGACACACTCAAAAACTGGAAAGACGGAGCAAGGGAGATGCAAAAAGGCACATAAGTGACACAGGGAATGAGGAGACATCAGACAATACAAATAAGAGGATTTATGAAAAACGAGTTGGTTCATCTGAGCAGTGTCCATTGTAACTTAACAAAACTGTACTCAATACTGTGGTAGAAGAGTGGAGTTTAAGAGAAAGAATCAGCTAGATTAACATATGAAAGATGTTAGCCGGCAGAGACACTGGAAACCAGTGCCTGCTATGGCTGCCCAGAAGGGAAGAAAGAGCAGGTTGAGTAAATTCTGAACCATCACCGTTAATAAGCAGGCACTGTCTAAGTAACCTATAAGACATGAGAGCTCAGAGTGTGGAGCTTTTGAGAATATGTCTGGGTACCGAGAACTGAACCTGGGTCTTCTTCAATAGCAACAAGCGCCTGTAACCACTGAGTCATCTCTCCATCCTCTGGTTTGTTCGCCAGCTCATGCTCCCCACTCTACCCTCAGAAGAGTCCTTCCTGTTTTTAAGTAAACTACCTCTATTTTTATCATGATCTACGTGCCCCTGCTCTGCTTAATCATTATGGGATACGGAACCTGGCCATCTCAGCCGGTGCCCTCTGGACTAAGTTCAGTGCCTATAACAATAATATTAAAAGATGTCAGTTCCTCTGAGGTGATGGGTAGATCTGAAGGATGCCAATCAGAATTCCAGCAGGCTTTGTAGGAATTTTTTAAGGAGATTCTAAAGTTTATACGGAAACACAAATGTCTTAGACTAGCTAAAAAATCTCGGAAAGGGAAGCGTAAATTTAGGGTGCCACGCTGCCAGGCTTAGGGTTTTCAAGGAGAGCTACAGTAATTGAGGCAGTATGACATGGTATAAGGACCACGAAGAACAGTGGAACCAGCTAATGACCCAAAGTTAAGCCATGGAGATTTACAAATTGTCAGTACCAAAGGAACTTATTAGGGGAAAATAATCTTTCAATTGATGGAGGCAAACACACTACATGCCTTTAGACTTTTAAGAAGTTCATCAAGGTAACCTAACCACTCCAAGAATTAATCCAATATTAAAATGTTTGGGGCATTTGGGAGGCTGAGGTCAGAGGAATTTGAAGCTAATCTGGTTACATATCAAAACCCCTTTTCAAAACTCCATGTAAACATGTAATCATGCTAGCTTAGCATGTACCAAGTGCTGGTTCAATTCCTAGAGCCACAAAACAAATAATAAAACATCATTTTCTGCCAAGGAAACTTCTAGCAGGTTTTTTTTTTTTTTTTTTTTTTTTTTTTTTTTTTTTTTTTTTACCAGCTATTAAAGGAATGAAGAATCAAAAACCTTATTAAGTCACTCACTGAATGTGAAGCTCTTAGATTTAGCTGTGGCTGGCCAATGAGTTACATGGATCCACCTGTCTCTGTACTACCTGTGTCTGCCTACCCTCCCCTCCCCCTTCCCCCCAAGCCCAGGTAGCAGTCACACGCAGCCACACCGGCCTTTTAAGGATACTGAGGGCCGGGCGGTGGTGGCGCACGCCTTTAATCCCAGCACTTGGGAGGCAGAGGCAGGTGGATTTCTGAGTTCGAGGCCAGCCTGTTCTACAGAGTGAGTTCCAGGACAGCCCGGGCTACACAGAGAAACCCTGTCTCGAAAAAACCAAAAAAAAAAAAAAAAAAAGGATACTGAGGATCTGAACTCAGATCTTCATGCTTGTATGGCAGGCACTTTACAAGCTGAGCCGCCTCCCAGCCCCGTCTGCCTATACTCCTCAAACAGTTTATTTAGCTTAATAATAAAAAAACAATCACATTCCCACATAGCAGTCAACCAGAGCCCTCCAAATAGCGTCCTTTAAGGAAATTCTTATTTGCCATGTAAGAAAGAAAAGGCAAAGGGTAATTAAGAGACTTATCTAATCCCTGTGGATGGAGCAAGCAATGGCAAGGCCACTCACTAGGACCACGGGGAGGGCTGTCACACCAGAAGTACCACGCAGCTACCAGATCAGCTATGTGCTAACCTGTGACCACTAGGGCGTCTTGCCTTTCCCCCAAACTTCAGGTGAAAACCAGAGGACAGACTGTTTGCACTGCTACCTCAAGGCTGGTCTGCAGAAAACAAGAGAGAAGAGAGTGAGGCAGAGACAGAAATATAGCGACTTGAACTTCTAGCTTGCAGATCTCAGAGACAGGCAATTTCCCGCCCCCAAACAGTAACGTACTTGCTGATTCGTAAAAGTAGAACAACGGAATGAAACTGTGCTCCCGGGTGAGAGGTGCCAGGAAGGCAGGACAGAGGCGGAGGGCATCCTCTATGAAGTTGGCGCGTGTATTTATTCCATAGCTTCCTGTAGACTCTCACCCCTGAAGAAAGCACCAGGAACAGTCTATCGCCACCAGAGGGCGCCAGGGATCTCGCAACAGCGTTCATTTATTGCCAAAAAGCCTTGCTGAGGGGCTACCTCTGGCTGTACGAAAGCTCAAGGCAGCGTCACTAGTAGCCACCACACCACCAAATGCCCTACCCTCGACTTAGCCACATGATATCTGGCTCTTATCAAGTCACGTGAGGTTCACTTTTTTCTGATCATAAAGGGTGGACTGAAATACGGAAGACTAATTGAAATTATATTCCTGTCCCAGGTAGTTCTACCCTTTGAAACTAAGTAAAAATTGGTCACTTTTCACTCTCTTTGTTCGTAAAAACGGGATAATGACAATGGCAGTATTGGATGCACCCATAACAACTCACTGAGAAACCCGCCGTGTCTGCGTCTTAAGACATGAAGACGAGGCTCGGCGATCTTTCACCTTATTCTGCATGTGTGGTGTATACATGTGTAGTGCTTGGAAGTGCATAGGCAGAGAGGAACATCAGCTACCCTGCTCCTTGCTCTCCGTCCGGTTCAGATAGGGTCTCTCAAAGAACCCGGATGTCGCTGGTTCCTGGTGAGGATGGCTGGCTAGCATCCTCCAGGGACCCCTTCATTCTTTACACTCCACCACTAACAGTGGAGTTACAGACACACGTGACCACACCTAGATTTTACAAGAGTCCGGGATCCGATCTCAGGACCTCATGCTTGCTCAGAAAAGCTCTTCCCCGCGGAACCATCTCCCCAGCCCCATTTTACTTTTTAAAAACCAGTCTCTTGCTGAACTTGGAACTTACCGATTTGTCTATACTAGTTGGCCAGCAAACCCCAGTTATCTTCCAGTCTCCCCTTTCCTGGCCCTGGAATCACAGGTATGCACCACCACACACCTAACTTCTAAGTCTGGCTTTGTCTGTGTGTGCATGTGTGTGTGTGCATGTGTGTGTGTGTGTGTGGAATCAAACTTACTCTCTCATCCTGGTTTGTTAAGTACTTTACCAAGTGAGCCATGAAGATGTTTTAACCAGCAGAGAAAGAGTTAGTTCTCTTTACTAACAAGGTGAACTGACTGAAACTGGCACCCACTGGTTCTCCAAACACCAGAACCCCCTGCATGTGCCGCTTAACCTTTCCTGCATATCCTTCCAGTTGTTTGCTTGCTTGCATCAGAATTGAAGCTAAAGACAGGCTTGGACTCTCCTGGAGCTAACATCACTGGTGGGATTAACAAGGTCTGACATAATATCACAGCCAGGCAGCTCCCATGGCTGGGCTCTTGTTGTTCGAAGCTCTACTGAGAATGGGGAGAAGAATAAGCCTCATAGCCAGAAACAAGGTCGCTCTCTTTCATTTGCCCCAGTGGCAGGTGTGAGAAATTTTATTCACAGGGCTTGGGGTCTTTTCCCAGCATCTGGGAGAGCAGGGCCCAGTGTCCTAGAATGCTGGCATAAGTCTGTCTCAGGATCTCAGGATTCAGGGAATATAACACATGAACAGACAGGTGTCAGGAAACATTGGAAAATACCACAAAGCATGTGTGTGTGTGTGTGTGTGTGTGTGTGTGTGTGTGTGTGTGTGTGTGTTTATGAATGAGGTTTTCCTTTTGTTTCCTCCAGATATAAGACACTGAGGTTTAGAAAAGTCTCTTGTAGGCTGGGAGATGATTTAGTGGGTGGGTGAAGCATTTGATGTACAAGCATGAGGATTTGAGTTTAGTCTCTGTCTTAGTTAGGGTCTTACTGCTGTGAACAGACACCATGACCAAGACAACTCTTCTAAGAACATCATTTAATTGGGTCTGACTTACAGGTTCAGAGGTTCCATTATTGTCAAGGCAAGACCATGGCAGCATCGAGACAGACATGGTGCAGGAGGAGCTGAGAGTTCTACATCTTCATCAAAAGGCAGCTAGTGGAAGACTGACTTCCAGGCAGCTAGGCTGAAAGTCTTAAAGACCATACCCACAGTGACACACCTCCAGAAATGCCACACCTCCAAATAGTATCACTCCCTAGGCCAAGCATATTCAAACCATGACATCCCACTTCCTGGCCCCCATAGTCTTGTTCAAACACATGAGTCTATAGGGGCCATATCTAGCCATAACATAATAAAAAGGTACATTTACTCCAACTTCCAAAGTTCTGATAGTCTATAACAGTCACACCAGTGTTAAAAGTTCAAAGTCTCTTCTGAGATCCATCCGATCACTTAACTGTAATCCCCGAATCAAGACAGGAAACCATCTTGGCAAACTCCAAACTCTGCATCTCCATGTCTGATGTCAAAGCAATTTTCAGATCTCTAATTCCTTTTTTATCTTTGTTGACTGCAACAAAGTTCTTTTCCTGGACTGGTTCCACTCTCTGTTAGCAGCTTTCTTCAGCAAATATCCTATGGCTCTATCATCTCAAAAATCTTGAGGTCTCCAAGGTAACTTCAATGTTACAGCTTCTTGTTTAAGTGTCTGGGATCCACACATGATCTTCTGGGCTCCTCCAAAGGGCTGGCATCACTTCTCCAACTCTGCCCTCCTCATCTCTCTAAGTTCAGGTTGATCCACTCCACTGCTGCTGCTGTTCTTGGTGGTCATCTCATGGTACTGGCATCTCCAATACACTGGGGTCTTCTGTTGCAATTAGGCTTCACCAATATCCTCTCATAGGCTCTCTTCATGGTGTCAAGCCTCAAATCCTTTGCATGACCCCTTCAGTCCTGGGCCATCAACTACAACTAAATCTGCACCTTCACTGATGGCCTTCCATGGCCTCCCACAATGCCAAGCCTCAGCTGCTCTTCATGACCCCTTCATGCCTTCAAAGCCAGTACCACCTAGATGATTCTTAAACAATACCAAGCAGCACGAGGTACAACCTTGGCTGTCTCTGGAACATAGCTTCTTTGTGCTCTCGGAAAACACTTCCCAGAAGATTTCACTTCAATGATGCTGGTCTCTTCTTAGTCACTACTAATTTCTTAGCTCTAGCTAACCGGCATCATCAATTGTCCCAGTAGTCCCTTCTATTTTCACTCTAAAGCCAGAGCCACATGGCTGAAGCTGCTGTGTTCAGATGCTTGCTGGGGCTGGAACATGCCCCTCTTATTGTATTACCAGCTTTCTGTTTTCCAACTCCTTCTTTGCCTAAGCTTGACTTTCCTGGAACTTACTCTGTGAATTGACATTGAACTCAAGATCTGCATGGCTATCTCCTGTAATGCTGGGATTAAAGGTGTAGTCCACCAAGCCTGGATTTAAGCTTTTCTTCACCTAGAACTTGCTTTGTCCCAGGATGGCCTTGAACTCAGAGATCTCTTTGTCTTTATCTTCTAAGATTAAAGGTGTTTACCACCATGCCTGGATCTAAACTTAGCTGGGTAGGATGTTGCTCCAAAATCCCTTAATCTGTTATCTCCTAGAACATAGGATTCAGTTCCACTTCACTTCCTGGTACCCCTTTAATACTTTGAACCATATATTTTATATTTTTCCTTTCTAAGTTTGTTACATTTGTTCAAAATGGTCTTCATGAGACTTAACCAGAGAAAAAGGTCTCTGCTGGGCTTTTTTGAGACTTCTTTTGTCAATGCAATTAATATAAATTTCTTTACCTTAGACTCTTAGATTCTTCTGACAAGGGCAAAAAGTAGCTACACTCTTCACCAAAATACCACAAAAACAGCCTCTGGACCACATTCTGAAATTCTTCACTGAGATCTCTTGGGCTGGGTCCACCAATTCAAATCACTTTCAGTAACAAAAGTCCCGGATTCCTATAGGATAGCCCATTAAGCCCCATTTAAAGCATTCCACTGCTTTCCAAATCCAAGTCCCAAAATCCACATTCTTCTACACAAAAGCACGGCCAGGCCTATCACAGCAATACCCTAGTCCCTGGTATCAACTTCTGTCTTAGTTAGGGTCTCCATTATTGTGAAGAAACACCATGACCAAGGCAACTCTTAAAAGGACAACATTTAATTGGGCTGACTTACAGGTTCAGAGATTCAGTCCATCATCATCAAGGAGGGAACATGACAACATCCAGGCAGGCATGGTGCAGGAGGAGCTGAGAGTTCTACATCTTCATCTGAAGGCTGCTAGTGGAAGACTGACTTCCAAACAGCTAGGCTAAAGGTCTTAAAGCCCATGCTCACAGTGACACACCTCCAAAAAGGCCACACCTCCAAATAGTGTCACTCACTGGACCAAACATATTCAAATCATGACAGTCCCAAGTCCCCATGACCAAAAAACCAACCAACCAAACAAGAAGCTGCATAGTGGTACACTGGCATGTACCTGTAATTTCAGTACTGAGGTGCCACAGAAAGCAAATGCCTGAAACTTACTGGCCAGCCAGTCTAGCCTACTTGGTGAGCTCTGAAGGTATCTGAGGCACAACAGCTAAGATTGCCCTCTGACCTCCAACTTCACAGACACACACTATGCACACACAATCTTTGGCCGAAATAAGGCCACAGAACCTCTTCCTGGTCCCCATTTCTGAACAGCATCTGAAACTGGGGTCCAGGACATGCTCTGCTTCAGCTGACTGGACTCCATCCCTGCCACAATCTTCTGTTCCACTTGGCCACACCCACCTTCCTTCTGAAGTCCCCGCCCTTCTTTGTGCCATTCTCGAGTGCTAAGTCTCAGTCATCAAAGAGGAAGAATATTGCTTACCTCCTGTGAACTGGGGAGGATATGCCACAAAAGAGACGGAGAAGCCTCAATAATTATGGAAGGAACAGTGTGGCAAGCCTCCCTACACAAAATAACAGTGGATAACGATTCTTCTCAGAGGCACAGGGACGTTCACATACCCCCAAATTCCTCTTCAGCGGGCCATTCCCAGAAAGGGATAATAGCGTCCCGGTTGCCAGGCAACCCGAAAGCCAAATGGGCCCTGTTTGCCAGACTAGGCTGCTGAGCGGGAACTTCCTTCAGGCTTACTGTGCACACTCAGTGAGGATGCCAAGAAGCAGTACCGCTCCCAACTGGAGCCTCTGATCCCCAAGGTTAATGAGCAAAAGGACACACAAGACATTTTGTACCCCTTTCCTGTCGGGTTTGAGTCAGTAAGGCCCGATCATTTCCCAGCCTAGGGAACTGAAATACGACTTCAGATCTATTCCATCAGGGAGAACACATTCCTGGAGCTTGCCTACCCACCTAACGCCTTCCTTTTCTCACTTGCTAGGATGTAAAAGCTGTTGTTGGAGCTGGGGTCATAGCTCAGTCGGTGCTTACCTCATATGGGAAGTATAGACGCCCAGAGTACACATGCACACACAAAGCCAAGTGTGGTGGCGCACAATTTGTCATCCCTGCACTGGGGAATCTGAAATAGTCAAATCCCGAGGCTTGCTGGCCCGTCAGCCTAGCCTATTTGGTAAGCTCTGGGATAGTGAAAGGCCCATTTCAAAAAACAAATTTGAGAAAGAAATTAAAGATTAAAACAAACAAACAAACAAATCAAATTTGACAGCCCAAGGAAAGACACTCCATATTGGCCCCGACCTATATACATATGTGCACACACTGTGTATGCATTTTCTCCTCATAGAGCACACACACCACACACACACATTCGCATATGCACATACAACACATACACATATGCATGTACTCATACACATGCACACATGCACAACACACACACACATGCACACATATACAAATGTATGCACACACAGGCCCACATACACATGCACAGGATGCACACATACATGCATACATACACACAGCCACATGCATGCACACACACATGATGAACACACGCACATACCATACACATGCTGCACACACACACCATACACATGCATGCATGTACACATACACACATGCACACACACACACCTACACACCATACACATGCAACTGCAACAGCACCTACCTGCAACTGACACACAGCACGCATGCACAAGATGCATATACAGGCATGCATACACACACCTCACACATGCACACAAATATACACACACACATACACATGCAGGCACACATGCACTTTATGCACACACAACACAGGCACATACATGCATATACACATATACGTGCACAAAGGTTTATTGTTCTTGGTATGCTAACTTCAATGTCATCCCATCTCTGTTGATTAGTTATTATAGTAAATTCAACACACTGTAGAGTCACTTGGGAAGAGGGATTACAATTGCCTCCATCAGATTGCCCTGTGGCTATATCTATGGAGCGCTGTCACATTGCTAACTGATTTAAGAAAGCCCAGCTTGCTATGAACAGCCTCACTAGGTAGGTGGGACTAGGCTGTGTAACACAATTAGCTGAGTACAAGCGGAAGGAACAAGCCAACACCTCCACAGTTCCCGCCTCTTCCTCTTCTGTTTGTGTTCCTGCCCTGCCTTCTCTCGAGAATGAACTGTGATGTGGAACTGTGAGCCCAAGTAAGCCACAACAATAAAAACAAGACAAAAACAAAACAAAACACATATGTCAGGCAGACAATACCACATCATCACCTCCCCAGAGTAGGGAGCAAGTGTCTACCAGGATTCCTTCTTTATCTCATGACGTTTCCTCTCCTGATTCAGGACGGCACTACCAGCCAGTGGAGGTCAAACATGAAGCCTTCTTGTCCATCACATGCTAGCTGCCACCCAGCGAGCAGTGCTTTCCACTGGAACCTGGTAGCTTCTCTCCAGACCTGCAGCCTCTACCCCCATCCTCCCTTGTTGACACACAGACCTTCCCGAGCCTCGGACCTGGCATTTTCTCACACATCCTCATTCCATTTATACTGTAAATCGTTTTCTTGAGATAACCTGACTCAAGGGTGGTTGTTGAGTGATACAGCTGCCTTTGAGTCACCCTCCTCCTGTAAGTAACCCTTCATTCGTACTCCTGAAAGAAACCCCAATAAGTTCACTGGGTCATCAAGTTGGACTCCAGTGGTATCATTAACTTAGTCTATCATTAGTGCCCTGTCTAGAATGAGTAGACGTTTGTTTACTTCGCCCCCAAAATAGTGTCACTCAACAGTGATCACCTGCTGTCTCCAATTACTCTGATTATATTGTTATCATAGCCTTCTGTAGTAGATTGAGAAGTACCACGGGGATTAGTGATTCACATACATTGTGTGTATGCTGTGTGTGTGTGTGTGTGTGTGTGTGTGCACGAGCACGCTTAGATAAGATCATGAGAACTGTCTTAACACGAGTTAATATCTTAGAAAACTATTGAGAGACAGTAGAAACTGTACAAAGTAGGGCTTTGTTGAAGGAAGTAGGTCATGGGGATGTGCCTTTGAAGGACACATCTGGCCTGGTCCCTCCGGTCTTCACTGTTCTTCCTGAGAGCTACGACCTGTATAACTCTGCCTCTCCAAGCTTGTCATGAGGGACTTGAATCATGAGCTAAAGTGAACCCCTGCCTCATTTTAATTTATTCTCCCAGACACTTGGTCACAGTTATGGAAAAGTAACATACATTGTAAAAAAAAAAAAAAAATTATCAGTGTGAGGGCTAATCTCGATTGTCAAGTGACCACATCTGGAACGAACCTCTGAGGGATTACGCTGATTGGATCATTTGAGGTTGGATAGGTCTGCTTTAAGTTTGGATCATTCTGAGGTCAGAAGACCCACCTTAAATCTGGGCTACACCTTCTGGTGACAGCCTACATGAAAGAACACGGGAGAAGGAAGTTTTTGCTTTCTGCCCTCACTCTCACCGGCAAGTTCATCTTGCTGCTGAGGTGTTATTTTGCTGGTATTAGAACCTACTTCTTTGGAATGCAAATGAGCACTGAATACCGGCTGAGACATCCAGTCTTGTGGATTGAACAACCATTAGATCCTGGCTTTTCTACCAGGAGACAGCCATTGTTGGACTAACTTAAGCACAGACTATAAACCATTTTGACAAATCCCTTTTTAATTATGTAGATGCATGCTGTCAGTTCTGATCCTCTAGAGACACCCAGCTAATATACCAGGCATCTGTAAGAGTCTATGTTCAATCTCTAATACAGAAAAAAAAAAAAATTCCACATGAAAGATCTGTCTCCAGGTGAAGATGGAGTACACATACCTCAGCCTACCTCTCCACTGAATGCAGCTATGAAGCTGAGAACTCTTTAAAGAGCTACAGGAGGCAGAGGAATGTATAGCACCAAGAAAGAATAGGTAGTTCTCCTTCCTGTGCTCTTTTAAGCCTCAACCGAGGTTGCAAATGATTAGAAAACATATTTGGAAGAAGTGGATATAAGAATAAAGCCAATGAAAAAGGGCCAGGGCCCATGAGATGGCTCAGCTGGGAAAGGCACTGGTCAAAGTTGACAAACTGAGTTTGATCCTAGGGACCCACGTGGTAGGAGAGAATCAATTCCCAAGTTGTCTTAAGATCTCCATACTCGCTCTGTGGCATGTGAATGCCAACTCACTTATGTACACTCGTATAGCACAATAAATACTTTTAAAAACAAGGAGCCAAAACCACTGATATGATAGATACAAAAAGGATAACAGAGGTACATTAGGAATATGTCTGTGTCCATAAATTTGATTGCTTAGATGAAGTGGCTGAATCCCTACTTAATAGGCACAAAGATAACCTATCTCTACCAACCCACTCAGAGGTAAATATCACATATAAATGGGCATTGCAAAAAAGCACCATGCCCAGAGAGCTTCACCGATGAAGTCTAACAAACATTTGAGGACCAAATGATACCTGATTCCTTACAGTGTCTTATAGAAAACAGAAGCAGAGGAAACACTACCTAACATCCTATGATCACATGTTAAACACAATAATATCCATGATGGGCTCAGAAGCTAAGTACTTAGGCAGGAACGTGCCACGGCCACCTTCTCCTTTCCAGTTTCTCCATGTTTCCAGAGCAAATGCTCTGGCTATGGACACCGGGCATACCTCCTTTCCCTTTACTTCCATTATGAATTCCTTCCCCAGTAACAGCCTTTGCCTAGGGTCAAAAAGGAGGTCAACACAAGAACCAGAAGACAACCATAACTACGGCATCATAGTTTTAACGAGACTTCTTAGTTGAGGTCTGCTGAATGTTGTAATCATCAATTTGATGTTTGTCTATGTGTCTGTTCTTCAAAGCCAAACCCCAGCTTATGGCAAGTAAATCTACGTACTGTATAAGTTTATAAAGGTTTCTTGTGTTTTATGCTAAGACGTACCTGTAAACTTACAAAGCATCACAGTTTAATGGTATATGCATAGGCACTATTAATGCATTACTTTATCCTATGTATGTATTTTGGATTCAGCTTTCCTTCATTAAGGTGATATTGAATGGCATTGTTTTCTAAGCCAAACCACTGCCATCTTTGTAAGACCAGCTGTAGCTGCTTATAAAAGCTCATTGCAGCTAGATTTATTGGTTGTTGATGTTCCATTATAGAGAGGAGTTAAGGAGGGTCATGGCAGTCTCACCTGGGTATCCAGTCATCCTTTGAGCCAGCTGCATGCAACACTGTCTTAATTGCATATTGCCTCAGGAGCCAGAGTATAAGGTTTTGGAAGACTAGGCCAGGGCTTCCCACATACAACTTTGAGTAAGCTATCCACCATACTGGCTAAAGTCTTCCCAGTGTATTTGTTTTGGGGGCATCCATATCTGTGTCAGTAACTCCTCACCTGAGCTCTGTGAGTAAGCCCAATAATTCACTGGGTCCTCGGGGTGAACTGTGGTGAAATCAGATTTTGTTTTATCATTGAGACTTAACGATTACTCACCCACCCACCACCAGGATAAAAATCTCACAACAGATGGTAAATTTATTTATTAATGTTCCCATGTCCCATAGAATTAAAAAAAGAAAACAGTAAGTAAAAGAATATGTAAGAAAGATGTAAGAATGGAATCTTATTTATTTATTTATTTATTTTTATTTATTTGATTTTGAAACAGGGTCTTACGATGTAGCTATGGTTGTGTCTATCCTGAAACATATGTAGACCAGGCTGGCCTTGAACTGAGAGATCAGCCTTCTTCTACCTTCCAAGTGCTAGGATTAAACGTATACACCACTGCCACACCTGCCTAAGAAGGAAAAGATTTTTAGTAAAAAAGGGAGAAGATTAAGATTTTTTTTTCAAAACTCAAAAGAAAGCTGAATCATTTAAACAAGTTACAAAGGCCTGGAAAAGTCACACAAAGAATGAGACTTTATGTATATGAAGTTAAAATTTTTAAGGTCAAAGTTCAATTCATCCTTATGGAGCATTCTGCTTAAATCAATGGAGTCATTGTTCTGTTCTTCCTAATAATTACAAGTTCGACTTAAAAAACCAAAATGTATAACTAATCAAAGTTCCTTTAAGTGTTTGGGATTTTTGCTGAAACTTATTACATCAATTAAAAGTAGCAAAAGTTGATCTTCTGCGTGTTACATAACTGTACTTGGAGGTCTATACGGACATGGTCAGAGAGGCTAAAAAACAGGATAATGGTTTGTCTCTTGCCTGCTGTGGTGGTTTGAATGAAAATGGCCCATATAAGGAGTGGCACTATTAGTAGGTGTGGCTCTGTTGGAATAGTGTGGCCTTGTTGGAGGAATTGTGTCACTGGGAGTGGACTTTGGGATTTCAGATGTTCAAGCAAGGCCTAGTACCACTCTCTCTTCTTTCTGTCTGCTGATCTGGGTATAAAACTCTCAGTTACCTCTCTAGCCTCACGGCATACTGCTTTGCTTCCTGCTGTGATGGTAATGGACTAACCTTTTGAACTGTAAGCCAACCCCAATTAAATACTTTCCTTTATAAGAGTTGCTGTGGTCACGGTGTCTCTTCACAGCAATAGAACCCTAACAATGACACTCACCAAGGCCAACTAGGTTCCGGGAGACTGTGAGGCATCTCCTGAAATTTCCTGTAACTGTGAAGAACAAGTGTTCTCTTGCTGGGAAGGTATGAAGACACCACCCAAAGAACTCTATGGGCTGCCCAGTCCACAAAGAATAGTGTCAACACAGCTTCTTCAAAGCTTCCAAGTGAATCCATGGTCAAGCAAGGCCCTCAACCTGACTTTACACAGGACAGGAGCTAAAATGAAAACTAAAGGAGTCATAGTCCCTGAGGACTGTATCTTCAACTGACTTTGACAGCACGAAAAGAAAACAAACAATTTGGCCACTTGCATGGTTTTAACACCTAATTGGAAAGTAGAACCAGAGTCTAAGCTGATTTAGGTATGTCTCTTTAACATCTAAGGTATTGTACTTGCCAGACATTAGACTTAAATCCATATAAGGTGCTGTTTAGACAACTATTTCTCACTAGTAATTTTCTTCTTGGTAAGAAAAACGTAGCCCAATAATAAAACTTCATACATTGGCTCATTGTGGCACTTACCTATAGCTGAGAGGGACAGATCCCCTATTGTTTGTTTCAACCTAAAAATTGAATGATGCCTGCTTCCTTTTTTTTTCCCTGTCTAAAAGCCATCAGGAAAGGATCTCACACTGATTCTAACCACTCCAAAAGCTACCAAAGAGCCTGAAATCAGATACTGGATTTAGTCAGGCTTGGGAATGAAAGGAAGACAGGAGTAGCCAATAGATGTGTGCTATGTAACCCCATCAAAAGATACTAATGGACTTTGATTCGGACAATTAAAAAAAAATAAAAAAATACTCCGTCCTGGCTTCTCCTCTTACTGGTCCAGGACTTGTGCTAATAGCTCTTCCTTTCTTCCTCCCTCACATCTCTTTCCAGGTACCAGTAAAGAACTTCATTTCCTCCCTATACCAGGCTGTTATGCAAATAGAACTACTGATGAATTTTTAGGGACTGTGATGATTTGAATAAGAGCGGACCTCTATAGGCTCATATAGTTGAATGCTTCGTCATCAGAGAGTGGCACTATTTGAGAAGGATTAGGAGGTGTGGTCTTGTTGGAGTAGGTGTGGCCTTGGGGGCAGTGCATCACTGGGCACAGGCTTTGAGATTTCAAATGGCCACGCCATGCCCAGTCTCTGTCTCAGCCTACAGATCAGGATGTAGTTCTTAGCTACTTCTCCAGCACCACACCTGCCTGCCACTAGGCTCTCTGCTATGATGACTATGGACTAAGCCTTTGAAGCTGTAAGCAAGCCACCAAGGAAATGATTTCCTTTATAAGAGTTAAGAGTTGCCATGGTCCTGGTGTCTCTTCACAGCAATAGAACAATGACTAAGCAGGGTCTTTTAGATAAACCCAGTGGGGTGACTGCCATATCTGGGGCCCCCATTCAGCTGAAAGAAGACAGATTGGTCATCACCCCAAAGCCACAATGCAGTTAGGGCTACCTCTTGTGGGGCGGGGATGATGATGAAACAGTTTAAAATTGTGAAGACAGTCTAAAGCAGTGGTTTTTAACCTTCCTAATGCTGCAACCCTTTAATATAGTTCCACACCCCCCAACCATAAAATTATTACCATTGTTACCTCATAACTGAAGTTTTGCTACTGTTAGGAATCATAATGTAAATATATTTTGGACATAGAAGGTTGCCAATGGTGTCGCAACCCACGGATTGGAAACGATTGGTCTAGTGGAAAAGACCCCAAAGAAAAGCAACCAGGTTGTCTTTTGACTGAAAGCCAGGAACATCAGTAGTTCTCTTGGCAGTCTCCTCCTTACCAGAGGCTAGAGATTTCAGACGTGTTCTGTGGGCTCTGAACTGACTTCTAAGCAACTCCAAGGTTACCCTCAAAGAGGGACCATGTTATGGTAATGAGTATCAGTAAAAGTGTGTTAAGAGAAAAAGTCCTGCTCAATAGAATACAATTCTCATCTGGTAGGCACTTAACATTCCAGTTGGGCTAGGTTAACTATTTGGCTAAGGGACATCCCTCAGTCTCTCAGGAAGGCAGGAGCACCTTAAGGCAAGCTAAAGAGACAGCTAGATTAATTCATTCTTTGGGTTAAGTGCTTGCCCAGAGACTCACTGAAACCACTGTCACCAAAGAACCTTGTCACTTACTGTTACTCAAGACTTCAGGAAGGCAGCTGAGTTTGAGGGGCTATTAGGAACGTAAATGAAACCATTGTGCGAAACTTGAAAACCATCCCGTGTGACTTGGAATAATGTAATACTTGTGAGATAAGGAGCCATACACAAGGCAGCTTCAATATGAGCCCAGCCTTAGCAATCTCTGATAAGTTAATGAACCAACCCCAAGATAACTCGATATGTTAAAGAATCAACCAACTCTAAGCTTCAAGCCCAGATTGCACATAGCTAATGCCCACGAGAACAATTTAAAAAAAAAGAAAGAAACTTTGGAGGTGGGCTGGGTTGCCACTGCTGTGCTCCTGAGAGGAGGCATCAAAGCCCCTGTGTTGATCCCATAAGCAGTAGGACTTTGAGACTGGTCACCCTGTGACTCTGGCTACTGTGACTGTCAGATTTCTTGGGATTGTGGCATCCCTGCCAAGCGCACACATGCCTGCCTGTTTAGGATTAGCCACTGGTTGAAACTCATGGACCAGCCTTGTTATCCTCCTGGCCTGTCACCTTCAGATATGGATGCAGTTCAACCTCCAAGTGTTCTCACGGGAGGGTAGAGGATTCCTTAGCCAAGCCAACTGCAGAGCCCGCCCCACCTTTCTGGCTTGGTGAGGCATCTAGTTACAGGAGACTACTGTAATCTTTATAATAGCCCGGTATTGAGAGGAATGTTTGGGTGATTAAACCCCGCATATTCAAAAGACAAATCTCTTGTGGACACTAATTGCCAAGTACTTCAAGTCTATGGCCCCGCTAGTCACAGGGGAAAAAACCAGCAATGTATAATAGAGAGGAAGATTGCTTAAGGGTTATTTTTTCTCTTTTTGTGGGACACTGAGACTATGTTTTTCTATCCTTACTAAAAGAGGAAGGAGCAAGAATTTAGTTGGTGTGAATTCGCCATATCAGAGGTGTCCATGATTATTTAAAGGCTCGGGAAGTTTTTCTTAAGAAACAAAAATCACAGTCAGGCACCTGCCATTTTCTTCTCCAGCAACTAGGGGAAGGGAATGAGGAAGGAAGGAAGGAAGGAAGGAAGAGAAGGAAGGAAGGAAAAAAGAAGAAGGAAGGAAGGAAGGAAAGACGGACAAAGGGATGGGGACAGAGAAAGAGCCCTACAGGAGAGCAATGCCTGAATAGCCTATAAATTCAGTATCAGGAGCACTGCACACTAAGCTACCTCTCCAACCCTCCTCACCTTGTGTTTTGAAACAGGGTCTCATACCTTCACCTGGAGCTGGCTAATAGCTAGGGCTCGCCAACAGAGAGCGCCTGTCTCCACCTCCCTTGTAACTGTGGGTATAACACTCCCCACCGATCCTGGTTCTTTGCTTGTTGTTTGTTTGCTGTGGGTTCTAGGCATTTAGCTCGTTTGTCAAGCGCTTTACAAATGGAGCCATCTCCCCAGCCCTCGCAGGTCTTTAGGAGTTACGATTTATTGAACTATAATTCACATATTGAACAAATCACCTATTTCCAGGAATTAAATGTTTTAAATAAGTTAGCAGCTTGTACAGACATCATCTTAGTCTGCTTTGGATCACTTCCACTCTCCCTGAGAGAAATTACAACTTATTAGCAGTGGTGCCTACCGCTCCTCTGTGGTAACTCCTAGGCCTGGCAGCTGCTACTCTGCCTTTGTGTCTGTCTGTTCTGGAAAGTTCCCATAAAAGGAATAACATGTTGTTACTGGCTCCTGTCAGTAACACTCAGTTATTTTGAGTCTCATCGGAGTTGATACATGTGTCAACTCATTCTGTTGCTAAACAGGATTCCATTTCGTGGAGGAGGCACACACAGTCTGCTTATCTTCTCAACTGCTCAAAGACACCTGGGGACCTGGGGGACAGCTGGGTGGATAAGGGTACTTGCTGGGGACACATGAGGACCTGAGTTCAAATCTCCACCACCCACATGAAAAGCTTGGCACGGCTGCTGATAGCCCTGCAATCCCAGTGCGATAGCAGGCATAAACAGGGGGATCAGTGTATTGAAGTCTGGACCCCAATACAGTGGATTTTCAGACTAAGCCTAGCTCTAAGTTTAGTGAGAGAGCTTGTGTTGATAATACTAGAGGCCTGACCTGAACACACATGCACATATACCACACATACATCCAGCTGCATGCAAACGACACTTGAGCTCTTCCCAGTCTGGGATGCCCCTTTGGGAAGTAGCTGTGAGTATCCAGGAACAAGTCCCTGTGGACCTGTGCTTTGATTTCTTTTTGCCAAATGTACTTCAGTAGTTCTCCTTGGTCAAGTGGCAACTTTGTATGTAGGTGGTGAAGTGTTTTCCAGTGTGCTGGAACCATCTGACAAAACCCAGCAGGACGGTGCAAGGCTCCCAGCTTCTCTACAAGGTACCAAGGACTCCTGGCATCTTCATTGTGTTAGTGACAAAGGACATAGAGGACCATCTCACCATAATTCTTGTTTACATTTCCCAGTAACTGATGACAGATGAACATGACTGTTGCATGCAACCAGTCACATGTATGATGCCACTGCAGAAGTGTCTACTTATAATCTAGCCTACTTTTAAATTGAACATTGTGCTACGTATGTTTTGGTGTCCAAATCCTGTCATATATATCATACGAAAGTTTTCCTATCACTCAGTGATTTGTGTTCTCAACCCTTTCAGAGTGTTTTGTGGACTGGGTCCTTGTTAATTTCAAGTCAATTCCATATCAACTTCATGATTGTTTTACCATTTCTGCTTTTGTGTGTATCTAAAAGCCACTGTGTAACCAAGGAACAACATTTCCCATTTTATTCTCAGACTTTGGCTTTGTTAAGTTAGTTTTAAGCTATTTGGTCACTGAGGCTACACATCAATTTTAAGAATTTTTTTACCTTAGAGACAAAATTATTGAGATTAAGGAAATTGTATTGAATCCTTGGAGCACTCTAGGAAGTCTGACATCAATCCTGGAGCACTACAGTTGGCAATGGGCACCTAGGCGGTGTAAGTCAGTGTTTAGTCAGGCACTACTGAGGTCAGTTGTAGAGCATTTATGAGAATCTGTGGAGCACTCTAGGCAGTGATGATGTCAGTGTGAGGAGCACTCTAGTCAGTGTATGATGTCAGGCTGTGGAGCACTCTAGGCAGTGATGATGTCAGTGTGAGGAGCACTCTAGGCAGTGATGATGTCAGTGTGAGGAGCACTCTAGGCAGTGATGTTGTCAGTGTGTGGAGCACTCTAGGCAGTGATGATGTCAGTGTGAGGAGCACTCTAGTCAGTGATGTTGTCAGTGTGAGGAGCACTCTAGGCAGTGATGATGTCAGTGTGAGGAGCACTCTAGGCAGTGATGATGTCAGTCTGAGGAGCACTCCCAGCAACACTGACATCTTAACAATATTAAATGTCCTAATCTATGAACAAAATGTCTTTCCATTTATCTGTGCCTTGGTAAGTTCCTTTCAGCAAAGTTTAATACCTTTTAGTACATAAGTCTTTGAAAACTATCCCAGCCTATGTGGTATGGTCCTGGAATTCTGAACGGGCTCTTGTGGACTTCCCTTAACAGTGGACCCAAGGGAAGGGTGCATTTGTGTGCTCCGTCCTCTCACTATGTCCCTGGCATGTAGAAGGTAGGTCCCCTAGGACAGCCAAGGGCAAGAGCAGAAGTACCTACTCCTGGAAGCTTACTACCCAAACGTGCAGCCCACATGCAGCTCACCCAGGGTTAGCAGACACACGAGTTTCTTCTAGTCCCTGTGAAACCCAAGTCTAAGAGCATCCTTGGTATGTGGGACATGGTTGACAGCTGGGGGGAAACCTCATGAAACCAGTATGACACCTGTGAAGTGGGTGCACATTCCAGAGAGAAGGCTGAGGCCAGGCTAAGTGGACCACTGCATCCAGGGTGGTGCATCTACCTTAGGGAAGCAGGAGAGACTGACACTGCTTATTCAGCCCTGCACTATGCTCCACCTGCCACACTGACTTTTCAGTCCCTGATTGGTAATATCACACTGCAGACTACTGCACAGTGTTCCCTCTAGCTGATCTCAAGGTGGGCTTTGGGATAGGTACAGGACACTCCAAGAGACCATGATGACGCTGTGCCAACCTGTCTCTGTGGCAAAGGCTCTACAGGACAAAGTAAGGACCTCTGGAGCTAAAGAATGGAACACATGTGGTATTGGTGCCTCAGCGTGGCTGTGGTGGCACATGCTGGCATCCCTGTCTTGGAAGTACCGGCACAAGATGACTCTTCCCTGGAACCTAAATAGCTTCTCAGATCGTCTTTGGCAGGCTCAGGACCTCCAGGGTCAGCAGTCTGCTTTAAGCTTAGGAGGCCTTTTGATATTGCCCTAGCTGCAGAGAATGTCCCTTTCTCCAGGATTTAACTATTGATACCCATCTCCTGTGTTCTCAGTTCCAAGAAGATATGGCCTTCAAAGTTGGTACCCACTAGCTGTGCCTCAAGTCACAAGATATTCTCCATGTGACAAGTACAACCCGACACTCCCCAAACTACAGGAGATGCCAGGGCTCCACTCACCTTCTAGATATCACTCCCCCTGTCTAATTCCTATGCTGTATCTTTCACTCGAGGTCTCCACTGCTACCAATAGATCCTTGCCTTTAAGCATACTCTTCCTTTGTCCTGGGCACGCTCGTCCCTCTTACCTCTTGGTCTCCCACACATCTTGTGTTGAATCACCCTGTCTCACCCATGCAAGTTTCTTGGAATTTCTGAAGGCAGCTCAGTGCCCCAGGATGAGGCTTCCCACACTGCTATGAACGGTCTGGGTCCTGCTGGATTCCTTTTGGCAAGGATCTGTGTCTCCTGTCCTGGCTCCCCAAGACTGGCAACTACTCAGCTGCACCCCTGGTTGCAAATATTATGCTCACCGTAGGAATCACTACCTGTGCTCTTCAGAGGGGCCAGCCTGCCCAGCTCTGTTAGGGACCAAGCGGAACCCAGGCACGTTCTATGTAGAAAGATTTGTTACCCTCATTATAAAAATAGCACCGGTGGTTAGATCCATCTGGATGACATGCTTGGCGCATGCCCTGTACCATTCAGATACTCCTGAAGTGGAGCAGGTGTGGTGGCCTAACCAGGCATATTCAAGCTGTAGCCTGCAGGCTACATGTGGCCCAGTGCATGTGAGGATGACAGTGTCGTATCACAGTGTCAAAGGTTGGACACCCCTGGATAGGGATGCAGACACTTAAAGGGCTGAGTCTTGTCTAAGGATTGGGATTTGGACAGAGTTCTCTGATTCCAAATCTAAGGAGAGATACCTTAATTACCAAGACCAAAAGACTCTCAAGGAACCACACAGAGACCTTGAGCAAATCTCTTGGTTGTTGGTCCCAGTGCTGGGGACAGAACCCGGAACTTAGTGCAAGCTAGGTAAGTGCTCTACCACTGAGCCACAAGCCCTATGCTTCCTGCTGGCATCCACCTGGAATCTCTAAGACAGTCAGAGCAGATGATGGTAACAGTCAAAGGTTTATAGTCCCCTGGTAACATCACCCAGCTTACTTGTGTGACACCCAAAAGGCGTCAATCTAATCTCTTACCTGTTGGTGTTTGTCTGTTTGTTTCCCCCTCCCAGGAGGATCCCAGCTAGCCCCCTTTTGGCTCAGAGAAAGCATGTCACAACCTACCCCAGCACTGACAACATCCCTGCAGTACCCCAACAGGGTGGAAGTGACCTGTCTGGAAAAACCAGAAGACATCCTGCCCTTCCCCCAGCTCTATAGGAAGCACTAGCTGAGAATGGGTTCTCACCCACAGGACTTCCTAGAGACTCACCTCCCTCCGCCTGAAAAGACCAAGCTGTCTGAGAACAACGCTGTGCAATCTACTGACCAAACCAGAGCTGGCAGGGAGCTCTGACCTGACACCAGCTTGCAGGTACACGCAATGCCAATTACCAGCTGCGAAGGCAGGACCTGCTTCTCAGGTCACAGTCCTCCCAGCCCCAAGGCCTCCAGAGCAGGAAGAAGTCTCCCATCCCTAGCCAAGAGCAGCTTTCTTTCTCTAGGTACAACACAAGAACAGTCAGGACTCTGGCACAGGTGAGTGCCCAACCCCCAGGGAGTTCATATCTGTCTTTCCTGCCCACCATCCTGTAGGTGCCCAGCTGGGTGTATCCTGTAGCTGAGTGCCATGGGAAGCTCATGTATAGCAGACCACAGGCGGAGCCTGAAGAATGTCCACCTGCACAGGGACAGAAGCCCTTCTCTCTGACTATCTCTACTGTGCTCTACACAGGCACGTAGGCCTGGATATCCAGGACCCTCACTAAAAGCCCGCGCCATTGGAAAGGAATTGATTCTTGTTCCACACTTCTGTAGGATTCTGTTCTCCTGGTCTCAGCCCCTGTCTGCAGAGTAAGGACCCAGTTAAAAGAGTGTATAAGAGTGTAAAGGTGTATCATTGTGTTGTGAAGGGGCTTGGCTACGTCCCCTGTGAGGGGTACCTATCATGGTCCATAGTCTATTCCTATCCCACATACACACAACTGGCTTTCACATAGAGAGAGCCTTGTGTCCTTGCTACAGAGATATATTGGATCAAGTCGATGGGGTCTCCTGCAAACCTCCTCTAAGCTGAAATTTCCTTAGAACTGAAACAAGAGGGAGGCTCGTCAGATTCGAAAGGTTGACAGATCCACCGGCCCCACCCGAGGTTACAAAAGCCTTAAACAACTGCTGGGGCTGGGGACACTCCCCAGCTGCTCAAGTTGTTTGGTAGCTGTGCAGGAAGCCACAGGGAAGCAGCTTTAGTGAGTTGTTACCCACCCTGGGGCAGGCTCTTCAGTGATGGCGTTTAGTCATTCACATGTCTGTCAGTATCATCTCGGTGATACTCCTCTAAGCCACCTCAGTAAACTCACCGGTTCACTAAGCTAGACTAGGGTAGGGTCCTTTGCTCTGCCGTCTCATCTGTGCCCTATCTGGGTGAGCAGATGTTCCTTGGACTCTCCCATTGTTAAGACTGGAGTGTGAGAGTCAGCTGTAGCTCAGGCCGCAGCTTGCCTTAGCTCTTCCCTCTCACAGATGTCCACAGGTTCCCTCTGAGTCCTCAGCTAACCAACTTCTAGTCTTCTGCCTGGGAAGCCAGTTTGCATGGAAGTGGGTATGGGTGGCTATGATTCTGTTCCTTCTCTGGTTCCTGACTGGGAATCAGAAAAATGGCTTCAGGTTTGTGCTGTAGAATCTCACTATGTTCAAAAAGGTATATGAGATACCCCTCCTCTGTCAAGTGAGCCCTGATGTCCTCTCCTCAGGTAACTCCTACATGTGTCCTCTTACCTCTACATGCTTTCAGTGGCATGCATATACCCACACACGGAATACCTACACATCAATAAAGGTAACTAAAACAAAATAAAGCAAAAACCCCAAAATTGTGTCTGGGGCTGGGACCATGAAGACATAAATTTGGACCCCCAGTGCCTACATAGAAAGTGAGGCATAGTAGGGTATGCCTGGAATCCAGCACTTCTCATGCTGCAAGGGAAACAGGAGGACCCCACCCAACTCGATCAGATCATTGAGCTCCAGGTTCAAAGAGAGACCATGTCCCCTCCCCCCCAAAATGGAGATCAATTAAGGAAGTTACCAGACGTCTACTTCGGCCTACACATATACATGCACATGCGCTCTCCTCTCCCTCCCACACAGACAAGAAATATATAAAACAAAATATAAACTAGGTCTGCCAGACAAGTCTCAATGACCAGAACTGGCACACAGTAGGTGATCAATAAATATTTTGTTGAGTAAACTCCACTGCCCTTATGCAAGTTCCTGACCTGACTCCAAAGACTCAAAGCTCAATCACAAATGGAAGAGGGGCTGTGCTGTAGTTTGGAACGGGACTGTTCACTGAAGTCTCATGTTCAAAAGGATTGTCCTTAGACTGGTGTAGAGGGAGGTAACCACGCCATTAAGAGATGTGGCTTAGGGAAGGGTTTTAGGTCAGAGCCTCATCCCTCCTCTCTACTCCAACCATTGATCCACAATGTCTCCTCCATCCCATGCTATCTCACCACGGACCCAAAGCAACAGGACAAACCATCCATTCACAGAAACTCCCAAATGCTCTGTCTTTATGAGTTAATTATCTCAAGTGTCTTGTTACCATAACAGAGAGTTGACTAGTGCATACCTGAATTCGCACCAGAGGTGCAACGTCAGTTTTCCAAGTGTCTACGCAAAGAGCTACATAGTCCTTTTAGGACATTCTAAATATTGGTTCTGAGATAATTCCTGGTAGCTCGGGGTGTCACCAAATTTCACCATCAGTGAATAAGAGCTCATCAACTGAAGAGGCATGCCAGGTCACAAAATAGAGCCACATCCACCTCAAAGCAACCACTCTGAGCCTGTCCTATGGTGACTTCCCTGTCCTGAGTGTCAATTGACAAAGACATAATCAACAGCTGACAGAAACTCCACCCTGTCCCCTGATCGATGATACACACATGTATGTAGCAAGAAAGGTTAGCTGGGACCACAGGAGGACTCTCCACTCCTGAACAGTGGCACACAGCCAATCCTTCATCCTTGGGTACTAAAGTACACCACCAGCTGAGAAGAGCGGACTCTGCTGCCTGCCCAGGTAGCCTGCCTGTCAAGTTTGGTCAGCGCCGTGAAGCAATGAAGAAGCCAGCAGGTGGCCAGTAAGATGGCTGATGGTCTGAGTTCAATCCTTGGACCCTTTGTAAATGTGGAAGAAGAGAACTAAGACCACAAAGTTACCCTCTGATCTCCATACATGTACCATGGCATGCACATGTCCTATCATCATATACACACATAATAATTAAAATGATACCCTAGGCTGACCTATGGGGATTCTCTAATCACCATGTGGTCTCCATACTGAAATACACTCATTGTCATCTCTGGAACTAGTAAAAAGCTGGGTTTTTATGGCACTTGCTTACATGTACCTATGTATGCACACCTGTACACAGACATGCCTGGAAGACACAATCATATGTATGTATCCTGTTGTGTATGTTTGCATTGGAGCACGCCAGTGTGAATGTGCATGAACAAGCAGGCCAGTATGCATATACTGTGTGTGTACATGTTCATAGGAGCATGCAGGTGTGCATGTATGTGTACAAGCAATAGTCACCAGATGCCTATTCATGACCTATATACATATACACACACAAATACACATATGCATATATGTATGTGTATGAATAAGTACACCAGGATGCATGCATTCATGTATATATACAAGAATGCCAGTGTACATGTGTATGTGTGTACCTGAGCACATTTGCGGTCGGTGTGTGTGTGGTGTGTGTGTGTGTGTGTGTTTTTGTGTTGGTGGGTGTTAGTTCTATATAGGAGCATTCCAGTATGTATGTACACTTGTGTATAAAAGCTTGCAGGTGCACGTACATGCATGTGTACATGAGCATGCCAGTGTATGTGCTCTGCATATATACATGTATACACAAGCATGCTGATATGTGCATACTTATGTGTGCACATGTTTACACAAGCATGCCAGTGTATATTCTTACGTGTGTATGTATATGCACCACAAGCTAGTGTACACACATATGTTTGGGAATCAGCAGAAACAGATCACACTCCCAGGACAGGGGTCACACAAGCCTTCACTGTCTTCTCACTAACTGTGCCATCCCTCAGCTAACAGAGACCTGTCCCTTCCTGTTCTCAATGGCCTCTTGGTGGTCTATGACATTGTACTGTGAGGACTTAGATGTTGTATTAGACATAGGACAAGTTTAATGAAGACAGAGAGATCTACCACTTCGTGGACAGCTGGGATGCCCGGTTGTCTCGAACATTCTAGAGTACTCCCCTTGAAAGGGACATGCAGAATGGTGGTCTGCATGGATGGGGCTCTGGCCTTCTGAGACAGCGCATATCCTCCTGGGACCACCAAAGGTTGTGCTCCGTGGGGACCCATAGCAAGTGTGGGCTCTCTGGCTGGCCTACCTGAACTAAACTGTGACTGGCATGCTTGTAGCGGGTTTGAGTGAAGCACAGAGTCTGAAGATGGGCCCAGCAGAAGCCTGATCTACCTGGGCTTTCGGCATCTGAGGCACTTTCCATCCTGGACTCAAGAGAGATTAGCTGTGGCTCTGTTAACAATCTACCTTGAGACCCTAAGGTTGACAATCAGGTGTCACCTCCCATGTCACCAGAGTCTGTGGAAGTAAAAGTGTAACCTGCATTCACATGTGTCTCTGTAAGCTGTACCTGGGAAGCCAGAAATGAATGTGGTGGCCTCCAGCTCTCCCAGGGGAGAGCCTGCAAGGCACATCATCCTGTCCTCAATATACACGGAGTGTGAAAAGGGGGTCTGGAGACAGGACAGTGAATAAGAGGAGAATGTGAGGACCTACTGTCCCCCAGTTCCCAGGCCTCGTTAGCAAAGGGGCAAGCTGTCCCAGAATTGCCAGCAGCCTCCCCGTAGGCTACACTCTGCCTCTTCTGTGAACTGAGGCAAACAAAGCCTGGAGATTCTGTCTAGCTGACTTGTCACCGAAGCCACCTGCTTCTTATTGTTACCTACAGTCATACCGGGGAAGAACCAAAGTCCCAGGCTCACAAAAACACCACCCACCTATTGCATTAAGACCCTCACCTGAAAGAGGCAAAATGAATTAACCACACTTCCAAACAGGAAAACAAATCCCAAAGTGGTTACAAGATTATTCCAAGATAGCTTGGGATTCTGTGGCAGGGTCATCATTCCAAGAGTCTGAATAGCACAAAACAGCGAGCCGGGCATGCTCGCCTTTCTCCCACCTCAATGTAGAGCCTTAGAAAGCCGTCCCCCTCCCATCCCTTATCGTCTCCCTCTGTGATTATGCTGTAACCAACTTAGCGGTTACAGGTAAGCAGGCTGCCCTTCCAGACAGCAGAGGCAAAGGCTGAAGTCAGGCATGGTTTCTTCTAGCAGGTCTGAGTCTGGGTCACCTGCTTCCCCCTCAGAGCACTCAGGACCAGAAGCCTCTGCCTCCCCCGCGGCCATCACCTGCCAGTTTGTCCCTGAGCTTCCTCCTGCTGACACTTCCGGATTCTTGAAGCCTCGGTTCTGAAGTCAGGGCAGGTTCCCACCTCCCACACTGAGCACTTGGAGAGGTGGAACTTGGCAACCTGCAGCCATCTACCCCTCTGCCAGTGCCCTGCAGCCTGTTGCCCACCCCAAGGTCCCTGTGTGGGCAAGAGACGTGGTAGCATCACAGTAAAGTGGGGTCTCCACGATCGATCGAGTACCCCAGTCCACGACTCAGCTCTTCTACTAAGTTCCGATTCTTAGGCACTTGTTCACCACGAAGGTGCCCCAACCCAGATTCTCCTTCTGATATATCCAGGTTAACAACAATAGCATCCACTTCCTGGGTAGCTCTAGCTACCCAGCTACCCAGCCAAAGCTGTGAGAAACCCAGGAGTGCCCAGGCTCTCGCCAGTCTCTCCAGCCTCGGTCATGTAAGCCTCCCCGGCGCCTCTCCTCCCCTGTGCGCCTTTCTCTCTCCGTCCCGCAGTGTCCAAGGCCACACTCCGGCAGGCCACCACCTCCAGATCCAGCACATCCATCGAAAGCTGCGACTGCGGCGCGGATCTTCTAGGGTACCTCGCAGCCACCAATAGACCGCCCAGGGCTCAGCGGCGTACGCGGCCGTCCCCTCAGCACCCCAGCAAAACTCTGAAAGCAAACTTGACTTTGAGACCCTGGGACGATGTCTCTCACCTTGAAGAAGCTGCGAAGGAAGTGCACCACACTGAGCATGGTGCTGCCCGGGCACGAAGGCCACCCGCTGCTCCTGACCGCACTGCCGAGCCGAGCTCTGGACGCCACCCCGAGCCCCGCCCCATGGTCTGCCCTGGACCGCCGAGGAGCCCCGCCTCCGCAACCCGGCCACGCCGGGCACGTGCGAGTCCGCAGGGACTTGTCCAAACACCGGTTCCGCCCGCCCACTAGGAATCTGAGAGTAGTCTAAGTAAGAAAAGGACAAGTGGATCCACAGCGGTCTATCTGCGTCTCACTGGCAAGCTCACCTCCACCCTTTGATCCCCTAGGTCTGTCTGGCACACACTCCTATGACTAGTGCCTGGCCGTGCTCCTATCGGAAGCAGCCACCTCCCTTTCTACCTCAGAGCTTAGTCAAGCTTTGAGAACTTTCAAGATGTTAACGCAATATTTTAGCTGTTGAGGAAACAGAAGCCGCGCAGAGTCTGTATTCACAAAGCTGGTACTGGGCAATTGTGGACTCAAATCCCTGTACCTAAGTCTTGACCCAGAGCCGGCTTCTTGCTCCCTACCCGCTTTCCAGATGTTCTCTGACGGATGGCTGTGACTGGCAGAAAGGTGAGGTGTGTCCTGGATGCTGGCGCCGTGAGACAGAAGCAGGTGACACGAGACACAGAGGGTCTCTAGTCACGTTTTTGATGAGCCATCAATTTTTAAGTTTCATTTGTGTGTTCATGCACAAGCATACGCACACCCCAGGAAGATGTTCCGGAACTTGCCTCTTGCTCTCCCACTTTCCCCTTGGAAACAGTCTCTCACTGAATATGGAGTTGGTTTTTCTGCTGGAGTGGCTGGCTGGCTATCAAGTCCAGCTATCCCGTCCTATCTCTGCCAGGTTCCTCTGACTCAGGAAAGGAGTTATGGGCAGATGAGGCCACACCCAGCTTTTTATGTGGGAGCTGGGATTCAAACTCAAATCTCGTGCTTGTACATCAAGTTCTCTTAACAACCAAGCCATCTCCCTGGCCCCTAGTTTTAATTTCATAACCCTAAAAGAAAATGTTAAGAAATAAAAAGTAACATGAGGCCAACCTGAGTTATGTTCATCTTTATATAAAGGCAGCTGTGATGCACATAAACCTTACACACACACACACACCATTTTTAAAAAGTAGTTGTAAAACAGAATAGAGTGTTCTAATTTCTGCGGAAGTACAGAGCAAGAGTTTGTGTGCATTGTACTGCACTCAACGGGATCAAGCATTCCACGAAAGTTGAGGATCTGTCCACGCTGGCTCTGGGCATCCCTGCTCAAGGCTGCATCCCTCACCCAAGTCCTAGCCCCACTGATCATTAGCATATTGCCTAGGTGATGGTTGGAGTGTAGTACATTTCTCCTAATGTTCAAACAGCATCTGTTTCTCCACTTCTTTTGAGGCCCCCAGGGCAGCCAGCCTAGGCTGAGCTGAAAGATAAACAGCTAGAAACCAGTGGGGTCAATTACTTCAGAGAAGCACCCCGACATTATATGGAGGGACTGCATCCATCACCCTCTGGGCTATCCAACTTGCTAGAAGAATATCCCTGAGTCACATGATAATGGGAGAAAAGAGTCCGTGTTCAGAACTAGTCTTTTGGTGCACTGCTTATTCAGTCTTGAACACTGCCCCTGAATCTGTGTTCTTCACGTGGGAGGGAACCATGCTGCCTAGAGAGGAAGTAATCCACTGTTGCAAGTTTCCATGGGGAGTCTGTTTGTATTTACCCAGAGAGAGGCAACCAGGGACCAAAGAAAGGATTCCATTGCAATTCCATCTTGTTGAGCCACTGTTTGTTGGAGTTCTCAGAGTACTGTGGGTGAGGGGTTACTTTCAGGAGTTTGGGTGACTCAGGAGGCTGCATCCCTGAAAAACCGACCCCTGCATGCTGAGCATGCAATGGATGTTTTATTGCATGGATGGAGTCCCCTGAGGAGCTAGCATGGAAGTCTCCTCTCCTCCAGGAGTTTCATGCAGTTGAATATAACCTCTAGGGGAGCCTCTTGTGCATTTCATGGGAGCTGTCAGCCCCCAGGTTCTTTGTAAGACCGAATGCTACAATCTGGAGGAAATGGCTGTACAGTACCCACTAAGCCTCCCTGGTGCTGACCATGAATTCTGGCTACTTGGAAGGCTAGTGCTAAGCCTTCCTAGAAGAGGGTGGGGTCCACTGCAAGTGTACATGCCTGGCCACTCGCTCCGCTGTTGTCTGACTAGTAGACTGGCCCTTGGACCACATAACCATCTGGAGGGCATACCAGGGCTCCGCCTCCAATACCATCTGAAGTTTGTAAATAGTTGTCCTGGGGTGCAGCCAGATGATTTGCATATTAACAAGTTGTGAGTGGCACCTTCCTCCCTTACACCACTGAAACCACACATACAAACCTGGTCCTGGGACAGGATCTGGGCCAGCCACCAGCCACCAGCTGAAGGATAAGCAGACCTTATGTGGGAAGATTACCATCCTAATAGATCCAGTCACCAAGTCCTTTCTGTGTCTCAAGGACTCTTGCTATGACTTTACCTCTCAGTAGTCTTAGAGGAGACGGTATCTAATGCTCAAGAGAAAGTTAATTGGACATAGCTTTATGTTTGACTCCTCCTTGTGGGCAACAGGAATTTTAAGAGGACTTGGTTATATGGTGATCCCTTCTCTCATTCATCATTTAGAATAAAATAAAATGTGGGCTTTTTTTTTTTTTCTGGATGGTTTCTGCAATAGGGTTTGGAATTATCTGAGTCCACCACGTTTAAATATAACACCAACATCATATCTGCTGTGTGCTACAATTAATCTCAGTCCAGAGGGAAGGTGAGTGGCTGGACGAGAAACATCATAACAGATGCCAATAAACAGAAAAGATGGAAGCAGACAGACATGTTCAGAACCCTGAGTTTGCACCCTGTACTCCATGTGTTCAGATTTCCTGGGCACACATGTAGACAAGTCTATGCCACCAGCGAGCGTCTGGGATACAAAGCCTAGAAACTTCCCTTGGCTGACATGGCAAGAAAGACGTGTATGGAAGAATATAGACTTGATCACAGATCCGCAGGCAGAATGCTGACTTGGAGCAAGTAGGAAGGGGAAGAGAAGGTACCTTAGTTGTAGCCAGAATTCTGGCTGAGAACCTAAAGAGGCTGAGGCTGGAGCTGAGGTTAAGGTTGTGTTCCTGGACTCTAGTCTCCCACAACCTCTGCCAGTAAACCCGGGCTCCTTGGCCTTTGATGATTCCTTAGGATATAAAGTACAGGATTGCCTGCATCCCTCATAGACCCTCCAAGCAGCCTGGAAGCTATCTGATAACTTTCAGCTTCCCTGGTCAGAGGCCAGCCTGCCTGTGCTCCTGTTACAAGTGGGAGATGCATCATGGACATTTGGGGACTGAATTTTTAAAAAGGGATGTCACATGGTGGGTGAGTGTCCCAGGAACATAGAGCATCGTGTAATGGGGTGGTTAGCAGGAGTGAGGAAAGCAGTGGAGATCCCAGGCAACAGAGGAGAGCAGGGCTAACTAAGCCTTTCCCAGGGGGCCTCCAGGAAACTTCAGAGCCATGAAAGGAGGAAGGACTCCAGGAGGAAGACTTCAGGCTGGGAGTGTTTCTGAGACCCTCCATGAATACTGGGCTAGCTGGACCTGAAGAACAGCAGAGTCAGGAGGAATAGCCATGGAGACTTCTCTGAAGGTAATGAGGACTGGAGATCCTGTCACCTCTGGGAACCTGCTAAAACCTGCTGAGCATGGAGAGGCTAAAGATAATTCTGCTGGAAAGAATTTAAGTGTGTAGAGAGTAATGGGCTGAAGAGCCCAGTCCAGGAGGAACACTCCAAAGATCAGCAGGGTTGACACTGAGGAACCATCAGACTGCCAGGGTTTAACCCTCCATGTCTTTTCTTCAGGTTGCAAACCCGTACCATTTGTGATAAGTTCCGACCAACCGGCAACATGCATCAGTTAGGAATTGGTCTGGTGCTGCTATGTATTCAAATGCCAAATTAGTACCCAAGATCTGGTTGTCCCAAGATACATATACCATGTTGTTGCAAACCTTGCTCCCCAATTTAAAACTATTGGTTAAATAAAAATGGCTATAACCAATTACCAAGGAGAATAGAAAGAGATGGAGTTACCAGGCTGGGGGGTCACAGGTAGGGAGCTTGAGGGAGAGGGAGAAAGAGGAGAGAGAGAGAGAGAAGATGGAGGAAGAAGACGGAGGGAACAGGAGATCTGCATTAAATATGAGGACCAGGAACACATGCCCGAGTTAAACGGACCTCGAGGACAGGCTGATGGAGCAGAAATAAGCCAGGAAGACTCACACAGCAAGTGTTTGGAGAGCAGAGCCGGGGAAGTAGCAAGTCTAGAGAATAGAAATTAGATTAGGGGTAATCCCCCAGTAATTGTGCAAGAGCTGATTAAATTTATAGGACTCTGACTTGATTATTGGGGGGCTAGCCTGGTCATATTCATAATTAATAGTTTATGTAAAATTCACTTTACATGTCTTTCGTGCCTGTAAGCTCAGGTTGGGGGAACCATCTGGTTTGTTTGATGTGATAGTTAATAATGATTATCAACTGGACAGGAGCTAGAATCCCCTAGGAGACAAGCCTTGGGCCATGTTTCTGAGGGCATCTTTAAACTAGGCTAATTGAAGTGGGAAGATCTCATCCTGAAAGCAAGAGGCACCATCCAATGGGCTGGGCTCCTGGACTGTCTAGAAAGCCCAAAGCAATCTGAATATGAATATAAGAATATGAATGTTAATCTCTCTGTCCGTCTGTCTGTCTGTCTCTCTCTCTCTCTCTTTCTGTGTGTGTGTGTGTGTGTGTGTGCTTTCTGACAGTGAATGTGATGTGACCAGAAGTCCTGTCCCTGCTTCTACGCCTTCCCCACTCTGATGGACTGTCTCCCCTCAAACTGTGAGGCAAACACACTTTTCTTCCTTTAACATGCCTTTGTCAGGTATTTTGCTATAGCAATGGAAAAGCAACCAAGCTGGTGGTCCTGGGTTCAATTGTGAAAAATAACTTCATAAGATTCAGCTGTAAGGCATTTTCTTAATTGGTGATTAATGGCAGAGGAACCATTCCACGGTGGGTGGTGCCATCCCTGGGCTGGTGGTCCTGGGTTCGATAAGAAAACAGGCTGAGCAAGCCAGGGGAAGCATGTCAATAAGCACCACCCCTCTATGGCCCCTGCTTCAGCTCCTGCCTCCAGGTTTCTGACCTGCTTGAGTTCCTGTCCTGACTTCCTTCAGTGATGAACAGCAATGTGGAAGTGTAAGCTTCCTTCCCTCCCCAACTTGGTTTTTGGTTATGGTGTTTCATTGTAGCAATAGAAATCCTAAAACAGTAATTAAATAAAAAGTACAGGAGTAAAAGGGGAGAAATAATTTATATCACCAGAGAAAGTCTTTCTGAGCTCTGGACACTAAGAAGCACAGAGAGTTCTGGGGTAGAGTCCCATGGTGGCAGAGGCAGACGCAGAGCCAGTGGGAGGTGGGGTGGGGGTAAGTACAAAGGCCCTGTGGCCACAGCAGGTTAGGAACAGGCAGAAAGAAACCCTACTAGATGCACCTTAAGGAGCACAGATGAAGGATGAGGTGGAGTGTGGGGGAGGCAGAGACCGAGAAACCTGGAAATGGAAAGGAAGGACTTGGATTATCATGGAGGCCATGGGAGCTGGGGCCTGAGCACACAGGAACTAAACTTCTGAGTGGATCTCAGAAGGCAGGGGCAGGGAGGGGCAAAGGCACAATACAGGTTGGAGATAACTCCAATAGGAAGTGCTGGCAAATTTGCAAAGTAAAAGAGCTGATTTGGGGCCTGACCAAGCAGAATGGTGTTCAGACAGTTGTATGAGAAGATCCCTGGGGAAGGCAGTCTTTGCATGGATGTGAGTTACAGTCCTGAGTCTGCAGCCAACCCTAGGGGACCTGAGTGCCTTCGAGCAGAGTCGGCAAAAGGGATGTTAAGGGGTGAAGGAGGTTCAGCCTCAGCTCCTTGAGTCTTGGCCTGGCTGACACAAGGCTTGCAAACAGTCTTGTCCGGTCTGATGGTGTTCACTGCTGCAGACATTGCTCTGGCCTCACTGTCTTCTCCTCGTGGAGTGTCCTTGGTTTTTCCACAGCCCTGGTCAACCGTGCACATTGTTACAGGCATGTGTCACCTACTGAGACCTCAGGCTCCTGTGTCCTGGAGCAAAGAATCAGACTGCAGACTTGTGGATAGAGGTAGAAATTTAGACTGTTTGTTAGAGGAAAGAAAATCATTCCCAAGAATGGAAATAGACCAGAGAGCTGGGATGGGCCAAGGCTCAAAAACTCTGGTCCTCCATCATGACAGAGTGCCTGCCTTTTCTTGTATTGTGACATGTAGCCTGCAGAATGTGTGTTTGTGTGTGTGTGTGTGTGTGTTTGTATGTGTATGTGTGAATACATGTGTGTATCTGTGTTTGTATGTGTGTATGTTTATGTGTGGTTATGTGTGTGTCTTATGTGTGCACATGTGTGTTTGTGTATGTGTATATGCGTGTGTATATGTGTGTGTGAGAGAATACATGTGCATATAACTTTGTATGTATTTGTGTGTGCTTGTATGTGTGTATGTTTATGTGTGGATATGTGTGTGTATTATGTGTGTACATGTGTGTTTGTGTATGTGTGTATGTGTGTGACAATACATGTGCATATGTGTTTATATGTATATGTGTGTGCTTGTATGTGTGTATGCGTGTATGTGTTCTAGTCTTCCTCTACCACAGGTTCTTTTATATTTTAACCTTGATGATCTCTGTCCCTATATTGTCCTTTCCTATCATTTGATGGCTTCTCCCTCCTCACCACCTAACCTTGACTCTAACCACCCACCCTCTGAGACACAACTGAACTGACTCTTAGGCAGGGGCTATTCTCTGCCCAGTACTGACTTCACTCTTACTTTAGGACCGGGGGTCCCTGGCTACAGGATGTGCCCAACCCCAGTCAGGGATGAACTCGGACCAGGGTGGCACGCACCTTGACAGCTGGAGTGGGAGACCAGGGGAGGGTGGAGCTGCCCCTCAAGCCTCCGAGCCACGTTTAAAGCTCAACGTTAGGCTCACTCCTGTGATTCCCAATAGTGTGGTGCACGCCATTAATCCCAGCACATGACAGGCAGAGGCAGGTGGATTTCTGTGAGTCTGAGGCCAGCCTGGTCTGCATGCAATTTCTATGCCAGACAGAGCTACATAGTGAGACCACACATCCTCTGCAAACAAACAGACAAACATGCAAACTTGTCTTTATATTTATGTGTATGTGCGAATGTACATGCAGAGGTCAGAGGTCAACATTAAAAGTCTTCCTCAATCACTCCCTACTTTATCTGAAGCAGTATCTTACTAAACCTAGAACTGACTGATGGAGCTGGTCCAGCTTGCTGACAAGTCCCAGAGATTCTCCTGTCTCTGTCTCCCCAGTGCTGGGATAACAGGCACAAGCTGCCAAGCCCAGCGTTTTACATGGGTGCTGAGGATTTGAACACAGACCCTCACGTTGTACAGCAAGCATTTTACTGACTGAGTCATCTCCTCAGCCACACCAACCCTGTCTTCAATAAGGTGTAAACGCTGCTACTGAAGACAGCAGAAATCTGGAGGTCCTCAGAAAATCTGTTAAGGTAGAGCAGAGGATGGGAAAGGCTGTGTTGGGAGGAGGGAGAAAATGTTTTTCTGTGTGATTCTTTCTGAAGACAGTGGCTTGCAAGCCTTCAGCACTGGATGGAGGCTGCTAGCGTCTGGAGGAGTGTCAATGTCCCTTTATATCGATCAGAACCTGGATTCCTTCTCCCAATCCTGTTATAACCTCATAGACGCAAAGGATAAGCACACGGGTTATCTCTGGAGAGCCAATGTGGGGTTATGGCTCTGTCGATATACTTTAACCCTGCTCTCAATATCCAGACGGCGTGGATTGGTCCAAGCTAGCCTGGAATAATCAGGAGTCGCACTGCTCTGACCTCAGAAGCCAGCAGAAAATGCACCTGAAGGTGGAATGGGACTCTCGTGGAGCGAGACTAACCCCAGATACATGTGCGACTCAGAGCCCTGCAAGGCACATGCAGCCGGCTATACCCTGTATAGATACCTACTCCGTGCACACTTAGCCAATGGTACTCTGATGTACAGGGTGCGATGCATATCTGCCCAGAAGCCTCTTGTCCACTCTGGAGATAGCTACTCCCTCTGTTGGGGGATGGATATGTTTCAAACAGACTTCATGTCATGTATAGCTACTTTTATATGCGGTGCATGTGTAGGCAGTTACATAGGGATCAGATGGAACAAATGTGCTGTCATTATTCAGGTGTCGATCCACCTTGTTATTTGAAACAGATACATCTCAGTGGCTGGAGTCACATTAGCTAGCTGTCTGGCCTGCGTTTCAGATCTCTCATGTCATGCATTGACACAAGCTACACCATACACCGGCTTCTTAAGCGGGTTCAGGAATCAAACTCTGGTCATCACACGCTCTTTGCGGGTGGTTAGGATTCTCTCAACTTGAGATAACATTGGGTCATTTGGAAGCGGGATCTCAACGTAGAAACTGCCTTCAACGAAACTTCACGTGGCAACTATTTATAACGATTCTCTTGATTAATGATTGTCTGGAGCTCCATAATTGCCCACCGTGGGGGATCGACAGCTGTGGAGGGGTAGGTGGCCTTGAGTGTGTAGAAAGCTGTAGAGGGCATGCACCATTCCTCATGGTCTCTGCTGCAGTTCCTGCCTCCGGTTTCCTGCCCCAGCTCCCTTTAGTGATGAACAGTGACCTGCAAGTGTAAGCTGAAATAAACCCCTTCCTTCCAAGTTGCCTTTGTTCATGGGGTTTATCAGACTCAAATAAAATTTAGTGTCAGAGACTGGGCTATTGCTGTGATAGGCCTGACCATGCTGTTTATTAGGAGGATTGAGGAAGGAGTTTGGAACTTTGGGCTAGAAAAAGCCATTGGGTGTGCAGTGCTGTGTTAAGGATATTGACGTGTTCCTGTTCCCAGAAAGCTCCTATGTCAGAGAGCAAAATCTATGACTCTTTCCCATGCTGACTCCATGGTAAACCAGCAAGCTCTGCGCGCTTAAGTAGGGACCTATGTCATTGCCCGCATAGACACAATCGCCGCTCCCAAGGGAAGGCTGGGATGAAGACACATTCCCCAATGTCTAGGCTACGTGCCTCAGGAAGAAGGCCGTGAAGTTAGCCCTCTAGGGCAGAGCTACTTCAGGAAGGATGAGGTTTGGTGTCATGAGCCTTAAAAAGTGGGATATTTAGCAACAGCATGACCGGTTCGGTGTGTTATCGATGAGCCCTCTACTTCAGCCTGAGAGACTCTCAAGCCAGTCTCTTAGGACTTCCATTCAGGAGAAAGAGTGACACCTGCACGCTCTAGCCAGGACTGAAGACTGTGTATCACAAAGGGAAAGAAAACGAAGAGAAAGAAGGAAGGAAGAAGGAGCCAACAGACTGGATTTGGAAACAATAGGATCTTACTTTCCACCTTTGCTGTTGAAGACCCCCGCCTGGGAGCAAGGGAATGTTCTGTGAACCTTGTACCGCTGCTGTTACCACAGCAGCCCTGCTGGCAGCCACCCCAAGACAATTTCTAGAGAGTTAAAAACATGGAAGGGGCACTAACAGAGAGCCAGAGCAGACTGGGGGTGAGCCAAGCTTTCCTTGGGATGCCATGCCCCCCCTGCGGTTTCTGTTTATTGGGAGAAGCTGAAATGGAGAGATGAGTCCTCTGGACCCTGTACGTGTGGGAGCCTCCTCCCTCCTCTTCCCTCTTCTAGCTACAAGGCAGCCTGGAATGTTCCTCTGGCCTTGTAAGGACACACACTGCCACCACCCTTCCAGTCCAATCCTCCAGAACAGGGGCTACTAGTCATCATTTTTAAAAAGTTTTTATTTTGTTGTTTTAATCATGTGTATGCATGCCTGACTCTTTGTGGATGTGTGCACCTGAATGCAGACACTCACAGGAGCCGAAGGTATCGGTGTGGGGCTGAAGCTGTGGGTGTTTGTGAGTCACCTGATGTGGGTGCTGGGAACTGAACTTGGGCCCTTTTCAAGACCAGTACACATTCTTAACCCCTGAGCTGTCTCTCCAGCCACCTGCTGAACATCTGTGTCACAGACAGGCATCCTGTTTTGTTTTGTTTCAGTGAAAAATATGGCTGACTTTTAGCATGGATAAAAACAGAGCCAGGAGTGGGTTGCATTTCAGCTGGGACCTGAAGAACTCTGAGTCAAGCCCTAACTAGACCCTTAAGGGTGGGTATGAGCTGGCCACAGTGAATTCTGTCTGAGAGCGTGGCATCTGAGGTCTCTTAGCACTGGCTGTGTGGCTGGAGGACCTGAGCCTACTGGTCTACCATGGAGTCAGGATTCTGACCTCTTGTGACTCCACTGCACCTGTCTCCTGGCCTGCTATGACACAACCGGGTCATACAGTATGGGGTGCTGTAAGTCGGGGAGGGGGACTCGGGGGTACAGGCACAGGGACAACTCTGCTGAATGAGTCCCTTTTCAGGGTCTGGCCTGAGAGTAGACATAGAGGAAAGAACCAGTAACCGTTGGTTTGACACCTGAGTGTCGTCACTGGAACCTTCTTGGACTGAACTTTCTCTGTGCCACGGTTTTGTATGTTTGGCATTTATTGTACCAATGAAATGGGTGAGAGCTAGTGGTAAAGCAGATGAACTCCTCTGTACCCAGAACTACCCAGCTGAGCCTAGCCACTCCCAGAGAAGGGAGGCAATCATAAAATAATTCTGTTAAAGACCTATACCCAAGGAGTATAGGTCTTACTATATAGTAATGGTCATTATACTATATAGTAATAGGTCATTACTATATGGTAATGATTGATTCTGATTACCAATTTAACAAGATCTAAAATCATGTTTGAGAGAGACACATCTGGGCATATCTGAGGGATTGTTTAGATGTAAGTTCATTGATATGGGAAGATTCATGGTGAATGTGGGCACCTCCACTCTTTGGGCTGGGGTCCTGAACTGCATACAAAAGAAGATGTGAGCTGTGCACAAGCTCTCACCATTCCCTGCTTGCTGACTGCGGATGAGATATGACCCTCTTGCTTCAAGTTCCAGCGGCCATGATGTCTTCGCCATCTTGTACTGTATCCACACAGACTGTGAACCTAAATACACTCTTTCGTCTTTAAGATTTTTTTTTTTTTATGTCACAGCCATGAGAAAAAAAATAAGCAATACAGGGAGCTTCCTTGGCTCTAACGTTGAAGTGAGGCTTACCACGTGTCGTGTGAGGCAGGTGGGAGCTGTGACTGTCACTCACAGCCAGTCGCATCATGCCACCTAAGCTCCTGTACCACATCGCTAGAGAGTTTGTTACCACATCACTGTGGCACGATATTCTAGGAAGATCGATGTTCTTGTCTACCACCAAGCACCCGGGAGGCCTGTGACGCAAGACTTGAGCAATGCTAAGCTTGAAGCAGGTGGTAGAGATTCGTAGGGACCGCTTCTGGGAGCCTTGAGGAACTGGAGAGAGATGCTGGTACAGATCGTGGGTAGCAGATGCAGCAGAGCCATGCTCATGCTGGTAGGGGCTGCGAAAACACAGAGTATGTCAGACTTCAGTTCACAGGAAGAAAGCCAGAGTGGGAGGGGCGGAGGGCGGGGGCTGGGGTCACTGGGCAGGGCTCCAGGCAGCCTGGGAGCCAAGGGGCCTGGGCTGATGCAAAGGAGACCGCCCAAGCCGGAAGGCGCCAGTCTCCAGGGTGACACTGGTCTCAAAGAAAGAGGACAGAATGGGCTTTTGTATGCAGTAAAGGGGTTGGGGGAGGTTGTCCCAGGAGAGAGACAGTAGAGGAAGGAATGAAAGGGGCCATGAAACATGGCGGAGATGCCCCTTTGTAAGCTTGCTAGACAACAAATAACTTCGATTTTAGGCGGCCTAGACAAGGAGACGGCATGCTCTGAATAAGAACCTGACTGAAGGTGGGGGTGAGGTGGGGATTCGAAACCTGAGAAGACATGCCCAGTTCAGTGTGGTGAAGGCCTTGCTGCATCTGTCTGATGGAGTTTATTGATGAGCCAAGCGGTTCGGTTCCCACAGCAGAGACTTGTCCCTTCTCCTCAAGGGCCAAGAGGACAGCAGTGTCAAATGGAAGAATGAACAGACAGACGTGGGGTGTGGTCTCCAGGGCCTCAGTTATACCTTCACAATAGATCCCCAGGCTGGGTACTCTATTCCCATGTGGGTGTAAGCCTGGCCAGGAACAAGTGTCAGCTGCTCAGCCCTCTGCCCATACTTGGCCACATGCATGTGCCCATGCTTCAGGGTTGGGTCCGGAGGAGGACAAAGACATTCTGATGGCTTGAAAGCATGAATGAGGTCATCTTGTGAAAGAAAAAGGCTGCACCTGGGGTCTGTGCATGTTAGCCCTCACACAAGGCCTTCTAGCTGAAAAGGAGGACAGAGGGGGCTTGTGCAAATTCTGAGGGGGCTGTGAAAATCTCTGTGACGTCACACGGTCAAGCTCAGATGAGGCTGGTGATGTGTGGAGTCGGCCTCTGTGGAATGGGGCTCCCTAGTCCTGTCTCCTATGTTTGCAGGGACTGAGCACTTCCCTGCAAACAGCAGGCCCTCCTGGAAGGGGGCCTTGGTAAGAAATGGGATGCAAACCCCTGCAAGATTCTCCCCATCATGTCTGCTTCTGTGTTCACCACACCCCCAACATGATGTGACCCCAATCACCCTATCTGAACATTCCCCAGGTCCAAATGGCCAGCAAGACGGACACTGGGCCCCTGTGTCTGGGAGTCAGGCCAAGGCTTCTCTTAGCAACAGGGCATTCAAGGGCAAATTGTGCTCACAATTCAGGGCATGTGTGGCTGTTTGCCATGGAGACTGTGTGCCTATGTGAGGAACCTTTACAAAAAGGACATTGAGGGTGTGTGTGTTGTGTGTGTGTGACGTCCGACTGTGCATGATTCACCTCTGCTCACACACAAGATAGCAGCCCTTATACAGAACAAAGAGCTGAATGCAACCCAATCACAAATCAGCTGCCACTGGCATCAGGAAGGCAAGAGAAGAGCTAGGCGTTGCCGCACAGTGTGCATTTGTATTCCTGAGAACCAGTGTTTTCCCACAGAGAACTAGCAGTTTTCAAAGTCGGAAATAATAAAGCAGACACGTGCACATCTTCAAGAATCTCTTCTTATTTTGCAATGAAGAAATGAGCCAGGTGGGTGTGCTGTGGCTGCCAAGGATATCTTGGCCTTTTGCTGGTCTTGTGTGTGCAGGTCCATGTATGGCTATCCAGACATGCTGGCTGCAGGGTCTGCAGAGACAGGATTATGCAAACACTGGCCAGCCCAGTGACCATCTGATAGATATTTTCCCAGGGCCCCGGTATATATTGCCTACTGTAAACTAGACACAGATTGGGAGGAGCATAAGGCAGTTGGTGGTCCATTTTATAGATGAAGAAATGAGACTCAGAGGTCCCTCTCTCTTCAGCCTATGAATGACCTTGTCAGGCTTTTGAAGGCTCAACTGAGACTGAACAGCTAGAGAGAAAATGTCCAGAGTTCCTTGGCCCTACCTCCCAGCCTTTAAAAGTCAACCTTGTAGAACTCAAGAGAACAGAAAGACCCAACCAGTGTTTGTGTTCAACCTTACGTCCTTGTGGCCTTGGAGAAAGAGCAGCCTGGCAATGGACTTTTCATCTATGGCCAGTCCTTCAGAACATGCCCCCCAGAGGCTGAACCATAGAATAAATTTGAGTGAGTCAAGGAAAAGTTGAACCTCTTGATTGTCCTGAGGCCCCATCTTGGCCACTCTTCCCAAGAATTCTATCCTAATGCCTGGCGCCAAGGAATACTGTTTGATCTAAGTCCAGACAGACAGCCAGAATAAGACAGAGCCAAGACTTAAAGCACAGCTAGCATGCCCCCTAATGGCCATACTTGGTGCCAGAGATGGAGAAGAGGGAAAGCTAGTCTAACACTGAGTCACCAAGCAGAGACATCAACACTAGCTCAGTGAACTCAGGAGAATCCTGCATGACTCAATCCACAGATATCATCCAGAGGTGACAACAACGGGCCCCTACCCTAGCAGGAGAGGGTTTTCAGCCCCTGCACAGGCAGACTGCACAGCCAACTCAGAACATGGTAGCCTAAGTGGGAACATCCTCTTGTTCTTTGACACCAGCGCTCAACTATTCTCTGGGTAGGAAGGCCTATACCATCAATCTACCTGTTCCAGGCCTGTTCCAAGCTGGCTGCCGACAAGTTCCTACTAAGATGTTACCAGCTGGTCCAATACAATAAATAGTTCTTTCCTGTGGTGAGCTATAGTCCATGGGTTTTGGGACACAAGGGTTCCAGGCCACCTCATTCCAACAGCCTCCCTTCCCTTTCCTGCCCCATCCCGTCCCACCCCACCCCATCCTGCCCCCCTTCCACCCTCCCTCTCTTTTCTTCCCAACATATCCCCAGTTAAAATCCTAAATACTGAATTCCTTCCTCCATCCTTCCCCAAGTTCAGTGAAAGGATGCAGTTCTTCCTGTTGAGATTGTATCTGAGGGGACCAATGACATCATCAATTGCATTAATTAGCCAGTTTCACACTTACAGATTCTTATTAAAAGATGTCTTTGTCTCTATTTCTATCTTTATCTCTGCCTCTATGTTGCTCTGTCTCTCTGTGTGTCTCTCTTTCTCTCTCTATCTCTCTTTAGGTTAGGGACAGCCAGGGCCCCTTCTCAGTACAGTGATTCCTCCTCCTCTGGAAATCATCACCCTTTTTTGAGCTGTGTGCTCCCTTCTATGAACGTACTCTGCGTTGTCAAGCAGAGAAGGAAAAAAAGATACTTGGCGTCCCTGTCTGGCTTTGATGAAGTTTCATTGCAACCAGTGGATAACTGGCTCTTTAGGACAGCAACCTGCAGTAGCAGGATTGTGCCCCTTGGCACAGCTATGTGGTTAGAGCAGCCTTGGCTATAGGGCTCATTCCAAGCAGCTCTGCCCTGACTCACTGGGTGATGGAAGTCAGCCATACTGAAGGGCAGTGTTGGGCATAGCCCCATGGTAGGTGTCAGGAATTGCCAAGGTTGTGTAGCCCTGTGCTCGTCAGCTCTCAGACTCTCATGCTAACCTGTTCTAGCCTGAATCCACAATAGTGCAAGAAACATGTGTATCACTGTGGTATCTGGACACGTGAAGCCCAGGGTTGGTAAGGCCACAGCGTCCCTGGTATCTAGGGGTGCCATGCTGTAGACAGAGCAGCCTGAGGAATCCTTTAGTGACTCCTACTTATGTATCCTGGAATTGCAACTCACACCACAGAAAATAATTTCAGGTCAGCCTGGTGGCATAGGTCTACCATTCCAGCTACTCTTGAGGATGGGATTGAATGATCAATTGTTCAAGACCTGTCTGGGAAACCTAGCATGATACCATCTTAAAATAAGCTATAAAAATGGCTGGAGATGTAACTCAGAAATCTAGAATGTGTGATGCCACAGGCTCACACAGCAATAGGAACACAGGAAAATAACTGACTAGCTAACACCAGGTTCCCGCAGGTTGTCTTTTTGTGTGTACATAAGGTTTAAGGCTAGCAGGAAACTTTTTAGCATACTGTCTCTCTTTGTTTGGAAGTTTTGGGTGCTTTCTCTTAACGGCCATTTCTTGAAAGATCACGTGAACAGCTTCCTTTCGACTTGATGACCTGGACTCTGAGATGCCCTGTGATGGTCAATCTTGATATCAACTTGACAGGATATAGAATCACCTGGGAGACAAACCTTTGGGTGTGTGTATGTGTAAGGGTGTTTCCACAGAGATAGAGCCAAGGTGGGCAGAGCCACCTGGGTCTCTACTCAGTCTCTTAGGGGTATGGATGGTGCTTCCTCTTCCTGTTCCCATTTTCCTGTGACACAAGAAGACAATGAGAGTAGGATCATGAGCTGAGGGAAAATCCCTGAGCCACTAGGCTTACGACTCTTTACAGACCATTTACACAGCAACTGTGTCTTCCACTGAGTACCACAGGCTCTTCTTGCTCATGCACTGCCCATTAGATGGAGCTCACATGAGGAAGAATCTCGTTCCCAGGCTTTCTCTGCCAACTGATCTCTTACATCTGCCAATATTTTTATGATTTATTTTTATTTCATATGAATTGATATTCTGCCTACATGTATGTCTATATGAGGGTGTCAGACCCTTTAGAGTTACAGACAGTTGTGAGCTGCCATGTGGATGCTGGGGATTGAACCCTGGTCCTCTGGAAGAACAGCCAGTGCTCTTCATTGCTAAGCCATCTCTCCAGCCCTCATATGCAATCTTAATGTTGCTTGTGAAAGTCTCTTGTCTCCTGCCACAAGAGGTGGAAGCCAGAGTGTGTGTCCTGGTATGGCAGAGTAGTGGACTAGATGAGATCATGAAAAGACCTGTACAAACTGCCAAGCCACTGGGTCTTTACATACATGTAGTCTTATTGGGTGTTCTTGACAATTCATGCTCATGCAACTAACCCCTTTAAATTCAGTTTAATGATGATGGCTGTGGTGGTTTGAATGAGATGGCCCTCATAGGCTCATATATTTGAACGCTTAGTCACCAGGGAGTAGAACTATTTGAAAGGATTAAAAGGATTAGAGTGTGGTCTTGTTGGAAAAAGTGTGCCACTGGGGATGGGCTTTGAAGTTTCAGAAGCCCATGCCAGGTCCTATTACTCTCTCTCTCTCTCTCTCTCTCTCTCTCTCTCTCTCTCTCTCTCTGTCTGTCTCTCTCTCTGTCTCTCCCTCACTCTCTCCTTATCTCTGTCTGTCTGTCTCTCCCTTCCTCCTTCCCCCTCTCCCTCTCCCTCTCTCTATTTCTCTCTTTCTCTCTCCCTTCCTCCTTCCCCCTCTCTCCTTCTCCCTCTTCTCTTTTCTCTCTCTGTCTCTCTCTGCCTCTCTGTCTTTCTCTGTCTCTCTCCACTCACCATGATGATAATAGACTAAACTCCAAACTATAAGCCAGACCCCAGTTACATGCTTTCTTTCATAATAGTTGCCTTGGTCATTGTGTCTCTTCATAGCAATAAAACAATGACTAAGACAATGATGTAGTCAGCTGTTAGAGAACTTGCCTAACGCTGGAATCACTCCATATTACATAAAGCAGCAGTCTTCAGGCTGTGCTCAATTCCGAGCAGCTCCGTTTTGCTACAACATTTGGCATCACTTTGGGTGTAAACATGAAGATGGAGTGATTACATCTTCAAGGACAAGTAAGTAATGCCAGCTGTCCACTCTCTAAGCACAAGTGGATCAATGACTTGTTCCTAAAAGTAATAAGAGAGGCTCCCTAGAAACTTATGACAATAGATTGGAACTTGTATGACTGAGTCTTTTGTCAACTTGACACAAACTGGTGTCACCTGGGAAAGGGGCACCTAAGTTGAGAAAACGCCTCCACAGATGGCCAGTGATGCTGATGTTGAGTGACCACCACTGTGGGCAGCACCTCCTGTGGCCTGGTGCTATAAAACAGCATGGACATTGAGCTACACTGCTTATGTTTGTCGTTGCTTCCAGGCTCCTGTTGGAGCAGCCTAACACTCCTTGGGATGGGCTTAACCATGTGACTAGCAGAAGCACTTTCATGGCCTGTTGTTCTGTTCCAGCATTGTTTGATCACAGCCAAATAACTAGGATGGGCTTAAGCACTGGGCATATCACTTCCGTCCAGCCTCAGAACTTATTGAGTCATAGCAGCTGAGAGTGTGCCGCAACACTACCTGGACTCCTAACAACGCAATGATGTTGTCCCACATAAATGGTGACATCTCATACTGCTAAGGGATGTGCCCACCTGCATGGGACTTTCCACACTACAAAGTGATGTCCTATACTACAATGTGTGCACACTCCCACACTGCAATGGTGATGTCCCACACCCCAACTGCAATGGTGATGTCCCACACTCAAAGGTGATGTCCAATCACAATGGTGATGCCCACACTGCAATGGGTGTCCCACACTGCAATGTGTGAGATGTGCTCCCACACTGCAATGGTGTGTGATTTCCCACACTGCAAGTAGGTGATTTCTCACACTGCAAAGGTGATGTCCCCTTCCAATCTGTCATCTGACATTCTGAGTATGCATCAAGGGACTGATAGGGGGAGAACTCTTGACTGTCCCAACTTGACTCCTGTGGCAGCTATAGCCTATTTGAATTGCTGTCTGTCTATCCACTGTTCATCTGTCTGGACCGGGACCTCCACACTGCCTTTGCTGTTGGACTAAAGCCTGAGGCTCGACTTGACTCTTTAGCTTGACTTTGTGTGTGTGTGTGATGTGTGTGTGTGTGTGTGTGTGTGGTCTGTGTCGTGTGTCTGTGTGTGTATGTGTGTGTGTCTCTGTGTGTGTGTGTATGTGTGTGTGTGTATGTGTTGTGTGTATGTGTGTGTGTGTATGGTATGCCTTCTGCTTCCAATAAGGCTTTTTAAAGGTCAGACTCTACTGAGGCCTCTTTAGTGTTTTTGTAGCCATTCTAAAATGGCTACATAGAAATGTAATTATTACATGATGTGTAATGTGTGATCTAAGAGTTAATGTTAGTAATTAAGACTGGAGGGAAGAACCGGTGTTTGCCTTGGCCATCTAGCAAGGGAAATTGCAACTTCTTGGCAATTTGCAGCTGATTAAATTGATGTAGTTTGTAATATATTATTTTGTAATTAAATAACTCCATTGTACAAAGACACAGATGTATCTATGTCTCTGACAAAGGATGCTCCTAACCCTGAGTGCAGAGACAGAGATGCACCATGTGAATCTTGGGTATCAGGAGCAAAAAGAAGGCCCACCCTTCTTCCCAGGGACTCTACTCCTCTATTGGCTAATTTTTATGTTGCTGTGATGAAATGCCCTGATAAAAGCAGCTGAAGGGAGAAAAGGCTGATCCCGGCTCAGAGGTTCATAGGTTCAGTCTATCATGGCAGAGGAGGAAGGCCTGGAGCAAGAAGCCAACTGATTACATTGCACCCACAATTGGGAAGCAGAGTGAACAGGAAATGGCTGGGACCATAGAACCAGAAGGTCTGCTCCCAGTGACCCCGTTCCTCTGGTGAGGTGTCATACCTGCTCCCCACCCATCAAGGCTCCACAACCTTTTCATACAACATCCCCAGCTGGAGAACCACATGAGCCTGTGGGGACATTTCAATGCAAACCAACCTGATTAGCTGCTCACCCTTTCCTGCCTCTCATTCTCCTTCCCTTCCCTTTCTAGGCCCCAGCTTAGCCCACTGGTGTGTTTGTATTGGAATTCTTTAGAGAAACAAAACTAAAAGAATATAAAAGGGGATTAATTAAATTGACTTATATGCTACGGTCCAGGTAGTTCAACAATGTCTGTCTCTCCCAGGCGAGGCCAAGAACCCAGAAGTTGCTCAAACCAGAAAGCAAAATACCTCTGGTCTCAATATGGAACTGAAGCCTAGAAGATTCTTGGGAAGTCACTGGTCTTCCAAATTGGAAACCCAAAAGATCTGGTGTTAATTTCTGTCAGCATGATACAAAATAGAGTCATCTCTGAAGAGGGGCCATCAATTGAGAAATTGCCTCCATCTTCTTGGCCTATAGGGATAGTGGTGAGGCATTTTCTTGACTGCTAAATAATGAAGACAAGCTTATATACCTCTGTGGTTGCAAAGCTAGCTGAGCAGGTGCCGAGAGCAAGCCAGTAAGCAGCTTCCTCCATGATCTCTGCTTCATTTCCTGCCTTTGTCCCCATCAATGACCATAAGCCAAATGAACCCTGTGGTGATTTGAGCATGCTTGGCCCAGGGAGTGGCATTATTTACTCCTAATAGTGGCCTTGTTTGAGTGGGTGTGGCCTTGTTGGGGTGGGTGTGGCCTTTTTGAGTGGATGTGGCCTTGTTGGAGTGGGTGTGGCCTTGTTGGAGTGGGCATAGCCTTGTTGGAGTGGGTGTAGCCTTGTTGAAGGAAGTGTGTCACTGTGGGAGTGGGCTTTAAGACCTTCTTCCTAACTGCCTGGAAGCCGTCTTCTCCTAGTGGCCTTCAGATGAAGATGTAGAACTCTCAGCTCTTCCTGAATCAGGCCTGCCTGGATGCTGCCATGTTCCCACCTTGATGATAATGGACTGAATCTCTGAACCTGTAAGTCAGCCCCAATTAAATGTTGGCCTTATAAAGTTGCCTTGGTCATGGTTTTGTTCACAGCAATGAAACCCTAACTAAGACAGAAGTAGATGCCAGGGACTGGGGTATTGCTCTGATAGGCCTAAGCATGCTTTTGTTTGGAGGACTGTGGATTTGGGACTTTGGAAATCAGTGGAATGATTTAAGTGGGGCTTAATGGGCCATCCTATTAGGAATATGGAAGACACTATTGGTGCTGAGGGTGATTGGAACTGTGTAGACCTGACCCAAGAGATTTTAATGAAGGAAGAATTTCAGTGTGTGGCCTAGAGACTGCTTTTGTGGTATTTTGATGAGTGATGTGACTGGTTTTTGCCCTTGTCTGAAGAGTCTGCCTGAGGCTAAGGCAAAAAAGATTTATATTCATTGCATTTACATAGAAAGTCTCAAAAAAGCCCAGCAGAGACTTTGTTCTATGGTTTAGTCTCATGAAGAACATTTTGATCAAGTGTAGCAAGGAAAAGTACAAAATGTTTGGTTCAAAAACTAAATGGGCACCAAGAAATAGAGTCGAGCTGAATTTCATGTTCATGGATGTTAGATGGATTAAGAGAGTAGTGACCTTGGGGCAAGATTCCACCCAGTTAAGCTTATTGTATATGAATTTGCAGTTGAACACCGAATAGTTATAGCATGTTAGGCATTATTACCTGGTTATTGTTTTCATTTAGACCTTTAATCTGGAAAGAGCTACAATCCAGACATGGAGGGCACAGGTGTGATCCGGAGGGCACAGGTGTGATCCGGATCTTGAGGCTGGAAGACACAGGCTTTTGATTTGGATCTTGAGGAACAATGACTATGAATGAAAAGCTTTGGTACAGGCACGATGGTACACACCTTTAGTCCCAAGAGACAAAGGCAAGCAGATCTCTGAGTTCAAGGCCAACCTGGGACAAAGCAAGTTCTAGGTGAAGAAAAGCTTAAGTCCAGGCAGGGTGGTTCATGCCTTTAATGCCAGAAATCAGGAGACAGAGCCATGTAGATCTCTTGAGTTCAAGGTCAACTTACAGAGCAAGTTCCAGGACAGCCAAGCTCAGGCACTGAGGATGTAATAGAACAAGAGGGCCCTGTTCCAGCCCCAGCAAGCAGCAGAACATGGCAGCTTCAGCCATGTGGCCAAAGCAAAAAGTTGTTGCTTTAGTCAACTAAGCAGAAAGGAACTAGACATCAGACACGGAGATGCAGAGTTTGGAGTTGGTCCAGCTGGTTTTTGGTCTTGCTTATGTCCAGGATTTCCTCGACATGAAGTTTTGGAATGGTAATGTATCTCCTGTGATGTTGGAGGCAGGTGATCTGCTTTTTGATTTTGATTTCATAGTGGATTATAGTTAAGTGATTCGATGAATCTCAGAAGAGACTTTGAACTTTTAACACTGTTGAGACTGCTATAGACTATGGGGAGTTTTGAAGTTGGACTAAATGTACGTTGCATGAAGCTATGACTAAGTATGAACCTCATAGACTCATATGTTTGAATATGCCTATGGGGGCCAGGAAGTGGCATGTGGTGGTTTCAATAAGTTTGACCCAGGGAGTTGCACTATTAGGAGGTGTGGCCTTGTTGGAGTAGGTGTGACCTGTTGGGTAGTGGACCTTGTCGGATAGTACATGTGGATGAGTGTCACTATTGGGGTGGACTGTGAGACCCTCCTCCTAGCTGCCTAGAAGACATTCCTCTCCTTTTTGCCTTTGGAACAAGATGTAGAACTCTCTGCTCCTGCAGCACAATGCCTACCTGGATGCTGCCCTGCTCCACCTTGATGATAATGGACTGAACCTCAGAACCTGTAAGCCAGCCCCAATTAAATGTCATCCTTTATAAGAGTTGCTTTGGTCATGGTGTTTTTTTTATAGCAATGGAAACCCTAATAAGACAAAACCTTTTCTCCCTATGTTGGTTTTGATCAGGTTTGACAGCAGCAAAAATCAAACTAGAACAGCTAAGCTCTGCTCTTAGCAAAGGAATCATGCTGCAGCAGGAGTAGCATCAACAGGCTAGATCAACTTGCCAGCAAGAGGGAAGGCAAGCAGGCAAAAGAAAGAGCTTCCTTCTTCCACATCTTTTCATCTGGCCTGTCACTAGAAGATGACACCATTGGTTAGTGCAAGTCTTCCAAGGACAAGAAAATCTCTCACCCATGTGCTCAGCCATGCCTTGATTCCAGATCCAATCAAGATGACAAGTTTAACCATCACAGAGTGTGCAAACTGAGAGTTGCTAATCAGGTATGATCATATCCTGGTAGATCCCACTTAGATCTAATTTTACCCATGATAGTTCCTGTTGATTTTTTAATATATATGGAGGCAAGCCGAGATAGCTGCCACCAATGTGAACACAGATAAAAGCCAGTTTGTTACATGTCTGAATGCAAGTGTGACAGTATGTGCTCTTCACGGAGATTGTGGGGTGGTGTGTGTGTATGTGTATGTGTGTGTGTGTGTGTGTGTGTGTGTGTGTGTGGAGAGAGAGAGAGAGAGAGAGAGAGAGAGAGAGAGAGAGAGAGTTGGGTTGTGTGTATGGTGTTCGTGGTGCATTGTAGTATGTATATGTGTATTTGATGTGTACACTACATTGTATGGTGTGTGTATGTGCGTATGTGTGGTATGTGTATGATGTGTGGGTGTGCTATATATGATCTGTGGGGTTAATGTAATGTAGGTATGGTATGTGTGATATACGGAAATGTGTGCACGTGTGTGTGTGTGTGTGTGTGTGTGTGTGTGTGTGTTTGTGTATGTATGTTATGTTTATGTTATGTGTTTTTGTTCTCATGAGTAAGCCCAAGGACTGGAGGGGAGAGTGAAAGAATCCATGTTTACAGCATCTAAGGAAACCCCACTGTGCGTCATCAGGCTTGGCTTTGGCAGCTCACAAGTACCCTCTTACCACTCACCCTTGCTTGATTTGGTGAGTCTGCCTCCACCAGTGGAGATGGCAAAGCCTCCCTGGGCTGGGAGCCAGGGCAGGTGGAGGTGGGTGTGTCTGGATGTGGCTGAGCCCTGGCTATCATGCCTGTAACTCCTTCCCTTAGATCCTGCCTAGACCTGTTCTTGGCATTGAAGGGAGCCTGGGATTCTACTCACCTTCAAGATTCAAACATGGCTCCCAGAAGCTGTTTGCCTACCATGAAACACTCACCAAGAGGAGATTTGGGCAGAAGGGCTATCATTCCAAATATCTCTATGTATTCCCAACCCCTAAGACCTGTTAGAGACCTTTATCCGTGAGTTCTTGAAAGACAAGAGGTCCCTCAGATATGAAAGGAGAATGGAACACTCTGTTCCTTGTATGTCTCTTTACCATGTGCCCTCAAGCAGTCACCTAAACTCTCTTCATCCCTAAAACCAGGTGAAAGAGCCTCCCATGGTTAATAGTTGAGAGGATTAAATGAGGAGAGTAGGCATCTGGCAAGGTGTCTGCCACAAGTAATTTCTACTCGGTGACAGTTCATATTGATTGACAGTTTGAGTGGATATAGGAAAGAAACCTCTAAGCACGTTTGTGAGGGAATTCATGGATTGTGAGCCACAGGGTTACATGGTCTGGGGTCTTAGACTGAATAAAAGGGAGGGTGAGCTGAGCACTCATGATCCTGTCACTGTGATGTAGTGTGCCTGCTGCCTCATGGTGCTGCTACTGTGACTTCCTGTCATGATGCACTATACTCTCAAAGTGTGAGCTGGAATAAATACTTCTGTGTTGGTTCAGGTCGGTATTTGATCACAATAAAGGAAAGTGTAAATGATTGTTCTTTTCACTGGAATGTGGAGCTCTGTGGTAAGGTGAAGCCAGCCCTTTGGCTGGAAAGTAGACAGGAGATTTTGCACAGGGGTTCCAATTTCTCCACAATCTCACCAACACTATTCATTTTCTTTCCTTCCCTTTCCTTTCCTTCTTTGTGTGTGTGTGTGTGCACATATGTGTGTGTGTACATGCATGCCTGTGTATGTGTGCAGAAATGTGTGTGTGTGCCTGTGTCTGTGTGTCTGTGTTGTGTGCATGGGCACACACACATGCCTGTGTATGTTGTTGATATTAGGCGCAGCAGCTTGGAACGGATGACTCCAGGTCAGAGGATTCCACGAGGGGAAGTTTATTTAGGGGAGGGAAGAGAGCGAGAGGAGAGAGAGCAGAGAGGGAGAGCAGAAAGAGGTGGAGGCCGGCCATGACCACGTGGAGAGAGGGAGAAGGGAAGGAGGAAAGGGGCAGAGAGAACCTGCAGGTGAGGGTCACAGGAGCAAGAGGAAGAGGAGGGGCCAGACAGCCCCTTTTATAACTGTAGAGTGGGGCATACCTGGCCGTTGCCAGGTAACTATGGGGTGGAGTTTGACAGAATACTAACATATGTGCCTCTGTGTGTGTGTGTGTGTGTGTGTGTGTGTGTGTGTGTGTGTGTGTCCTAATTGTATCCATCCCCCTGGTTGTGAGGCAGTACACTATTTTAGAAGCTTCAGTCTCTAGTTGATAAATGGCATTGATCGCTTTTTTGTGTACTTCAGATATTTTGACACCTACTTAGGAGATGTGTCTGTTTTCTTTTCTTGCTTTTCAGCTGTTTATTTCTTTGCTTGTTTTTGGATGGTGTTGCGATTTTATTGTCAAGTTGTGAGAGTTTGGGAAGTCTGTACTCTAAAGGCATAACACACAGCAGACATCTCGGCTGCAAATGTTCCCTCCTCTTCAGTGGGTTGCTTTTCACTATATCAGGTGACTAAGTTAAAACATTAATGTTTTCATTTTGATGAAGCTCAGCTCATCTAATATTTCTTTTGTTGTCTGTGCTTTTGGGATCATGGCTGAGAAATGATCGTTAAGCCAAGTATCATGTAATTTCTACTGTATTTCTTTCTAGGCATAAATTAAGTGACTTATATTTAGATAATGAGTTGTTTTTTTGTTTTGTTTTGTTTTTTATGTCCTTTCTCCCATTTGCCATTGTCCTTATCGTATTCTCCCGCATGTGTCCCTGGCTTTGTACTTACATGACTGCAACGTCCCCAGGACTCTTTGGGACTGCAATGCACCTCCTCAGAGGTCATACTTTGCACCCAGTCTTTACAGACCTGCTGAACTTAGGCCCCATAAGTCTAGAAACTAAGAGGGATGGTGGGCATGTTTGTTACTTTCTTCATTGCTGTGATAAAATGCCCCCAGCTAGAGAGAACTAAGAGCAAGTGTTTCTCTCGGCTCACAGAGAACTCTGTCGTGGCAGGGAGATGTGAATGTGAAGCAGCTGGTCCCAGCCAATCAGGAGAGAGCTGGGAACCTTCCGACCCTGTTAGCTTTCTCCTCTTAGTCATTCTGTTTACTCATGGATTGCTTACTGTTAAACTGAATCTTTCTATCTCTATAATCATAATCTAGGGACTCCCTCACAGGTGAACCTAGAGGCTAGCCTTATGTAAATACCCCCTCACAGGTGTGCTCCTAGGTGATTCTAAGTCCTACCAAGTTGACAATATTAACTGTCACGCTGAGCATGGGTCTTGAAGACAATCAAGTTATTGTCTTGCATGACAACATGGGGAAGGTAGTACCTAGTTCTTGAAGCAGCTAACCCCCTCAGATGGCATGAAAAACCCACTGCCTCTGGGGAGGTGACACTCAGTGCTCAAACCTCCTCTCAGGGGCTGTTTCATGGAAGAACAAGCAAAGCTTCTAGGAGCCATGTTTGAACCTTGAAGGTGGGTAGAATCCCAGTCTCTCTGTCTCCCTCTCTCTCTCTCTCTGTCTCTCTGTCTCTCTCTCTGTCTCTCTCTGTGTCTCTCTCTCTCTCTCTCTCTCTCTCTCTCTCTTCTCTGCAGAGAACATATCTAAGCAGGATCTAATGGAAGGAGCCACAGGTATGGCAGTCAGCCAGGGCGTGGCCACATCCAGAGACACCACATCCACTTGCCCCAGCTCCCAGCTGTAAATGCTTTGTCATCTGCACTGGTGAAGGCAGGCCCACACCAAACCAAGCAAGGGTGGATAGTGAGAGGATCCCTGTGAACTGCCACAGTCAAGTCTGAGGACACACAGTAGGGCTTCCTTGGGGCTCATCCATTCTGCTAAGCTAGTTGGTCATCCAATAGTTCTTGGGAGGCAAGTCTTTCTCTTTCTCATCTCCCCTAGGTCTAAATCCCAGTTCTCCTGGTTGCCTGCCAGGCACTTTACCAAGCAAGCCACCTCCCATGTTAACCTATTTTCTGTGTCTTGAGAAAGAGCTGATCCTCTCTGTCTTCATTACTAAGTAATGAAGATTAATCTCCAGTTTTTCTCCTAAGGGTTTTGTGGATTTTTAGCTTTGATGTGTATCATTAATCTAGAGTTAATATTTTTGCACATGGTGTAAGATGGAAGATTCAAATTTATTCATTTCAGCATGGACATCAAGCTGTCTCCATGTGAATTGTTGGAGAAATTGAATAGTCTTGTTCCTCTCATTGAAAGACATTTGACCATAGTCATAAGAGTTTTTACTCAGGAATCTTGGTTTATTTCACTGATCTACATGTCTTGCTTCTATCAAGCCTAAGAAGTGATTTTTTTGGTAATTTTACTGAATATAAAGATCACATAGGGTAATATGGCTTCTAGACACTAAGTCTTCCAATCCACGAGAGTGAATTGCTACCATTTGTTCAATATTCTCATGTATTTATAACAGTATTTTATAGTTTATAATGCATATATCTTTTACCTCCTTACACGTGAGAGAGACACTGTCCTGGCTCTCATTGTATTATTACCTTAACTTTTTTGCGTGTTGAAATGTTGATTTAAAACTAGAAATAAACCAAACATCAAAGAAAGTGCAAGTGCTACTTAGCTTCAACCGTCAACTTGACATAACCTAAAACCCTTTGAGGGATCTTCAACTGAGAGTTTGACTCCATCAGATTAGGCTGTGGACATGCTTATGAGGCATTTTCTTGATGGCTTGTTGGTGTAGGGGTATCTAGCTCACTGTGGGCAGTACATCCCTAGACAGGGGTCCTAGGCTGAATTAGAATGATATCTAAGCAGAGTTAGGAAGCAAGCCAGTAAGCAGCACTTCTCCATGATTTCTGCTTTAGTTTCTTTCTGACCTCATGACCTCTGTTGGAAGTATAACTCAAATAAATTATTTCCTTCCCTGAGTTACTTTTGGTCAGAAAATTTTATCCCAGTGACAAAGAGAAAACTACTACAGAAATTACTACCAGAAGTGGGGTCTGTTGCAGCAACAAACCTGATCATGTTTTTAATCTTTTGAAAGGTTGTGGATGTGTTTGAAACTTTGAGCAGGAAAAGATGTTGAGTGTTCAAGCTTACTTGGATGTTCTACTGGGAGTTAAGAAGATAATGATGATGTGAGAAATACAGAGAACATAGGTGTGACTTGTGACATTTAAGAGAAAAGTAAATACTCAATCCTTAAAGTATTTGAATTAGAAATCTCTGGTTGAGTTGAGCATGGTGGTGCACACCTTGAACTCCAGTACTTGGGAGATGCAGGATGTCTGTGAGTTTAAGACCAACCTGGTCTATACAACATGGTTCAAGCCAGCCAAGGCTACACAGTGAGACCCTACCACAAAATAAATAAATAAGTAAATAGATAAATTTAAAAATGTAAAAAAAAAAAAATCCATGATTGCTTGTTATCTTGGGGCTGAAAAAACCCGTGTTATTATTAAGAGATCAGTATCACTGAAGCAAAATATTGAGAAATAAAGATAAAACCTTAGTTTTAGGGAAAACTCCAAGATATTGGAGATACCACAAGCCTAGGAGGTCTGCAAAGGACAGCAGTGGGTGTGCAGTGGAAGAGATTTTGAAATTCCAAAGGATGAATTTTAAAAAAAATATTATAGAAGTTTTAAAGCTAAAAATGTTTTATACTGTGATATTAATATAAAGTCTTGGGATAAACAGCAAAGGAAAGGCTGTGCTTTAGTAGTGATGTGTTTATGTGTCAAATTGACAAGGAGTCAATTTTTCTGGTTGGTTTAGTAATCTCAGCACTTGGGAGATAGAGGCAGGAAGATCAGGAACTCAAGGTCATACTGAAGTACACAAGAAGTTTGAGGCTAGCCTGGTCTACATGAACCTGCGTGTGACACTATCCCCAGGGAGAAGTGAATAACTATCTACTCACCCCAGATAGATAATTAAAAAAGAACAAAGTAATGATTCCATAAACTCCAACTTGGTGAATCAAGGAGTTTATTGGGTTTGCTTAAAGGATTATGAATGAGAACAGAAATGACTCAAAGACAACATCACTGAAGTCCACCCTGCATGAGCGACAGCTCATGACAGCTGGAAGCCTGGGGTTCACACCACATCTTGCAGTTAGTTCCAAGGTCAGAGAGCCCTTCAGCTGTTCTTGCTGCTTATATAACCCTGGGGAGGGAAAGGACTTCCTGAATATGGCTCCAGAGGAATGCTCTGAACACTTCCAGAATAAGGATGCTGCATGTGGTGGCACCTGTGGTTTGAGCTCTGGCGGCCCTTTTGGAGGACACTGGAAGTGGAGAGCTGTCCCATGGTTCACAGTGAGGGTGTTCCTTCTATGTTTTCTATCACTCTATGGTAAGATCGTTATGTCTATCTGTCTGCTTAACAGCTGAGATAGGGCTTTTTGTACACACACATACACACATATACATACACATACACACACATACACACACATACCACACATACTTATACACGTATACACACATATATACACATACATACATACATACATACAACACAGATACATATACATACACACACATAACACACATACATATATACATGTATATACACACATGTTGAAGTAATTATTTGGCCCAGCCACCATGTTTCTCGGTTGGAGGCCAAGTGCACACTGCAGCTAGAACCAGCCGCCAGAAACACCAGCCCTGGCACCCACTAGGTGCCAGCATGAGAGATGGCTCTGCCAATCTTCCACTCTGTCTTCACAAGACAGGGCATTGCCCAGACCATTCTGCCATCCATGCAGGCCCAGTAAGAGAATGAGACTCTAATTATTATAGATTAATCAAAGGCTTTATATGTTTGATAATGATTAATAACAAGATGCCCATACAAAGAGAGTTGTATCCCAATTAGCTAACCTAATTATAAGTTTATAAGTTGTTCCCCACGAGTGCTCTCTATACCTGTGTGGTTCTCCATCCTCCTACATCTCTGCCCTCTCTTGCTCCTCCTCTTCCTTTTTTCTCTTCCTCTCCTAACTCCTCCCACCTAGCTCCTCCTACCATCATTTACACACACATACTACATACATACACACAACACATCACACTACACATCCACCATGCACACACCATACACATAACACACATACATATACACATACATATACATGCATACATAAACATGTATATGCATATACACACAAACACAATACACACAATACACTACTATATTGCATACATATACATGCATATACATATACACACAACACATACACACACAACACACATACATACACACATACACATGTATACACACATACACACACAGATACACACACATATATACATACACATACATACAATACATTATACACACATAACACACACATACACACACATATATACATACACATACATACACACATACATACTACATACATCATGCACACAGAGATACACACAAATATATATACATACACACACATGCAGATACATACACACACATACATACATACATTCACACAGAGATACAGACAAATATATATACATACACACACATACAGATACATACACACACACATCATACATTCTTTGTTTTTTTTTTTTTGAAGCAGGGTCTCTCATAGCCCAGGCTAGCCTCAGACTCTATGTAGCTGAGTGTGACTTGATGACTTTGCACTTCTATCATGCCACCTCACCTCCTAGGTTCTTGGCTTAGAGGCCCGTCCACACCACACCCAGCTCTGTGAGGTGCTGAATGGAGAGCCAACCTAAGGCTTCCCGAACAGTAGGCAAGCCTTCTGTCAACTGATCTATGTAAGGTGGGGCTTTTTTAAACTTGAAAGTCTGACAAGCACTTGACAGAGTGGTTAGCTGGGCTGTGTGAGCCATCTTGTCCTGGAGTGACACTCTTTCTTGAAGGGCTCCTTGGGCTGCACACGCTCCCCTAATCTTACCCTATGAATCAGTCCTTAGGCCTGCACTTGAATTGCTAGAGTCTAGGTTGTGGCTACACTACACAATGGTTCACTCTCCTATAAGATGTCGCAAGTTTTCCTCCTTCAGGCCACAAAACAGGAGAACATGTAAGCTCATGTTCTATGCAGTGAACTCATCCCAGTTAGGGCCAAAGAGGCCACAGAGAGCTGCATCTGGCCTTTCCCTCAACGCCCCATGTCACCTGATGTCACCGTCATTTCCACTGGGCTACAGCTCCTTCGTGTGGCTGTTTGCGGAATAGCATCGATTGATGACTTCCAGACTGAAGAGGCTCAGACTCAGCTGGGTATGTCTTACTCTCAGTCAGAGCTTACTGTTTACTGAGCCTAAGGGAGTGAACTACTTTAACCAACTAAGTTGTGTCACCTTAGTGTCTGTATCACCTTCAACTCAAACAGCCAACTGCCCTGTACTGAGGGCCTGCCACAGGCACAGACACCTTTGCTGGTGGTTAGAGTAACCTGGCCCAGGTACTCCCAGCCCTTGGAAAGATGTGTTACAGTCCTTGGTGACACAAAACAGGCAAAGAGAGAGGCCCTTTCTCTGATAATTCAGGTGCCAACTGAATCCTGATAGTGCTGTTTGCACAATGACTTTTGAGAGGCTGAGGTGTTTAAATGTGGAGACGTGCACAATCTTCCTGACTAGGTACTAAACTGCAGAAGATAAGATGAGCAAAGACTAGGAAGTGCTAGCTGGGACTTCAGGGACTATTCTGAGTCAGCTGAGGGCTGACTGGGGTTGCTAGAAAGGCCCCACAATTCTGATGTTTAGTGATAAGAACTATCGTGACACCCCTGAGCACTGGCTTTTATGCTCGGTGATCAGAGAGGGTTTCTGAGAACAGAAAAGGCCTGCTCTGCTCTTCACCGAAGGCAGAGTGGCATTTGATAGGCAGAGTGCAGGGTTCATCTACAGAACATGGTGATTGTCTGATTTGTGAAGTCCAGGGCTATACAGGCCATTCCACAGCTTTCCCCCACATCATTGATGGAGTTGGGACAGGAGGCCCCCTAGCCATCAGCTGTGACTCTGACAAGTACCTTGTGCCAGGTCAGGATATTCTGGTCCTGGAAAGGCAGCTGCAACAACCCTGGAAGAAAACAGGCTTTCTGAGCAGGTTGCTTGTCTCTGAGAGTCTTAGAGGAAGTTGTCTAAGAACCGAGACTTGAAGGGCTTGAAATAGGGCTCACTGTGAAGTGCTTGCCACACAAGCATGAGGAGCCAGTATGAACCCAGTGTGCCTTGCAGTCTTAGTGCTGAGGACGCAGTGACAGGAGGATTGTGGGGACTTCCTGGCCAGCTGGCCTACTAGCAAACTTCAGGTTCAGTGACAGACTTCAAACAGTAAGGCGGTCACACAAATGCTGAGATTTGACCTAGACACCCAGACACAGAAACAGACAGACAGACAGACACACACACACACACACACACACACACACACACACACGCATCACAGCCCTCCCTCTCCCGGCCCCCCGTAGCTCACACTCACAATAAATAATAAACACAAGAGTTTGTTCTGAATCCAAATGCTCACTCTCTTAAGATAATATGATGTGATATATATAGAAAAATGGAAACACAAATTGGTTTAGTTTTGGACAAAACTGGGGAGGGTGAGAAATATGAACCCATCTCTCTTCTCTGCAATAGTGTTTCCGACTTATCAGAAAGACAAACACACTTAGGGACAGGCCGGTCCTCCTTCTGGCACTGGAGCATAGGGTTTCCTGGAGGGATCCCATTTTGAGGAACAGGATAAGAAGAGGCATAAGGAGGCTCAGTCTGGGTCCTGGGGCCCTGAAAGGACTCATGGGAACATACGCTTTTCTGTGGGTCACATCTGTACTCAAGCCTGTGGCTAGAAGTAGGGAGTCAAGTGACCCTGTGATCAGAGATTAAGAACCTGAGTAGAAACACCAAGATTAATACATGAAAGAAGCCAGTCTGAAAAAACTAGAAGCTCTTCCTCACCCGGCAGTAGTTTGTATATGCTTGGCCCAGGGAGTGGCACTATTAAGAGGTGTGACCATATTGGAATAGGTGTAGTCTTGTTGGAGGAAGTGTGTCACTGTGAGGGTGGACTTTGAGACCCTCCTCCTAGCTGCCTGGAAGACAGTCCTCTCCTGTTTGCCTTTGAAACAAGATATAGAACTCTCAGCTCCTTCTTCTGCACCAGGTCTTCCAGCATGCTGCCACGCTTCCCGCCATAATGATAATGAACTAAACCTCTGAAACTGTAAGCCAGCCCCAATTGAATGCTGTCCTTTGTAAGAGTTGCTATGGTCACAGTATCTCTTCACAGCAATGGAAACCCTAACTAAGACACCCAGGTTCTTCTAAGAACATTGGATGCATGAAAAGGCCCTCAAAATTCAAGTAGAAGAGGGGACAGGTATGATAGGATGTTTCTGCTTGGTTGTCAGCGATCTAGTTCACTCTTGTTCTTGGAATGCCCTTCCTTTCTTAATAAGCTACCCCTGTTTTTATTTCTAATGGCTTTCTCTAAAATACTTTTATTAATGAAACTGGGAACCAAAAAGGAGAAGCCCTGTTTCCCTGGTAACAATCCTAGGTCCCCAGTCAATAGTCCAGTCTATTAAAATGCACACATCCTTTAGAAATTGTCTGTGACATTTACTTTGCCTTGGTATATTTCAGTAAGGATCACCTTGATCTTGATGGCTTCGATGGCATTTGTCTTCCTGTCAACCATGCTTTTATTATGACTGCTCGGATACCCAAGCCCCATGTTTTCCCTAAACCAAATCTTCAGGCTTTAGATCTCATGTACGATTCAGTTAAGCACGCACATACAATGTCTATGTGCCACGCACGGGTCTAACCCAGTTTATAAATGGCAGTTTGTGGAATACAGAGGTGGCCCAGAGAATGAGACATCATCTCAGCTAAGTTTCCTATTCCTGTGATAAAAACACAGTGACCAAAAGCAACCTGGGGAGAAAGGGGTTTTATTTCAGCCTGCAACTCTCAGATTCCACTCTATCGCTGAGGGAAGTCAGGGCGGGATGAAGCAGATGCTATGGAGGGATCCTGTTGGATGGCTTGCTCCTTATGGCTTGCTCAGTTTACCCTGGACCACTTGCCCATAGGCCAATCTGATGGAGGCATTTAATCATTGAGGTTCCCTCCTCCCAAATGACTCTATCTTACTTACATCAGGTTGACATAAAACTAACCAACACAGGCAAAAAAAAAAAATTTCAACTCATCCAAATTGTATGGTCAGAAGGGTTATACTTGGGACTCAACCTCATCTTGAAATAGTATACCCTCTACAGGCCTTCCCCCCGGTACAGAAATGGTGGGAGGTGCAGAGGTTACTCCTGTGACTTGTAAAAGAATCACGTAATCTGAGAGATGAAGCTATCTACATAGCCAGTGGGCTGGTTGAAGGGTGTGATTATCTGTGCAGAGGCCTTGCGGTTCTTTAGAATGCCTCCTTGCCATCTGCTACTTCTATTTCTTTAGGCCCATGCTGCGATCCTCACTATTTTAATTTTGGCCATTTTTTTTCTATTATATACAACCCAGAGGGCAGAGAAAGAAAAAAAAAACCAGGCCTGGATCATAATGGGTAGGAATATTGACATGGGGACTTCTTTAATGATGTCGCCAGCCCTTCCTCCCTCTGGAAGATCGTTCTGATTGTTCAGTTCATCTTTATCACACCCAGGGTGAGCATCCATCAGTCCTGTGGGACACGAAAGAACATTCGAATTCAGCGTGCACAGAAAAATGATGCTTGTCTAGCGAGGGGATTATCAACAGACGTTCCTGTGGTGGGCGGGGCAGGCTTACATTGAAGACTCTATCTGGATAACGGATCTATTAGAACTTTGTTAATAAGTGTGTTGTGAATCAGGAGTCAAATTGTCTTGAGCTATCATCCCTTTAATAACCATCCCTTTAACGACCATCTCTGTGTCTGACTTAGTGTTGTTCTGACTAGGAAGCAAAACCTTCGTGTATATTCTTAGCAGACCACCAGCTTCTACCAACTCGGAGTTAAAACCGCTATCTGATAGCATCTGAGGCTAATAACAGAGACTTCCTGCTGTACTGGAATCCATTTGCCTGATGTCCCCATCAATATATTTGAAAAACAAGTTGCTCATGACATTTTTGCTTTGTAACTAAAAAGTTTATAAACTACTTCTGTGTTAGAGCGTGTTACTTAGAACAATCTGTCATGTGTAACTGTCCTCTGAGGCAAGCAATAGTCATTGGGGGAGGTTAGCTGTTCCCCCTTGTAGAAGATCATCTAACTAAGTTGGTTGATAGTCTACACTTCCCCCCAACCCATTCCCCCTACACAGAGGCTCAGAGTAGAACATGAGATTCTTACCTGGGGACCCAGTTGCTCCCTACCTCCTGGTAACACTGCACATGGCCTAGGAGAGAGGTAGAGCATATGTAGGTGTGTGTGTTCATGTGTGTGCATGCATGTCAGGTAAGACCAAGGGCTTTGTCTCAGTTAGTATTTTACTGCTGTGAACAGACACTGTACCAAGGCAACTCTTCTAAAGACAACATTTAATTGAGGGCTGGCTTACAGGTTCAGAGGTTCAGTCCATTATCATCAAGGCAGGAACATGGCAGCATCCAGGCAGGCATGGTGCAGGAACTGAGAGTTCTACATCTTCATCTGAAGGCTGCTAGAAGACTGTCAGGTTGTACTTAAATTAGCACTCATGTGTAGCTTAGGAACAATTGAGTGTACTGTCTTGAGCACTTATGTCTCTAAAGCCCACACCCACAGTGACATACCTATCCAACAAGGCACACCTCCAAATAGGGCCACTTCCTGGGCCAAGCATATACAAACCATCATAGGCTCCATCTATGAGGCTGCAGAGAAGCCCTCTTGTCTGCTGGTAGAACTTTTTCAGTGCAGTTTTTGAGGGAGGAGTGACCCACTGCCATAAGGAATCCCTCATCTAGGCTCTGTAAGGAAGCCCAATAAATTCATTAGTTTGATGGTAAAGATATTCTTCTGAGCACAGAAGAATTTTAGGAGCATTGTTTTCAGGACCTAATACCTACTTGTGGTGCCAGCTACATATTATAGCAGCATTTCAGGGTCTGGGAAGATGGCTCAGCAGGTAAAAAACTCTGCCAATCTTGGAGTCCTGAGTTCAATCCCTGGAACTCTCATTAAAGAAATAGGGGACCTATTTGAACAAGTTATCCTCCAACTCCACATAAACACTGTAGCACATACATGCATACATATGATGAATAAATATAGAAAATGTTTAAAATTAAAGATAGTATTAAACTTTCTTTCCTTATATGTTTTCTATATTTTTTATTGGATATATGTTTTAATTCTGAGATTTGATATGAAAGGGATCTGAAAATAAATGATGTGAAAACATTTTTAATTGTGTATGTGTAGGATATGTATGTGATATAGTATGTTTAGTGTTCATGTATGTAGCTTATCTGTAGTGTATGTATATGACAGTTGTGTACAATATATGTGTGTTCTATGTATATTATACGTGTTAGTATATGTATATGTAGTATATATGTATGCTGTATGCATCTGTGCAGTGTCTGTGTAATATATGCATCTGTATCATGCGTGTACACAGTGTGTACAGTGTATATACATACATGTGTATATGCAGTGTGTGTGTGTGTGTGTGCATGCAGTGTATGTTCAATGAATGTGCATTGTATTTTGTTGCGTGTATGTGTAGTGTATGTGTGTGCCACGTATATGCAATGTATGGATGTGCAGTGTATGTGTCATATACGTGCGTGAAATGTATGTGTTGTATATGTATATGAATGTGCATATGGAGGCCAGAGGTTTATGCCATGTTATCCTCTATTGATTTCTGCCTTGTTATTATTTTTTGACACAGGGTCTCTTACTAAACATAGAGCTCAGTGATCCCTCAGCTTGATTGGCCAATGAGCTCAAAGGATCTGGCAGTCTCCACCCGCTCCCAGCACGAGGATTATTACATGCCACACTATGCCCAGATTTTATTTTAGATACTGTGAAACCAAGCTCAGATCCTTCTGCTTACACAGCAGGAGTTTTTACTGACCGAGCTATCTCCATAGAGCACCATGTTGCCAAGCTCTGAGTGAGTGTGTGTGTGTGTGTGGTGTGTGCATGTGTGTTTGCAACATGTATATATGCAATGTGTGTGTGCTGTGTATGCAGTGTGTGTGCTCGTGTGTGCACAGCATGTATATATGCAGTGTGTGTGCCTGTGTGTACATGTGTGTGTGCAGCATGTATATAGGCATTGTGTGTGTGTGTACAATGTATGCTTAGTGTGCAGAGAGCAGTACACGTGCAGAGTATGTGTGAGCAGAGTATATCACATAGAACTTTTTCGAATCTGAACTTAAAGGTTTTCTACTTTCAGTAATAGGTCCTGTAAGGTGTACTTCAACTTCCACTGAGAACTTAAAATTGTTTAAAATGAAGAATAAACAAAAAGAATAATAACAGTGAAGGGGCTGCCATAGAACATGGCATCTTAGGGTTTTACTGCTGTGCTATGACTAAGGCAACTCTTATAGAGGACAACATTTAATTGGGGCTGGCTTACAGGTTCAGAGGTACAGTCCATTATCATCAAGGCAGGAACATGGCAGCATCCAGGCAGGCATGGTGCAGGAGGAGCTGAGAGTTCTACATCTTCATCTGAAGGCTGCTAGCAGAATACTGACTTCCAAGCAGCTAGGATGAGGGTCTCATAGGCCACACCCACAGTGACACATCTACTCCAAAAGGCCACACCTTCTAATAGTGCCACTCCCTGGGTCGAGCATATACAAACCATCACACATGGATAGCCCCCAAACCAGGATGTTTCTACTCTATCGTAGCAGAAAAACAGTATATATTCAGTAAAACTCAGACTTGGTTGAGTTTTCACATCTTGGTGCCAAAATCTGCGATTATTTTTCTCTTTAATCTTTTCCTTGCTAGGGGTTGAGCAAGGGAGTTCCCATCAGTCAGGATAGGTGGGAGTTCCTGAGCCTGGGAACATGAACTTAGTCTGACCCTGCCAGCAAGGTGGAAAAGCCGTCCTTGAGATGTCTGGACTCAGACAACTGTTTTTTTTTTTCTTGGTTTCTCGAGACAGGGTTTCTCTTATAGCCCTGGCTGTCCTGGAACTCACTCTGTAGACCAGGCTGGCCTCGAACTCCGAAATCCGCCTGCCTCTGCCTCCCAAGTACTGGGATTAAAGGCGTGTGCCACCACCGCCCAGCAACTGTTTTCTTGCAACAGAAGCGTTCAACTATTGGGAAGTCCCCAGCTGCCCTAGGGCCAGGACCTTGAATTTAGTTTCTCCCTAGGATTAAATGGAGTCTGAAAACGAAGTGGTAATATTTAGAGTAAGTTTCTTTTGCGTGTTCCCAACACTAGCACAGCCAAAATGGTGAGACCCAGATTCAGTGAGACACTGATGAAAAGACTTAGTTAATTAATTAAAGTGGAGAAGCAGTTGAGGAAAACATCCTTATGTCAGCCTCTGACCTCTACAAATGTTTGCGAGATCAATTGCATTTACACATATATATCCACATGCATGTCCACAGATATATATGCATACATACATGCATACATAGACATACATGTGCACAAGCACACACACCTTTTTTTTTTTTTTCAAATCATGGGATGAAGCAGCTCAACAGGTTGTAGAATGTCCTTTCCACGTGACTCAGCTAGTCTAAACCTCTTCCAGGCAGCTCAACAGATTTCTGCTTCTTCAAGGCAAATCTGGTCTCAGAATAGTCTTTGTAGCTTGCCTCATCTGCTAGTCTCAACAGTCCTTATTACTCTTGGGAGGGAGGGGCCTAGTGAATCTGGTTAGTTTCAGGGACTTCCTGATGCTACTTTGAGTTGTTTGCCTTTTGACTGAAGTGTTCCCACCTCCTCCACCCCCTCAGGGTGGAATGTTTCAGTTTCGGAAGAAACTGTTACATAACAGAAGCGTTCATTTCCTAAGCCTGTTGGGGACAGATCTATCTCACTGTTAAGTCTTTATAAACTGGGATATCTTTTGAATTGTACAGACTTCAGCTTTAAACCACATTTTTTATTGGTTATTTTATTTATTTGCATTTCATATGTTGCCCCTCCCATCCCCCCACCCCATCCCAATCCCCCTTCCCCTTTGGTTCTAATGAAGTTGTTCCTCCACCCACCCACCCACTCCTGCCTCACGGCCTAGCATCCCCCTACTGGGAATCAAGCCTCCACAGGACCAAGGGCCTCCCTCCCACTGATGTCAGATAAGGCCATCCTCTGCTACATATGTATCTGGTGCCATATATACTCTTTGGTTGGTGGTTTAGTCTCTGGGAGCTCTGGGGAGTCCGGGTTAGTTGATATTGTTCTTCCTATGGGGTTGCAATCCCCTTCAGCTCCTTCAGTCCTTCCCCTAGCTCTTCCATTGGGATCCCAGGGCTCAGTCCCATATCTACATCTGTATTAGTCAGGTGCTGGCATTTTTCACTAGGGTGTGAGAATTGTTCAGTTTCTCTACCACTGTGTGGAAGTTTAATGAAAGGTTCCGGCACCTCACCTTGGAGAAGTCAGAAAGGAGACTTCTTTGCTGAGGGAAGTGGAGTAGGCACTGCCTGACCCCCCTCTTCTGCCCTACACTGACCTTACCCTGCACCGTACTCTGCACTGCTCTTGTTCCTAAGTTCAGGGCCCTTGTTCCCACCCTTCAAGAGGCTGCGAGGACCTCCTGTATGTTAGATTCCAGCCCAGAGGCTGTCCATGTGGTCCCGTCTGCAGCTGTCTCCCGACACCAAAGCTGACTTCATAATTCTCACTGAGACAGGGAAATGGCAGACACCCCACTGAGAGCCTGTCTGGGAGTCTATTATTCTTTCTTTCCTTAAAAGAGTCTAACAGGCTTCCTAGGTAACCAGACTCTAGGAAATTGACAGGCACCCTCATAGGACTCCGTGATCCTCATTTTTTCCCTTGTGGAAGTTTTCCATGCTCCCCTAAGCACTGGACCCCAAGCAATCAGAAGGCTCCAGGTGGCACATCACATAGGATGAGTGCACACTGAGTAAAGGGCCAAATGTTTCCCCTTTCCCCTGTGGACTGGGAATCAGAGACAAGCACACACATGGGTGGTGTTACGATAAATGTGGCGAACGGGTGCAGTATCTTTGGCAGGGCCAAGGTACATCACTTAAGAACAGATCTAGTCGAAGAAGTTTATTTGGGGAGGAGAGAGTGAAAGGCTGTCGGAGTAAGATGTGAAGGGGGGGGGGAGGCAGACAGACAGTGAGACAGAGAAAGGAAACATGAAAGACAGAGACAGAGATGGAGCGAGAGACAGACCTGAAGGAGAGATAAAGATGGAGCGTGAGGTGGAGGGTGAGGGGCTTTATGCGCTGCACCTGTCGGCCATGTGTGATGATTTAAAGCTGCCTCTAGGCGCCTAAGGGCAGTGTTAGTGAGTTGGGAATGCCTGGTGGCTAACAGGTGGCATGGGACCTCTTCTGAAATCCTTAAGTAACCTGTTTTGTGGGCCTAAATTCTCCCCAGAACTCCCACGGTTTGGGACCACTTTAGCTTCAGAGACCCCTCTTGTAAATAAATAGTCTCCATCGTGTACTAAGCTGAATTCTAAGAAACAGCTTCTGGCCTCAGGTGCCCCTTCTGAATTTAGACCACAATATCTCAGCCTATGCTTTGTTCGTTTGCAATGAGCTGGGACTGAAACCCAGAGCTGCTAAAGAGGATCTGATTGGCTGGTCTCAATCCAGGCCAAGTTATCAGGAAAGCCATCTGTGCCTTTACTTAACCGGTAATAACCCACTCAAGATGCCAGGTGTGGAAAATGGTTGGAAACATACAATTGGCATGTACCCGATTGTTGCCCCTACCCTTGCCCTTACCCCGCTTGTGGAGACCTAAGGCTGCACTAGCTGGACCCCAATGAAGGAAGCTTGCGGAGGGCAATCGCAGCAATTGCAAGAGGATTTTATTGGTCCAATGCGTTGGGGCTGCTTGCTCACACAGAAAGATTCGGAGGAGAATGCACTCAGGCAGAAGCCTAATACAGTTTGAACAGGGCAAGTGTTTTTAGCGATAAACTGGTTGGTTGCCATTGGTGGGCTGTGGGGGACCCTCTAACGAACGGGAGCTATCTGCTGTCAGGTAGCTCCATTTGCCTGATAACACGTGGTTTTTCTTGGGACCATGTGGCCTCACCCTTCTGGGAAGGGAGGGCATCAGAGGGTAATTTTCCATTGGCATGGACTTTATGACATGGACTTTACACGCTTAATTTGATTTGTTGTTTGTTTGTTTGTTTTTTTTTGCTTTAAAAGGCTGCTCCCCCTTGCCTCTCCCACCCCAACGATACAGTTTGGATTCCCAGTCCTGACACTTTTATTGGCTTGAACTTGGTTTTCATAGTGGATTATTTCCAACTTCTCAGACCCTAACACCACTGTGCATAACGTCAGCAAGTCTTTTAATAAATTTAATACCCGTACCATGCTGCCCACCCTGGTGTTAGGAACTCTCCTTTAGGAGTTTACCTCTTGCCCAAAAGGACAATCCTCTTAAACTTCCCTCCTCAGACTCTACACTGAGAATCGAAGGGACTCTAGCCAGCCCAAGCATGGCTGTGGCAGGCCTTGCGCTCCTCCTCCATTCCTCCCCCAACGTCATGCTAAAAAACCTTTACATGAAATTTCTAAAGCAAACCATCAAGATCTAGTCTCTAATTTACCTATTTCCTCCCTCTGAGGATGACCAAGGTCCAGCTATCAAAGTATTGAAGTCCAACAATCAGACGTCTGCTTTGGCTGCCCTAATTAGCATGCCCAATTAAAACTGAACGCCTCATCCAAACATGGGGTTTCCCCGTTTAGCTTTATAAACTGCCATTTTTCCTATGGGCCACACCTGTCTCCTCTATACAGAGGCAGTCCTTGTGTCTTCCCCCCCCCAAGACAATTACCTCTTCCTCCCTCTCCCGTGTTCCTTTTTCCTGTCTCCCTAGTTTTGATCTCATATCTTTGACTCTTATTCCCTGTCTTCTGTCCCTCTGGGCAAATAAATCTCCTTTGTCTTGGGGGCCCTGAGTGGGTATCAGTCCCTTCAGGAGTCTCTGTGCTTATCATTACGTGTGAAGAAAATGAGGAGAATGTCTTCCATGGTCTGCACCCTCTTAAGGTGAGAACTATCTAGAACTCATTTGCTGTGTTGCTAGCTCCAGCATAGCAGCTGGACCAGACAAAGCTGTAGCATGAATTTTTCCCCTGAAGGAGACACATCCCCACATGGTGTGGGGGCGTCCCTCCTGGACCCCAGATTAGGCACAAACCACACCCTGACACCTGTTTTCAGAGAGATCCTTTACTAAGGGGGAAGAAAAGTTACAGTGGCTGCTTTCTGACTCAGGCAGAAAAACAGCAGCAAATGAGCTTGCAGGTGTCATTTTATAAAGAGAAAAAGGGGAGGGCTGTGTTAGAAAAGACTAAGGTGCGGTGATATGTTTTGATTGGCATGTTAATGGTTTTGATTGTGCATTGTTAATTGGGTGAACCAAAAGGGGCTTTTGATTGCTGGACTTCAATACTTGATAGCTGGACCTTGGCAGTCAGTCTAAGGAGGAGAATTTGGACAAATAAGGGAATAGACCTTGGTGGCTAGCTGTAGGAATGTCATCTATGGCCTTTAGCAAGGCAGAGGGCGTAGGGGGAGGGCAAGGCCTGCCAGAGCCATGCTGGCCAGAGGCCATTTGTTCCCCAGACAGGGAGGGCATCACTGACCAGACAAAATAGAATTCTACCAAGTCCACCTTGAGGAAGCAATGAGTTTGTTGGGCTTACTTTATAGGCGCATTGGTGACACATAGCAGCTGTGCCTCTGGAATCTTTCACCTCAGCACGAATGACTTCTAAATTACTTTCCTCTGTGCTTATCATTAGATTACATACCTAAAGCTAGCCACCAGGGTCTATTCCCTTATTTGTACACTTCCTCCTCCTTAGGCTGACTGCCATAGCTGTATAGATGAAGTCTCCACTTCCACAACCCATATACTATTAGCACAGCCCATGACCAGGAGGCCATGGGAAACTATGGCAGAATGCATTGCTCTCTTGGAACGAGGGGGCACGGAAGCAATGTGGGATGGATTCTCAGGTCATGATCTCATGACCTTCTCTCTTTCTGTGAGAGTTCAGAGGGTCTCTTGAAGGTGGTCACAGCTGCTCTGGAGTGAAGATGGTAACAGTTGTTATGCACCAAGAACAATGTTCCATAACAAAAGCACACACTGTGCACACCCAATGTTGAAGAAGGAGACCTAAAAGAATTCTTTGAAAGATCGAGCAAGTATTCATATCCTCGACCTTGCAGAGTGGATGGGTTCTTCATCTAATAGCTAGAGTAAAATGCTGAGCCACATATTAGAGGACACAGTGACTGACCCTCCTCTCTAGAATAATGTGCTCCAAGGGACACCATTGATAAAGTAAGAAAATAATTGGAACAAAACGTTCTCGCAATGTTTTCTTCACATGTGTGTAGCACCCCAAAGTTAGAAAATCCCTATATCTTAACAAAGAAGACCAATATCCACATTAAAACAGGGCAAAGATGTGACACTTCTTCAGGTGGTTATAAGCACACAAGAAGGCACTTAACGAGAGGCACTTAACGATAAGTACATATCAAACCCACCAGCAGCATGAGGTACCCTTCTGCCCATTAGGAGAGCAAGGATAAGTATTGGTGAGGATTTGGAGAAGTGAGATCTGTACACCCTGCCGGTGGACATGCATGACATTGACAGTGTTTTAGAAAATAGTTTAGGCATTCATTCCTGAAAAAGCACTGAATCGCCATCTGGCTCAGCAATTCCGCTCTTAGGTATAAATCCAAAAGAAATAAAAGCATACATTCACACAGAAATTGTATGTGCATGTTCACAGAAGCATGATCCATAATAGTCAGAGGTGGAAGCCACTCAAATATCCACAAGCTCTTGAATAAGTGATGTATGGTATGTCCATATAATGAAATATTATTCATCTCTACAAAGGAATGAAACGTCGATAAATGTGACATACAAGAATCTTTAAAACATCAAGCTGCCTGAGGGAAATAGTCACAGGAGATCATTTGCTGTGAAACTCCATTTATATGAAATGTCCAGAATAGACAAATCCACAGGGACACAAAGTAATAGTGGGGGCTGCCAAGAGCTGGAGGAAGGGGATGGGGTTCCTTTGGGGTGTGATGAAAAATGTCCTAAATTAGGTGGATCATCACACTAGAAACGGGTCTGTGGAGGTGAATATGGTTACTCAGCTTTGAACATTATACAGTGTGTGCACATGTCAGCATCGCATGGTACCTCAGAAATACTGCAACTGTTGAATTAAGAAATCAGCTTGGGGGACTGGAGAGATGACACAGCAGTTGAGAGCACTTGCTGCTTTTGCAGAAGATCTGAGTTTGGTTCCCAGTACCCACATCAGGCAGCTCATGGGCACCTATGATGAGCCTCTTCGAGCTCCATGAGCCTCTGCATGACGGAAGGATGTCATAACTCAGAGTAGAGTACAAAGCATTCAATTTTTCACTCTAAAAGGATAAATTTTATATGTAAATTCTATCTCAATGAGATAGGTCATTGTCTCTGTAGAGAAGGGCGGGTAATTATGATCTACCTCAATAGACAGGTCATGGTATCTATAGAAAGGGTCTGGTAACTATGACATCAATTATTTCCTACATCTTCCTTGTTACCCCATGCCCTATCATCCTTCTTGTTCAGTTTTCATTATCCCTCAGACCTATGACAGCAGGAGTTAGAGAAGTCTACTTAGAGAAGCTTGGTGAATCCGTGAAACGAAGAAGTCCCTTCCCATATCAGTAAAGGGAGAAAAAAATGTGAGCAGAATGCCATCAGTTATCTGTGAGGATCTGACTAGGTTCCTCGAGCTATGCTTCTCATGGGTGTTTTCAAAGCATTCAGCTTTTATGTCTTCCTTGCTATGCATATATCATCTGTCCATCCATCAATCTACCCACACATTTATCCACCCATCCATTTACTTATACATCTATTCATCTCTTCATCCATCTCAATTCATCCATCCACCACCTATCCGTCATCCACCCATTCATTCACATATCCATCCACATCAATCCATCCATAAACCATTTACCCACCTATCGACTTAGACAATCAACATTCATTTTCCAATGCATGGTCCTGCTTGTCAGTTGTTAAGGGGCACTTTACCAGTATCATATGCATATGATAATACATAACTATCGTCTGACTCAGTTTGTGGCTGGCGTTGAACAGCTAAAAACAAAATGAATGCTAATGGCTCTGTGACTGGTGTTGGGTTTGAGGAAGGAACCAGAAAAGTTTAGGATAAGACATGGAGTGTAGGGCTGGAGAGATGGCTCAGCGGTTAAGAGCACTGACTGCTCTTCTAGAGGTCCTGAGTTCAATTCCCAGCAATCACATGGTGGCTCACAACCATCTGTAATGGGTCCATGCCCTCTTCTGGTGTGTCTGAAGAGAACAATAGTGTATTCATATACACAAAATAATTTAAAAAAAAAAAAGGGACATTGAGTGTAAATGGGAAGAAACAAGCCAGCACAGGGGATGGGTGGAGGAAGGATTGCTGTGATGTTGTTTAAAAGAGAGCAATGGTCCACAGGCAGAGTTAACTTCACTTGGAGGCAATCACTGGACATTCCTCTGGGCCAGCCAGAGTATTGGCAGCTTGTCTATCTTATAGCTTCACGTCCTACTTAATATACCAGGGTTTTGATTTAACCTCTGTGTTAGGATCTGTGAAGTGACAGGGGGTAAATGTTTTAATTTCTCCAGGATGTAAGGCCTCATTTGCAAATGCTCTACTCAACTCTACTGTTATAGCAAGGAAGCATTCACACAATACTGTCAATGAATCGCTGCATCTGTGTTCCAATCAAATTTTATCAAGTAGACCCCAAAATTCACATTTTATAACTTCAAATATGTCAAGAAAAAAATCTATTTTATTTTTTCAACCAGTTAAAAATGTAAAACCATGTGTGAAGGGACTCTAGCCAACCTGAGCATGGCCAACATGGCTCTGGCAGGCCTGGCCCTCTCTCCACTCCCTCTGCCTTGCTAAAAACCATTAGATTACATTCCTAAAGCTAATCACCAAGGTCTATTCCCTTATTGCCCACTTTCTTCTCTTGAGGCTGACTACCAAGGTCCAGTTATCAAATCATTAAAGTCCAGCAATCAACCCCCCCTTTGTCTCACTCAATTAATTAACATGTGGTTGAAATAATTATTTAAAAACAGCCACTGGTCAAGCCACTATCTAAGCTTCGGAGGCTCTGCCTAGCTCAGCTGCCATGTTCTGTGGCCAGAGATCACGTGCAGGCCGCAGCTAGAAATGGCCCCGCCAGAACACCAGCCCTGCCACCCACGAGACGTCAGCGTGGGAGATGGCTCTGCCAATCTTCCATGCTGTCTCTGCAAGGCTGGGCATTGCCCAGACTATTCCCCATCCATGTGAGTCCAGTAAGAGAATGAGACTCTAATTCTTATAGATTAATCAAAGGCTTTATATGTTTGGTAATGATTAATAACAAGATGCCCATACAAAGAGAGTTGTATCCCAGTTAGCTAACCTAATTTTAAGTTGTTCCCCACGACTGCTCTCCATACCTGTGTGGTTCTCCATCTTCCTACATCTCTGCCCTCTCTCGCTCCTCCTCTTCCTTTTATCTCTTCCTCTCCTAACTCCTCCTCTTCCTTTTCCTCTTCCTCTCCTAACTCCTCCCACCTTAGCTCCTCCTACAAAAATGGCCAATTAAAACAAACACTTCATCTTAACACAGGGTTTCCCCCTTTACCTTTATAAACTGCTGTTTTCTATGAGTCACATCTGTCTCCTCTCTATCCAAAGGCAGTCCCCCTGGGACAAATACCCCTTTCCTGTCTCCCTTATTCATTCTGTCTTAGGGTTTTACTGTTGTGAACAAACACTATGACCAAGGCAACTCTTATAAGAACAACATTAATTGGGGCTAGTTCAGAGATTCAGTCCAGTATCGTCAGGGCAGGAGCACTTCCAGGCAGCTGGGAAGAGGGTCTTAAAGCCCATGTCCACAGTGACACACATACTCCAAGGCCACACCTCCTAATAGTGCCACTCCCTGGGGCAAGCATATACAAACCATCACACCTTCCTCTTTTCCCTCATCCTCTATCTCCTGTCTTTGTCTCTTATTCCCTGCCCTTTGTCCCTCTGGGGCAAATAAATCTCCTTTGTGCTGAGAATTTGGTCTTGGGGTGTTCTGATCGGATACCATTCCCTTACAATGCCTAGCTTGTGAATCATACCAGAAAAATGTCTCAAGGAGTCTGTTAAATCAAGCACTCATTAAATCAAGGCTTATCTGGCTTCCTCTGCTAAGGTCAGCCAGGAGGTCAGGTGATGCTTCTCCCAAGTAGCTCCTCAGCATCCTAGGCTGTTAGTATTCTGTCTAAACTCCACCTCCACAGTTACCTGGCAACAGCCAGGTATGCTCCTCCCCCAGTTACCTGGGCAACAGTCAGGTAGGCCTGCCCAGTATAAAAGGGGATGCTTGGCCCTCCTCTCTCTCTCTCTTGCTCCCTTGATCCCTCGCCTGCTGGTCCTCTCTGCCCCCTCCCTTCCCTTCCCTCTCTATCCATATGGTCATGGTCGGCCTCCACTTCTCTCTTCTCTCTCTTCTTTCTTCTCCCCACATTCTTCCCGATTTCCTGCTCTCCCCCACCTTTGCCCTCCGCCCGAATAAGACTCCCTCATCTCGTGGGTATACTGGTGGTCTGGTGTTATCTGTCTAAGCTACCGAAGAAAACTTTCACAGGCAGCTGGCTCAAACCTAAGCATTCAGTTCAACAGGCTGACTAGAGCTGACTGAACGGCCCCAGACCAACAAACAACAAGCTTGAAATATGCTTTGTCAGAGGCAAAAAGGCTTGTCACCTAGGTACATCTAAGGCACAGCTTGAGAGAGTCATGAAGCAGAGGTGCCGAGAAGGGAGGAGAGAGAGAGAGAGAGAGAGAGAGAACAGAGAGAGAAGAGAGAGAGAGAGAGAGAGACTGACTAGTGGAGCAGAGCTTGTCAGGATATAATGACCTGGACCACGGGAGCTAGAATTGTTGCTCTTTCCCAGTATACTTAGGGTCAGAGCTTGGCTGCCCCAACAGCGCCGATTAAATAAACAACTAATGATGGAAAGCAACAGAGGGGATGCTTTCAATATAATCACATTGCTTAAGAGGAAAAGAGAGGTACCATGACCCTCTGTCTTTGGGGTTCTGGCATGAGCTCTAGGTTTTACTAGCGATCAAGAGGTATCTAAGCGTCCTGGTCAAGGTGTGGTCTTGCTACCACAAATTCGTTGTTGTCTGGGCTTCTGTCTTTCCTGCAGAGTCACCTGTTTGTCAAGTTGTCAGAACTGTCAAGTCTCTCTCCCAGAAGGCAAGTCACTCTGCTGGCTGTCACTAGGCTCCAGCCTTCTCCTTCTGCCAGCATGAAACTCCTGGTCCAGGGATTTCAATTTTTGGTGTTCATTGTTTCAATAGGCCAATAGCCAAAGGGAAGGGCACAGGTGTCCCTTTAGAATATCCTCATTCCCACCAGGGTGGTTATAAAGCAGGCCATGGGAGTGATTTGGGGATGGGGCAGACTTTAAATGAAGGCATAGTATTGAGGTTGAGACATTTTGAACGTGAAAGAGCCGTGGGATAGCCTTGAATCAGGGGCCTTGAATGCCATGGTGATAAGTTGGGGTTGGCCTTGAGTTCTTGATCTAGGGAAGCAACATGATGAAGCAGAAGTTTAGATTATTATTGACAGAGTTCAGACATTTAGGTGATATGCCTGTCCTGGTGGGCGTGGGTGGGTGTGAGTAAGATCAGACCACATGGTGCAGCCCCAGCTATCTAAGGAAGACTGGAAGGTGACCGTGGCCTCCTTTTGTATGTGTATAGACAGAAGTCAATGCCAGATGTCTGATTGGCTAAGCTTCAGGGATTCTCCTCTCTCTTCCTCTCCACGGTTGGGATGACAAGAATGCTTCTAACCCTAAGCCCTGCATTACTTTTACAAGGAGAAAGCAGCACTCAGCAACTCAGATGAATTATACTCAACTCACTCAATTGTGGTGTCCCTAAGGTGGGACCACTGTGGATTTGGCCAGGAGATGGCAGCTATTATATGGGTGTGATGGTTTCGTATATGCTCTTCCCAGGGTGGCGTTTTTAGAAGGTGTGGCCTTGTTGAAGTAAGTGTGTCACTGTGGGTGTGGGCTATAAGACACTCATCCTAGCTACTGGGAGTCAGTCTTCCACTAGCAGCCTTCAGATGAAGATGTAGAACTCTCAGCTCTGCCTGCACAATGCCTTGCTGGACACTGTCATGCTTCTGCCTTGATGGGACTGAACCTCTGAACCTGTAAGCCAGCCCCAATTAAATGTTGTCCTTATAAGAGTGGCCTTGGTTACGGTGTCTGTTCACAGCAGTAAAACCCTAACTTGCATTCCTTTGGGGCAAAAGAAAAAGCTAGGCATGTTCCTGGAAGATTCCATATTCCTTTGCCTTTCCCATAATTCCATGACTAGCCTGGTGTTCTTGTTGTCAGTCATATGCCTGAGCCTAACAGTGTCTGTAGCTGGACTTGCCTGCAATGTATTAGTCTTCCATAGCGTATTGATCATGTCCACCCTTCCCTGGCTGCTCACTGCAGCCTTCATATCAAGACCCAGTTTGCTGGCACCTCACTCAGCCTGCTATCTCAACAGACAATCAGTGTGGTGAGTTGGTTGGGATGATCCAACCAATGTTTCGGTGATGTCCTACAATGAATGAGGGAGTTGGTGGTCATGGAAATTGTTATTGAATTTAAATTGATGTCGTTTTTAGCCTGAAGCTCGTATTCTTCAGACCCGACATTGGGAAATGCATCTGCCAGAATGCAGCACCAACGCGCTCCAAATTAGCACCGCGCTTGTCTTTGCAAGTTGGATTTGCTCACCCTCGGCCTATGATTAGCCTCCCAACTATCACCTCAGCATTCCTGTTATAATTTCATTCTTCTGAATAGAAATGGTGTAAATACTCCTGGGCCTTAGGAAAATTACTTTACTTTTTCTTCCTGTCTCCTTCTTGAACCTAATAATAAAACGAGATCCTCTCTCTTAGTCTTTCTTCTTCACTTGTGAGCATTCATCAACATATCATATCATAGATGCCTCTGTTTCCTTCCTTCTGCAAAGATGTTATTGAGTCATGAGGCACCAGGGGCACATACAATAGAAGAACAGCCTGTGAGGGCAGCCAGACAAGGGGCATCTGCAAGCAATGGAAAGAGACCTCAGGGGAAAACAGCCTGCTGATACCTGACCTTGGACTTCCAGCTCTCAGAACAGAGGATAAACAAATTCCTGTTGTTTAAGCTGCCCAGTCTGTGGTATTTTGTTGCTGGCATGAAATTACCCTGAATTTGTCCAAGAAGCTCATGGAAACCATGAAAGATGAATATTTCTTCTAGAAAGCATGAGTAATTAAGCAAACAAATAAAAAGAGCTCCCAGGGCTGAGAAGATGGCTCAGTTCGTAAAGTGCTTGTTGGATAAACATAAGAACCTGAGTCTAGAACTTTGATACCCAAGTAAAAAACAAACCAGAAAGTCAAATATGGCAGCGTGAGTCTATAATCCCAGCTGTGGGGGCCAGAGACAGACCTTACTCTTGCTGGCCACCAGTCTTGCTGAATTGTTAAACTCCAGACTCAGAGAGACCTAAACCAAAAATTTAGATAGAAATGGGTTGACAAATAGACTGACTGTCAGGAGCAACCTTGTTTATACACTGAAGGCCTAAAATCAGCCACAGGCCTAAGTTAGACATATATGCCTGCTCACAGGGTCTTGGTCTCTGTGGAAAAACACTGGCCCTAGGACAGATAGCTGTAAGATCTTGTAAACAGGCAGCCTTAGTGGAAAACTACCAGCCTGGATAGTCATAGACCTTGTGGATAGGTAGCCTTGGTGGATGTTCCAGCTTAGATAAGAAAGCAAGTGAATCATAGACAGACTCACAGTGACCTGTTCCCTGCTTCTTCACCCAACTGATACCCTGTTCTGGAAGATATCTCTACTCCCCCTGAACACCTATACTCCTGCATCTCCTCTTCCCCACATCCTGCCTCTTGTGTATATAACCCCGTGTGAAAAAATTAAAATCGGCGGTTTGGTCAGACTATAGACAAGCTGCCTGTTCCTCCACCCCCTGTCTCCAGTTCTCTCTTCCAGGTCTTCTGATCCCAGTTCAATGCCCTGTGGACTGGGGCACCTGACAACCTGTAGCCTCCACGTGCAAGCATGCCACCACACACACACACACACACGCACATCACACCACTCAGAAAGGCACTAAGCAGATGGGTGACACAGGAGCCGTGTGGCAGGTTCAGTGGAGACCCTGTTTTCAGCAGTCTCCTACCCCATGACCACTCACCCCATCATACATGCATGTGCTGCCATGTGCCATCACTATGATATTATATGACATTATAGTATGGCTCATTGTCCATAGAAGAGGTGAGTCTATGGTTCATGTGTATATATGTGTATACCTTGTATAGAACTGTTAGTGGGTAGGGGTGTGTGTGTGTGTGTGTGTGTGTGTGTGTGTGTAAGAGTGTGTGTGAGAGTGTGTGTATGTGTATATGTAAGAGTGTGTGTGTAAGAATGTGTGTATGTGTATAAGTGTAAGAGTGTGTATATGTATACACCTGTAGGTAGAGCTGTTAATGGGTAGGTGTGTGTTGTGTAAGAATGTGTGTGTGTAAGAGTGTGTGTGTAGGTGTATGTAAGAGAGGGGACAGAGAGCAACCACAAGTGTTATCCTTGGAAATACTATTTTTTCTTTGAGACATAGTCTTTTATTAGCCCAGAGATCCCCAATCAGGCTGGGGTGGCTGTTTAGTGAGCCCTAGAGACCTGCCTATCTCTGCTTCTTCTGCAGTGGGATAACAATTACATATCATGCCTGGAGTTTTGTCATGGGTTTTGGGAACTGAACCCAGGGCCTTGTGCTTGTAAGTCAAGAGCTTTATGAACAAAGCCATTCTCTCATGCCCTCGTTTTCCTGTCTTCCTGAGCAGGAGAAGCAGGAGGCTCTGGCTCCCTTTGTTCCTGAGCTTGCCAAGCATTCATTGCTGTATCCAGAGAAGGGCACCCTCCGCATAGGCTGGTTGTCTGGGGATCTTTGGGCTCAGGAGGAGACTTTACTGATCTGTGTCCTTTCTTCTGGGTCCCAGAGTTCAGAGTAACTATGTAGCTCACACCATCTGGAAACTATTTCTGAAGCAGTTTCTAGGACATTCCTTGCGGATCTGTGATGGATAACCCTTGATGTGAAAGGATCCCCAATCCAGAGAGCATGGTAGACAGCTGAGGTAAGTTAAGTTACAGATGTACCAGTGGACAGCTCAGCAGCGTCAGCATCACAAGGTCCCCAAGCTGGGATGACCCTACAAACATAGGGGAATGGTGTCCTTTGGGGGCAAACTGGATCACTAATGCTTAGTGCAGGGCTATGCTTCCTTTCTTTATACCACTCTCTTTGGGAACAGCAAGAAGAAGGCACACAAATTAGGCAGGTCCTTTAAAGGCACAGATTCCATCAAATATGTGTGGGTTTGCAGTGGTTTGAGTAAGAATGGCCTTCATAGACTCATATATTTGAATTCTTAGTAGGAATGGGATTGTTTGAAAGGATTAGAAGGATTAAAAGGTGTGGCCTTGTTAGAGGACATGAGTCACTGGGGGTAAGCTTTGAAGTTTCAAAAGCCCACACCAAGTCCAATCTCTGTCTTTCTATCTAGTTCTCTCTGTTCTCTTTGTCTCTCTCTTTTTCTCTTTCCCTTCCTCACTCATCCCACCTCTCTCTCTTTCTCATCTCTCCCCCTCCTCGTGTTACTGTGGATCAGGATGTAGAACTCCCAACTACTTCTTCAGTACTATGTCTGCCTGCATGTCCTGTATGCTCCCCACCATGATGGTAATGGACTAAGCCTCTGAAACTGTAAGCCAGCCCTCAACTAAATGCTTCCTTTTATAAGAGTTGCTGTGGTCATGGTGTCTCTTCACAGCAATAGTACAATGACAAAGACACTATCACAAAAGGAGATTTATTAGACTGACTTACTCAATGCAGGTTGGGTAGCTCAGTGGATTGTGATCCTCAGTACATGAAACTGGAGGCCTCAGTAGCCCCAGTCTGGCACTGAAGGCCTGGAGGGTTCCTGAGGAGCTGCTGGTCTGAAAAGCTGAAGAAAACTCATGTCAGTGGAGGATGGTAGCCACTGTGACAGAAGAGATAAGCATGTCAGCAGGAAGCAAAGAGAAACAGAGGACATGATTTTGCATGAAGCAAGTGAAAGGTGCATCCAGCCCACTCTGAGGGAAGAGCAGTTCCCTTCCTGGGAACACTCTCACAGACCTGCTAGAGGTGAGTTGCTTTGGTCATTCCAGGTCTTGTCAAGTTGACAAAGTTAGTCATTGCAGCAGCACAGTGGTCTGCCACCTTGCTGATCTGCTGTTTGCAGGGAGTCCCTTCCTCTGCCCTTTACTCTTAACCTAACAAGGTCAGTGTACTTCAAGTGAGCTTATTCCCTAAGCAGGTGGATGGGTCTTTAAATATTTTTAATAGTCTTATGATTTTTTTCGTCTGATGTTCCTAAGTAAAGTAAATGTTAGCATCATTGGAGTAAAGTCTACCATTTCATTAGTTCATATATTAATTTTGTATTCAAGGTTTTTAAAAAGCTTTTTCCTCTATCCTGTTTTCTTTAGTTTTAAATACTTTATGTGATTCTATTTTTATTTCTATTTCATCATATCACTATGACCTTTTTAAAAATGTAGTGGTTGTTCCAGGGCTTACAAAACCTTCTTCTCTTCTTTTCTTTCCTTCCTCTCTTCTTCTCTTCTCTCTCTTCTTCCCTTCTCCTTCTCCTTCTCCTTCTCTTCTCCTCTCCTTCTCCTCTCTCTCCTCCTTCTCCTCCTCCTCCTCCTCCTCCTCCTCCTCCTCCTCCTTCCTACTCCTCTCCTCTCTCCTCTCCTCTTCTCTTTCTCTTCTCCCTCTTCCTCCCCTCCTCCTCCTCTTCTTCCTCCTCCTCCTCCTTCTTCTTCTGTTTTTTTCAAGACAGGATTCTTCTGGCTGTCCTGGACTCACTCTATGGACCACACTAGCCTCAAACTCAAAGATTCCCCCTGCCCCTGCCTCTGATTTTACCTCTTCAGTGCTGGAATTACAGTCATGGCCACCAAGACCTGCTATATGTGTTTTGATTTATCAATACCCACCCCAACAAGCAATTATTTATTTTCTAGGGCCTATAAATGGCAGCCCTAGATGTAACCTGGGGCTCTTGAACAATCTCATTAGACCCACTGCTCCCTTAGAACATGACTACCTTGTACTTTTGTTTTTGAATATGTTGCTGCTTTGCCATCTGTGTGTACATTTTCAACTCTTTGAATAGACATCAGCAACCGAGATACAAGTGATCCAGACAATGACTACAGCAACACAGCGTATCAGCAACAGGACAGCCAGGCAGGCTTCTGGAATTCTCATGTTGCTTATTTTAAAAACAATTAAAATGTGTTAAAATTTAAAAACACATCTTTGGGCTAACAAGATGTCTCAGAGGACATCTTGTTAAATAAAGGAGTTTGCTACCCAAGCCTGACAATCTGAGTTTCTTTCCTAAAACCCACGTAAAAAGTGGAAGAAGCAGGCCAAAGCACCAGAGGACAAAGTTGTCCTCTGACCTCCACCCTTCAGATGGGTAAAGGAGTGTCTTGGTCACTGTCCTATTGCTGTGAAGAGACACCAAGACCAAAGCAATTCTTATAAAAAGAAAATATTTAATTGGGGGCTTGCTTACAGTTTCAGAGGTTTAGCCTAATTGTCATCATGGCAGGAAATATAGCATCATGCACTGGGCTGGAGACGTAGCTGAGAGCTTACATCCTAATCCAATGGCTGGAAGAGAGACTCTGGACTTGGCATGGGCTTTTGAAACCAATCCAGAGCTGTCACCACTTCCTTCTTTCAGGCCACATACTTCCTCCAACATGGCCTTCAGCACTTAGTCCTTCTAATCCTTTCAAATAATGCCACTCCCTGGTGACTAAGCATTCAAATATATGAGCCAATGGGAGCCATTCTTATTCAAACCACCACAAAGATGAAGGACAGAAATTTGCTTTTTTACCATTTGGTTTCCGTGCCATCTAAACTTTTTTTTGTCCTGTGCATTTCTTTCTATCTTTTTTAAGGCTTTACTTTTAGTCTTCATTATACATATGCTTGTGCTTGTGTGGATATGTACACCTGAGCACAAGGTATCAACGGAGGCTGATGCCACAGGCTTCAGATCCCCGCATTGGCATTACAAGTGGCTGTGGGGACACCTGACGTGGGTGCTGGGAACTGAAGTCAGGTCCTCTGCAAGAGCAATGTGTACTGTGAACAACTGAGCCATCCCTCCAGCCCCCATGCAGTTTCTCTATCACATGAAATAAAACAATAAAATAGGAACTAGGAAGATGAGAACTGCTCCTTGCAGGCGCCTCCTGCTTGTCCTGCTTCAAGCCTTCTCAAGCTGAGATCTCTCAGACCCCTTCCATGCCCTGCACCAACTCCTGCTCTCGCTTACCCTAAGCCTCACTCGGCCTGCCCCATCCCCACATCTCTGTCTTCACTTGCCCTCACAAGCTTGTATAAAATCCAGTCATACATGAAGAGATATGTAGGAATAGCTAGAGGCCTAGCTGCACAAACTTGAAGATCTGGTTGGATGTCCAGCACCCACATAAAAATCTGTATGTGACCACATATACCTGTATCCCTGAGGGTATGGCAGGCAGAGACAGGAGGATCATTGCTGTCAGCCTAGCTCTGGGCTTACTGAGAGACCCTGACTAAAAGGGATAAGTGGAGAGTGATATAGAACAGGAGACCAATGTCTGCCCTCGAATCTGTCCCTGACTTCCAGGTGTGCACACATGGGCACATACACCTGCACACACACACACACACACACACACACACCATGCACGCACACACACACACTACATCATTCACACAGTCATACATAAAAGAAAATCAAAGACTTGACCAGAAAGCTCAGAAGAGAAGGAGGCAGATTTCTTCTACTTCCAGAACTTGGTTAACACCTTAGCTAGCCCTAAAGTCCCTTTCCAGTGGGTCACACATGGGACCCTGCCTATGTTGGCACTTACTTTGCCCAAGAGAGATCATCCTGAGGGCTGGGTGTTGAGAACGATGGTCCAGAGAGAAGTCACATGACCCTCCTTCATTCTTTCTGACCCTGGATCCAACACAGACTCAGAAGAAAAACCTCAGGGGTGCTGGGTTGTGATAAAGTATCCTCTACCCAGGAGCCTATAGTCCTGGGTTCCTATCGCTCTGTTGCTACACCACTGTAGACCACAATGGGTCTGCAACCATGTTGATTCTGTAATTTATTGTGCTCTTGAGTCTGAATGGTTTATCTCCATCACTTCAAGGTTCTGCATCACAAGCCATGGTAAGTATACTCTGTCCTCTGCTGTGGGAAGAGATATGGATCTCAAGCAGACTCCTGGTGTGTGTGTGTTGTGTGTGTGTGTAGTGGGATGTGTGTACATGTGCCAGTGCGGCATTCATGTACATGTGTGCATGTGTGTGTGTCTGTGTGTACGTGTGTGTCCATGTGTGTGCACATTTGTGCCTATGCATGTGTGTGCATGCTGAATGTTTGTGTTTATGTGTTTGTGTGCATGTGTATGTGTCTGTGTGTGTATATGCATGTGTGTGTGCATGCATGCGTATTGTGCATGCAAGCGTGTGCATGTTTGTGTTTATGTGTTTGTGTGCATGTGTATGTGTCTGTGTGTATATATGCATATGTATGTGTGTGTATGTGTTTATGTGTGTGTGTGTGTGTGTTCCATCCAAGACACTGAGTTTCAGAGATGCATGTATCTCTGTTTCTTTGCCAGTGTTGGGATTACAGGCCCACACTGCCATGCCTGGCTATTATGTGGCTGCTGGGGCTCTAGACTCGGTCATCACACTTGTGAGCAGACATGTTACCCAGTGACCCACTTCACCAGCCCTGTTCCTGTTAAACTTCAATACTGTTTGTCTCTAAATATGAAGCCCGAGTCACCAAGAGAGCAGGAAACAACACACAACATCTTGACACTGCATTCTTTCAAAAAAGTATTTACTGAGCACTTTTTCTGTCAGGTACAGGACAGAGCCCCGAAGACTGTGACTGGGGTTTCGTGGCTCCTTACTGAGCTCTCAGCCTGCTCATAGAGACATTGGTTGGCACCCTCGGGTGCTCAGGCATCTGCGGCCTGGAAGAAGAAAGGACTGAAGGCTCTGGGAGTATCAGCTGAGGGAAAACAGTGGAATGTTCCAGAACCTACTGCATAGCTGAGCCTTTGTAGTAAGGTTTGGAAGAGATCTGAACCCCCTATCTGCACACACTACATGTGTATGTCCACAGAAAGATCACACAAGCCGTGTCTGGTTCCCAGGTCTGAAAATTTACCTCAGACTGCTGTAGGGGTCATGCAAAATGTTCTTCTGTCACTTATTCAGAGCCAGGCTCTGTGATGTCACTATGATGTCATGGTGGGGTCTGGGTCCTAGGAGAAGATGTGGCTTCCCAGGTGAATGGCCCTGTGCTTCCTTGTGTACAGGGCCACAGGGCCACAACCTTGATGTCTATTTTTAACCTGCAGCCCTCAACTCACACACAGCAAGCAGCCTGTTGATGCCAATGGTCACAAGAGACTTTCTAGCCTGAAATGAAGCACTCGGGGCCTGAACATGTGCTATCAGTGCTTGCCTGGAATTCCTGTACCTCTCCACAGAAACTCTGTATGAAGTGTGGCTTCTCCAGCAGCCTGCCTACATATGGTCCTGGTGACAAATTTTACAACTACCTGCCAAGTCCTCATCCTCTGAATGCCGCTGTGGTGTTTTTTTTTTTTTTGTTTGTTTGTTTGTTTGTTTTTGTTTTGTTTTTTTTTTGCTGAGGTAGAATCAAATCCTTGGCAGTGAGGATAGGCCTTCATCCCTGCCCTCATGCTGGGTCAGAAGAGATGCCTACTCTTCCTGGGGACAGCATCCAGCAGGTCTTTTCCTGATTCTGAATGTCTGGATTCGGTGCATGTGTTGATTTTGGGTTAAGAGTGTTGAGCACAGCTTCATTCAGAGAGCACCCTGGAGAAGAGACGGCCATGCTGGGGGTGGGGAAAGGGCAGAAGACAAGGCCTTTGCAACTCCAAGGCAGAATGGCAGAGGTGGGGAAAGCAGTGGGCGTTTTCTCATCCAAGGCCTCAGAGAACATGCTGAAGGAAGTACACAGAATCACCTATGACAGAACCCACTGATTAGGCAGGGTCTGCTCAGCCCTGGCAAAGCTGTGCACATATACCATGCTGGGTGGTCCTTGCTGTTTCCAAAAGAAGCACTGTGACACTGCAGTGTGTTGCAGTCTCCATCCTGGGTAAAGAATAGGCTTGGATGAAGCCAGTGGGTTCTTGTGAACTCAACCCCGTGAGGTTTCCTGCCTCCTGAGCTGTGACTCTCATTCTTTTCCTATACCTCAAACAGATGAATGGGCTACCCCTGTCTTCATTTACATGAACTGCTAGCCATCGACTGTCTTTGTGGCATGAGGGGCAGCTAAGCATGTACAGCTCCCAGCAGTCTTTAGCCCAGGCTCAGGCAAGGATCCCCTAATCTGATCCCTTATTCCCCCTCCCCACAAGCCCGAGCTCGACCATCTCTATCCCAAACACAGTCCTCACACCAGAAAAAAAATAAAGATTAAGATTCTGGTCCTTGGTTCTCCTGAATGAAGCCATGCATGTGCAGCTCCTGAAGAGGTTGAGCCCATCCCGTAGGTGAGACTGAACCACGGCCAGCTTGTAAGTCCGCACTTCGGGTTATCCACAAGAAGTTCATGTCAGGTCAGAAGGCCATAGCAACATTTTGTGCCCAAGGGAAGGAGTGACTTACCACTGTTCACTGTCCAAAGAGAGCCGCAGGATTTCTGGACAATAGCCACAGAGGCTGGGCACCAGGGGTCCAGAGTGGCTCAGGACCCCACAGAACCCCTATGTGGCACTTGCTCTGGAGCCCTGGGGCAGAGCTGCTGAGGTTGGCTGTCCACAGAGGCACAGGCTTGGGTACCTAGCCTGGAGGGTTCCAAGTTGAGCTGGTTCAGGTCTAGGAAAAGGTCATGACATCTCTGGTCTTGTGTGCTTGCTGAGGAGGAGAGGCCACAGGCGGCTGCTTCGTTGGGTTTGGTGCTTATAGGTTTCTTTTGCACAGTGTTGGGACTCCAAGCCTGAGGCTTCCAGAAGAGCCCATCGCCCTTATCCTGTCTGGGAGAATGGCTATCTGGATAGATTTGCAGGGCTGCCACATGGGTCACACAGCCTACAAGCATGGACCCTGAATCAAGAGCACCTCCTCCGTGCTCTGGTCTTAAGGGACCTTGAGAACACCTCAGGTTTCCAGGTGTCCCAAGTTCCTTCTGAGAGCTGAGACAGGTGGCAGAGTCGACGGCTTTGCTACTTCTGGAAATGCTTGCTGTCGTGGTAGCTTCAGAGGAGGCCCGGCCTGCAGAGAAGTTTTGTGTTCCTTCCTCTAGAGAGCTAGCCTTAGATGGGGTATTAATACCCCTGACAGGCTCCTCTTGGATCTCACGCTCTCTAGCAAGCAAGTCTTTGGTTCCTGAATGTGCCCAAGGCTCCTGCCTGCTGGGTGGAAAACACGCTATGGCCTTACCCGTATCTAAGGCCTGGTCTTCCCTGCCTTTCATTTCCACTGATCCTCCTCTGAGAACTCTATGGGGGTCAGGTGGGGCAGCGGGCTCCCTAAGGACAAGGGCAGGGGTAGGGGCAGGGGTAGATGCAGGGGTAGGAGCAGCGGCTGGTGGCGTTCTGCGCAGCCAGTTGACAATGCCCATGGTAATGGCAAGTTCTGTGTCACAGAGCTTCAGCAAACATTCCTTGCCCTTCCAGGTACTCTTTAGGAAGCCCTGACTGAGCAAATCAGGGCCTGGCGCTGGGGCCAGGTTCTCATCGGCTCCCACGCGGAAGCTGCACATAGACAACGGGGTCCCCAGGGCAGGCCCTGAGAGACTCTCAGACACACAGTCATCGTCCAGGATTGGGCCAACAGGGGCTTCGCTGGGGTCATAGAAGAGTTCGTAGAGGGCGTCCCCACTGTAGCTGTCTCTGGGGAAAGCGGCTGCAGGCGTGCCTGGGCTCGCAACTTCCTTCTTCTCCTCCTCAAGGCCTGGAGAGAAGGAGTCATAGTAACCTTCATCGCTTGTGGACACAGATTCCGGCTGTTCACTTTTGGGGGTACCTGTGTCTATGGAGCTGGCTTTGGAGCCGCTGGGGGGACCCCTGCAAGGGAACAGGGGCAGTTCAGCTAACCCAGATGTGTCTAGCCTGGGCTGGTCTGTTTCTGTTCCCTGGGGACTCATCAACCATGGGCCCATTAGGGCACGCTGCTGCTGCTGCACAGAGCGATTCACACTGTCCCAGAACTTGGTGAAGTCTGATGCTTCATTCTGGGCAGGTGACATTAGCTGTTCCATACTACCCTGGGAGGGCCACAGGGAGTCTTGCTGTCCAGAGCCTGAGGTGAATGGGCTGGACTCTCTGGGCCGTCCTTTAGCTCCACAGATGGCACCGAGCTCCCATCTGCAAAGATCTCCCCACAACCTGTAAGTGAATCAAGCTTTTCAGTGAGGCCACATCCTCACACAGGGCGCTGCAGAGGTCAAAGGGTGAGTCATGTAGAAACTCACTGTCAGACAGGTCCTGGCATAAGCTGTCCAGCCCCAGCCCCTCACCCATGGAAAGGAAGGGCTTGCCTTGCTGCGCTGGGACCCCGGGCGGCGAGAGGTTCTTTCCCTTGGCTGAGAGCGCAGCCAAGTTCTCAGTCTTGCTTCTGCGCATGTGAAATAGGTTTCGAAAGCACTTCTTGGACCTTTTCAGGGAAATCCTTTTTCTTGGGATGCTCTTGGCCACAGCTGGCACGAAGGGCATCTGGGGGACAAAGTGGCGGTAGTCAATCATACGCTGACCTCCTGGGGTCTCTGAGAAGCTTGTGCTACCTACCATTTGTCCTGTAGGGGCTGCCGTCTTCACAGCCCCTGGAACGCTGTCATGAGTCTTACTCTTGCGCACCAACTTGAAGGTGGTTCCACAGAGGGGCACAGGACCCCCTTCAGGATCAGACAGTACTTCTTTGTTGTGGCACCGGCCATACCCTTGGGCACAGGGACTTGTTTGGGAGCTCTTCTCACCATAGGTTCGCTGCTGCTCTCCCAACGACAGTGACCAAGTGTCTGGGTCCTCCGTGGCTGGCGAGTCTATGAGTTTCTCATGGGAAATCTGCACGCTAGATTTGATGAAGGTCTTTCCTCTCCTCAGCTCCATGTTGAAAGTCTTCTTGCCACTGTGGAAGAAAGCAGAGGGCACATAGTATCTATGATGGTTGCTGTTTACTGTCAGTTTGACTGGATTTAGAATCATCATGAAAACACTTCTTTTGGTGTGTCTATGAGACATGGTTTAAGATTGGGTCATTTGAGATGGAAAAGTGCACCCTGAATTTAGAGAACATACCATGGGCTGAGGTCCCAGACTCAATGGAAAAAGGAATGGACTCACTGAGACTTAGCAGTCGACTCTTTCTGCTTATTGATGGCAGATACAGTGTGACCAGAAGCAGCCTCTTGCTCCTGGCACCAAGCTTCCTCACCATCCCTCCAAACGGTAGGCCAAAACAGACCCATTCTTAAGTTGCTGTTAGCAGGTATATTATTACTGCAACAAGAAAGGAAGCCAGGGGCTGGAGCCAGGGGCTCAGCAGTTAAGAGCACTGACTGCTCTTCCAGAGGTCCTGAGTTCAATTTCCAGCAACCACGTGGTAGCTCACAACCATCTGTAATGGGATCCGATGCTCTCTTCTGGTGTGTCAAGCAACAGGACATCATCCTCACATACATAAAATAAATAAATAAATCATTTTTTAAAAAGAAAGGAAACCAATGCCATGTGCAAAATCCTAAAGTCTGTGGGCTCTGAAAGGCCAGCCCACCCTTGCTCACACGTCTTGCTGGATTCCTGTGCTTTAGTCCCAGTGTGTTCTCTGTGGAGAGGGAAAGAGGAAAGAGAAGCAGGGCATCACCTTTTACATCTTCAAGTTGCCCAAGCTCTCTCTGAGCTCTCCAGTCAATTCAGGTTCCCATTTCCAGACCCAGGAATTCAACAATACTACCTCTATCTGTTACGTAGCTGTTTCTTCCCAACTGAAACACTCTCTCCTAAGCAGCGAGGGAAGGCTCCTTAACCCACAGGAAGTAAACAAATCCTGCAATATCCTGAAGTTTACAAGGTTCACAAGGACACACACACTCCAGGTTATACAAGCAGTAACAATGATAACAGCTGGGCTCCCTGCGTGTTGTGCAAACAGCCTTGCAGTCATTGCCACTCCTGAAAGTGACACCTTACCTACACTATTGTAAGTTGCCCCATAAAGACGCTGGTCCAAAAATTAAGCTACAATGGAATGAATTTATTTAGTCTGCCTTTAGGGCTGTAATGGGGCAAACAGATGTTTGTTTGGCTCTCCCCAAGAAAAGTCACATAGCACCTACCCTTACCACATCCTCAGGAGGAACATCTCAGCCTTCTGAATATATGGTGTGGAGGATTCAATTAAGTAGGCTGCCTCCCAGGCATGGAACAGTGGACCATCTGGGAGGGCCAGGGATCTGCTGGAGAAAGTAAGACTCGATCTGTACCGAGGCTCTCAAACAAGGGTCGGCCAAGAATCTCACAGAGTCTGCAAAGCATGAGCCAGGGGAGGAGGGAATCTCACGGCAGCAAGGCATGACACATGCCACAGAATATCATGAACCAGAAAGGCGGGCAGCTGTCACTGACAGACATTGCCTGGAGTCCATCTAGAGATGGTTTCTGATGACCAGGCTGGGTTCATTGCAGAAGATGCTACAGTCAGCTTTGGGAGTCGGAGGGGTGTTGGGTGGTGAATCTGCTAGTGATTGTTCTATCATAGCTGGGCCTTACCTGGATGTATCCCAGGTTCACAGAAGCACTTGAGCCTTCTGGTGAGTGTGTGGGAGCAGGGACATTAAGGAGGCTAGCCTTGCAGAATCGATGTGGAGAAAGGAAGGGTAAGAGGTTGACCAAAGAGGCTGAGGCTGGAATAAGGGACATGCTGTTCTAGAAGTGGAGTCACAGGGTCTTCCAAAGGAAAAAAACGTCAGGCTTCAGCAGCCACATTTAAAAAGAGGGCAGGATGGAAGTCCTGACACTGGAAACCAAAGGACTGGCTTATGGAGAAGGATCTAGTTTAGAACATGCTACACAAGTAGCATGTTCTAGATGCTACAGATGTGTAATATCTAGATGCTCTATATGTGTAGAGCCAGAGGACCAGGAGGAATGCCAAAACCAGCACATGGCTAGAGAACCTTCTGAGCGCTTTTCCCAGTCCCAGCAGAAAGTCTCTCTGTCTGTGGCCTGAAGGTCGATCTCCGTCCTTCTGACTAGAGATGCTAAGGCTGAGGTTTTCCACTCTCTGGGACTGCTCTGTGCTCATCCCTTGCATTTATTTGTTCATCCCAGCCCCAGCCTGTGAGAGGAGCCACAGCACCTTCAAGGCCAGCAGATATTCAGCCCTATAAACTGCCCCCCAAAGAAGCCTCCTGGTTGCCTCTAGATGGCAGCATGAAAGCCATCTGGCATCAAGCTGGCCAGAGTCCCCCGAAGCGCAGCTTCAAGTGGCCAGGGGCCTGCTTTAGCTCTGTTGGCAAAGCCAGCATCACAGGCACTCATGGTAAGCTGACTGAGCTCCTGCCACCTGCTTGCACCTGTGGGTAGCATTTTCTCCTCCCAAGTGACATCTGGGACTTTTGGCTGGGGGACAAGACAAGGAGTCTGCATTGCTCAGGAGAGGCTTGGCTCTCCCCCTCTTGACTCCTTTAGTCACAGCACACTAACTCTTGGGCACAGTGCCTCAGGTGTCATGGTGGCTTTTCAGCCTACTGGGAGATGAATGGGCACAGTGCCTCAGGCATCATGGTTGCTGTTCAGCTTATTGGAAGATGGCAAGGGCCCAAACCTTTTCCACCCTGAACCTGAAGATTTATACTCAGAACATTCTGCCCCACACATTCCTTTACAGGTTTGCTGGGCTCTAATGCACATGGTAGAGTGCTTATTATGCAGGGTCTGGTGGCAAGGAACTCAACTTGAGCATTGCTAACAGCCACCTAACCAAGCAGAAAGCTTGGCTCATAAGCTTACAAGGGACAAACTACTTCAATTCTCACTTTACTAAGTAAAAGTTCAGGGGCTGGAGAAATAACTTAGAGGTTAAGAAGAGCACTTGCTGCTCTCTCAGAAGACCAGAGTTCGGTTCCTAGCACCCATGCTAGAGAGTTCACAATCACCTATAACTCCCAGCTCTGTGAGATGGGAGTGCAGGTATGACTCTGTTTCCTTTCCTCTTCAGGTATCTGCACATACATATATGCACATTCTCATACATGCACATACTCATACATGCACATAATTAGAAAATGAAAGAACTCTTTTTTTTTAAATTTCAACTTCAGAAAAGCCAGTAACCTGAACCATTGGTGGTAAAGCTGAGACTTGAACCCGTGAACCAATGGTCAAGATCTCTAACCCCCCTCCTTCAATCCCTCATCACTTAGTAGCCCAGGCTGGCCTTGAATTACTCATTCTCCTGCCTCAGCTTCTAGAGTGCCAGGATTACAGGTTATACGCTACCACATCCCGATAGAACTCTCTTTTGTAAGAAAACTAAAAATAGGTCAATAAATGTGACCTCATTAGGAATTCTGGAAAACGCAATGAAAGTAAAGGCTTTAGGTTGCAAGCCTAACACAAATTATAAAAATTATAATTTTTGTAATTTAGAAAAAGTTATAATTGAAAGCAGCATGACTTTAAAGGTGATATTCATTTCAAGATATCTAGTTTACTCATGTGTTTAAGTGTTTGGGGAGCATATTTTAGTTACTGTAACCCTGGAAACTTCATTGGACCATAATAAAAATTACTTCACTGTATGCAAAATTTTGCACCTGTCAGAATTAAACTGTTTGGACAGAGATCTCTTTCAGAAAAAAAGAAATCCCATTTCCAATCCTCAGAGTGGCCACGTGAGCTAAAATCAGGAAAGGGTAGAGAGTTCGTTTCATTCTGAACTTAGAGTGTAATCCTCCCAGGATGATGATACAAAGGACTGGACTCTGTTACAGTGATACAGCCACGACTGCCCCAGCTTCTTTGCCACTGTGCATGTAATAAGGCCAAGTAGCAAACTTCAAGACAATACTCTGGAGACCTCAGGACTAGGAAGCAACCTGTCAGTTCAATCCGTTTTTACATCAAAATGTCTAATCCAGCCTGTGTCTTTGGAAATATATCCTGTTACTTTATCCGGCCTTTCTCTTTGGAAATGGGAGCCTTCTGCCTGATAGGAAGCTGGCTGAGCAGTCACCATCCACAAGAGCTTTCAAAAGCAGAGAGGGATTTATGTGAACAGCCAGATACGAAACCAGCACTGCCTGAGGGCAGAGGCTAAATGTATCTAACTTCTCAGTCGGAAAAATGCACACTCTGTTTTATAACCCTGTGGCTAACAGCCTGTCAGTCAGTGGAAGGAAACTCATGACAGGTCCTTTCCCAACACATGCTGCATTTCTATCTCTCTTTCCAAAGGAAGGAGATGGTACCTCCCTTGCAGCCTGAAGAACTCAGCCATCACTGGTATTTTATTCTAGTACTTGCTGTCGCTCTAGAACAAGATTTAAAGATTTTCAAAGCCTGGGACTTCAACTGTAGTAGACAATAATATATACTATCACATGTGTATGTACGTGTGTATGTGTGTGTGTCTATGTATATCTATGTGAATATACATGCATGTATATATGTGTGAATTGTGTATGTGTTCGTGTGCATGTGTGTGTGTATTTGTAAGTATGTGCATGTGCATGCATGCATGCATGTGTGCGCATGCGTGAGTATGTGTGTGCATGTGTATCTCTTCGTATGTGTGCATGTGTGTATGTGTGTGTTGTGTATGTGTGTGCATGTGCGTGCATGCATGCATGTGCACACAGGCATGAGTGTGTGTGTGTGATATCTGTGGGCATGGAGATCAGAGGTCAACTTCCAGTGTCATTCATTCCTCGGGAACCACGGTCCACTCTGCTTTTGAAAAAGTCCCTCACTGGGACCTGGAGCTTGCCAAGTGAGCTAGACTGACTAGACAGTGAGCCTCCAGGATCCACCAGTCTCCCTAAGTTTAGACTGCGACTGGATTTTTATGTGGCTCCTGGGGACCGAAACCAGCTCCTCAGACTTGCTTGAGATTTTTAACAAAAGTTGTATTATTGTTTGTGTGCGTGCATGTGTGCATGCATGCACTAAGGTACCAGCATGCATGTGAGGTCAGAAGACAAGCTGGAATGGTCTGATCCCTCCTTCCACTGTGTGGATGTAGGAACCCAACTCAGGTCGTCAGGCTTAGCAGCAGGTGTTTTTAACCCACCAAGTCATCTGAGAGGCCCCCATAGCAAGTTCTTTACTGACCAAGTTATCTTCCCAGTCTCCATGGAAAGTCTCTAAGGCTCAGATCTCCAACTCTAGCTGACAGTTAAAGATGGTGTTACATATTTAAATGAAGTGTTTCATATGTTTGAAACACCTTGACCGTATATTTCATTTGATGAGATGTCATGCATTTCGGATTCCTAAAAAGGACGCTGGCATGGAAACTTTAATTCTACACATGCAATTTATGCCAATAATTTTCCAAGACAGGCCCCAACTACACCAGGCAGCCTCTCATCTCTAAGACGAACCTTCACATTCCACGAGATCAGAACCCATACAGGACATTTATTTAATCCGTTCTCTTTCAGGGATGTTAAAACCTAAAGGACAGAAGAAGACCTACAGCCAGAACATACAGGAAGCATATTCTAGACAGTGGACACACCCTGCAAAAGGCCACAAGGACAAGGAAAAGAGACATTTAAATGTCTAAACATGGATGCAGTGATGACTGAACAAGCAAGTAGAACAGGCCAGGAGATCAGTCAGGAGGCTGTATCTGACCTAAGATCCCTGGAAGAAGTATGAGGAGCTACAGGTGAAAGTGGAAAACTGAGACAAGAGAGGAGGCTGCGGGGGTGTGCAGGGGGGGGGGTGAATCAGAAACTACACCAGAGGTCAGAGGTCACCAGAAAGACGATCACAGATCACAAAGATGTTCATGTCTGTTTCTACCATTCAGCACACCAGGACAACAGTTTACTACAAAATGAATACTTCATGAATCGACCCCCTCTATTTTTCTATGTAATGACTAATTTTAGATCAGCTAGCTAGGATTTTCTTTTCTTTTAGTGTGGGAAAAAAAAAATGATCTTATTCAGCGGAATTAAGACGAAAAACAAGCCCTCAAGTGACCACACAGCCAGTAGTTTCAGCATTTGAAACACACGTCTTCCACCCCACCCCACCCCCAAAAAAATCCTGGCAAGTCATAGCAGGCTGTTAACTACGAAGAGGTGTCAGATTTAAAGAAGAGCAGCCCTAGGTGAGGTACTTTGCCCAATGACTTCATTGGGGTTGGGATGAGGTAGCGGAGGCTAGGGGGCAGTAGTTGTCTCTGTGGCAGTGTGCCTTGTTGCTGGTGTGGTGAAGGCCCAAGTGAGATGAAAAAGCTTTCGTATTCTGGGGTGGGGGTGGGGATGGTAATAAAACAGAAATAGAATCTGCAGTGAGAACCACCCACTCCCACACTGGGGAGACAATGGGCCCTATGGGTGGAGGTCCTGGTCCACGTCCTCTGAGGGAGCCATGCCAAATGGACAGATGGACCACTATCTTACTCGTTCTTTCCCAGACCCCTCGTCCCGGTGACAGAGTTTCTCGCATTCCCTAACCTAAACCTAACCCAGTCACTGCGCTCAGTCCCAGGCCCCGCGCATCCTCTCTGGGAGCCGCGAATTAGAGGGAGTGCCCATATAGGGCCCCTTCACTCTCCCACCCATCGCAAAATACGCACTCAAACATTCCCCGGTCCCCCCTAGCTCCCGATGAGGACCAACGAGGCAGGGACCAACGCAGCCTCTCGGGGCCTCAGCCACTTACCGCCGGGTCTGGGGAGTGTCGCAGGGCGCGGCCATGCCCGAGCCAGGCAGCGAGTGCGCGCCCGAGCCTCGCGTCAGCACCACGGCCAGCTCCAGGTTCCGCGCCGCCGTGGGGGGCGGGCCTCCGGGCACCCGCGCGCACCGCCAGCCTCGGCTCCGCAGCGCTTGGGAGGGCGGGGACCGGAGGACGCCGGCAAGCAACGGAGGAGCGAGGGGACTCAGTCGCCACTGCGCCGCCGCCACCCAGAATTGCTGGCTTTGTTTTAGCTCTCTCCCTCTGCCCACCTAGCTGCTCCCATAATGCTGTGGGTTTTGTCTGCCTAAACGCTTGTGGTCCCCAGTCCGAGGGTCCTGTATCCTCGGAGACTACAGGTGTGGGTGCCCTGCCCTCCTGCATTCCGAAGGTCCAGGGCCCGCAGACTCCAGCTCTCTCCAAAAGACGATGTCACACATAGCCTCTCTAGCAGTCCTACTGAAGACTTGGAATTCTAAGACTTGGAAGAATAAGCAAGTCAATGTGGGGAGGCAAACTGGGGTATTCTAGGATCTTCCTTATGTCCCCTTCTTGAAGCTGATTTTATTATGATTTTATTCTTGGAAGAAAATTATAAATAAAAGAGACATTCCCCTTCCATGCACTTACTGTGTGGTCTGCTGGTGTTATCCCCTGCCGCAGTCTTGAAGACCAAACAGAAGCGATTTGGGGAGCCCCTCCCGCAGAACTGAGGACAAGGGCCCCGAGGCTGGTTCACTGTTCAAGGCTGAGCTGGTGGGTGGGAATAAAGGGTAAAGAAACTCCTCTACGGTTTAGGTGGTCTTGTCGCCTGGCCGGGTGGAGTCAAGGGTGGGAAGCTCAACTGCTTCTGTTTGTGAAAGGTTGATCTCAACAGGGGGCTAGCTGCAAGCTTGAGTTGGCACAAGCCGAAGAGAAGAGCTATTTATTGCACAGGAGCCAGTCAGGATTAGGCTGAGAACCAGGGAATAAGAGGGCCAGTGATGGACAAAGCCCACGCCTTTCCTTGAGCCAGAAGGCTCCCTCTCTGTCTTACATCTAAAAAGTCCCAGCACTCAAGGTATTCCCAACCTTTTGGTCTACAGTGCTTTGGTAAGCCATCACCAGTTGAAACTTCTCTATAATCAGTCAACGGAGTCAAAAGGGACTCCCTGACAAGTTCTGCCAGCCAGGGAGATGATCCACTTTTCTAGATGAGCTACACAGTTGAATCTTCTTTCTACCCAGTGACTGACTTAGCTACACAAACCTCCCATTAAGGGGGGGGGGTGCCCTGTGTGGATGTGTGCACATGCGAATGAGTTGCATATGCCTGTGGAGGCCAAAGGTTGAGTGTCTGCCTCAATGTTCTACTGTTACTGTTTCTGAACAGGGTCTCTTGCTGAACCCTGGACAGGAAGTTCATGCATTTAGTCGGTCTGGTTGGTCTCATTGACCAAGGATCATCCTCTTGCCCAACACTCCCCCATCACACACACACACACACACACACACACACACACACACACAGAGCCTTGGGTTCCAGACCTGCACTGTGGTACCTGGATTTTATATGAATGCTGGAGATTCAAACTCAGACACTCATGCTTGGTGTGGCAGGCTCTTTAATGGCTGAGCTGTCTTGCCAACCTTCTGCTATATTTGAAGTGTGACTGAAACTATGTTCTTTCTTTTCTTCTCTGGCACAGCTTCCCTGGCTACTTGATTACCCTGAGAGCCAATTCTCTGTCTATCCTCCTTTCAGATTTTTCACACTATGAGACCAAAGGAATCAGAAGTCTATGGCACTAATGGATCCACTGCATTAGTGGACTTGCAGTGTCCAGATCTGCAGCCATGAGGAGCCCCACATCTAAGGGGTCTTGAGGAAGAAGGCATAACTCACCATACTGCTCCATACTGCTGAGAAAGGCTGGCAGAGTTGGGACTGTCTGTCAGAAGCAAACTTCAGTAGTGTCCGTTTGAGGTGAATGGTTGGGCAGGGAGGAGGAACCATAATACCAGGGGTGGGCGTGGAGAGAGGCATTCTAGTTCTCAGAAGAGACCCGTGTAGAAGGATAACCTCTTCAATCCCAAATAGACTAGGATTAGGGACACTATCTGATGGAGTGGCTTATTGCTACACCAGTGGTTTCTTTTACATTTTATTATAGTTTAGACTTTTCTGTCATATTTTAAACAGTAAACAATTTTTGTTCTTTTTTTTTTTTGGTGTATATGCATGTTCATGTATGTGAAGGTACACAGGTACACACTGAGTGTACATGGGTACAGGTGTGGGTAAAAGCCAGAGGTCAATGTCACTGTCACTCCTCAGATACCGTTCACTTTAATTTTGAGAAAAGGATCCTCACTAAAACCCAGGGCTGGCAGATTCAGTTAGTTTGGATGGCCAGTGAGTGGCAGGAGCCACCTGTTTCCCACTGGCCGGCACTAGGATTGCAAGACAGCTACACACACACGCGCGCGCACACACACACACACACACATTCACACGCACACACAGGTATGCACATGCGTGTGCATGCACACACACACACCCCTGGCTTTTTGCAGTAGAGCTGGGACTTGAACTCAGGATCTCATGCTTGTCTGTAAGCACTTTACTGACTGAGCTATCTCCCCAGACACATTAAACTTTAGGTTTAAATTTTAACTGTTTCTTTAATCACAAAAGCTAAATAAGTAATTTCTTAAACAAAAAAGTGATGAAAATAAATGTATACATAAAAGTTAGCTCATATGAATGAGAAGCCATACAAGATTACAGTTAAAAAAAAAAAATCTGTCTCCATTTTTTTTAGTGCCCTGATAAGATTTTGATTTTTTGCTGACAGTTAAGTATGTATGTACTTATTCCTAGGTAACATGTTTTTATGTCATAGAAATGTCTGTATGTTTACATAATTTGCACTAAAATATTATAAATAACTTGACATTACACACTGAAATAGCTTTGCATCTATTTCAAAATGGTATTCTTATACTGACAACACCCCTAGTGTCTTCTGTTATCAAAAGGGGAATCGGGTTAATTAGTAATTAGAGAAATATAAAAAAGTTAACAATAGTAATTGACACAATGGAATAACTTTTGTTGAGTGTCATAATGCTATTTTTGGAATCTGTATGTGCAAAGACATAAAGAAACACGGGAAATGGAAGTTTCTTATGATTAAACTTTGTTTAATAATGCACCTGAGAAGACAGAAAACTTTGAAAACAACATTCCAGTTATCAGCCTTTCCCCGTGTTCTCTGATGTGAAGCGAGACCCACACTTGTCTGTAGGTTTAAGGGCTCATTTTAAAGAGCAATTAGGAATTATGTTGCTCTAGTAAAGTGGTGGTAGTAAGTTCTCTTTTAAGATCCACAGGTTTACCTGGCCCTGACCAGCTGGTTAGATTTCCAGTTCCAGGTATGATTTCCCTTCTGTGGAAATGGCCTTAAGTACAGGTAGTCAACTGTTGGTGACCACCATGACGTGCGAGCCACTATTACATCTTAATGTTATCTTGTCATCCTAGCCTTAGAACAGGCATCACAGCTCGTTGGTATTATTGTCTCCCTCCCTTGGTAGTTTGCATTGCACTTTCAGGTACTATGAAAGCTAGATCTTAGGAAGAAGGCTTTCAGGTGAGAGATCAAATCTTCAGAGTCCTATACTGAAGTGTGTGATGTCTTCTGCAGTGGGGACTTACCATTCAAACTCTGGAAGGCGACCAAGGGCAACAGCAATACCCTATGTTTTGTTTGTTTGTTTGTTTATTGTATACTGGATTTGTGGTAGCATTTGTCTGGCACAAAGTCTCATCTGGTGCTCCCAGTGCTCCCAGGAATGGGAGTGGCCTAGTGAACAGAAGAAAGAAAGAAAGAAAGAAAGAAAGAAAAGAAGAAGAAGGAAGGAAGGAAGGAAGGAAGGAAGGAAGGAAGGAAGGAAGGAAGGAAGGAAGGAAACAAGGAAACAAGGAAGCAAAGTGGCCTTCTTAGGAGTGACAGGTTGCTAGGACTTTAACACTTGCCCTTGGCTTCACACAGCAGGTGGGTGCTGCTATAAATAACCTGGGGGGGGGGGATGGTCAGAACTCACTTCATGCCAGGCTTTGGGTGACTGGTTTCCCAGTTCACTCACACACCTTCTGAGTCTCCCCCACTTCCCCCCGCCCAAATAAGCTGCCTCTATTTCCGTTGCTCTCCACACGTCCAAGGTCTAATTCATTGTTCTGTGACACAACAATGTAGACCTTCAGTGGCTGTGTGCCCTGGACTCTGATCTGCCCCTATAACAAATCTACCTGTTTTCATTGTATGGCTTCCTCGGAGCCAGGCAGGCTATCTCGGAAGGGTGCACCAACAACGGTGCAGTCCTTCCCAGACTCGCATTCTGGCCATGCGGGCCTGCTCACTGCAGACTACCAGGGAAATAAATCTGTCCGATCAAACAGCTAGACTGAGCTGTGCATCCTGGCAAGATTGCTGGAATGCAGGAAGAGGAAGAAACCGCGAGTGTAGCGGCTGAGTAGTCCCAGCCCTATCCCAGCAAAGATACCCGCAAATGTCTCCCTCGTGCGAAGGAAGAGCTCACCAGCCTTCCTCTTATTTTATTCGATATTTTTCGATTTTATTCGATATTTCACACGATAAAGATGTTAATAAGGTTGGGAAGGTGGGTGGGCAGGTAAAGCACCGCTGAGTAAGTGTGAAAACTGGAGTTTAGATGCCCAGCGCCTTCATAAGTTCTGGGAAGTTAAGACTGCTTCGATCCATGGAGCAAGCCGCCTGGCTCGACTAGACTGACCAGTGACGTCTCGGTTCAAGCGGGAGAACCTGCTTCAATACGTAAAAGGGAGAACGATTGAGTAAAACCTCCTTAGCCTCGACTTCTGACCTCCACGTGCACACACATACACGTGCATATTCATCCATACACACGTGTGCCCACACACCACACACAAATACACCCAGATATTAGCTACAGATGAGCTCAATAGTTTAAGTAAGCAACCCTTCCTTACATAACATTTTGCTTCTCCTGGAGTTGACCAAGTTAATGTGTTTTTAAATTGCTTCTTTTAGTTTCCAGGTCTCTGTTGTGGCTTATACTATTCACTGTAAAAACCAACAGTATATTTTCTTTGGGTTTTTTTTTTTTTTTTAAGATTTATTTTTATTTATTTATTTAATGTGTACACTGTAGCTGTCTCCAGACACCCAGAAGAGGGCATCAGATCCCATGATAATGGTTGTGACCACCATGTGGTTGCTGGGAATTGAACTCAGGTCCTCTGAAAGAGCAGCCAGTCCCTCTTAACCTCTGAGACATCTCTGCAGCCCAAACAGTACATTTTCTACATTGTGTCTGCCTTTCCTTTCTCCTTTGATATTGCACCGCTGGCTCCCTTTTCTGCCTTTTTGAGCCTTGCTTGCTTTGTCATAGGCTTTCTCAGATCATTTCCCTCTTCCCTGGTTGCTCTGGCTTTGCTATAATCCATATTGTAGGAGCTTCTTTAGGTAAAGTTCTGCACACCACCAATGTCTAAAATAACACTCTCCTATTCTTAAATTTGACTAATCTAAACTCTAGGTTAGGAATAGTTTCCCCTCAGGATTATGAGAGCATTGCTGCTTTCTCTACTGTCTTCAAATCCTTTTTCATTATTTTTTGTATGTTAATAAATGATAATATATGTGGACTGAGGTGGGTACTCACATGCCATGGCATGTGTCTTTGTTAGGATTTCACTGCTGTGAACAGACACCATGACCACAGCAGCTCTTACAAAGAAAACATTGAACTGGGGCAGGCTTACAGGTTCCCCATGGAGGGGAACACGGCAGCATGCAGGCAGACATCATGCTGGAGAGTTCTATTATGTCTTGACCCACAAGTAGCAGAAGACTGTGTCACACTGAGCTTGCACATAGGAGACCTCAAACCCTGCCCACACAGTGACACACTTCCTGTAAGCGAGGCCACACCTCCTAATAGTGCCACTCCCTATGGGCCAAACATTCAAATATATGAGTCTCTGGGCGCCATACCTAGTCAAACCACCACAGCATGCACGTGGAGGTCAGAGGACAACCTCTGGCTTTTGTCCCCACCTTCTTCTTCTTTTGTTCTCCTCTGCTATGTATACCAGGCCGCCATGATCTCCACGGATCTCTCCTGTCTCCATTTCCATCTCACTGTTAGAGCACTAGAATCTCAAACATTCGTCATTTCATCTAGTTTGACATGGGTCCTGGGGATCCAAAGTCAGGTCCTAATGTTTGCAAAGTACACGCTTCATCCACAGAGCCATCTCTGCAGTCCTACTGTGGTTTCCCCCATCCCCCACCCACCACGAAACTTTTAGCATTGTTCTGATGTTCTGACACATACCCATTATGATGCTTTGAATATGCTCGGCCTAGGGAGCGGCAGTATTAGGAGTAGGTGTTTCACTGTTGGGGTGGGCTTTAAGACCCTCATCCTAGCTGCCTGGAAGCCAGTCTTCTCCTAGCTGCCTTCGGAACAAGAGATAGAACTCTCAGCTCCTCCAGCCCCGTGTCTTCCTGGATGCTGCTATGTTCCTGCCTTGATGAAAATGGACTGAACCACTGAACCTGTAAGCCAGCCTCAATTCAATATTGTCCTTTATAAGACTTGCCTTAGCCGGGCGGTGGTGGCGCACGCCTTTAATCCCAGCCCTTGGGAGGCAGAGGCAGGCGGATTTCTGAGTTCGAGGCCAGCCTGGTCTACAGAGTGAGTTCCAGGACAACCAGGGCTACACAGAGAAACCCTGTCTCGAAAAACCAAAAAAAAAAAAAAAAATAAGACTTGCCTTGGTCATGGTGTCTGTTCACAGCAGTAAAATCCTGACTAAGACACCCATAATTAACTTGATTTTGCTTTTCACCCACTGAACTGAACATCTACCAGATGAGCTTCTAAAATCTGGACTTTACATTTGGGGGGATTTTCTTAAATATTTTCTAATTCCCTTTTCTCCTTCTGTAACTCCTAGGTTTGGGAGTTTTGTTTGTTTGTGAGACAGGGTTTCTCTGTGTAGCCTTGACTGCCCTGGAACTCACTCAGAGAGATCTGCCTGCCTCTGCCTCCAGAGTTCTGGAATTAAAGGTGTGCACCACCACCACTGTGATTAATCCTGTAATTTTTAATAATGCTTTATTTGGTAGAGGCTTTTTTTCCCTATTATAGCTTACATGACAGACATATGTCCCTGTTACTTGCTATTTTTCCTGGCCAATGCTTATGGTCCGTCTCCTCTGATGGCAGGTTCTCCTCTCTCCATCTCCTTTCCTTTTCCTGCATCTCTTTACCTCTGCTTCCTCTTCCTGCATCCCTAGCCAGGTAACTGAAAATCCACCTACCTCCAACCATTGTGCAATCACAGGCTTTAGCCTTTTATAGACCAATTAATTTGGGGAGTGTAGCATCATTTGGTATATGTGAGGTATATCTTCCCTGAGGATCTCCTCATTGGGGGCGGGGGGCAACTAGATCTTGGGGTCCAGTATCTAGCATTTGAATACATGCAGCATCAAACCAATGTCCTAGAGGACAAAGAAGCTTTATAGACAGGAATATATTTCGAATCTATTCAAAACTTCCCACCAGCACTCTGGACTATCAAATTCTTTCCTTGATGACTCAGTAACTGTTAAAAAATCTTCATGCTCTTCAGACAGAAGCCACCTTCTGACTGCACAGGTAGCTGGGCAGGCAAAAACATCACCAACTGCAGAAGCTGGTGACGCTGGAGGATCATGGACTGGCCCTGGCATTGCCCACACGTGGACACATGCACTCCCTGGGTTTTGGCAGCAGGCGTGTGGGTGGAGTGACAGGCTAATGATCCTTTCTTTTCTACCAAGATACATGCTGTGCTTAGCAGGCTATTTTCATTGCCAGTTCCCAGCTGTCTGTATGTATTAGCTCCCCCAGAATACAGCAAGCCAGAATTAGAGTCAGTGTCAGGATATATGCATACCTATAAATAATTTGGTCCACACACATACAGTGCAGAGTTGCCTTTATCATCAAGATCAGCCGGTTGCCATAGTTTCTCAAGCCTATCTGCCCATTTCCATTGTAGCCATACATCTCACTGTTGTCCAGAATAGCCTTGAATGAGATATGACCATAGGCAATGCCAACCACACTCTTACTTGTAACTGGTCTGTAACTTTTAAAGGAGTTGGCTGATTTGCTGTAGATCCTGATTCCACCTGGCCACAGGTGTTATAGCCACAAGCAAGCACCTCTTCATCAGCTGCTAAAGTAATCCAACAATGTGAGGCACAGGCTAATTTAGCCTCCTGCCTGGTCAAGAGATCAGTACAGACATGGATGCGAGCAATGCCTTAATTGATGGTGCCATTCCCTAACTAGCTGTTCCTGTTATGATGACTTCATTTTCCGTGCTTAGGAGAAATGGGGGCCACTTCCATATCTAAGCCTATTGAGCTTGTTTTTACATAAGTCTTCTAGTTTCATGGGCACCAGTGTACTCTGGTGTCTTAGTTAGGGTTTTACTGCTGTGAACAGACACCATGACCAAGGCAACACTTATAAGAACAACATTGGATTGGGGCTGGCTTACTTCAGAGGTTCAGTCCATTATTATCAAGGCAGGAGCATGGCAGCATCCAGGCAGGCATGGTGCAGATTCTGAGAGTTCTACATCTTCATCTGAATGTCAATAGGGAAAGACTGTCTCTTCCATACTGGGTGGAGCTTCAAAGCCCACCCCTACAGTGATACACTTCCTCCAATAAGCCCACACCTACTCCAACAAGGGCACACTTCCTAATAGTGCCACTCTTTAGGCCAAGCACATTCAAACCACCACACATCTTGACCCTGGCTTCAAGCTGTTCCTACAAATAAGCTGACAACTGCTTTCATTAAATGGTTCCCTCGATTTCCCCGACGTCCAATCTTTCCTCGACCTTCAAAGCCAGGTCTTTACTCTCTTTTTCCAAGGGGAACCCAGACAAGAGAGGCAAACTCTACCCCCACCCCAAGGATAGTACCAGAGCAGAGGCCCAACTCATGTGATGCTTCTACCCTAAAGAAAATTTCCACTTTTTTTTTTTCAGTGTGGTTAAAACAGTCAAAGTTGCTGGAATTTATAGGTGAAGTGCACGTGAGAGCCTTATGTGTTAAGGGCATGGACCCAAGTCTGTGCATTGTCAGAAGGTGGTGAAACCTGCATGAGATAGATCTACTGGGGAGGAGGTTAGGTCATTCGTGATGTGCCCTGGGAAGAGATGGAAACATTTCTTCCTCTCTCTCTTTGTTTCCTAGCTAGCACAGAGTAACACACCTGTCAGCAGTGACGGGCACAAGCCAGCAACACTGCTTCACACTGCTGCGTGATTGCTTCACAGTGCCTCATGACTGCTGCACAGTGCTGCATGGTTGCTTTATACTGCTGCATGACTGTGTCACACTGCTCTAGGACCACTTTATACTGCTACATAACTGCTTCACAGCGCTGGGTGACTGTGTCACACTACTGCATGACTGTGTCACACGTCTAAATGACCACTTCTCACTGTTGCATGGCCACTTCACACTGCTGCATGACCACTCCACACTGCTGCATGACCACTCCACACTGATGCATGACCTCTTCACACTGATGCATGACCACTCCATACTGATGCATGACTGACAGTCTGAGGAGTTCAAGAGGCCTCTACTTAGATAAACCCAGGCCCTTGACTTCCTTGCAGAATGGAACCTCAGGGTAAGTCATTCTGAAGCAGAATTAGAGTTTGAGGGAATTTTAACATAGGTTTAAGTGTAGGAGGTTAACAGAGAGACATACTTGAGAACACTGGTGTGGGCTCTCAAAGGAGACACTCTTTGTTGTCTTTGCAATAGTCACTAGATATGGGCAGATTCTGAAGTTATTATCTAAGACTTGCTAAAGACTTTCAATCAGATGAAAGGATGGCTCCTGGGGTACTAGGACAGGACTATCGTTGATAAGGTCAACCCTAGATCAGAAATGGAAGAAGTTAGGATATCTTCACTGTAAACAAAAGTTAATAGTCCTGTTTGCAGGATTCCCAGAAAATATTTAGAAAAGGAGAAAGACCCTGCCCTAAGTTATATATGTGAAGGCTGCCAGCCTGGCTTATTCCTATTTAAATATTTTTATTTGAAAATATTTGTGTGTTTAAGAAGTATTGTCAGTGTCATCACCATTTAGAGACAATGTTAATTGTGGTCATATTCTTGATTTCTCTACTGGCCAGAGGCTGAAGCTGAACTTCAGAGAAGCCTAGACTTCAAAGCAAGGGACTCACCCTCCCTATGTTTCTGTGAATTCTCCACTTGTTTATAGCCTATATCACATCCATACGATACACTCTACCGCAACAGGCCCGAAGCAACCGAGCCAAGTGACCATGGACTGAAATCGTCAGAATAAACCTTTGCTTTGCTAAGGATTTTGTCACAGGGATAGAAGCTGAGGACCACATGAAGCATCTTCTATGCACATGGCCCAGTATCCCCGTTCTCATCCCTCCTGCTTCCTCTTTGGTTCTCTCTGCCCCAGCTGCCTCAGTCCTTTTCATCCCTTACATGGTAGAAGCCCCTTCTTACCTTGGGGCATTGCTCTCTCTTTAATCATCTGCTCAGTTATTTCTTCGCTAAGTTAAGTCTTCTTCTGAAATGTCCCTGGATTCTCAAGACCCCAGTTCCCTTCTTCAGAGACATACACTACCCTTCATTCCTTTTATACCATTACCCCACAGTTCATTCTAATTCCTACTTGTGTGATTCATTCCCAGCTTCACTATCAGGATCTGTTCGGTGAAGGCAGAATTGACTCCAGACTGCAGTTCACCCCAAGTGCCTGACATAAGAGGCCAGTGTCAGACTAAAGCTTAAAATGGCTCGTTCTCAAGGCCAGTGAATTTAAACAAGAGCGAAAGATGAGGAGAAAGTCCTAGAGAGATGGCTCAATAATTGAGAGCCCCGGCTACTCTCAGAAGACCCAAGTTCAAATCCCAGCACCCAATGGAAGCTTACAATGGTCTATAACTTCAGCTCTAGGGCATGTGAAGTACCCTCTTCTTTAGACCTTCATAGGCACCAGAAATACACATAGTCCACTTACATGTGTTCAGGCAACACACTCATACACATAAAATAAATAAACCTTTAAAAAAAAAAGATCAGAGGAAAAATTCTGGTGGAAGGCTGTATTTGAAAGAGTTTGAGAAAGGGCAGACACTAAGGCTGAAGTCTGGAGTCTGGGGTGGGGGTGAGGTGGGGGGTAAAAGATCTACTGCTCTTCCAGACAACCCTAGTGCACTTCCCAGCACCGATGTTGGTGATTACCTGTAACTCGAGTCTCAAGGGACCCCACACTTCTTCTGGTCTCTGTGGTCACTAGCACATATCCATACACATAAATACATAGTAAAAAATAAATGAAATCTTTTTGTTATTTAAAAAGAAAAGTCCTTACTGGGTGTGATAGTGTATGTCTTTAATCTCAGTACTAGGCCACATTCACCTCGGCAGGCGGGAAGAAGGCAAGTGACCTAACTTCAGAGCCACAAGACCAAACTCAGTACTTGCAAGCATGGGCCAAGCACACAAAAGGCTGGTGGGCTGGAGGAAGCCTGGAAGTGGAAGTTGCACCCTCAGTTGGTCCAGATGCAGGGAGAGGACTGCTCATCCAAAGCCGTATGCCGAGCTCCTTGGGACTGTGACAGACATGATGCCATGCTCTGCCTGACTTGGTCCTTGAGCTTAATGGACCTTCGCTGCTTGGGCACCTTGAGACTCAGCAGATTTCCTGTGTGTGTTAAAGATTGTTGGAATGTTGATGTCACCTCTGGACTAAAACTTAAGATTACTGGGCTGGAGAGATGGCTCAGCAGTTAAGAGTACTGACTGTTCTTCCAGAGGTCCTGAGTTCAATTCCCAGCCACACAACCATCTGTAATGGGATCTGATGCCCTTTCTTTTTGGTATGTCTGAAGACAGCTACAGTGTACTCATATACATAATAAAATAATTCTTTTTAAAAAGTTATCGATATGAACAAATATTTTTGATTAAGAAGTTTGAAGTAGCCGGGTGGTGGTGGCGCACGCCTTTAATCCCAGCACTTGGGAGGCAGAGGCAGGCAGATTTCTGAGTTCGAGGCCAGCCTGGTCTACAGAGTGAGTTCCAGGACAGCCAGGACTACACAGAGAAACCCTGTCTCAAAAAACCAAAAAAAAAAAAAAAAAAAAAAAGAAGTTTGAAGTAAAATTAATTGCTTTTGGATAAGAAAAGATTTCAGATTATAAATTAGTGTTGTCACAAAAGTAAAAAACCATTCCAAAGTTAAAACAGACAAATGAGGACAAAACCAAAAAATTAAAGCATATCATAAGACTTGTAAAAGATGTAACTTACATATAATACATATATAATTAAGTTACCTATAATTAAAAATGGTTTGACACTTAGGTCAAAGTTAAATACACTGGTAAGGAACTAACACATAATGTTCTGCTTACAAATAGTTGCGACTTACAGCAGCAGTGGTTACATACACAAAACCAAGCCATTTAAAAATTCCAATACAAAGGAGGAGGAGCTGCTGAGACCTAATTCTAGCCGAGGAGCTGGGCAGTTGATGACCACTGTGGGAAAGAGAGTCGCTTTTCTTTTGGAGTGGCCACTGGTAACTTCTTCATGTCTCAGCAGATAAACCCACGTTCACATGCATACGGGCAACACTAATCGGACTCCGTGAAATGAATGAATGAATGAATGAATGAATGAATGAGAAGAGAAAAAGGATAGGAGTTCTTGAAGGGAATTGAGGCTGTTTGAAGGATGAATATGGCCAAGATCGCTGTGTAGACATATGCAAAGTTTAAAGCCTCAGTTTTTTTTTTAAAACTAGAGAGCTTTAGTAATTCAGTAGTTCAAGCTCTTGCTGCTCTTCCAGGGGACCCATTTGGTTCCCAGAGACCCACACTGGGCAGATCACAATTACCTGTAACTAGCTTCTGACTCTGATTTGGGCTGACGGACGGTGACATGCCGGTCTAGTGACGACACTTCATATCTTGAGTGCATATTGTAACAGAAAGAAGCGAGAAACACAGGGATATGGTGGGTGCTACCCCACCCACCCACTCAGAATTTTTTCTGTGAAAGCCGGAGAAGAGGACCATGGATCTTGGGTTTTGCTCAGCTTCCGTGAGGGAGGGCGAGAAGAGTTCCCTAGAGGCAGTTTGCTGGCGTCAGCAGTTATCTGCACGTGCTTTTGGTCCTGCCCAGGACGCAGACACAGGCCGGCCAGATGCCATGTGGGGCCAGGGCCCAGCAATCTGGCCTGGGTGGGTACGGGGCCGGCCTGCTGGCTGCTCTACTTGGACTGAGCTTCCTGTCCCAGCATGTCCAGGCCGCAGAACCCACTAGTGACATCAGTGCTGAGAATAACACAAACACCCAGACCAGGAAGTCCACTCCATCCCTGTCGGAGGGTAAGGAGACAGGAGCAAGAGTGGCTTCTAAAATAGGAGGCAGGTTCCCGGTGGGTGTGTCCCCTCCCTTTCCTTCCCCCCTTTTCCCTTCCTTTCTGTCTCCTTTCCTTCCCTCTGGAACATAAGGAGTTGGGAGAACCTAAGGGCCTTTACATTGAAAAGGAGGGGCTTGAGAATGGGAGCCTATACAGATGGCCCTCTCCTCTGCTGGCTCTTGCCCGCTGACCTCGTCTTCTCAGTTCAGGGTCCAGGTTCTCTTAGCGCTGCACCACGGTTCTCACTGGGTTGGGGTGGGAGGGCATACCCACTCAAAATGACCAAGGCCCTGAAAAATAATGGCCTTCGTCAGCTTCTGCTGCTTCAGAGCTGTGTTCCCTTAAGTTACTGAGGTCTGAGGAGAATCTGGCAACACCCTCGTCTTTGCCCCTACCTCTGTTCTGTAAGCCTTGCTCAGAGGAAGCCTTGGTCCGATCCAACCCCTCCCCTGTCATTCAGGGTGCTCTTTGTCACTCCTGACCTTGGGTATGCCCACCTGAGAACAGAGAGGAGAGGCCACTGGGTTCCCTGGGTTCTGCTGATGCTGACATTTGGGGCACTAAGCACACCCTGAATGCAGGTGCCTCACGGCTGGGATTGTCTCCACAGTATGTGGCAAGACCAAATTCCAAGGGAAGATCTATGGCGGTCAAACTGCAAAGGCTGAGCGGTGGCCATGGCAGGCCAGTCTGCGCTTATATGGTAGGCACGTCTGTGGAGCGGCTCTCATCGACAAAAACTGGGTAGCTAGTGCTGCCCACTGCTTCAAAATGTGAGTGTTCCCTCCCTGGCCCCTTCTGCTGGGAAGGGGTACAGGAGACAGTCACTAGGAGAGAAGGAGGGATGTGAAGGATATACAGCCATGTCCTTCTAGACTGTGTTCTGAGATAGCTTACTGCCGGCAGGAGTCCTCTGTGCTGCTGCCCTGACCTTGAGTGGTCTCCTTCACCTGGATTATCATCCCTGCTCATCACCTGACACCATCTTCTGCCAATCTGGGTCTCCTATTACAGGGTCTTTCACCCTGGAGTGAGACTCAGCTAACAAGTGTAGCTATCACGGTGATATACACATTACTTTTTTTTTAAGGTTTATTTATTTATTTTATTTATATGAGTACACTGCAGCTGTCTTCAGACACACCAGAAGATGGCATCGGATCCCATTACAGATGGTTGTGAGCTACCACATGGTTGCTGGGAATTGAACTCGAGACCTCTGGGAGAGCAGTCAGTGCTCTTAACCACTGAGCCATCTTGCCAATCCTACACATTACTTTTAAACAGCTAACTGAAATACTTACCTCAGCTGTGACTATACTAGTGCAGGGGAAACAGATCTTCGTTCTGAAGTGGTCACCTCCAGTCTTCTCTTTTCTCTTTCACAAACATTAGGGATCAAAACTTTGTTCTGTTTGATACACTTAAGTAACTCACTTGTTTACCTTTAGACAGTCCCTGCAGATGACAGCAGGCCTGGTTTCTCCTGTAACTCTTGTTACTGTGTCCTAACCAAGCAAGACACAGGTAGCGACTATGAAAGTGACCATCAAGAACTCTTATTCCCAAGGTTGGACACAGTTGGGATGCATCCTGTATCCTCTGGACGGGGGCTCTCTGCAAGCTCCATCCAGGGCATGTTCATTAGAAGCTCATTTGGTTCAGGTCACCCTTACACGGGAGCAGAGTCCTCACCAGAGGCATCCTAGTACCGTGTGTGTGTGTGTGTGTGTGTGTGTGTGTGTGTGTGTGTGTGTGTTCCTGTCTTTTCTGTAGTGAAGGGTGTTACTATTCCCACAGCTGGAATTATCTACGTACTAGCAGAGTCAAGCAGATATATCTTGGGCTCACTGTGTGCCTCAAGGGAGCAAGGAGGGTACATTATTGCATAAGGGTTCCATACATATGCATATGGGCTTACATACATATGCTGACATCCATGTGCATCAGGCCCAACGTGGAGGGTCACATGGAAGATGTGTGGGAACCACCCATTAGGAAAGTGAAGCAAAGGCCACGTCGCATAGATCAGGAAGGTATATCAAGATGCCATGAAACTTACAGACAGAGGGTCCATGTAGCCTAGAATACAGTCTGTGTTCCAGAAATGGTAAGTTTTCATTGGTTGTTCCATTTCCTCCACAAATACACCTCGAGTGCCCATGCTTATGGTTGGATGGGAATACAATATTGAGAGGATCCAGTGTCTGAGGGTTGACGTATATGTTATGCTAAACAGGAGGCGGGGTCTTTAAGAAGGCCATACACATATAAAACAGATCTGGGCAGGGTTGAGTGAGATTTTTCTCCTCCCAGAGGAAAGGGTGCAGTTTGATGTAACTCTGCTGGTCCTACCCAATCATGAGATTGACAGCCCTTTGGATTCTAGGGTATCCGAAGCCTTGGGTATCCTCAGCTCTGTGGGGTCATCCTGCCCTGAAAGAGGAAAAACACCTATGTATTAGGAAAAGGAGGAGACACCTGAAATGAAGAGAGAGGATCTGGTGGCCTGCAGGGTGGGTGGGCAGTCAGGGAGACAGTGCTAGCCCAACACTTACAGATCCTCTTCCTCCTGCACTAGGTCTCAAAACCCAAGTGACTACAAGATCAGGCTAGGGTACACGAATATCAACAATCCCACCAGGTACAGCAGGGAGATGTCAGTGCAGAAAGTCATCGTTCACAAGAACTACGAAAGATTCCACCGCCAAGGAAGTGACATTGTCCTGTTGCAGCTGCATTCCTCTGTGGAGTATAGCTCCCACATCCTCCCAGCCTGTGTCCCTGAGGAAAACATTACAATTCCTGAAGAGAAAGCCTGCTGGACAAGTGGCTGGGGGCATCTCAGAGAGGATGGTGAGCACAGATGAAAGGTAGGAGGGGGAGGGGCACGAGCCTGGAGGCCTTTCCAGTGGTTGTGAACCCCAGTTTCTGGTTCAAAAGCAAACTTCCCCCCTTTCAGATTAGAAGTGTGGCTCTCTGACTCCAGAGCTCTAAGCACAGTTGACCTCTGACACTGCAAGGCTCTCCCCTGACTAGGAAAGACACCGGGTATCCTTGAGACGATGAGAGCAACCTTCTCTCCCTGGCATGGGACAGGTTGGGGTGTTCAACTAGGAACAGTCACCTCTCTGAATCTCACTGCCCATCCCTTAAGGCAAGGAAGCCTGTTGTACCAGTTTTTACAAGTGGTCCTGAATACACGTGGTTACGAATCCTCGTGGTTTCGAATCCACGGATCTGGTCACCTGGGCACCAAAAGCCTTAGTGTTGGGGAGTGACATTCTCCTTGTCCTTATTCTCTGAGCAATACCTGATTGTGACTGTCTCTATCACGCTTGCTTCATGTCAGACATTCTGTCACCCAGACGTGGTGTCACGTGTCCAGGAAGATAACACACAGACTCTCTGCACACACCATGCAGAGGGAACTCAGTGTACTGTGGGCCACAGGAAGAGCCTGCTGACAGCAAGGGATAAGCCTATGCATTTAGATTGAGAGCACAGAACTCCTGGCAAAGGATTTCCACACAAGGCTAAATGCTTTGATCTAAGACAAAAACGGCAAGTTACATAGAAGAGAATGTAAATTTGACATGAGATTTAGGGTCACAGTCTGGCAAAGCAACAAGGCAGCTGGAGGCAGGAGCTTCTCTGAGGTCGGGGCTAGGGCCTCCCTCCCTTCCCCTAGCCTCTCAGTGTCAGCCTCACAGGCTAGTCACCAGAGCAGTGGGCCAGGGCATTAGAAGAGATGCACTATCACACTCTAAGGGCTGTGTCAGGGCAGCTAGGGTCTCCAGGTCAGGCCAGGGGATGAGAGTGGAAACACAGAGGGGAAGGCGTGGGTGGGGCCAGCTCTCAGAACAGAGAACCTGGCCTCCCTAAGAGTCTGGACCTTCAGCCATCCTGTCATGACCTCTCCTGAGCACAGTTGCTGGGCCTGGGGACAGACTTGGGTTTGCTACCTACAGACAACCCCTGGGTACCCTTGAGGGTGTGACATGGCCCCTGAGTGCAGTGAGCCATGCTGCTGTCCCTCTGCTCCCATGGGACAACCCCAGGCCAGATCTTTGAGAGCACCTGGAAACAGAATCCATGTCTCCAGGCCCCAGCTGCTCCTTCAGATTGGCCAGTCCTCTTGTCACTCTCCCAAGTGCTTCTGGCCTGTGTCCTAGGCCACTGCTGCACTCAGGCTCCAGTGTCCCTGCCTCCAGCTGAGCTGAGGCCCCACAGAGCAGCCAGAGCTGTTTGAAAGCTGAGCCCCTTCCTTGGCTTGTGTGTCCTCAGGGTGGAGTGTTGGTCCCCTTGCCTGGTGAGGAGGCTCTGCCTGGGGCCCCACTGTGGTTGTGCCTAGTGTTCCTCGGCCCCCACACCAGGACCTGTGCAGTCGCCATGACTGTCTCCTGCCTTCCACAGAGCCTCATGCTTGCCCTTGCTGACATATCCCTTAGTCACTGAGTGCCTGTTGTGAGTCCCTCTCTGCTGCTGTGGGCTAGAATGGCTTTCCCCCCACCCACCCCAGCCAGCCATCATTCTGGAAGGGGAACTGGGGGGCGGGGAGGTCCTCCCTCAGCTGTGTCTCATACCTGATTCCCCTCTCACAGGGCACTATCCTTTGCCTAGTCAGCTGCAAGAAGTCGAGCTCATCATGATGACCAATGACCAGTGTAAAGGATTTTTCCCACCACCATCTCCGGGATCCCGTAACGAATACTACATATACGATGACATGGTGTGTGCTTCGGACTATAACTTGTCAAAATCCATCTGTGGAGTAAGTGCAACCTGCTCAGGTGGCTGAAACAAGTTGGCCACCTTTGTACCCTTGTGCTGTCTCGGCCTCTCTCCTTCTGTGTCTTCTCCGGATCTTGTCTCCTCCGTGTGTTTTCTGTCTTTGGAAATGGCTGTCTGTTGTACCGCCTGAGGGATTTCTAGAAATTAAGTCAGTAAGTCCATGAGATGTCTGAGTAGGTAAAGGTCCTTCCCCCCAAACCTAATGTGTGAATTTGATCTACCACTTGACCTACATGGTAGAGAGAACCAAGCCCTGCAAGTAGCCCTCTGAGTTCCGCATCCATTGCACACGCACACATGCTCACATACACAAGTGAACGTGCACACACACATGTAACATGGAAGAATAACATTTAATTAAAAATAAGAAATTAATACACTGCTGTAAACAGCACCCAAAGCACTCCCTCATACCCCTTCCCTTTCCCTCATTAATAGAATGGTCCTGTCTTGGCTTTAGAAGGAACTATGACTCCATGCTGAGACCTTACCTAAACATGCATCATACTAGGTACAAGGCTTTTGCCCAGATTGCTTTCTAGCCAACAGGATGCTATCCAGCCACGCCACTATCAGAATACACTACACTCTTCCTTTTTCATTCTTACCCTAGTGGCATTTGGCAGTTTTTTAAGAAAGATCTTTGCAATGGCATTGTCCTGAACATGTATGTTTGAGGGGCCATCATGCCAGCAGTAGAATCATTGTGGCATGAGATATGCATGTGTTCATGTCTTGCATATACTGCAGGCATCTCTCCAATGTGGTTCTATAGATCTGCACTCCCACCAGCAGCAAGAGGTTAGATTACTCCACACTGCAGCAGTTATTCGGATCATATGCCCATTTCACGTGGCCATTGGATAGGATCTCTCCTTTTCTTTCTTTCTGGTTTTGTGTTTTTATGTTTTGGAGTGTGTAGCCCTGGCTGTCCTGGAATTCATTCTGTAGACCAGACTGGCCTCTATCTCACAGAGCTCCACTTGCCTCTGCCTCCTGAGTGCTGAGACTAAAGGCATGCACCACCATCGCCTGGACTTGTGTGGGTTTTCATCTGCATGTTTCTGATGACTAATGAAGGTGGAAATGTTTTCGTTTATTTTTCAGATTAATTCATAAGGCTGTTTTGCCACCAATGGGATCAGGTGTCTTTCATGATGGTTCATAGGAGCTCCTAGGTTTGGGGCATGAATACATCACTAGTTTGTTGGGGTGCAGTCTGCATAGTTTACATTAATTGGTGGGGAACCAATGCTGGAGAGGAAGTAGGCAGCTGGAAGTGTCTCATGTGGCTTCTGCTTGCTCCGTCTCTCTCGTTCTCTTCCCTTGGCTGTCCTCTGGGCTCAGAAACCTATGACTTCACATCTTATGTGTACCTTTGCTGTTCCTCAAGAAGGCTCAATAATTCTCAACGCCTCCTTCCTAGCCAGGCTCACCCTACAGTGTCAGCATGTGTCCTTAACGATCCTCACACTCAGCCCATCTCATGCTGCCTCCCAGCAGATGCTCCTTTGCTCTTTTGATTCCTCTTCCCAACACTAGCACCCACAATCTATCCTCCTGTTCTTGCCTTGAATTTGTGGTGTTAATGCTGACTTTGTTTGTGTAGAATCTACTTATGTATTTATGTACTGTCTGTCTCTCTGTCTATCATCTATCTGTCATCTAATCATCTATCTGTCTATGTACCTATAATTGATGATCTGTCTGTCACTTAATCATCTATATCTGTCATCTATCCATCTATCATCTATCTCTCTACCTATCATCTGTCTGTTTATCTATCTATCATCTGTCTGTCTGTCTGTCTACCATCTATCATCTATCTGTCAGGTAATCACCTATCTTTCTGTCTATCTATCATCTATCTGTCTGTCTGTCTAGAAATGATCTTACTGTGTAGCTCAGATTGGTCTTGTTATCCTTGTGCCTCCGCCTCTGGAGAAACAGGATTGCATGTATGGAACACCCAGCTTACTTTGCCGGACACACATGAAGGTCAGAGGGCATCTTGGGGTAGTTGTTTCTCTCTACATTAGTATTTCTGGAGATTGAACTCATCTCCATACATTTACAATATAGAGAAAGGGCCAATCCTGTGTGGTGAGTGGCTCCACCTACCGACTGCCTAATCATCTCTTTTACTGTACCCTGCCTAGTCCAGGCCTGCAGCCCTGTCTGTAGAAGCGGCTCCAGAAGCTTCACTGGGGCTGCTTGCTTCCCTGCTGAATACCTGTGTCTCTGCTCGTAACTTGCCACAGTAGAGCCTCAACAATTCTATCTAATCTTGACTGAGAGAAGCTCTCTCAGGGCCTGGTTCGTACATCCCCTTGAGGTTTCCTCTGTCATCTGTGCAGCCCACTAACCCTATGTAGGGTCTTCCAGTGTGTGCCCACAATCCACCATGTCTCTTGAGTTTTTGTTTGCTTGTTTGTTTGTTTTGGTTTTGGTTTTGGTTTTGGTTTTGGTTTGTTTGCTTCTTCCTGATCCTGCTTTTTGGCCTATGAGATAGGAATGTTTCTACCCATGATCCCAGGGACCTTCCCATCTCAAGTCCCTGCTGTGTTTGGAGTCCTCACCTCTCTCCTGGTGCCTCACAACTCCCCATGGTCCCACCCTGGCTGGACCCAGGGCTATGGCTTTGTGTGTGTGTGTGTGTGTGCTCAGCATATCCTACAGTTCGACATCTTCTAAAAGATGCTCCATCAAGGAATTGAAGATTCTCCAGTAATGTTATTAAACAAAACACAAGGGTACATGTGGGATGCTGTGCTGGGGACAAGGGATTCAGCCAAAGATTACAGGCCATGCCTCCAGGTCAATTAGTCAATTACCAACCCCTTAGGACTTCAGAGATCCAGGTCAATTAATCAATTACCAACCCCTTGGGACGTCAGAGACATCTCCCACATAGACAGCAGGGCAAAGAGCAGATATCCAGCTCAAAAATTCTCCACCAAATGGTGTCCAGGGTCCCCTTGGCAGTTTTCTGGAATAGGACTCCAGGGCCTTCACTGAAGATACTGACCCAAGGGGCTGCCTGTGCTTGGGTTTTTTTTAATTGCATAAATGGCCCTGATGGGGTACACAGACAACAGAGACAGCTGGTGTCCATTGTACTCTCTCCATTCCAGTCAGCGTCTGTCCCTCCCCGGATCACTGTTCATGTCCTCTCTCTTCTCAGGGAGATTCTGGGGGCCCCCTCGTCTGTTTACTAGAAGGCTCCTGGTACCTGATAGGGCTGACCAGCTGGAGCCTGCCATGTATAGACCCAATCTCCAGCCCCAGTGTCTTCGCCAGGGTCTCCTACTTTGACAAGTGGATTCAAGACAACAAGAAAGCATCATCCAACTCAAATCCAGGGCAGTCCTATCGGCCCCCTCACAATCAGAGACCTCCAAAAAATCCAGAACCCCCTGGGAATGAAAATCCCGAGGACAATAACAATGCTGTCATCAAGCTGACGGTCTGCACAGCTCTGTTGCTCTCCCAGGTCCTCCTGCAACAGTTGATTTAGCTCAGAAGTCTATGATGGAGCCACAGGGCCTTGGACAGTCAATATGTCCTGTGAGCCACCTCGCTGAACACTGTCTCCATGCCTCCGTCTGGGGACTCCCCTGTCCACCTGAGGCCACGCTTGTCCTGGGTCAGGCAAAACGAAGAATGAACAATAAAACTAAAGAAACTTCTGACTTTTTTCTGGCCCATCAACAGCACTCCAGAGCAACACTCTGCAGAAGGGGCTTCTAGCTGACCAGTCCTAGAAGGCTACATCCTCCATAGGCAAAGACAGTGAGATAGCCAGGGAGCTGGTCTATCAACATAGGAGCCAAGTCACTGCCCCTAGGCAGGTGAATTCCACTGTCTTTGTCCCTTAGACCCACCTCTAGCCCCTAAAGTTTACGAGTTCTCTCAGGAGAATGAGCCACTGTATCAGGTCAAACCCTCACCATGTAGCTGCAGCAGCCTGTGCTCCTGGAGCAAACCCCGGCTTTGGCATGAGGGGCATCTTGCAAGCCCAAGGTCATAGGAAAGCTTCTAGAGAGTGTAACAGTGAACTGTGAGGGTCCCTGAAGTCTGACATGTCAGTGACCTCTTCTGCAAGGGTCAGCAGTCATCCTAATATTATACTTCCATACTCTAAGCCCGCCACTTGCCTGATAAGCCCACAGTCCTTGTGGACTTGCTTCAGCCTGCATTAGCTGAGGCTTGGCAGACCTGGGAGTGACTGGCTTAGCACTGAGCTGCCCTGCAAAACCTAACTGAGTAGCTGCTTGTATTACAAATGCTAATTATGTTTTCCCCAAAAACTGCTTGCAGGGGAGGGTCTGCACATAGCTTCTGGGAACCTGCCCCCCTAGTTGGTTCTGGTTGGTAAATAAAGACACCAACAACTAATAGATGGAGAGGAAGGGTAGAGGTGGGATTTTAGGATTCTGGGATTTGGACTGAGAAGAGAAGGAGATAGGCCATGCTTTAGGAGAGTGAGGCAGAGGAGAGATACAGAAGCTGTCATGAGGGAGGGAAGCAAGGAGAGCACCCTGGACTCTGGGCCAAGAAAGCCCGGCCCACCGGGGCTGCACAAATGGGTTCAGATGGCCAAGATGGAACACAGAAGTCAGTAAGTAATAAGAGTTATCTTCAGGGGGAGGTAGATTCTAACAGCGTGGAGGCTAGGCAGTCGCCCAGCTATTGTGCTGCTTAAGGCTTGTTAAAATATAAGGGCTGTGTGTGTCTTTCATTTGGGAACATAAACCATTGAGACAGGAAGTAACCCTCACTGGGATTTACTTCTTTAATAATAATTCAACGTAACTGTGTCACCACATCCTATTTGGCCTGTATGGGAGCCCCCTAGAGCTCCACACCACAGTCTCCACCTTTCAACACAAACTGTAGATAATGGAGACACTGGGCTTTTGGCAGACCCATGGTGCCCCGGGAGACACCAGGGTGTTTTGAGCAATCCTTTCTGACCCTGTTTGAACATCCCTGGCCCATCCACTCTTATATGCAGTTCAAATCCCTCTGCTGCTGGTGTCAAGATTCCCAGTGTGCAACCTGTCTCTTTCTCCCTGTCTGCAGGTTTCCCTCCCTCCTTCCTTTTCTTTCTGTGGCCAGAATGGGTTCTGGCTCTATTACTAACTCTGCACAGCTGTGACAAAATACCTGAGGAAATCCATGCAAAAAGAGGCCAAGGTTATCTTGGCTCCTGGTTTCAAAAGTTTCAGCGTTTGGTATCGTGTTTTGCCATGAACAGAGAGCCAAGGAATGCCATGTGATGACAGCATGCAACAGACCTCAGAAGAGAGGTTTATTGGTACAGGGGTATGCGAAGGGCCTCCTTTGAGCAGAGATGAAGAAAAAAAGACAGCAGTCCATGATGGTGCCAGACTTTATAAGGTGTATGGAGTAAGCACATAGGGAAAATACATGACTATAGTGACAGTGGAAACATGTCACATTGACTGCTAGTGATGACAGGGCTGCTGGCATAAGTCACTCAAGGTGGGCATTAAGGAGCTGTTATGCTAAGGTCAAAGTCTGAAGCAAGGGGTAGAATCGGTTTGACTATGAAGGAGAGGGGATGGTAGAGAGGCTACAACCTTGGAGGAATGTTGACCCTCCTCCTCTATCTCTTCTATCTCTAGGGGTTGAGTAATTGGGATATGTTTTCTCTGGGTTTAAATCACGTTCACCGGGTGTTGAGGAAATGGTAGAACTTACCAATAACACTCATTTCCCACCTGGGATCCCATGGGTTCATAATATAGAGATGAAAGGCCCCATTTTTTTCAATAGAATAGGAACTCAGAGTGAGGATACACATATGGTACCTTTGTGATGGTTTGCATATGCTCAGCCCAGGGAGTGGAACTATTTGGAGGTGTGACTTTGTTGGAGTAGGTGTGTCACTGTAGGTATGAGCTTTAAGACTCTCATCCTAGCTGCCTGGAAGCCAATATTCCTCTAGCAGTCTTCAGATGAAGATGTAGAACTCACAGCAACTCCTGCACTATGCGTGTCTGGATGCTGCCATGTTCCCACCTTAATGATAATGGACTGAACCTCTGAACCTGTAAGCCAGCTCCAATTAAATGTTGTCCTTATTAGACTTGCCTTGGTCATGGTGTCTGTTCATAGCAGTAAAACCCTAACTAAGACAACCTGGTATTATCAAGACCAGTATGGGCAGCCTCCATATATGTTTGGCCATTCTTTACAATAGCCTTCTGTCTGGTCATAGAGGAAGCAGACAAAAAGGCCATGGGTTGAAGGAGGGGCAGATACAGAGGTGATGAGAATTATAATCAGCTCCTGACAACGAAACTCCAACAATGCAAATACCTTAGTGTCTAACATATGGGACCCACTCATGATTTTCTAGGCTCAAATGTGCTTGAGCTGCTTCACTTCTCTGACCATCACCTGTGATGTACACTCTTTTGTAGGCTCAAGCCTCCATTTCATACCTGCTGTCATCTTTGGTGGTCACCCCCATGAGCCTACCATGTCCAACATGTTGGTGTCTCCACTCCAACTAAGGCTGTGCCTTCACCAACAGCCTCCTGGACTTTCTGATACAAGGCCAGCCATGATACATGATTTGATGCTTCAAGATCTCTCAACCATCCCTTTGATGACACAGTTTCCATGCAGTTGAGAATGCATCTTCACCAGAGGCCTCTCACCTCTCAGCACCAATTTTCCACATCCCCTTCAATTCTTCGGCTTTCATGTCACTGAAAACAGTAAAGATCAACTCACTAAGCTCTAAGAACCCAATAACTTTTCCAGACCAAATGCTTCCCCAAATCTTCTCCCAAATCAATACAGTTGGACATATCACAGTAAAGCCCCCACTCCTGGTACCAATTCTATAGCAGTTACTTCTCTGTATATATGTTACAACACCACAACCAAAAGCAACTTCTGCAAGAGAAATTTTATTTTGGCTTACAGTTCCCATAGGAGAGTAAGTTCATAATGCCAGGGGGAGATATCGCAGCCAGCGGCGGGCAGTCCACACAGGAAGGTGAGAGATTATTTCTTCACTTTGTTCAAACACAAAGAAAGCAAACAGGAAGTATGGCAAGGCTTTAAAATGTCAATGAACTACTTCCTCCAAAGGCTGTACCTCCCCTCATAACCACCACAAATGGTGCCACCACCTGGGGACGAAGTGTTCAAATATGAGAGCACATAAGAGACATGTCTCTCAGTGTTCTGGGTTATGCTGTATGATTGAAGAAAGAGGGTCACTCAAGGATGAATTGAGGCCTTGCTGGCAGCAGAGAGATTCAGCCTCTTTGGACTGAACCACAAACAGTTGCCCAGAAGCATATTTATTGATTATTACACAAAAGTCTTTTGAGTAAAGCTAGTTCTTCACATGAAAGCCCTTGATCTAATCTCTATGTCTTCTGAAGGAAGACATCACGGCCCTGTAACTTAGTCCTTGCTGTGCACTGTCGGCAGCACTCAATAATGCAAGGCATTCCAGGTGTGCCAGGACCATCATGTGACCAAAGTCCTGCAAAGGCTGTAAGCTCCTTCAGAAAAACAACTCTACTCATAACAGAAAACAATCACTGTTCTCTACATTGATTTCTTCAAGATCAAAGAACCTTTAAAAAACAACTATTTCATTATAAAGTTTGCCTTAGATACAATGATCTGTATCTACTAGAATTCCACCACATTCTACTCCTGGTCCCTATAGGCACAAGGTCATGTCATACGCAAAATACACCTAGCCCAACTTCAAAAGACTGTACACTCTATTTCAGTCTCAACGCTGTTTAAAAGTAGTCTTTTAAGTATATATAACCCTGATAAAATAAAAAAGCAAAGTACTGTGTACTGTCAAGATACAGTGGCACAGAATATACCCCACCATCCCAAAAGTGAGGAACAGTATAGTAAGAACATACAGAACCAAAGCAAAACTAAATTCCAGCAGGGAAAATCCAAAACCCTATACCTCCAGGGCCAGTATCTCTAATTCCAAAGGGCTTTAGATGGCTTGGCCCATCCAGCTTTTAATTGTACAACATGCATCTTGCTTAGTCTGGTTCTACTCCTTCTAGGAAGTTCTCTTTGGCAGATATCTCATGGCTCTGACATCTTAAATGTCTTAGGGTCTCCACCTCAACTGAGGCTTTACCTTCAGAGCTTCACAAAGGGCCTCCCGGATCCTCTTTTCCTCCCAGGGCTTCTTGCATCAGCTCTGGCACAGTCGCACATTGCCTGGTCTCAGTGGCTCTCTGAAAACCAGGAAGAAGAACTCATGACCTCCTCACTCCCACATCTTTTACACCCCCACAGACGGTACCCTGTGGATGACAAGATTGTGTCTGGCTGCCAGCCTGGGATAGAATCATATTAGCAGCGGCTTCAGTATGCAGTTGCTTTTTAGGAACAGACCCCGTAGCTTCTCTTTCACCGCGTGGAGGGTCACCCGGGTACTGTCTTGTCCTCTGAGTACTTTCTCATTGCTCTCCTGTTGAGTCAGCCTCTCCATAATGGTGGTCACAGTTACAGCATCTCTTCAGCACAGGCTTGACTATAACGTGAAGGTTTCTAGTGCTCTTTTTTGTTTCCAAACTGTACGTTTTGTATTTCTCTCTGTTCCCCTTGTTCTTGTTCACTGTAGATCTGAATCAGAGTTTTGCTCTCCTAAAATTTTCTCCATCAAAAAAAAAAAAAAAAATAGCACGTTGATTTTTTTTTAGATTCAAAGATTGTTCTATGTTTTTGTTTTTACTCTTTGAGACATTCAGTGTATTTTGTCATATTCCTTCCCTTTCCCCAGCTCTTCCTAGATCTCTTTTGCTGTGTGTGTGTGCATGTGTATGTGTGTGTGTGTGTGTGTGTGTGTGTGTGTGTGTGTGCGTGTGTGTGTGTGTGTGTGTGTGTGTCTATCTGTCTGTCTGTAACAAAACCAAAAAACATGGAGTCTAGCTCGTGTTGGCCAACTATTCCTGGGTGTGAGGCTTGCCCTGGAATGTGATTGATATACCTGGTATCAGTGAAAAAAACTGACTGCCATCTCCCAGCAGCTACAAATTGCTAATAGCTCCTTGGCCAGGGATGGGAGCTTCATACCCATGCCTCCTATTCCTCCTCCTCCTCCTCCTCTTCCTCCTCCTCCTCCTCCTCTTCCTCCTCCTCCTCTCCTCTTCCTCTTCTTCCTCCTCCTCCTCCTCTTCCTCCTCCTCCTCCTCCACAATGGGATTTTGTGTGACTGAGTTTGTGCAGGTCTCATGCATGCTGTCAGTTTCCATAAGTTCATGTAGGCATCTGCCCAGTTGTGTCTGAAGAAGTCTCTTTCCTTAAAGTCATGCCCCGCCTCTGACAATCCTTCTGCCATCTCTTCCACATGGATCCCTGAGCTTTGAAGGCAGGAGTGTGGTGTAGGCATCCCAGCCAAGACTGAGCATTCCAAAGTCTCTTATTCTCTGTACATTGCCTAGTTGTGAGTCTCTGAGTGAGTTACCATTCACTACAAGAAGAAGCTGTTCTGATGAAGGCTGAGCAATGCACTGATCTATGAATACAGCGATAGGGCACTATGAGTTGTTTCGTCACAGTTTTATTGCTATGGTTGTTTAGCAGAATAATAATCGTAGGTTTCCCCTGAGGGTTTATGACTGGTCTAGTCTCAGGTGCTTGGCCTTATTGACAGTGTCAGATATAGATTCCATCTCATGGAGTGATTCTTAAACTCAATTTAGACAAGAGGTTGGTTAGGTCTGTGACATTTTTACCACCGTAGCACCAGAGGGTTTTATAGCTTGCTGGGCAGGTCATTACTGTGGTTTACAGGGTTCATAGCTGGGTCAAATCGATGATCACTTCCTCCAGTAGCACCTATGATACCTTCCAGTATGGTGCACATTAGCCACTAGGAGTGGAACTTCCAGCTGAGTGCCAGCTAAGTGTCTCTATATTCTGTGGCATAAGACTGTGATGTCTTCACAATATGGTTTTAGAGTCAAGTTGTGGATGGTAATCAATAGCATTGGCAATAGTCTGTCATTGCCACCCTACTTTAAGCTCCAGGTGGACCATGCTACCAGCCCTGCTCAGGTTCCCTTGGATCCTCAGATGAAAGGCACACACACACACACACACACACACACACACACACACACTAGCATATTTTGATATGCTTTAACTCAATGGCTGGGCTCTTCTAAGCAGTCCTTGGTTATCATGCCCTTCTTCTCATTCCCAGCTCAGCACCCTAAATCTGCCCTCATGCTATCCCAGGCCCAGTTGGGGAAGTGGTCAAAGCCGATGGTCACTCTGCCCAAGATTTCACATGGCTGACGTCTCTTTCTACCTCCGAAGCATGGAGAATAATTCTTCTCTTTCCCAGCCTCTGCTAGCCTGCCTGCAGGGAGTGGGGGGAGGGAGGAGGACTGGAAGTCCCACCCATTCCACCCAGCTCATTGGTAGCTAGCATCTTTATTGATTGATCAAGAACCATTTGGGGAATAGGACCTTCAGTGTTCACACACAGATTCCCAATCAAAACATCAGAGCCACCCCCTACAATAGCCTATGATATTTGGGCATGTTTGTGGGATCCCATTGACCAAGAAGTCAAAAGATGTAGCCTGTTCGTGGTTCTGGGGGTTTTATTGTTATGTGATGTCTAGTTGGGGTATGCCCCTCTATAATATGTTAACTCCATTTAAACTTCTCATTTTATATATACGTATATTTTAGGAAGATGCTGTGAACCACCTCAAGTGGTCTGATTACTATGGAGAAGGAGGCAGCTGCTAGGATGCTTGCCACCAAGCCCCTTCTGTCTTCTTTTCTATCTCCACACAGCATGTTGGGTTTTGCCAAACCCAGAACAGTGTTCAGAACTCACAGTACCCCTCCCATGGGTTCAGAGGTCAGTGGAGAGACTGACAGTGAGCAGCACGTGTCAGGGAACTTCAGCAGTGAGTCATGCAAGTGAGGGTCCAGGATGTTCAGACTGGCTCTTACCTTGGAGGGGCTACTTGTTTGGGGGCCTCATTCAACCCTATTCAGTGCATACTCTGAAACCTCCAGAAAGGGATTCTGAGTTGAACAGTCTGGGCTCTTGTATTCAGATTTGCCTCCACTGGAGACCTTGAAGAGAGGCTCAGCCAAGCAAGAAGGGCTCACCATAAAGTGTCTTTATTGCACAGCACGGGGGTCTAGCATATTATTCTAGCATATTCAGTGATTATTTACAGGATATAACATCAAGGCAGATCCCCACCACCCAGCTTTCCTGCTGGTATACGGTGGTGCCTGTGTAATGAAGGGTGACATCTTGCAGGCTCAGGAGGAGATTCTGTCATGGCACTTAGGGGCCTCAGCCTTTACCTGACACACCCTGCAGGAGGAGGCAGAGCACCAGCAGGAGGAGACTTGGGATGCTGCATGCTCTTGATCCTCTGTCGCCTGAAGAGAGGAAGCTTTTCAGGTCTGGAAAAGAACATGGAGAATATGTGTGTGTGTGTGTGTGTGTGTGTGTGTGTGTGTGTGTGTGTGTGTGTTTTTCTATTATGTATATGTGTGTGTAAAGTTTTTCTTTGAGGTAGGGTCACAGTAATCATCCCTTAGCTAGCCTGGAACTCAGTACTTAGTACTAGCCTGGAACTTAAAACTCAGACCAGGCTGGCTTCTGGCTCATAGAAGACGTTTCTGCCTCTGCCTCCTGAATGCTGGGACCAAAGGTGTTCACCACCATGTCTGGCCATCTTCAGGATGACAGAGCTCTTGCTTAGCATGTGTTCAAAGCAAACAAAGAATAATTATTTTTCTCTGCAGCCAGAGACACCTAAAGTTTCACTGAGCTGAAGAGAAATCAATGCCTCGACTGCTTTTACAAGCCAACAGCCCTTCAGCCTAACTCCCTTTGCTCCTGAGCAGAATGGTGAAGCCTGGGAGTATTGTCCCTGATTCAATCAGAGCAAATAGAACTTATTTGCAGCCACCTGCTGTACAAATGGCCCAACTCTCTGAGCATATTAGTTCTTTGTGTCTTTGTCCATAGGCAAGTATGTGTTCATATGTATGTACAAGGTATCTGCATATTTGTGGAGGGTCAGAGGTCAACCTTGGTTGTCATTCTTCAGGCACCTTTCAGATAAGTAGTTTTTTTAAAAAGACAATGTCTCTCACTCAGGGCTCACAGATTAAAGGAAAGCGGCTGGCCAAAGATTGCTTCACAAAAAAATAAAAATAAACCGGAAACAAACAAAAACCCACACAAAGGAGCATTAAGTATTGATGTTGGGTGTGGGTACACTTCTTTATACCAGTTCTTGGGGTGCAGAGGCAGGTGGGTTCCAGCCTAGCCAGAGATATACAGTGATATTCTGTATGCCTAAAAAAAAAAAAAGGAGGAGCAGTGGGGGAGGGGAGAGGAGGAGGGGGAATAGCAATTGATGACGATCCCTTCTGACAGAGATCCTGGGCATGAACAGGTAAATGCACATGACTGTTGGTGCTTATGAACATCTATTTATTCTTCCTTCTTGAGAGCTGCTCTAATATGGAGAGCTTCAGCTGGGTCTACCCTGAGCTAGGTGGGAGCTTTTCATTCTTTCAGATGGAAGACCCAGTCAGGGCAAAGAAGCTCTTAGCCTGAGGACTGCTGGAGGAAGACATTATTACCTTGCAGGATGGTGTCTATTTGTTTGTGTTCCTTCCCACCCATAGATTGAATCAATGTATTATAACTATCTCAAAGGTGATTTTTCACATTGACATCTTATGAAGGGATCTCAAACATTCTCTTATGTTTCTGTATTGGCTGGTCTTATGTGTCAACTTGACACAAGCTGGAGTTATCACAGAGAAAGGAGCCTCCCTTGAGGAAATGTCTCCATGAGATCCAGCTGTAAGGCATTTTCTCAGTGATCAAGGTGGGAGGGTCCAGCCCATTGTGGGTGGTACCATCCCTGGGCTGGTAGTCCTGAGTTCTATTAGAAAGCAAGCTGAGCAAGCCAGGGGAAGCAATCTCTCCAAGGCCTCTGCATCAGCTCCTACCAACAAGTTCCTCCCCTGTGTGAGTTCCTGTCCTGACTTCCTTTGGTGATGAACAGCAATGTGGAAGTGTAAGCTGAATAAACCCTCTCCTCCCCAACTTGCTCTTTGGTCATGTTTTGTGCAGGAATACAAACCCTGACTAAGACAGTTTCCTTGGGATTGGATGTATAACACAGCCACCTTTCAACATTCTAAATAATAACAAATGAAGACATTCGTTCATATTGAGAATTATTCTTACAGGAAAGGCACATGGGTGACACAGAGGTCTGTTTGCTACCAGTGGGAGTTCTCATCCCTGGGTTTCATTTTCCCCAAACAGAGAGGCAATGGATGCCTCTTCATACACTGTGGTGGAATCCCATGAGATAAGTGGGTAGAGCACACTGGTTAAGCATACAGTCGGCCAACTACACAGGTGACCCTCCTTAATCCCCGAGCATCAGCTAGAGGCTTGAAAAGAGTATTCCCCATTGCTGACATCCACCATTGAGATGGCCCCTGCAGCACCATCAGAGGATCAAAGGCACAAGGTTGTTACTGCACTTTCTGTGCCTGGCCTGGAGTTACCCTGGAGGAGAATCTCGCTATTTTGTCCATCTTGGATGGATTGGAAGCATATTTTCAGAAGCTTATTCCACTGACCTTAACAGATAGACACGAGTCTCAGTCCTGGAGGTCTCCAAGGATGTGAAACAATGATTGGATATCCTGACACTCAGATGCTGCTCTGCAGACCTTGCATGGGAGACTGCTAGTGACCTCAGAGAGCCCTTTCCCACATTCCCAGGAAAGAAACTCTGATAAGAATTGAGTTCATCTGCAAGGTCACTAGATCTAGCCTGTAAATTAGTGTCCTCCAACCTCTGGGACTCAGGACAAGCAGCTGGCGAATCGAGAGACATACACCCAACAAATGGAGATTGCTTGCGAGAGAAAGGGCTTTGCATGCTCTGTGAGTAAAGGGAAGGCATTAGGAATGTTGAAGGCTGGACCTGGAGACACTCCTGGTGCTCCACAGGAAGGGGAGGGGGATTCAGGAGGGAAGCAGCCATTGAACATCCCCCTCCACTAATGTCCTGACCCAGTGCTGTGACCTGAGGGTTGGGTAGTGCAGCTGAGGACCTTCCCTGCTCTGGCACCGACCTCCCTAGACTGCCTGGGAAAGGAGGAAAGGATGAAACCACATCAACCTGAGAAGCTCGGGGCTTCCTGAGAAAGAGCAGGAAAGGGGCTCTGAGTTTCATTTCGTGCAGTGTTCCTTCCACACCGTGCACAGCCAAACCACCTAGGAGAGGCAGAGACAGCACTGGGTTGAAGGGTGAACCTTCACTGACTGTGCCTACCACTGGAAGTCCACACCAGCTCCTATTATGACGAGGAAGGCTGTCGCACAAGACATCAGATCAGAACCTGGTGACCCCTCCCTTCGTTGTCAGCGCTGTCCCCAAGTACCCAGTGTTTGGAGGTCACTAGTGGTCTGCGAAGCTAGCTTGGCTCCCAGGTTAACCTGCTTCTCACCTTGTAGCTTCTGGAGAGTACCCCCTCCCCACCACGCTCTGGGACACTGCTCTCGCTCGCAAATCACCGTACTCCAGCGATCCCCATAGGAAAATGTAAATAATGACCATACATTCGCCGGGGATTCACAATGATTGGAACCTATACATGGATCTAATCTAATTTGCTCATTTCTGTCTCCTGGCACAGGCAAATGTGTGTCAATCACTAACAACAAAGATACAAGTGTATACTAGTGTGTGTGTGTGTGTGTGTGTGTGTGTGTGTGGTAAAAATGTATTGGGGGGGGTGCTCTTACCACAGTGGCTGAACGTTTGGCGTGGGAGGCAGTACAGGGCTGAGAAGATGCACCTGCATAGACGGCAGCTGTGCAGGGTCCAAGCTCCATGACCCAGGGCGCCACAGTCTCTGTAGAGGCCAGAACAGGTCAGCGTTTTTTGTCAGCTCGCCCCTCTCTCCCAAGCCAGTCCCCGCCCAGCCCACTTTTGCTCCACCCACCTGTGCCTCTGATCGTGCTCGCAATAGCGACCAGTGAAGTGCGCAGGGCACACGCAGAAACTGCCCAGAACACAGGTGCCTCCATTGTGGCAACAGCGGGATCCAGGGACAGCACCTGCAGGATGACCTGGGTCAGCAGCTGTGTTAGCCTCTGGAGCTTAGCAAGTCCCCTCCCACAGAGGGCAGGGCTTCACAGCTTGGGAGGGGACCATGCCTGCTGAGTGTGTTTGCTCGGTAAACCCTGCTCTTTAGTTGATGAAGGCTGAAAAACAAGCTAGCAGGAATGTGGGCGGGGTCCCAGCAGGGACAGCCCTTGACACCCTCCAAGTTGCTTCTCTACCTCTCTCTTCCACTGTTAAAGTCAGCATGTGACTTTGTGGACATTGATTAACCACAGGCCTCCCAGGCAGGACCACCCATGGGTGTGATGTCGCTAGCCCCACCTGGAGCCACTGGGAATGCTAGATTGCCTGACTGCTAGACGGCAGCCTGTTATCTTATTTACAGGGCCAAGCTGCTGAGTTTGCCAATGTAAAACGTGAAACTTCAGAATAACGCATCGCTAAAATTTCCTCTTTTTTATTTTTTATTTTTTTAAAACTTGGGGTGAAAAGATGTTCTTGTCGGAGCTAAGACTTACTCTCTCCCAAAGTGCTGGAGTCCGCCGGAAGGAAATCCCAGAGGCGCACTCGCTCCTGACTGTCATTCGTTCTACTGGAATTGCTCAGAGTTCCGTCCGCTGTCATCCCTGGGAGCATTGGCGACATGATATTGCTGATTTCTCTGGCACCATCTCCTTCGCTCTGATAGCCTTTAAAGAACGACAAAGTAAGAGACGAATAGTGACCGACAGACAGAGATTTTTATCGTTTATAACTGAAACTCTGGGGGGTGAGGGTGGGGGAAATTAGCTTACTGTTTCCCGGATGGATGAGCTGCATCACCACAGTCATCAAGAACAGAGGCCTAGAATATTTAAAGGAAATCGTTGACGTTTCAAGTCTACAATCAGCCTAAGCACAATTCGCACGTTAATCATAATGTAAAATTTATAGCACATTTATAACTTAATAAAAATCATAAGCATCCGTAATCGTTGTAGCACTTGTAGATTTTAAGGGTGCTATCACAGTTTAGAAAGGTTGTGAGACAGAAGACCGAGAATTTCAACCCTCCTAACTTGGCTTTCTAATACCTGGGTGACTTTTGTCCTTACCTGGCTTGGTGCAGTTTCAAACTGGCACCCTGGGTTGGTAAGTACCCTCTCATCTGTGCTTGGAGATCAATGGCCACAGAAGTAGAAACTCAAATGTCCTAGTCCTGGAGGAGTCCTTTACTTCAGGTTGTAGAGTCACTATAGCAGGTTAGAAAATGCACAAGCTTGCAAGACGGGATATCCCTGTCCTCTGCCTGGACCAGAAGACGGCAGGGCTGAAGGAAGACCTTGAGTCCAGGTGCTGAAGCTCTCTGAGGTCAGGACTGCTGAGCCATCAGGCTTGAAGTGCTGACCCTATACAGTCCTGGATGCAGAGGGGTGGGGAAAGGCTGCCTGCCTCCCAAGTGCTAGTTACAGTGTTGGTGACAGCAGGGTGGCCCATCCCTGAATTAAACCATTAGGGACTAAGACAACAGGCCTCCTTAACCACACTAGAAAACAAACAAGAGATTGAAAAGGTTGAAATTTCAACATGAACCAAAGAGCTTTGGCAAGAGATAGAAGTGGAGATTGCCTATTGTATAGTTCTTGAACTGAGAGATAAAAAGGGCTCAGCTGGAGAGGGGATCTGGTCAGTGGGACACAGCAGCCGGGGAATGCTCCCATAGGTCCTGTATGCTGAACAGAAAGGCAAAGGGGAGAGCCTGCAGGCACTGTGTCCTGGGGGGCTTATCTGCTCCCACACATGGAGTCTCTGCCCTCTGCTGTGCACAGCATTCTCTGGGAGACATGTGCTCTCCTGATGTCATAGGTGAGGAAGCTGAACCTTGAGTGGCTAAGCCCTTTGGCAAGTAGATCACTGAGAAAAAGATTATGCTGTATGCTGAGCCCTCAGCCCGTCAGTGCACAGTCCCTCTTGTCTGAGCTGAGATGCTGCAGCCTGAATCACTGCTGTGGACAACCTAGGACTTCTGCTCCTCCTCAGGTTTCTATCTGCTGACATAGGACCTGAGCCCTCTCATTTTCATAAAGGAGGATATTTAGCAATGGGTGTGGTAAAATCTCGTTTTAAAAAAAAAATCTTGTTTCCTCTGAAGTTGAAATGATATTTGGCACTAACTTGATTTATTTCTCCTTTAAATGCAAGCTCCATCAAAGAAGGTGTTGAATCAGAAGAAATTGGTGAGTTTCTTCAGCCTGTGACCTCCCAATGAAAGGGCTCTGTGAGCTTCCAGGACAGGAAAGGAACTGACCAACACAGGACAAAACACAAGAAAGGATGGGGCCTTAGGATTTCAGGGAAACATGAAAATGTGTTTTTAAATGCTATCTTTATTATGTGTTACCTATAGGCGGCTCTGTCCAACAGTTACTTAGCAACAGCCAGGTACTAGCATGGCTCACTGTATAAAATAAACTCTCTCTCTCTGTCTCTCTCTCTCTCTCTCTCTCTCTCTCTCTCTCTTTCTCTCTCTCTCTCTTCTTTCCTTCCTCTCCCTCCCTACCTATTTTTTCTATATATATTCATCTTCTCTCTTTCTCCCCACATGTTCCCAGCCAGCCTCTTCCCCTCTCTCTTCTCCTCCCTCTCCTCTCTCTCTCTCTCTCTCTCTCTCTCTCTCTCTCTCTCTCTCTCTCTTTTTGAGACAGGGTTTCTCTGTGTAGCCCTGGCTGTCCTGGAACTCACTCTGTAGACCAGGCTGGCCTCAAACTCAGAAATCTGCCTGCCTCTGCCTCCCAAGTGCTGGGATTAAAGGCTTGCACCACCACTGCCCGGCTCTCTCTCTCTCTCTCTCTCTCTCTCTCTCTCTCTCTCTCTCTCTCTCTCTTTCTCTCTCCCCTCTCTTTCTGTCCTTCTCTGTCTGCCTTCTCTGCCTTTACTCCCTTCCCCAGATCCCCTTTCCAGGTCCCAATTGAACTTCCTTTTATAGTAGGCCTGTCCTATGGCAGATACCTCAGGAAAGTGCCTCAGCACAGGATGTTATAAAACATATCAACTGGTAAATTACTCAGTTGGATCACATGTACAGAACAAACACATTTTATGACTCAAAATTAATATAAACTTTTATATGAGCTAAATGATTGTGTTTTTAAAGTAAAGGACTAGAAAGATGGTTCAGCACTTAAGACCACTTGCTGCCCTTGCAGAGAACCTGGGCTCAATTCCTAGCCCCACATGGTGATTCACAGCTATGGATAACTCCACAGGAGCCAAAGCTTTCTCCTGAAGTCTTCAGGCGCCTGCATGCACATAGTGCACAGAGAAGCAGGCAGGCAATATATTCAAACTCATAAAATAAAATGAACCTTAAAAAGTCACTCTTAAGCTAAAGGAGTGATTGTATTTCTTTACACAAACAAGTTTTAAAATGGTGATTGATTGTACAGAATGCTATGAGAAATTCTCAATAATATTCAAGTTTAAAGGAGCTATCTCAAATCTAACCTTTCCTCCACATAATCCTCTTACTAAAACTTGCATAATGCACATTTCAAAGCATACAAAAGAGCTGTTTTATCCAGTAAATTCAGACTTATTACTTAAGTGTGAACCTGGCCAATCCCACTTCCTCCTGGGCTTCATTTCCATGGAGTCACAAAAAGCAATTCCCAGGCACCTTGGCACCCAAGTATCTGCTTTGCTGTTGTTCAACTGTGGCTTATTTGCTTGCTAGGCAGGAGCTAAACCTTCAGAGCCACATGCCCACTGCTCAAATGAGGTGTGGGAAATCTACACTTTATTGATGGAAACTGTACATAAAGGGAAAGAAAAGTCTTGCCTGGCAGACAGGAGTGAGAGGCAGGGATGCCCCACCTCTGCTGTCTCCTTAAGGTCCAGGGGCCTGAGGAGCATCAGAGGAGAGGCCCTGGGGGTCAGAACTGTTGATAAGCCTTCTCACTTCACTGTTACTTGCTCTGCAGCAGGCCTTTGTGGTCCAGGCTGAGCCATTTACTCCCCATCAAAGGAGGAGTTTGGCATGTCACCCCAGACAGAGCTGCTGCCTGTCTGCCACCAAGGAGACCCAGCAGGCAGGGCTTGCCTGGCAGTGGCTGATTGGGAGAGGGGGAGAGGTCTTCTCTCCTGTTATCAGCTGTGACAGATAAGGCTGGAGCCACTGATCCTGCCTCCTGGGGGGCATTCTAACTCACCAGTGTGTGGGAACCTGGACCTCCCTGGCCCAGGACTGGATTGCATGCTGTCTGTCCCCTGTCCTCCTCTGGGCATCCAAGCTATCACTGAGGAAATGACCTGATACAGATAGGTAGGTGTGAAGGATTGTCTGAGCATGGCTTAGAGCTCCCTGGGGTCAGACGGGAGGCAAATGTGGCTTATCCAAACTCCTGGGTGCCTGGCTGAGGCACTTTCTGTCTGGTCTTTTCTTTCCTGGGTACATCATGGGAGTGAAGCCACACTGTGTCTGTCCTCTGGGCCCTGGTCCCAGGCATTAAGACCAACAACAGGCTAATGAGACCTCATGAAACTAAAAAGTTTCTAATAGGTTATTTCTCTGTCGCCAGTGAAATGAGCCAATTTAAACCAGATTAGATTATATTAAAGGTAGGTTTATTGAGAAGCTGCTCTCTCATGGCAAGTTCACTATCCCCAAGGATTGAGGCTAGTTAGGGGAGGCCAGAGGAGTCACCATGGGGTAGGGTAGGGAAGGAGAAAGAGAGAAGGTATTGATATTATGCGCAGCAGCTTGGAATGGAAGATGCCAGGCCAGAGGGTTCCATGAGGGGAATATTTATTTAGGACAGAGGAAGAGAATGAGAGGAGAGAGCAGAGAGGTAGAGGAGTAGGGGCCGGCCATGACCACGTGGAGAGAGGGGGAAGGGAAGGGGGAAAGGGTCAGAGACAACCTATAGGCGCTCAGGTCAAGGGGCAAGAGAGGAAGAGGAGGGGCAAGACAGCCCCTTTTATAACTGTAAGGAGGAACATACCTGGCCGTTGCCAGGTAACTATGGAGGTGGAGTTTGACAGAATGCTAACAGAAGGTGCTCACTCTCAGAGGGAGAAGAGAAGAGAGCAAGAGACCAAAATGTCTGGATTATATAGGGAAGAACCTCTAAGAGAAGAGCAGCCCAGGCCCTGGGCTGGAAAATTCAAAGTTGCGGATAGGGTATACCAGGTAGGGACTGAGGCATGCTGGGAGAACCTGGGGGCTAGATCTGCTTTGATATGTAAAATATGCACCTCTGTCCCTTCTGATCCCTTGGGAAATCAGTTTCTTTCTTTCTTTCTTTCTTTCTTTCTTTCTTTCTTTCTTTCTTTCTTTCCTTCCTTCCTTCCTTCTTTCTTTCTTCCCTTCTTTCTTTCTTTCTCTCTTTCTTCCTTTCATTTTCAAACAATTTCTTATAACAAAGAACACCACTGCTGGAGTGCAGCCTTCTGAATGATGGGGAGTCTATTCAAGCTATACATCTGACAAAACCTTCATGCCTAGAACATAGAACTCAGAAAACTAAACATCAAGAAAACAAACCATCCAGTTAAAAATGGGGCACAAACTACACAAAAAGTTCTTAAGAGGAAGAAAATAAAAATGGCTAAGCAATCTTTTTTTAAATGAATATTCAATATCCTTGTCTATCATTGACATGTGAATTAACACGGCATTGAAATTTCATCCTACCACAATCAGAGTGGCTAAAATCAATAAAACAACAAATGACAAAAAAAAAAAAAATTGCTGACATGGATATCCAGAGTACAAACTGGGAGGAGCCACTATAGAAATTAACGTGGCTGTCCCTCAAAAACCAGGACTGAATATATCACGTGATCCAACTATACCACTCCTAGGTATATTTCCAAAGGACTCTCAATCCTACAACAGAAATACTTGGTAATCCATGTTCATTGTCCTCTGTTCACAAACAAGAAATAGAAACTGCTTCAGATATCCATCAGTGAATGACTGGGTAAAGAAAGCATGGCATATATGTATATACATACATATACATACATATACATACATATACATACACACACACACAATGGACTATTATTCCACTGTAAATGAAAATAAAACCATGAATTTCACAGGTACATAGAAGGAACTCAATCATTTGGAGTGAGGTAACCTAGGTCCAGAAAAGCAAATGCCACATGTTCTTCCTCATATTTGGACCTAGCTTTAAATATTTAGATGTGTGTGTGTGTGCTTAAATCGAAGTGCCCAGAGAGTACAGATTCCAAGGAAAGGGGAGTGGAATGTACGTGGTAGGAAGAGGTAAGAGAAATGATAGAACTGAACAGGAAGAGTTAAATGGGGTGGAGGCAGCAGGGAAGAGGAATAATGGGAATAAATGATACTAAATAAATAATAGTAAAAATAGGGGAAAACTACAACTATAGAAGTTTCTAAACTAGAAACATATCTAAAAGGGGTTTACACGAGGTTACCTGATAAGGCAAGGTATAATCCTAGGCACTGCATGCTATCAAATAAAAAGGCCAATAGTATGAGTTATCTTTTCTCAAGCCGTTGGTCAGTGGGATCCTATGGACACACACACACACTATTCTACTCTATCTCCAGCGTTCTTGGACACTCTCTGGACCTTGATCAGGGATCATCATGGAAGAGAGGATGGAAAACCTAAGAGTAAGCGGAAGCAGACATCTGTAGCAAAACTGTGTTTCCAAGATATGACACCTCAGTTGAGACATGAACTCAGCATGTGGGGCTCTGTGAACAAGACTTGCACAGGACCGTGCAAGCCAAATTCCTGGCGTAAATGGGGGTGGAGAGCGTGTGAAGTCCTACCCCTCTCTGAGAGGTTTGATCAATGGCTTCTGTAGAGCAAGAGTTAGTTTTCTTCCATGATTAGGTCCCTGAGGAGCTATGCTCAGTAGTCAGTCATTGGACACCCATGTACACACAGGCAGCACTAAATACATTCAGTGGGTATTTAAAAAAAAAAAAAAAAAAAAAAAAAAAAGCTTTAAGAGTGCACAGGAAGTTGGGAGGGGAAAGGCATGAGGTGGGAAGAAATCAGAGGGGAGGGATGGGGCGTGGATCCTACAAAACATATTAGATACTTCTATGAATGAGAAATGTTTTAAAAATTATTTTCAGATATACTTACATGCAACCATGTGCATTTGTTTTCTTATTTTTTTCAAGATTTGTTTCTATTGTTTTTAACTGTGTGTGTGGTGTGTGTGTGTGTGTGTGTGTGTGTGTGTATGTGTCTGAGAGAGAGAGAGAAGGAGAGCATTTGCACTCATATTTGGGTATATACACATGAGTACAAATGCCAGTGGAGGCCAGAGGCATCAGATCTTACAGAGTTGGAATTACAGATGGTTTTCAGCCTCTAGATGTGGAACTGGGAAAAAAATTCAGGTCCTCTGGAAGAGTATCAAGCATTCATAACTGCTGAGCCATCTCTCTAACTCCCTTTATCCTTTTCTTAAAAGAAGATGTATTTATTTTTAATTATGGGTATATGTAAGGGGCACTGCACATGTGTGATACACAGACATACATGTAAGCAAAACACCCATGGGCATTTAAAAAACAAAAGGAAATAAGAAAAAAGTGACATGTATATATGTGTGTGCAAGCAAGTGCCAGTGATGCCCAGAGGAGGGTTCCTGTACCCTAGAGCAGGACTTGCAGGTGGTTGTGAGCCTTCCAGTGTGGGTGCTGGGAACTGTACTCCAGTTCTCTGCAAAAGCAGCGCGTACTCGTTACCGCTAAACCGTCTTTCCAACAACATTTGTTTTAGTGATTCATTTTTATCTTATGTGCATTAGCGTTTTGCCTGAATGTATGTATGTCTCTGTGAGGATGTCAGATGCCCAGGAACTGGAGTTACAGACAAATGTGGACTGCCATGTGGGTGCATGGAAATTGAACCCTGGTCATCTGGTAGGGCAGCCAGTGCTCTTTACCCCTGAGCCATCTCTCCAGTCATTTCTCTGGTAAGAAAACATCTGTCTTCTTAATGTCTGCTAGGGCAGACTAACGAGAGATGGAATCTCAGTACAGTCCTAATTTGTGTTAAGAATGTGGAATGCATTCAAACATTCACTGCCATTTGATCATCCACTTTGAGAACTGTCAGCTCAGTCATTGGACCCATTTATCCACTGGATTGCCTGACTTCTTATTGCAGAGCTTTTTGAGTTCTTTATATATTCTAGACATCTCTGCACTGTCGCTGTTGGATGTGAACTGGCAAAGATGCTCTCCCATTTTTTAGATTCCATCTCTGTTTACCTATTTCCTTCCCTGTCTGTAGATTTGTGTACTTCACAAAGTCCTGTTTGTGTATCGTTGGTTATTCCTTGGGTGTCTATTCAGAAAGCTCTTTCCTAGGCCAGTATGTGCCTTCCCTTTTCCTACTTTTTTCTAACAGCAGTTCAGTTCCAGAGTTTATACTGATCTCTGATCCATGGATCACAAACAGGGTTTAACGCTTCTCTCTACAGCTATCCAAATTTCTCAGTACCATTTGTTAAAAGAGAATGTCTTTCTAGCAATCTCTACGTTTTTCAGGTCTTTATCATAAATCAGGTGGCTCTGGTTGTATTTCTTTCTATATTATCCTATTATCTAGGTATCTGTTTCTGTGTCAGCACCTGACTGCCCTTGTTACTATAGATCTACACTATAGATTGAAATCCAGTATGGTGCTACCTCCAGTTTTGGCTTTGTTTGTTTGTTTGTTTGTTTGGTTGGTTGGTTGGTTGGTTGGTTTTATTGTTTTTGGTTTTGCTCCAAACTGCCTGGGCCATTTGGGCTCTTTTGTGCCTCCATAAGAATTTCAAGATTGCTTTTCTATTTCTGTGAAGAATGGCACTGAATTTCAGAGGTGACCATATTGAACATATTGATTGCTTTTAGTAGTACAGCCATTTTCATAATATTAATGTCTCCAGTCTATGAGCATAAGAGGTCTTTCCGTATTCTAGTATCTTTCCTTTTCTTTTCATCATTTCCTTATTGAGTTTTATTCAAATATGTTTTATGGTTTTTAGGCAACTGCAAAGGAGAATGTTTTCCTAGTTTCTTTCTCAGCTCTTTGTTATTGGTATACAGACAGCCATTTATATTTGTTTACATAAGATATTAGTATAAAATGGCTATAGTTGGTATGGAAATATGTTACAAGTTTAATTTTATTTACTGCCTCTTTGCTGACTCTTCTAAGAGTTTTCTGGTGAAGTCTCTTTATTCGTTTTGGTTGAGGTTTTTTGTTTGTTTGTTTGTTTGTTTGTTGTTGTTTTTTGCAAGATGGGGTTTTTCTGTGTAGCCCTGACTGTCCTGAACCTCACTCTGTAGACCCATGCTGGCCTCAGACTCAGAGATCTACCTGTCTCTGCCTCCTGAGTGCTGGAATTAAGGGTGTGCTCCACTACCACCTGGCTTATGGTGAAGTCTTTGGTGAACCATGTCATCTGCAAATCAGGACTCTGTCCATTTTTCTTATTTGTAGTCATCTTACTGCTCTAGCAAAGACTTAAGCACTGTATTGAATAGGAGCAGAGAGAGTAGACACCCTAATCTTCCTTCTGACTTTATTAAAAATTCTTCTTTATTTACTACAATGTTAGGTATAGGCCTATCGTATATACCTTTTACTATGCTGAGATATTTTCCTTCTATTCCTGGTTTCTTCACAATTTGTTACAAGGCAATGCTAGACCTTGTCAAAACCTACTATGACCTACTTCCTTCAGAAGAGGCTCCCCCTAAAGAGTCCATAAGCTTCCCAAATAGTGCCACCAGCTCTCAAGGACAGGAGCCTTTGCGGAGGGGAAGGGGCACATTTTACTCCTAACCACAACAAGTTCTTCCTTAAATAATTGAGCTAATTTGAATCACTGAAATTTGTTTGATAAGAAATCTCAGTTGTAATTTGCATAACAATGAAAGTATTAAATGTACCTCTCCGTGTCCCCGAAGGAGAATTCATCTTGTAAAATTACGATTTATGCAAGAATGCACTGTGAGTTACTGTAATTGTTTTTCTCTGTTATTCTGTGTCTCAAAGAGAAGGGGGCAGAGTTAACCATCCTGGAAATCGTAAAGCTAACGGAGGACAAACCTGGTAGCTAGTCATTTTTCATTGCTTAACTTACTGCATGCTAAAATTGCTGTTCGTGCTAAAAGTAAAACGGCATGCTAAAAGTAAGGGCCATTGGAGGGTTAATATTAAAAACCTAATACAGTAGAACCTCCCTAAAATACATACATATATATACACGCACACATATATATGTAATACAAACACACACACACATACACTTCATATGCATATACAAGTACATATATATCATATACATATACGGACACACATACATATACATCATATACACATAAACATACACACATACGAAGGTGATCTAAGTGAAATCCCCAAATGATGGGGCAGACAGAGGCCCACTCGATATCTCATTACCAAATGAAGACTCTGGTACCAGGATTAGGTTACATCTGATTGAGTTGTTGGCCCAAAGTCTCCATGGGAACGCCCAAACATCATCCCAGGCTGTTGCTAAGACTGTAGTCTGTTCTCCAAAAGACCCCACTGATGAAAACAACACCTATACAACTCATTAAACATGGAGAAGCTGAGCTGGAGCCTTCATCCCTTCGTGCTAGCCTCTTTGGTACAGGAAGGTACTCTGCACGCTACCAAAAGAGAAATATAAACTCCAATCCAGCCACAAACCCTGTGATCTACAAAGTGACCTCTCTACAAGATACCTAATGTAATCATAACACAAGGCTTATGGTAGTGACCAACTGTGTCAGTCACTGTTCTGTTGCAGTGAAGAGACCACACCAAGGCAACTCCTACAGGAAAGTATTTAATTGGGGGCCTGCTTACAGTTTCAGAGGTTTAGTCCATTATCACATGGCAGGAAGCAAGGCGGTATACAGGCAGGTGGGCATCTCTGTGAGTTTCAGACCAGCTTGGTTCATATAATGAGTTCCAGGTCAACCAGGACTGCATAGTGAGACTCTGTTTCAAAATAAACAAATAAACTAACAGACAAAAAAAAGTTCTTTTTAAATAATCAAGGCCAGTAAAAACTTAAAAAGACATAAAAATGTTTTGTGTCAATCAAAACACTTCTAACTGGGGCTGGAGAGATGGCTCAGTGGTTAAGAGCACTGACTGCTCTTCCAGAACTCTTGAGTTCAGTTCCCAGCAACCACATGGTCACAACCATCTGTATTGGGATTTGATGCCCCCTTCTGGTGTGTCTGAAGATAGCTACAATGTATATACACACACACATACACACACACACACACACACACACACACACACACACACACATATATAATATATATATATAATATATATATGACCTCTAACTGATGTACATTAAAATCTATTTATTACATTATAGCTATGGATTTCTTTTCCAAGAATAGACAGATACGCAAATTTGATAAACATGAGATTTTTATCAAAGCTATAATAGACATAAAATAATGTGTAATAAAGATCGTTTTGTTCGATTCCTTCTCCAACATGGAACTAGAAGAGAACAAATAGCAAATATTCAGGAGCCAAGCAAGCTCACCCTATATGTAGTGAAGTGGCAGAGCTATGTCATCAAATCTTACTCCAAAGAGACACAACTAACATCTTGAATTTAATATGTTTTTTTTAAATGCTTCAACAAAATATATAAGCTGCTTTTTGGCAAGGTAATTTTAAAATGTAATTATGAGGTTGGGCAAAGTGCAGCTCTGTGGCCACCCCACCAAAGCTGGAACAAGACGCTCCATCTGGACTCTCCTTAGGTATCTACTGAAGTACTCATCTGCCCACTGTCCTGGAAAGACAATAGCTGATACAGAACAAAGTCCTGCTCAAATCCTAGGAGAGTTTCCTGAACCAGCCTATGCTGCTGGCTAGAGTCCCCTTCAAAATCTGCAGTGATGTCCAATGTCAGCTCTATTGCCTTCTGTGGCTGTTTGGTATGGTAATTTCCTTCCAGAGAGCAATTATGTCTTTTTTGGGGGGGAATGTGAGGGGACAATATGGAGACCATCTGCCTGCTGTTAACCTATAAGACCAAATACCTCCCGAGAATTTCCTTCTGCATCATGAGAAGCATAAGGAATATGCTAGCATCAACCATATATACAGGTTTTATAGTGAATGCAGAGATGCTACAAAGTCAAACTGTGGAAAATCTTCATCCACTGCCTGCCCCACTGTGGCTGCTAAACAGGAGAAGGCTTGGTGCCATGGAGGCTTCTCCTTGGACTTAAATCCATGGAACAGACTCAGCACAGGATGTGACCCACAGGTGTGTTTGGCCCCACTGTGTGATCAGCTGTACTAGTTTTGTGTGTCAGCTTGACACAAGCTAGAGTCATCGGAGAGAAAGGAGCCTTAATTGAGGAAATACCTCCCTGAGATCCATCTGGATGGCATTTTCTCAATTAGTGATCAATGAAGAGGGCCCGGTACCCTGGGCTAGTGATCCTGGGTTCTATAAGAAAGCAGGCTGAGCAAGCCATGGAGAACAAGCCAGTAAGCAGCTCCCTCTATGGCCTGTGCATCAGTTCCTGCCTTCAAGTTGCTGCTCTGCTTGAGTTCCAGTCCCGACTTCCTTTGGTGATGAACACCAATGGGGAAGTCTAAGCTGAATAAATTCTTTCATCCCCACTTGCTTTTTGGTCACAGTATTTCCTTGCAGCAGTAAAACCCTAAGACAGCAGCTGTGGTCTGACTCTGTCAAGGATGTGCAGGGTTAAGAGTGACTGTCAAGTGGAGTGTCTTGTGGGGCTGAGATGGCGTCCAAGTTCCTGCATAAACCTGACTTGGAGCCCAGCTGCCACGAGCGTCAGATGGTGGAAGATGGTCATGTGTACCTTGCCAGGAGGCAGTCACTGGCATTTTCTCTCTTCTTCCACTGTGGTGAGTTTGCTGGCACCAAGGTGAGCATGGACAAGAGTCCTGTGTGCTCCTCTCAGACTCCCAAGCCCGCTGACAGGAAGGTGAAATCCAAATGGTGTCTTAGTTAAGGTTTTACTGCTAGAAACAGACACCATGACCAAGGCAACTCTTATACGGACAATATTTAATTAGGGCTGGATTACAGGTTCAGAGGTTCAGTCTATTATCTTCAAGGTGGGAGCATAGCAGCATCCAGGCAGGCATGGTGGAGGAGGAACTGAGAGTTCAACATCTTGTTGAAGGCAAACAGGAGAAGACTGGCTTCCAGGCAGCTAGGATGAGGGTCTTAAACTATGTCCACAATGACACACCTACTCCAACAAGGTCACACCTACCCCAACAGGGCCACATCTCCTAATAGTGCCTCTCCCTGACCCACGCATATACAAACCAGTACTGATGGTTTAGTGGCCTGAGTCCTAGTTCTATCACCCCACCATACAACTTTTACAAAGCCAAGATGTGGCATCCGTGTGCCACCCTCTGCCCCTCGGAATGGATAGATCGACTGTACACATCTCATGCTGCTGTGGGTAGCCTCCTCAAGCCTACCTATCACCAGAGACATGGAGTGTTGCTGTCATTTCCTTTTGTAATGAATCAGCAAGGACATACACTCCTTCAAGGCTCCCTCCTGCCTGTACCTTCAGTCACTAACTGTATTTCAGGGCACTGGCAGGACAGATTGCTGGTTTGAGGGTTGCATGGCTTCAGGGATGGCAGCCAGGTCCCGGGGCAACCCATCTGGTCTCTCAAATAAAGGTAGATTCTAAAGCAAACAAACAAACAAACAAATAAGCAGACCCAAAAAATGTAAAAGATGAATGATAAAAATAATTCAAGAACCAGGCTATATGGAGAAACACTTTTTTTTTACATGCTTTACTCCCCCTGAAACATTTTGTCATTGTGGAGACCAGGTTGTCTTTGCTCTTGGAAAGATAAGGGTGCTGCTCAGAGTTAACAACTAATCTAAGGATAACAATGTAACAATGTAACCAAGAACAATTCTGTTAGAAATAAATGCTGTGGGATTGTTACCAGAGCTCCGACTCTCCCAGGGAGAAATTCCATTAGCACTCAGAGATAAAGGGACAAATTCTATCACTGGCACTACTGAAGCCTCCATCTCCTGCTGGGGAGGCTCCGGCGGTGACAGACATAACGAAGGCTGTGCTGTCACAGCCTTGCCTACAGGACTAGAGTGGTCTTTTAATGCCCACCCCAAGGAGATTTTCTGTGCAGCTGAACAAATTTTACCGAAACTGAGATTGTAGTTTTTCTAGTTAAAACAGTTTTCTTTTTAGAAATTTTCTATCTATGCTCTTTTGCAGAAAAAGACGAAGGGGCAAGCAAGCAGGGCCACACAGCAGAAGTCGAGGTACAAGGCTTTATGCTCTGGTTCCTAAGTAAGTACTGGTTAGTAAATTCATTTTATTCCTATGTTGATTTTTTTTTTAAAACATGTATTTTCTTCTCATTATCAAGATACTTTAATATCTAAATCAGTGTTCGTGCACATTATAAAGCTGTCAAGGTAAAACAAGCAACATTCACAAAACAAGCAAGGTTAAATTTAGACGCTCTATGTTTATTGAACTCAACAGACTCAATGTTTGTAATAGAAAGTAATGGGCCAGAAAAGGCACCTTCCACCAAGCCTGACAACATGAGCTCAAAGCCTAGACCCTACACAGTGGAAGAAGAGAACTAACAGCAAAAGTGGTCCTCTGACCTCCACATAGACACACATATGGACACACACACACACTGTTGTCCTGCTTAGGTGTGCTGGTGATGTTCTTTGCTATAAGAAGCTGTTTGATTTCCAGACCAGGACAAGGGACTGAGGTTGATATTTTACATATTAAAACACACCTGGGCTCCAGCTTCTCCCAGCATCCCTCAGTCCCTACTTGGCATACCCTGACCCTAGCCTAACTTTCCAGCCCGGGAGGTGGGGCGGGTGTTGCTGAGCTGCTCTTCTCTTAGAGGTTCTTCCCTATATAATCCAGGCATTTTGGTCTCTTGCTCTCTTCTCTTCTCCCTCTGCCTGTGAGCGAGCACTTTCTCTCTTTCTCCTCTTCCCCACCCCACCCATGGTGACTCCCCTGGTCCCCTGACTTTAATCCTTGGGGCTAGTTAATTTGCCCTAAGAGAGCAGCTTCCCAATAAACCTACCTTTAATATAATCTAATCTGGTTTAAATTGGCTCATTTCACTGGCGACAGAGAAATAATCTATCAGAAGCTTTTTAGTTTCATAAGGTCTCATTAGCTCGTTGTTGGTCTTAATGCCTATGCTACCAGGACCGTCCTCAGAAAGTCCTGCCCTGTGCCCATGAGTTGAAGCATATTTCCTATTTTATCTTTTATTAGATTCAGGGCATCAGGTCTTATGTTGAGATCCTTGATCCATTTGGGGTTGAGTTTGGTCAGAGTGAGAGAAAAAGGTCTATATTTCACTCTTCTACATGTAGATACTCAGTTTGATTATCATAGTTTGTTAAAGAAGCAGTATTTTGTTCAATTTGTATTTTTTGGTTTCTTTGTATAAAAGAAAGAAAGAGAGAACAAAAGAAAGAGAGAGAGAGAGAAAGAAAGAAAGAAAGAAGCTCAGGTGACCATAGGATTGTGGGCTACTATCTGGGTGCTCAATTCTATTTCATTGATCACTGTGTCTGTTTTTATGCAAGTACCATGTTGGTTTTGCTGCTGCTGCTGTTGTTGTTTTAACTCTAACCCTGTAGTAGATCTTGAAATCAGGGATAATGATTCCTCTACTGTTATAAAATATAATGTGGTTGGGAGCAGGTACCTGGTGGGCCCATGCCGAGATGCCCCTGAGAAATCACGTTATGTAACAAATCTGGTATAGAGGGTGTTTATCAGGGGTGGGGGGAAAGGGAAGGGAGTGAGGACCTGGAGAAGGGGTAGAAACAGACAGACAGGAGCAGAGCCATGAGAGTAGAGAAGACGGGACAGAGAAGGACAGAAAGCAGGAGAGAGAAAGACCAACCAGGAACACGTGGGAACAGAGAGACAGAGAGAAAAGAAAAAGAGAGAGCAATCTGGGGAGACCATCAGTTATTTTAAACAGCAGACCACCTGTACCTGGGGTGGCAAATAAAGGTGACAGAAGGTGACAGGTAATGACATAAGCCATTGCTAGATCCCTGGGAGGAGTTCTAGCAGAATCTCCTGTCAGCTAACACTATTAGTGTTTTTATTGTTCAGAACTGTTTCAACTATCCAGGGGCTTTTGTGTTTCTATATGAATTGGGAGGTTTTTGGTTTGTTTGTTTTGTTTTGTTGTTTTTTTCAAGACAGGGTTTCTCTGTATAGTCCTGGCTGTCCTGGAACTCACTCTGTAGACCAGGCTGGCCTCAAACTCAGAAATCCACCTGCCTCTGCCTCCCAAGTGCTGGGATTAAAGGCGTGCGCCACCACTGCCTGGCTTTTTTTTTTTTTTTTTTTTTTTGCATTGAGTTTTTGATGGCAATTGTATTGAGTGTGTAGATTGATTTGGGTTGAGTGACATTTTCACAACATTAATCCTGCAAACCCACGAGCACAGGACATCTTTGCATCTTCTGGTGTCTTCTTTAATTTATTTTTTCCAATGTCCTAAAGTTTTCATTGTATAAATCTTGGTTATATTTATTGGTATAACTTCCTTGGTTATATTTATTATACTTTTTAAAAGAGTTTGTGAATAGGATTGTTTTCCTGACTTTCTTGGTATGTTAGTTGTTGATATACAGGAAGATTGCCATTTTTTAAAAAAAAAGACTGATTTATTTTTATGTAGGAGTACACTTTAGCTGTCTTCAGACACACCAGAAGAGGGCAGCTGATCCCATTACAGATGGTTATGAGCCACCTTGTGGTAGCTAGGAATTGAACTCAGGACCTCTGGAAGAGAAGTCAGTGCTCTTAACCTCTGAGCCATCTCTCCAGCTGAGACTACTATGCTATTTTTGTATCCTGCTACTTCACATACTGTGCTTATCAGCTTTAAAAGATTTCATGTGTCACCTTTATAAAATTTTATCATTCTCATACAAAAATATTTGACCTCTTCCTTCCCTTTTGTATCCATTTCCTTTCTTCATCTTTTCATATTTGTTGATATCTGTGCGCAGGAGCTTGGAACAGAGGACGCCAGGCCAAAGGGTTTCACGAGGGGAAGTTTATTTAGGCAGAGGGAAGAGAACGAGAGGAGAGAGAGAAAGCAGAAAGATAGAGGAGTAGAGGCCGGCCATGACCACGTGAAGAAAGGGGGAAGGGAAGGGTGAAAGGGGCAGAGACAACCTGCAGGTTCAGGTCACAAGAGCAAGAGAGAGAGGAGGGGCCAGACAGCCCTCTTTATAATAGTGGGCAGGGCTACCTGGCTGTTGCCAGGTAGCTGTTGCCAGGTAGCTGTGGGGAGGAGCATACCTGACTGTTGCCAGGTAACTGTGGAGGTGGAGTTTAGACAGAATGCTAACAATATTGCTCTAGGTAAAATTTCAGTTCCCATAGTGAACAGGGGGGTGGGGGGGAGCGGACATCCTTGTCATGGTCCTGGTTTTGGTGGACATGCTCAGGTTTTTGAAACCTGGGTTGGGAGGGGTTCCAAGGCTTTGTCAACTGGATTCTTTCATATGCTAATTATGATGTTTTCTTTGTTTTTGTTCTACCCCAACAGGGTCACATCTACAACAGTCCATATTGGATATTTGATTTAAAGATCATCTCTTGGGCTAATGCCAGTGTTGGCAGGACTATTGGCAAGACTCTCTGGTGAATGATCATGTGTGTGGAGGATCCTGAGGAGGAGGAGAGCTGTCTGTAGTTCCAGAAAGACTTTGGGTAGTGACATACCCTGGGCTTGACAGAAATTACTAAATTACTACTTATAATAATAATGGAAGACAGCCGGGCAGTGGTGGTGCACGCCTTTAATCCCAGCACTTGGGAGGCAGAGGCACGCAGATTTCTGAGTTCGAGGCCAGCCTGGTCTAAAGAGTGAGTTCCAGGACAGGCAGGGCTATACAGAGAAACCCTGTCTCGAAAAACAAAAAACAAAACAAAATAATAATAATAATATAATAATAATTAATAATGGAAAACACGGCCGAAGTGTTCTCAATATGCAGTTTGGCATTTACCAGGCCCTGAGTTTGATCCAGTACTAAAAAGAAACTTTAAGTGAGAAATCCGAATTCTTAAGGTGGTCATCTTAGATCGCCATAAAATCCCCTAGACTGGGCAGAGCAAATTAACGACTGATTTTCTCACATTTAAAGGCTGGAAGTCCTTGACCAACATTCTAGATTTGGTTTCTCTAGAAGCTATCTCACTGGTATGTAGACAACCCTTCGCCTTGTTATTCTACATAAGGCAGAGTCCATCTGTTGGCTTTTAGTCTAGGCTCTGCCCCACAGTTTCCTGGCAACAGCCAGGTGTGCCTAACTCACTGTAAAAAGGGCTGCTTGTCCCCTTCTCCTCTCTGGCTCTCTCCTCATGCTCCTGCTCCTTACCCTCTCTCTCCCCATTCCCCGCCCACCCCCACCTCTCTCTCCACTTGCCCATGGCCAGCCTCTACTCCTCTACTCTCCACACACTCACACACACACACACACACACACACACACACACCTTTCTTTCAACTCCCCTCCCAATGTTGCCCTGAATACTATCCAATACCTTCCTGTACCTCAGAGGGTGAAGGGATGCCCCAGCATGGGCCCACAGGGGCACTCCCTTCCCCCATACCTTACTTTGACTCCACCTAACATATCCCTGACACAACACCATCCACAGATACTGGACACATGAGACAATGTAGAAAAAATGACAAAAGCTGTGAGGTTATGATGAATGCTAGAACATTCTGCAACTTCAAGTGAGCCAGAGACAAAAACACAGATACGCGAAGAAGAGCACCTGCGTGGCACATGAAGCCCTAGGCTCAGTGACATGAAAAGGACACAGAGGACAGACACAGTGTGGCGTCACTCCTATGACGCCACAGGAGAGAAAAGACCAGACAGACAGAAAGTGCCTCAGCCAGGCTCCCAGGAGTTTGGATAAGCCACATTTGCCTCCCCTCTGACCCCAGGGAGCTCTAAGCCATGCTCAGACAATCCTTCACACCTACCTATCTGTATCAGGTCATTTCCTCAGTGATAGCTTGGATGCCCAGAGGAGGACAGGGGACAGACAGCATGCAATCCTGTCCTGGGCCAGGGAGGTCCAGGTTCTCACACACTGGTGAGTTAGAATGCCCCCCAGGAGGCAGGATCAGTGGCTCCAGCCTTATCTGTCACAGCTGATAACAGGAGAGAAGACTTCTCCCCCTCTCCCAATCAGCCACTGCCAGGCAAGCCTTGCTTGCTGGGTCTCCTTGGTGGCAGACAGGCAGCAGCTCTGTCTGGGGTGACATGCCAAACTCCTCCTTTGATGGGGAGTAAATGGCTCAGCCTGGACCACAAAGGCCTGCTGCAGAGCAAGTAACAGTGAAGTGAGAAGGCTTATCAACAGTTCTGACCCCCAGGGCCTCTCCTCTGATGCTCCTCAGGCCCCTGGACCTTAAGCAGACAGCAGAGGTGGGGCATCCCTGCCTCTCACTCCTGTCTGCCAGGCAAGACTTTTCTTTCCCTTTATGTACAGTTTCCATCAATAAAGTGTAGATTTCCCACACCTCATTTGAGCAGTGGGCATGTGGCTCTGAAGGTTTAGCTCCTGCCTAGCAAGCAAATAAGCCACAATTGAACAACAGCAAAGCAGACACTTGGGTGCCAAGGTGCCTGGGAATTGCTTTTTGTGACTCCATGGAAATGAAGCCCAGGAGGAAGTGGGATTGGCCAGGTTCACACTTAAGTAATAAGTCTGAATTTGCTGGATAAATTTCCCAGCTCTTGTGTTCTGCTTTCAAATGTACACTATAAAAACTTTAGTAAAAGAAATAAGTGAAGAAGAGATAATTTGATATACTTTCTTTAAATTTTAATATTATCAGAAAGTTTCCATATCACTCTGTACAATGACCATCAATTTATTTGTTTGTTTGTTTGTTTATTGTTTTGAGATAGGATTTCTCCGTGTAGCCCAAGCTGTCCTGCAACTAACTCTGTAGACCAGGTTGGCCTTGAATTCAGAGATCTGCCTGCCTCTACCTCTCATATGCTGGGATTCATAACTCAGCTCAATAAAACATTTAATACACCCCCCCCCCTTGGGGCTGGTGAGATGGCTCAGGAGTTAAAAGCATTGGCTGCTCTCCCAGAGGTCCTGCGTTTAAGTCTCAGCCACCACGAGGGATCTGCTGCCCTCTTCTGGTCTGCAGGTGTATATACACTACAACACTCTTGTATAAGTAGATGAATAATAAATAGTAAAAAAAATATTAAAATTTTTTCTTTGCATTTCTGGCAAAGAAACACACGTTCTTAGCAAATAGATGATTTTCATATATATATATAGTCATTTAGCTCATGTAGACATTTGTATGGATTTGAAACAATAAAATGTTCTTCTTTTGTACATACGATAGTTATTTACCAGTAATAACTATTACATTTAAAAGTGCATTTTGTGTCTCCCTGAAATCCTGAGGTCCCATCTTCCCTGTGGTTTTTGTCCACTGGTGTTTGCCAGTTTCTGTCTGGTCCCAGAAGTTCACAGAACCCTTCACTGGGAGGTCAGACTTGGGAGACTCACCATTTCCTTCCTGGTTTAACAGTCTCTTTGATGATGCTTGCATTACAAGGAAAAATAAATCAATTTAGTGCCAAACATCATTTCAACTTCAGAGGAAACAAGATTTTTTTAAAAAAAATGAGTTTTTTACATAAAGCCATAGAAGATTTTACCACACCCGTTGCTAAATATCCTCTATGAAAATGAGAGGGCTCAGGTCCTATGTCAGCAGATAGAAACCTAAGGAGGAGCAGAAGTCCTAGGTTGCCCACAGCAGTGATTCAGGCTGCAGCATCTCAGCTCAGACAAGAGGGACTGTGCACTGACGGGCTGCAGGCTCAGCATACAGCATAATCTTTTTCTCAATGATCTACTTGCCAAAGGGCTTAGCCACTCAAGGTTCAGCTTCCTCACCTGTGACATCAGGAGAGCACATGTCCCCCAGAGAATGCTGTGCACAGCAGAGGGCAGAGGCTCCATGTGTGGGAGCAGATAAGCCCCCCAGGACACAGTGCCTGCAGGCTCTCCCCTTTGCCTTTCTGTTCAGCATACAGGACCTATGGGAGCATTCCCCGGCTGCTGTGTCCCACTGACCAGATCCCCTCTCCAGCTGAGCCCTTTTTATCTCTCAGTCCAAGAACTATACAATAGGCAATCTCCACTTCTATCTCTTGCCAAAGCTCTTTGGTTCATGTTGAAATTTCAACCTTTTCAATTTCTTGTTTGTTTTCTAGTGTGGTTAAGGAGGCCTGTTGTCTTAGTCCCTAATGATTTAATTCTGGGATTGGCCACCAGTTGCTGGTCTTTTGTTACTTTGTAGGTTCTTTTTTTTTTTTTTTCTTCCACCCTTTCAACCTCCCTCACACTAGACAGGATCAGAGAACAGGATAAAAAGGAAAGGGAGGGGTGTTATCCTTAGACAACTTCCTGCAGATTGGAGGCATCGAGTTCTTTGGGATAAGTTTGATATTCACCGTCAGGATATCCATTTCTCCTTTCTCCTTTGCCCAACACTACTTAGCAAACTGCAAGCAATAGCAACCAACAACCAAACCCTGCCTTTTGGATTGTTAGCATTTATATGCCCTCTGAAAAGTCCCCAGAATTCCAGATGAAACACACAGGCAGAAACTATCTGCAACTGACAAAGTCACGCCCCTGCTAGAGCATGAGGCAAATCATAGGCAGCTGCTGCAGACAAACCAAAGCAGCCCCACATCCCCACACCTGGGAGTAAAACAAAAGCACATTCCCATTTCTGTGTTTTTAAAAAAAATCACCCTGCCGTCATCACCACTGTAATTAGCACTAGGGAGGCAGGCAGGCTGCCTCCCCCACTTCAGTCACTAGCAGTTCTACGGCTAGCCAGTACTAGTCCCCAAGAATGAAGAATAAATGTTCATGAGCACCAACAGCTAATGAAGGGCTGGAGGTGGGAGCCACCAGCATAGTCCTTGCTTTAGCAGATGCTTGGCCCTGAGTCTCATCTCCAAAAGAAACAAGGAAAAATCCAATTAACTATTGCAGTGCTGGTGTGTAGCATGGTGATAGCATATGGATTTAGAATGTTCTAGATCATGGGTTTAACTCTAGCAAAGTTAAAACATGGGGAGGGGCAGCAGCACGGGGGGGAAAGTGCTCTTGTGTTAATCTCAACATGAGATTGAGCCAGGCCTAGCTGCCATAATTTCAGTTTTTCTTTGTATTTTTTAATTTTTTTTAATGTGTATATGTGTGTCTGTGTGTGCATGCCATATATGTACAGATGCCCAAGAAGGCAGAGCTATAGGCAGTTGTCAGCCACCAGACATGCGTGCTGGGAACAGAACTCTGGTCCTCTGCTAAAGCATCAAGAGTTCTTGACCACTGAGCCACCTTCTAGCCCTCAGTTTCCCATTAAACTGCACATCTGGCAACAATAAAAACCAAACCAACCAATGAATAAATAAGTGTGGGTAGACCCAGACCCTGGGTACCTGCCCCGAGCAGGTACCCAGGCCCTAGAAGTACCTGCTTCCAAGAAGCTCTCTGGTTGTGATGTATACCCAGGGTTGTGTTCAACCATCCCAGACATGCTCTATGGGGGGTGTCTTTCTGGTGGGCATGACTCTTGTGGTATACATACAGAAAGGGGCCACCTAACTTGGGGAAGGGGGGAGCTTCTACAGAGGCTGCAGATTAAAGATTTCAGAAGCATTGAATCTGTCCTTCACATTAAAAGGTGATGTTGTCCTTATCCACAATGCTTTTCAAACCTCTCAAAAATGGTGGCAGCAGCAGCAGGAGAAGAAGAAGGAGGAGGAGGAGAAGTAATGGAATTGGAATTAATAATAACTAACAATAAAAACAGCATTAATAATTTGAGTCTGTTGTCCATCCAGCAATAAAGACAGGTAGCAAGTGGACAAAGTTGATTTCGTTTGTTTCTTTCTTTTACACATGTGCACAAAAGTAACAGCTATGGCACAGGTCTCTGCTGTGTCCAAAATTCTAGCCATTAGGAATCTTCCTCAACCATTCTTCTACCTTCTTTTACTTTTACTTTTTAAAATTAAAGAAAAATGGGGGGGGGTAGTTTGCTTGCATGCATGTTTGTGTGCCACAGATGTGCCCGGTCCTCATGGAGATCAGAAGAGAGCCTTAGATACCCCGGTGTCTTAGTTAGGGTTTTACTGCTGTGAACAGACACCATGACCACAGCAACTCTTATAAAGACATTTAACTGGGGATGTCTTACAGGTTCAGAGATTTGGTCCATTATCATTAAGGAGGGAGCATGGCATCATCCAGGCAGGCATGGTGCAGGAGGAGCTGAGAGTTCTGCATCTTCATCTGAAGGCTACTAGCAGAATACTGGTTTCCAGGCAGCTAGGACAAGGGTATTAAAGCCCACACCCACAGTGACACACTTTCTCCAACAAGGCCATGCCTACTTCAACAAGGCCACACCTACTTCAACAAGGGCACACCTCCAAATAGCGCCACTCTCTGGGCCAAGCATATTCAAATCACCACACCAGGAGGCATAGACCATTGTGAGCCCCATGTGGGTACTGAGACTCAAACCCTGGTCCTCTGGGAGAACAGTCAGTGCTCCTAGCTGCTGAGCCGTCTCTCTCGTCCATTCTGCCTTATTGTCTAGGACAGAGACTCTTAATCAAACCCAGAGCTCTATGATACAGCCAATCTCATGAGCCAGCTTGCTCCAGGATCCTGTTTCTACCTTCTGAGTGAGAATTTATAGATGTGTTGGGCAACAGGATTTATCTATGTGGATGCTGAGAAACCAAACTTCGTTACTCTTGTTTGCATGGCATATGCTTTTAATCTCTGAGCTGTCGTTACACACACACCAGGGCCTGCTGAATGCTGTCTTAACAGGCTTAAGCACCTATCAGCTTCTCCAGAAACACCCTAGGTCCAGTCCGGGTGTTGAGTACCCTATTGGAGTTCTGACATGCTAGAACATATCGCTTTCCCGAGGGAGCCAATAGGTAGGCAGTTCTCAGGCCTGTGAGCCTTGCCTCAGCCAATCCCATCGACTGCAGTCTCCCTGTGACCAGGAAGGGAGTGTCCCTGACAAACTGGGGCTTACCAGCTAGTCTACACTGCTCTGTGATCACAGCAGGTAGCCGTCAGGCCTGGATAGAAGCGGGTAGCCTGTCCTCAGTGATCCTGGCTCCCAGAAGAAGCCAGTAAAAGCTCCCTATGGTTTGGGCCCACCTTAGCTGCCCGCTCCACAGACAGACATGCAGCTGTGGAGCTGATATGAAGAGACTCTGGGTGGACAGGCATCGTGCCCGTAGGGTTTCCTCTGGGCTGGGGTTCCTTCCGGATGTGCATAGCCAGCCTCGGGGATACGGGCAGTTGAGAGGTCACATAGGGTAAGGAAACAAAACAAGAAGAGATTGACACCTGCAATCCAATCATGATAGTGATGACAAAACAGACGACAGTTGAGTTAGAGGTTCATGGCCAATGGTTTTCGGACCCAGTTTAATTTTACGTCATACTAAAGGGAACTCTTCTACTAACAGTGACCTGGGAAATGTATTGCACATTTATCAAATGTTCTTTCTAGACTTGAGACTCATCAGAGATCTTTACCAAATCTGTCAGTGTTGTACATCATGAAAATGGGAGAGTAAGCGGGGTGCAGTTTGGGTGTGTTCAACCGTCTCCTTCATGTGATAGGGGACAAACATGAAGTATAATTTTACTCATGGAATAGATTTGGTTTTTTGGAGACCACAGTGCCTGAGGACTGACTGGCAAACACACACACAGACACACGTACATGCACACACATATACATATATATGTACACAAACACATACACATATATACATGTGTCCATACATAGAAACAACATACACATATACATACAGAAACATGCACAGACACACATGTACACATGCATACATACACACAAGCACACACAAAGTATACACACTTATGTACACACACATACATGTTCACAAACCATACAAACATGCACATATATCTACACATATGCACATACATGTATACACGCTCACAAACATATATACTTTTGTGCACACAAACACATTTATGCACATATATACACACATGTATGCACATATTTATGCACATATATACACATATGTATGCACATACACACATACATACATGTATACATACCCATCAATTCATAGAAAAACACAAACACATGAATAGACACACACAAATACACATGCACACATATATGCATATGCATGTACATATATATACATATACACAATGCCTATACATATAAACAACACAAATATGCACACACATACAGACACACACATTCATGTACACAGATATACACATGTACACACATGCACACACAAGCGTGTACACACATATGCATACACATATAGACACACAGATGCACACACATGTGCTCACACACACACACACAAATAGCATAAGGACTAATCTGAGGGAAAGGTGCTTTATTGGTCCCCTTTGAATCGCAGCAGCTGACTGAAGAAGCCATTGGGGAAAGGGAGGCAGTGTCACTTCACGATTACCAACACATTAGCCCTGGTGTAAAGAAGCCCAAGAAAAGCTGTACCGTTTAAGTATAGCTTCATTTCTGGGTAATTCTCCATTACTCTTTCTATCCGATGAGCTTGAACTGATGACCCAAAAACTCTGTCTTCATGGGGCTAAGCCATGGGCACATTTTCACTTAACATCCGGGAATGTTGTGATGGCTAAAGAAAACTCCATTTGATGCTAGGCATCCATCTTGGCTCTCACACCCCCAATGTTAGCATTCTGTCTAAGCTCCTCCCCATTGTTACCTGGCAACAGCCAGATATGCTCCTCCCCATAGTTACCTGGCAATAGCCAGGTAGGCCTGGCCCACTATAAAAGGGGCTGCTTGCCCTCTCCTCCCTCTCTTGATCTCTTGATCCCTTGCCACTCTGTTCCCTTCCCCCTTTCCGCCCCCCCCCCATGTGCTCATGGCTGGCCTCGGCCTCTACTTCTCTTCTCTTCCTCTCTCTCTCTCTCTCTCTCTCTCTCTCTCTCTCTCTCTCTCTCCCTCTCTCTCCCTTTCTCTGCCTCCACTACCCTCTTAACTCCCCTCCCCATGCCCTGAATAAATTCTGTTCTATACTATACCATTGTGTGTCTGGTCCCTCAGGGGGAAGGGATGCCTCAGCATGGGCCTGCTGAGACATCCCCTTCCCCCATACCTGACTACACCCCCATAGAACAGATTCTATATCCCTTTATAAACACATCACCCAGCCCCTGGAAGATAAGTTCCCAGTAACCCCGACCCAGTGACCCCCACCCAAAAATACACAGCCATTACTATCTACTTATTATGATATGACCAATTGTTTTTGTTTTGTTTTGTTTTGCTTCTGTAACTTGCAGATACCCAAAGATTGTTTTGAAATGTCTTAACCTCTTGACTTGGCAGAACAGAACACTTATTGCTTGCTTGCGTAGATATTGAAGGTCTTCATGTGGTTTTCCCCTTTAAAAGCCTTTCCCCATACCCCCCCTTGTCATGGCAATCTCAAATTGGCTAAGAAACTGTTTGTCCTGTTAGCAGCTAATCAATAAACCTTTTAATTATAATTGGATTGAGTCTATGGACTTTTCCCAGGGGACACAAACTCCATAACAACATCACACAGAATCTTATTGCTTTTCTTACAGTGTCTTACTTTACCTGGTGACAAGAGTCCATATACCCCTCTAGAGGTTGCGGGGGGCGGGGGGGGCATGTTAGGGGTTAGAATAAGTCAGATGGTGGGACTGAGGTTCAATCCCCCGTTGCCTGAAGCTGCCAATAGAGCACTCCAGTGGCTGGGAGTTATCTGTGCCAACAGCGCACTCCAGTGGCTGGGAGTTATCTGTGCACCCTGATGGCTCATGGGCCCCCGCAGGGTGAACGTTTCTATTGTTTGACCCGGTCAGGGAAGGCCAGAACTACATCATGAGCTCTACACAGTCTGTTCATCCTCCTAATCTCTCTCTCTCTCTCTCTCTCTCTCTCTCTCTCTCTCTCTCCTCTCTCTCTCTCTCTCTCTCTCTCTTTCCCCTCCCCCTCCCCCCTTCCCACTTCCCACTTCCCACTTCCTCCTCTTCACCACCCTTTATCCCCCTCCTTAAAGCAGAACCAAAACAGAACTCAAGTCCTTGTGCATTCGGGACTCCTACGTTACATCAGCAACTGCCAGATTGTCACGTGGTGGCTGTAGCATAGGAACTGCGGCACCGTGGTTGACAGGGAACAGAAGCTGATTTGAGTTCGAGGTTCCTTCCGGCAAGTAGATCTGGTGAACAAGTAGAGGTTTCCTCTGGTATCACAAGGTAGAGGCGGGACACGTGGAAAGAGGCATGCTTAGAGTGAGAGCGGAGGCAAGGGACATGGAAGGACGGGCTCACACTTTACAACACACACGCTCCGCACAACCCACTGCCACGGAGGCCACACTCAAGGAATGTGAAGTTCACCCTCCCTCCGTCTAGTTTCTGGTGTGCTGGGGAGTAAACTCAGGTTCTGGTGAGCACTAAGCAAGAATTCTATCAGCAACCCACTAAAACCAACCCAATAAAAGGTTTTTCAAAATCGTCGTCTCTCTCTCTCTTTTTTTTTTTATTTGTAAGTTTTTTTGGGGTTTTTTTTTGGGTGTTTTGGTTTGGTTTGGTTTGGTTTGGTTTGGTTTGGTTTGGTTTGGTTTGGTTTGGTTTTTGGTTTGGTTTGGTTTTTGGTTTTTCAAGACAGGGTTTCTCTGGGTAGTCCTGGCTGTCCTGGAACTCACTCTGTAGACCAGGCTGGCCTCGAACTCAGAAATCGCCTGCCTCTGCCTCCCAAGTGCTGGAATTAAAGGCGTGCGCCACCACTGCCTGGCTCATCTTCTCTTATGTGTGCCCTCCAAGCCATTTTGGAATCTTTAACTTGAATTTTAAGTAGTGTTTTCATTTCTTTGGTAGTAGATTCAGACCACTGGCCTGATAGAGATACTCATCACCAATAGCTTTGTGGTCACTAGTTAATCAGGAAAAGTCCTAAATGAAGAATGAATGGGTTTTGTTTGTTTGTTTGTTTGTTGAGGTTTTTTTTTTTCTTGCCATTTAAAAAGCCTGAATTACTTATGTTTCTGATTTCTTTTATTTCTCCTGGTGGGGTTTTTGTTGTTGTTGTTACTTTGGTTTGTTTTTTGTTTGTTTGAGTTTTTTTTTTTGTTTGTTTGTTTGTTTTTTGACACAGTCTCTGGTACCCTGGAATGGCCTTCTACTTGCTGTATAACAGAATGACCTCGAGTTTCTGATCGCTCTTCCTCGATCTCCCTAGGACTAGGGTTGCAGGCACCCAGCACCATGACTGACAGTTTTGGTTGGGTTTGGTTTGGATTGGAATTTGTCTGTTTTGTTTTGATGTTGTTCTTTGTTTTCTTGGGAGGTGTATTAGTTACTGTGCTGTTGCTATGAGGAGACACCATAGACAAGATAACCCTTGGTTATGGAAATACTTAAAAATGTATATTATGAAAAGAAATATTTAATTAAGGGCTTGCTCACAGTTCAGACAATTAGTTCATTATCATCATGGCAGGAAACAGACAGGCATGGCTGGAACAGTAGCTGAGAACCCTATCAGATCCACAGGCAGCGTGCAGAAACAGAGAGAGACATGGAGCCTGGTATGGGCTTTTGAAACCTCAAGCACACTCCCAGTGACACACCTACTCCAACAAGGCTACACCTCCTAATAGTGCCACTTCCTGGGCCAAACATATACAAACCATCACACTAGGCAAGGATGACAGAAAGACTTTGAACTTCTGATCCTCTTGTATCTGAGTTTGAGGATATCAGGGATGTACCATAATGCCTGGTGTATGAAGTACTGGGGACCCAACCTAGAGCATCTTGCATGCTAGGCAAGCACTCTATCAACTGACTTATGTGGTCACCATTTTTGTGTAAGATGGGGGTCTTACTCTCTACACCATGCTTACCTCAAATTCCAGTCCTACTACCTTAGTCTCAACAGTGCTGAGACTGCAAGCGTGTACCAACAGCTTTCCTCTGGTTTTTGTTTTAGGGATTTTTCTTTCCGTTGGCCTCATTTATGTCTTTACAAAAGCTAATTGATTACGACTGTGGATTCGCTCACAGCAAAGATCAATGCTAGGATGCTTTGTATATGTTTTGTCCTGGTCTGGGAGTCCTATGGATCTGAGACCATCTGAGACCACATTCACTGTTCAAGGCTACTTGGCTGACGCCTGGCCAACTGACTTGTGTACTCTCCTTTGCTTTGTTTGCTCTTCCCCTCTGTGCCAGGCCTGCCTTCTTTCAGACCTGGAGGCTTCCAAAAGGCAGAGAAGAAGGTTTATCACACCATGTTAGCAGGTTTTCCACAAAACTCCTGAGGTGGTTAATTTCATGAACTGGATGATTATGTGGCCCAACGTTTGTTAAACATCGTTGATATGTTTTAAGATTGTTTTTAGATGAAACTCATTTGTAAGCTGACAGATTCTGAGTAGATTTCTCTCCTTAAAGGATCAATTGGGTTTTTTAAATTTATTTATCTATATATAAGTGTGTATACACACATGTGTATATGTACACATGCCTGTATGTATGCATGTCCTGGTACTTTGAATAGTTTGGCCTCCAGAAACTGGTGTGTTTGAATGTTTGGCCCATGGAGAGTGGCACTATCAGGATGTGTGGCCTTGTTAGAGTGGGTGTGGCCTTGTTGGAGGAAGTGTGTCACAGTGGGGGTGGGCTTTGAGGTCTTTATGTTCAAGCTCCACCCAGGAGCTCCACCCAAGCTCCTCCTGGTGGCTGCCTGTGGAAGACAGTCTTCTTCTGCTACCTATGCAATCAAGATGTAGAACTCTCGTCTTCTTCAGCACCATGTCTGCCTGCATGCCGCCATGCTTCCCACCATGATGATAATGTACTGAGCCTCTGAAATTATAAGCCAGACCCAATTAAATGTTTTCCACTTGTAAGAGGTCATGGTGTCTCTTTAGGCAATAAAACCGAAACTAAGACACATGTCTATGTGTGTGTATTTGACAGGGGATGCACTGTTTTGTTTGTCTTGGTTCTTTAGTTTTGAAATGATTTGGCTTTTATCACCTGACATTCCTAATTATGCTCAAATGCATAATTCTGTGCTTTTCTTTAGCTTAAGAATTTAATGAGCATCTGATAAGAAAGACCCAAAGGCAAGAAGCACTCATTGCCTCTCACCTAAAAATGTGGAGGTGTCAGGGGACACCCAATGGTATGCAGTAGCCTCATAGGGAAACCCAACAAACATACTCCGTCCTGGATCAGAGGGAATTTTATGAGTTCATGCAAGAAGATATGTCTGAGGGACTGGTCACCCAGTGTTTTGGCCACTAACACTCTTGTGTAAACATGAAGAATAACCCCCAAGATCCAATGGGAGAAGATCAGGGCTAAAGCAAGACAATCCCCAAAGCAACACAGAGAACCAATCCAAATCATATTCCCCAGCTAGCATAGACAGACAGACTTTCAGGAGAAAAGAAGACTCTGTGTGTGTGTGTGTGTGTGTGTGTGTGTGTGTGTGTGTGTGTGTGTGTGTGCAAATATTTATACATGAGGAACACATTTCTGAAAAGGAAATGTTTGGAGATAAGTTACCATCTGGTGTTCTAGCTGGTGATTTATACATGTGATAATTACTAACTTGCAAGGATTTGGGAAAAGGGGAGAAACATTTACTATCTCAAAACTAGTTTGTCTTGCATGCTTGGCAAACATAGAGGCAATGAAAGACAAATTTAAATCACAAACAGGAAGTTCTTTTGAACTAAAATGTAAAATATCTGTTTAAAAAAATAATAAGCTCAGGAGGAGAGACACCCAAGCTCCCAGTGCCACTATGATGTGTGAATGGGGGCGGGGGTAGGAGAGGAAAGAGAGGGCGGAGCCAAGCAGTGTGTGCCCTGTAGAGAGAGGAGGAACTGGAGATTCCATGGTGGTGAGGATATGGGGAGCTCGCATAATTGGGGCCACGGTGAAGTCTGAGCTGCCACCTGAGAACTTGTGGATGTCTGGGGATGCTGCTATGGGGGACATACTGACCTGGGTGGCCTGTTCTGCCACTTGAGGTCATAGTGAAGTCCTGCCCCGGGCTGCCACTGCGGACCATGTCTGGGTCTGTGTCAATGTCTGTGGTCCAAGTTACCACCAAAGGCCATATGGATGTCCATCGTCTGGACTGCCATCTGAGACCATGGTGACATCTGGGCCTATGCTGCCACTGAGGGCTATATCTGGGTTTCTGATCCTGTCACAACCAGGATCTGCGTTGATGTTTGAAGTCTATGTTACCACCAAAGGCCTTGGTAATGTCCCTGGTCTGGACTTCTGGCTACATTGATGTCCAAGTACTGTGATGAGCTGGCCCTGCCCCTCTCCAGGCCACCACACTCAGAAGAATTGGCCCCTCCCCTCCCCTGCTGCAGTTCTCTAGAGAGCTGACCTCACAGCTCACCTGGGCAGGAGCAAGGGTGAGCCAGCACCAAAGGCATCAGAGTGGTAGAGCTGACCCCACCCCTGGCCTGGGCAAAAAAGCAGGAGGGCTGGTCCTGGTGGTGCCAGCTCAGGAGAGCTGGCAGGCTGACCAACTCGGCTTCCACCTAGGCCCAGAACCAGGGCTCTAAGTTGGCCCACCCCAACCTCTGCCCCATCCATGAGCCTGTGAAGGGGCGGGGCCTGCAGATCTAAAGCTGTGAGATCTCTATGGCCCAGGGCAACAACTCCTTGTTTTTGTTTTTTTCCGGTGATTGACAGCACAGGCTGGGATTCGAACTCGGGAGAGACAGTCGCCTCGGACTCCGGAGCGCTGCGACTGCAGCGGTGCGCCACCGCTGGCCGGCGCCAGACTAATGACTACTTACAATGAGAATTTGCAAATCAAGCTGTATAAGCAAAAGGGTATACTGTGTGCCACACCGTGACACACTTCAGCTTCCACTGTGACATTTTGTTTTCTTTGGGAGAGGGAGGTCGCAAGGGCAGAGGACAGATATGAGGGGATGTGGAGATGTGTAAGACCGGGGTGCATGATGTGAAATTCACAAAGAATCGATAATTATTTTTTAATTTTAAACAAATAAAAAAGAAGCCGGGCGGTGGTGGCGCACACCTTTAATCCCAGCACTTAGGAGGCAGAGACAGGTGGATTTCTGAGTTCGAGGCCAGCCTGGTCTACAGAGTGAGTTCCAGGACAGCCTGGGCTATACAGAGAAACCCTGTCTCGAAAAACCAAAAAAATAAATAAAATAAAAAATAAACTTTAAAAAATAAAAAACAAAAAATCATAAATAGGTCATTCATAACAAAAAAATGAGCTCTTCAAAAGTACATGTGGGTTAAATTAGATGCTAAAATTAAAAATTAAAAATTTTCTCATATCTTTATTGAAACCAAAGAAAATTTTAAAATAGCTCACACACACTTCTTTCTCTAACCTTCCTTCCTTGTCTCCTCTGTGTCTGATAGATATCCTTGAGCAGCTTTTTTCCTTTTGACTCTCATTAAAAAACATACTTTAATGTTAACATTATTACAAAATTTAGAAAAAATTTTAGTGTTATTATTTTTAATAAATGATCAGGAGACTGCATCTACATCATGGGAAACATATGGTATACTAGATATCTAACTGTTGTAAGCACAGGAGAAGTTCATTAAAACTTTTTGTTTGCTTTTTTTTTTTAATTTTATTTTATGTGCACTCATGATTTGCCTATGTGTATGTCTGGGTGAAAGTGTCAGATCTGGGAGTTACGGACAGTTGTGAGCTGCCATTTGGGAATTGAACCTGGGTCCTCTGGAAGAGCATTCAGTGCTCTTAACTACTGAGCTATCTCTCCAATTTTTTGTTTTCATAACCAACTTTAAATTAATTGCTTATTAAGGATGTAAATTACGATAGCAGGTAGCCTGGATGTTCAAACAGGGTTAGAAAGGATTGCCCAAAGCAGCTGGGTTTCTCTCAGGGCATCACGCATCTGCCAGGAGCCCAGTGTCTCCCTTATCTACAGTTCACCCGGAAGAGTGGAGACTGTGGTGCGGAGCCCTAGGGATCTCCCATACAGACTGAAGAGGGCGTGGTGACCCAGATAAGTTTGCAGGGCAGCTCAGTGCTAAGCCAGTCACTCCCAGGTCTGCCAAGCCTCAGCTAATGGAGGCTGAAGCAAGCCCACAAGGACTGTGGGCTTATCAGGCAAGTGGCGGGCTTAGAGTATGGATGTATAATATTAGGATGACTGCTGACCCTTGCAGAAGAGGTCACTGACATGTCAGACTTCAGGGACCCTCACAGTTCACTGTTACACTCTCTAGAAGCTTTCCTATGACCTTGGGCTTGCAAGATGTCCCTCATGCCAATGCCGCGGCTTGCTCCAGGAGCACAGGCTGCTGCAGCTACATGGTGAGGGTTTGGCCTGATACAATGGCTCATTCTCCTAAATAACATGCTGCCTTAGGGGACAGAAGGGATTTATAGTCTCTGGAAGCCAGCTCAGAGAGAGTTGGCTCCTACATTGGTAGGCCAGCTCCCTGCCGGCTCATCCACAGTCCCTGCCCAGGGAGGAAGCGACCTTCTGATACTGAAGAACAGAAGCCTGATGGGACAAAGGAAAGGACTCCACAAGTGTCTTTAGTTGCTTTATTCTTCAGGCCTGGAGCTGGTGTGGCCTCGGATGGGACAGGTAAGCCCACAGTTGGAACCGTGCAAAGTGGCTCTTGGTGAATAGGCCTGTGGACATGATGGCTTTCAAGGCTCTGTGGGCCCCATCATAAAATCCTGAACCAAATCGATTGCAGGAGGAGGATCTGAGAAGACAGCATGGTTGTGTAGATACTGGGTTCAAGGGTAGTGCCTGCACTGTACTTCTTCCACCTGTCAGGGATGGCGCCAATTCCTCAAGGGGTGCTGAGGAGGGGTCTGCATCTGGCGTGTCTGCCTTTTTCTTCTTGATCCAGTCAGAAAAGTGGGAGACCTTGGTGAAGATGTTGGGGTTGTTTATCGGTTCTAGACATGCTCCATTCCAGCTGGCGAGCCCTACTACGTACCAGTAGCTATTCAGGTAGCAGACAAGGGGACCCCCAGAGTCTCCCTGAAGAGAGAGAAGACAGCTAGTAGGTCCAGGAAAGAAGGAATACTCATTGCCCAGGGTAGATAGGACTCACTGGGGACCAGAGATCTCTAGTGCTATATTGAGTGGTGCCCTTTGGGTTCATCTAGGCATTTAAAAAAATAAAATAAAATAAAATAAAAACATAGATGGTCCCTCAGGTCAGCATCTTCAGGACACAATCACAGACTTCTATAATAAAGGAATCCTGCAAAGGGGTCTTGTACAATGCCTACCTGGGGAGATTGCAGAGGTTTAGCATGTAGAGGGTAGCATGTGGGGCTCAACAAATGCTATCTATCCCACCACCCGCATGGGGGAGGAGGGCTCTGAGGACACACGGGCAACTAGTGGCCGGGACTAACTAGAGAGATGACCGGGCTTAGCTGTAGTGTCTGAGCTATCCTCACGTACTCGGCAGACAGATTTCTGATTGGTGAGGTCCCCGGCACACAACATATCATCTTTTATAACATCATATTCAATGATGTTGATCATCTCCGGTGTCTGGAAAAAGGCCTCACATTCCTGTTCGTCCATAAGGAAGACCTCGGCATCTTGCAGAGGGAAAGGCTCTTGCAGGAACTCTGTGGGAGGGGTTCGGTGGTGAGACACAGCTGAGGGAGGACCCCCCCAGTTCCCTTCCAGGATGATCTCTGGGAGGGGGGAAACAGCCGTCTAGCCCACAGCAGCAGAGAGGGACTCACAACAGGCACTCAATGACCAAGGGATATGTCAGCAAGGGCAAGCATGAGGCTCTGTGGAAGGCAGGAGACAGTCATGGCGACTGCACAGGTCCTGGTGTGGGGGCCGAGGAACACTAGGCACAACCACAGTGGGGCCCCAGGCAGAGCCTCCTCACCAGGCAAGGGGACCAACACTCCACCCTGAGGACACACAAACCAAGGAAGGGGCTCAGCTTTCAAACAGCTCTGGCTGCTCTGTGGGGCCTCAGCTCAGCTGGAGGTAGGGACACTGGAGCCTGAGTGCAGCAGTGGCCTAGGACACAGGCCAGAAGCACTTGGGAGAGTGACAAGAGGACTGGCCAATCTGAAGGAGCAGCTGGGGCCTGGAGATATGGATTCTGTTTCCAGGTGCTTTCAAAGATCTGGCCTGGGGTTGTCCCATGGGAGCAGAGGGACAGCAGCACGGCTCACTGCACTCAGGGGCCATGGCACACATCCCTCAAGGGTACCCAGGAGTTGTCTGTAGGTAGCAAACCCAAGTCTGTCCCCAGGCCCAGCAACTGTGCTCAGGAGAGGTCATGACAGGATGGCTGAAGGTCCAGACTCTTAGGGAGGCCAGGTTCTCTGTTCTGAGAGCTGGCCCCACCCACGCCTTCCCCTCTGTGTTTCCACTCTCATCCCCTGGCCTGACCTGGAGACCCTAGCTGCCCTGACACAGCCCTTAGAGTGTGATAGTGCATCTCTTCTAATGCCCTGGCCCACTGCTCTGGTGACTAGCCTGTGAGGCTGACACTGAGAGGCTAGGGGAAGGGAGGGAGGCCCTAGCCCCGACCTCAGAGAAGCTCCTGCCTCCAACTGCCTTGTTGCTTTGCCAGACTGTGACCCTAAATCTCATGTCAAATTTACATTCTCTTCTATGTAACTTGCCATTATTTTGTTTGAGATCAAAAGCATTTAGCCTTGTGTGGAAATCCTTTGCCAGGAGTTCTGTGCTCTCAATCTAAATGCATAGACTTGTCCCTTGCTGTCAGCAGGCTCTTCCTGTGGCCCACAGTACACTGAGTTCCCTCTGCATGGTGTGTGCAGAGAGTCTGTGTGTTATCTTCCTGGACACGTGACACCACGTCTGGATGACAGAATGTCTGACATGAAGCAAGTGTGATAGAGACAGTCACAATCAGGTATTGCTCAGAGAATAAGGACAAGGAGAATGTCACTCCCCAACACTAAGGCTTTTGGTGCCCACGTGACCGGATCTGTGGATTAGGAACCACGTGGATTCGGAACCACGTGGATTCAGGACCACTTGTAAAAACTGGTACAACAGGCTTCCTTGCCTTAAGGGATGGGCAGTGAGGTTCAGAGAGGTGACTGTTCCTAGTTGAACACCCCAACCTGTCCCATGCCAGGGAGAGAAGGTTGCTCTCATCTTCTCGAGGATACCCGGTGTCTTTCCTAGTCAGGGGAGAGCCTTGCAGTGTCAGAGGTCAACTGTGCTTAGAGCTCTGGAGTCAGAGAGCCACACTTCTAATCTGAAAGGGGGGAGGTTTGCTTTTGAACCAGATACTGGGGTTCACAACCACTGGAAAGGCCTCCAGGCTCGTGCCCCTCCCCTTCCTGTCCTGGCCTGTGTACTCACTATCTTCTGAGAGCATTCCCCAGCCACTTATCCAGCACAGACTATTAGTGGGCACGTCCGTGGTGTTGTCGGGGACACAGGCAGGGAAAATGTAGGAGTTGTAGGTCACAGGCTGGTGGAGCTGGATCAGGACAATGTCCTTCTCCTGACTTTTGAGCTTGTTAAAGCCCTCATGCAAGATGACCTTGCTCACTGTCTTCTGCCGGCTGTATTCGGAGGGATTGCTCAGCTTGTTGTATCCTAGCAGGATCCGGTAGTCAGACGGTTTGAGAGACCTATTGGGGGGCAGCACCTCTAAGAGTGGAGTTGGCACTGTCACCCTGATTGCCCACCCACCCTACTGGCAAAGATGCCTACACAATCCTCCCCTCCTGACACTAGGTTACTCCTTCTCTAGAAGGGCAGGATGATCTCAAACAGCCTGAGGACTTGGGACCTTTGAAGGCTTCCAATCACTTCTCCAGCGTAGCCTCGTATCCAAAGAGCTGTGGATTGTGTTCCTGTTTTTTTAAAAATCTGAGGTACATCCAACTGCACTGCTTCATCTTGGAGACAGAAAGACTGCTCACTTTCAGCCCTGACCAGATCCCTCTGAGGGCTGCATAAGAATTGCTTTTCATAGCCGGGCGATGGTGGCGCACGCCTTTAATCCCAGCACTTGGGAGGCAGAGGCAGGTGGATTTCTGAGTTTGAGGGCTAGCCTGGTCTACAGAGTGAGTTCCAGGACAGCCAGGGCTATACAGAGAAACCCTGTCTCAAAAAAACCAAAAAAAAAAAAAAAAAAAAAAAAAGAATTGCTTTTCAGAGTTTCTAGGAAGACGTAAAAAGGAAAAACAGGTTTCCTAACTCTGGGTTGCTCCTCTTGTCCCTCTGTTTGAAGGATAACAAGCCAGGTGAAGGAGACCACTCAAGGTCAGGGCAACAGCACAGAGGACTCCTGCCGGCAGGAAGCTCTCTCAGAAAACAGCCTAGAAGGACATGGCTATATATCCTTCACACCCCTCCTTCTGTCCTAGTGACTCTCTCCTGCACCCTTCCCAGCAGAAGGGGCCAGGGAGGGAACACGCACCTTTGGAAGCAGTGGGCAGCACTAGCTACCCAGTTTTTGTCGATGAGAACCGCTCCACAGACGTGCCTGCCACGAAAGATCAGACTGGCCTGCCATGGCCACCGCTGAGCCTTTGAAATATGACCGCCATAGATCTTCCCGTCGATTTTGGTCTGGCCACATACTGTGGAGACAATCCCAGGCATAAGGCACCTACAGTCAGGATGCATGTGTTTGGTGCCCCAAATGTCAGCATCAGCAGGACCCAGGGGACACAGTAGCCTCTCCTCTCTGTTCTCGGGTGGGCATACCCAAGGTCAGGAGTGACAAAGAGCACCCTGAATGACAGGGGAGGGGTTGGATCAGACCAAGGCTTCCTCTGAGAAACAGAGGTGGGGGCAAGGAGGACGGTCCCGCTAAGCTCTCCTCAGACCTCGTTAGCTTAAAAGAGCACCGCTCTGAAAATGTAGAAGCTGAGGCTGACAGAGGCATTATTGTTCCAGGCCATAGTCTTTTGGCTAGGTGTGCTTTCCCATCTCAACCCAATGAAGAGCATGGTATAGCTCTCAGCGCACAACCTTGACCTGCAACGGAGGGTCAAGGGGATCAACGGGAAAGATCCAGCAGAGGATATGAGTATCCTGTAGGAGGCCCCACCTCCGAAGCCTCACCTTCATTGTAAAGGCGTGCCCACCCTCCCAACCGCCTATGTTCCAAGAGAAAGGGAGAAGATGTGTCACAGAAACCTGCCTCCTCTTCAGAAACTTACATTCTTTCTGGATCAGGCCTCTTGGTTTGGATGGAAGTGTTTGCAAGGATGTGTTGTCCTGGGCATATAAGAGGCTGAAACGGAGTAGGAGAGCAGCCAGCAGGCAGGCTCCGCCCCTGTCCGGACCTGATGGCTGCGCCCTGGAGCCCCACATCGCATCTGGCCGCCCTGTGTCTCGGTCCTAGACAGGACCGAAAGCACGTGAAGACAACCGCTGACTCTGGCAAACTGCCTCTAGGGAACCCTCTCTCGCGTGAGCTGAGAAAGTATGCTAAAAACCTAAGTCCATGGGAGGCAGTCCACATTGGTGCTGGCTTGTCCTTAGGCTCTTGTCTCTGGTCTCCACGAACATACACACCTCCTGGGAGCAAAAGCATTAACCACATCTCCTGTTTCATTCCATTACAATATGCACTCAAAATGCAGTCTCATCGCCTAGACCCACATATCACCACCTCCTCAGCCCAAAGTCCACCGAGTCCTTATCTACCTCCTCTGAAGGGCTGTGGGTGACAGTTCCCACCAGTAACGCAAACACTGCCCGAGAGCACAGTTCTAGAAACTAAAAGCTCTCAGCGTGCCTGCTGGGACTAGTACCGAGTAATTTACATTCATGGGCAAAAAGTAGGTCGGGTAATGACAAAAATACAGGAAAGGTGCTGGGCTAGAGTCAGTTTTATGTCCTATTGGGCAAACTGTTAGTGTTCAAAGTCTGAGGAAAGTATTCTCTGGAACTTACAGCTCTGCCTTGAGATTCTTAGCCAGTCTTATTTTTCCATCTTTTTTTTTTTTTTCTTTAAAGTCACGCATTTGCATGTGGACGCTTCTGTAAGTTCCCTGCCAGGAGAAACAAGACAGACTGGAACAAGATGCGCAGTGTTTGTAGCCACAGATGCATTGAGCACTTCATGCTCATTGTGTTTCGTCAGGCTTTGCAGAATCCATCCATGAACTATTTCCTCCCTGCGGTTTGCATGCCCCACGCCCTTGCCTCCTTTTGGAGACCTGTCTGTAAGGAGCTCTCACCCTCCTGAAATGTTTCTAGAATAGACACTGAGAAATTACTTTTACCAGAAAGCTTTTTGTAGGTCCCCACAGTAACTTAGCGCTCTCTCTCTCTCTCTCTCTCTCTCTCTCTTTTAATGTATTCACCATTGCTCTCTTCAGACACACCAGAAGAGGGCATCAGATCCCATTGCAGATGGTTGTGAGCCACCACACAGTTGCTGGGAATTGAACTCAGGACCTCTGGAAGAACAAACAGTGCTCTTAACTGCTGAGCCATCTCTCCAGCCTTTAACTTAGCACTTGCTACACGGAATGAGAAGGAGTTTCTTCAGAAGCAAGCATTAATTAATATGGCCCATGAACCTGGCCTTCATTTTCCCTAAATGACATGTCCCATGGTAGAAGAGGTCGCATGAGCTTCACAGTCACAAAACAAAAACTAATAAACCAATGTATGTGTTAAATATAGCAGGATAGTGGGGAAGCATTGTAAACCGAAGTTCCGAAGAAAAGCTACTACGTTGTCAGTATTGTAGTCTACAAGGTGACTGTCCTGGCTTTTACCAATTGACTCAAACTAGAAGCAGATGGGAAGAGAGAAAACCATTTGAGGAAAAAAAATGGTCTATCAGATTGGCCTATAGGCATGTTTGTATGGCTGTTCTTGATGGTTGATAGATATGGCAGGGCTCAGCCCTCGGACAGCAGTACCACATCTGGGCAGATGTCCTGAGAGGGAAAAGGGAGAGCTGCCTGTGATCCTGGAAGCAAGCCAGTAAGCAGCGTTCCTCCCTGCTCCCACCTAGGCCCCTGCTTCACTTCCTGCCCAGACTTTCTTCAGGTGCTGGACTGTGATCAGGACCCAGGAGCCAAATACACCCTTTCCTCCCCAGGTTGTTTTTGGTGGTGGTTTTAATCACAACAACAGGCTACCAAACTACTATATTGTCTGATTGATTAGAATTTCCAAATGATTTATCTCGAAGCCACAAGGATGCTGTCAGACGCAGAGGTGGGAAATCAGTGGCTATTAAGATAGCTAAAGATATCCCAATAAAGGAAGCTAAAGATATCCCCAAAGGGGGCTAGCCATGTGGCTCAGCAGTTGAGAGTATGTACTTGCTGAGTGAGCATCAGTCGTGGGTTCCTCCAGGGATCTGACTTATTAAAGTGAGAAGGTCTCAAAGTCAGGGATGCAAGGAGGGATGAAAGTGTTACAGGATATGTGAACCTGTTTTTAGTTAGGGTGTGCTTCAGCCCTTAGCACATTCCTTTAATCCCCCTGGCTGGAATACAGACACGCCCTTAGTACACATCTTTAATCCAAACAATGAAGGTAAAGTTAGTGTGTAGAAGGAAGCACCCTTGTTGAAAGTGATGTCTAATTGAGTCGCAAAACGATCGATCAGAGAAAGATTTGACAGATTAGGATCTGCCCAACTCCCATGAAAAGAGAGAGGAAAGAGAAGCTACTTAAGGGAGAGACAGACATTACAGGAGGAAGAAAGTATGAAAGGCCCCTGGGGAGGCGAGACCCCAACTCAAGCCACGAGAGATTACGGCCACCCAAATGACTTATGAGACACCAATCTTGTTGCAACCAGCAAGAGGTATATTTCAATCAGCGTGCTGAGGCCAAGACCCCATAACCCACGCAGGGGCAGAGGAGCTCAACCCCCAGCTTGGGGAGAGTAGGGTATTTAAAGGAGAAAACCACAAACCAGAAAGGGAGGGGGTACGCTGGAGAACTCCAGCAGACAATACAATGGAAAGTTCCAACTCATTATTTAGTCTATATAATTCAGCATATGACAGGTGTAACAGGGTTCAAGAAACGGTCACAGCAAAGGGGAAACATCCTGTCCGTAAGGCTCAACCTTATTCAACCATATCATCTGCCACCCTATCTTGTAGTCAGCCAGGTTTCTGGAACACAAAGCCCCAGAGCTAGTTGACCTGCTCTCCTGGCTCTACTTTACGCTAGACTGTTAGAAGTGAAATTTCTATTAACCCTTCAAGTACAGTACAGGAGTACAGTGGAGTCCATGGAGACTTGTACAGTAGAGTTGAGAGGGGAGAGTAGATCAGAGAGGGAGAAGGAGGCAGTTTTACCAGGAGAGTCTTACAGAGACAGATTGAAGAGAGAACAAGCTAGACACAGGCAAAGACAGAACAAGATCAGAGAATGAGAAGGAGCCAGAAGATTAGCAAAGATTGCTAGAGTTAGTCTGAGACCAAACAGAGCCATTCAGAGGCTGGGAAAAGCCAAATGAGTCTGTCAGCTGGGAGAGGAGTCTAAGTCAGAACAGCTGAGTTGAACCAGCCAGCCAGAGCTCAGAAAGAACAAGAAAGGGTTAGCTTATTCAGCAGGAAGTCTCAGAGGCTGAAAACATTCTCGGCCTAGAAGCTTCCAGGAGTAGGCCTAGGTTAGCAGAGGATTTTGTGAAATAATCCTTCAACTGCTTGTTTGCTGCTTTGTGAAAATGAACCGATAGGTCAGACGGCAGCTTAAACTGGTCACTGAGCAAAAGTGCAAACTGAGGGCCACAAGCACAATTAGCCATCCATTCTGGCCCAACAACAACAACAAGATAAATGTTGCTCAGTTACTTTCTCCTATCTCAAACACCCCTCCTAAGTTGTGGGCCATACAAACTAGTTCTTCAACGGCCTAAAGTTAAAAACCAACAATAATAAAATATGCTGTTATTTTTCTCCATGCTATCTTACTCACTGTCCCATTGCTGTGAAATGACAGAATGACCAAGGCAACTCTTACAAAGGAAAGTGTTCTGAGCATTCAAATACATGAGCCTAGGGAGACATTTTTATTCAAACCACTGTACATGGCTGGTTGGAGAAGATGGGGTACAGTTCTTTCACCCAAGGCTCATGCCATCTTGGGAAGAATACAGTTATGGTTAAAAGTCCTGTTCTTTATTCTCTCTAGTGTGCATACCTCCAAGCATGTGTGTGCCTGCATGTATGCAGGCATGTGTGCATTCGTGGGTGAGGTGGTGTGTGTGTGTGTGTGTGTATCTGAGGTAGATACCTTCCTGATTCTTCATTCATGCTCTGCCTCATATTTGAGGCACAGCCTTGTCACTGAACCTGGCCATCACAGATTCGATGAGGTTCCGATAGGAGAGTAGAAACTTAAAGTGGAATGGAAATTAACACGCGAAAGAAGCCAGATCACAGAGAAAACCTGGGAAGCCTTTCTTACCTTGATTGGACATCATCTAACAGAGCAAGTGTGAAATCATGAGAGGGGTGTAAATGGACCATCCCATAACATGGCCAGGCACTTTGTGGGCTCTGACCTTGGCTCAGCAGCCCACTTCCACTTTTAGAGAGTGCTCTTTTTCTCTCTCTCTTTTTTTTTTTGATCCACCTGCCTCTGCCTGGGACTAAAGGCATGTGCCACCACACCTAGCTTGCATTTCTTTTTCCTTTCTTATGTTGTATGTATGTATGTATGTATGTATGTATGTATATCAGTGCCCTATCTGCATGTACACCTACATGCCAGAGGAGGGCATCAGATTACACTATAGATGATTATGAGTCCCCATGTGGTTGCTGGGAATTGAACTTAGGACCTCTGGAAGAGCAGACAGTGCTCTTAACTGCTGAGCCATCTCTCCAGTCCCAGACTTCTCTTTCTTAATCTATTTCTATATTTTGTGACAAACTTAAAAGGGGTGACATTTCCCCCATCTTCTCTAGGTGACTGCTGGGATTTTCACCTAACCTATACCCTGGACTGGTTTTCTCTTAAACTCTAATAAATTCATTCTTGAGCTTTCTAATTTTTTTCATGAACCAGTCTCAGAAACTGCAAAGGGAACCTCGATTTGTCTAGTGACCGTTGGACCAGTTAGCTCCCCAGTGTTAGGATTACAAGTGTGTATCATCACCTCTGGCTTCTTAGTGGGGATCAGAACTCAAGACTCTCAAGTTTGTTTGGGACACACTTAACAACTGAGCTCTCTTCCTAGTGTAAACGACAGGAAAAAAATAGCACTGTGATTGTGCTATCTGCTTCGCTTTGCAAAACATTTATGCAAACATTTTAACCCCATCCCACCCTACCCACACACAGTGAACAAACTTTTGTTTGCACAAAGATCCCCTCAACTCCCAGTTGCCCAGGGTTGGCACCACCCCTAGTAGGCTAAACCTCCCCACACACACATGATCAAGAAAATACCCTACAGAGTTGCATACAAGCAATCCGATGAAGGCATTTTCTCAACTGAATTGCCTTTTCCCAGATATCTGTAACCTGTGCCAAGTATAGATAGATGATAGATAGATAGATAGATAGATAGATAGATAGATAGATAGATCCTAGTTAGGACACCATCTCAGTGGCTGTAGTCCTAAACCAAATAAAAAATAGGAAAGTACGGTGTGCACTGTGGATACACTGTGACCCGTGGCCTCCACCCTACATGTCTACCATTCCTCATTACAGCTGACTGATCCCCTCAAACTGTAAACCAGAATAAAGTGGTCTTCCCTTAGGTGTTTCTGGTCAAGCATTTGGTCACAGCAAATTAAAAAGTAACTAAAACTTATAAAGAAGTACCTCAGGCATCTCCCTGTCACATCAGGCTGCCTGGAAAATGAAGTCACCAACAGGGTCTTCTGAGCTCTGGTTCTGTCTTTTGACCTTCACAGTGACCCTATGAAATTGACAGGTTTACAAAGTCCATGTTCTTTTTAAACAAGGTTTAGTACTTACATAAAGTTATACAATACTGTACCGTTTTTTTGTTTGTTTGTTTGTTTGTTGTTTTTTGGGGGGTTTGTTTTGTTTTGTTTTTTTGGTTTTTCAAGACAGGGTTTCTCTGTGTAGTCTGGGCTGTCCTGGAACTCACTCTGTAGACCAGGCTGGCCTCGAACTCAGAAATCCGCCTGCCTCTGCCTCCCAAGTGCTGGGATTAAAGGCGTGTGCCACCACCGCCCGGCACACTGTATCGTTTTATGTGAGTATACTGTCACTGTCTTCAGGAGAACCAGAAGAGGGCATCGGATCCCGTTACAGATGGTTGTGAGCCACCATGTGGTTGCTGGGAATTGAACTCAGGACATTTGGAAGAGCAGTCGGTGCTCTTAGCCGCTGAACCAGCTCTCCAGCTCCAAAGTCCACGTTTTCTAGATGAGAAAATCCGAGCCGGGTGAGACCTACAGAGTGTGTGTAGCCACCAGGGTGCTCAGGAATGCAGTGCAAGCAACGGACTACTTGGTTACAGTCTTTCCACCACCACCACCCAAGAGAAGCTGCAAACGAAGACGAGCCGTGACAGCGGAGTTACTGAACTCTGAAAGTCAGCAGCAAACCAAGTAAAAAATGCAGCTAATAAGTCTACTGATTGATGGCTCAATAACCATGTTCCCAATACATTGGTTTATAGATTGTACATTATTAAAAGTCGGTCTCATATCTTTAGGACTTCGTAATGTGAATGCTAGGAAAAAAAACCACTAAAACTGTAGATACAACAGTGCTATTCTGAGTCTGCCTCCCACCCCCACATGACACCGTCTCAGTCCAGAGGATTAGAACGTTTTTGTCTACTGAGAGGGGTACCGGGTCTTCCATTGTGGCTTCCACCACCCACTAACTGCATGATCCTGAGTAATGTGCTTAACAGAGCCAAGATTAAATTTCCTAACCTGCAACTAGAGGACGTATCCACACTATAGACCAGCTTCAAGAATCATTCGTGTTCACAGCTATCCACGTGGAAGGCAACTGGAACAGAGATGGGTACTGATGAGGGAAGTTAGCTACCTGGCCTGCTGTCTGGTGCCAGTTGCACTGAGTTGGAGCAGACAACTCACTGCTGCCCCCAAGTGGTAAGTCAAGGGAGCACGCGTTTTGCAGAGAGAGTTTCACGCCACGGTGAAGAAATCAATGGTTGGAGGGAGTGGAAGAGAGAAGGAAATATGTAGCATCGTCCAGCTGGGCGAGGAATTGACTTCTGGGAGGGGAGGGTGGCTGAGATCTAGCAACGTCCTGGAACTGATACAAAATAAATTATTTAGGGGGCTACGAGAAAAGCAATTTACACACTGATAAAGGACTCCAAGTAAGTGACGGGCAAGTCCAAGGCTTCAGTGTTTCCCAGAGAGCGCCTGGGGATCCGCACTGCGTCCCTGAAGGTAGCACCAGGGTGGCGCGGGCAGAGTAGGGCAGAGGCCCAAACAACAGTTGCCAGAAGGATCTGAGGAAACCGCCCACGCTGGCCCCGCCCCTCCCGCAGGGCCTGGCCCCGCCCACCCCGCGGGCCCATCTTCTTGCCCCAAGTGTGAGATGACCTTCTTTCTAGTCCCATAACGTCCCTGTTTACGGTTTTCGGTCACCCAAACTAGAGACAGCAGTTGTGAAATCTTCTCAGGCATGTTGCTTGACTGGTCGCCTTCGAGGCAGATAAAGTATACTTTCTCCTTTGGAACTAGCTGTGGGTCAGAAGCTATCCCGCAGACCCTGCAGATGCTCCAAATGTGTTGAGGTCTGGGTTGATCAGAGCACACATAGCCTGTTGCAGCTTCCATTAATAAGTTTAGGAGTCTGAGAATGTCGTCATTCAACTGTTAAACAAGGAGGAAGCCCCGAAGCAGCCCGGTATAATAAACCCTACTCCCAGACTAATAGCACTCTACTAATTGGTTCTCATATATTTGTTAATCCATTTTTGGTAAGATGGTCTGCGAACTAAGTTCGGTCAGGTAGAAATTCTGCAGAGCGATTGCACAGTAGCGTGTCTGGATAACCATAATGAGCTAGAAATGTAAAAAACACAGAAAACATTTCGAAAAAAATCTCACCCTCTAGAAATAATAACTGAGCAAATTAATACACTTAACCTGATTTAACATCATACAGTGTACACAGGTATCGAAACCTAGCATTAATACATACAATTTTATGTTTGCATGTGCCTATTGAAGAAACAAATTGAAGCAAAGAAATTGAAAATTATTTTTGAGTCAAAAAAAAAAAATAACATCATCTACTACATCTCTTTATCTCACATTCAGGACTACTAGGACAGACCTGATCCAAAGTCTCACTCACCGAGCTCTCTGACCACCCTGGGATATCAGCGTTCCTCACACTGTTCTTCCCAGGAGAGCAGCTCCTTGGACAGAGAGATAGCTCTCCGTATCACCTTGGGTAAATATGAATAATATACTTCCTTCTTTTTGAAAAAATCTATGTTAGCACGTCATTTGTGTTTTTTTTTTTAAATACAAATACCACTGCCACCATAGCCTCCTCCTCTTCTTCCTCCTCTTCCTCCTCCTCCTCTTCTTCTTCTTCCTCCTCCTCCTCCTCCCTCTCCTTGTCTTGCAATGCCAATCAATTAACAACTGTGGCAGACCAAATGTCTCTCTCCCTCATAGGCCTGCCCAGAGGCTTGTCTCCTAGCTGACTCTAGATCCTCAAGAAGTTGACAGTATTAAGCATCACACTCTCGCTACTTTAATTTCAGTCCCAGTACCTCCTCTCCCCCTCCACACCCCGGTGCTGCCTAAGGACCCAGAACTTCAAATAAGAAAGACAGGCACTTTACCGTTGAGTCACACCCTGACACGCGTAAGTGTGTGTTTGTTTGAGGCAGAGTCTCTCTGTATAGCCTTGGCTGTCCTGGAATTCACATTGTAGACCAGGCTGGCCTTGAACTCACAGAGATCCACCTGGTTCTTCCCCCTGAGGGACCAGCCACACGACGGTATACCAGAGAATGGAGTTTATTCAGGGCATGGGGAGGGGAGCCAGGAGGGTAGTAGAGGCAGAGAGAGAGAGAGAGAGAGAGAGAGAGAGAGAGAGAGAAGGTAGAGGCTGGCCATGACCTTGTGGAGAGAGGGGGAAGGGAAGGGGGGAGGGGAGCCTGCAGGCAGGTGGGAATTACAGGAGCAAGAGAGCAAGAAAGGGAGGAGGGAGCAGGCAACCCCTTTTATAGTGGGCAGGCCTACCTGGCCGTTGCCATGTAACTGTGGGGATGAGCATACCTGGCCGTTGCCAGGTAGCTGTGGAGGTGGAGTTTAGACAGAATGCTAACAAGCCTAACCACCTGGATTCCTGAGCCTGGACTTGTAAGGGCCTCATTACAAAATACAGCAGTCATTTGCTGACCTGGACCAAGGCCCATGACAAAGCAACAAAGAAGCTGGAAGTTCCCCTGTTGACTCTAGTCCCAAATAAACCCATCTCAGGACATGCAACAAAACCATGACACCCACACACAGACTGTGCTCCTCAGGATGATGGGACAATTCCAGTGGATGCTAATGAAAACTTTTATTTTTATAATTTTACTATCATTTAAATTGACACCATATGAAAAGAATTATCAGATATAAAACCAGCTCAAAGGCAAATCATAAGAAAAACAGGAGCTGAGAATATATAACTCCTGAGTTCGAGGCCAGCCTGTTCTACATAGTGAGTTCCAGGACAGCCAGGGCTACACAGAGAAACCCTGTCTTGAAAAACAAACAAAAGCCAGGTAGTGGTGACACACGCCTTTAATCCCAGCACTTGGGAGGCAGAGGAAGGCAGATTTCTGAGTTCGAGGCCAGCCTGGTCTACAGAGTGAGTTCCAGGATGGCCAGGGCTACACGAGAAACCCTGTCTCGAAAAAAACAAACAAAAAAAAAGAATATATAACTCCATGATAGCGAACTTGTCTAGGCTGCATGAGCTTTGGTCTTCAGCACTCAAAACAAAACAAAAAAAAAAAAAAAAAAAACAGAACAAAACCACTGGTTATGCTTATCTGGAGATGACTCAATCAGTAAAGTGTTCGTTGCGCAAATGTGAGAACCTGAGTGGGCCCCCAGGTCCCACACAAAAGATTGGCCATGATGATATTTGCTTATAATACCAGAATTAAAAAGGCAGAGACAAGCAGATCCCTGGGGTTCACTAGTCAGTCAGCCTAGATAACTCAGTGACCGCCAGACCCCAATTAGAGAGACTTTGTTTCAAAACTACAAAGTGAACAACTCCTAGTACAATACCCTCGGGTATATACACTTGAGCCATGCTCATGAAAATACACACACACACACACACACACACACACACACACGTACACACACTCACACATGAATGCATGCAGTAACATACAAATTGATCTCTAGCTGGACTAAACAAATTATTGGTAGTATTATGATTTTATGTTCCCCTCCAATAAAATTCACATTGAAATATAACGCTGGTGATGAGGTAGTAAAGGGTGGGACCAGGTGGGACTTTTAAAGGAATTGTTTATATTGATTTGCTTGTTTTATGTGGATAAGTGTTTTGACTGTACACCACATGGGTGCCTGGTGCCTTTGACAGCCGGAAGAGGATGTCAGATCCTCTGGAACTGGAGCTATAGAATTTTTGTGAGCCACTGTGCAGGTGCTGGAAACCAAACAAGTCCTCTTCAAGATCAGCAAGTGCTGCTAACAGCTGAGCCCTCTCCCAGACCCCCAGGGAGACTTCAGAGGTAACTCATGAGATTCTCTCATGAGGTTCTCTCAGGATGCTGTCATTGAAGAAAAACAGTTTGGTCTCTTGTTTGTGTCCTTTTTCACCAAGCCATGTATTGCTCCCCCTTAAGGCTCTGCAGAAAAGGCATTACCAAAGCCCCTCCCACCCCCACCCCCCACCTTGGCCTTTTCTGCTTCCAAAAACTAAGTGACCCAAATAAAGCTTTATTCTCTATAAATTACCAGCTGTGGAATTTGTTAGACTTCTGAGGTGGCTTAAAGAGGCAGAAGAGACCAATCTGACCTCAGCAGACAGAGCTGTTTATTTCAGTGAGAGGCAGACACAGCAGGAAAGGAGTACCTGCGCAGGGGAAGGAAGGGCTTTGGGTTAGTATACGAAGTTTGGGGGGATGGGGAATTAAACACAGCTGCAGGGCCTGAGAGCTTGCACTTTCTCCCTTCTGGAGTAGTTTGTCCAGTCAAGGCTGTTTTCTCCTTCAGAGACTGCCTTGTCCCAGGCTATCTTGATGCAGGTGAGAGCGGGCAACTGAGTTAGGTAATGTCAGAGAGGCGGAAGGACATACAAAGTTTCCACATAGGGCCTTGGTCGGAGTCTGGCAGGGGTTTCTAAGGTTTATTTATTCTAACGGCATTCAGTTATAGTAACAGAAAGTAGACGAAGAGAATCAAGACAAATATCAGGAAGCTGCCCTACTGTGGCTGAAGCTGGAAACCTGCAGGTGTGAGGGGATCTTTGCTGCTTGATGTGTTGCACAGAGCAGTCCAGGGGACAGCATAGTTTTAGGAGACACACTGCCTTGCCGTCTTTTCTCCTCTTGCCTGTACCCATCTCCATCTCCTGATTGGTTTATTGTTTACCATTAGAAGTGTTTCCTGGGGGCTGGAGAGATGGCTCAGCGTTTAAGAGCACTGACTACTCTTCAGAGGTCCTGAGTTCAATTCCCAGCAACCACATGGTGGCTCACAACCACCAGCAATGGGATCAGTGCCAGGGAAGAATTGAAGAACACCCTCCCCTCCCCCCACAAAAAAAAAAAACAGACAGGAGCCGATCTGACGCAGTTCATAGCAGGATCTTTATTCTATTTGAGATAACTCCCCCCACCATGCCCCTGTCACAAGGACAGTTTTGGGGTGGGGACCCCCGAATATCTATCAGGTCAAGGCTTTATAGTAAGCAGCAAGTGGGGGTAAGTGTGCAAGCATCTAATTGGAAAGCTACCATGATCTTTAACATAATTGGCTGGTGCTGGGAGTCACATTATAAACTTAATTTCTGCTCTCCTCTGCATTGGTGGTCATTAGGCAGGGGGTGGGCTTGTAACCTGGGGGCCAGGTTTGTTGGGGGAATAACCAGGAGATACTGGTCTTGTTGGGGATTAGCCTAGAGACTGGAGCAAGGCTCTGGTTTTTTTGGGGGGGTAACTTAGAAACTAATGCTAGGTACCAGACTGTTAGTTTACCTAGTTCAAACTTAGGTCAGGTTCTTTAAAAGTTTTCCCCCCCCTTTTAAGGGGGGGGGGGAAAAAAAAAAATTTTTCCCCCCTTTTTTAAAAAAAATTTTTTTTTTTGGGGGGGAAATTTTTGGTTTTTAAGAAAACCCAAAAAAGGGGGTTTTTTTTAAAAAAAAAAAAAAAAAAAAGGGGGGGGGTATGGCCCCCAAAAAAGGGGGGGGAAAAATTAAAAAAAAAAAAAAAAAAAACCCCCCCCCCAAAACAGGTTTTTGGGGAAAAAAAAAAGGGGGAAAAAAAGGGGGAAAAAAGGGGGGGAAAAAAAAAAAAGGGAAAAATTTTTGGGGGGGGAAAAGGGGGGCCCAAACCCCCGGGGGGGGAAAAAAGGGGGGGGGGGAAAAAAAAGGGGGGGAAAAAAAAAGGGGAAAAAAAAAAAAAGGGGGGGGGGAAAAAAAATTTTTTTTTTTGGGGGGGGGGGGGCCCCCCCTTTTTTCCCCCCCCCCGGTTTTAAAAAAAAAAAGGAAAACCCCCCTTTTTTTTTTTGGTTGTTTTGGGGGGGGTTTTTGGGGGGGGAAAACCCCCCCCCAATTGGGGGGAAAACCCCCAAAAAAAAATTAAAAAAAAAAAGGCCCGGGGCCCCTTTTTTAAAAATTTTTTAAAAATTTTTTGGGGGGGGGGGGGGTTGGGCCTACGGGGGATTTTTTTCCCCCCCCCCCCCCCTTTTCCCTTTAAATTTTTTAAAAAAACCCGAAAACTTTAAAAAAATTTTTCCCCCAAAAAAAAAACCCCCCCCCCCCCGGCCCCTTTTAAAATTTTTTCCCCCCCTTGCCCCAAAAAATTTTTTTGGGCCCGGGGCCCTTTTAAAAATTTTTCCCCCCCAAAAAAAAAAAGGGGTTTTTCCCCCCCCCCCCCCCGGGGGGAAAAACCCCCCTTTTTTCCCCCCGGGGGGGAAAAAACCCCCCCAAAAACCCCCCTTTTTTTTTTCCCCGGCCCCCCCCTTTTTTTTTAAAAACCCCCCCCCCCCCAAAATTTTTTTTTTAAAAAAGGGGGGGCCCCCCCCCCCCTTTTTTAAGGGGGTTTTTTTTTTTTTTTTTGGGGGGGGGGTTTTTTTTGTTTTTGGGGGGCCCCCCGGGTTTTTTCCCGGGGGGAACCCCCGGGGGGTTTTTTTTTAAAAAAAAAAACCCCCCTTGGGCCCCCCCCCCCGGGGCCCCCTTTTTTTTTCCCCTTTCCCCAAAAAACCCCCAAATTTCCGGGGAAATTTTTCCCCCCCCTTTTAAAAAAAAACCCCGGGGAAAAAAATTTAAAAAATTTTTTTTCCCCCCCCGGGGGGAAAATTTTTTTTAAAAAAAAAAAAACCCCAAAAAAAAAGGGGGGTTTTTGGGGGGGGGGGGAAAAAAAATTTTAAAATTTTAAAAAAGGGAAATTTAAAAAAAAACCAAAAAAAAAAACCCCCCCCCAACCCAAAAAAAATTTTTTTAAAAATTTTTTTTTCCCAAAAATTTTTGCCCCGGGTTTAAAAAAAACCCCAAAAACCCAAAAAAATTTTTAAAAAAAAAAAAAAAAAAAAAGGGGGGGGGGGGGTTTTTTTTTTTTGGGGGGAAAAAAAAAAAAGGGGGGGGAAAAAAAAAAAAGGGAAAAGGGGCCCCCCTTTTTTTAAAAAAAAGGGGGAAAAAAAATTTTACCCTTTTTTTTGGGCCCCCCTTTTTTTTTTTAAAAAAAAAAAATTTTTTTTTTTTAAAAAAAAACCCCCCCTTTTTTTTTTTTCCCCCCCCCCTTTTTTTGGGGGGTTTTTTTTCCCCCCCCCCCAAACCCCAAAGGGGGGAAAAAAAGGGGGTTTTTGAATTGAGGGTTTTGGGGGGGGTTTTTTTTTCCCCCCGGGGCCCCCAAAAAAATTCCCCCCCTTTTTTTTTTTTTGGGGGGATTGGGGGGGTTTTTTAAAATTTCAAAACCCCCCCCCCCTTTTGGGGGGTTTTTTCCCCCCCCTTTTTTGGGGGGTTTTTGGGGGGTTTAAAACCCCCCCCGGGGGGGGAAAAAAAAAGGGGGGGTTTTGGGGGAAAACCCCAAAAAATTTTTTTTAAAAAAAAAAGGGTTTTTAAAGGGGGGTTCCCCTTTTTTTTGGGGGGGCAAAAGGGGGGGGGTTTTTTTTTTAAAAAGGGGTCCAAAAGGGGGGGGGCCCCCCCTTTTTTTTTAAAACCCCCCCCCGGGGGCCCCTTTAAAGGGGGGCCCAAAAAATTTTTTTTGGGTTTTAAAAAAATAAAAAAAAGGGGCCCCCCTTTTTTTTTAAAACCCCAAACCAAAAAAAATTTTTTTAAAAAAAAGGCCGGGGGTTTTTAAAATTGGGGGCCCCCTTCCCTTTTTTAAAGCCAAAATTTTTGGGGGGTTTTTTTGGGGCCTTTGGGGGAAAAAAAAACCCCGGCCTTTTTTTCCCGGGGGGCCCCCCCCCCCCGGGGGGGGGGGGAAATTTTTTTGGGGGCCCCAAAGGGGGGCCCCCCCCCGGGGGTTTAAAATTTAAAAAAATTTTTTTTAAAATGGGAAAAAAAAAAAACCCCAAAAAAAACCCCCCAAAAAAAAATTTTTTTTGGGGCCCCCCCGGGGGGTTTTTTTTTTTTTGGGGGTTTTTCCCCCCCCCAAAAAAAAAAAAAAAAAAAAAAAATTTTAAAAAAAAAAATTTGGGGCTTTTTTTTTTTTTTTAAAATTTTTTTTTAAAAAAAACCCGGGCCCCCTAAAATTAAAATTAAAAAAAAATTTCTTTTTTTTTTTTTCCCCCAAGGGGGGGGGGAAAAATTTTAAATTAAAAGGGAAAAAAAAAAATTTTTTAAAAAAAACCCCCCCCCCGCCCCCCCCCCCCCCCCCCAAAAAAAAAAAAACCCCCCCCCCCCCCCCCCCAAAAAATTTGCCCCCTTTTTTCCCGGTAAAAAAAGGGGGGGGCCCCCCCTTTAAAAAAGGGAAAATTAAAAATTTTTTTAAAAAAACCAAAAATTGGATTTTTTCCTTTTTCCTTTTTTTCCCCTTCCCCAATTTTTTCCCCGGGGGTTTTCCCCCCCCTTTTTTTTTTTTTTAAAAATTTTTTTTTTTTTTTTGGGGGGGGGGGGGGGAAAAAAATTTAAAAGCCCCCCCCCAAAAAAAAAATTTTTTCCCCCCAAAAAGGGGGAAAAAACCTTTAAAAACCCCCGGGCCCCGGGGGTTTTTCAATTTTCCCCCCACCCCCTTTTTTCCCCGGGGGGCCCCCCCCCCGGGTTTTTTTTCCCCCCAAAAAATTTAAAAATTTTTTAAAATTTTTTCAAATTTTTTTTTTGGGTTTAAAAATTTAATTTTTTTCCCAAAAGGGGAAAAACCCCCAAAAAAAAAAAGGGGGGTTTTTTCCCAATAAAAGGTTTTAAATTTTTTTTTTTTTTTAAAAAAAAAAAGGGGGGGAAAACCCTTTTTCCGGATTAAAAAAAGGGGGGGGGGGGGGGGTTGGGGGGGCCCCCCCCCAAACCCGGAGGGGAAGGGGGGTTGGGAAAAAGGGGGGGGGGAAAAAAAAAAAAAGGGGGGGAAAAAGGGGGCCCCCCCCCCCAAAAAAAAAAAAAAACCCCAAAAAAAATTTTTGGGGGGGGGGGGGGGGGGGGAAAAAAAAAAAGGGGGGGGCCCCCCCAAAAAAAAGGGGGGGAAGGGGGGGGAAAAGGGGAAGGGCCCCTTTTTTTCCCCAAGGGGGGGGGGGCCCCAAAAAACCCCCAAAAAAAGGGGGGGGGGGGGGGTTTTGGGTTTGGGGGAAAAACCCCCCTTTTTTTTCAAAAAAAGGTTTTGGGGCCCCCCAAAGGGAAAAACCCCCCTTTTTTTTTAGGGGTTTAAATTTTTTTTTTTTTTTTTAAAAAAAAAAAAAAAATTTGGGGGGTTTTTTTTTTGGGGGGGGGGGTTTGGGTTTTTTTTTTTTTAATTTTTTTGGAAAAAAAAAAAGGGGAAATTTTTAAAAAAAAACCCCCCCGCCTTTAATGGCCCCCCCCCTTTTTCCCCCCCCCCCCCCCCAAAAAAATTTTTTTTTCTTTTTTGGGGGGAAAAAAAAAAAACCCCCTTTTTTGGGGGGGGGGGGGGAAAAAAAAATTTTTTTTTTTTTTTTAAAAAAAAAAGGGGAAAAGGGGGGGGGGCAACCCAAAGGGAAATTTCCCGGTTCCCCCCCCAAATTTTTTTTAAAAAAAAAAAAAAAAAAAAAAAAAAAAATTTTTTTAAAAAAACAAAAAAAAAAAAAAACCCCAAAAAACCCCCTTTTTTTAAAAAATTAAAATTCCCCCAAAAAAAAAAAATTTTTTTTAAAAAATTTAAAAAATTTTTTTTTAAAAAAAACCCCCTTTTCCCCCCCCAAAAAAAAAAAAATTTTTCCCCCCCGAGTTGAAGCTAGCCTTTGCTTATAGAGTGATTTCAAGGTCAGTTGAAACTACATGAGACCCGTTTCAAAACAACTAACTAGCTAAGAAAGTGAATAGGGGCTAGAGAGATGGCTTAGTGGGTAAAAGCACCTGCTGCTTTTCTGGGGAACCTGGGTTTGAATCCCAGCACCCAATTGGAAGCAACAACCATCTGTAACTCCAGTTCTAGGGGATCCGATGGCCTCTCTGGCTTCTGCATACGGTGTACAGACATGCAAGCAAGCAAGCCACCTGTGATGGTTTGTATATGCTCGACCTAAGGAGTGGTATTGTTAGGAGGTGTGGCCTTGTTGGAGTAGGTGTGGCCTTGTGGGCTTTAATACCCTTGTCCTAGCAGCCTTCAGATGAAGATGTAGAACTCTCAGCTCTGTCTGCACCATGCCTGCCTAGATGCTGCCATGCTCCCACCTTGATGATACTGAACTGAACCTCTGAACCTGTAAGCCAGCCCCAATTAAATGCTGTCCTTTATAAGACTTGCCTTGGTCATGGCGTTTGTTCACAGCAGTAAAACCTAACTAAGTCAACATCCATGAAGATAATTGTTTTTGAACTTTAAAAATAAATAAATACACAGCTACAAGATGGGGGGTGGGGTGTCTAACTCGGTGGTAAAGCACCAGGCTGCCACACATGAGGCCCACAGTTTAGTCTCAAGTATAACAACAACAACAACAAAAAAAAAAAAAAAAAAACATAAAAGCAACACAACAAAATCTCATTTCTTGAGAAGATCAAAGACCACCTGGACCAAACTTGTACTTCATGTATTAGTTACTTTACTATTAGGGGACAAAATGCCTGACAAACACAACTTTAAGGAAGGAAGGTTTTATTTGAGGCCACAATTCTAGAATACAGTCCACCATGGCGAAGAAGTCTCTGCAGGAGCAGGAGGCACCTGGTCACATCCCATCTGCAGTTAGGAAGCAGAGATGAATCTGGGTGCCCAGCTTGCCCAGGACCCCAGCCCATGGAATGACATTATCCATCTTAACAATGAGTCCTCCCGCTTCTGTTAAGACAACCACAGACCCTCTCACAAAGATGTTTGCCTCTTATGTGGTTCTAGATTCTGTCAAGTTGCCATTCAATATTAACAATAAAGTAACAAACCGAGCAGTCTGGCGGTTACTCTGGGCAGAAGGAAATAAAAGCAAGGTTAGGAAGGCGGCTGCAGAGACCAGCCGGGAGTGAGTAGCCATCTGACTAGGGTAGAACTGTCAGGACCTGCCAACAGATTGCCTGGGGTCTTCCCATCTGCTGATCCCAGAGATTGTTCCCTTAGACTTCAACACACCCACTCCCTGTATTCAGACAGGGCAGCTAGGACCACACACAGTGCCCACAGAGCTCAGAATTAATCCTATCAACCATAGCTGTCCTGGTTTTTGGCCTCATGAACAATTCTTCCTCTTTCTGCAACAGATCCCCATTTCCAGGAATTTACTGCTTTCCTGGCTGGTCTCTGGGACCAAGGAATTCAATGATTCTGGCTTTGAGATTAACCTATGTGCTAAATGATACCCTACCCCTCCTCTTCCCTTCCTTTTGTTACTCCAGGATGGTCAGCCCTAGCCTGGTGCTCTAAATATAACACCCTGACCCTTCTCTGCTCCCAGATGCCTCTCAGCATGATCAGCCCCCTGCCCCAACTCATCTTAGAGTTTAGATTTACTGAGGTGCTGAAGATCGCAAGGTTTCCCTGACATCCGAGGTTCCCGTTGGCCGAGCTGTTCATGGCACAGATTTTCTAGCATTTGACAATGAGAGTAGATATTGTGACCAAAAAAGTTTCACACCCCACACCCTCCTCCACACTCAAAAGGCAAATCACTTCCCAGGACCACCGTGAACCTGGGAGCCTGTAGCTGGCTGTAGTCTGACATTCACGAAGCAGTGTAAGGTTCTTGAGCTGAGTTTTTGGCCACTCTTCGCTGAATTCTACAAAAATCATTTTAATGATGTTTGCCTAGATACGCAAGTTCATGGTAGGAACCTTCATCAAATTCAAGACAGGCTTTCCAAAAGCCTGGAAAAAGGCACTGTGTCAGAAGGCATAGTCAGGACTGAGTAGATGAACAACTGCTATATAGAGCCTGATTGTTTGTGACATTATGGCAGTGGGGCGGGCAGGAGGGCAGGATCGGGGTGTAGAGCATTCTATACACATATCTTTTTCAATATGCATCTCAAGAAAGATGGGGCTTGAAATTCTCTTTCTGGATGGCATACTATTTACCTGACTGGGTGATCCATTTCTCTGACCAGCCGGAGATCTTTCTAGCTCATTGCCAGTTTATATAAGGATCTATCTAGCCGTGTCTCTAGCTGGAGGTCAGCATGTCGATCCATGGCACATCTCTGAGGGCTTTGTCAAGTTAGGACTCTGTCTGTGGTGCACTTTCCAGTAGGTGCATGGGGAGGACGGTGGCGATGCCCACTGCTGGTGTGCTTCCTTAAATTTTCTCAGAGTAGATCCACTACCTCCCACTTTATGTCTCCTACACCCAGACTTTGACTGCTATAACCGCTGGGGCAAAGCCCCATTATTTTTTTTTTTGCCCTGAGAAACTTTTATTTTGATTCAGGCACACAAGTTCCACTCATACATAACACACTGCACAGCAGCATGGTGGTTGCAGAAGTCCAGCCACCACTGAGTGACACAGCACTCATTATACCCGTGTCCACTCTGCAGGAGGATCCCGCGGCCCTTTGGGCCTTCCGATGCGCAAGTTGAAACCTAAGGGAAGAAGAGTTCCATGCAGAAGCTGCGGTGCGTAAAGGGTAACCTCCTTCAAACCCGCCCGGTCCAGATCCAGGCATATGAAGGAGAACCGGAGTCCCGGTGCCCTAGCACTTGGGGCTCTCCAAAGCTGACTATGCCACTACCTAGCCCACCAGTCTGTGCGCCATCTGTTACTTCTTCATAGGCATCAGGCCCGGACGGGTTTTGATCCACAGGAACTGAGGGCAGGAGAACCCCTACGAGTCAGCTCAAGCTGCTTTAATGAGTTCCAGGGACTCTAAGGGAACGCAGCTACACAGTTCCCTTCCCCAAGGGAGAGGTTGGAGGCGGGGGCAATGGGCGTGGCCAAGTACGGAGGTCAGTCTTTGGGGCCCGCTTAGAGAACCCAGTCTTCCAACTGAGTCCTAGGGCTCATTTTGGGGCTTGAACTCCAATAATTAGGAGCCTGGGGGCGTGGCCATGTTGGGTGGGGGCCGATCTGACCTCCGCGTGGCCGCTTAGACCCTTCCGAGCCTTAGGAGGGCGGGGAACAGGCGAACAGGTGCTCTCCCTCCGCTCTGCATCCCCCGGAGGGCCTCAACTCACCTCGGCTCAGTGCCGATGTCCCCTGCGTGTCCTCGGTGTGTGCCACGGGCCGCTGGGCACGTGGAGCCACCTGGCTGTAGATCGGGGTGTCCGTACTGTTGGGCACCCGCGTCCCCGGCCCTGTGCCCGCCGGTGCGCCACGCTTCTGCACCACAGCGTAAGTATCAGCCATGGGAAGGGTCGGGGGCCCAGGCACAGAGATGCTCCTGCAACGGACAGCAGGCAGAGGAAGTGAAAGCTCTGAGCTCAAGGAGAGCGGGGGAGGGAGCAAGCTCAGCCCAGGCAACGGGCTTCCTTCCTGCCTGCCCAAGTCCCCAGAGCAGGAAAGGAGGGAAGGGGCGGGCCACTCGAGGGCAGAGAGCCGGGGTTCCGTGTCCCTAGTATCCATCGCTACAGCAGAAGGAACAGGGTCAGATTGAAAGTGGGACTAGGGAGGACCCATGTAAAGCTAGACTTGGTCGTGTGTCTGTGACCCCAGCCCTCCTACAATGAGACAGAGACAGGTGAATCCCCAGAAGTTTGATGGACACAGAGAGACTGTCTCAAAACATGTGGAAGGTAAAGACCCATACCCAGGGTTGTCCTCTAATCTCCAGCAATGTACACACACACACAGAGAGAGAGAGAGAGACAAGAGAGGAGAGAGAGAGAGAGAGAGAGAGAGAGGAGAGAGAGAGAGAGAGAAGAGAATTCTAAATATATATATGCCCAATTAATTCCCTTCTGGAAGACCGAGGGAAAGCTAACCCAGATTATAGGGGTTGATGTTCCAGGGGCACAGTGAGTGAGCAGATGGAGCCAGTACCTGAGAACCCCACCTGGTGGGCGGGATGTGGCAGGCAGGGCTGAGGAGGTCCTGAAGGAGAAGGCTTCCTTGCAGATTGGAGCACAGTTCTGCAGGGAAGCAGGCAGGGAGGATCGTGATGCAGGTCACTGTGGGAGCTGAGGTGAGCTTAGGAGGGAACAGCCTGAGGAAAGGAGTTCTGAGGGGGCAAAGGTGCCTCTCACAGTGAGTCAGTTGCCTTCCCCAAGAGGCGTGTAAGTGTTGATGGCTGGCAGAAAGGGTGGAATTGGGGACTCCGTACCTCCTTGAGGTTCTGGTAGTGGGGACTGGTGTTCTGGAGAGTGCGGGAGAATAGCTGAGCCACTGTGTGGTACAGGAACCTGTACTGCTCCTGTCGGGGTGAGTGGTCATTGAGAAGGGGAGATGGGGAAGATAGGGAAGCCTCCCTGCGTTCTTAGGAAAGGGAGGACAGGGCAAGCATATACCTCGGTCTGCACTGCGGCAGGCCGCTGTCTCCGCATCTCCAGGACCACTTGGAAGAGGCTGAAGTTGGGCGGGATTGTCTAGGATAGAGGGGGAAGTGTGAACAGGCCCTGGTAGGACTAGGCAGGCATGGGACGCACCGCACACAGGGAAGAGGACACCATACCTGGGTCAGCAGCAACTGCCTCACAAAATCAACAGCGCACAGGACACCTGTTCGTCCGCAGCCAGCACTGACAATCAAGAATCAGAACAGACACCATCATAGCCTACCCACAATGCCCCTCTCCCCATTTTTCCATTCTGTTCTTCCTCCTTTCCCACGGGTCTTGCCGTGTTGCCCAGGCTGGCCTCTGATTTCAGCTTTCTAAGTGCTGGGATATCAGACCCCTTCTGAGCTGAGCTGAGCTAGGCTGAGCAGAGGGAGATCAGTACCTCTTAAATTGAAGGATCCGTAGGTTATAATTTTAAATAAGTGTGTATTTGTGTGCACCCATTGTTGTGTGTGTGTGTGTGTGTGTGTGTGTGTGTTGGTGACAGAATGGGAGACCAAAGGTCAATATTGAAATTTATAACAGGGTCTGCTTACTAAACCAGGTCCTGCTCACAAATTTGCTTGACTGGACTAGAACCCTCAAATATGATCACAGTTTTTATACCTTTCACCCAGCACTTGGTTTTACACAGTGTGGCAACAGTACCTGTCCTGGCTTTGACTGATTATGAAGTCCTGAACTCAAAGATATGCACAACAAGTACTTTGCCTCACTAAGGTATTCTTCAGCCCAGGAAAACCTTTGTCTTCACTTAGACTTGTGAATGGTCAGCTGTATGCTTAGTCTCGAGCCAGCAGTCTATTCCAGCCAACGATTCCAGCTCTTTGTCTCATGAACATACAGCCAGAATTTTCTCAAAAGATGGAGCCACAACCGCTCTCCCTTGCCTTTCTGTCTTATCCTCTCCCTTCTACCTCACCAGATCCTCATAAAGCTAATTTCCTAAACCTGCAGTGGACACAGAGGGGTCCAGATCCAAGTCCTTGGAGGCAACGGGCCTCCTCCACCATGGTGAGAATGTGATCAGAACTGCTGGGAACCCCGTGGTCTGGCCAGGACATATACTGTAGCTGGTGCACACAGCGGGATTCCTGAGACAGGAGAACAGAGAGTGGAAAAAATGAAAAGAAAAAAAAAAACATGTTTATTGATCACCTACTGTAGTTCTAAGCATATTCCATTTAAATCCACCAAATAAGGAAGAAGTCTAAGAAGACTTGCATAGCATGTGCAAGGCCCTTGGCGTCACCAAGACAAGCAAGTTCACTTCGTAATAACTGAGGGTGATGGGAACGGATTGGTATCATGAGTGTCTATTTACAGGAAAGGAAACAGCTCATCTCATGCAAGAGCCCCTTCACCTTTAACCTTTCAGTACCTTCTGGAATGTAACCTGGAGGGTCCTGAGAGTGATGTCTGCATTCAATGCTGTCTCCTTTGTCTGAGCGCGTGAGAAGAGGACAGAGGAAACAGAAGAGAAATAGAGATCTTAGCAACACATTTCACATTTCTAGAAAGCAAAGGATTGGGGTTTGGTTTTGCTTTGGAGACAAGCCTTGCTGTAGAGCCCAGACTGGCCTCAAACCAGAGATCCCCTCTCTGGATCCGCCTCCCATGTGCTGGGATGGCAGGTGTGTACTACTACCATGCCTGATGGAAGCAAAGCATTCTTGATTGAAAACCAAGTACTAAAAGCATTTTGAAAACTCTTAGGCCTGCTGTGCTGTGTTGCATTCCTGGGATTGCCGGCTTAGCCAGGTAGTTGAGACTCCAGACCTTGCTGGGCCTGTCTTACAGTTTAGACTCTGGCGGATGAGCTTAGTGTGTCTGATTCCCAGTCCTCGGGAGATTTATATATTTTGCTTCCTTTTGCACTCTTATTACATGCTTTTAATTTTTAACTTCAAAAGGATATTTTTAAATGGTTTCATAACCAATGATGATATGTCCTTTAGGTAAGTATTATGTTACTGTAAATACTGTATAATATATAGTGTGTGTGTGTATAGTTATATATTTGTATATATGTTGTTGATTTATATATATATATATATATATATATATATATATTGCCATATATTTTTTAATTCAAATAAATTTCTATACTGACGATATTTAAAAATTTTTTTTTTTGGCCCAAACTTCTCCCAAATCGTTCAAAATAGGAAAGAGGACTGTATATACAACCCAAACGAATCCTTTTAAGAGAGCATAAGAGAGTCTTATTGTTCCGTAATACAATGTTCTCATTGCGTTTGTTAATGGCTAACTACCTGTATGTGGAGGAATTCCCTCCAGTAAAGAACGCTGTAAAACAAGAATTTCAGGAACCTGAACTGGTACATTTTGGATACAGAGGTAACTATAATCATAGTTAACAGTGCTGGGACCTGGGAAGAACACTTACCCTGCGTGTAGTCTGAGTTTTTCACAGTCTAAGCGAGCTGTGAGAAAAATAGTTCATCTTTCCAAGCCTAACCCAAGGCTTCTCACTCTACACGTCTTTCTTGAGATCTCCCACACTACCCAAGTTCCCGCAGAAACCACCTCTGTTTCACCCCTGCTCCAGCTTACCAGCGTGATGCAGAAAGGCCCAGCCTGTAGAGGCTCCTGCTCCTGGGCCCAGTAGCGTTCACACTTCCTCTGCAAAGTAAGGCAGGAAGGGCAAAGAGTGGATGGGGAGGTCACCTTCAGAGTGACAGGACACCTGAGAGCTACTTGTGGAAGGGTCAGGAGCTGTAATGGAGGCCAGCTGCAGAGTATAACATAAACACTTGCACAGCATAGGAGCAAGCTTCTGATCACGCTGGGGAAAGACAGTTCAGGATATCCTTCTCTGGCCTGGAGCTATAACTAAGTGCATGGGACCACTACTTATCATAGACACATGCCCTGAAGGGTACTGCTCACTAAGCTGACTACCTGGCCTACCACCTTGACATCACTAAGCTGTAAGAACTAAGGAGCCCTGTGATTCCAGTATGCTGCAGAAGATCAGGGCTCAGAGAGAGTGACAAAGAATTTGCAGGGAAGAGAGAGCTATGCAATCAGAAGCAAGGGAAACAGAAAGCCCCAGGTGATAAAATATCCAGAAGAGTCTTCACTGCCTTCCTAGAAAAGTAAAACACTTGAAACACTTTTGAACCACAAATCACAGAGTCAACACAATCTAACACTGAACTATGCAACACTTAAAATCCAGTATCTGCTGTCCTTGACAAACAAAGATGTAGCAAAATGTGACTGGTTACCAGGGGGATAATCAGGGAATAGGAAAAAGATCCTGAAGCAACAGAGGAAAAAGAGGCAAAGACCTTAAAATAGCAATATGCACAGAATCAAATGGAAACATGAATATAACAAAGAATAAAATGAAATGCAAAAACAGCCCTAGATAGAATTCTAAAATACAACTCACTAAGGCTGGTTAAACCCCCAAAGAAAGAGAAGTAGGAACCAGGAAGATATGCAACAGAGACAAAAAAAAAAAAAAAAAAAAAAAAAAAGGCTGAAATAAACAAGAGAACCAGTCGTTAGTGGATCACACCAAGTGTTACCCACAGTCCTGGAGAGACAAGCTAAAGAGAACAGGGAAAAAAGCTTTAGTTTACTTATGTGTGTGAGTATTTTGTCCACACCTATTCTGGGCACTAGTGTATGCCTGGTGCCTGAGGCCAGAGGCAAGCACTCAGTCTCTTGGACCTGGAGTTATAAATAGTTGTGAGCCCCCATGTGAGTGCTGGGAATTGAACTTGGGTCCTCTGGAAGAACAGCCAGTGATCTTTATCCCTGAGCCATCTCTCCAGCCCCAGAGAAAACAGAAATTATACTTTAAGAAATAAAAGCTGGGGCTGGAGAGATGGCTCAGGGGTTAAGAGCACTGACTGCTTCTCTAGAGGTTTAAGTTCAATTCCCACCAACCAAAAGGTGGCTTACAACTGGGATCCGATGCCCTCTTCTGGTGCACCTGAAGACAGCAACAGTGTACTCACATAAATAAAACTAAATATAATAAATCTTTTTTTTGTTTTTTGTTTTTTGTTTTTTTTTTTTTTTTTTTGTTTTTTTTAGGTTTTTCGAGACAGGGTTTCTCTGTATAGCCTGGCTGTCCTGGAACTCACTCTGAGACAGGCTGGCCTCGAATCAGAAATCCACCTGCCTCTGCCTCCCAAGTGCTGGATTAAAGGCGTGCGCCGCTTCCATAATTAAATCTTTAAAAAGAAAAAAAAAAGAAATAAAGCAGAACACTTCCCCCCCAAAACCTAGAGAGATTAAAAAAGTCCATAATCTGTATTGAGTGGGAAAAATACATAAAGCAATGTTGAAGCACCCGCATGACCCAATTGATTAAAAAACAACAAAATAATCTAAAGAGAAAAATGCAAAATGACAATTTCTTTCAGAAACCCTGCATTGTGTGATATCCTAAAAGTGCTGGAATTGAAAACGAAATCTTGGGCTGGATATTTGGCTCAGTGGATAAAGGGCTTGCCACCAAACCTGACAGTCTGAGTTTTATATCCAGGTCCCACATGGGCAAGGGAGAGAAGTGAGTCTTAAGCAGTTGTTCTCTGCCCTCCATACATGTGCCATAGCACACGCGTACCCCCCAGAAATAAAATAAAATGAAAACCTTGTCTTTCAAAAAGTAGGCAAATTCATTGTAAGCAAATATATGAGAAGAATCTCCTCATATAAACAGAGTGGGACACCAGATGGAAACTTGAAACTACAGAAAACAGTAAAGACAAAAATCAGATATGTGGTTACATTAAAACATTCCTCACACTTTGGCCTCCTGTTAAAAAAAAAAAAATCTAGTAACATTTATTAAACAAGCAGAATTAATACCAACCTTTCACATATCCTTGCAAAATACCTGAAGGATCATGAACATGACCCAGCACACTGAGGCCGTGTATGGCCCTCCTACGAATCGGCATCACAAGGAAAGCAAAGTACCAGCGTCTTAGGAACTTAGAGCTAAAATACTAGCCAAGTATTATACACCATAGCCAAGTAAGTTTAATCCTAGGATGCATGGCTTTTGACAATGAAAACGAATCAGTGTTAGAGCCGGGTAGATGGCTCGCTGGGTAGTTTATCATTTGCTGTGCAAGTGTGAGTACCTGAGTTGCATCCCCAGAGCCCATGCAATGCTTGCACACAGTTGCGTGCATTTATAAATCTAGCATCAAGAGAGGAGGCAGAATTCCTGGAAGCTTGCAGGGCAGCGGCAAAACAGGAGACCAGTTTCAAACAAGGTGGAGGGTAAAGACAACATGAGAGCTCATCTTGGGACCTCCACACTCATGCTATGGCAGAGAGACAGAGAGAGAGAGAGAGAGAGAGAGAGAGAGAGAGAGAAGGAGAGAGAGAACCTAAACACAAAAACAAAAACCTATTGGTGTCAGATATCTGTTAACAGACTATAAAGGAAAAGCACAGGATGAGGGGCTGGAGGGATAAGTCAGCAGTTAAGAGCACTGGCTGCACTTCCTAGAGGTCCTGAGTTCAATTCTCAGCAACCACATGGTGGCTCACAACCATCTGTAACAGGATCCAATGTCCTCTTCTGGTGTGTCTGAAGACAACTACAATGTACTCATAGACATAAAATAAATCTTCAATAAAATAAATAAGGAGGCAGAGGCAGGAGGATTTCTGAGTTTGAGGCCAGCCTGGTCTACAGAGTGAGTTCCAGGACAGCCAGGGCTACACAGAGAAACCCTGTCTCGAAAAACCAAAACCACAAAACCAAAACCAAAAAAAAACCCCAAAACCCCACAGAATCATATGAATAGACAGAGGGAGAAAAAAACTTGAAAAACCAACCTAGCTTCACAGTTACAAAAAAAAAAAAAATTTTTTTTAAAGAATTAAGAGTAGAAAGGAATTCTTCATCATGGCCAAGAGCATTTACAAACTCCACAGAGATGCCCAGTGTTGTACCTAGGAAGCACAGGATGGAGTCAGGAGCATGTCAGTTCCAACCTCACCCACACAGAGAAGAGGAAGTGACAAAGGAGAGTACGGAGGGTGGGGGAGGGATCGGCACGCAGGCTGGAAAAGGAAGAAACAAGGCTTTGATCCTTATATGACAGGGCTCAGTTTTACGGGGAAGCCACTAAAGAACACATACCACACACGCCAGACTAAGAAACTCAGTAAGGTCGCTGAAACAGATCAGTATGGGACCATCATTTTGTATTTTATTCAATATAGCTATTTGGTGTGTCATAAATTAAAACAAGCCTACAACATCAAGAAGATAAAATATGATAAAAATGTCAAAGTTGTAAATTTTAGTCCTTGCTGACCTGGAACTTGTGTGTTGACCAGGCTAGTGTAAAAGTCACAGAGATCCGCCTGCCTCTTCCTATCAAAGGTATGTACAACCATGCCAGGCAAGTTCGTTTTTCGTTCGTTCGTTCTTTCTTTTCCATTGTTGTTGTTGGTTTTTTGTTTTTTGTTTGTTTGTTTGTTTGTTTGTTTGTTTTTGGAGACAGGTTTCTCAGTGTAGCCTTGGCTATCCTGGAACTCGATTTATAGACTAGGCTGGCTTCAAACTCACAAGATCCCTCCTGCCTCTCCAGTGCTAGGATCAAAGGCATGCACCATCACTGCCCAGCTAAGTACTTTTATCCAGAACTCTTTCAACTCAGTACTAAAGACAATAACTCAGTTTTAATATGGAACCTGAATATATATGTGTCCAGAGAAAACACACACACACAAAGTGGTTTAGTTTTTCTTTTTTTAAGATTTATTTTTTGCCAGGCAGTGGTTGCACATACCTTTCATCTTAGCACTGGCAGATCTCTGAGTTCGAGGCCAGCCTGTCTACAGAGTGTGTTCCAGGACAGCCAGGGCTACACAGAGAAACCCTGTCTATAAACAAACAAACAAAAACAAGAACTTTTTATCATTTTAAACTTGAATGTTATATGCCTGTGAGTGCAGGTGACTGCAGAGGCCAGGGCTGTCGGGTCCCTGGAGCTGGAGTTACAAATCCTTGCAAGCCACTTGATGTTGGTGCTAATGTACCCTCTCAACAGCAGAATATGCTCTTAATCACTGAGCTATCTCTCCATCCCCATGAGTGGGAAGTAAATAACTGTTGGCCCCGGGGGAGAGGGCTCATGGGTAAGAACAGTTGCTGAACGAGAGTGAGGATCTGAATTCAAATACCTCGCACCCATGGGAAACAACCGGTGTATCCCTGTAGCCCCAACATCATAGGGGCAGAGACAGGAGGATCTCTGGAGCATGGTTGCCAGCCTAGCTCCCGTGTCAAGGAAAAAGGCAGAAAGTGGATAGGACAGGACACCTGACATTCCTCCTTTGGCCTCTAAACGTGTGCACACCACACACACCACACATACACACACACACACACAACAATACACACATATCACACATATCACACAACACAAACACACACAGACACACACACACACACACACACAACACACACACACACACACAACACACACACACACACACACACACACACACAGGCATGAATGCATACAAAATAGCAAGTGTTGCTAAGCATATGGAGAAACTAAAACCCCTAGCCAGTAAAAGCCTAAAAGGTATAGCTATTGTGGGGGGAAAAAATTAAACAATTCTACTGCAAATTTATATTCAAATAATTGAAAAAAATAGACAGTTCTAGAAAGATAGCTCAGCAATTAAGAGTGCCGCACAGGGGCTGGAGAGATGGCTCAGTGATTAAAAGCACTGACTGCTCTTCCAGAGGTCCTGAGTTCAATTCCCAGCAGCCACATGGTGGCCCATAACCATCTGTAATGGGTTCTATGCCCTCTTTGTGTGTCTGTGAACACTGGGAGTTCAGATCCCAGCACCTATATAATAAGCCAGGCATCTTTGTATGCCTGAACCCCAGTTTAGCGTGGGCAGAGACAGGAGATCTCTGGGGCTTGCCAGCTTCTAGCTGAGCTGAGAAAATTCAAGCACTGAATTCAGGGAGAACCCCGCAAAGAACATAAAAGCCAGGAGACTGTCACAAGCCTTTAAACCTAGCAATGTAGCAGAACGCAGGGGAGCAGGACCAGGTGGATCTCTGTGAGTTCGAGACCAGCCTCGTCTACATAGTGAGTTCCGGGCCAGCCAGGGTGACATAGCAAGATGCACGAGACAGAGGCACACATCCATAACTACACATGTACATATACTGACTCACACAAATGAAAATGAAAGCCAGAAGTCAAGGGATACCTGTTTACCAATGTGTGCCAACAGCATTATCCACAGTGGTCTAAAAGGGGGAGCAACCTAACTGTCTATCAACAATGAATGGGTACAGGAGACATGACACAAAGCCATGGCATATTCGTTCTTAAGATGAATGACATTCTGGACAGACCTTAAAACCATCAAGGGAAAGAAACCGAGAAACAGAAGGGCACATATTTTATAATCCTGTTTACACGGTGTAACTAGGACAGGCAACAATGGGCACAGAAGACAAGTGGCCAGGACCAGGGGAGGAGGACTTGATGCTTTTTATTTATTTATTTGGGTGGGTGCACGTGCGTGTGCATGTATGTGTGTGTGTTTGAATGAAAGTTAAATGTGTTTGGGTGCCAAGGAGGCCAGAAGAGGGCATGTGATCCCTTTGGGGCTGGAGTTCCAGGCAATTGTAAGCTACTTGATGTAGGTACTAGGACCTAGGAGTTCAGGTCCTCTACTAAGTAACAAGTGCTCTTAACCTCCAGACATCTTGCAGCCCCTTGCAAGGCATTTTTATGTTTACATATATTTTACCACAAAGTTTAAAAGGCCCAGTTAGAGAGTCCTTCATTTTCCCAACAATGGCTACATTGAGAGAGAAGAGAGAGAGAGAGAGAGAGAGAGAGAGAGAGAGAGAGAGAGAGAGAGAGAGAGAGAGAGAAGAGCAGGGAACAGGCAGGATGGCTCATCGGGTAAAGACATTTGTTGCCAAGACAATCCCAGGGACCCACGTGGTTGAAAAACCCAGCCAATTCCCAAAGTGGTCTCTGACCTCTGCCCCATTCCACAGCACGCATGCGCACACAGAAGCATGTCCCTGCATACTAAGTAAAAGGTTTTCAAAATGAAGAGGGATCCGAACTGTTGGTGAGGATGTAAGGAAACTGGAGTTGTGCACTGTGGATGGAAATGTAACCGGATACAACTACTCTGGAAAACCGCCTGTCACTTCCTTAAACTGGAGTTAAAATTAGAGTTCCTCTCTGACCCAGCAGTTCCACCCAGTGTAAACTCGAGAAACGAAAGTTCACTCCGCACAAAGTCTTGCATACGAACATTCACAGAGTGTGATTCAGAGAGCAATCCAGCATCTACAAACTGCTTAGAGGAGGGGTGAGATGTAGCTACATTCAATGGGTTGCTATTCAGCAATCAAAAGAAATACACTAGCACACACTTCCGTACACAGGAACCGAGAACACAAAGAGAAAGAAGCCAGTTGTGAAAGTCACATGCCATACAATTCCATTTCATGTTAAATACGCTGAGTAGGCAAATCTACTGGTACCAAAAGGAAACTAGGGGTTGCCTGTGGCTCTAAACATAGATTGTGACTGCTAACGGGGTGATGAAAGCATTGATGGTCTCCCTGAGTCGCCCAGGCTGGCCTCAAAATTTTGATCCTCTCACTTTGGCCTCCCAAGAACCAGAAGTACATACAGGAGGGAGCTGCCACGCCTGGCCAAATGGCTGAATTGTATCCCAGTAAGAAGACAAAGGTAAAAAAAAAAATAATAGCTTGAGGGGGGTTGTCATACTATTGTGACGTGCATTTCACATTTAGAACTATCCCACGTGTTGAAGAAAATGGAAAAACACAGGAAGGAGTTAGAGGTGGGCATGCGGGGGGACAGGAGTGGAGGGTGAGTGACGCCATGTGAAGGTCCAGGTAACAGAATAGGCAATGGCAGAGGACAGCTCCAACGTAGAGCCTTCTATGGCATAGGTAGAGGGGAGTACAAAAGGCAGGGAAGGGTACAGAAAGACCAGGGTGGAAACTCTTCAGTACAGGTCCTTGGCTGTGTTGTAGGCTGGTGGAAAGCCCGGGCTGCCAGTACTGAGGGGACAACCCCAAGATCAAAAGGGAAAAGATCAAGGCAAAATTAGGATCAGTGGCTTTTGAAGAGCTGCAATGGAGTCAGCCACTCTGGTTCTAAGGACGAGAAGGAGACCCCAAGCCTCCCCTCCTCCTCCCTGCGCAAGCCTTCCTTGCATTCTAGGAGGCTGAGGATACATACCCGTCCATTTTCGGTCTCTTGACAAGCCATCAAGATCACCTAAACAACGGCAAGGAGAGGGAGGCCACTGAGTAAGGAGAAATCTGAAGGACAGGGACCCCCTCTCTCTGTCCCGCAAAGCTGACCTTGACCCCAAACTCCCAAACCAGGCGCCAGAAGTCCAACAGAGTGTGAGGCAGGGGTCCTTGCGTCGCAATGTAGGCCTGGCTTCCATCTGTGCCCTGAAAAGGCCCATTTATTAACGAGATTCTGAAGCCCGTCCCAACCCACTCCAAAGCCACCCCTTCCCTGATCACTAGCCTGACCCGGATGAAGTTGGCATTGATGTAATCTCCATGTCCCTCCTCCTGGAGCAGGGAAAGGATGACTCTCGTCTCATCATCTGCGAGAGGGTGAGACATACGGAGCGTGGGTGTCAAGTCTTTGCCGCCCTCCCAGGCAAAAGCAAGCAGGGTGACAGCACACTGGGGGGGGAATCTGCCCCCTTGTGGCTTCAGGGAGTAATGCAGCCACCTCAAGCATGGGCCATAGCATGCTTTGGGGAGGGTGGGGAGGTGAGAGGGGTTAGCTGTGGGTGGGTGTGGCCAAATGGGCACTGCCACCCAGCATTTGTGACGCGGCACTGGCTCCCCCAGACACCCACTGACTTACACGGCACCACGTCTTTGTAGCGGTTCTTCCTCGTGTTCCCAAGCCGACTACCGGCTTTAGTGGAGCACACACCTTCAGTCTTCCAGGCCACTGAGCGGCCTTAATGTCCTAGTGGAAGGCACCATGAGCAGAAAGAACAGAGTGAGACCCACCTGTATTAGGATCTGTGTAATAATATCTAGAATAGCAGGTGAAAGCCAGACTCAGTGCTAGGGGACTTAGAATCCTAAGTGGGGCTATCCACTCTCCTCATTGTACAGATGAATGTTGATGTAGGTAGCGGTTGAGTAACTTGCCAAAGGTCCCACAAGGAGGTACCCCCAACAAAAGTGAACCCAGACCTTTCAGATTGCACACTCACCATGTTCTAGTACTATAAATCATGATAATAAATATGCATTATTTAGACCCAAAAGATTGTTCGGTGCATATAATAAGCACTTTTCCGCATAGGCCTGAAGATTTTTCTACCCAGTCTCTACATCCCACACCATAAGAACTAGAAGCAACACCAGAAAGTTGTCCTCTGACTGTACATAGGTGCTGTGGCATGAGCAAACCCCTCACCCAAACAAATTAAACTGGGGCCAGGGAGAAGCCCCAGTGGGTAGAGGTGCTTGCCTGATAACCTCACTTTCACCACAAGGTAAGGTAGAAGGGTAATAGTAACTCTTATGGTTGTCTACAGTCCCCCCTCCCCCAAAATGTGTGCACATACATATAATTAAAAAAAAAAAAGTTCAAAGCCATCCTTGGCTACGTATTGAACTCAAAACCTGCCTAAACCTGTCTCAAGACCCTGTCTCAAAAAATAATAGGGCTTAGAAAAGATGGCTAAGTGGTTAGGAGTGCTTTCTGCTCTTGTAGAGGACCAAGGCTGATGCTAGCACTTGCCAGCTCACAAATGCCAGTACCTCCAGCTTTAGGGATTCAATAGCCTCCTCTAGCCTCTGAGAGTATCTGTATACACACACATGTATACCTACATATATACATACATATGCCAAATAAAAATTAAATAACTTATAGAAGATATAGCATGACAATATGCTATAGATATGAGGTATAATATATAACATGTAAGAAGATGCTATAGGTACTTTATAGCTGGTACATTATTATAACTAGTGAAGAGTGTCACTCTTATTGGGTGTTCTAATTGCAATGATTGGCATTGTGTTTGGGCCACCATTCCAAAGTGGTTTACTTATGTCGATCAGGTTATTCCAACCCCCAGAGACACCTTCTTCCTACAGTGGGTGTAGAAAAATCAAAGTTCTGGAGTGAGTGAGGGTGAGATTCTGCATGGAGCCCTCAGAAATGTTCTCATCAACCTGAAAGATACACCACATGCAGGTTTATGCATCTCTTCTTGTCTACAAAATTTGTTATTTTATGCTGATATGGTTCTTATGTTACAGTATTTTACATGTGCAAATTATTTAGATTCACATTTAATCTATCCATATGCTTGCTGTGTATATCCACTTATGAACTTAATACATTTGGTTTGGGTTTGTTTGTTTTGTTTTCAAGACAGGGTTTCTCCTGTTGCCCTAGACATTCTGGAATTCACTTTGCACAACAGGCCACTCTTCAACTCAGAGATTCACCTGTCTCTGCTTCCCAAGTGCTGAAATTAAAGGTGTGTGCCACCATCACCCTGCTATAAATTTGGTTCTTATTAATGTTTTTGTATCTGTTGTGGTACTGTGGTTGATTTGTTGTTGCTTTGTTTATTAGTTAGTTGGGTTTTTTGTTTGTTTGACTGATTGTTTTTGAGACTGGGTCTTCCTATATAGCCCTGGCTGTCCTGGAGGTCTCTGTGTAGAACAGACTGATCTCAGACTTACAGAGATCTTCCTGCCCCTGTCTCCAGTGCTAGGGTTAAAGGCATGCACCACCACAGTGTATTACTGTTACTGGGTTACATATTTTGGTCTTTGTATAAACTATCTTTTTCATTCTTTGAGACAATCTCCAGAGTATTCCAGAGTGGTCACAAATTATATAATTCAGGCTAGTCTTGAACTCATGGTTATCCTCCCGTTTTAGGCTACCAACTGCTGGAATTAGAGGCAACGTGCCACCATGCCAGGCTGTAAATGAGCATTTAATATCACATTTTTTTTATATCTTTATCATTTATATTCCAAGATTGATACATCGTATTACGTATTTGGATCACGTCACTATATTTAACATACTTCATTACATGTTGTGTGCGTGGCTGCTGAGTGGCATTCCCTCTAACAAGCTTGATTGGCCTGATGTAACGTTTACAACTTTTGTAAGCCCAAATTAAAGGCACCTAGCCAGTGAATACCCAATAGGTAGGTGCATCTACCCAAACCACCTAATTTTCAGACCGGCTTGGCTTTTAACATTCACAATTCAAAACAGGTGAAACTGAGGTCAGAGCTCCGAGGGCCGCAGTTCTGAAAAGCCCTAGGATAGACTGGAAACTCGAAACCCAAAAGCTAGGCGACAAGTTTCCTTGTTCCTCTTTTAGCTGCCCCAAGCCACTTCCTCCCTGGCATTACAAGGTGACCCAGGAGTGGCCCTGGTGGCGGACTGGAGTCAGGCGCAGGTGTGCTGCCTTCCTCCCCTGCGGAAGCCACCGCCCCGCTAGGGAGAAGGATTGCTCCGGGAGCTCGACTCCCACACCTGAGTGTGTCTGGCTCCTCCCAAACAGCGACCAACTTCACCCTTTGGGCACCTGCCGGACAGAGTGCGACAGGCTGGAGACAGTCAGGGTGAGAGAAGTGCGGGAAGAGGAAACCAGAGATCCGGAGGCAGGAAACGCCCCGGGAGCTGAGAGGAAAAGTCAGAGCTTTCAAAGTGCACAGGTGGACAGCCGTGGGGAGCGCCTGGCTGCGAAGCTTGATGGCTGGAGTGTCACTCACGCTGAACTCACGGGCGAGGATTGCCCCTCCCGGTGGGCCCGGGCCTCCAGCTGCTCCAAGAAGCTCCTCACCAGGTCCGACTGGCGGCTCATGCTGCGACCCACTCGCGAGGTCTCCACCAGGAGCGCTCCGACCCAGAGAGATTAGACGCTGCGGGGCGGGGCCACCGTCCCAGCAGCCAATGAAGACCGGTAATGGCGGGCAGGCCGCGCCCCTCGGCCAATGGCATTAGGAGTTCACTCCGTTCGCCCCGCCCAGCCGAACTGGCCAGTCCCTCTAACTGCGGGTCTGAAATTCCCCACTGACGCCTCGGGTACTTCAGCGGCAACTGGTGGATTCCGTGGATTCTTCACAGAACTCTCGGTCCCACTTGCCTTTCCAGGGGGATGGACCGCTCTTTCAACCTAGCAAGCCGGGTTCCCAAGGTTGCTCCAGAGTCCTGATGAGAGGTCGAAGCCACCCAGCCTATGCACAAGGACGTCCACAGCCGCGCGACAGGAATTAGAGAGGTGAGGAAGAGAATTAGAAGGGCATTGGAAGGAAAACGGATCTCAACACTCCCCCGCCCACCTTCAGGAGTTTAAAGAACATCCGATGCTCAAGCTCCTGGGGTCCTGGAGACTCAACATTGGAGATGAGGCCGTGCTAAGGTTGTAGCTGAATTAGTAGAGTGCCTGTCCCAGCATTCAGAAGGTGGAGGCAAGAGAATCAGAAATTGAAGGTCACCCTCGCTTACACTGTGAATTCGAAGTTCGCTTGTGATAGATGAAACCCTGTCTTAAAATAAAAAAGAAAGAAAGAAAGAAAAGAGGAAGGAGAAGGAAAAGGAAAATGCTTTAATGATGGCAGAATGGTTCAGTGGGAAAATGCACTTGCTACCAAGCATGACAACCTGAATTTGATACCTAAGACCCACATGGTGGAAGGAGAAAATCGATTCCAGAAAGTTGTCCTTTACAACGATACAGACTCTATGGTGAGGGTGTATCCCCTTCACACAAAATAAAATAAAAGGGGGAGGGAGCTTCCAAAACACAGGTGTCAGCAGATGGGATAGCACCACCCGCAGGGGAACCAAAGAATGTCAAGATTGCCAACTCTCTGTTGAGGGAGGGCTCCTAGGAAATCCGTTTGGGGTCGTGTGCAAAGGTAGGGCAAAGGAGGATTGAAAGTCCTTTAAGTCATTGGAACATCAGTGGGGTCATTGGTAAAAGGACTGTCAACTTGATCATCACAGTGTTTAAATGAAGGAATGGATAGCATCTTTAAAAGCAGACAAGAACTGGTTTGAGCTTTGTCACTAGATCTCCATCCTACCTGTGGCAACACAAAACACCAGATAGTATGAGGGTGGGGACTGTATTCAAAAAACGTTCACTGAAAGGGGGAAAGATGGCAGCAAGAGGGCTCAGCAGGTAAAGGACTTGCTGCCACACCTATCAAGATGTGCTCCATCCCCTGACACACATGGTGGAAGGAAAAAAAAAAAAAAAAAAAACCTTCCACAAGTTGTCCTCTGATCTTAGGAAGAGGCTTGTGTGTAAGCACTCAGGTAAATGTAATAAAAATGTTAGGAGGGTTGGAGCGATGGCTAAGCAGTTAAGAGCAATGGCTGCTCTTCCTGAGGACTGGGGTTTGATTCCCAGCACCCACATGGTGGCTCACAAACATCAGAAACTCAAGTTCCAGGGACCAATGCCCTCTTCTGGCCTCCACAAGTACCAGGCATGCATATGGTGCAGATATACAAGCAGGTAAGATACTCAGATACATAAAATAATTTCTTTTCTGAGATAGGGTTTCTATGTCTAGCCTTGGCTGTCCTGGAACGAGCTCTGTAGACCAGACCAGCTTTGAAGTCACGGAGATCCACCTGCCTCTGCCTCTGGAGTGCTGGTATTAAAGGCAGTGATGTCACCACCACTCAGCCAAATGCAATTTTTAAAAATGTGTGGTTTGCAGACTCTAGTTCGCTGGACCTAGCTTCAATATTGAGAAGTGAGAGTAATACCAAATGGGTTCAAGCACTGAGTAATTGTTGAGAATTCAGCCCTAAAAGGGACGTCTGTATCCACTCTTCGAGGCTCAGGGAAAATTGCTGAAGGGCAGGAGTGCCATGAACCATTTCTCCTGGATGTGACATAGCAGTTGCATGCAGTTGTACTCATAAGATTGGGCCCATCCAAGTTCCATGGTAAGTGGGGCCCAGGAGGCCTCATGGCTCCCTGAGAAGCTATAGGCACTTCATAGTTACAGAAGGGAGTCATACTCCTCAGTGGTACTGCTAGGCTTCCCTCACTCAAATAAACGACCGCCCTGTACCCATTCCTACTCAGGCAACCTCAATTAAATGCAGTGGGGCATACACACACCGAAGGCATAAGAGTAGAAGGAGGGATTGTGAAGAAGGGGGTCTGCAGGAAAAGAAATGATATTAGAGAATGAGAGGAATATATCGAAATGCATAATGTATATATCTATGTATATGTCTATGAAGAACTCAATGGTTTTGAGCTTTCAAAAGTGGGGGAATCTAGACTACTTACTATAAGTTATTGGGGAGTCACTGTTCACACTGTGTGTTTTAAGGGGGTCAGCAGGAATGACTGCGGATGGCAGTAATTGATGAGCTCACTGGAGACCAGTGAATGTTACTAACAGTAGTTGGGGAGTCGGTGTCCTCTGGCTCTGGATGAAGGACAATGAAGTTGTGAGTGGCTCCAGATCAGTTCCCAAAGAAGCAGAAGTTGGCCACGAGTAAATGCCAGTGGGATTGCGAATGCCTGGTGGATGGGCAGGAAGGAGTTGCTGAAAAATCAAGGAGACAGTACACAGAAGGTCTGTGAACTGTGTGAAAGTTGGAGTTGGAAAAATTGAATTTCTGAGATGACTAATGGCAGTCATCCTAAGCTAGGATGCAGTGCAGATGGAGGGATGTCACCAAGGGATCACGAAAGACCCCTGTGGAGCCAGCAGTAGATGTCACTGTTGGGCAGTGGTCATTGGAGATCATGTCAGTACCCAGGAGCAGCGGCAGCTCTGAGAGATGAAAGCATCGGATATGATAATAAGCAGGAGCAGAGTCAAGAGAGCTGACCAGTGCCTGAGGAATCTCTACTTTGGTAGTTGGACATCTGTCTAAGCCGGGATGAAAACCCAGCTGGAGACCCAGTAGTGTCTATTTCTCCAAAAGGCGGAATCTTACTAAGGGGACTTTTCTCATAGGCTTAAGTTTGGGTAATAAGTAAGTCTATCCATCTGAAGGCTGAGTGGGAGGGTGAGGCGAGTCTCCATTGGGGTAATTTACTTGGTGGAGATGGTCTGTCTACTGTTGGCTGGGATTAACCTTAGCCAGCAAGGAAGGGCATGGCTATATTTCTCTGAGACCACTGATCTACCTAGATGTCTATCTTCTTACCTGCCCAAAAATCTGTCCAACTGTTTGGGTCCAGATGGGAGTCTGGTTTTTTTTTCAGGATTCTGCCTGTCTGTCTGTGATGGCTAATCTTGGTTGTCAACTTGACACACCCGACGGGGAGGGAACCTTAGCTGAAGAGTTGCCTCTATTCCATCAGATTGGCCTGTGGACGTGTGTGTGTGTGTGTGTGTGTGTGTGTGTGTGTGTGTGTGTGTGTGTCTGTGTGTGTGTGTGTGTCTGTGTGTGTGTTTTCAATTGCTAACCGATGTTGGAACCCTGCCATTGTGGGTGGTGCTACCCCCCAGGCAGGTGGTCCTGGGCTGTACAAGCAAGCTGTCTGGAAAAAAATATCATTTGAAGAAAGCTGGCTGTGCCCAAGTTGGAGAAAGCAAGCCAGTAGTGCAGCATTCCTCAGAGGGCTCTGCTTCAGTTCCTGCCTCCAGGTTCTGACTTGAATTCCTGAGGTGGCTTCTCTCAGTGACTGACTGTGACCTGAAAGCCAAATAAACTGTTTCTTCTCTTTGGTGATGGTTTCTATTGCTGTGATCATCATGACCCAAAGCAACTGGGGGAGGAAAGGATCTATTTCACTTACACTTCCAAAATCATAGTCTATCATCAAAGGAAGTCACCCCAGGAACTCAAGGCAAGAAGCTGATAGGCAGGAACTGGGCCAGAGACCATGGAGTGCTTGCTGCTTACTGGTTTCCTCAACCTGCTTTCACTCAGCACTCAGGACCACCAGCCCAAGTGGTCCCACCCACAGTGAGCTTGGACCCACGTCAATCATCAATCAAAAAAAAAAAAATACACCACAGGAAAATCTGGTGGAAGCAAGCATTTTATCAATTGAGGTTTCTGCTTCCCAAATGACTCTGGTTTGTGTCAAGCTGATATAGAACTAGCCAGCACATTCCGCAAGCTGCTTCTGGTCACGATGTTTGTAACCAGTACTGAAAATGAACTGGATTGGAAATTGGTAGGAACGGGTTTTTGCTGTGACAGACCTAACAATGCTGATTCATGGGAAAGACCATGGAGGATTTGGGAACTCTGGACGGGAAAAGCCCTTGAGTGTTAATGATCTGTTCCATAGGACCTTGGAAAATAAGATGATCGACACTGGCTTAAGATGTTTCTGAGGGAAGTTTTGAGTGTCTTTCTCAGTTCCATTTGTGTGGTAAATTAGAATTAAGAATCTGGAAGTGAGACCTTTGTTCTACTGGGGTAACGGATGCTGAAATAGCAGCTGCAATTAATAAGAGGCCAGTATCGCTGAGGTGAAACCTTCTGGAAGCTGTGGCCTGGGCTGGAGGCAAGGCTGCATCTCGAGCTGGTAGCTGAATTTGATGATGTATAAAAGCCTCCCATATGGGACCGGGTTTGTTGAAGTGGTTGTGAAGAGCAGCTGAGACTTGTCACTGTGTGGCAGAGTGGCGGTCTCTCTGCAGAGATGTCACTGGTAAAGGTGAAGTCTCAGGTTCTATGGAAACACCAGGATTGAAGGGGTCACGGGGAGAAGCTGATACATGGCACCGTGGGAAAGGGTCAGAGTCCACGAGGAGGCCAAGAGGAAGACACGGCTAAGGTACAGCTTTCTTATTTGCCATGGAGAGCCCAGCACATTGGAAGCTATGGAGCATCAGCAGCCAAGGACTGCAGTAGAGAGAAGCCAGCTTACTAGGCAAGCCGTATTTGCTGCAGATACCAGAAGCAGAGAAATGGGGCTTCATCTTAGTTATTGCTCTATTGCTGTGAAGAGACACCATGACAGAGGCGGTTTCTAAGAGAAAGCATTTAACTTAGGGATTGCCTACATTTCAGGGAGTGAGTCTCTGACTATTATGGCATGGAGCATGGCAGCAGGCAGACAGGCAGAATGCTGGAGCAGTGGCTGAGAGCTTATGTATCTTCAGGCAGCGAACAGAGAAGGCAAGACTGGGCCTAGCATGGGCTTTTGAAACCTCAAAGCCCACCCAGTGACACACCTCCTCCAACAGGGTCACACCATTTCACACTTCCTAAGCAGTCCACCAACTGGGAGTCAACATTTAAATATACGCGCCAATGGGAGCCATTGTCTTTCAAACTGCCCCAGGCTGCCCATCCTTTGGAGTTCAGAAGATTGTGAAGGAGTACCAGATGTCAAACATTGAGCTGCAAAATTTGAGCACCACTGCTGGCCTTGGCTTTGCTTCGACATGACTGTAACTGTTCCCTGGTTTATTTCCTTGTGGAATAAGAAAGTATGTGACAGGTACTTCCCATTATAACCCACGGTAATTTCTCCTAACATGCCCTTTCCCGCCTCAAGTTGCTTGACATGGTCACGGTGCTTGTCACAGCAGCTGAAAGCAAACTGAAGCAGAAATCTAAGGTTGTCTAGGTAAAACCAGTCTGGTTGGTTGCTGGCTGATAGGGGCAGGGAGTGGGTAAGAATGTTCAACTGTATCTTGATCTGAGGGACTAGACAAATAATGCTCAGAGCCCTTGCTCCTTGGGTCACTCAAGAGCTGAGGACTGAGTGTTTATTGATGGGTGCTATGAGGCCAGCGTGAACTGTTGTTGCAAAAGTGGGGTGGGGGTGCTACAGTGAAAAACCTGGAAGACAGTGCTTTAACTCAGGAAGCATGTAGGGAGACTCTTTGAGGCTACTGATAGCTCCCCAATACACAATTATTCTCTAGCTTCCTTTTTCACTAGACCAAAAAAAAAAAAAAAAAAAAAATCCAACCAAGGGAGAGTAGAGATAGAAGACATCATACAACCTTTGCCCCACACACTCAGACATGGCAAGCCGTCCTTCCCAAGGCCCCCAGATGCCAAGCTGTGCATTTGGCAAACAGAAAGCACATCCTTCTCCATCTGCAAACAGAAGTTTGAGGCCAGCAGTACCCAGGAGTTCAGTGCCTCTTCCAGAGGTCTTTTGGGGCTCCCCAGCCTCCTCAGAGGTTTCAGTGTTCCGGATCAATGATTCAGAACTAGATCAGCATCTGGAGACAACAGGTACAGAGCCTACAGAGAAACCACCCTACACCTCAGTGCTCTCTGGGAGGCTACATAGTGATGTCTGACTGTTCCAACAGGCAAGCCTCCAGGCACTCCTGTGACAGGTTACTTGGCCTCTAGACCAGCATTTCTCAACCTATTGGTTGCACTTGACCCCTTTGGCAACCCTGTTATCCCCAAAAGTATTTACATTACAATTCATAAAAGTAGCAAAATTACAATTGTAGCAACGAAAACAATTTATGGTTGAGGGAGTCACAACATGAGGATCAGTATTGAAGGTTGCAGCATCAGGAAGGTTGAGAACCATTGTGTTGGACAAGCATGTGAAGTGTTACATTGACTAGGTTGAGGGTGGAAGAATCCTCTAAAAATAGGTGGCACCATTCCCTAGGCTTTAAAAAAAAAGAGGATAAAAAAAAAGCTGGGTACCAGTGTTTATCACTCTTGCTTCCTAAGTTATATCAAGGTATTAGCACCATCACTTCCCTGCCCTGATGGACAGTATCTGAACCATGAACCAGAAGTAACCTTCTCAGGGTCTGTGACAGGAATTGTGACTGTGAGAAGAAGGGCTACTGCGGTGCTGAGGCAGACCATGTGGCCAGTAGACCCATGGGAACTTGTTTTATTGGAGGAATGTAGAAGAGTTTAGAACTTTGGGCTAGAAAAGCAACTGAAAACTGCCAGCGGGGCTTACAAGGCTTTTTGGGTGGGAGCTGGGAAGACGAGAATGGTTCCAGAAACGTAGCAGCTCACTGGGAGCTCACCTGTTAGGTTCCTGAGGAGAACAAGGACCTGTCGGGAACTGGATGAAAGCCAGTTTGTGTGATTGTCTAAGAAGATGGCTTCGTTCTGCGCATGCCCTGAGAACTGGAGTGAAATTGAACTTAAAGTTAACAGACAAATTTATTTGGAGGAAAAAATTTTCAAGATGGGACAGCAAGTAGTCTGGTACCGAGAATACAGCTAGAACTGTTAAAGCAATCAGAGCCACCATGGAGAAGCAACTTCAATGCCCTTGGGTTACATGAATGGTGTCCTGCAGGCACAATCCCATCCACCAAAAGCTCCAACCTGTGAAAATGCAAATGTGTTATGACGGAGAGCCCGAACTGACACTGGGGAGTGTTTCCCTAGGGTGAGCACACTGAATTGGATATCGCTGTGGCCCAAGGACACCAGGTACCTCGTAACAGCATAACCAGGCAGCACCATCTATGTGGATCTTGGTTTTCCTGCCATAGACGATACAAGATTGAGAGGTTCGTGGAGTCCTATTCCATGGTTTCAGAGAGCAGATAAAGCCAGGCAAGGTCAGGGGGGACCAGGTTGGCATGGGGCCCCTGTGTGAAAGCTGTGAAGGTAAAGTCTAATTTGTAATGGAGACCCCAGGATACTGGAGATCCCAGAACCATGAGACATCTGCTGAGAGCTGCAGGCATAGCATGGAGCGAATCTCAGGCTGTGTGTACAGCATGGGGAGTGGAGACCTGGAGGGTGGGTTTACCTAAGTCCAAATGGTCATGTTGAGTCCTGAGACGCTGGGCCTATGCAGAGAAGCAGGATTTGGTGTTTTCTCTGCTTGATTTGGGTCTTCCTCTGGACTGATCATTCCTTGCTATGCCAGGATTCTCCCCTTTTGCAACTGGGATGTTTCCTTTGTTGAAAAAGTGTGGTTTGTTTTATAGCTCATGGTTAAGAGATTGCTTGGACTTTTAATGATATATGAATTGCTAAAGACTATGGAGACCTTTGAAGTTGGACAGAATGTGCTTTAGCATTGTAAAATGGTCAAAAACGTATGGGAGCAAGGGATGGAAGTTACTGCCTAAGAGTGATCTGTTCAGGTGTCAGCTGAGGCACAGTGGAGCTGTGCTGGGCAGTGTTAACTGCAGTTTGACAGGATGTGGACTCTCTTGGCAAGCTTGTGAGGGATTACATTGATCAGGTGGAGGCAGGAGGCCCATCCTAACAGTGGGAACACGTTCCTTTATGCATCCTGGACTGCAGAGCTTAGCAGACAACGTTTATCACTCTGAGCTGATAGTTGACAGAGAGAGCTGCCTCCCCTTTTCCTTGCCTTGCTTCCACTATAATGGAACTGACACGGACTGTGAGCAAAATAAACCTTGCTTAAATGCATTTTTTCAGCAACGGAGAAGTAACTCACTCTGTGGGTTCTTCCCTGAGTTGCTTCAGGAGGCAGAAATCTTGGAAGAGGAGAGGAGAATATTAATGCCCTGTTCACTTTTGAAAGATTTTTTTTTTTTTAAGAACAAGATTTCTCTGTGTAGGTTAACAGAATACACTTTATAGACCAGGCTGGCCTTGAACTCAATGATCTGCCTGCCTCTGCCTCCTGAAATGTTGGGATTAAAGTTGTGCATCATTACTGCCTAGCAAAAGTTTCTATTGTTTTTTGTTTGTTTTTTGTGCATGGGGGCATGTGTGGAGGTCAGAGAACAACTTGTGGGTTTGGGTTTTCTCCTTCCTTCATGTAGTTTTGGGGACTGAACTCAAGTTGTCAGGCTTGGCAGTAAGTACCTTTTCCCACTGAGTCGTTTTGCTGGTGCCAAAAATGACATCCTTAAAATCTACATACTAGGGAGCTGGAGAGATGGCTCAGTGGTTAAGAGCACTGACTGCTCTTCCTGAGTTCAATTCTCAGCAACCACAAGGTGGCTCACAACCATCTGTAATGGGATCCATCCCATATCCTCTTCTGGTGTGTCTGAAGACAGCTACAGTGTATTCATACACATAAAATAAGTAATTCTTAAAAAAAATTTTTTTTAAATCCACATGCTGACCTCTCCCCTAAGGCAGTGGTTCTCAAACTTCCTAACACTGTCACCCTTTAATACAGTTCCTCATGCTGTGGTGACCCCCAACTATAGAATTATTTTCACTGCTACTTCATAGGTGTAATTTTGCTACTGCTATGATTGCAATGCAAATATCTGTACTTTCCAATGGTCTTAGATGACCCCTGTGAAAGGGTCATTTAATCGGTCACTACCCACAGGTTGAGAACCACCACCCTAGACTGTCATCTTCTCCGGGACAGACCTGGGCATCTACCTCACACTCCTTAGAGGAAGGTTACTCGACAAGTGTTGCTGGCAGCACCAGGGGCTCTTAACCTGGAGCCAGTCAGCATGGCTAACCTGTAGCTTCCTTTAATGTTAACACTTCCTCTAGGACTTTATTTAGAAGTGAACAAGCAGACCAGACATGGCAGCGCAGGCTTTTAATCTCAGCACTTGGGAGGTAAAGGCAGGAGGTAGTTCAAGGCCAGTCTGGTCTCCACAGCAAGTTCCAGGACAGTCAGAACTACATGAGACTCTGTCTAAAAAGAACAACCAGGCATATTAACTCAAAGGAAATACAACATACACGAACACGTTAAATAACACCACAGTGTCAGATTGTGTAAACAGAGAAGCATATTTCCCAAATAGATAAATTACACAGACAAAATAAAGAGAAACTTAATTGATACTTAGAACAAATGTGCATAACTGAAAAGCAAAATTTTTCATCAACTGACTGATAAACATGGTCATACTTGTATTTTGAAATTTCTAGCCGGGCGTAGTGGCCACACCTTTAATCCCAGCACTTGGGAGGCAGAGGCAGGGGATTTCTGAGTTCGAGGCCAGCCTGGTCTACAGAGTGAGTTCCAGGACAGCCAGGGCTACACAGAGAAACCCTGTCTCCGAAAAAACAAAAAAAAAAAAAAATTTCTACACACAAACACAAAGCCATGGGAGGATCCCAGAGGCCTTGCTGAGAGAACTGGATGTATGAGCTGCAGTTGTGGGCCCACCTATACCAGAGCAGTGGCCTAAGTGGGTCCTATGGCTCCCTTTCACAGCTTGTTATTGGACCTCAAAATCCTTGCACATCATCCAGATGGCTTCTCGTTCAGTTTTCATGACACCAAGCAGACCTCTCCCTTATCCTGTCTGACATGCTTCCTCAGAGGCCATCTCCTAACTGTATGGTGGATGCCTGTGGGAAATAACTCAGGCAGGGGCCCGCACGCCCCAGGCCTCCCTCGTGGCAGCAAAGAGGCCTGTGTCTGCGGCGGGGTCTCCCACTCTCGGGATTCGGGCCGTGGGCAGAGTACTGTGGGCCAAAGCCGCAGCCTGCGGTCGGAGCACTTCGCGCCACCTGGTCGCTGTGGTTCACACATGGTTGAGACGGTCGCAGAGGCATGGAAATAGGCCAAAGAAGACACGTGGACTGGGCGTCCATGAAGTAGTTTTATTGAGAAATGGTGAATCTAGATGAAGTGCGCTCCCCACAAAAGGCCAGGAAGAGTTTCCTTATATTGGAAAGGGGCGGGACTAGGGAGACTTAATTACCTATGTCCCCCGGCCTCATTAATATGTAAATCTCAAGGCAGAGGGCTCTTAGGCACGCCCCTTACCCGTGTCTTACATGACTTAAGATTACAGGTGAAATGGAGAGGGCCCCAGTTCTGGGGGCATGGCCACACCTGCAATCTCAGGGTTCCAGGCCAATGGCAACCCTTCCATGGTCCAACAGATGCCATCACCAATTCCCTCTGCGAGCTCTAGGGCATTTACAGGGTCTTGACTGCAACTTTACATAAACCCAGGGCCCTTGGGGAACTACAGGGATTTGGATACAGAGAGGGCAGGAAGTTGAGAGAGGCTGGGACAGAGACTTAGAATCTTGAAGCCCTTCCCTGGGTAGCATTAGCTCTTCCTATGGCTGTTGGATAGCCCCACTGTAGATGCAGATGGGCCATACATCTACAAGAGTCAGAGGTATGGTAAGCAGGTTGTGGGTGTCACTGTGTCCTGTGACAGAGGGAGGGTGCAGAGAGAATCTCGTGTTCTATATGGAAATATCACTTGTCATAAAAAGGCTTATGGCCAACAAGTTGTGGCAAGAAATAGGAGGTAGGACCATCCTGCGGGGAGAGAGGGAATTCTGGAAAAGAGTGAGGTATGGGAGATGGTCGCATGAAACTGAGAAAAAGGTAACACCAGCCTGTACTGGCTGGTTTTGTGGTCAACTTGACACAAGCTGGAGTTATCACAGAGAATGGAGTCTTCCTTGTGGAAAGGCCTCCATGAGATCCAGCTGTAAGGCATTTCTCAATTAGTGATCAAGGTGGGAAGGCCCATTGTGGGTGGTGCCATTCCTGGGCTGGTAGTCTTGGGTTCTATAAAGAATAGCAAGCTGAGCAAGCCAGTAATACATCCCTCCATGGCCTCTGCATCAGCTCCTGCTTCCTGACCTGCTTGAGTTCCAGTCCTGACTTCCTTTGGTGATGAACTGCAATGTGGAAGTGTAAGCTGAATAAACCCTTTCCCCTCCAACTTGTTCTTGGTCATGATGTTTGTGCAGGAATAGAAACCCTGACTAAGACACAGCCATGTGGCACTCATAAAATAAACAGGCAACTGAGTTATGAGCTAGACGGGGAATAGGCACTAGCTATTGGCCTAGGCATTTATTCATGAAACATCAAGTCTCTGTCATTATCTCAGTGAACAAGGAGGCTGAGTGGAAAAGCTTGGAAGTTACAGGAGGGTGCACTTGCTTGGCAGAGTTGAACTGACAAGTGAGGCTGGCACTTGAACGGGGTCAGCTTGCTGCTGGTGACAAAGACTGACCCTAACCACAGGAAAAAAGTGCTCACAGGGCCCAACTCCCAAGAAGGTAATCATTCATTTTCCAGTGCAGATCTGCTACCCCTACCCCAGCCTGAGGGTGACTATTCAGTCCACAGTCATTAGGTCCTCAACCCACAGACACTCTGTGGACTTCATCTTTCTGGTTTGTCCTGACAGACAGTAGGCCCACTGTGACCGGTTAGAGGCAGCTGGTACATGAGACAGAGGGTTTATTTAAATCCCTCCAGTCTCCACTTAGGATTAGTGAATCTGTCTGTGACAAGTCTCTGATCTAGGATTCCAAGTGTGCATCCTGACTAGCCGGCGGCTCAGCTCAGTCAGCACTCAAGAAGACCCTCTTGCGGGCAGTGTTGGTGTAGGGGTGCCAGCGCCACTCCACATCTGCAGTGGCCTCTTGCTCCAGTGTGCCCAGGCGAATCATGTACACTAGGGTGAGAGGAGATGTCAGCCACCCACAAGCCAAGGGCCACCCTTACCTCCCCTCAGGCATAAACTAAAGCACCAAACTCACACTTGAGCTCAAATCGAGGCCCGACCTCAGTCAGCTCCACATTTCTGTGGTCTGTCTTCTTGTAGACATGGTGCCTGGGGAGAAAGGAAGCAGAGATAGGTATGTGGGTCAGTAGGGCTGTGGGTCATCCGAAGAGCTACAAAGGTCATGGGCCCTACTCTCAGCTCACAGACCCACCGGAATGAAATGTAGTCATCCTGGTTTGCAAATGTGATGACCCGATGGCTATCGTCTTTTGGCACAGGGAATAGGTAGCGAAGGATGTCAGACACCTGGGGACAGAGGGACAGAGAGTCACAGGGCTGCCCTGAGCCTCAGCCCTCCCCACCTCCCCACAGGGTTCCCATACTACCCGCTTGCCCAGCCGTGAGGAAAAGCCATGAGTTATGAGGTGAGGCTTGGCCTCTGACATGGTGCCCAGGTCAGGGATGTCGTGCCGCATGACCACGTTACACAGTGTGAAGTAGGCAGTAGGACCAAAGGGCAAATGGCTGACGATGAGCCCCACTGTAGGGGAGAGGCGGTCAGACACTCTGCCGTGACAACAACCCAAGCTCCCTTGCCCTCCACCAGGCCTTACCAGGTGTGCCTCGATGCTCATGGACGACCAACAGGTCGTGACCCCATTGGCTTTGCAAGCTCGCACTAGCGCTCCAACCTCATGCCGACCTCGGTTCATGCGCTGGGCACCTGGGAATACCAGCTTCAGCTCCTGCTCATGGACCAACGCCAAATTAGAACTGGGGCCACTAGGCTTGGGCATCCCCTCCTCTCTGCCCCCCAGTACCTTTGCAAACATTTTCAGGCGAGAACTGGGGTCTCGGGAGGTAGTGATCATGACCTTAGGATCCTCAACCCCAGCCCATCGATATTCATCATCTACATGGCTGGTTACACCTGTCAGGAGAACAAGAGGCAAGAGAATGCTAGCTGACTGCTCAAGTGAGCCTCACTGGTGGAAATGCACCTCTAGTGGCCGGGAGAGCAGCTACCAGCCCTTGGTGACCAAACACAACTGAGCAATGTACAGTCTATGCTGGCAAACCTCTGAATGGCTAAAAGCAGAGGTCAGAGACTCCCTCTCCTCACAACAAATATCTATAATGTCCATGATTCTTTCCCTGCTTATTGAATGAAGAGTGAATGATACAATTGGGTACCATTGCTAAGGGCACTGTTCTGTTCCAGCAGAACTCCAGTGAGGAAGAGTGAGCAACGACTTAAAAGCTACTGTGTTTGTTGTATAAATAGAACTGAAGGCATTTGTTCAGGGAGAGCCCCTGTGATGCCACCCAGGTAGACAGGAGGGAACCTGGGGACAGGTACCAAAACTGCTCACCTGGACACTTCCATCAGGTGGGAAGTTGCCCAGTGTGGCTGAAGAGGACATGGAGCCCAGTGGATACATAAGTTGGTTCAGTGTGGAAGAGGGCTGCAGAGCACAGTTTACCTTCACCACCAGCATCATCAAACTCCAGGGACCCCTGTAAGGCTAGAGCCTCCCGGCGTAGCTCAGTGGGAATCAGCTGGTTTTCTGCAAGGAAGAGATGGGCAGAGTGAGACACAAGCAAGGCCCACCAATTTATATAATACTAAGTGGTTCACTAGCATGTAAATTTAAAGGGAAAGCCCATAATTTCTTTCTTTTTTTTTTTTTTTTTTAAGGTTTTTTTCGAGACAGGTTTCTCTGTGTAGCCCTGGCTGTCCTGGAACTCACTCTGTAGACCAGGCTGGCCTCGAACTCAGAAATCTGCCTGCCTCTGCCTCCCAAGTGCTGGGATTAAAGGTGTGCGCACCACCGCCCGGCCCCTGATTTCTTTAACATTCTTAAAAGAGTCAGTACAGAAATAAAAAGGAAGAGAGGTAACAAACCAACTTATTTCATTGGAGACATGGTCTTGAAAGCCGGGCTTTGTCTTCGAGTGTGTTGTAACAGGGTATATGCCACCACACCTAGCTACCAACTTCTTTTCATCTAACTTGTCAACTCATGGTCACCAGGGAGCTCATTTTCTAAATACTTCTTCATTATCAATGTTATTTTTATACCAGACAAAAATTAAAGAAAATTCGATTAACGCCCCGGTGGGTAGTATGCAGGTTAAGACCCTGGTGTTGAGGAGCACTACAAAAATTTAAAAATGCTTTAAAAAGAAAAATAGAAAGGGGCTGGTGAGATGGCACAGCAGTTAAGCACTGTCTGCTTTTCTAGAGGTCCAGAGTTCAATTCCCATCAACCACATGGCAGCTAACTACCATCTAGTAAAGGATCTGATACCCTCTTCTGGCATTCAGGCAGCCATGTAATCAGAGCACTCATACTTAAAAAAATAAGTAAATAAATTTAAAAGAAAGAAATTGTTTCTCAAGTAGGAAGACCAGTACTAAGATGGTCAGCACGCCTTTGATCTCAGCACTCAGGAGGCAAAGGCAGGGCATCTCTATGAGTTTGAGAACAGCCTAGTCTACATAGTGAGACCCTGCCTCAAAAAAACAGTAACAACAAACAATATAAAAAAGAACACTGCTATCTGGATACACAAAACACCTCAAGGTGCATGGCCTCAGCTGGCTGTGGGTCAGAGATTCTGTGAACTAAGGTGGGGCAGCAAGGGTGGAGCCCAGTTCTGCCTCTCTAGTATGTGAGAAAAGGGGAAGAGTCACAGGAGCAGCACCCCTTCCAGCTACCAATGGAACATAAGCTCTCGTCTGCCACAGGAAAAGCATCCTTCCTAGGGATACCCACAAGAAGGAAAGTCCAACCATTCCTTTTGCATCTTAGACACAACACTGAGCCCCCAACCCAAACAAATACAAGGAGCCAAGCGCATAGTCTAATTTAACTCTAACTTAGGGATATAAGTAGGCAAATATGAACACAAATAATAGCTTAAAATGCTTTCTTTTAATGCAGTATTTAATATAGTGATAACTGTAAATGTTAATATAGTGATCATTTTTCTGTGTATGTGTGTGCCTGCCTGAGTTCACACGCACATGTGTTCTGGTAGCTGCTAAGGCCAGAGGGCACAGAGGCCAGGCTGGATCCCTTGGAGCTGGAGTTATCATTCTATATGGGTAGGGGGAATGAATTTGGGTCCTCTCAAAGAGCAGTAAGTGCTCTTAACCTTGAGCTATTTTTTTTTCCAGTCATCTCCATTTTTTTTTTTAACTTTTTAAGGTTATGATGATGGGTCACAGATGCTTAACAGTATGCCTCTATAACCCAGGCTGATCTGGAACTCATGCAGCCAAAGTAAGCCTTGAACTCCTGAGACTCTAACTTCCACCTTACAGTGTTGGAATCATAGGCATAGGCCCCTAGGCCCAGTTCAGTCAGGCCGAGGACAGAATCCAGAGCCTCCTTCATGCTGGGGCAACAAATGAGGTACAATCCTAGCCGTAACATTATGCTTCCTAACTCAACAAACTTTACATAACACACATACTTTATAATCCTAAAATATAGGAACAGAATTTAATCACCAGTACCAGGGATGATGTACTATCAGATGGGAGACATAAAGCTCCTTGGATAAAAAACCGAAATAGCAATAAATAGAACATTTCCAATTAAGCTCTGTGACATAGGATCTTCATTAAATAGGGCAAATGAAAATGTGGATTAACGAAAGGAAAAGTTTTAAACTAACTTGTAAAACAAATGACAAATTCTAAATGGAAGAAGAGGGTTTTTTTGTTGTTGTTGTTGTTTTTTGCTTTTTTTGTTTTTTCGAGACAAGGTTTCTCTGTATAGCCCTGGCTGTCCTGGAACTCACTCTGTAGACCAGGCTGGCCTCGAACTCAGAAATCCGCCTGCCTCTGCCTCCCAAGTGCTGGGATTAAAGGTGTGCGCCACCACCGCCTGGCTTGGAAGAAGAGTTTTTAAATGCAAGGCAATTATAACAATCAATAACACTTTTCTAACTTTGTTCTAAAGAAGACAGTAAGAACAAATACCAAAGATTCTTGCAGACCCATCCCTAGGAATGGGAATCAGAAGATGAGGCAAAGGTCTTTTGATTGTTTGTTGTTGCTTTTGTTTTGTTTTTTCAAGACAGGGATTCTCTGTTTTAGCTCTGGCTGTACTGGAACTCATTTTGTCGACCAAGCCTGCCTCTGCCTCCCGAGGGCTGGCGTGCGCCGCCGCCACCACCCGACTGAGGCAAATGTTTTAAAACTAACTAGAAATCCTGTAAGCAAAACTAGCAATCAACCTGTAAACATGGGCGACTGCAGCATAAACGGCCATACCATCACATGGTGGGACCATTCAGAAACCAATGAGAGGTCCTAATAGGCAAAGAAAGAAAAGATGCTTAGCCACACTAATACAAATACAAGAAGTTCAAACGCGTTTACACCTCTGTGTAGTATGCTCTAGCAAGGGCTTGTAACCCAACAGCACAGGGAGGCCTTACCTTCTAGAGCACGCTTGACTCGCTCCTTCTTCTCCTGAACAGATCGCTGCGCCTCCTCCCGGGCCTTGCGGTACAAGTACTCGCGGCGCAGGCGAGCCTCCCGACGGAGCTAGAGAATACATAGGGTCACTATCCACTCCGGAGCACTGAGGACCACAACTCAGCCCTCCCGCAGCCCCCTTCTTTTCCCTTAAACCAGAACACAAACTGAAAATATCCTACCATGATGAGCGCCGCTCTCCCACTAGTTCGGATTTTTTCCGGCGCTGCAGGCACCACGCAGCGATCACTTCCGCCCTCAACCAAAATGGCTTCTAGACGCTTCACTCGATTCCACTGCCGTGCGGTGCCTCATCTTAAGATGGCGCAGGACGGAGGGCGTCGCAAGGTGATTGGTCAGACGGGCAACCAATCAATTACTCAGCTTTGGGATGTCACGTGGTCTAAGACCGCCCTGATGAATAAGTCCGTCCATGGCTTTACCAATGCTTGAGCCAGTCAGGCAGTAGGCTAACAGAGTAAGATTGGGAACTGTGTGGATGGCTTCCTAGATTCAAGCTAAGGTCCGACTTTTCATAGCCATCTGATTCGAGAAGTGTTCCGCTCCAGGCGCTAATCCGCGTCCTGGCCGTTGACACGGGTCACCCGGAGGTTGAAGCCTTTGACTTCCGGGCCACGATTAGGACCGCCCCTCTAAGGGCGGACCTCTACCGCTGATTGGCTGTCGTGCACCTGGGCTCGCAGTGATTAGACCGCTTGGAAGGAAGTGGCTCTGCCCATCAGCGTCCCAAGACTAGCTGGGCCATGGCGGTCCAGGCTCTTCGAGAGGAGTTGGACTCCAAGTGCCTACAGCTGCTCAGTGACCTGGAGGAACTGGAGGCGAAGCGGGCGGCGCTGAACGCCCGTGTGGAGGAGGTGGGCCACGGGGACTGGAGGGAGGGATAGAAAGCGGGCACAGGGAGGGAAACCGAATCTCAAGTCTCTCTTGTCTCCCCAGGGTTGGCTCTCACTTGCCAAGGCTCGCTATGCCATGGGAGCCAAGTCGGTGGGACCCCTGCAGTATGCCTCGCGTATGGAGCCTCAGGTCTGCGTGCGCGCCAGGTGAGGTTCCCCATCCCCGGTGGAGAGTGGGTGGGCAGGGCCTAGGCCTGCGAGGCCCAGAGATCCAACTTCCCTTTTTCTTTCAGCGAGGCCCAGGATGGACCCCAGACCTTCAGGGTGATCAAAGCTGACGCCCAGACCCCCGAGGAAGTGGGGCCTAGCGAAGCATGTGAGTTTCCTTTCCACCTGTCAGCCCTTCCTCAGTGCTAAAGACATAACTCGTTGAACATTTAAAGAAATGACTTCATTCGGAATCTGGTTAGTGAAGAGCGCCTGAGCTGGAGGATTGATGTCTAAGGGAGGCGGGTTTTCCTTATACTTTGATAGGTACGGTTCAAGTAACAGGATAGGAGAGCCGCCCGAAGAGGTTTAAGGTTTATTCCAAGCCTTGATGTTACATGATTGCGTAAGAGGGTTAAAGGAATGTTGGCGTTTAAGCTGATTGGTTCACAGCATCTGGCCAAACCACAAGGAGGGACCACACATCTAAAAGGAGCATCTTGACCTGGGAATGATTCATGTTTTCTTAGCCCACCCTGTTATTATCGACTGGCCACAGCTGTTATGTCTATTTTGCAACTGTCAAGAATATCTTGGGGTTTTTTTGTTTTGTTTTGTTTTTTTCCAGAGCTCAAGGGTGAGGGCCAAGTCACTCTGAGGGCACGGTAGCTTAAAATGGAGTCTGAAAAACAAAATGGAGTTTGTTCTGGTACCTTTATCCCTAAAGAGTTATAGGTGGGCTATTTATAGAGGGATAAGTTTTGCAGTCAAAGGAGCTCAGCTGAACAGAAAGTGTGCATCCTGATATCTAGGTGTTCCTCGGAAATAAACCTCTAATCCCAGTTAATTATTCCTGAAACAGACTGGGGACATGTCAGGGTCTTTCATCGTTTAGGTAAAATGGGCAAAGTCAGTCTGTCCTGAAAGTCAGAGTAACAAAGTCAACTGGATTACAAAGGGAAAGGGTGTTACTATCTCCAGACACACAGAAAGGTTGGGGAAATATCTGACCTTCAGGCAGTTTATCCTTATGCTTTGATAGGTAGAATCATGAACTTGGATTTATCTCATTGTGGTCATGAGGACTGTATGGCCATTAACCCTTCTTTCTCCAGCTCTGCGCAGGCGCAAGGGCCCTACCAAGACCAAAGAGTCAGGATCCTCTGTTGTTCCTCAAGATCCCTTGAACTGGTTTGGAATCTTGGTTCCTCACAGTCTGCGGCAGGCCCAAGCCAGTTTCCGGGATGGTGAGTGAAGGCTGTTGGCTCTGTAGACACGTACTGAATTCCAGCCCGTTCGCTACAGGGAACGTTTGAACACTAATACCATGTGAGGACTTTGCAGGTTTTCACGACAGCAAACTGTTGAATATCTGCTGGTTTTCCCCCCATCCCTACCCCCAAAGCATTCACTGGCTGTTCTTAGCATTCTAGGTTTATGTTTGTTAACTGCTAAGGATAAAATAGCATCCAGGATAATGTTTATTCTGTATAGGAGAGAAAGTCAATGTATAAATAGGCAAACAAACAGACCTTTATTGTAGTTTCAGGCTCCAAAAGTCATGAAAAAGTAACATGGGAGGGAGTGCAGTGGGCCAGGATATTTCATGAAGATGGGCCAGGAAAGACCTCTCTGGAGACAAAGGAAGAACTTTGTATGTGATCTGGGTGAACTGTACTCTAGCTAAGGAGACCAACTAAGCCCTAGTTGGTCTAGCTACTATGGAAAAAGCCCTGAGGTATTTGGACTGGAGGAAAAGCAGAAGTCAGAGAGCTGAAGTACCAAGAGCTGGTCCAGGGAGCCAGGACCTAGTGAGGATTCCATAACGACCTCTAGAACCACGGGCAGGCCCAGAGTCAGCAGGATGAGCCAGTAGGAGCAACAGAGTAACACGAAGCCTTTGGATGCTAAGTGAGGACATACTGGAGAGTGGAGAGAGGAAGCAGGTGCCAGGGTCAGCCAGCTTGGGGTGTAGGTGGAGGCATTAGTGGAGTAAACAGTGGGAACCTGCACACGTGGAAGCCCCAGTGTCTGCTAACAGATAGATGCAGGAGGAGAGGACAGAGCTGGTTCACCTGTGGCCTGGCAACAGGCAGCAGCCAGGGCAAAGGTTAGTGGTGACTGTGGATGGGTTCCTGTGGGTGGGCACCTATGTCTGGACTGTCAGAGACCTGGACTGGAGAGAGATTTGAAGGTCCAGTGCAGACTTCGGTGTTTAATTCTGGAGTTGTTGACACCGGTACCCATAAAAATTGAGATGGAAATGAGTTGAGGGTCAGGGAGTACCAAGAAGAGACAGAGGAATAGAGCCCCAGAGTAAGGGATCCTAGAAGCTAAGGGTTTTGAGAAAACATTCCCTGGACTAACGGTTAGGGAGAGTCACCAGCCATGCTGCCTGGTGGAGGGTAAAGACAGGCCTGCCTGGCCTACTGGGTCAGGGAATGGAGAACAGAGGCGATCGCCACCTAGAGGTGGATGGAGGGTGACACATGCTCAGGTACAGGAAAAGGGTGGAAGGTCACCAGCTTGGAACAGTGATGGAGTTTGATGCTGGAAGGGCAAAGGGCTTTACATGATCTGTGAGATGCTCATTGCTGCAAGCACAGTGAGTCGAGGGAGGGTTTTGTTTTTGAGGAAATGATGGTTTAGCACAGGTGAGGTGAAGGTGGGGGTCAAGTGGTATCATATTTGGAGTGTTTTAGGACTGTTGTACAAGCTAGGGAGGTCTAACACCCCTGCAGTCTGGGGGGCGGGCGGGGGTCCATGTATCCTACCATGGTGACACTCCTTTTCTCTCGCCAGGCCTGCAGCTGGCTGCAGATATAGCCAGCCTCCAGACTCGCATCAACTGGGGTCGAAGTCAGCTCCGGGGCCTCCAGAAAAAACTGAAGGAGTTGGACCCTGGGCCTGCCTGACCTGCATCTCTCTACTTTGCGAGGCACCGAGCATTGCCGTTGTGGATGCTGCCACCTTACCTCAGGCCTTCTTTTATAAACAGCCCGTCTCAGCCATGGTCCTCCTAGAAATGTCCTTAGTCTGCACGGTTTCCAGCTTTTCCAGGCATGAAGTTGAGTCATGAAATCTGATGAAGCAAGCTGAGCACTGTTGAGAGGACCTTGTTCTAGGCCCATGGTCTTGTAGGGTCTCCCGGGGCAAGACAGTGACCTAGTGAAAGCCTTGCGTCAGCCAGCTGGAGTGGTGACAGGAAAGAAAGGGAGTCTGGAAAATTTAAGGTAGATGAGGACAATTCCAGTTAATAAAAATATCTCTGGCTGGGCATGGCAGTACATGCCTATAGTTCTAGCAACTCTAGAGGCTGAGGCAGGAGGATCATTTAAGCCTGGGAATGACAGACTAGCCTGGGTAATAGACTTTGGGGAATCAAGGAGAACTTCCTGGTTGCATTTAGCTTACTGAAGTGAGACCCAGCCTCTTTGCTGGGGTGTGTTCTCTCATCTGGGAACTGGGTCTTGCTTCACTTTTTTTTCTGAGCTATCATTCCAGTTGTGTTGGGAAGGGGAATGTAATCATTTGTGGGGTGTAAATATTTCTTCTTATTTGTTAATTTTGCTTATATTGGTTTTTCTACTTACAAATTGTAAAAACACAAAATTGACAGAAAAAATGAATAAAGTGAAAGCTACAGTAACTGTCACTGAGCTCTTTCATTTCTTAAATTCACGTTGTTTTCAGTGTATGGGTGCTTTTCCAGCATGTATGTCTGTACCATGTAGTGCCTTCTGCCCTTCGGCTAGAAGATAGAAGAGGTGCTGTCTCCTGTGGGTACTAGTGTGAGACCTTAGTTAACTTAAAATGGCTACCAGGAGAATCAAAAGGGTAAAATGAGGACAAGCCTCAAATAACAGGAAAAGAAGTGAGAAAATTCCAAGGAAACCCACAGAATGTACTGGCTGTATGCCACCTGTGGCCTACATAACCCATGATATACACTTCCATCAGAAATAAATGCCTGTACATGCTTGAGTGTGTCTGACCAATACATTTAGAAGATACCCTAAGTAACCAAGTTACTGTTGCTAAAATCTGCCTGAAAAGATGTAGACCTTCCATCTGAATTAAGGTTAGCAAGTTCACAGGCCTAGGTTCCAAGAACTAGCCGGCCACCCAAAGAAAACTAGCCAGGCCAGCTATGCTCCAGAAACTTAGCTGATCACAAAAGGGCGGAACCAAGAATGCAGGTCATCTGGGTCACCTGGTTCACAGGCTCTGGGCTCTATGTTCCAAAGACTGGCTGACCACGTCATAGATGATATACAAGGTTAAATTCTTGAGGAGAATATGTGCAAGGTGTTTTCTACCCCCGCCCTGGTTTATGACTGACTAAATAACAGGTCGAAACTTTCCACTATTTTTATGATATGGGCTAGAACTTCCTAGTGTTTTTATGGCAACTCTTCCTTGATTTCCCCTCCCCCCTTCCCGGTTTGTGGTTTTCTCCCTTAAAAACCTTTTGCTCCTGAACCTCAAGGTCAAAACTTCCGCCCCTGACCCCTGCGTGGGTTCCGAGTTTCCACCTCAGCGCTGATTGAAATATACCTCTTGCTAATTGCAACAAGATTGGTGTCTCGTGAGTCATTGAGTGGTCGTAGTTTCTTGAGTGGGGGTCTCCCCTACCTGGGGGTCTTTCATGTCCAAGTGGTAATATATAAAGTGTGTGTTTTAAGGGCAGGGGCCGTCTCCTCCCTGTATGAGGAGTGATTCCAGTATGCCGGAATAATAAACCTCTTGCTGCTTGCATGGATCTCGGTCTCCGTGTCTCTGTGCACTGTGTGCCCCAGGAGTTGAGACCCTCGGGTCCAACACTGGGAAACCCTGGGTTCTCTGGAAGAGCAGACAGGGAGTGCTCTTTTGTTGTTTGTTTGTTTTTGTTTTTTTAAGACAGGGTTTCTCTGTGTAGCTTTGGCTGTCCTGGAACTTGCTTCGAACTCATAGAGGTCCAATAGCCTCTGCCTCAGAGGAGGAATTAAAGGTGTAGGCCACCCCCCTTTCATCCCCTACACCGCACCCCAACAGGGGAGTGCTCCTGATCACTGAGCCATCACTCTTAATCAATTTTTAAAGGAAAGTCGAATTTCTGTGATTTTTGGATTTGGGATTGTATTAATACAGTAATAAAGGAATTGTGATGAACTGTGGTTTCAGTTGGATGTTAAGTGAGTCCGGCACCCAGCTTTTCTCCCCACCGTCTAGGCTGTACTCATTTCTGGCTGTGTATCTCTGAAAATTATCTCATGAATCTACCAATTTTTAATGATAACAAGAAGAATAACAGCAGATTACAAACCTATGAGATAGCACTTTCTCCTCCTTTTCTAGCTCTGGTGCCTGTATGCTTGGGACTATTGTGACTAGAAAGAAAACGACCCTCTTCGTTTTGTTTTTGAGATGGGCACAGTTGTAAAACAAGAGGGCTATGACCTCGCAAGAACCCATCAGTCTTTGCCTCCCGAATTTTGGAAAGTATTAAAGGTACCCATCACGCCAGAAGGCCGAGCTTCTTCTGTCAGTAAAGTGACATCTGTATATGGAAGAGAGGACAGAGAACACAATCGTTTTGACCGTAAATTCTTCCTGCGGAACCAGGTCTAGGTCTAGACACAAAGGCATTTACAGCGCTGCTGGGCTTCCGGTGTGGTGGGCTCTGGAAGGCGGGAAGCTGCGGCTGCTGGGGTAGGATGAAGACAATGCCTTCGGCTGCTCGCTGCTGACGTTGGCCCGATTCCCACGCTCGGAGAACTGGCTCGGGCAGCTGCGGATGCGGGTATCCGTCACTGTTTCCTAGGAAATAAAGACACTAAAGATTTTAGAGGGTGGAGTTTATACAAGCGGCCCTAATGACGTAGGTAATATAAGAGCAAACGAGAGACACCTACCGGCAGCTCCCATATGGTCTAGCGGTTAGGATTCCTGGTTTTCACCCAGGCGGCCCGGGTTCGACTCCCGGTATGGGAACAGCAAACTTAACATTTTCTTGTTTATTGTAAGCAGTTCGTTGTTGTTCTTCCTGCGGCTCTTAACACAGGCCTCATAGAACTGCTTTTTTCATAATATTAACTGGTTACTTTGCCCATCGGGAACTTACTTCAGCTATTTATATCAACTACTATCTACATTATAGATGCAAAGCTATAGATATTGAAGTTAAAAGTAATATTTAAAATTTCAAAATAACATTGTGGACTGCCGATACGGAGGTTTCTTCTGCGGTCCCCTCCCCAGATTCTTAGCCTGAAGTAAAAGGAAAACGTGGGCAAAGGAACGAGCAAAGCAGAGAAATCGGAACTGAGAAGAAAGCAGGGAGGGGAAGGGAGCAGACATGAATCTTGTAGCAGGAAGTGCTCGCTGCGTAGGGCTGTGAGCAGCAACTGCAAGCTAGCGAGGGGGGGGGGGGGGATTTTGGTTGGTTGGTTTTGTTTTGTTTGTTTGTTTGTTGAGTTTTGTCAGTGCCAGTCGTTGTTCTTACCTTCTTACCTGAGTGTGCCAGGCTTGATTCCTCTCTCCGGTATGAAACTGACTCCAGGGTTTTTTTGTTTTTTGGGTTTTGTTTTTTTTTTTTTTTTTGTTTTGTTTTTTTTTTTTTTTTTATTTGAGCCGGTCCCTGTATATATCCTAGGCCGGCCTTTTAAACATACTATCCTTCTGTCTTGCTTCCTGATTGGTTACAGGTGTGCATCACCTCTGGTCTACACGTGCACGGAAGACCAAATGTACAAACACTAAGTAAGAGTGACTTTCCCAGTCTTCTATGCATTTTCCTTTGTTTTTTTGTTTTCTTTTTTCTGCATTTTCCTTTGTTAATTCGAGGTTTATTGCAGGGCTGAGGTGGTCTGCTCCCGATTACTTAAGGTGGAGCTGGCTCTTCCCCTCTGCACTTGCAGGTGTGAGTCCGCCCCTTTCCACAGCACCCTTCAGTCTTAGTCCGGGCAGGCGACGCTGAAACTCCCCGGGTTGTTACTGTACCCTGCTCCCTCCTCTTCTTGGGTTCCCAATGTAGCACTTTCTTAACAATAGATTCTCAAGATGGTACCCACTCTTTGCCGGTCAAATCATACATACAGTGTGACTTTGCCACAGTCCCAAGCCATGTATGTCTCACTAAAGTCTGCTTGTCCAAACTGTGAGCTTGTCCTGAAGGCAGCACAACCTGTCCTCATCTAGCTGGTCTTGCCTTTTTGGGGTGGTGGTGGGGGAGCAGCGTCTGCTACCCACCGCTCCCTTGCCTCCCACTAGGAAGTGGTGTGGCTCCCTAGTTTTGAACTGATCTCTCTTTGTCGCCTGATTTTCGTCGTATCCTTTAACCCTCTTCCTCGCTTCCTGTGAAGGGTCCCAACTTGACAAGGCAGACTCCGTCTTGTATCCATGCCTCTATTTTATACACTAGGTCCTGTCCTCAAGGTAAAACTCTTAATTATTGGAGAAACTACAAACTGTTCAGGAAGGAACCACCCTAGACTCGGGCCAGCAGGCCGGGGGAACACCTGAAAGTTTCAGAACCTACAGATTGCTTAAGCCAATGGAAGTCATTGTTAGCCAATCACGGCCTGCCAAGTTGCTTAAGTCCCTCACCCTGCAGTAACTGCACTAAAAAGGCAGAGCCTTAGGCTCTCCAGGTCTTCTGTACTACCCCGCAGCGTCCGAGAAGCCTGAGGGTCCGAGCTCGGGATTGAAGAAAGACTCTTTGCTTTTGCATACGAGTTCGACTCCTGGTGGTCTTTGGGGACCCTAGGATCTGGGCATAACATTTGGGGGCTCATCCGGGATCCCCTCAAGCCCCCCAGGACCCCCGAACCGTTGAGTCAAAACCCGGCCGGTAAGTGAATGTTTGTGCTCCGTCTCGGTGTCTCGGCACTCCGCCCTTAAAACGAGTAGCCTGCAGGCGGTCTAGGCGGACCCGCCGGACGCCGCTTGCCACGGGACTTTGGAGACGTCGCGGACCCGCGTGTAGGGGATTGGATCCCCTCGTAGACCTGAAGAGACAAAGCGGGTCGCCCCCGCGGCACGATCGCCAGCGGGAGGACGGAGTGTGCCTTTTTGTCTTTTGCGCTTCTGTTTGCTTTCTGTCTGGACTTACTTCTTTGTGACTGACGCCATGGGACAGACCCAGACCACTCTTACCACTCCTTTATCTATATTCTTAGACCATTTCAAGGATTATAAAATTAGGGCTAGAAGTCGAGGCTTCTTTGTTAAGAAGAAGAGACTAACCACATTTTGCAGGAAGGAATGGCCAACCTTCAACGTTGGCTGGCCGCCAGAGGGGACTTGGCACCTACCGTGATTTTTAGGACCAAGGATATTATTTTTGGACCACCGAGACGCCAAAGCCAAGTCGCCTACATCATCATCTGGCTGGATCTGGTCCAGGACCCGCCAAAATGGCTCAAGCCTTGGCTGCCACTACCGCAGCCAAGCGCCCCATACTCGCCAGGAAAACGGCGAGAAACGAGAAACAGAAACTAACTCTACGGACCCTCTTTATCCTGTCTTGCAGGGTGACACCGAGAAGACTTTTCTCACACCCGCCTTACCGACCCCCACCAGGGGGTCGCCAGGCCCTCAACCTGAGGCCCCAGGAGGGGCTCAAGGGCCCCGCTTGGTGAGCCCACCTCACACTCAGGAGAAAGTCCAACAAGAGTTGCCTAGTTGCCCAGGTCCTCAACCTGAGGTCCCAGGAGGGGTGCAAGGGCCGCTTTTGGTGATCCCACCTCACACCCAAGAGAAAGTCCAACAAGAGCTGCCTAGTCGCCCAGGCCCTCAACCTGAGGCCCCAGAAGGGGCTCAAGGGCTCCCCTTGGTGAGCCCACTTCACACCCAAGAGAAAGCCCAACAAGAGCTGCCTCGACTGCCTGCGGCTGAGTCCACCACGATTCTCCCCTTGAGGGCAACAAGCACCCAAGACGATGGGGGGAACCAATTGATGAGATATCGTCCCTTAGATGTTAGAGAGATATATACCTGGAAATACAAGTTCCCGAAGTTCTCAGAGAAACCAACAGCGTTAATTAACTTTTTAGACTTTGTCTTTTTAACCTACCAGCCCACCTGGGATGACTGTCAATTGCTCTTGAAGATCCTCTTCACTACGGAGGAGCTAGATAGGATTTTAATTGAGGTCATAAAATTGGTTCCAGGAGCCAATGGGAGCCCAACTGCTGAACAAGCTCTTACTGATGCAGGCTTTTACACCAGACCAGACTGGGATTATAACTCGGCAGAAGGTAAGGAAAGTCTCCGAGTATACCACCAGACTCTGATGAGAGGTCTCAGGGAGGCTGGTCAGGGACCCACTCATTTGGACAAGGTACGTACTGTGTGGCAGGGAAAGACAGAATCACCCGCAGCCTTTTTAGAAAGGATTATGGAGGCCTATCGCACCTACACGTCCCTAGACCCTGAGGCACCTGAGAACAAGTCAATAGTCATTATGACTTTTGTAAATCAGGCTGCCCCTGACATCAGGCGTCATCTATTGCAGAAAATAGGTAGGCTAGGGGAGAAGAGTTTGCAGGAGTTGCCGGTGATTGATGAGCAAAGTGATTGACAACAGAGAAATACTTAAGAAGAAACAGTTACAAGCCCCCAAGGAGCTACAAAATCAAAGGTTGGCTAAGATCTGTATGGCTCCTCAGCAGATTCCCCAGAAGAGAAACACCACCAACTGCGCCACCTCGTGGATGGAAAAGGTAAGTGGTCCCAACAAAAGGGGAAACCAAAGCTCAAAAAGAACCAATGTGCATACTGTAAGAAGATGGGACACTGGGTCAAGGACTGCCCCAAGAAACCTCCAAAGAGGGACAAAGGGGGACAGGGTTCGGACCCCCTCCTTGAACCCAGGGTATCCCTTAAAGTGGAGGGGAAACCCATTAGTTTCTTAGTAGACACAGGGGCACAGTATTCAGTCCAAACTCAATCCCCTGGCAAACTGTCCTCATCTCTCCCAAATGAGCTCTCAACTTGGTTAACCAAATTCCCCTCAGCTTGGGCAGAAACCGGAGGAATGGGGTTGGTGGAGCATAGGGCCCCCATTTGTGTTGAACTGAAACCAGAGGCAACTCCTGTCCAAATAAGACAGAACTCAATCTCCCAAGATGCCAAAGCGGGTATCACACCCCACATCAGAAGGCTCAGGGACTCAGGCATACTAGTACCTTGCCAGTCCCCATGGAATTCGCCCCTACTCCCCATCAAGAAGGGCGACTCCAATGACTATAGACTAGTCCTGGACCTCAGAGAGGTAAACAAGAGAGTTATGGACATACCTTCCACAGTACCAAACCCATATACCCTCCTGAGTTTGTTACCACCTTCTAAGAGTTGGTATACAGTATTGGACCTCAAAGATGCTGTCTTAAGCCTGCGTTTAGCCCCCCAGAGCCAACCTCTGTTTGCCTTTGAATGGCACGACCCAGAAAAAGAATTCAATGGACAACTAACATGGACCAGACTGCCACAAGGCTTCAAGAATTCAACAACCATCTTTAACAAGGCTCTACATGAAGATCTGGGTGAGTACAGGCAGGAACACCCCAATACCACTCTCTTGCAATATATAGATGACCTCTTGGTGGCAGCAGAGACCATGGAAGAATGTCAACGGAGTACTGAGGACCTGCTAATGGCACTGGGGACATTAGGCTACAGGGCATCAGCGAAGAAGGCTCAAATCTGCCAACAAGAGGTAACGTACTTGGGAAACATCCTAAAAGGGGGCCAACGATGGCTATCAGAGGCCAGAAAAGATAGCATTTTGAAGATCCCCACACCCACCACAAGACAGAAGGTCAGACAATTCTTGGGGTCGGTAGAATTCTGCCGCCTTTGGGTCCCTAATTTTGCAGAATTGGCAAAGCCCCTCCATGAGGCCATCAAAAAAAAGAAGCTCTTCCAATGGACTGAGGCCCAGAAAGACTCTTTCAATAGACTCAAACAGGCCTTAAAAGTGGCCCCTGCACTGACGCTACCTGACATCACCAAGCCCTTTCATCTATATATAGATGAAAGCAAAGGTATAGCTAAAGGAGTCCTCACTCAAATGTCAGGCTCCTGGAATTGCCCAGTGGCATACCTATCAAAGAAATTAGACCCTGTGGCTTCTAGATGGCCTTCATGTTTGAGAATTATTGCTGCCACAGCCTTGCTAGTCGAGGATGCAGACAAACTGACTCTGGGACAAGAACTTTGCATTACCACTCCCCATGCCATTGAAAGGGTTCTCGAACAACCTCCAGACAGATGGGTGAGCAGTGCACGCATGACTCAGTACCAAAGCCTGCTGCTAAATCCACGTGTCCGTTTCCTACCAAGAGCTGCCCTGAACCCAGCCTCTTTGCTACCAGACCCAGATTTGGAGACCCCTTTACATGATTGTGTGGTCATACTAAGCCAGGTGCACAGACTTGGGAAAGACCTAAGGGACCCAGCCACTGCCAAATGTAGACGCCACTTGGTTCACAGACAGTAACAGCTTTGTGCTCAATGGACATGTGGGGGCATCAGTGTTATCAGACTCAGAAACTATATGGGCATCTGCTTTGCCACCCAGCACTTATGCACAAACGGGGCAAACTTATAGCCCTAACAGAAGCCTTAAAACTGGGAAAAGGCAGAAGACTCAACATTTATACAGATAGCAGGTATGCATTTGCTACATCCCATGTCCATGGGGCCATTTATCAGGAGAGAGGACTCCTAATGGCTAAAGGAAAGACTATTAGAAACAAACAGGAGATCCTAAACCTGTCGGAGGCCCTTTGGCTTCCAAAGAAACTGGCTAGTATACACTGCCCAGGCCACCAAAAGGCAACTATGCCTGAAGCAAAAGGCAGTCAATGGGGCATATTTGGCAGCCAAGACAGCAGCTCTCAATCCTATAGCAGCTTTGACTTCCCAACTGCCTGACCCAGGAGCTCCAGTCCTGCCAGATAAGCCTGATTACTCCAAAGAGGATGCTATCTCTATTCACAAACTGCCTATGTCCCTTAAGCCTGATGGCTGGTGACTCACTGGAGACTGCAAAATAATCCTGCCCAGCAATTTGGCAGCCAGTCTGCCCCAGCATATATACTGGACAACTCACTTGGGCATCAAGAAAACTGAGGATCTGATAAGAAAGGCAGACCTAGAAATATTCAACCTCAGGTCCCAGATCAGACAGATTGCCTCCAAATGCTTGAGCTGTAAGCTCACTAATACAGAGAATCAACCAAAGGATAAAGGACCAACCTGGGAAAAACCTGGGAAATGGACTTTACTGAGAGGTGAGACCAGGGAAATATGATCACAGGTACATACTAGTGCTTGTAGACACCTTTTCAGGATGGACTGAAGCATACCCCATCAGGCATGAAACAGCACAAATAGTGATCACGAAGCTACCAGAGGAGGTGCTTCCCAGGTATGGAATGCCAGCCCTCCTAAGCTCTGACAAGGGACCTGCCTTTGTCACTCAGGTAACACAGGGGATGGCTAAAGCCATTGGGATGGATTGGAAACTACATTGTGCTTACAGGCCCTAAATCTCAGGACAGGTAGAAAGGATGAATAGAACTTTTAAAGAGGCCCTTGCTAAATTAAACTTGGAGACTGGTGGGAACTGGGTGACTCTCCTCCCCTTCGCCCTCTATAGGTTTCACCACACACCCTATACATTGGGTTTAACCCCTTGTGAAATCATGTTTGGAAGACCCCACCCACCCACCTAACCTAAAATCTGAAGTGTTAGCTGAAATTGATGATTGCCACTTGCTTGACTCTCTTGAACGTTTAGCCCACACCCAAAAGCAGCTCTGACCTTGCCTGAAGGCTATTTTTGAGGTGCACCACCACCTACTCCCACTGCTATTGTTCTAGAGACTGGGTCTTCCTGTGAAGACACCAGAAGGGAATTCTAGAGTCCTGCTGGAAAGGACCCTATGTCGTGGTCCTAACAACACCCACTGCCCTCCAGGTTGACAGGATTGCTACCTGGATACGTCACACCCACACCTGTCTTGCAGACCCACATCCAGACTCAGAGGACATCTCCCCATGATGGTGTGTCGCCCAAGACCAGGGGAACCCATTAAAACTCAAGCTCTAGTGCCCCTAAGCTTATCGACATGGGCTGTCTACATCTTGCTTCCAGGAGTTGCCAGCTCCCTGGTTCTAGCCCCCACCAGCCCTGGAACCTAACCTAGGCTCTGAGTGATCCATCCACCAGCGACATTCTCCACGGCAGAGCAAGAACGTCCCCCTTGGCACCTGGTTCCCCAACCTCCACTTCGACCCAGCTAACCCACTTGGACTCTCCTGGGCTGATGGATTCCTCAGCACACATCATTTCTATTTTTTGCCCTGGTACAAAAACTGCAACAAGACCTGGCGGCGACCATGTTGGGGAGCTGAATCTCTCTTCCGCTCCTCCTGGAATTGCGTGAGTACAGGACACATTTGGTGGGGATCCCTCTGTCAAGGCGGACCTCATTTGAGTAAGACTGATGACCAAATAAGCTCTATGAGCGCATGATCCCCTTGCCACTGAACTATAGACACTAGGCAGTGCTACTCTATCCTCATCAGGTTTATGGACTTGGGGAAAATGGCTAGCGGATGGGAATTAGGAAAAACCTAGGGGCTCTGAATTTACGATAAAGATAGGTTGGGCGAAACCTATCTTTTTAACAATCAAATTAGATAAGCAAATACCTACACAACCTGCACCTATAGGCCTAGGCCCTAATAAGGTATTGGCACCCCCTCTGACACCCAAACAATCTTATCCACTGACACACCACACAGCATGGATGAGCCCATGTCTGAACCTTCCATAGAGAGTCCCCTAATAGACCCTGCCCCGTCATATCTTCTTGAAGCCATCCACCAAGTGCTTAATCAGTCTCACACAGATCTAACTGAGGACTGTTGGCTATGCTTGAATGCCAACCCCCCATTTTATGACGGAATGGTCCTTAACTCCTCAGTAACAGAATATCAAGAACCTCAGCATTGCTGATGGCAGCAAGCAGGTCCCAGCTGAATTACTCTGCAGTCACTCTTGGGACAAGGGCTCTGTATAGGTAATTCTGTGCCCCCAAGATACTCCTACCTATGTAACACCACAGTAACTGGGACAGGTTCAGGGTACTTGGTTCCTCCTGATAACACACAGTGGGCATGCTCTACTGGTCTATCTCCATGCATTCCACTGGAGTCTCAAATGCCTCCTCTGATTTCTGTGTCCTGGTACAACTCATCCCAAGATTAGAGGAAAAGATATCTTTAATCACCTCACTTCTGGGCCTCATATATGATCCAAAATGGAACCCATAACTCCCCTTGCTCTCTCTACCCTCTTAGGTATAGATATTGCCATAGTCACAGGAACTCCTCTGCTTTGGTATTGCAAGATGCTCATTACATGTCTGGCCTTAGAAAAACCACTCTCTTCCCCGGCTGAAGTTGGGTTGCAGACTAGAAGAGGATTAGCTCTATTGTTCTTACAGTAAGGTGGACTACATGTCGCATGAGGAGAAGAATGTTGTGTCTATGCAGACTAGACTGGCATAGTTAGGGAAAATATGGCAGAACTAAGGAGGATACAGGACAGAAAATTAGAAATGGAACAATACAAGGATGGTGTGAAAGCATGTTTAACGGGTCCCCTTGGCCAACTACCTTAGTATCTACCCTTGCTGGACCATTCATTTAAAAGTTTTGCCTCAAGGAATGGCCAATAGCCCTATATTAATGTCAAAAATTTGTTTCTGCTTCAATACAAGAGGTTAAGCCTTTGAATCCTTCAATGTATATTATTCATTAGATGGATATTTTATTAGCTGATCCCTCTGAAGGAGTTTTACTACAAGCCTTTGCTCTGATACAACGAGCTTTAAAATCTTGGGGAAGAAAAGATTCAAAGACAATATCCTTTTCAATATTTGGGACATCAGTTATATCCTAGACAAATTGTGGCAAAGGAAATACAAATAAGAAAAGATGGCTTACTTACAAGCTGTTAGGAAATGTTAGTTGGCTAAGACCTCACCTTAAACTTGCCACAGGAGAACTTAAAATTCTGTTTGATATTTTTCAAGGGGAGTGCAAATCCTAATTCCCCTGGACAATTAACTGATGAGGAACAATAGCTTGTAGAAAGTGGAAGAAGCTATTAGTCAACAACAGATACATTATATAGGCTATGATCAAGTTTCACAGCAGTCCTTTGGCAAAAGGGACCATTCATGTGGATTCATCTTTCTTCATCTCCAAGTAAAGTTTAAATACTCTATTATGAAGCTGTTGCTATTTTAATACAGAATTGTAGGACAGAATCAAGAAAGTATTTTGAGAAAGAACCTGATGAAATATTTATTCCTTATTCCATATCTTTTTTTTTTTTTTTTTTTTTTTTGGTTTTTCGAGACAGGGTTTCTCTGTGTAGCTCGGGTTGTCCTGGAACTCACTCTGTAGACCAGGCTGGCCTCGAACTCAGAAATCCGCCTGCCTCTGCCTCCCAAGTGCTGGGATTAAAGGCGTGCGCCACCACCGCCCGGCTTATTCCTTATTCCAAATAGCCATTAAATTGGTTATTGCAGAATACTGATATTTGACCTATTGCATGTGCAAACTTTTAAGGCAAATTTGATAATCATTATCCAAAAAACAAGTTGTTAGAATTTGCATACTTTTATATTTCCTGTAATTTATGCATGCAGCCATAGACAATGTGCTTACTGTATTTACAGATGGCTCATCTAATGGGAAGGAAACATATGTAATTAGATCATACGTTTATTCTCTCGAGTCCCCCCCCCTTCACAAATAATTGAATTACACGCTGTAGCCACTATTTTCGAAATGTTGAAAAATCAAGCTTTTAATTTGTATACTGATAGCCAATATATAGCTCATGGTTTACAATTGCTTGAAATTGTTCCTTTTTTAGATATGGCTAATTCTCAAATTTTGCAATTATTTATGCAAATACAGCTTAATTTAAGAGAATGTACTGTTTCTTACTTTATAGGACATTTAAGAATTCATACTAGATTGCCTGGACTCCTGGGCAATGCCACAGCAGGTTTGCACACCAGGCAGATTATGGGCCTTACACAGAAACAATTAGTCAAAAAAGTCTCATTTTTTACATCATCAAAATAGTAATAGTTTGAGACAACAACTTGGTATTTCTAGAGAATGTGCATATCAAGTTGTAAAGACTTGTCCTCAGTTTCTTCTTTTTTTTTTTTTTTTTTTTTTTTTTTTTTTTTTTTTTTTGGTTTTTCGAGACAGGGTTTCTCTGTGTAGCTCGGGTTGTCCTGGAACTCACTCTGTAGACCAGGCTGGCCTCGAACTCAGAAATCCGCCTGCCTCTGCCTCCCAAGTGCTGGGATTAAAGGCGTGCGCCACCACCGCCCGGCCTCCTCAGTTTCTTCATGTACCACACAATGGTGTTAATACTCGAGGATTCGTACCTAATCGATTATGGCAAAAATGGATGTTACTCATATTTCTGATTTTGAAAAAATTTTAAAAATGTACATATTACTATTGATACCTTCTCCAGCTTTCTAGTTACAACTGCTTTAACAGGAGAAGCAACTAAAAATGATATTAATCATTTCTATACTTGGTGTTCCAAATTAAATTAAGACAAATAATGGAACTGGCTATTACAGTCAAGCATTTGAGATGTTTTGTTGACAATTTAATATTACCCATATTACTGGGATTCCTTATAATCCTCAAGGACAAGATATTGTGAAACAAATAAAATACCTCCACAAAGCCAGACCCAATTGTAGATAAGGTAAATAACAATTGAGATCCAGGGAAGAGAGATCTCCCTGAGAATTCCCTTTTTTTCCTTTCCAGGTAAAAATGAGCCACCCATGGTGTTTGCTATTGGTGGTTCTAATCCTGATGCCGGCCTCCGGACTGGCACTACTCAGACATTTGACTGGCCATTGACAAGAACATAGAACAGCTAGAGATTAGCATCCCTAATCTGAAAAAAATCCCTCGTTTCTCTGTCTAAAGTGGTCCTCCAAAATCGCAGAGGGTTTGATCTGCTTTTCTGTAGGCAGCCGTGTTTACAGTTGCAAAGTCATATGACTAGCACCTGACCGAGCGGGCTTATGCTAATTGGCAGTCTAACCTATCCTGAGAGAACACGTCACCCAGCCCGCCTTGGGCAGATATATAAGCAGCTCATTTGTGCTGCGGGGGTCCCCATCCATAGGTCCCCATCCTGTCCTCGGCCCCATCCAGGTCCCCATCCATAAGTCAAGAGTTGTTCCTGGAATAAAGCTGACTGAGAAGGATCCAACCGTGTCGTGTCTTACTTGCTGGTCAAGGCAGACGCGACATATGGTAGCCCATACGGGGACCTGAGGACTTCGTCTTCGTTGGATTCAGAACTCAGCAGCTAGGAACGGCGGCGGTACAGGTATATTTGTTGCAATAGAAAGTGCCCGGTGACTGGGGCCGTCACAAGGTCCGCGGTAAAGCGGCGTCATAAGGTCTGTGGTCATAGGTCCATGGTAAAGTGGCAGTTGAATCACGAGAGACCTTAGAAGTATCATGTTAGTGTTTGCTGTTTGTGTTTGTTTGGTGTGGGTCTGTCTGGGTGTCGTAATTGTGTTTTGTCTGGGGTATTGGCGAGCATCAAATCAGGAAAGTGAAAACCATGGGGAACTCACCATTGTGCCCCGTGAGAAGTGCCTTAAAAGAACTAATGCATGCAAGAGTCATTAAAATAAAAGAGGGATTTGCGTTGGATACCGGGTGACTTTATACCTTTGTGGGCCATCACACACACCTGGCCAGTGCCTATGCTGGTCCATTCTAACTCCCCGGTCCTCCCTACCTTTTTCCCTACTTCTTGTGCTCGTAATGCACCCTGTATTGTCCCAAATCAGGCTCCATTCCACTAAACCTGCTCCGGTGTGTGTCCGACCACTGTTTTTCTTCCTGCTTGCTAACCTATATAAACTTATCCAGCTCTCTTGCGTCTCCTCTCTCAGGGGACTGTGTATTACTCCTTTGGTATATAACTCTTCTCAGTCTCTCAATCAGAGCCGCCTCCTGTCTGAGTACCTGAAAGGAAATTGGTCGAAAGAACACGAGTACCTATCCAGGAGGCTCCTGTCGCAGATCGCTACCCTGAATGGCACCCGGCTGGATCCCATTACTTTGTTTGTTTGTTTGTTTGTTTTGTTTTTCGAGACAGGGTTTCTCTGTGTAGCCCGGGCTGTCCTGGAACTCACTCTGTAGACCAGGCTGGCCTCGAACTCAGAAATCCACCTGCCTCTGCCTCCCAAGTGCTGGGATTAAAGGCGTGCGCCACCACCGCCCGGCTTGGATCCCATTACTTTGGAGGGGCTCACCACTTGGGTCAAGGATGCCCTCAATTTCTTTAAAGAATGGGCGGGAGTATTACTTATCTGGGGAGCCATTGTTCTCCTGAGATGTGGTTTCTGCCTTTGGTTTCTGTGTCGTTTGTGCCATGACCATGCAAGACATAAGGCTGTGGTTTACCAGGCGCTGACTGCCATGGAGGAAGGTACTCCCCCAGGTATTTGGCTGGCCTCCCTTAGGGAGGCATAGTGGGGAGCTTTCTGGACCCGGTAATGGCCGTCCAGGCATTAACCCTAGATCCTGACCATCTTGACCATTGCCAAGGGTGTACACTCATGAGGCTCCTACAGCATCACCTCAATTTTTCTGAAGCGGGGAGTACGAGGAGTGCCTCGACTAGAGATGTTCTCAATCTTGAGATAGATTCTCTGAAAGCATGTCCGAGAGCATAGAGGTTTTGTGCCAAATGTACCTCTCCCTGAAAAAAGGCACGAAGGCGGGTATGGCAGAAATATAAACTTTCCCATCACAATGCCTTCACTTTGCACAAGGGCTCGGACCTCTGTTTTCCACCGCTGACTTGCTGCGCTAGCGGCGACCTTCTAGGTGTGCTTCATATCGCCTCACACCAAACACCTAATGAATGAGTTCAAGCATGCTTGGGTGTGGGATGCCTAAGGTCTGAAGGGTCCAGAGGTAACCTACTTCAAATTTAATAAATAAATAAGGGGGAGATGTAGGCAGCCGTGTTTACAGTTGCAAAGTGTATGACTAGCACCTGACAATGTAAGCAGCTGGCTTCCAGCGTGGCCAGCTCAGCTAAACTGGTAAACAAGTCCTTTGTGCATGCGTCAGCCTCGTGCCCCTCCCGAGCGGGCTTATGCTAATGAGGTATTGGCAGTCTAACCTATCCTGAGAGAACACGTCACCCAGCCCGCCTTGGGCAGATATATAAGCAGCTCATTTGTGCTGCTGGGGGTCCCCATCCATAGGTCCCCATCCTGTCCTCGGCCCCATCTAGGTCCCCATCCATAAGTCAAGAGTTGTTCCTGGAATAAAGCTGACTGAGAAGGATCCAACCGTGTCGTGTCTTACTTGCTGGTCAAGGCAGACTCGACACTTTTCCTTCAACAAGGGGGGAGGGGGGACTCTGTGCTGCCCTCAAGGAGGAATGCTGGGTTTTTTTTTTTTTTTTTTTTTTTTTTGGTTCCGCCTGCCTCTGCCTCCCAAGTGCTGGGATTAAAGGCATGCGCCACCACTGCCCAGCTTGGAATGCTGTTTTTATACTGACCACACCAGAGTAGTTAGAGATAGTATGGCCAAGATCAGAGAGAGATTAAAATGGCAAAAGAAACAGCAAGAACAAAAAGAGGGGTGGCTTAAAAACTGGTTCTCTGCCTCTCTTTGGTTTACCACCCTTCTCCCATCCTGGGTCCTATAGTCAGTCTCCTTCTCCTTTTGGCTTTCGCCCTTGGGCCTTTAACAGACTCACTGGCTTTATAAAACAACAAATTGACTCCTTTGCATCTAAACCTCTACAAGTACATTATCATAGACTTGATTTGGCTGACAGAGGCCTGCTGAGCCATGCGATGACATTGCCCCCATGATCATAAAACTCAGATCTATACACACTGGTTTGGCATGGCACAAGTTCATTGTGGGCACCTCAAGGGGTGTAAGGCGAAGCACTGCAGGGGAGGACACGATTGTCTGCTTCTGAGTCCCCCATGAAGCAAACCTGATTTGCATAGGGGTTGGTGTCGGTCCTCGAACCACTTATTGTGGGGGTCTCCCACCAAGTCAAGCTCTGCCCCTCCTCTCCAAAAGACACCAAGAGCTGCCCAAGATGTGGAAGAACAACCCTCTGTTCCCCACGAGAGGAATCAGGTCAATGCTTCCCCCCTCCAGTTAATGCCCATTCATTCATCAAGGAGACCCATGTGTCTGCCTTCTAGCCAGCCTCATACAAATTAAATAAAAAAGGGAGGAGATGCTGGGAGCCAACCTGACTCCATTTTGAAAGAATAGTTTTAGGTTTTCTTTTTCCTCAGCTATCGACTCCTGAGAAAGCAGGTGGCCAATGGTCGCTGGACCAAAGGAAAGTGGTGGCTGCGCCTGAGCCAGACAAAAACATAGGCGTTGCAAGATATCTGCCATGACAGAAATCCCAGCTTCTGTGAAATTCCCCCAAACACGTTATCCCCTTTCCTGCCTGTATAAATTGCCTGAGAAAGTACAGCTCAACAGACCCATTCTTTGCGTCTCCTGTTTCTCCATTCTCTCCACTTTCTCCTCTCTCTTAGGGTATCCTGTTGTAGCCACCACCCCTCAGCCCCACACACCCACATACCCTGGCTGGGGCACAAGGCCATGAGAACAGTGTGTGGGCCAAGGCCAGAGAGTAGTATGTGCAGCCAAGAGGAACTTCTATGTTTAGTCTGTAGAGAAATTTTTCAAGAAGAGCTTTGTTTGCTGAAGTGCTTATAAGCTGGAACTGCAGAAATAAACTTTGAGCCTTGATCAGAATACTGTCTTAGCTTCATGCTTCTCTCACCCCCCCCCCCACTTTTCATTTCCAGTCCTCCTTTCAGGTGATCCCTGCTCAACCGTAAGCCCCTGGACGGTTACACTTAGGTACTTGTGAAGGGGGGACTAAAAGGCCCTAACTTGACAAGGCAGACTCCATCTTGTAACCAGGTATACATTTTATACACTAGGTCCTGTCCTCAGGTTAAACTCTAATTACTAGAAAAATCACAAACTATTCCAGGAATGAGCCATCCTAGACACAGGCCACCAGCAGGAAAATTCCTACTGTTCCAGAGGCTATTGATAGATATAGGATAGATTGCTTAAGCCACCTGAAATCACTGTTAGCCAATCACGTACCCATGGGTTGATAAGTCCCCTCAAGCTGATGTAACTCCAATATAAAAAAGGTGTCCAGTGCCTTCTGCGTGACCCTGCTGCATCTGAGGAGCCCGAGGGTCCAAGCTCGACTTGACAAGACTCTTTGCTTTTGCATACAAGTTCAACTTCTGGTGGTCTTTGGGGAACCCTAGAATCTGGGCATAACACCTGCCCTTGGCATATTAGTCTGTTTTGTCTTACACTGACAGAATCCTTCACTACACATAGGCAGCTTCCACTCTGCCCTCTCCCCTTACTATGGTCTGAAGCCAGTGGGTAGATAAAACTCTAGAGCTGACTATCTATCTGCTTTTCCTGCCCTAGGTCTAAATGGTCAGAAGTCGCTGAGGTGCTGTCGATACAGTAAACATACTGAGCTTCTGGTTTGGTAGCATGTTTCCATCAGACAGAGTTCATGGCTCAGCAGATCCTAGCTACCTCAACTCTCTGTTTTGTGTCTGTGTGTCTGTCCTTTTTCTTTCCCTCATCTATTCTGTAGGTCAAGTCCAAAGTCCCAGAGGTCTTGGCACTCCAGACCCTTTGTGGACACACAGGGCTGCCTTTGCTGTGCTTGGCTATCAAAATCAACAAGCCTCACCAGAGGCCTCTTAAGCAAGTGAGCTTCCCAGTCAGCTAAACTAGCCAGCCTGCCTGGGGGAACTCCTGTCTTTGCCTTTCAAATGCTGAAATTAAGAGGGATGCCATGACTCCCTAGCTTCTATGTGGGTAGAGGCACCAAACTCTGGTCCTCATATATAAGCGCCATATCATTCCTCTCCTCCACACAGTGATTTCATATCTATTTTCATTTTATTGATGTGTATGTGTGTGCCACGTATGTGCAGGTAACTGAAGGCCAGATTGCCCGGAGCAGGACTTCCAGGCAGTTGTATCTACCCCAGTCACAAGAGTACTGCAAGGGCAGTACATGCTTTGAACCACTGAGCCATCCTCCAGCCCTTCATAGGGATCCTCACTGCAGCATTTATTGGTGTAAGAAGCGTTTTTTTTTTTTTTTTTTTTTTGAGCCTCCACTAAGGGAGACTCTCAGATGATTAGTGTTGTGTTTTCTTGTGACACCCAGTGAAGTTATTTTATTGTGTTAGGACCCCTGAAGGGAGACCCTCACTCCAGTCCGGATTGGCACGCATCCAAGGACACACGAGAGACCGACCGTCTTGATGCAATCAGCAAAGGCAGTTTAATGCGAGGGCCCTCGGGTCGAATCGAACGTGTCTCACAAAGGAGACAGAGGAATCGATCCAGACCCCAAAAAGCTTGGGACTTATATAGGCAGAGGCTGGGGAGAGCGGGAAGATTTGGCACGGTTACACACGATTGGATATTTCAAACATCAGCAGTTTGCGTAAGCAATCAATTAGGCAGGCAGGATGACTAGTTATTTTTGACCATGAAACTTTGAACCTCCCGGAAGGGAGGAAGAGAGAAAAACACGAGGTAGCCCATAACTCATTTGGGCTTGTTTAGACTTGTCTGGACATGTCCTGGCATGTCCTTGTTTTTCTTTTTCATTTTTGGTCACTCTGCCCCTGGTGGGGCTTGATATGGTTATTATGGCTAATTTTCAACAAGTGGTTGGTGGTCTTTGCTGACCATGAATTTTTGTTCTGCATGTCCAGATATTTTTGATTTTTATTCCCACAATTGTGGGTTACTCAATAATTTTCCAACATGGACACATTCTCATTTCATTTATTCATTCATTCTCTGAAAACTTCATCTACTTAGCCATAGCTACCTCCTGCTCCCTCTAACTGCCCAGGGTCTGCCCCAGCGAATCTCCCACCCCCAACTTCATGTGCTTTTTTTTTTTTTTTTTTTTTCTGTTAGAGGCATGTAGAAATCCCTTTTCTTTTTGTTTTTCCAATTTAGTGGAATTTGGTTTTGATACACGAATGATTTTCTGAGTTTCATTGATATGTGTTGTAATATGCCCCCCTTTTCATCTCTAATTTTGTGGATTTGGCTTCTCTCTCTTTTTTTGGTTACTTTGGCAAAGGACTGTTCATTTCATTGATTATTTGTGTCTCATGTTGTCGTTGTTTTGTTCCTACTTCATGAATTTCTGCCCTGAATTATTTTTCCTCATCTACTGCTTGTAAGTCTGGATGAATATAAACATCCATATGACCTTTGACAATTAAGCCAAGATTAACTAAATAATTTAAGCAGGTATTTGAAGCAACATTTTTTGTTAAATGTCATCTAAAACAACAACAATGACAACAAAAATAACTGGACTAGAGGCATCACCGACCGTCAAAGAATTACCACTGCTATTGCTCAAATTATTCTATAAAACAGCAAAAGGAAGACATTTTCCCAGTCTTTTGTAGGAACCCCACCATTACTCTGATACCAAAACCAGATAAGGACAAATATACATAAAATTACATACTGATTTTCCTGATGAATATAGATAAAAGTCTCAAACCAAACAAAAATGTTTGAAACAAATTCAAATCACATCAAATAGATTATTTATTACCATCTAATGGCTTCATTTCAAACATGCTGGGATGATGTACTTGAATCAATAAGTTTAATTCATACATTATATTAGTCAAAGACAAAATATGTCACATAGACATTTCAATAGAAAGGGTATTTCAAAAAATTCACCATCCCTTCACAAGGACAGTCACAGAGAGCTCTTGTCTGTGACTCTGTTCGGTGACGAGGTCAGTTGCCAACTTCTGAACATACAATAAAGCTCTTTAGCTATTTTTAGGCAAATATGGAGACACACACCTTAATCCCAGCATTGGGAGGCAGAGGTGGGTGGATCCTGTGAGTTCCAGGGAAGTCTGATTTCCCTTTATTGTTTTTTTTTTTTTTTTTTTTTTTTTTTGGGTGGTGGGGGGGATGAAGGGAAGGCATTCAATCACTTCTGAGTACTTTAATGTTAATTTTAAATTAAAGAGAAAGGCTAACAGATGTTATGTCTGTATCCAGGACTCAGGTAGATGAAAAGCAGGGGAATTTCTTGAGATGGGGAAGGCGGCAGCTCAAGATTAGCCTGAAAAATAAGAGATCCAAACCTTGTTTCAAAAACAGTCTGCCAGGCATGGTGGTCCATATCTTTAATCCCCAAGGCTCCAGATCCAGGCAAGGGGATCTCTGTGAAAGCCCAGCCCGATTTACATGCAGGACAGCCATGGAGAATCTGGGGATGAAGGCAGAATATCTCAACATAATAAAGGCAATTTATATAATATATATAATATGGAAAAACCTGTAGTCATGTCATGCTAAACAGATAAAAAAAAACATTCCTACTGAAGTCAGGAACACGAGGGTCCCTTCTTCGGTCCACGTTCTCCAATGTAAGCTTTGTCTTCAGCACAACGCCAAGATACAAAATTAGCACATAAAGATCAGTAGCATTTCTGTATACTGATGGTGAACACTGAAAACGTCATCGGAAAATAGTCCCATTACTAACAGCTACAGCGGGACAGAGAGATGGCTCAGTGGTTAGGAGCACTGTCTGCTCTCCCAGAGGTCCTGAGTTCAGTTCCCACCAACCACATCACATGACTCACAACTAACTTGGATCTAATGCCCTCTTCTGGCATTCAGATGTACAAAACCAAACAAACCAAACAAACAAAAACCCTTCAAAAAAAATCTTTAAAAAATTCCTGGGATGACGACACCTCATCTCTACATCTCTACAATGAAAATTCATGACACTGAAAGAGGAGCCAAGGAAGACACTAGAAAGCGAAGAAATGTCCATGCTCATGGACTAGAAAAATTAATATTGAGAAAATGGTCATTCCACCTGTCCTGGTTTGCTTCCTATTGCTGTGATTTGGCTTAAAAGGCCCAATCACAGTCCATCATGGTGGGAACTCTGTCAGGAACTGAACCAGAAGCCGGAGAGAAGCTCTACTCACTGCCTGGCTCCTCATGGCTTGCTCAGCTTGTTTTAGATACGATCCTAGACTGTACACCTAGGGATGGCCCATCCACAGTGGGTTGGATCTTCCTATGCCAATCATTAATTTTAAAAATGTCCCACAAACTTGACTATTTGACGGAGGCATTTTGTCAATTGAGGTTTCCTCTTTCCAGTAGCTTGTGTCACGTTAACAAAACAACAGCCAAACACGCGCACACACACGCAACACCAAAACAGCACACTACCAAAAGAAATCTACAAATTCAGACTCAAAAAAAAAAATTCCATTCTTCAGGGGCTAGAGAGTTGGCTTAGCAGCTACAAGTGCTGGCTTCTCTTTCCGAGGACCCTTAGCAACGCACACTGGCTGCCCTCAGGCAGCTGTAACCTCAGTTCTAGGAGACCCAACCCCCTCACACAGACATACATGCAGGCAAATCACTAACACACATTAAGAAAAATAAAAAGAAAATAAAACATTTAAGCCAGGCAGTGGTGACACACATCTTTAATCCCAGCAATCAGGAGGCAGAGGCAGATAGATCTCTGTGAGTTGGAGACCAGCTGATTTACAGAGTGAGTTCCAGGACAGCTAGGGTACAAAGAGAAACCCTGTCCGAAAAATACAACCAAAACCACAAACAAACAAAACTATTCTTCACAAATATAGGAAAACAATTAAAATTAAGAAGTAAAAGAACAAAAGGCCAACCCTGAAGAAAAAGCATACTGCAGGAGGTGTTATCATACATGGATTTCAAATTATTATATCTATTGTCATAAAAACAGCATGGTGCTGGCATGGAACTAGATGGGATAGAAGCGAGGACTCAGGCATTGTCCATTTGATTCTACAGCCACTTGATTTTTTGACAAAGATGCTAAACACACACACACACAACACATTGGAGAAAAGACAGCATCTTTAACAAATGGTGTGAGAACATGCAAATCAACTTGTAGAACAACAAGATGAGGTCTTTATCTCTCACCCTGCTGCTCAAAACCCAACTCTAAATGGATCAAGGACCTCAGCCTAAGGCCTGACAACATAAAACCACTTAGAAAAGTAGAGAATACACCTCAACATATAGATAGATATAGACTTTCTGGACAGGACTTTAGGACGCCAGGGAATAAGACCTCAGGAGACTTAAACAAATATAAGAAAAGGAAACTGTCAGTTGAGTTTCGGGACAGTCTACAGGATGGGAGATATTTTGTGAGATATTCATCTCATGAATGGGCGTGGCCAAAGGTAGGTTACCCATGCCCAGTGAATGACCCATAACAACATATGAGCAAAAATCTGGGAAAAAAACCCCCCAAAAAAAAAATTTTTTTGGGGGTTTTTTTTAAAAAAAACCACTTTAAAAAAATTTTCCCCCAAAAAAAAAAAAAAACCCCAGGTTTAACCCCCTTTAAAAAAAAAAAAAAAAAAAAAATTGGGGAAATTTTTTTTTTCCCAGGGGGGGGGTTTTTGGGGGGGCCCCCCGGGGGGGGGGGAAAAGGGGCCCCGGCCCCTTTAAAAAAAAAAAAAAACCCCCAAAAAAAAAATTTTTTTTGGAAAATTTAAAAAAAAATGAAAAAAAAAAGGGGGGTTTGAAAAAAATTTTAAATTTTTTTTAATTTTTTTTTTTTTTTTAAAATTTTTTTTTTGGGGTTTTTTTTGGGGTTGGGAAAAGGGTTGGCCTTTTTTTTAAAACCAAAATTTTTTTTTGGGCCCAAAATTTTCCCAAAAAAAACCCCCTTTGGGGAAAAACCCAAAATTTTTTAAATTTTTTTTTTTTTTTTCCCCAAAAGTTTTTTTTCCCCCCCCCAAAACCCTTTTTTTTTCCCGGAAAAAAACCAAAAAAAAAACCCAAAAAGAAAAAAAAAATTTCCCCGGGGGGAAAAAAAAACCCCCGGGGGGGTTTTTTAAAAAACCCCCAAAAAAAATGGGGGGGGGGCCCCCGGGGTTTTTTTTTGGGGTTTTTCCAAAAGGGGGCCCCCCCCTTTTTTCCCCGGGGGGGGGAAAAAATTTAAAACCCTTTGGGGTTGGGGGGGAAAAAAAAAAAAGGGGGAAAAAAAATTTTAAAAAACCCTTTTTTTTAAATTTTTTTTTGGTTTGGGGGGGTTTTTTTTTTTTTTTAAAACGGGTTTTAAGGTTTGGGGGGCCCCCCGGGGGAAAAAAGGGCCCCCCCCTTTTTTTTTTTTTTTTTTTTTTTTTTTTAAAAAAGTTTTTTTTTCAAAAAAAATTTTTTTTTGGGGGTTTTTTTTTTTTAAAAAAAAAAAAATAAAAGGGGAAGTTTTTTGGGGGGAAAACCAGGGGGGGGCCCCCAAAATTTTTTTTTTTTTTTAAAAAAAAAAAAAAAAGGGGCCCTTTTGGGGGGGGGGGGGAAAAAAAAAAAAAGTTTTTTGGGGGAATTTTTGGGGGGGGGTTTTTAAAATTTTTTTTGGGGGTTTTAAAAAATTTAAAAAAAAAATTAAAAAAAAAAAAAAAAAAAACCCCCAAAAAACCTTTTTTTTTTTAATTTCCTTTTTTAAGGGGGGGGGGCCCCCCCCCCTTTTTTTAAAAAAAAAATTTTTTTTTTTAAAAAAATTTTTTTTTTTGGGGGGAAAATTTGGGAAAAAACCAAGACCCAAAAAAAAATTTTTTTTTAGTTTTTTTAAAAAATTTTAAAAAATTTTGGGGAAAAAAATTTTTTTTTTGGGGTTTTTTTTAAGGGGGTTTGGGTTTGGGTTTTGCAAAAAAAAAAATTTCCCCCCCCAAAAAACCGTTTTTTTTTTTAAAATTTTTTTAATTTTTTTTTTTTTAAAAATTTTTTAAAAATTGCGGGAAAAAAGGGGGGAAAAAAAAAAAAAATTTTTTTTTTTAAAAAATTTTTAAAAAATTTTTAAAAAAAAAAAAACCAAAAAAATTTTTAAAAAGGGGGTTTTTTTTCCCGGTTTTTTTTTTTTAAAAATTTTTTTAATTTTTGGGGGGGAAAATAAAAAAAAAATTAAAAACCCCAAAAAAAAAAAATTTAAAAAAAAAAAAGGGGGGGGAAAAAAAAAAAAAAAAAATTTTTAAAAAAAAAAATTTTTTTTTTTTTTCCCCCCCCCCTTTTTTAAAAAACCCCAAAGGTTTTTTGGGGGGAAAAAAACCCAAAAAAAGGGGCGGGGTTTTTCCCAAAAAAATTTTTTTTTAAAAAAAAAACAAAAAAAAAAAAAAAAAAAAAAAAAAAAAAACCCCCCAAACCCAAAAAAAGGGGGGAAGGGGGGGGAAGGGGGGGGGGGGGGGCCCCCCCCTTTTGGGGGGGGGGGGAAAAAAAAAAAAAAAACCCCCCGGGGGGGGGAAAAATTTGAAAACCCCCCCCAAAAAAAAAAAAAAAAAAAAAACCCAAAAAAAAAAAAAAAAAAAAAAAAAAAAAAAATTTTTTAAAAAATTTAAAATTAAAGGAAGGGGAAGAACGAAAAAAAAAAACCAAAAAAAAAGGGGGAATGAATTTAAAGGTTAAAAAAAAAACCCTTTTTGGGTAAAGGGGCCAAAAACCCCCCCAAAAAAAAAAAAAAAAATTTCCCATTAACATCAGGGGAAATTTTTTTTGGGGGGGAAAACCCCCCTTTTTTTTTTTCCTTTTTTTTTTAAAAATTTTTTTTTTGTTTTTGGGCCCCAATTGGGTTAAAAGGGAAAGTGTTTTTTTCCCCAAAACCCCCTTTTTTTTTTTTTTAAAAAAGGGGAAAAAAACCCCCCAAAAGGGGAAAAAAAGAAAAGGGGGGGCCCCCCAATTTTTTTTTTTTTTTTAAATTGCTGGGGGGGGGGGGTTTTTTTTGGACTTTTTTTTTTTGGGAAAAGGGGGGGGAAAAAAAAAACCCCCCTTTTCCCTGACCCCTTATCTGGGCTATCTCCCGAGTGACAGTTCGTGTCCCCCCATCAGAGAGGAATAAAAACCCCGTCCCAAAAAATTTTTTGCTTCATTTTATTTTATTTTTTAGGGCAATTTTCGGATTTGTGGCTCGAATTCTTTGGGCCGTTCTTTTTGGGGCTGCCCTTTTCCAACTTTTTTTTTTTTAAAATAATCAATATTTATTTGAAACAAATTCCTGAAGTTGGGAACCACTAAATGCTCAGTGAGAAGGAATTTTTCTCATTATCGTGATCTGGCCAGTGACTCTCTGGTATCCATCTGAAGTGATGTAAATCATCCAGTGCCCTCGAGTCTGTGGGTTGTAGGAAGGAGGAAACACTAAACACAGTGCCAATACTTTTCTTTAAGAAATAATAGTTTCGGCCGGGTGGCAGTGGGCGCACGCCTTTAATCCCAGCACTTGGGAGGCAGAGACAGGCGGATTTCTGAGTTCGAGGCCAGCCTGATCTACAGAGTGAGTTCCAGGACAGCCAGGGCTACACAGAGAAACCCTGTCTCGGAAAAAAAAAAAAAAAGAAATAATGGTTTCACCCAGGCATGGTGGAACAAGCTTTTGATCCTAGCATTCTGGAGGCAGAGTCAGACAGATCTCTGTGTGTTCGAGGCCAACTTTGGTCTAGATTGTGAGTTTTAAGATGGCCAGGGCTACACAGAAAAACGATGTCTCAAAAAAACCAAAATAATAATAAAATAATGGTTTCAAAATGTTAAACAATATTAATCCCTGATGGGTAGTAGTATCTAAGAAAAGATCAAAAGACTGGCCTGGCCCATGCCTGTATTCCTGGCTCCTTTGAAACTAAAGTGGGAGGGCCAGTGGAGCCCAGCAAGAGCTACACAGCAAGACTCAGTCTCTTCAAACCAGATGCAAATCTAGACGATTCAAGTATAAAGATTAAGTAGTGCTTCGATGGAGCTGGAGAGATGATGGTTCAGTGGTTAAGAGCACTGAGTTCAATTCCCAGCAACTACATGGTGGCTCACAACCATCTGTAATGGGATCTGATGCCCTCTTCTGTCTGGTGTTGTCTGGAGACAAGCAACAATGTACTCTCATATATATGTATGTATATACATATATATGTATAATTATTTTTAAAAAAAACTGAAAGGCTTTGGTTGTGTTTGATTTGTGGGAAGAGCCCCCACAAACACACACAGGGCTAAGACAGCTGATGGGTTTTTTGTTTTCTTTTTTAAATATTGAAAGTCTCATTTCTACTGTGAGGAAACTTCCTGAAAAGAACTGTACTTTGAACTGTACTTTGCACAAGACTGATTAACTGACTAGAATGTCTATGGTAGCAAAGGTTTAGTGCTGCAAGTCTAGAGCTAAATTGCCTTGGTACGCTGTTAGCACCTTTAAAGCCATTTATTGCCTTTACCTCATCTAAAATCTTTGTGAACATCTGGTAAATCCTTGGAAATCTACAAAGCACTAGTTTTGGTTTTTGTTTTTCTTTAAAAAAGAAACATTTTATTGATTCTTTATGAATTTCATCATACACCCCACTCCACTCATCTCTCCATTCCTTCATATCTGTCCTCTGCCCTTGCAAATACCCACAAAAGAAAATAAACTAAGATAGAATAATAATAATAATAATAAAATCTTGTCAGGAAGCTGTAGTGTCACAGTGTGTCCCACAGTATACTCTTTTGTCTACATATCTTTACTTGCAGATGTTCCTTGCAATGAATCACTGGTCCGTTTTGAGGCCTTGGTTTCTGCTACACTATCTCATAGGGACTCCTCTGGGACATCCTGTGTCATGGAGATCCTGCAACTTTGGATCTGCAGGACCAGCCACTTCAAACACTCCAGCAGTTCATGGATGGGGTAGATGTTGGGGTGGGCCAACTCAAAGCTCTGGATCTGGGCCTGGGATATAGCTGAGTTGGTCAGCCTGCCAGTTCTCCTGTGCTTGCACCGACAGGGCCAGCTCTCCAGCACTGCCCCAGCTAGCTCATCCAGTGCCAAAACCTGCAAGAGGCAGAGTCAGCTCTCCTGTCCTCCTGGGCCCAGTTTACCAGCACCTTTGCCTACCAGGGCCAGCTCTACTGTTCTGCCTAGAACAGGCAGAGCACAAGTTTCGAATGAACCAAGGGATAGAATGCTCAGGTCACATCTGAGGATGTAACAGATTTCCCTGGTTGCTCTATGCTGCCTACTGAAAGTTTCTACCAATGTCTGAGAAAAGTGTTCTCACTTATGATTTTCTTTGTTCTGCTACTGAAAAGTTTCATCACCCTGGAAGAGGCTACTTCTCCCTCTTTTGGAAGTCGTTATTTGTCTATAATTATTTGTCTAGGGTGGGACCCCATAAACTCTCCCTGTTCTGAATGTCTCCTTTGATGTTGTCATTGTTCAGGACCCTGAGCAACTCTGATTTGAAAACAAAACTGTCTTGTGTTGCTAATGGGTGACAACGTAGAACAACTAGACTGTTAGAAGGTAACTATTGGGGTAAGGAGCACGATTTGAACTGGACTGTCCTGGGCTGACTCAGACTCTTATTGGGCAGCAGATCTGAGGACTGACGTAATCAGCCACAGTAAATAGGTTGGCTGCCAGATAAACGCATTATCAACATAACGAGCATTGTGTGTTTATGCTAGAGTGGGAAAAACAAATTTCTACATCTTTGAAGGAGTACATTTCCCTCCCTGTCCTCTCTGGAGTTAACAATGGGGAGCAATTTAGTGGTCCAGACCCTCATTAATGCTAAATTCTTTCTAATTGGCAGAGGCAGCCATCGAGGCGGAACTAATGCATCCTGGCAGAAGGCCAGTATCAGGTGCTGTAAATGAGAACTCCCGGGCAAAGGCAGATGAGCAGCCAAAGCCACAGTGGCTCCTTCACCTCTGTGGAAACAAAACAGACTTCTGTTCCTAGCATTACAGTCACGTTTCACAGATAGCATTTCCAAGGGCCATTTTCTCCTGGATGTTGTTCACAGATAAATGGGGGTTTCTCTGTTTGGCTAGAAAGAGGATTGTGTGCTGGACCCTTTGGAGAGACCCCCTCCCATAAAACCTATTTACCTCCATCCTTAGTCAGCTGTTTGAAGCACACAGAACACTGGTGAACAGGGCTTTAGGCAGCTGCTTTCCCATTGCAAGTCCAGCTGCGTCTCACAGAGGGGTTTGGTACCCTGGCCTTCTCCCTACTCCTTCAGCCTGCACTTTGCTTGTCTCTGCACAAGGACAACATAGCAAGGGAAGTTTAGATCCTGCGTGGTTTGTTAGCTGTGATCTTTCTCTAAAGAGCCCAGAAAGAAAGTATCCAGCCCCTGAAATGATCTTTTCTCTTATGCAGAGTACAGAGTCTCTATTATGGGATTATAACATGGGATTATAGAAGTTTCTGGCAAAGTGTTCTGATCTCCAGTTTCGTTCCTGAACTCTGTAGGAACTTCATGGAGATGTGTAAAGTCCTTTTTCCAGTAGAGGACACTGAAATGCTCAATGGCTTCCCAGAACTGAGCTTCGTAGTCCTCAAAGTGTCTAAAATCCAGGCAGCTCCCTCCTATGAATCCCAAATTATCTGACATTAAAATTGTTAAATTTCAAACCCAATGGCTGAGGTGCCTGTTTAACATACCAAAGCAGACCTGGCTGCCAGGGTCTCAGAATCCCTCAGTCCTACCTGTTATAAGGGTATGGCTGGCAAACCTTGTCTCCTACCCCTGAACTCTCCAGCCCAGGGGCTAGGCTGCTCTTCCCCAAGAGGCTCTTTCCCTATATAATCCAGACATTTTGGTTACCTGCCCTTTTTTCACCTTTGGCCTGCTGGCTGCTGCGCCTGGTTCCCCTCTCTTCCGTCTCCCTTGCCCTCTACTTCTACATACATGGCCCAGCTCAGCCTGGTCATGCCCACTCTGGGCTCTTCCAGATGTCTCTGCCTCTGGCCTGTGATCTCCCTTTTATCTACAATAAACTTTCTCCTCTGCCACACTTAGGAGCAGTTATGTTCTTCTTCTTGTTTCTTTTTCATTTTGAAGTAACCAGGGAAAAAGCAATTACTGTTCCCTATCAGAATACAAAATACCAAAATACCCATCCCTCCCTAGGGTCCTCAAGTCTCCGTCTTTGAGAGCTGTCTTGATCCAGATGACTCATCAGAGATACACTTTTCCTCATATAAAAGCTTACGTGCTAGAGTCCTCAAGTGAGTCAGGTTTTGTTTTATTTTGTTTTGTCCTCTAATAAATCCTTGATTTTAAGTCAGCAGTAAGTTTATTCTACAAAGAATAACATGATTTATTTTCTGGTACAAACTTAACCCTGAATTTCTTGTTTCTTGATTATTTGTGCACGTTTGTGTGTTGTGTGTGTGTGTGTGTGTGTTGTGGATGCCCTGGTATTTTGTATTCTGATGTTAATTCCGTTCTCTTGTGAGGGGCTGCAGAAAGGAATGAAACAGTACTCAAGGATTCTTGTGAACCATCCCTAATGAATAAAGTAGCCAATCACTGGGCGAGTAGGAGGCGGGACTTCGGGCTGGATGAAGGAAGAAAGACAGAGTTAGAGGCAATGTGGAATGGGGTGAGCGCATGGACAAGATGTAGTGGTAAAGTTTCCTGATATCATGGTGGATCCACAAGGATCCACCCGAGGATTAGATTTAATAAGGTTTACAAGATTAGGTTTTAGTTGTTGTGCCCAGAGATTGAGTTACCATTGTTTCTAAACTCTGTGTGGTGTTTTTATTCTTGGGGCAACCTAGTTCGAGAGAGAAAGGTACTGAGTTTGCGCGGTGCCCCTCAAAGGCCATGGGGGTTTGAAGCACGAGAATGGCGTGGTAGTGACCCACCAGTGGGAAGTTAGCAAGCTGGGTGGAAAGATTGGAGCTCTGGAGCTCTGGTCGGTGCTGGGCATAGTGCAGGAATATGGCGACTGCTGTAGTTAAGACACTCACAGTCTTTACAACTGTATTCCTAATAGTCTCACCTTTTAAATCAGAAGAAGACGTAAGGCTGTGGGTTCCAGTGTAGGACTCGATTTTTCCCATAATTCATTAGTCTGTCTATTGGATTTGACTCATAACCTTTGCATCATCTAGGTGGTTTGTTTTTGTTTTTGTTTTGTTTTGTTTTTTTGCTTGTTTATCTTGTTTTTAAAACATTTTATAGATTTATGTATTTTATTTTGTGTATTTTTCAGATGTATATGTTTCATCTTATGTTTTGCCTGCATGTATGTATGTGTACTACCTATGTGCTTGGTGTCTACAGGGGTCAGAAAGGAGTGTCAGGTGCCTTGAAAGTTACAGATGGTCGTGGGTTCTGGGAACCAAGCCCAGATCTTCTGCATGAGCAACGAGTAATCTTAACCATTGTACCATCTTCCAGCCTTCCTTTATATCATCTGTAATTGCCACCAATGAACCAACCAATCTCCATCTTGGACTTGAAAGCCATCGTAGAGTAAAGACAAAGTTGGGTCATGGATGTCTATTATTAAACATCTGTTTTGTCAAAGATTGGGCTATGCCCACCTGTAACCTTAACTACAAATGGCTCTGTACTACCTGTTTCAGGAAATTGCAACTACGTCTGTTTCAAAAAGCTGTGATGACCATTGTGAAACGCTACCTTTGTTTCAAGCGGTTGTTATGACTGGCTGCTGTTATGACCTCCTTGTTATGTTCTGCTTCTTTAACCTCACCTGTGTACCTGCAAACCCCCCATTGGAAAGCAAGATATTAAAGAAGGAAGAATTCTAATCCCCAACAAAACATAAAACAAACATAAAACATAAAACAAAACATAAAGCAAAACCAAATACTCAAAGTCCTAAATTCAACAATAGCAAATTTAATTGGCATCTGTTAAACACCACAGTTAGATACATACCCTTTGAATTAGAGATGTGTTTAATTTAGAAATTTGAAGGAAGGATTAATACACATAAGCATGTGTGAGCATGTGTGCGTACTTGTGCCTGCGCGTGGTGTGGTGTGTGTGCGGCGCGCACCCCCCCCCCCAAAACATTTACATCTGTTGGCGAGCTTGTTGGATTCCTTTTCTGGGGCTTCCTTTGACAAGGAAGGGATAGAGAGAAAGAAAAAACCCAGCAGGAGGGAGAGTGGAAATGCAAAAGAACAGACAGTGAGATAATCTGACTCAACACACAAACCCTGGGGATTGCCAAGACACAGCCTGTGTGGTGTTCACATTCCCCCTATGACTCCCAACCCTGTCAGCTGCAGAGACCATAGAACCTACACATAGCTGACTGTTAGCTTTGATGGCCAAATCCTACACCAGGAAAATCTGACCAGTGTCTGCCTGAGATCATGTCAGTTCTCAGAATGTGAGAATAAGGAATGAGATTACAGAAACATCCCAGAGTAGGCAGATGGGATATAAACTCACATTTTTCTTGGGGAGCCCCACCCCCATCCCCGGATCAGACTGAAAACAAAGGGAGTACTCTCTACTCTTGAGTATGTGGCAGGGCCGACTCCAGTGATGGAGGTTGCTCAGGACTCGATGCTAACGCCTCTTAAAAGGACAGAGGTGGTTTTCTTCCAGATAACGGCATCTACAATTCCATGAGTGGAAAATTGTTTCCTGGTGAGAAAAGAGAGAAGCACTTCCAGCAACTTTGGAAGCAAGAGCTTCTAAGATGGATTCAGTCCCAGTGGACCAGTTTGTGTGCCTAGAGAACACAACAACTGTAGAAGAAGAATATTTTGAAGTGTTTGTGTTGTTCTTTGCAATAGTCAAAGCGTATGTGTAACAGTGCCCCAGACCTTAACAGGCCCTGAGACCTTAGCACAACTGACTCAATGACAGAAGGACCATTCAGGCTGTAAAACTCAGCATGTAGACAGAGCCACCTGCCAAAACTAAAAGACCTCATCAAAGTCCATAGTTCTGGGAGTGTCTCAAAACATACTAACCTTGTTTTTTAGCTTCTGTAGTTCCATTTCTGGCTAACTATTCTTGTTAACTGAAGTATGTCAACCCAGAACATGGTTTTTGTGCTTAAAGTCTTACCCTAAGAAAAGTTTAACACTATACTGGGATCTCAAACACCCTGTGTAGTCAGTCACTGGCCAGCTAATCAAGACTTTCTATTGGCTTAAACCAATGTCCAAGCAGTCTTCTCTGGTCAATACCCCAATTAAAGTATAAACTTTACTTTAATTTGCTTAACAAAGAAACAGTAACTCTTCAAGTCAAGCATATTGACTGCCCCCCTCCCCCACCCCCTCCCCCACCCCCGCACATCAAACACTTTTTTTTGGACAGAGTTTCAGAGTTTCACTATGTATCCTTATACCAGGCTGGCCTCAACTCAAATTCACAGAAATCTGCCTGCTTCTGCCTTCCGAGGAGTAGGATTAAAGTCATGTACCCCCAAGTCTGGAGTACTTTTTTCTTTTTTCTTTTTTGAGGTCTCTTGTTTCCCAGGCTAGTCTTGAGCCCCTCCTCATGTGATCCTCCTCTTCCAGCTCCTGAGTCTAGAGCACAGGCATGTACCATTACATCTTTTTATTAATTGCTAGTAGAACTTCCATATATTTTGCATACACATACCTTCCCCTTGTGGCTCCATACGTGAGCCCCAATTAGTTGAAATGCACCCCAGTTGTTTTATGATCTTGGCCGCGGTCAGTTTAGGATTAAGGTTCAGATCAGGCCAGTGACACACAAGAGGAAGTCTTATGGGTGTCCTGGAGTCTTCTCAACCATGGGAGAGACTGTCAGATCCAAAGAAAAGAATGATTTTCAAAGTTCTAAAAGGCAGTCCAAAGACCCAGAAATGAGTCCAAGCTGGGCTACAGGAGGATTTTTGACAGTTAGATAAAAGCCAGCGTTCCTCAGGAACTTGTGAAGCTGGTTTCTGACTACCAAAGGAAATAACTGTCCTTAGCTCCAGCAAACAGAACAGATGACTCTCCAGTTAGCCTCCCGCCTGGCCTTTCTCACTCTCTCAGCTCCCAGGTTCCTCCCCACAGCTGCTCACCCTTCTTATAACCTGGCTATAATATCCTCACTCTTCATGGCTCCGGGTCTTTTTATTCTCACTGTGCCCGCTCTACCCTCCACCCCTGCCATTCCTGCTTCTCTTACAGATATCCCTGGCCATGTCCAGTCAGCTTCCCATGTTCCACTTCTTTCTCTCTGTTCTGGACTCTTCCAGATGCTTCTGGCTGTACTCTCATATCCACAACTAAACCTTGGCATTCCATGGAGTGGTCTTGTCCATACTTTATACAGAGATAGGGCCATTTCTATCTTCTACCTAGTAACAGTGTGCCTTCCAAGGATTCTTTGAGATAGTGATTACCTTGACCAGTCTTTTCCAAGACTCTCAGAGTATGGCCCTTAGGAATTTCCTAATTTAGTCAACAAATTCATATGCTGTGCATCACTTCTGAACCATATGATAAACAACAAAGGCAGCAAATATAATTTAAAGGCAGCAAAAATAATTTAGTATGACTTAAAAGCAAAGTTTAGCTGGGCATGGTGGCACATGCCTTTAATCCCAGCACTTGGGAGGCAGAGGCAGGTGGATTTCTGAGTTCCAGGCTAGCCTGGTCTAGAGTGAGTTCCAGGACAGCCAGGGCTATACAGAGAAACCGTGTCTGGAAAAAACAAAACAAAAAAAGAGTTTATCATAAATACCCACAGATATTTAGGGTACCATTGCTTTCATTAAATAACTATGCAATGAAATCAAACATGTCTGAATTATGTTAGGCTCAACACTTCAATCAGGAATTGTTCAACATTCTCTTTGACTCAATAACAGAGAGAGAGAGAGAGAGAGAGAGAGAGAGAGAGAAAGAGAGAGAATTTATTTTAAAAATGACTCTAAAATTTAAGATAAATTATTCTAGAAGAAACATTCTTTCAATTCATTCCTTTATTTGTTGGTTTATGCTGTATGATTTGTGGACCAGACATAAGTTTAAACCTAAATATCTGCATATATTTACATATCAAAATTGGATGTAGAGAAATGAAGGATTAAAATGGTATTTTTAAAATGTTTTTTAGTGGATGATGAAATATCTATATATTCACTACTGAAAGAAAAAAAAGAAAATTCTGATTTGACTCACCTACAACTACAATGAAACTGGTTATGACAGGTGTTCTAGATACGCAGGACAGTAAATACTTTGCTATTTTATTAAAATTCCAATTGGTATGATTGAAAACCAGGTTCCCCTCGCTCCTCCCCTGGACATTTTCTTCTCCTGACTCCATTAAAATTTATTTAGACTTGCCTTTGTTTCAGAATTATCTGCCTTCAGCAGCAAGGGAAAGTTGTTTATTTTACTTGAGGGGTTAAGCTTCAAGGTCACTTCCTGCCGTTAATTTCCTGTTAGCAAGCTTGCTACTTGGGGGCATTTCCTGTTCCCATTCTCAACAGTGCTGAGCAAGAGATTCTGGATGGTTGCTCCCGTTTAATTGTCCAGAATGGTTTTCAAATATTTTGGTGGAGATGGGTCACTGTCACTTCTCCTGGATGGCACTGTTTGTAGAATGGGGGACAGAGTCTTTTCTTCCATCTTGGGAAAGAGCTAGGCTGAGTAAGAATTGGTCAGTTATCAATACCAGTAAGTATCAGGTCTGAATCCAGTCCACGTACCATAGCAGGACATCAAGGAACAGCTGGATCGCCCTCTTTGTTAGTGAAAACCACCAAGTGCTTCAGTTCAATTAAACAACTTAATTATTGGTGGTTTTCTAAAGAAGAAGCAAATGCATTAAAATAATGATTATTTTCAATTTCTGACTATTATGTCAGGATCAAAAAATGATAAGGTAATTGAAGATTTTTAGTAACTTGGAAACCAGGTCTTCCCCTCACATTTTTTTTTTTTTCTGACTCAATTAAAATTCATTTAGACTTGATTTTGTTCCAGAATTATCTGCCTTCAGCTGCAAGGGAAAGTTGTTTATTTTACTTGGGGGTTAAAGTTTATGAAGTTAAGCTCTTCATAAGTTGAATTAAACTTAAAAATGCCAATTTTGGCTGATACATCTAAGAAAAAGAAATTTGTTGTTGTTGGTTTTTGTTGTTTTGGTTGTTGGTTTTTTCTTTAGACTGGGCTTCTCTGTGTAGCCCTGGCCGTCCTGGCACTTGCTCTGTAGACCAGTCTGGCCTTAAGCTCAGAGATACGCATGCCTCTGCCTCTTGAGTTCTAGAATTAAAGGCATGTGCCACCACTGCTAGACAGAAATTTTTCTCTTTAAGTTCTATTTTGACAGTGTTCAAGAATAGAAATAATTCTATTATTTTCAATAAATTCTTAGGCTAATTCAAGAGGTCACAAACTATTATTAGCCATTGTGTTTCACTTCATCAATAGCTTATTTCTTTAAAACATTGTTAATCTATTTCTTTCCATAGATTATTTACTTGACAATGAGTATAAGAAAAACTATAAAGGTAAATATTTTAAAATCTATTCAGGAGGATGGCGTCAGACAGGATGCTTCCGAGAGGAAAAGTCTCCAAACAGTATTTGGCCAAATGAATTTTAAGTTAATCAGAAAAGCTAAGCTGGGACAAATGGCCAAGCGAATTCTGAAAGGATAGTGAGAAAGAGATCAGATTTAACCTAACAGATAACTAGATATGAGACAACTAGGTGTGACGTTATCCTAGTTCAGGCAATCTGATGATAGGGGAAGAGACGCTAAAACAATTTACAATGTAAGCTTGCAGTAGATACATTCAGGAATAGTCAAAAGCCTCCTATGCATCACATAGCGGAAGAGTCCAAGTCGAGCAGGGTGTTCAAGGATAAATGATAAGAAAACATGAGGAATAAGTGTCTGATGTTGAGATCCAAAATCTCTCTGGGCATAAAAGCTTATAGAAACATAAAGAAAAAATCCCACTGTACATGGCTGCACAAGATTACAAATCTTTCCATTAAAAAAAAAAAATCTAGATTGGGGATGTACTTCAGTTCATAGAAAATCCTAGATTAGGGATGTACTTCAGTTCATAGAATGTTTCTTAGAGTGTACAAACTCCTGGTTTCCCCAGTACTACTTACACCAGCTATAATGGAGGACACCTGTAACCTCCCACTTGGGAGGTGGAGGTGGGAGACTCAGAGGTTCAAAGTCACCCTCAGCTACATATCAAGTTCTAAGCCAGCCTGGGCTTCATGAGATCCTGTTAAATATCACCTACCACTAACAACAAAATCCAAAACATTCTGTGAAGGCAAACAACCCTAAAGCCTTTCCCAAGGTGGGATGGAGGGAGTTATGTTTTGAAAAATAAAAAATTATATATATAAGTTCATTTTAGACTTTCCTTCAACGGGCATGAGAAATTCTCTTTGAAACAGGCTACCTGGCTGATTACAAAAGGAGAACATGTGAGTTAGCCAGCCGAAACAAGGAACCTGGTGACCATGGCAACGGGCAGGACCACAATAGCAGGGCAAGACTGCATTTCTAAAAGAATAAGAGTACAGAGTGTTTCACGTGGCCCTGACTTAAAAAATAAGTATACAGAGTGTTTCACATGGTCCTGACTCACTAGGTTGGGTTCCTCTGAAATGTTGCACTATTCTTATGATTATGCTTCCCTAGCAACCCTCGCCCCCTCCCCATCCCTAGTTTGTGGGTATAAGATCTCCCCTCAGACCAGTAATCGGGGTCAACTCTACTCCTCCGTGAGCTAAAGAGTTGACACAGCTGACTGTTTTCTCAAATAAACCTCTGCATTTGCATCCAGTACCAGAGTCTTGTGAGAGTTATTGGGTGGTCGCGTCATCCTGAGACTTGAGTGAGGGCCTTCCTGAGTGGAGGTCTTCAGTTTAACACTGAGTGGTTTTTCAGATTTGAAGTCATTAATCATCTCTAACCAGAGAAACAGAGGTAATTCAAGGATGTAAAAAGATGCTAGACTTTAATACCATCCAAAAAACACATATTAACCACCATGTGCACTTACAGAAGGCTACAACTGTTAAATGTAAGCACATCAGTGCCTAACATGTGTTCTTTGGGGTTTAAAGAAAGAGAAACACATGGGGTGTGTTTTAGTTTCAAGAGTACATTGCAAAGCAGTTTTTTTTTTTTTTTTTTTTACAATGTTCATTATTCAGAAATGTATGCCTTATGTGTAAAACTTGAGGAAAACTTAAAAACTTACAGAATTATCGTCATGGGTGACATAGTAGGTCATTTTAAGGGTTTAAGATTTTAGGTGTACGAGTGTTTACTTGCATATATGTTTTGTGTACCACTTGCATGCCTGGTCCCACAGAGGCCAAAAGAGGTGCTGGATCTTCTGGAACTAGGATTACAGACACATGTAAGATGCCTCATGGGGTTGAACCTGGGTTCTCTACTCAGCCCCCTTAACGTTGTTCTTTCTTTCTTTCTTTCTTTCTTTCTTTCTTTCTTTCTTTCTTCTTTCTTTCTTCTTTCTTTTCTTTTTCTCTTCCTTCCTTCCTTTTTTTTTTAAATGCTTTTTTGTATTTATCTCTCATCTTATTAATTAGAAAACAGGAGCAGAGTCAGGTCCTATAGTACAGGCAGATTATGCCAGCTACTCCAGAGGCTGAGACAGGGGGATTTCAAATTCAAGGTCAAGGCCAGGTGTGGCAGCTCAGTGAGGCCATTTGAAAAACAAAGCAAAAGGGAATCATTCTTACTGGCCATTTTCAAGGCCCTCTGGGGAATGCCTTGGCCAAATAAGTAAACAACTAGTAAATAACCAAGTAAGTAAAGAGGAGTAAAAGTGAATCCCCAACTCAATGATGTGTGTGGGGTAGTTTTCTGAGTCCCCTGTCTTTGCCCAGTCTTCCAGAAACGGTCACTTGGGGACACTCAGCCTCCTGGATGACACGTTTCAGGCATCCGTCTGAACTCCTGTCTGTCCCCAGCTTTCTCAAAAGAGTGGCATGCTCTTGGCCTTTCGTTCTTCTCTGAGCATATCTAGTAGAAACTAATCAGAGCCTTTCTATAAAATGCAAAAATTGTCTAACATATGAAAAGCAAGCTGTAAAGATTTGACAAAGCATCTGATATGAGTGGCGCTAGCGAGCATCCATTTAAATAACTTCGGTCCTCGGCGGAGGCTCTGCACAGGACCGACATGGAATTTACCCAACGGCTAGTGCTTGCTGGTTCTGCATTCTTTCAAATCTTTCTGCTTTTTCAAAAATAGGTCCTTGGGCTGAGCTTTATGTGCTTATATGGCAAAGCTGCCCTGTTTACTGTCACAAGACCAAGGCATAAAAGCTAGTTAAGGGTTCTTGCCAAGACATGAATCAGTTGCAGCATAATATTCTGAACTCCGTTCTCCCTTTCCATTCTCTAATATTTCTTCCATCACAACCCAAACAATTACTCATGATTAAACAAGTGGAGGGAACAGGCCCTGGCGAGAAACGTACTTGGCAAGGACCGAAAACCTCTTCATTGTCTTCCACACAGAACAATGACATCAGTCCCTTCCACCGTCCGAGGGAGGAAAAAAAATGGATTTTGCAGAGCAAGAGTTGTATTGAAATAAGAGGAAGGAAGTGGCTTATTTACATATTCCTAATCAAGCTAATGTATCATCTGTTGATGGGGAAGGAAAGGCCTTGGGGAATTGAGTGGTAATTCTGAAGCCTGCATTTGCTTCCCACACCACAGGCCCATCAGTACTGACCCACCTGCTTCTGGTGTCTCTTGGCTCAAAGGGAAAACCCATCAGTAAGGGAGATAATCCAGACAGAATCTGGAAGATTCAGGAGAAACTAAATGCCAGCCACACTGTTTGAAAAGTTAAAAGCATGGTTAGCATCCACTTTTGTAGCATCTGCTGTTTACTCGGTGGCTCCTCTCCACATCCAGATGCAGAAGGACCTAGAGAAATTCGTAATCCCAAACCAATAGCTTAAAAGTTGCTCAGCCTCAAGTTGTCTGAGGGCCATCGATCACAGTCTATTCTTGCACCCAATAACCTGAAGACCAGTATGTCACCAGTTCATGGGAATTCTAGGTATGTTAGCGCCCAGTTCACCTTGGGGGCTACTGGTTGAGCAAAGGTCAAACTCCAAACTAGGTTCTTCCCTGGATGCCCCAGGTCTTTCCTTTTGTGCCATTTGCCTGCTCCAAGCAACCTGGGAGGTATTACTGTTCCCTAGGAAAGGGGAGTATAGGCAAATGGGGTTATTTGCACAAACCAAGAAGTGATAGAGACTTCCAGACTGTAGTTCTCAATGACATCTAATGAGATAACTGACATCTCAGGAGGTCCTCTATCACTATGGAGAAATAAGTTTTCTAAGAAGAGATCGGACTTCTCATTCATCCCTTGCATAGGTCCCCTGAATCTCATTTATTTACCTGAATGAAACTTCTAAGGGCTGCAGTTCCCTGGCCCATCACAGAATGGGAGGCAGGTGGGCTGGAGTACCTAGCACCCTTGCCTAGCTCCTACTTTACAGAGATGGATGACCCAAAGAAATGGGGAGAACAGAGGTGTCTGGGTGGACTGAGATAAGCCACTGTCTACTATGAATGTCTGAAATGAGGGGTCAGCATCAGGAAACGAATCCTGGGCTCATCTGACCTCATAAAACCAACTCCTTAAATCACATGCTAACATGCAGTTCTCTGTCAAAGCTACACATTTCAGAGATGAAGTGGGAGTCTTGGCATTGTAGTTGGCACAGAGAATGCCCTGTGCGTGCTCTGTGTCAGCTGACAATGACAGTCTCTGAAATACTGGCCAAGTGGCCAACAGTGGAGAGAAACTGGGCATCTCCACAGGCCAAAGCAGCAGCTGTTGACCTGTAAGCCTGGCCTGTTGACCTGACTGACGGGCACAGCAGTTTCTCTCACTTCATACCCAGGCTTGTGTGGGCACCAATGCATGAAGAGTATTCAAAAGGCACCGGCAGAGAAAACTTTGGAAAAATTCCCCAAGAAAGTTTCCACAGGAATGATAAAACAGCTCCAAATAAGGCAGGACTCTCTTGTTGACAAGTGACAGGTGGCCAGCTCAAAAGAGGAGTGTAGACTGTGAGCCAAAAAAACACGTCAGCTTATGTAAATGAGACAGAGTTCAAAGAGCAAGTCCCGGAACATGTCCATTCAGAGGTCCTATAATGTGATTTGGGCTACATTTTGGCTTTTGTTTTTCTGTGTAGGTTTGGCTCTGCGGGTCAGTTTCCCTGTATACAATGGCAGTGCAGTGGTCATTCTTTAGTTCTGTGCCATTTGGAACTCTCTCTGCACTCAGAAAAATGTCACCTCCTAAGCTTGAACGCATGCCCTCGAGCACAGAAGCTGGACATCAACTGCCGAGATGTCAAGCAGGCTGTGACTGACACAAGAGCAGACGCTCTGACTTGTGCTGGTGAGCTCACATTCCTGGGGCAGCAGTGGCAGTTACCCTAGGGAATCCACATGCTGCTAAATACCCGTTAGATCATGTCCTTTCTACTGAAATGCAAGCAGCTGCCTAGATTCAGACAACTTCTATTCAGCAAACCCTGTTACCAGAAGCTTCTCTCTTCCAATCTGCCTGTCAATCTAGAGTCCAAGCAAAGATGGTTTGGGTCCAATTTTAGTTCTTTTTGCTGTGGTTATCTGTTTGTCTTGAGACAGGGGTCTTGCTCTGTTGTCTCAGGTGGCACTGAACTCAAAATTCTCTTAGCCTGGACAGATAGATCAATTTAATAATATGAATTATCTATATGTGGTAGTTTGAGTAACTTGGCTCAGGGACTGTGCACTATTAGGAGGTGTTGCCTTGTTGGAGTAGGGGGCCTTGGAGTAGGTTGTCACTGTGGCTGGGCTTTAATATCCTTGTCCTTGCTGCCTGGAAGCCAGTCTTCTTCTAGTGGCATTCTGATGAAGATGTAGAACTCTTAGCTCCTCCTGCACCATGCCTGCTGGATGCTGCCGTGCCTCCACCTTGATGATCATGGACTGAGCCGTAAGCTAGCCGAAAGTTAAATGTTGTCTTTTAAAGTTGCCTTGGTCATGGTGTCTGTTCATAGCAGTAAAACTCTAAGTAAGGACACTATGTAATATATAAACATCTATATAATATAGATATAAGAATATAAATTATCTATATAATTTAATAATCTAAAATATGGATATAATAATATAGGTGTAGATAGATGAGAGATAGAAAGACAGACAGAGACAGACAGACAGACAGACTGACAGACAGACTTATTAAGGGATTTATTAGAATGGCTTACAGGCTCTGGTCCAGCAGTCCAACTATACTATGTATAAATGGAAGGCTAATAATCCTGTAATTGTTTCAGTCCCGGGTTGATGTCTTAGTTGGTCTTCAGTATATACTGGGTTCCCAAGGAAGTAGACTCTAATGCCAGTGAAGGAGGGACTTGATAGCAAGACAAGAGCAAGCAGGCAAAGAGACAGCAGCTTCCTTCTTTCCATGTCCTTTATAGAAAGGAGTGGCTCAGGGCTAGAGAGATGGGTCAGAGGTTAGGGCACTGGCTGCTCTCAAGAGGACGTGGGTTCAATTCCAGCACCCACAAAGTAGCTCACAACTGTCTGTAAACTCCAGTTTCAGAGGATCTGACACCTTCACACAGACAAAGATACAGGCAAAACACAATGCTCATAAAAAGAAATAAAATCTTTAAAAAAAAGGAAAGGCGTGGTAGATTAAGGGGGAAATTTTCCCCATCTCAAAAATCTGGATTGTCCCAGGTCTTCCTACTTCAAATGATTAATTAAAAGGGGGAAAAAAAATCCCTAAAGGGTCTCAGCTGCTTGTTTGTAGTCCATGTGGTCAGTTAAACTGAAGTCAACCCATCCAATTGACAACTTCTATTCAGGCTAACCTCGTTCCAGATCAGCTTTCTCTTCCTCAATCTGACCTCCCAATCTAGAGTCCAAGCCAAGAGGTTGGGCCAAAATTTAGGTGGATGCGGCCTGGTTAAATGTTTGTTCCTCCCAGTCAGGGGTCTTGCTCTTCTCTCTCAGGGGCATTTTTGACACTCAAAATTGTTGATAGCCTGGAAGACCCAATCAATTATAATTTTAATATGAAATTTCTATTTTATTTAAAATTTTATTTATTTCAATGTATGTGTGTGAATGGTTTGCCTGCATGCATGTAGAGCACCATGCGTTTTTTTTTTTTTTTTTTTTTTTGAACTCTGGAGCTGGAGTTATGAATGGCTGTACCATGGGGGAATCCAGGTCCTCTCTAAAACCAATAAGGGGCCTTAATGGTTGAGCCATCTCTCCAGCCCATCCCGCTATGGTTTCATATTATATTCATGTCATGTGAGCACACTGTCAAGTTCTTGCTGGGACCATGACACTTACAGAATCATGATGTTCTCTGAATAACGTTCTGAATGATCACGTGTGGCTTGGGTAAAGAAAGATGACAAAGGGTGAGTTCAAAGCAGGAGAGAAACAGTAGAATGAAGTGAGGACAGACATACATTTTTCTCTGTTCAGATATGCCCCTTGCTGAACCCACTGAAGACGTTAAGTGTATGCTTAGGGAGCAAGACTCCTTTAGAGATGGAGGCTTAGGATCACTCACCAACTGTCACCAATTCATGCCAGTAATGAATGCAGAAGAAGAGGAGAACTGCAAGTATGAGGCTAGCCTGTAACTACATAGGGTGACTTCATCTTATTCACAAATCCTGCCAGCACCACTGCCAATGGGAAAAAGGAAAGAAAAAGGAAAGGAGGGAGAGAGGAAAGGGGAAATGGAGGGAAGGGCGAGAGGAAAGAAGGAAGGGAGGAAAAGAGGAAGGGAGAGAGAAAGGAAGGAAGGAGAGGAGGAAAAACAAATGCACTGGTTATGGGTGAGAACCAATAACAGGTCTCTTAAATAAAGATCAAAACTTAGCCATTTGCAACAACACTTGAGGAGACATATCCTTAGCCAGAGAAGTTTCCAGGGAGTTTGGTTGTGGGTATCAAGTCCTTGGGAATTCCACAGTGAAGGGAAAGAGGCTACAGAGGCAAGTGAGGAGGCCTGCAGCCAGTCAGGAGGTAGAGAAAGACCAAGGAAGAGCCAGAGGAGCAGAAGGACCAGAGGATTTTTTTCATTTTAGTTTTTTGAGACGAGGAACACCTGTAACCCAGGCTGGCCTTAACTCCTGATCTTCCTGCCTTCACTTCTCAAGTGCTAGGATTGCAAGAGTTCTCCATCAAGGGAGGATTTTTTAGATGGGACAAATGTGAGAGACTCTGCATTCAGAGGGGTCATTTTTTCAGAGAGCAGCAGTTTCTAGCAAAGAAGGACAAGAGGACCCAGCAGGTTAGAGTTGCGTAGAGAGGATCATAACTTTAATCTGTGGGGGACAGCAAGGCTACATGAACGTGTGTGATGACTCTTGGAGACATGAGGACCAAGGAGACTTTACACTACATTTTTGGGGGGGGTTTTTTTTTTTGGTTTTCAGACGTTCTTGTAGCCTGGTGCCGGAACTATGTGTAGGCTGGCTGAATCAAAACGCCTCCCTCCAAGTGGATAATAAGGCGTGGCCACCACGCCCGGCACATACATTTGAAAAAGTGAATAAGATTTTAAATGAGTTGAAACCAGAGATGATGAGTCACGAGGGTTTTGACAGTGACAGAGGAAAAAAGATAAAAGGCAGACTATAACTGAAGAACCAAACTCAGAGCTGTGTGGTACCCAGACCGGAAGGTGGTAGTGCTCCCTTTAAATCCCAGACTTGGGAAGCGGACAAGCAGATCTGATTTTAAAGGGCCAGCTTGTCTACAGAGCAATTCCGGACAGCCGGGCTGAGACAGTGAGCAAGGACTTAACTACACTAGGACAGGTGAATACAAAGTAACCAGACCAGGGGGAAACAATGCATACCTTCCTGCCCTGTGCCCTGCAAAAACGTGTATACATGAAAGGTAACAAACTGTCAGTTGAGATGAAGAGGTGATGGGGAAAAAAACCACACTGGTGTCAAGTATACAGATGTGATGCGTGACATTTTGTGGACTGTGACTCATATAAAACAAACGGAAGTAGAGAAAATGAAATGGTGTGTCATTAAATTGTAAACATACATAGAGTGGCAGTATACTGCACACACACACACACACAACACACACACACACACAAACACACACACACAAACACACACACATACACAAACATACACACACACACACACACACAAACACACACACAACACACACACACACACACACACACACACACACACACACACCCTCCACACTTAATTACTAAAGATTAAACCCAGGGTCTCTCAGAAGCTCTTTACATTGGAGCTAGCTTCCTAGACTGGGCATGGTTCTGTCGCTGCAATGCTGAAGATCGAAGCCCGGGGGCTTGGGTGTGCTAGAGGTATGCTCTGTCCACTTAGCTATGCCCCAGCCCTACATACTTTTTAAAAAACTCAATATATTTTCAATATATTTTAATGAGATTTCTCATTCTTTTATGGTGTTATAAATTCTATGGTCTTGCTACATCATTTCCCCCTTAAAACAGAGAGCTATTGGTTTAGGGATTGGTAGTCAACACTGGTATTGCTATGGGAGAATGGCGACTGGAGGACTGTGTGTTTGAATTCAGTCTGTGTTAAAATAGCAAGAGTAAAACTACCTGGTCTACATAACAAGACCTTGTCTCAAAAAAAAACCCGAAACTAAACAAAAAACCCAAATTGAACAAAACAGAAAACATTTGGACACTTTTCAAGACGTTTCTTCTTCAACAATGCTAACATGAGAAGCTTCGAGCACATGATACATTACATGGCTATCTATAGACAGGACAACTGTACTCAGAGCGGCTTAGGCAGAAAGTTCATGTGATTTATTATTTGATACCATACCATTTTCCTTCCCACCTCTACAACAGAACGTTCTAAAACTTTTCATGGTTGGCTTAGTGGCAAATTTTCCATCATTTTGCACTTTTTTTTCTTTTTAGAATTATTTATTTTATGTATGTGAGTACACTGTCACTCACCAGAAGAGGACATCAGATTCTGTTACACATGTGGTTGCTGGGAATTGAACTCAGGACCTCGGAAGAGCAATCAGTGGTCTTAACCACTGAGCCGTCTCTCCAGCCCCATTTTGCACTTTTTAAAAATTGGTTGTTACACTGTCTGAAATAGCTGCTAAGCTATTTGGTAGGCTGGGCACATTATTTAATATTCCTGAAAGCAGAAAGGCTGCAGCAAACCTTATTGAGAAAAAAAAATCTGCATTAGTTTGGCTTTCTTTAGCCATGAGTTTGGGTGCTGTGGGATGTCCTTAGGTTAAACGAGGTGTTTCTAAACATAAATACACGAAAACAACACTGTGTATTGATGGATTAACAAAGATGTTGTGAGCAAGGGGGTCATGAGAAAATGATCTTGTAGGTTCCCAAAGCACAATAATTCATTACATTCATCAGTGACTTCACTGATGGTAAGAGTTGCAATTATTTCCCAATAATCATTGAGTTTTAGAATGCATACACACATGTAAACATACACACACCCCCATATCCTCCCCACATACCCACCCCTCCCCCTCCTCCACATCCTCATGAGCATGTACCCATATAACCATAAAACTGATCATATAATTGATAAGGTCAGCTCTATGGTATTTACTCATAGCATGTGTTTGTGTGATTTAATCAAAAAGGGATCAGGTATAAAGTTAAAAGTTAGCTTAAATGGGTGACAGGAATAAACACCTGAATCCAGGTGTTATCTGCCATCTGGTCTGTGCCCTCCGCCTCCTTGTCACCAGGCAGAAACAAGCTCACAGGCCATCTGCTCCAAGAGAACCCGTTGTGGTGAGGAGGCATGGAATGACCACATGGTTGTTACTCCAAAGGGAAACAGTTAGACTGCCAGGGAGTACACTCTCACTTCATTCTTGAAATATTTATCTGGGGATAGTGCAAGCCCCTGGCCTGAGTTACAAACACATGCTTGGAGCCCTTGGTTACTAGTTCGACAGAATTTTCAATGGGACCATTAGTTATATCTTTGGTGTCACGTAAACTACACAAGTCACAACCACAACGAAGCTCCCCTTAATCAAGCTTGGCTCAGACTGTCCCCAGGTGAGTGAGAATCTTTCTTTAAATAAAACGAGGGGTATTTTGGCAATTCTTAGATGAAACCATCCACAGCTATATTTTTTAAGGGGCGGAAAGTTGTATTTTAAAAAGCAGCTCCCACCTGAGGTGGTGACGTACGCCTTCAATCCCAGCACTCAGGCAGCAGAGGCAGGTGGATCTTTGTGAGCTTGATGCCAGCCTGGGCTACAAAGCAGGTTCCAGAATAGCCAGGCCTATGCAGGGAAATCCTGTCCCCTCCCCAAAATAAGCAGCCTCCAAATTGGAAACCACATTTTAGCATCCCCAGGTCGTTAAATCTCAGGTGGCCGGTTTCTAAACCCTGACAGCCACATCTTTACACAATGGTAGCAGACAAAGGCTCCTTCTGGCCACGGTCCTCAGTGACCTACAGTGACAGATATGAATCTGTGACCTACATGCAAATCACGCCTGATGACGTAAACATCGCACTGTGGAAGAAATGAGTAATGAAAGCATCCAATCTGACAAGCACTAGATTTACCACTACTGAGGCAGTAAGCGGTTAGCATTGCCAGGGCTGGGGAGCCGTATTGTGCATGGTGTGTATAGTGATATGTCTTTGACCTTTCAGAGTCCTGTGAGTAATTCTGCTTGTGTGAGTTCAAGTGTTCTGAAACTGCATAAAAAAAAAAAAATATTGGAAGGGCCATCCGGGGACTGTCCCACCTGGGGATCCATCCTGTCTGCAGACACCAACCCCCCCCCCCCCCCGACACTTGCTGTTGCCAAGAGGCTCTTGCTGACAGGAACCTGGTGTGGCTGTTTCCTGGGAGGTTCTGCCAGCATCTGACCAATGCAGATGCGGATGTTACCAGCCAACTATCAGAGTGATGGGGACCCCGGTGGGGGAGATGGCATGAGGACTGGAGGAGTAGAGGGGGACTGCAACCCCATAGGAAGAACAATGCTGGCTGGCCGGACCACCCAGTGCTCCTAGGGACTAGACCACCAAATAAGAAGTGTACAGGGAGGGATCTACAGCTCCAGATACATATGTAGCAGAGGATAGCCTTGTCTGACATCAATAGGAGGGGAGGCCCTTGGTCCTATGGAGGTTTGATAATCCAGTGTAAGGGGACACTGGAGTGGTGAGGCAGTGGTGGGAGGGTGGGGGAGCACACTCATAGAGGCAAAGGGGCGGGGGGAGAGGGAAGATGGAATGGGGTGGTTGTGGAAGGGGAACCTGGAAAGGGTATATCATTTGAGATGTTAACAAATGGAATGATTAATAAAAAATTAATAATAAAAAAGAAAAGTAATAAATATTTACTTTATTTTAATGTACAAATATTTGTCTGCATGTATGTATGCATACTACATGTGTGCCTGTCGAAAAGTAAGGTAGAAGAGAAGAGAGTATCAAGACCCCTGAAACTGGTTTGTGAGCCGCCATGTGGGTGCTAGGAATCAAACCTGGGTCCTCTGCAAGAGCAACAAGAGATCTAAAGCACAGAGCCTTTGCTCCAGCCCCAAAATATTCCTATACTTACCATTGGTTATTCCAAATGCTTGTCTTTATGTGAAACAAGAGAGCTTTTTTATTTTTATTTTTTTATGCATTATCTCTATAGTCCAATGATCATATCTGAAATGTCAAATGGATCTGTTGTTATTAAAGGGACCCTATAAGGCAGTGCTTATAGGTGGAAATGAGTTGATAAACAAATTCTCTGCTCTTCTCAACCCCTTGTCTTCTGTCTGGTACTGATTAAATTATGACTCTCCTCCCCCAATTTCACATACCGTATTAGTTCTTTGCCTCATTGCAGCAGCAGCATGTCTGGCAGAAGATAATTAGGAAAGAATAGTTTATTTCAGCTTACAGTGAAGCAGTCAAGGTTGCTGCTATCTCGTTCTGATCTTACCCCGATGCCGTTTCGTGTCTGCTCAGGGGTTTTTCTTACCTCTAGCTCTCAAACATGCAGTCCTTTCCATGACCCAGACCACGCCCAGAGGTACAACCAAAATATCTGCTGAATGCTTAGCCAAAATAAATGTCACCATGTTCCCCTGACCGACACCTGGCAATGATGTCATTTTGTTTCTTGCCTTTATAAATGATGTAATCATGAGATCAGTGCCAAGAGTTCTTTGGGGGCAAGAGCCTGCTCTCGGTCACCTGCTAATAAAAGACTCTAATTTGGTTTTATATGCACAGTGGTCTATAGCTTTTTCAACTGGATTATAACAACAGGGATATCATCTGTCATGGAAGGGGAGGTATAAGAGGAGCCACAGAAGGAAGCAGCTGGTCATGCTCTGTCCAGAGTCAGGAAGAGACAGAAATGCTTGTGTTCACTTCCCTGTCTCCTTTTTCTTCAGTCCAGGTCCCCATCCCACGGAATGTTAAGGCCCACAGTTAGAGTGGGGCATCCCACCTCCGTCAAGCTAATCTACACATGACCAAAGATTTGTTTCTATGCTGATTCTAAATTTCACCAAGCTGACAAGGAAAATTCACAATCACGTACTCCAGAATGCTAATCCCCAACATCGCTGTGCTTGGAGACAGGGATTTGAGGAGGTAGTTAAAATAGAATAATGTAAGTGTTTCAGTTACTTTTCCATTAGTGGTGATGGGACACCAAGGCAATTTACAAAAGAAGATGTTTAAAGGATTTAACAGATTCAGAGGGAGAAAGAGAGAGAGAGAGAGAGAGAGGAGAGAGAGAGAAGAGAGAGAGAGAGAGAGAGCCTGACCATCAGGACAGGGAGCATGGCAGCAGGCAGGCAAGCATGGTGCTTAAGCAGTTGCTGACAGCTCACATCTGATCATGCTCTGAGGCATGAATGGTGGTGGTGGTGGGGCTCTAACTGGAAGTGGTATGGTAAAGTCTACCCCCAGAGACACACCTTCTTTAAAAAGACCACACCTCCTAATCCTTTCCAAAAAGTTCCACCATCTGGGCATTAAGTATTCCAACATGAGCCCATGGGGGCCATTTTTTTTTTTTATTCAATCAACCACAGTAGGGTAGTGTTCTAATGTGACACGCTTCTTGACCTTCTAAGACAGTGATTCTCAACCTGTGGGTCCCCACCCCTTTGGGAGTTGAACAACCCTTTCACAAGGGTCATCTAAGACCATTGAAAAACACAAACATTTATAGTATCATCCATAATAGTAGGAAAATTACAGTTACAAAGTAGCAACAAAAATAATTGTATGGTTTGAGATCACCATTTCACGAGGAACTAAAGTGTCTCAGCATTAGGAAGGTCGAGGACCACTGTTCTAAGAGACAATCTCTCCCTGGTGTCCTCTTCTTTTTCTCACTCCTCTCCCTCCATTGATAAACCTTTTACACCAGACCTCTTGCATGGCATAATTTCTCAGGGCTACACCTTTGCATGGGCTTCCAAAAATACTCAACCCCTTGCTGCTCCATGCATGTTTCGTAACAGCTGGAGACCCGGTGCAGCCTCCACTCCTGCATGCAGGCTGCTGTTCTTCATTATTCTGATTAAAGGAGTCCACTGTGTTTGCTGTCCCTGCTTCTGCACCAGGAGTCAGTGTCCAAGATTCAGGGTCTTTCTAATTGCTTGGACAATACAATCTAGTCTACAAACAACAGGTGTCGGTCAGAAATAGATGATATCATTACAAGGCAATTTCCTTTCTGAATAGTGTTTGGTAGCTGGGAAGAGCACATCTGTTACAGCGGTCTACAACCCTGAAGGCTACGGAGGAGGTTACGCCCTTCTGCTTGACGGTGGAGTCCGTCTCCTGCTTCCCTGGTAAACTAGAAAGGTAAATATCAGCTTTGCCATTTATTTACGTTACCATATGGCAAGGAGGACATATTTGAGCTTTGCTGAGGCCCATTCAAAAAAGCTATTTCTTTCCAATCAAAAGAATAGAAAAGTCTCACCTCCAGCTCTTACTGGGGATGTGACACTCTAAGCCACTCCAGGCATTGTCTCTTCCCTTCTAGCTGGGCCTGTCAATCACCTGATTAGGAGTCCAGCCTCTGGAAAGCGGGTTCACCCGTAGACATACTAATGAGGAGTGAGGTACCCCTTAATGAGATAATATACGTCTTCTCTTCCCAGGAAGCCCCTCCATTTGGGCAGACGCTCAAAGCTCTCATCAGGCAGCACGTAGAGCCTGCTTGCTTGTCTGAGTTACTCAAGAAAAGTCTAACTTCTTTTCTCTTCTTTCCTCTTTTTCTTTCTGTCTTCTTTTTTTTCAGACATGGGCTCAGAATTCCAAGCATGCTTTCCATTACTTTGAACGCTGAACTCTTTCACTTTCTGTGAAGCCCCTCTGCTGCTGCTTGCTAATCACCGGTACGAAGGGCGTGGCTTACTACTCTTCCTCTTTATCTTCCTCCTCCAGGCAGATGCCCTTATTAACAACTTGCTTGCTCTGTTCTCACTCTCTTAAACTCTTAATAAAACTGTCCTCCTGCTTTCTTTGAAATCTGCTTACTTTTTATTTTATTTTTTTAATTAATGAGAGTAAGATCCCAGAACACCATTCATTTTCTCCGTAACATTGCCAACAATTCTTTAAGAGACACATTGTTAGTCCCACCAGGCGAGAATAGAACCTCTACTACAATTTTTGAGCCAAATTTGAAGCAAGCTTTATTAAATACTGGCCAGGACGGTGGACACTGGCTAGATCATACCCTTGATTCTCAGAGAATAGCTAAGTATGTTAGTCGGGTGCTTATAAAGTCAAAACCCACCAGGCTACGCACTTCCTACCTCCGTCCAATCGAGGGCAAGCATACATCCTGACATACCCTGTCTACATAGTACCTCCCACCTATGTGGGATCTAGTACGTTCCGAGCGTTGTAACTCATAAAGAGTTCTTCACCAAAAAACTGCAATGGCAGGTTAGGGCCTTATGTTGCACCATGCTTACTGCCCTAATTAGGAGTATTATTGCTATCATGAAACACCATGACCAAAGCAAGATGGGGAGAACAGGATTTATTTGGTTTCCACACCACAGTTCATCGGCAAACGAAGTCAGGGCCGGCACTCAATCAGGGCAGGAAACTGGAGGCAGAAACTGATGCAGAGGCCATGGAGGGGTGCTTCTTGTTGGTTTGCTCCAAGTGCTTGCTCAGCCTTCTTTCTTCTAGCACCCAGGACCACCAGCCCAGGAATGGTCCCACCACAATGGGCTGGGCTCTCCATATCAATCACTAATTAAGAAAAATGCTTTACAAAATTGTCTACAGCTACTTTTTTTTCTTAAACTTTAAAAGATGAAATCTGTATAATGTGATATTTGAATGAAAATAAGAAATAAAACAAGGAAGGACATGGTTGGTCCTAGGTTTGGTGGAGGAGGTCATAGCTATAGAATGTTCCCAGTGCCAACATTAATTTTTAATATTGATCTCTCCTAGCAGATATGAGAGAGGTTTATCGGATAAAATTTCCTTGGGGGAGCCTTAAAGTGATGCCTTGTGCTTTTCAGCTGCTGTGAAGAAGGAACAGCTGAGACAGGGGAAAATTAACAACAAAATAATTATTTTTAAATTCATTGTTAATTTAAATAATTATTTCTAGCCAAGGTTGTCTCTAAATATTGTCATTCTGCTTTGCATTCCATAAAGAGCAGTGCCTTGCTTTGAAGTCGGTCGCCTTAGAATGAAATGATTGTAACAATATGCAGTTTTCTTAATGTGTATTATAGTTTTCTACATTCTGACGGAAGCATGCTTTAGTTGACTTTCTTCGAAATCCACTTTAGATTTAACCAAATTAGACCTCAAACTGTTTCAGTAAGAACATTTCTTCCAACAAAAATTGCTTATCATCCAATTCTGCAAAATTCAGGGATAGAGCTAATTTATAGAATAAAGTTAAGTGATTATGTGTGTGTATATGTATATATATTATATATATATATATTATATATATATATATAAATGTCAACAAGTAAAAACTACTATATAATCCAACGTTTTGGTCTCTCCTATTCTTCTTCTCTTTCTGTGCAAGTGTACCCTCTCTCTCTCTCTCTTCTGCTCCCTGCCTCTCTCCCCTTGGTGACTTCCCTGGCCTCTGTTTTTGGGGCCAGAGAATTCACCCAAGAGCAGCTTTCCATTAAACATGCATTTAATATAATCTGGTTTGAAATGGCTCATTTCACTGGCAGAGAAATAACTTATCAGTGACCAGATGCAGGTGAATCTCTCTGAGTTTGAGAACAGCTTGATCTACCTAGCAAGACGCAGTAAGATTTTGACATAGTTAAAATAAACCACACAAAACAAAGAGCAACAAAACCAGAATGGTAGTGCCAGACCAGGGTGGGGGGGCAGAGGAGCATAAGTTAAGGCCATCCCTGGGCTACAGAGCAAGAAGCTGTTTCAAGACAATAACAAGAACAAGAAGGAAGCAAACCGGGATTGGCATATAGCCAGGTAGCTCAGTGCAGAGGTGCTTGTGTATCATGTACAAGGCCCTGGGTTTAATCCTTAGAGCTGGGAGGGTGGGGGAAGGTGGTCAGTTGTTATCTGTGTTACTGCTAAATAACATTATTTTGTGACTTCTTGAGATACCCAGTGAGTGAGAGAGAGAGGCTAGAGAATGTATTCAGTCCCCATGGCCATTGAGTTAGTCAATCCTGCCTGCAAAATGAAACCTAACCACCAGACTACAGAGAGATTCAGAATAAACTGAACAAACACATACATGTTTTGGAAAGGTGATGCCCACTGGTCCCTTGAGGACAGATGTTTCTGTGCCCCAGTTCTCCTGGTTCTTGCCCTGTATACCTCTCTGATGTCTATTTTGAATTCCTTGTTATAAGGTCAAGAATGTCTTGGCTGTGGTTATGCCTACCCATGTTGGGACCTTAAATTTTGTTCTACTGAGCTACGTGTCCGTTTCTCTGTCAGTTCCATACTGTTTTTGTTTTTTTGGTTTTTTTTTTTGTTTTGTTTTGTTTTTTTGTTTAGAATCACTGTTGCTCTGTTATATATGTCTTGAGATCTGGAATAGTAAGCCCTCCAGCCTTCTTTCCCTCTTTTTGCTTAGAAATGTTTTGGCTATCGATCTTTTGTGATTCCATATAAATTTTAGGATAGTTTTTTTTCCCCCTATTGCTGTGGATGGGGAGTTTGATTGAGATTTCACTGAATCTGTAAATAGCTTTTGGTAACATTGTCATTTTTCACAATATTACTTCTACCAATTCATGAGCACGGGTGTCTTTCCATTTTCTAGTGTCTGTATCCCTTTCTTCAAAGGCTTGAAGTTTTCATTTTAGAGGTTTTGACTTCCTTGGTGAGGTTTATTCCTTGATATTTTATTTGGGGGGGGTATTGTGAATGGGAGTGTATCCATGATTACTTCATCTGGTTTTTTTTTGTTGGTGGTATAGAGAAAAGCTATTTAGTATTTTGGGGGTATTTTTGGAATAAGTCCTCCAATACCAATGAGAAGAGAGATGTTATCAGAAAACAGATACCAGGATAGTTTCCAAAAGGCTTCAGTTTTGGGTCCAGTTTGCATTTTATACTTTAAACCACACTTTAAACCCTAACCAGCAGGTCGCCAAGCCCAACAACCTATTGTAGCTCTTTTTCTAGGTTGTTCTGTCCCAGGTGGCAATTGAAGTTATACTTAACAAATCAGCAGTACAAACAGTTATTGAAGTAAATAATTAAATAAGTCAATAAATGTCAATAAATCAGTATCTAACAGTACGTCTTTTTTTTTTTTTTTTTTTTTTTTTAAATCTTTTCCTACTTCATTGGGTTTGCAAGTTGATTCTGCAGGCTGCCACATTGACGGAATTTATCATCTCTAGATGTAGAACTTTTGGGATCTCTTAGATATAATATATCACCTGCAAATAAGCATAGTTTGACTCTTACCCCCAATTTATATCCTTTAATTTCCTCCTCTGCTCCAGTTAGTGCTTTGAGCACAATATTGCAAAGGCATATTTATAGCAGAAAGACTTGTTTTATTCCTGACTTCAGTAGGGTTGCTTCAAGTTTGTCTGCATTTAGGATGATGTTGGCTGTGGGTCTCTCACACATACTTGTTACTGTGTTGTGGTATGTTCCCTCTGCTCCTACATTATCTAGGACATTGATCAAGAAGGCATGTTGAATTTGTCAAAAGCTTTTTTGTGCATCTATTGAGATGCTCATATTTTTATTTTTAAGTTCATTTATGAGATGTTATATTTACTGACTTATATATGTTGAACTATACATTTCAGAATAAAGCCAGATTGGTCATAGTAGAAAATCTTTCTCATATCTGCTTTTGGTTTATAAGTATTTTGTTGAGGATTTTTAAATCTGTGTTTGTCAGAGATAACAGTATCAGAGTTCATCAGAGATAACATGGCCTGTAGTTTCTCTCTCTCTCTCTCTCTCTCTCTCTCTCTCTCTCTCTCTCTCTCTGTTCCTCTTTCTCTGTCTCTCTCTCTGCCTCTCTGTCTCTGTCTCTCTCCTCTCTCTCTCTTGTTGAGTCTTTACCTGGTTTTGGTATTAGAGTGATATTGGCTTCATAGAAGTAATCTTGAGGCAGATTGGCTGTAGTCCTTGAAAGTCTGGTAGGATTATGGGCCTGGACTTGTTTTAGTTGGAAGGCTTTTTACAACTGTTTCAATATTCTCATTTGTTATGGGTCTGTTAAGGTTGTTGATCTCTTCTTGTTGGTTAATGTTTGTGGTTTGGCTAAATTGAGAAGTTCATTCCTTTTAGATCTCCCAACCTAATGGAGTATAGGTTTTTAAAGTATGTCCTTATAATATTCTGAATTTCTTTGGTGTCTGTTGTAATGTAATAAGTGTCTCTGTTCATTTCTGATTCTGTTAATTCAGATGGTTTTCCCTTTATATGTGGTTTCTCTCTTTCTTTTGGTTATTTGTGTCAAGGGCCTGTCAATTTTGTTTATCCTCTCAAAGAACCGGTCCTTAGATTCATTAACTCTTTGTATCGTTTTCTTTCTTTCTATTTCATTAATTTTACTCTGATTTTTATTATTTCTAGCCAGCTAGTGAGTTTTGAGTTTCGGTTTGCTCTTATTTTTCCCAATTAAGTGATTGGTGCTCTTTCTGATCTTTTAAAGGCAGCACTTATAACAATAAAACTTCATCATAGACGCTTTTGGTGCGTCATAGACGTTTTCTTATATTATATATTTTGTTTTCACTTAGTTTCAGGAAATTTGATTTCTTTATTGATTTCTTCCTTGGTTCATTCATCATTCAGTAATGGAGTTGCTTAACCTCCATGAGTTTCTGTATTTACTAGAGATTTGTCTGCTGCCAATTTTAAGCTTTATTGCAGTATAACTGGATAGGAAATGTGGAGTTATTTCAGTCTTTCTAAGTTTTTTAAGATTTGTTTTGTGGTCCAGAATGTGGTCTACTTTAGAGATTTTTCCATGGGCTGTTGAGTAGAATATATATTTTTTGGTGTTTCAGTAGAGTATTTTATTTACATTTGTTTGATGTATGATGTCGTTTAATTCTGATCTTTCTCTGCCTTGTTCAGATGACCTGTTGTAGTGGTTTGAACAGGAATGGCCCCTTAGATTCATGTGTTTGACTGCCTGGTCCATAGGGAGTGGCACTATTAGGGGATGTGGCCTTGTTGGAGTAGGTATGGCTTTGTTGGAGAAAGTTTGCCACTGTGGAGGTGGGCTCTGAGGTCTCCTATGCTCAAGCTATGTCCATTGTGGCTTAGAGATTTTTCTGCTGCCTGCGGATCAAGATGTAGAACTCTCAGGTTCTCTAGCACCATGTATGTCTGCACACTGCTGTGCTTCCCACTATGATGATAATGGACTAAACCTCTGAAACTGTAAGCCAGCCCCAATTAAATGTTGTCCTTTCTAAGAGTGCCTTGGTCATGATGTCTGTTCACAGAAATGAAACCCTAAGAAGCCTGTCTATAAGAGAACATGGGGTTTTGAAGTCACCTACTGTTAATGGGTTGACATTATCTCTGTGTATAATTCCAGTTGTGTATTTCTTTTTTTTTTTTTTTTACTAAATTGGGTGCATCAGAGTTTGGTCTACACATGTTTAGGATAGTAATGGCTATTTGATTAATTGTTCCTTTGATTAGAATAAAGTGTCCTCTCTTATCTCATTAGTTTTAGTCTGAAGACTATTCCTGTCAGATATTAAGAGAGCAACACCCACTTGCTCCCATTTGACTTCAGCACTTCTATCCACTCTTTCACGCCAAAGTCATGCTTATCCTTAAAGCTTTGTTTCTTGTGAACAACTGTGTCTTAGTTAGGGTTTTACTGCTGTGAACAGACACCATGATCAAGGTAAGTGTTAAAAAGAACAACATTTAGTTGGGGCTGGCTTACAGGTTCAGAGATTCAGTCCAGTATCATCAAGGCAGGAACATGGCAGCATCCAGGCAGGTATGGTGCAGAAGCTGAGAGTTCTACATCTTCATCTGAAGGCTGCTAGCAGAATACTGACTTCCAGGCAGCTAGGATAAAGGTATTAAACCCCTACCACCACCACCAGTGACACACCTATTCCAACAAGGGCCCACTTCCAAATAGTGCCAATCCCTGGGCCAAGCATGTACAAATCATCACACACCAACAGACAGATTTTGTTTCCTGATCTGTTCTGCTAGCCTCTGTTTTTTTTTTTTTTGAGTGGGGAATTGAGGCTGTTGATATTTGAAGTTATTATTGAAAGGTGTATATTGATTACAGTCATTGTGTTGATGATTTCTGGTGCTGTTGCTTTTTGTTCTCAGTGGTACCTTGTGTGTACTGACACCTTCTCTCTGCTGTCTCTTGGCTACACACATTCTTCCCTTCAGCAATCACGTTAGTGGTGATCTTTTTGTTAGAAATTGTTTGTACTCTACCATCCAAATATTACTTGAAATTTATTTGTCTGCTACAAGTTAGCACCATAGTCACAGGATCTGACTCTACATCAACAATAACTGGAAGCCAAACATTGATGTGTTCATGAAGAATTGGATGGCCCTTGGGTAGGGTGGCTAGATGCTGCTCCATCAAGACATACAGTCATCATTTTGTCTTATTTCTGAGTTTTAAGTAGCTTTTCTAAATATGCATCAAGTGTTTAACAAAGATCGTGCTCCATAATGAGGCTCAGAAGGTGGCCGCTTGTTTGTGAGTTTCTAAACTGGTAACTGGATTTGACAAATATGGACTGAAGGATTTTAGTCTGGGCATTATTTTTTCGGTCCTTTGTTTGCTAAGTGAGGATAATGGAGATTTCGACCTTATAAGGCTTCTGTCAGGCTTAAGTAGGATTTCACATACTCTCAGCACTTAGAGCCTGCCACAGGGTGGTCACTAAATTAGTTACATTGATCCTGCATGCCCAGCGCATCTGATGTCACATGACTACTGGCATTTTACAGTATAGGGACATGAAAGGAGGAGAAATCTTTGCTGCAGAGGCGACAGGATGGCAGAGCTGCTCAGCAAGCCCAAGGACATTTTACAGCTGGAATTCAAGCTATTTATAGCTGGGCTGGGAGAGTTCAGTGTTCCCAAAACATTGAAAAGGACATATTCCAGGTATCAGGATACCGAAGATAAATTGTACCCTGTCTTAGTTAGGGATTTACTGCTGTGAACAGACACTGTGACCAAGGCAACTCTTATAAGGACAACATTTAATAGGGGCTGGCTTACAGGTTCAGAGGTTCAGTCCTTTATCATCAAGGCAGGAACGTGGCAGCATCCAGGCAGGCATGGTGCAGGAGGAGCTGAGAGTTCTACATCTTCATCTGAAGGCTGTTAGCAGAATACTGACTTCCAGACAACTATGATGAGGGTCTTAAAGCCCATGCCCATGGTGATACACCTACTCTAGTAAGGCCACACCCACTCCAACAAGGCCACACCTTCTAATAGTGCCACACCCTGGGCCAAGCATATACAAACCATCACATACCCTCTTAATTCATTTTGGTCTGCTCTCCTCCTGTACATGGACACCAGTGATAAATATGTAAATCACCTTTAGAAGTTACTACAAGAGTTGTCTGATATTTCCAGATCCAATCAAACCAACTGTGCTTGTGATGTCTTCCCCAGGAAGGAAAATGTTAATTCTTTTTACTATGATCAACTTTCCCAGATTGTTCAACTGCCTTCATTGATACATTGTAACATTGTAGATATACAAATGTTACCACCAATCAATCAGTCTACATCATCAAAGCACAACAGCCATTTGCTTTTCATAATACCACTTCATATTATCTGCAAGGCACATAATGAAAATGAATCTTCTGGCATTAGTGAACCACATTTTATTTTATGCTGGCAATCATATATGTATATGTACATGTATATATTTGTGACTGTAATAAATTTGTGATTATAAATACCCAGAGATAAAGATCATTTCCCAATTTGTAGGCTGTCCTTTTGTCCTATTGACAGTGTCTTTTGCCTTATAGTTCCATGAGGTCCCATTTATCAAGGCTTGGTCTTAGAGCCTGAGCCATTGGTATTCTGTTCAGGGAATTGTTTCCTGTGCAAACATGTTCAAGAGTATTTCCCACTTTCTCTTCTGTGGGATTTAAGTGTATCCAGTTTTATGTTGAGGTCCTTGATCTACTTGAACTCGAGTTTTGTGCAGGGTGTTAAATATGAATCTATTTTTATTCTTCTACATGCAGACATTCTGTTAAACCAGCACCATTTGTTCAAGATGCTTTTTTTTTTTCCATTGTATGGTTTTGTGTTCTTTATCAAAAATCAAGTGTCCATAGGTGTGCAGGTTTATTTCTGGGTCTTTGATTCGATTCCATTGATCAACATGTCTGTTTCTGTACCAATACCATACAGTTTTTATCACTATTGCTCTATAGTATAGCTTGAGGTCAGAGATGATGATTCCTCCTGAAGTTCTTTTATTGTTCAGGATTGTTTTTGCTATCCTGAGTTTTATTTTTCCATATGAAGTTGAGAATTGCTCTTTTAAGGTGTATAAAAAATTGTACTGGAATTTTGATGGAAATTTAATTGAATCAGACAGAGGGCTAATATCCAAAATTTATAAAGAACCCAAGAAGTTAAACACCAACAATCCAAATAACCCAATTAAAAAATGGGGCACAGAGCTAAATAGAGAATTCTCAACAGAGGAATCTCAAATGACTGAGAACTACTTAAACAAATTGTTCAAACTCCTTAGTTACCAGGCAAATGCAAAACAAAACAACTCTGAGATTCCATCCTATACTGGTCAGAACATCTAAGATCAAAAACTCAAGTGGTGGGGATTTGTAGCAAGGGGGAACACTTCTTCATTGCTGCTGGGAGTGGAAACTTGTATACTCACTTTGAAAACCAATTTGGTGGTTTTCTCAGAAAACTTGGAATAGTTCTACCCCAAGACCCAGCTAACACTCCTGGACATATACCCAAAAGATGCTCCAACATCCACTTGCTCTACTATGTTCATAGCAGCTTTATTTGTAATAGCCAGAAACTGGAAACAACCTAGATGTCCCTCAACTGAAGAATGGATAAAGAAAAAAATGTGGTACATCTACACAATGGAAGACTATTCAGCTATTAAAAAGAAAGACATCATGAATTTTGCAAGCAAATGCATGGATCTTGAGAATATCATCCTGAGTGAGGTAACCCAGTCACAAAAGGACATGCATGGTATATACTCACTTATAAGTGGATATTAGCCATAAAATACAGGATACCCATTCTACACGTCAGAGACCCAAAGAAGCTAAACAAGGAGGAAGGCACAAGGAGGGAAGCTTAGATGCTTAGGAAGGGGAATAAAATAGACATAAGAGGCAAGAGGAGGGAGGGAACTGGGAGGGAGAGGGAATAGGAAGAGGAATGGGGTGGATTCAGGATCAGGTGTAGGGAGGGACAGGAAGAATGGCCAGATGGTCAGGAGAATGAAAGGAAATCTGTAACTGACAAGGCTGGGGATGTAGGGGGCATCTCCAGGAAGAGACAGAGACCTAGGATAAGGGAAGTGGCCCAAGAATCAATGGGAGTGACCTTAACTGTGACACACAGCATTGGGGATATGGAACCTGAAGATGCCACCTTCTGTAGCCAGACAGGAACATCAACCCACCCACAAAACTTTTCACTCCAAATGTATCCTATCTACAAGAAATACAGGGACAGGCAAAGGAGCAGAGACTGTGGGAACAGCCAACCAATAACCAGCCCAACTTGAGACCTATCCCATGGGCAAGCACCAATCCCTGACACTATTAATGATACTTGGTTGTGCTTGCAAACAGGAGTCTGGCATGGCTGTCCTCTGAGAGGCTCCATCCAGCAGCTGACTCAGACAGATACAGACACCCACATCCAAACAGTGGATGGAGCTTGGGGACTCTTATGGAAAAACAGGAGGAAGGATTGTGGGCTCTAAGAAGATAGGAACACCACAGGGTGAATAACAGCGTCAACTAACCTGGACCATTGGGGCTCTCAGAGACTGGACAGTGGGAGTGGAAGCACCTAGCCTCGCAGAGACTTGAAGTGCCAGGGTGGGAGGGGTACCTAGGGGGTGCCCACTCACTCAGAGGAGAAGGGGAGGGTGGATGGAGGAGGGATTGTGGGAGGAAGTGACCGTGATGGTGGGGGCAGTGAATGGGATGTAAAGTGAAATAATAATAAAAGATTTTTTTACATAATTTTTTCTTGTTTTCTTTTTTTTTTTTTTTTTTTTTTTTTTTTTTTGGTTTTTCGAGACAGGGTTTCTCTGTGTAGCCTGGCTGTCCTGGAACTCACTCTGTAGACCAGGCTGGCCTCGAACTCAGAAATCCACCTGCCTCTGCCTCCCAAGTGCTGGGATTAAAGGCGTGCGACACCACTGCCCGGCCTTTTTCTTGTTTTCTTATGGCATACTTAGTAAATTGGAATACATGAGTTAACTGCTAAAATTCTTTGAGATTATATAGTAAAATAGTTTTGGTAGACTAGTAACTTGTAGGCAAGTACCCTGAATTATTACATGAGAAGAAATCTCACTATGTGCTTTTAACTGAGGTGATAAACAAACCGGCTTGGCTATTGATAATATTGAGCTCCTCAGTCATTAAGCTTTCAAAGTCCTAAAGAAATTGCATATCTATTTAAAACATGATTCACTTTTCTCCATTAACCAGATTTTAGTTTAAATGCCCCACCCATATTCAGAACTACAAAATAAATTAGTGTTAAAGTGGTTTCCTGAATGAGCTGGAGACAGGTAAGTTTCTGTTCCTAAGTCTCAGTTCTAAGCATGATCCGGATAAACTGCAAACCTGGTTCTTATCAGAGAGATAAGAATCATTTTCCAACAGTGCTTCGAGTTCTCCATTCACCGAGCACAGCAAAGACAACATTCTAGTTAAAAGACAAGTACAACCCACTCACTTATTCAAACAACCAGTGGGGCGGGAGTGCCTGGCTTCACAAATGATTTAGGAAATGGAAAGTACGACCACGGAAGAAACTAGCTGGGGCGGGCGTGGTGGGGGGATCCAAACATACCCACCACTAAGTCATGCAGGTAGTATCAGCACTGAAAGCTGAGACAGAGGACCACAAACTCCTCAAGGTTAGCCTAGGCTACTCTTTCTCCAAGCAGGGGAGAGAGGCAGAGAGGGACAGAGGGAGAGGGGGAGGGAAGAAAACAAACATGACATATCATAATATCAAGCCTATTAAAATATAAATTGAAAGCCAGGTAAGGTGGCCTTAATCTTAGCACTCAGGAGGCAGGTGGGTATCTGTGGTTCCAGGAGAGCCAGAGCTACATGGTGAAACCCTGTTCCAAACAAATAACCAAATTAGCTATAGCCGGCCGGGTGGTATATGCCTTTAATCCCAGCACTCAGGAGGTACAGGTAGGCGGATTGCTAGAGTTCAAGGGCAGCCTGGTCTACAAGGGGAGTTCTAGGACAGTCAACGCTACACAGAGAAACTCCATCTCCAAAAACTTACATAAATAAATACACTAAAAAGTAAATACTCAGAGTTACCCCAGTTTTTCTAAAAACTTAACTAATATTGATGGAAATAGGCTTAATTCATAACAGTTTTGGTGGGTTGATGTACCTGAGGCTGTGGCTCTCTCTTCCCAAAGTCTTACTAAGCTGTGAATATAGTGGTATGGAAACAGACAGCACACAGTCACAAAGGGACAAGTGTGTTTCAGGAGCAAGATGGGCTATATATATATGAAATCGCCATGGAAATAGGTGATTAGAATTAAGAAGTCTTAATAAGCATTCTCACAAGTAATTCACCCTTCTCTATTTACCTGTTCAGTTATACACTTATTTCTCCCTAATGTAGACACATGAATATATCACATTTTTTAAACACGGTTGTGTATAATCCACATGTCACAGGATAACCTAGATCCCCACAGTCCCACCATCCAAAAGTTTTTGTTTCGTGCACTCATAGCATCAAGTATAAACAACAGAAGTGGGAGAGGGAGTGGGAGAGCGGGAGGAGAGAGAGAGAGAGAGAGAGAGAGAGAGAGATACATATGCTTATATGGTTTGTGTCTTGCCTATTTGGTAAGGATTAGGTAAACATTTGTTCTAGCTAACTAAGTCTGCATAAGAAATCACCTTAAAAATTGATGAAATTTTAAAATTTTTAATTAAAAATTTTTAATTTTAAAATTAAAAACAACATTTGTTCTTGTCTACAGATCTGTGATTTGTGTTTGATGATAGGCACGGCTTATGTTTGGTTCACTTAGCATCATGAAGAGCAGCTGAGAGACTTGCCCTGACATTCTCTGAGCTCCCTTGCTCTGTGCCTGGTGTCTAGGCTGGGGCACCAAACAGCTGGAACTGGAACAACTGGAATCCTGCATTCTCTTTTGCTTTCTATGTGGTCTTTCCTCCTGGTACCTCCAGCAAAGAAACTTACTCGACAGCTATATGTCACAATACCAAGAATCATGACAGAGAAAGAAAAAGGACAGAAAAAAAGGCTGGCTCATTGTGTGTGTGTGTGTGTGTGTGTGTGTGTGTGTGTGTGTGTGTAACCTACTCTTGGAAGTATACTGTAAACATCACTACCACAATTCTATGCTTTAGAAACAAGTCACAGAGCCAGCGTATGTATAGGGGATGGGGAAATGGGCAACTAGAACTGACTTTGTGGGGAAAGTACCAAGAGTTTCCTACTACTGAACTGTATCTCTAGCAACTTCCAAATTATTATTATTATTATTGAAATATATTTATTAATTAAAATGCATACAATTGATATCATTGTCAATTTGCCAAATAAGGTTAGAAAATGAATGTTTTCTCATGTCAATAAAGATTTTTAGATCACATATTCAAACACTTGAATTATTGACACATTGTAATTCATTTCATCAATTTTATTATTAGATTCATGAATTATTTTGTTGTGCAGATGAAATTCTACAACTAACATTCTGAAACAGAATGTGTCCTTTAAATGGAACATTTATTTAGTTAGTTTATGTATATGAGTACATTGCAGCTGTCTTCACACACATACCAGAAGAGGGCATCAGATCCCATTACAGATGGTTGTGAGCCACCATGTGGTTGCTGGGAATTGAACTCAGGACCTCTGGAAGAGCAGACAGTACTCTTAACCGCTGAGCCATCCCTCCAGCCCTGAATATTTTCTTTAAGTAGATTCACAAACAGAGTTTAGGGTTGGTCCAGAGTCGGAGTACAGTTGTAGACTGTTCATCTAGCATGTCTGAGGTTATGGGTTCAGTACCCATTACTGCCAAGGAAAAGACTCCGGGTGAAAAGATACATATTCTTAAGGTTTCTGAGTAGCTAATGCAAAGATGACCTACATTTTATGTTTAACTACTTACTGCAAAAGCATCTATTGATGCCTGACAAGCCAGGATATCAATAAATACAGAGTAGAGTATTGATACAATTCTGGCAGCAGATACACAGAGACAGATGTATATTATGCTGCATTATACAATAAAATATGACCCATGTTCTTATATTTTATGGTCACCTTGTTCATTAAGAGAAGAAAGATAAAGGAAGTAGAAATAAAATCCATTTAAGAAAAAAAAAAAGAAAAACCATAAAATTCTGTTTTTCCTTATCAACAATTGGCCACCAAATAGACTCGTTACTTCCAAAGATGTCAACTAAGACAACAACAAAAATGGCAATTATTTACAAAATCAAAATATCTTTAAGGTCAAACCAGACTGGAGGCTTTGCTTTCTGCATGGCCCTTCTTCATGGTGCCTCCAGCAAAGAAACTGAAGAACCACAATCTTACTTGACACCTCATATGTCACAATCCCAAGGATTGTATCATGACCGAGAAAAAAACGAATTCTACTGCCAAGACGAGAGCCTTCTCTCATGGATTTCTACAAGGATACTGTGGGAGGCAGTGGAGAGAAACTCTTAACTGACCACCTTTGTCACATCTGTAAAATTTGGGCTGGCTGCAAAATACTAGGGTCAGAACTAAATGCCTTAATGCATCTTGAGGTGATTGGAACAATTCTTGTCACATAAATGTTTTCTACATACCAGTTATAGATTCAGATGACAGACAGCAAAGCATTATTGGTTCAGAGACAGGTCTCGCCCTAACGATTCCGATCCACCTCAGCCTAACCACAGAGATTATATTGGTCGTGAAACGTTAGCTGCTGATTATGTCCATGACCGACACAGGTCACTCCAGGGCCACTCTGTATCAGATCCCTGATGTAAACAAATAACATCAGAGCACATCCTGTTTCAGTGAAATCAATTATGAAGAAGACGCACTGTGCAGCTCAGGTGGAGAGCTCTCGGATTGCACCTCAGAAAAGATCCAGGGGTCGAAAGTTGAAAAAATTGACATGCATCCAGCCAGAAAGCGAAACCTATACCAAAATTATTCATGAGGGTAGTGCTAGTTTTAGCTGCCACAGTATGAACCATTGAATGACTTCATTATGGAACCCCAGACACGGCCAGATTGGTAAACTAGAGACTCTGCCTCTGTCTCTCAATGTACTGTTTTCACGGGGTGAATTAAACTCTCCATTGCTTTCTTGCTGAAACCTCAGCTAACAATAGTTTCTTTTTTGAATGATACTAATTTGGTAGTGTTGGCATATTTCTTATTATAAAAATAAAGAGATATAGAGGAACTCCTATCTTGGAAACATTTGAAATTATTAAATATATTATGATAGACTATACATATTCATATTATTTAAATCATAATGAAAAAAATATTTCAGTGAAATATATATATAAATATACATAATTAAATATTTAGAATATATTAAAAAAACTGACTCTCATATCTTGATATTATGCTAGGAATCATTATGACTACATGGTTTTAAGTTCTCATTTAGGAAGTCATGAACACTTCAAGTTTTCTTGGAACATGATTCCACTCTGATATCCAGTGTAAAAGCTATAGAAAATACAGTTAAAAACAATTTAGAAGCACAGGGCCAATGTCAGCAAAATGCTTGCTCTGATACATTTCATCGGTTGTACTTCTCTCTCTCTCTCTCTCTCTCTCTCTCTCTCTCTCTCTCTCTCTCTCTTTTCTCTCTTGGTTTTTCAAGCCAGGGTTTCTCTGTATAGCCCTGGCTGTCCTAGAACTCACTCTGTAGACCAGGCTGGCCTTGAACTCAGAACTCAGAAATCTGCCTGCCTCTGCCTCCCAAGTGCTGGGATTAAAGGCGTGTGCCACCACTGCCTGGCTCAGTTGTACTTCTCAATCAGCATTAATTACTTTTTAATTAATTACTAAATTAATTAATTCTTTTTCCTACTAACTGCTTTGCTGTGGGAGGTTTTTAAACAGTACTAATAATCTCTATTACAATGGAATGATTATAATTCCATATAATTTTAATATTTTTCCATTGTTTCTATCCTTTGAAACAAATCCCTTCTTACCGATCTGTTTGCGACTTGTTTAAAAGCAAGGCCTATTCATAAGACAGGTGAACATTTCTATTGGAATTCAGAGCTGTGCCGTCTCAATCCCAGCATCCTTCACTCTGCTTTCAATTAAAGTTCACTATCACCCCTTGTTGTCTGCACTGTGAGATGCACCAGACATCATCAGATATGAGCTAGAACCACACCAGAGGCATGTTTAGATGTTTGAATCCTAGGACCATTTCTTCATTCCACATCTGGTGGAATCATGTGATACTCATCTTCTTAGCCTTTCAAGTCCCCAGTGAGTTGTGATCGTGACATGAAATCACCCTCAATGGCTCTGAAGAGAATTTCATCAATCATTTTAACCTCCAACAGCAAGCATTCTTTGTTATCCTCAGATGTGAAGAGTACAAATCCACATTAACAATTCAGCCTGACTTATTCCTAGAAGCACAATGGCATTTGTTTTGGAATTCTTCCCTCCCTACCCCGTCTCTCATGCATACACATGCACACACTGAGAGCATGTGTAATTTTTACTATATTTATGACTTCTGTGGTCATAATTGCAGTATAAATTAGTTTAAACAAGAGAAAATTCAGTTAAAATTTGTGTATCTGGAAAGTACAAGAAAGGGTTGTTTTGGGCCTTAATAGACTCAGCGTCTCTATCAATAAACACACCATGTCTTAATCTCCCTGCTCTCTCCCTGTGTCCTTCCATTGATCTCTTAGGCGTCTGTCTGCCTAGAGTAAGGGCCATTACTGCCCTTGGCCCCACAGCCAACAGTTTAGGGACCACAGTGAGACAGGCCATTCTTTCTGTAGATGACAGTGAGCATTCTGGGCTACATTATACTTGACTTACTCAGATTGTGAAGTGCATCAGTTATATATCCCTGAATCCTCTTCTGTGGTTCATTGCAGAGAGCAGGATCCAGGAGTGGGTCAGGCTTGCCTAAAACATTTAGAAATGCAATAGAGGTAGGGGTGGTTCCTGGTGGAAAAATACAACCTATTATTAAAGCCATGAAGGACGGTTTGGGGCAGGCACACTGCACGGACGTCCACTATACTTGCTTGACAGTTTGGAGAATCAAGTGTCCCCCAAACCCAGCTCTGACTCTGGTCTTCCCACTCAGTTGCTCTGCTTAATTAAACAAGACAATTCGGTTAGCAAACCAGGCTAGTGGTGATCACCAGGAGCCTTGCCCTGTGCTGAAATATAAAGACTCCTGGTCTGTCCTTTTTCAGAGAGTTAGGTTGTAATTCTGCACACACAGTCCTCCACCCCGACCTGTGATCCAGTAGTCGTTATCAGAATCGAGGGAATAGGAAGACTAAATTCATACAACTAGGGTAACATATTACTCAGATCTCAGAAACTTACCATAAGGACAGGCATTCTTTCTTTCTTCTTTAAGCATAAGTTTATGGTTCAAAGAGTCACAGAAAAGATAGAATGAAAAAAAAAAATTGGAAAGCAATTGAACAAGACTCAAGAAAGCTGAAAACTACATTATCACAGAGAAATGGGGAGCCCGGGGTGGGGGGGGGCAGGAGACAGAAAGGCTTTTGAATTTAGCAGAATCGACTGCAGGTCAGGAAACTCAATTCCTGAACGTATGCAGCTGTAGGACTATCTACTGGAGCAAGGTGAGCCTCTCGAGGTCCGCATTCCCAAATAAAACTGCCTCCTTGCCTCAGGTCTTGTGCATACAGTCACAGCTACTGTGAGTTCATGTGTGTAGCACCATCCTGTCCAGTTAGTACTGTTTTGCTCATCTTCTAGGATGGTCCTCAAGCCTTGAGGGCAAGGGATATCATTTAGCTGTCTTATTTAAAGCTAGCGCCACAGTCTCTCAACCTTTGCCTGTTGAGTAGTTGTAAGTCTATGATTCGACACCGTCGGCTGCAAGAGAAGCTTCTCTGTCGAGGGTTGAGAATTTACTAATCTATACATGTAGAGGTAAGACCTTAAGAATCAGTTTATTATTATTTCTGTTTAACAAAATAACAGCATAAGGTTTTCCTAGGGCCTTTGACCCTGTGGTATTTGACATGGTTGATGGCACCAGGCATGAGTTCCACTTTTAGAATGGGCTTCAAATCCAATCAGACGGTGAGTGGTTATTCCCATAACATCTATGTCACTATTCCACCAGAGAGTATGTCTTGCCAGGCTAGTCATTATTATAGCTCATGGGGTCGACAGATGGATAATACTGTTGATTTTTCTCCTCCAGTAGAATGCATAGACCTTCCAACACTGAAAGCTAGCCAATAGGGATGAAGCTTCCAGGTTGGCAGCAGTTGATCCTCTCCATGTCCTATGTCTCAAGTATGTAATGTGTCTATCAGTAGTGTCTTGCCATCAAGTTCTGGAGTGTCACCAAGAGCAACGACAGTGAAGATCTCAGGTAAATGGATAGAGCTCGGGATAATCATTCTGAGTCAGATGACACAGACTCATACAAATGCACATATTGTCTCTCATAGATATTTAGATATGTGTATTTTAAATTGGAGTATCTATAGGAATCATATAGAAACTAGTAAAGTATTGTGGGAGGGATTTCAAGGTACGGAGGACAGAGCACAGGCAGATGGGGGAGCAGAAGGGACGCTAACAGAACGGGAGGTATAAAGTAGATTAAGGGATGGAAGGCAGAACAGAGGAGTGAGCATGGGGTTGGATAACTAACGCTAAAGACCTTTGGAAACGTCACAGAAACATACCAGTGTAGGAGCTTCCTAAAATATACATATTCATGTCCAAGAAGTAGTTTAAATGGGGTTACCCTGTAACTGAGAGACAACACCTTTCTTGGTCATTAGATGCTATCAAACAACAGGCTCAGTGCTGTCAGAACTGGGACCAGAAAAAGGGGGTGGAGGGTAGAGCAGAGAAGGAACCCACAAAGATGCTGGGGGAAGGAAGTCAGACTCCAGAGATCAGTATCAGGGTGCAGATCTAATTTTAACTATTCAGTACAATAACTTAGATACAACTTTTCAACCAAGAAGGGTGCGGTTATGTAATCAAGGGCCAAATGGGGCGTTACACATGTGCTGTCCGATAAATCTAATTTGCTTGCCCGGGGACTCTGTAGGGAAGAGGGCTAATCGCCCTTGGGGATTTCCATGGAGACAGAGGAAGCGTCCTGGGTCAGGTCCTTTGTTTTACCTTACCGGTTTTCCATGAGCCACTTTAGATCTCGGGCTATGTATAGCAGGATCAGTATTCCGTGAGCAATCTGAGACCATGGTACTTAGCTCTCACGCCATTTTCCTCTACTGGATTCACTCCCACATCCCCCAGAGTCCAGGAATAGGTCTCCTCCTTCAGAGCTGTTGGTCAGTGAGTGTCTTAGTCACTGTTCTACTGCTGTGAAGAGACACCATGACCAAGGTAACTCTTATAAAAGTACGCATTTAATTGCGGGTGTGTGTGTGTGTGTGTGTGTGTTGTCGGGGAGCTTGTTTACAGTTTCAGAGAGTTAATCTGTTGTCATGGCAAGCATCATGGAGGTGCAGGCAAGCATGGTGCAGGAGATCTAGTTGAGTGCTGCAATCTCATCTGCAAGCAGCAGATAGAGACAGACAGATACTAGGTACTAGGACTGGTGTGGGCTTTTGAAAGTGCAAAGCCCAGGCCTACTGACACACCTCCTACCATAAGGCCACACCTCTTTCTACAAGGCCACACCCTCACTCTTCTCTGACAGCTCATCAACTGGTGACTAAGAATGCAAATATGTGATCCTGCAGGGCGTACGGGGAGGGGCCTCAATCTCATTGAAACCATGACAGTGGGGATTATTGCTATAGCCCTTGGTATGTGTTTCCATTTATTTTTTTATGAGATTAGTGGAGAAATGTCCATCCACTTTGACACTGCTGGCAGCCCAGGAGCCAAAATTTGCTTTTATCTTTAGATGTGTTATGATTTTAAATGTACCCTAGCATTAGCAGACTGTTAAGGCCTAGGTAAAATGTTAAAGCCTAGGTAATCGTTACCTGGCTAGCTGCCATTTTGTGCTGTTATGAATATTATAAGGAAATTTTATGTTGTTTCTGCTGTTACTAGGAAACTTTTTTTCAGGACCAAGCTGATTACATATTCTGTTATGTTCTGTGTGCCCTTGGAAACCACTCACGATAGAAGTCAGTAGAACTGTTTTGTATAGTTAGCCATAATAAGCTTGGATCTGAACCAACCACCCAGCAGCATTTCCTGCACCTGTGTATAAGTTTTATGGTATTTGCCTTTATAAACTGCCCTGAGATGGACCCAACATAAGAGAGTCACCTGCCAACTACTTGGAGCAAGACTTCCATTTTGAGTAGGAGTTGAGTAAAATTTAAGTCACCAAGACTTCCCTGGGAACTGACGTCCTACTTGGCAGAAAGAGACATGACATTACATTGGAGAGTAAAATTAGACAAGCTCCTGGTAGACAAGTTGAAGAATGAATTTAGAAAAGGCAAGTCCCCTGCCACAGTTGAATACCCAACCAATGGGAGCAGGATTAGTGTATAACAAAGACATGTTCCTAAGAAAATCTATCCCTAAGTCCTGATTGGTGGAATAACTTGGCACCAATGTTTTTGGAATTTTAGGCTTAAAAACCCTGTAGAATTTTAACTCAGGGTCACGGTTCAGTTCCTGAATCTAGACCATGGCCCTAATTGATCAGTCCTGGGGCGTATGCTCAATGAACTGTCCCTGTCTGACTAAGATCAGTGTTGGTGTGGTTTGTGAGTGACTCCTGGACCCCAACTTCTACTACTGTTTTTACTGGTGTGTGAGTTTCATATGTCCACTTTCTTTTCATGGAATGGTGAATATTGATATTGATTTTCCTTGAGCTGTCAGCAAATACTGTTCATATCAAATTCCTTCAAGGTCAGCAAATCTAATTAACTAATTATTGATTAGGACTATAGGCTTTACAAAGGACAGATTTATTTTTAACTGATGATACTTTCACGTAAGGAATGTCTCCCTCCTGATACAAAAAGGCTAACAGAGAGAGCGTAATGACTGCTACACTATTTCTTAGCACTACTTTAAGCCTCCTATTCTTTGCTTCTTTGTATGTTCTTGATAGAGCATTCATCAGTTTGCTATTGCCATTTAGTGTAGAGAATTTACTCATGAAACACTAAGAATCTATCTCAGGGCTTTGCCAGGCATGTGCTGTACCACAGAAGTATGTCCTTAGCCCATGTATGACACATAAAAACAGAGATCAAATAAAAGCATATCAACTAAATTTGAAATTTACATTCTCTTTATGGACAGCTTTAAGTCTTAATGGGCCTGCTCAAAACCCATTTTAGAGATTAGTCATGGAACTGGAGAGATGGCTCAGCAGGTAAGAGCATTTGCTGTTCTTGCAGAGGACCTGGATTTGATCTACAACAGTCTCTTGGCATCTCACTGCTGTCTGTAACTCCAGTTCCAGGGGATTCAATGTTCTGGTTTCCATGGGCACCAGGCACACATGTGGTACACAGACATACATGAATGCAGGCAAAAGTCTTACAAATAAAAACAAAATAAGTACATCTTATTGTTCAGTGCAGCAGTAGACATTAGGTTTGCCTGAAAATGAAGTCTTTGAGCTGCTGTATTTGAATTGCCCAGGGCTCCGGCAAATGGAGCTTTAAGGTCTGCCAGGTCTTCCCAACTGGTCCTTTATTGGACAGTTTTCTGATGGAATGCCATGCGTTGCCATGCCTTTCTGTTTGAGTAATACAAGTTTCTCCATGTGCAAAGTCTAAAATGTCTTTCAAATCATTGTCAGCTGAAGCTGACATCAACACGCAGAAAAAGAAAAGCCATCCATTTTCTCTCCCAGTATACAGAACGTAGGCTTTAGACTCATGTCTCTTGTTCAGAGTCCTTGCTCCTTCAGAAACACTAATTGGAGAGTGTTAGTTTATTTCTACTTTGAGTCTTAATCATGAGATGAAAATAAGGGATGTTTTTCTTTTTCTTTTATTTTTTTTAAAGATTTATTTATTTTATGTATATGAGTACAATTATAGCTGTCTTCAGACACACAGAAGAGGGCGTCAGATTCTATTACAGATGGTTGTGAGCCACCATGTGGTTGCTGGGAATTGAACTCAGGACCTCTGGAAGAGCAGTCAGTCCTCTTAACGCTGAGCCTTCTCTCCAGCCCAGGACATTTTTCTTGTGTATTGAAAAAAAGAGAGGTGGGAGATTATAAAATGTACAACATTAAAAGCCACCAAAGTGCCGGGCGGTGGTAGCACAGGTCTTTAGTTCCAGCACTTGGGAGGCAGAAGCAGGCGGATCTCTGAGTTCAAGGCTAGCCTGGTCTACAGAGCAATTCCCAGGACAGTCAAGGCTACACAGAGACACTAATCTCAAAAAACAAAAACAAACAAACAACAACTTAGCAAAGCTTCCCATTAAGACTGTCCCTTTACTACCGTGTGACCAGGAGTCCCATGTGACAAGCAGTTTTCAAAGCTCCTCATTTGCCTTCAGAAGATCTACTAACATGTTAATTTAATATTTCAATAGAAGTTCTGTTATTTTAATTAATTTGGTGTTTATTAATTATACTACAGAGACTATTTTTAAAGACCTGTTTGTAAATTAGCACTACAACCTTATCTCTGGGCTACTTGAGCAGATTTATTATTAGGTAGAAGTTGACAGCAAACAAAAATACTTACGGAGATGGGAAAACAGACATTTTAAAATTAAGTATGGTTTTGTTGCTCAGATTTAGAAATAGACATTTGCTTGTAATATTGTATTTTTGGTTGTGAGCCTAGCCTTTAACGGCTGGGCCATCTCTCAGCCTTGTATTTTTATATATTATTTTATCAAGAGAAAATTTCTATTTGTAAAAATGCATTTCAGAAACATTTGTTTTACGTAACAATTTAGTTTCTGCCGAGCTAATTTCTATCGGTAAAACACAATAGGTGGGATATTTTTAAAAACTTCAAAAGCTCTGAGGGAAGAATTGTTTCAAACTGAGAAGTCTCAAGGACCTAAACTGTTCAAGAGTTGTGAACTGAGAAGAATGTGGTGTGTGTGGTAGTGTGTGCATGTGTGTGGTAGTGTGTGCATGTGTGTGTAGACTTGAGATTGAACCCCAGGTCTTTATGAAGTGGAAGTACTCTGCCGCTGATCAATATTCACATGTCATGACACTTTAAATTGTCCATTCCCCAAATATCTATCACCCGCATGGCTTTGGTGGAGAAGTTTTCAGAGACTTATCGTCCTAACAAAACAAAGGAACTGTCAGCAGAGGAAGACAGAGATCATCAACCTCGATCTGGCCAGACGAGGCCTAGAGGAAATCAATCCAAGGATGCCAGGGAAAGCAAGACAGAGAGTCACGAGGTCCAGGACTGACTCCCCAAGAACTGCAACGTGACAGTCTCTGGATAAGAACATTCTAAGAGATGATTTAAATATCTGGAAGAAAGTTTGGGGACAAATTAGAAAAGCTATCCATAAAAGCTATTTTAGCATGTTTTCTAGAAAACACACACACAAACACATACACACTGGATCCAAGAACATATTGAATATTGCATTACCTAGCTATGAGTAAAATTTACATGGGCTGATCACATATAATCATACATATTAGAGGAACAGGGAAGGGAAAGTTGTATGAACATGATTTGTTGGGGTATGCTATGTGAATTTATGACTCTGCCCTTCCTTACATACCTAAGCCAGTCTCTGATTGGCTTTAATAAAAATCTGATGACCAATTATCTGGGCAGGGAGTAGAAGGTGGGACTTCCTGGGAAGGAGAAAGGAACTCTGGGAAGAAGAAAGAAGACGGCTTTTCACTAGGAGATAAAAGAGGAGACAGCCGTGACTACGAGCCTGGAAGGTGTAGTTAGTCATGTGACAGGGCTGGGTGGCTGGGTTACTTTAGATGAGCTAGTTGAGAGTCTGCCCAGTTAATGCCTAAGCTTTGAAATATTTAAAGGTTTCTTTGTGTAGTTATTTGGAGGGAACTAGCTGGCTAAGGAATAACTGCCACCGTATTAATTTCCAGCATTAATTAATATATACAGAATGTTAATAATCAATTTTTTTTTACAGTGGATAGATCCAGTAATAAGTATCTGCAATAGCCTAGACACATCTGGGAGATGGTGAAGAGTGTTACCTTCTCACCTTCTGTAAGCAGGAAACAAACAGAAAATCAATGCTACAAACACCAACGTTATTAAGAAATATACAGATAAAGCAGAAAGTGATAGGTAAGAAAGGTGCAGGTGAGTCACTGTCTATGGGAAGCAGAAAGGGGCTCAGGGTGTGTGCTACACTTTCATAGTATACAATAATAACAAATATGGGACCCTCTTAAGGTTACGGAACCAAAAACCTTAATTAAAACCGTGCTCAGTGCTTTGAAAAGGAAAAATTCGAGAAAGATATATTCAGAATGTAGTCAACTTTAATTGCTCCTTATTTCCTGTTCTACACAGGAGAGAAATCTCCGAAAGACGCTGAAAGTGTCTTAGCTCTGCAGTGTCAAGAGTGCGGTGAGCTTGTGTGGATAATCAGTCATACCTTCCAGAAGTAGAAGCCAACTAAAGCCTCTTTATCAAGACAAGCGAAATTGAAATTTTATCATTATTCTTCTCCAAACCCACACACAGACTCCTTACACTAAAACACAGAAGGTCTTGCTGTGGAGAAAACCATAACGACGCAGACATAATGTCAAAAGGCTGGAAATGGGCCATATGACAATACTTTCTTCATTCATCTGACTGAGGGTCATAACATTGGCTCAGACCACGTCTTTCCTTACAAGTCTGTGACCCTGAGCAGCTTTCAAGTAAAGCCAACCCCTGAGAGGATTTCTTGTGCTGGCTGGTTGTAGGACCAGAGCAGAGAGGCTGATGTTTCTTCCTGCATGGAACAGATCTCTTTATCTCAAGAGCAAAAAGCATCTGTCGGAGAATTGGCTGTCTAGTGTCTCCAACATACCCTCCACCCTACAGGCTCCCCGATCCATCTCCTGGATACAATTTATCCATGAAAGATCAAAGAAACCCACACCAGATTCTTGTCCCATGAACAATGATGAAAGATGCAAGGAATTTGGCATCTGAATGTTTGCAGTAATCATTGGAAAACCTTCAGAACATGACAGAGGCAAATCAGAATTGGCCAGAACAGTTAATTTTCCTTCCAGATTTGAGTCACTTGCAGGGGTCCATTTTGGCCCCCTTGAGACTTCATAGACAGCATGCAAAGAAAGGAGGAATATTAATAAGTAATACTCAAGCTAAGAACTAGAGTTTTTACAGTAGAGACTGACTTTACACCAATGGCTCCTCTCAGTATCTGTAACTCACCTGCAGCCTGTGCCAGATTCAAAGGATGCCAAAGGACATTAGCTACACAGTGCAAATGTAACTTTTTCATGCTGGCAATTCTCCTGACCCTAAAAAAGAAATTAAGATTTTGCTGGATGCAGAAGAAAAAAAAATCACGTATTCTTTAGTCATTTTGTAACTTGGCCAATTTCCTTTTGTTTAGTAGAAGAGGGTGGAATATTAAAAAAAAAAAAAAAAAAAAAACTCTATCAGAAAATACTAATTTCTCTATATTTGGACTTACATCCAACTGAATTTCACTCTAAAGACAAAAACCAAAGGGGAGAGAGTCTGCTAACAGGAATATTTAATAAGATTATTTTTCACTATAGGTTAAGAAGACTCCATTTCCACAGTTTCCTGCATTAATCGAAGCACAAGATTAAAATCAGACAAATTATATGTTAGCCACACACACTGAAAATGTAGGAACATAATTATCTAACAAAGTGAGGTGGTAAGAACCTGTTACTGAGGATGACACACATGGGATATGGGGCAGGTAAATCAAGCCACACCAAGGTGGAAGCATCCTCCCTGTAGGTTGATGGACTAGAAAAGGCATCACTGGTCTAACCTAACTGTGGATCCTGAGCACTGTAGTACCAACTTTCCAGGCAAGATGCTCCCACTTGTGTAATAGTGGCATGATTGTTTCTGGAGTAACCAAGCATTTTCTTATCAGACTTGAGTCCTGCTTCAAGAGAAGAAGTACATTCCTGGTACTGCAGACTGGGGTAAAGGCCTATGACTGGAGTGTCATAGACCCTACAAAGTAATTTCCTACCGATAATAAGCTAAATAGATATGTAGTCCAACTGTCTTCAAAATGTTTATATTTACACCCCTAGAGTAGTGTTGTTATCTGATCATTTTGCAGTGGGCAATGGTTAATGCAGAGACCCACCAGTAGACAAAATTACTAAGAATGAATGGGCTGTTGAGTGCTCAGCCCTAATGGGGACATCTATATGGCCCCCTCCAAGATCCAGGGAACATATGGGAAATGGAGGAAGATTTTAAGAGCCGAAGAATGGTGAGAGTCATGTAATACACTTCCTTCTAGACGTGATATGGCTGACATGATCGTGAACACACACCAGCTACTGCTGCATGTGTAAGACCTGCATTAAAAACAGTAAGATGTGAAGGAAGGAGAGGAACACAGGGGAAGTAGGAAAGACTCTGCAGAGAGAGAAAAAGATGGTGACAGGGTAAAGATGAGGAAAATCCAAAACTATAAAGATATAATGAGGTCATACTTCCCCCCAACATTAGAGGTGGTCACTCTAACGGCAATTCAGAGGAGAGGGCCTGAAACCAATTCCCACACCTCTCCAAAATCTTCAGAATTTTAGCTGGCCTAACTTTCCAGGCCACTTCACCTTAATTAGAAGGCAGGCTAATCTAGATGCCCATTTAGAAATTGTCAGCCATCCTTCAACCCATCTACCTTCAGACGCAGAACAGGATCATCAATAAAGATCACCAAGAACGTGTACAAATAGTGAGGATGGAGACAGAACACACAGGTTAACTCATTTTTTTTTTCTTTGACTGAAACAAGGTTTTGCTAGGCAGTACTGTGTAGATAAGAATGCCTTAGTCTCATAACCCTCTTTCCTGCCTGCCAGCTGCTGGGGGCATGGGTGTATGTGTGCACCATCTCCTGCCAGGTAAGCTCTTCTCCATGTGCTATCACTGAATTCACCGGAGTCTTTTGAGAACCAAAGCGTCCTTATGTGGGTGTGTGCTGGGTGGGTATCTCTGAAAGATGAGTTCCAGCCCAGCATGAGTTCCAGCTCCCTCCCAGATAGCATGTCCCTCCCAAATAAAGCCAATGTCAGCCTTGTAACCTGTGTGTTTTAATTTTACCTAGTTACTCTTTACTCAAGATGTTTGACACCACTTTCTGCCCTTTGGGGTGTGCATGTACAAAACACACACACACACACACACACACACACACACACACACACACAGAGAGAGAGAGAGAGAGAGAGAGAGAGAGAGAGAGAGAGAGAACAAGCCAAGTAGCTAAGTACCTACTTTTGAATGTTTACCTTTCGCAGTCTCCCTTGACTATCCTTCAGGGTCACTTGCATTGAAGCCATTACTTGCTGTCATAATTTTTATATGGAGGACACTCTACTTCCTTCAAAAGCTGCAAGGGTCACCAAGCCACCACGACCATCCTATCCTGCCTGCTACCCACTGGTTACGGCATACTGTTATGCTACCATCTGGATCACTCACTCCCCTAAGGCACCGGTTATCTACTCCATGGTAAAGAAAACACTTTTCTTTAGCATCAGAGAAGATCCACACTTTCTCGGAAGACATGGTCACGCACAGAAGTGACATGTCTAGGATTGCTGCGGCTTTCCACTCATTCCCAGCCTAAAGATTTTAATGGAACTTTCTCAGATCTGCCTATGATATAAATAATGACCCAGATTTCTAATAGTTTAAGGTGTAGGCCTTTTGCTAGGGTAGTCTTCCAGCTAGTTCGTTTAACTTTACCTATCTTGCTGACAACCCACCATGTGGCTAGATCTCTACCTGTCTCTGCCTCTGCTCTTGGCTGTGTGTTCTCCTCCATGGGACTCTGATCCCACTGCTCTCGAATCTCCATCTTGCGTTTTTCCCCTGCATTGTTCTCTCTGCCTGAAAGTTCCGCCATCCACTTCCGGTTACAGGTAATAGCCATCAGATCTTTATTACAACCAATTAGAAGCAAGACGACCTCTGCTACAATTCTTGACTGCCTTTAGGCAGGTGAGGAAGGATGAATATTTACAAAATGCAAACCCTGGTGATGGGCCATAAAAATGACAATAACCAAAATCCTGCTAACATTTAGTTCTGTGTCCATACAGAATTAACAACTGAAAATACAGAGGTATATCTTCATACAAAGAAGATTTAAACCATTTAAAAATTGGTTCTCCCAACAGAAGATTAAGTTACACTCAAAGTACAGCAGGGTAAGGGGACCATAGGGGATCCAAAAGACAGCCTGACTCACTGTAGTTGCGGTGAGTCACCCATGGGTGCCTTGCGGTGTGAATAATGACCCTCTTACTCAGACCAGCATAGCACTTCAGATAGGGAATTGTGCAGGTACCCACAGTTGGGAGTGCCAGGCTGCTGTGGGCTTTGTTTGTGGCTTACATGGCATAGTGCACCAAGTTAGGCTCAGGGGACAGTGATCCTCTGAACTGCCCGTGTCTTCTTGCACATCTGGTGGGTGTCATCCTGCTTTCTTTCAAGCAGACAAAATTGCCTCCTCATATGGAACTGATAGAAAGTCAAAGACTGAACCCAGTGTGGTAAGAAACTGTTAAAGGATTAGCACTGGCTTTGCAGGAAGAGTAATTATGCTGAGTTACAGACACATCTGCCAGACACCCACTAAATTATCAGAGAGGCCAGATTTCCCCCAGATTCTACTTCTTGGACTTTTTTCAATTTCCAAATATGATACAGCACTCTAGTTCGTGCTTACAAGCATTTTCCCTCAAAGAACCTTAAAATAAATCTTAGAAGAAGTGAAATTGTTTCTTGGAGACTCCCCTTCTCCCCTAGTTGCCTAGCAGGGAATAAAGTAACATTTGTTTCTACCTTTCCAAGTTTTCAATAGGCATGGCTCTGATAAACACCGTTTGTTAATTCATGTGCATTAATTCATCTGATAAAGAACAATAATGTTAGCAAGCTTCTTTCAGTTCTGCTAAGAGGAGTCTACAAAGACACGACGGGGTGGCTTCATGTTTGCCAACTCGTTTCTTCAATGGGATTTGATGTCTGGTGTGTGCCAGTCATGGCTTTAAACTGTGAGAAGTGGGTAGAGATGGCTCAGTGGTTAAGGCAAGCAGCTGCTTTTCCAGAGGACCCGAGTTGATTCCCAGTGCCCACAGGTCACTCACACAATTGCCTGTAAGTCCAGTTCTAGGGGATCTGATGCCTTCTTCTGGCATGCAAGGTCATCGGGCACACATACTGACGTGCATGAAGGTCAAACACCCAGACTTAAAAATAATCAAATAAAATTTAAAAATGAAAACAAGCCACGAGAAGGCAGCAGTATGAAAATCACTGTTCTCTTATGGCTCTCACCCCCGCCCCCCCCCAGAACACAATAGGAGCCTCTTACAAATCTCCATCCAGTTATAGATCCATTGATACCTAGCAGTGTCAGGATGAAACCTGTGTGTGCAAAGCTTTTGAGATGCATCAATGTGGAATGGTACTTAAGGAAACAACGGAAATGGCAAGAGCGCCGGGCGGTGGTGGCGCATGCCTTTAATCCCAGCACTTGGGAGGCCGAGACAGGCGGATTTCTGAGTTCCAGGCCAGCCTGGTCTACAGAGTGAGTTCCAGGACAACCAGGGCTACACAGAGAAACCCTGTCTCGAAAAAAAAAAAAAAAAAAAAAAAAAAGAAATGGCAAGAGCCCCAAACGATGGTTTCATTTTTTCAATTAAGTTACCATTTCAAATATGGGGAAATTTTCTCAGCTTACAATACAGAAAATCAACCACCCCGTGTTCCCCATCTTCTTGAGGTTGAGACTGAACTTCCCTTAGCTAAGAAGTGAGGGCATCAAAGTGCTCCTCCTATCCAGCCATAGCACACAGACTCATCCTGTGTAAAAAGCGTCACGTGTAATGCTCACACCAAGTCCTGGTACAATTATCCGGAATAACAAAGTGGAAGTGAGATTGTGAGCATGCAAGAGATCCTACAGAAATGCAAGGTTTGCGTCCAGAATCACAAGTTTTGGTCTCTATGACTGCAGACCCAATTATTTTCCTTACTGTGTCTTGTAAGGACCACATCTCACGTGAATGTAAACATCCCAGTGTCAAGAAATAATCAGAAGAAGAGTTTCCTTTTTGACTGAACTGCCTGAGCAGCTCACCACCCGATAGCCGAGAGAAGGTCAGGGACACAGAGGCCAGGTGCTGCACTACTTTGTACTTTGCCTGGGGTTTTCAGCTCTTCTAATTCACCAGATGCTGCCTGTGCCCTGAACTACTCGCTGCCCCACCCTACCTGCCACTGCGAGTTGGAGATGAGGTGACCTGGAAGCAACTCAAACTCCGGGAGCAGGTGATAAACGCTGCACCAAGCTCACCTGAATGCAGCTCCAAACTCATTTAATTCCCCCCGTGCCCCATTGGTCCCAAGAAAGCATCTCTTCTAAACAGCAGTTCTCGATTGGCTGGCATTGTCTACGTCACAATCTTTGGTCTCTTAGGCAGTTTTCAACTAGGTTCTCTTTCAAGAGAGGTCTTTGCGGCTGCGTGGTCCCCAGCAGTTCCGTAAAGGTGGCTGCTGCCGTTCATCCTACAACTGGAGAGCCTTCAGGGATGACAGAGATAGGATGCTAACTGGAAAACCTCATAGACTTTAACCCAGGATGGTTCTGCCTTCTGAGTGCAAAGATCATCGAAACCTATATGTGGAAGGGTCTTTGTTAAGGGGGCATGACTAAGGCGGAGAGAATAAACATGTGATGAATGAGACTTTCCCTTTGGGAGAAAAACTTGTTTCTATCCAGTCAAGTTAGTAATGTGCAACCTGCGATACTCCTTTAGCCCTTTTTTTACTTCTCATATTTCTCATAAAGCAAACGTTAAAAAGTTAATTAGAATATAATTACATCTTTTTTCCCACCTTCTCTTTCTTCCCATGTCTTCTCCCCCTCCCAAATTCATAGCTTTCTCTTCTTTAGCCATTGTTGTTACATATACACATAAACATAAATGTAGCCTCTGGAGTCTTCTCAGTGTTACCTGCATGTATATGTTTCTAGGGGTGACTGCTTGGTACTGGACCACCAATCAGGAGCTCATCCCTGGGGAAGACTAATGTTTCCTCGGTTACTTGTTGATTGCTTACAGCTCTTCATCTAGAGGTAGGGACCCATGAGATTCCCCCCGTTTGTGTTGGGATGTCAACTGTTGTTGGAATTACCCAGGTCTTGTTTAGGCAGTCGTGTTGTTGAGATTTGATGGGCGTGGCTTCCCTGTCTAGTTAGAAGGCACAATCTCATGGCAGACTTCCTGGTCCTCTCTGGCTCTTACTTTACTAAAATTGTTCTGTTTCTATTCTCCTAGATTCTCCTTAACTACTAAAACATTTACCAGGTCACATAGCTAGCATCACAGTTTTTCATTTTCTTATGGACCGTGGTAGAGACATGACGAAACTCCTTTGTATGCATTTTAATTTAAAGGCAGCTGCTTTTTCAGCTCTGCAATAGGGATGCTTCAAAGGCAGACCGTGCTCAGGTCTGCAGAAGCCCTGCACACTACACCACCCTCTCTAAAACCCTTCCCGAGAAAATGTTTTTTCATGTTCATAGCTAGCCTCAGTTCTGCTAATAGAAATGGCCATCTGCTGAGCGCGCCCCACCCTAATCCCTTATGCTGAAATGACCCTTAGAGTCACAATTTGGCTGTCTGGACTGACAGATGTCAATCATGTCAAAAGTCTGGCCATTGCCTGTTGGTCTGTCACCTTCACACTGGAGCAGCCTATCTTCCTCAGAACAACTATCTTCCTCAGAACACAGCAGCGCAGGCCCTATTCCCCTGCCTGTTGCCTGTAAGCTTTCTTCAGTTCCCCTCAGAGCTGGAATTCTAGATAAGCTCTGCAGGAGGTGCCGGAAAGCAAAGTTCTTGGACCAAGTAGCTGTGACATGCAGTGTGTGTATCAAGGACCGGGTTGCAACCACAGTCCTTACAGTTTTAGAAAGGAATCCTGCTAAGAGGCCAAGAGTCATCTGGTGTCAGGTGAGTGGGATCACCTTATCAGTGTAAAAAGCTAGTGACAAATGAGGAATTACAAAATCCTCTTAGTCTTTACTTAAAAGATAAGAGAGAACTCAACATCCATCAGACGATGAAAGCCTATGCCAAACTTCAGGGGGAGCCAGTTGCCCCCGCCCATATTCAGCCCCACACCCATGTAGTATGAGAAACGGTAATTGGATCCAGTAGACTATATAGATGTGTGTGTGTGTGTGTGTGTGTGTGTGTGTGTAAAACAATGATAAAAAGACAACATACATTTTAGAAGGGATGTAGGGAGACATACATGGAGTTTAAGGCACGAGGGAGAGATATGATAAAAATACATTGTACTTGTGTATAAAATTCTCATACAAAAATAAGTTTATTGCTATCCCCAGAGTAAAATGGAGGGGAACAAGACTTCTCAATCCACACAAGTGCTGATTAATATGGAGGTGGTGGTTGAAAGAGTACTGTAAACAATTCCTTCTGAAGTTAACAATCAAAGATGCAGTACTGGAACAACTAATTTAACCAAGGAACCACCTTCCTTAGTTCACTGACGTCAATTCATGCAGACCAATGTTAACTTAAAAAAAAATCAACCAGCCGGGCGGTGGTGGCGCACGCCTTTAATCCCAGCACTTGGGAGGCCGAGGCAGGTGGATTTCTGAGTTCGAGGCCAGCCTGGTCTACAGAGTGAGTTCCAGGACGGCCAGGGCTACACAGAGAAACCCTGTCTCAAAAAAAAAAAAAAAAAAAAAAAAAAAAAAAAAAAAAATCAACCAACCAACCAACCAAACAAACAAACAAACAAACAAAACCAGCAAGGCAGCAGCAAGCAGACCCGACAGGGTTCCAACTGCCGTTCTAAATATTTGACTTTAAGGTTGATCATCCATCCCTCCTACTGCAGACAGCAGCTAACCCCAAGAGAAGCCTCCAGCTCTCTACAGTTCTTATGTCTGATGGCTATAGGTAGGCAGCTTTTTTTTCTCATAAATTAGATGCTCTTACCACAGCTGTTCTTTTTCTAGTCCTAGGGATGAGCCTTGAGTGCCATGGCAACCTGGTTGTTTCTTATTCTCTTTTCCTTTCTGTCCAAATCATATAGATATGGCTAAGATCTGTCCCTGTGACTTACTTCTGGGAAGTGGGGGGTTCTGTTGCCTCTCTGGATCTTTGCTCTGCTTCCATTGATGGTCAGCAGGACTGTGTAACATTTGGTACTGTGTGCTATAACTGAGAAGCCTAAAAGCTCCTGCAATGGGCTTTCCATGATATAGCCCTGGTTCAAAAATTGTCTATAAAACATCATAAAGAGATCTCTTTTTAGACTGTACCAAGAGCAGTTTCCATGTTATGTAGAGGTTTAGAGTTGTCCCCAAGTCCGAAGGACCCTTGAAACATAGTGTGACTGAGCAGAAGCAACATCAAAATTAACCACAACCTGCACCACAGAGCCAAGCCCTAGCCCAGACTTAAATATTGACCAAACAAGGCAGCCCTCATTTGTGTGGTGGGAGCCGAATCTGCAAAGTGGGCTGCTCCATAGGGGAAACCTCCACAGTCTGCCATCTCCTCTCAGGCACTTCTCTCCCTTCCCTGCTGGCTGCTCCCTTCCTGTGTACTCGATACATTGGTCTTTTTCTATTCTGAATAAAACTCCAATATAAAAGCCTGTTTTCCTTTGCGAGTCGATCTACTATAGCCTATCAAGGTCCTTGGGTTTTTGAGAAGGTGGTATTTGGCTAACAGCACTTTAGAGTTGTGAAGTCACACACATGTTAAAACCTCAAGAACTGTTCTTCCCAAAGTAAGCTCTTAGGGAACAGCAGCTGAGGAAGGCAACCTTGGCAAAGGCAGGGGAGTGACTGGATGCCAAGTTCCAGAGGTCAAGAGCTGTGGGGTACACACTACCCGTTGTCATCTATTTGTGGAAGGCCCTGTTAAGGGATAATTATATTCTAAGGAGAATTAAGTGAGTAGTCCCTTGGCACAAAGTATCCTTGTGAGACACAAAGTAAGCAAGCGAGCAGGGAGGGAAATTTCACCTGAAGAAAACAGATATGAAAGAAGAGAGATGACAGCCAAGAGCAGCTCAGAGTGCTCAAGACAGAAGTCATATAGCTCTTTTAAGTGGAAACCCCCTGAAGAACAGGACCCCGTTCAAGCAACTTGTTACCATCCAGTCGGACAACACTGTATCCAGGAAGGTACAAAACTGTGTCTGGAGATGAGCTAGGCAAATCCATAAAGAGAATTCATCACTTTCTGGAGTGGCTGCAGAGAGCTATAAATAGAAAAGATGCAACATGACAAGCCAGACGCTTTGCTGGATGGTGCCTCTAAGTGAATAAGGGAATAACACTGTTAACTTTCTATTTATAGAATAAGGGCCCAAACAAAGATTATTTTAAAGGACTCCAAAAATAGTAAACTGAATCTCTTTCCTTAATGTTTGCTGATTCCGATGTTGTGTTGCCCGGGAAATTAGCCAGACAAATGGCTAAAGTATTATAAGGTTATGTTTCTGTGCTTTCCAGAGAAAAAAAATTATCAATATATTCAAACATGAAGTTGCCTGTTTTCTGAAAGTAGCCACAGTAGAACAGAACCAGGATGCCTTGAACTTTCCTCAAAATCATCAACCAAATAGCCAAAGCTAAGTCTTAATAATACCCCATTTAATGAGCTGCACCACAATTCCCCATGGGAGGAGATCACCTTCATGGCAACACACCAATACACTCAAGCTTTCTTCTATGTTATAAGGTATTTCTCAATGTTTTTAACCATAAGATACAAACACCATCAGACAGATGTTCTAGCAACCTCTCAGCATTCAAACACAGGCAGCTTCCGTCAGCTGTGCATACATACAACCAAAAAGTAGTTAGAGAAGCCAGCTGAAATACTCTTTAGACCTACTTGCTTTAAATGGGGTTTAAAGGACATCAGGCCTCTATGGAAAATCAAATTCAATCTACCCTTCCTTTTTTCTTGCCCTATACTTCCAAGTAGCAAAGATGGCGGAAGAAGGATGGATCAATTCCTGGTCACTAATGATACAAAATTCAAAGGATGGAAGAGGCAATAGCAGCCAAAATTCCCGAGAGATGAAATCTCCGTGATGAGGAGCTGAGCTGGGGTGGATGTGTAGACCAAACAGAGTGTCTGCAGGAACTTGGCTTCAAGAGGCCTACCTGAGACACAGATTACGATGACCTCCAGGCTCCATAGCAACAGCTGGTCACAGAAGGTGATATGAAGATGAACTTAATGATGGGTGACACTGGGAGGATCGGCCAATAAAGCCTCTGATTATGTATTTTCAAAGCATCACATAAGAAATGGGATATCTATGTCCCAGAAGTTGTCTTGGATGCTGTGGGAGGCAAGTGGACAAATATCCACTGGAAAGTGAAACTCAAGAACTCTGTAAGAGTCCTAGACACACGGGAATCATAAGGCCATACAAGCTGAGTGTCTGGAACTGTTAACAATTCACTTATTTAGGGGCAGGCGTGTCTCGGCCATTAAGGGCACTTGGTGCTCATTCACAGGAGCCAGATTCAGTTCTTAGCACCCAGCTCACAACTGTCTATAACTCCTGTCTCAGGTATGTCAAAGCCATGTGGCCTCCAAGGACACTGGACATGCATGTGGTTGACAGACATACATGTAGGCAAAAAGCCCATACACATTAAAAAAAAACTAATGAGAAAATAAATTAAAAAAAAAAAAACAAATAAATAAGTGTACTCATTCCTTGAAGGAAAATTTCATTTATCTGGGAACACTTAGCACACTTGAGACTGACTGAGCACAGTTTGAGACCCCACCCCCCAATCTTCTACTTGAGGAATGTCATATAAGAATATTCTAGATGGTCAAGGAATTGTCATTGACAATGTTTTCTATTTGTAGCCACTTAGGGATGAGTAGTGGCGTTAACATATTTGCTTTATTGTAGTCTAATGCTCGGATTCTTTGGTCCATATAGTACATTTTGTGTGTCCCGTTCTGAACTGTAGACTAAAAAAGCTATGATTCCCATTGCCCACTGGTCACTTTCTGCAGACATCTTGGTGTTATAGTTGACTTCCAGTTGGTTTTGACTTTAGGATTTAATGCAAAGGAGAGTCCCATGTCAGATGAGGACAAATACCAGAAGCTTTGAAGCAAAAAATTATCTCTGAATCAAAAAAAAAAAATCAAATAAAAGAAGTTCCTACTGAGAGGAGTACCTTCCAGACTCTTTGGGGGAAGAGCCTGTGTAAAATTGAGAAAAGTTAATTAGGCCACAGCCGTGATAAGGAAAGAAAGCCCACACAGGGCAAGAAAATTGAGTTTAGATATTCCTTGAATCTGCAGTATACTTGCCAATGTGATCTAATTATTGGGAGTTCTGCAGATGCTGTCATGTTCCTGGCGTGCTGGAAGGAAGAAAACTGAATTTCAGTCTACCCCAGAAATCCAGTACAGAAAACCATGTACTGAGCTGTCGTTTTCTGATTGAAAGCTGAGGCTGTAGTATGAGAATATGCATCTTCTGAGATAAAACAAAGTCCCTGAACCGCAGTAGTTAGAATGCCTGCGCAATAACACCTACCACAACCAGGTTAAATGTGAGCTTAGTGACCATACACATCCTATGTGTTTGTGTGTCTGTCTGCTGTGTGTTTGTGTGTGACTGTATCTATGTGTGTTGCTGTGAGTGTGTGTCTATATGTATGTATGTTTGTGTGTGTGTGTCTCTGTGTTTCTGTGTGTGTGTGTGTCAGTAGTTGTTGTCTCTGAGGCTTACTGCCTCCATCTGTTAACTTAGGTCTAGTCCTGGAAGCTTCTATCCTCCATACAATCTAATCTAGGCCTAGAATGTTCTCAGCCTCTGAGACTTGCTGCTGAATAAGCTTGCCTTTTCTAGTTCTTTCTGATCTCTGGCTGATTCAACTCAGCTGTTCTGGCTCAAACTCCTTTCTAAGCTGACCGTTTCAATCTGGCCTCTCTCTCTCTCTCTTTCTCCTCCTGAATTATTCTGCTTGGCCTCATACTAACTGTATCAATCTCTTCTAATCTTCTTGCTCCTTCTCGTTTTCTGCCTCATTCTGTCTTCACCTGTATCTAGCATGTGCTTTCTCTTCAACTTGTCTCTGTACAACTGTCCCAGTAAAACTGCCTACTCTCTCTCTCTTCTCTGCTCTCTTAAGTAGCTTCCCTTTAGTCTCTCTTCTCATGAAAGCTGAGCATATCCTATTCTGTAAAGTTTTTCTCCGATTCGTCATTTTGTCTGCCACTCAATTAGACATCACTTTCAAACATGGGTGCTTCCTTCTACACACTAACTTTACCTTCCTTGTTTGGGATTAAAGGTGAGTACTAAGGGCGTGTCTGTATTCCAGCCAGAGGGAGTAAAGGTGTGTGCTAAGGGCTGAGGCACATCACAACTAAAAAACATGGTTTTTCAATAAACAACTCAACCTCAGGGTTCACAGTGTGATCAAATATCCTGAAACATGAATGTATATGTCTGTGTGGCTGTGAGTGTGTGTCTCCATGAGTGTGTTTGTGTATATGAGTGTGTGTAAGAGGCTGGGTTTGATATAAAGTGAACTGGTATCCTGACATTTTAGGATACTGACTTTTCACTTTGTCAGATCTTGAGAGACAGCATTTTCCTCCATTACTCTCCATGCTTTTTTTTTTTTTTTTTTTTGAAACCAGGTCTCTATGGACCTGGAGCTCCTGAGTTCAGAGACACTAGCCAGCCAGCAAGCCCCAAGGACCTGCCTGTCTCTGCCTCCTCAGTACTGGGATTGCAGGCGCTTACAATAGTACCTGGCATTTTACATGGGCGCTGGGGACTTGAACTCAGGCCCTCATGCCTGTTCACTTTACTCACTAAGATCTTTACTGACCCCCGAGAGAGAACTGTGTTAAAATTATTATCAGTGATTGTGAATTGCCTCATTCTTTTATTTTGGTGGCATATATTTTAAGGATAAGCTATTAGAGATATATGCATTTAGAATTATGTTTTTTATTTTTAATTAGCATACAGAGTAAAGATTTCCATATGGAATTTTTGTTATTTTTAGGGGTTGACTCTCCCTATTACCCCATATCCTTGTTCTTCTGACTTTCATATCGTATATATACTTTTATCCCCCACATCACTTAAAAAACCCTCTTTCCCGTCTCATGAGCCTGTTTCTAATTTCCCTTTGCTAGCTATGTGCCTCCCTATTTTCCTATGTAATTATAAACTAGAACACACGTGAGCTAGAGAACACTCAGTTCGTGTGTTTCTGAGCCTCTGTTGCCTCCTTTAGCACATTCTCTGGTTCTGTCCATTTTTCTTACTAATTTCGTTTTTCCTGACAGATGATTAAAATCCCATTTAGTGTACATATCATATTTTCATTATCCATTCATCTGCTTGTGGACGTCTAGGCTGGATCCACTCCTGGATATTAAGAATAGAGCAACACAAACAGATGTGCAAATGTCTCTGTGGTAGGATACAGAATCCTTCGGTTGTATGCCAAGAAGTGGCATAGCTGGGTCCTGTGGTAATTGTACATTAAATTGTTGAGACACCCCTCACCCCCATGCTGATCTCTGTATAGTGACTATACCAGTCTGTAGTCTCATCAGCAGTGACTACAGAGCCTCTTCCCCCACATCCTTGATACATTGTTGTCATTTGTTTTTATGGCAGCCATTCTCGATGTAATGAAATGGAATCTAAAAACAGTTTTAATTTGTATCTCCATCATGGAGACTGATACTTAACACCTTAAAAAAAAATGTACTGCCTCTGCCAACCTGACATATATTTAAACATATCTGAGACAGAGGAATCTTGGTTGAGAGAATGCCTTCATGGTATTGGCCTGTGACATTTTATTGATTGGGAGGACTCAGCTCACAGTGGGTGATGCCACCTCTGGGTAGGTCGTTCCAGGTGGTTGAAGAAGGCAGGATGAGGAAGCCACAGGGAACAAAGAAGTAAGGGTTACTCCTCTGTGGCTTCTACTTCAGGCTCTGCTTTGGAGTCTGCCCTGTGTTTCATTTTGTTTCTTTTAATGATGGGCTACAATGTGGAACTGTAAACCGAAATGAGTATTTTTCTCCCCAGTTTGCTTCTGATCATAGTGTTTCATCACAGTAACAGAAACCCTAACTAAGACATTGACCATTAGTCTTTCTCCTTAATTTATTAACTGGAAGTTTAAAATTTTTGGCAATTAATTTCCCCAATTCTTTATACATTCTATAGGTTAACTTCTTGCCTGACAAACAACTGGCAAATATTTTCTCCCATTCTGCAGGTTGTCTGCTCTCTCAGCTTATAGCTTGCTTTGTTGCATAGAAGCTGTTGAATTTTATGCAATCTCATTCATCCTTTTGTAGGGCTGTTTCCTGTTATTGGGGTCTCACGCTGAAAGAGCTTAGTTATACCTACATTTTCAAATGTTTTCCTAAATTTAGCAGCTTTGTAAATCCAGACTTTAATTTCTTGTATCCACTTTGAATTGATTATTCTATAAGGTGACAAATACGGATATCATCTCACTTTCCTGGATGGGAATATCTAGTTTTATAATCATCATTTGTAGGATAGGATATCTTGTATCTTTTACCACCATCATTTGTAAGATGGGATGGATATCTTGTATCTTTGACCATCATCATTTGTAGGATGGGATGGATATCTTGTATCTTTGACCATCATCATTTGTAGGATGGGATAACTTGTATCTTTTACCATCATCATTTATAGGATGGGATGGATATCTTGTATCTTTGACCATCATCATTTGTAGGATGGGATAACTTGTATCTTTTACCATCATCATTTATAGGATGGGATGGATATCTTGTATCTTTGGCCATCATCATTTGTAGGATGGGATATCTTGTATCTCTGTACATCCATCATATATAATGTTTCTGAAAACTTTGTTGAATATTAGCTTGCCATGGATATTTGGTTTATGTCTGGGTTCCTATAATATTCCATATTGTACATGCCTGGTATTGGGTCAATGCTGTACTGCTTTTGTTACTATGATTCTGTAGTGTACTTTGAGGTAGTGCTGGAATCGATACTTCCAGGCGCGTTCTTTCCCTCTAGAACTACTTTTGCTATCCATGGTCTTTTGGGTTTCTGTATGTTTTTTCTAGTTCTGTAAGTAATGTCACTTGACTTTTGGTGGAGATTAAATTGAATTTGTAGATTACCTTTGGTGATATAGCAATTTTTACAGTATTTATTCTGCTAGTCCTGGAGCATCAAAGCTCTTTCAAGTGTCTAATACTCTTTCCCTTTCATTTTCAGTGTCTTGAAATGTGTTCTTCCTTTCTTTGGTTAGGTTTAGTCTTGGATATTTTGTTTTGCACATCTGAACATACCATGAATGGGATACTTTTCCTATTTTTTTTCTGGGCCAAGTTCATTATTGCTATACAGAAAATCTACTGACTTGTGCATATCAATTTTGTATCCTGCAATTTGGCTGAAAGTCCTTATTACGTATAAATGCTTTCTCATATAGTCTATAGGGTCTTTTAAGAATAGAATAATCCCATCAACAAATTGGAATGACCTGTGTTTTCCCATTCCTGTTTGTATTTTTTCCCTATCTTTCTCTTGTCTTATTACCTTACACAAGACGTTGAGCAGTCTACTGAGTAGAGAGTGAGTCCGATGTAGCATGAGACTCCTAAGCACAAGAGGTTCCAGAGGTCCCACTGGAAGGTTCAGACCCAGAGAGGAGGCCTAAGATGACCCACGTAATATAGTTCCCGGTGATAATTATTTGGAAAAACCCACAGACAAAAATTTTAAAGTATAATTATAAATATGTCAAGAAAGCAAAGCAAAACTTCAAAGAAAACATGAACATATCTCAAACAGAACAAAAAGAGCTGAATAAGACAAGAAAAGTCAACCCAAGATATGAGAATTGAATTTGATAAAGAGAACTGCTGAGGAAAAGCCAAACTGAATTGATGCCAGACCTGAAACATTTAAGATGCCAAATTTAAAGCTCAGTGGAAAGCCTTATCCACAGAACAGATTACATGGAAAACAGTATCAGGGCTGGATAACAAGGGAAGACAATTGGATCATTCAGTAAAGGTCAGCTGGAAAATTTAAACAATGTTAATGGAATATTGGGGTTTTCTGGGACACCATGAAGAGACCAAATCTTCAAGTTATGGACACAAGAGAAGAATAGCGTACCAACTATATAGAAAATACTTTCAATGAAATCATAGAAACAAAATTGAAAATCTAGAGAAAGAGATGTCAGGTAAGTACATGAAGTTTACAGATCACCAATTAGACTTTACAAAAATTGAAACTCCCAGTGATATGTTATACTTAAAACACTAGAATGAATCCTCCCCAAATTGCTTTGGTCATGGAATATTGTGACAGTAGAAATAACCAGAACTAAGGCAAGTTGGTACCAAGGTGGGGCATTGCTGTGACGTCTGATCTGACCATGTCGTATTTGGGATGATTGTTGTAGGACTTCAGAAAAGAACTAGGAGAGACATTGAATGTTGAAAAATCAATGAGCTTTTCTGTAAAAGCTTAGAAGAGAAGAACTTTGAGAGCTGGACGAACCATGGGAGGCCTGGCTTGTGAAGTTTCAAAGAGGAGAAAAGACCCTCCTTTCTTCCTTCTGTGTGAAGAATCTGGGATGTCAGGTCAGCTGGAGCTGAAGGATCGGCTGTCATCAACAAGAGACCAGAACCACTGACCTGAAAACTTTGCTTTGCTGGGACATTGGATGCTGGTCAGCTGGAGCTAAGAAATTAGGGGTGATTGAGAAGAGACCAGCATCATTGAGGGGAGACCTTCAGGGAAGCATTTGCTTAGAGTCAGTACACAGAAGCTGTGTTCCAGAGGTGGTCAAGGTTGGACCTTGTGCTGTCAGCTAAGCTTGTTCATGTGTACGAGTCTTCCAGGTGGTACTAGTTTTGAAAACACGATGAGGTCATGGAGAGCAGTTGAGGCTGGCAGTGGAGGCCCCAGGACCGATAGGATCATGGCGGAAGCTGAGGCTTTGTACCATGAAGAGTGTCCAGGAGAGAGTATTGGTGAAAATGCATTCCAGTTGCAGCAAACAGACCCAAGAATTTTAGAGATGCTGGTACCATGGTTTGACCATCAAGAACAGAAGCGGAAGTGTTGTGGTCCAGCTGGAAGACAAGCTGTGTGTGATGCAAAGAGCAGAGCCAGAGAAGTGACCTGTGCCCTTTGGAGGAGGCTGGAAGATCAGAAGTGAGTATCAGACATTAAACAGTAAGTTATTTATACCGGTGGAGTTTGGGTTTGCTTTGCTCAACTTGCTACCATGTTCTGGCTCTTCCCTCTTCAAGTAAGGAAACATTTAATTCACCTTTTATTGTATAGGATCCCACAGTTGAGAGACTTTATATTTCAAAGAAATGGAGATTTGGGGGTTTTAGAGAGATTTTGGATCTTTTAGAGACTGGATACTTTTAAAGAGACGACTACTAAGATGTTTGAGTGTGTAAGGGTGTGGGACTTTTTAAGTTTGTAAGATAGTTTCATATTGTGATGTCTTTATTAATGTCTGATCTTGGGGATGAACAAAAAAAGGTTGTAGCTTAGCAGTGATGTGTTTGTGTGTCAAGCTGACAAGGCGTCAGTTGTGCCGGCTAGTTTTATGACAACTTGACACACACTAGAGCCATCAGAGAGGAGGGAGCCTCAACTGAGAAAATGCCTCAATAAGGCTGCAAATCTGTGGAGAATTTTATTAATTGGTGATTGATGAAGAAGGGCCCAGCCTACTGTGGGAGACAACATTCCTGGCTGATGTTCCTCGGTTTTATAAGAAGGCCATCTGAGCAAGCCATAAAGGAAGTAAGCAGCACCCCTCCATTTTGACTTCAGACTCCATTCTACCTAAGCTGATCAACTCCCTCTCTAAGCAATAACTGTTCCCAAAACATACCTGTAACCAGCCCCATCTCTAAGCAACAATAGTTACCCACAACATAATGCCTGTTCCTAACAACAGAAAGAACAAATGAATTTGATTAGTTGGGCAAAAACACTTACATTTATTGTTGGGAAAAGTCCCTAATCCCTGAATTCTGATTGGTAAAAATTATAACTGTAACTTGGCCCAGATGCTAGCGATTTTGTGCTTATAAACCATCTTCAGCCTCTATTCAGGGCTTCCAGAAGACACAAGTCCTTGTCTGGTGGCCCTGATTGATCAGGACTCTGCTTATGGGGTGGGAATAATAAAAGATTTTGCTGTTTTATGAGGCCACTGGTGTTTCTTTCCCTTTCCTCATGGTGTACAATAAACATGGCGTAACAGAAAGACAGAAAGGTTAAATCAACTATGAAGTATAACTCCCGATTGTTCAGTAGAAATACTTAAAGATGGAAGGCTCTGAAGAGACCCATTCCAAGCTCCACAACCTAGACTATCAACTAAAGTTGAGGGGGAAATAAAAAACTTTCTGTGGTGAAAATAGACTGAAGGAATTTATGACCACTGAGACAGCTCTGCCAAGGGTACTGGAAGGAATACTTCAGGCTGAAGAGATGGATAAATACACCAAAGATGTCCTAGTTTTAAGTAAGCCATACCAGAAAAAAATCAAAGTAAGTCTAAGCATACAATATAACATCAACAAAATGACAGAGATCAATACTCATCCTTCAATAACAGCTCTGAATATTTATAGCCTCAATTTCAAAAAAAAAAAAAAAAGATTTGTCTTTCAAATATGCTTGGTTTAGCCACACAAACATTTCTTATAATATCATGCTAATACAAAAGTTAAACATCTCATCAAGAGGGAACAGTTAATTGGGCAGAGACCGCTGCTACAGTCTACCACAGGGGATTTTTCTTCATTGAGGATGCTTGGAAGAAGCCTTACAGGTTCCAATCTCATCCACAGTGAAGTCTTTCAGCTGTGGCAGGTCCAGAGGGTGGCACTGGAAGGTCCTGGACTATGATGTCCAGCTACTAGTGCTGACATGTGGGCATGTGTAAGCTCAGCCATGGTGCCAGGGTCACACACAATCTCAATGCCCCCTTGCTGAGGCATAGCAACAGGTGTTGAGTACCCTGCCATACTATGTGAGGGAGCCAGCCTTAAAACAGGATCCAGCTGAGCTGTTGTTTCTTGTCTTTTGTCAGCACGGAGCTGTTATAGTTTTCATAGGTCATTAATACCACGTGCTAAAAGATTCCATTAAAAGTTTTTTTTCACAGAGCCTTTGGTACAGATCGGTGGCAGAACATGCATGTTTAGCATGTAGCAGTGGTGGAGCATGCATGCTTAGCATGAAGCCCCAAGGTTTAAGTTCAGAAACAGAAAGGGGTGGGGACCTCTCCTAAAGTATTTTATTTGGTAATGTTAAGAAAATCTCCACAGTCAATGCTTCATTTTCCTGCAAATAGAACACAAAATGTGTCAGGCATACTGCATTTGGTGACAAAGAAATTTCAGAATCAGATAGAAATCAATTTGGCATACAGATGTGTTTCTGAGGGCCCCGCCCCCCGCCAACAGTTCAAAACAACCTCAAGAAGAGAAAAGCCATTCTCTGCGCCTCCTATATTCTTGTGTGTGTACCAGAGACTGGTGAGCAGTGAGCAGATTCTTCCAAAAGAATAAGAAACAAGGAAGGTGTAAAAAAAATTATTATTTCCCCAAGCCACAAACTGGTATAATCATTTTGCTCCAACCCTGAACCCATCTCTGGTCCTCATTGGGCACACCTGGGGCTGAGCCTTTGTCTCCAGGACGCTCAGGCTGGTATCTACATGGGTCCATAAGTATTTTCGAAAACCAGAACACAGAAATGCGATACTAAGTAGAGTTGTCTAGTTTAGGGACTAAGAAGGCAACATACTCAGTTAAAAAATACAATATGTTTTGTTAAGTTTTAATTTTAGACAGGCAATGACTAATATCTAGTTAGCATAGAATGCTCTGTTTGCTTTATCGGCCATACCCACACTATTTCCCTCCAAGTGTTTAGGTGAAATTCTAATTTAGCCACATGCCCACATTTTTCTGCCCTACAGGGGGCTTCATAGAGAGAACATCCAGATCATGAAAGAAGCAGGTAATTAATTCATTCAGGGCATTCATTCCTAGAAGTGGGAGTGAGCGAGTGAACTGACGGGAAAGCCCCAAAGCACAGTAAATGTAGATTTTTCAGAGAACTTTGAGATCACAACGTCTAAAGAATTTAAAGACCACAATGCTTTTCTTCTAGTGTGGGTGCTCCCAACATTTAACTGGTCAGGCAGGGTGAATATCTCAATCCAATGTTCTGCCAGAGAATCCCACACCCATGGCATTAAAGAAAGGTCTAGAATCTTTTCATGACGTTGAGACTATAAATCTGACAACAGACCAAACACCTGTATGGCCTCTCCTGCTCTGGGGCACACTCTAGCAGGGTTCTGTCTGTACCTGCAGGCTCACTTTCAGAGAAACCCTGCATTGTGCTCTCTCCAGAAACCTGAAGGGCACAAAACACCCCGTGCTGTTCCATGGACTTTGAAGTGCATCCTGGGGCTTTTAATAAATGATGAGGTAATGCCACAAGGAGGTCTCGAAGCATCTGTGAAACAGCTCATCTATGATTGGACGTTAATTTATAAACAACTACTGAGATGGAGTTTTTCATAGGTTATAAAAGCCTCGCATCCATATTTAGTTTTTACAGATCCTAGAGAAGGACCAAAAGAACAGCGGAGTTATTTTGAAGATTCTGACTCCTTCCTACCAACCCACCTGATTAGTATTCTAATCTGTATTCTTGCAGCCTCTCTGTGATAGGACCCATGTTTTCTTCTCACTCAACACGTTGAGGTAGAAGGAATGCCAGATTGCCGGTCAGATATCACATACAAAGGATGCTTTGGAAATCTGGAGTAAGCTCTCTGACACCAATGAGAGGGGAAGAGAGGAGATGTCATCGGTGAACTGAAGCCAGGACAGCCCTGAAGGGCTTCAATCCCGGGTCCAGCTTGTATTCTCATTGCATAAGCTCTCCAAGGTAGAGCGGGCAAGCATTCCAGGTTTTACAGAGGTGAATGCGGCTGTCAGCAGGCTGTTATTTTTCCAGGTTATTCTGTAGCAAGTGATGTCAAGTCTGGCAAACAGGCATTACAAGCAGGGCTTTAAGGCAATCACTAAATAAATCAGTAAACCAGTAATTAATAATTGTTTCTTTTTCCTGCCACATTCTACTTCGCTGAGGCTCTGTGAAATACATATCCCAGACTCCTTAATAAGCAGAGAAGCCCATTTAATAACCCCGTTGGTGGAGATCCCGCTGCCTGTGGTTCAGCCAGTGCCAACTCTCTAGGGCAACAGTGTTTCTGGATTGTTTGTTCATTACTTACTTTTGTTCCACTTAGTATCCTCTTCATGCTTCTTGCCTCTCTTCTAATTTGAATGCAAAGATCGCTCTTCATCCTGCGTCACCCATGAACGTTAACAACAAAAAAATTACAACTCGTCTAATTTATGCAAACTATCTTCATGTGGGAGTTTAATGTTGGAGAGATTAGAAAAAGGCAGGAAAGCTGTGCTTGGTAGTAAACTCCTTTGATTCCCTGCATTTGTGAGGCAGGTAGGTATCTTTGAAATTTAAGGTCAGTCTGTTCTACAAAGCGAGTTCCAAGCTAGCCAGGACTACACAGTAAGGTCCTGTCTCAAACAAACAAAAAAAGCAAAAGCAGGAAGATTTCATGGGGCCATAGGAAGGCAACGGGAGAATTTTGGCATCAATTCAGAATGTCAAGTTGCTTTGTGTTCAGCGTCATGGAGAAATCCTTAGCTTTGGTGGATAATATGTAAATACTATTTAGGATTAGAGTGAATTATAGTTCTGGGGCTTGGGGGAGCCGCCTTATGGCAAGAGTCAGCAGTCTTGGCTTGTGATTACTGACCTCCTATCTGAGACACTGTTCTCAACTCTCTCAAGATCAAGAATGGTCTTGATTGGCTTTCTATTAGACAGAAAAATGATGCCCAAATTAGATATATAATGGTCAGTGCCAGAGGTATAGTGACATACGGGGCACACTGACCACTGGTTTTGTGGGCAGGTATTAGGGCAGAATCATCACCAGATTCTAGTACACTTAGAACTCAAGTACAAAAATAAATGGAACCCGAGCTGTGGCTTCAGGAATCTTACCATGGTCCCTTTAGTTCCCCCTGGAAGAAATATCAAATATGAGTCTTTTCCATCAACATGATAAAACTTGTATTTAGGACAAGGAATTAAAATCTTTTTCATCTTCCCCACCTGGTAAGACTTTAATGCAAATGTTTTAATGTTTAATCTGCCCATCCAGTAAAGCCTTTGCTCACACACAGGTCCACTGTCCTATTACAGGAAGTGCTGGCTTGGAACAATGACCCTTCCCTCTCCTCTTTCCTTTCTGTGCACCAATCTTTAGACCACCAGCTGAATACTATTGTGAGTCTGGCCCCAGCCACCAATGAGAAAGACACGCCACCATCTTCCTTAGAATAAAAATCAAATCGCACTTCGTGTCTCTGTGTGTTGGCACTTCTTGGTCACCTCTAAATCAAGAGTAATGTTGTCTTGTACAGACACTTTGATTAACATGGCGGTCCTTTCTCTTTGACCCCCAAGAGATGCTGAAGCTGTAGAGCAGGATCTCTGAATGACAGATGACTTGCTCAGCACAGAGAGGAAAGTCTGTTGGACAGCCTGTCTTCCCAGTCCCTCTTACCTTGGGCAAACCATCTCAGGAAGAGAGACTGTTGCAACAATTTCCTCATACCCAAGCCCCACACCCTCCCCTGTAAGGTCACAGCAGCTTTTCCCCCTGGCAGAACTTTAATTGCTCATGGAAGAGAGGCTGCCCCTTGCTGTGTGTGTTAATAAGCATCGTCTAGTTGGTTATAGTGTCGAAAACCAAACACTGAAAGTTTTGGTAAAAATTATTTTACTGCTGGGCCAAACTTAGTCTCCTCAGAAGTAGGAGGGTGAAGCAGCCCTGACCAAAAAGCAGGGGAAACTTTTTAACCAAGTGAAAGCAATTGTGGTATGTTACGAAAACGAAACAGAAATTTTGTAATTAGTTGATGCAAGCTGGCAAACCAGCCCTGAAGAGAGTGAATTTCATCGACCAGCTGGTGAATTCCAGTACAGAGGTAAAGAGAAATGACAGAAAACCAAAAAAAAAAAAAAAAAAAGATATAGAGTGAAGAACAAGTAAAAACAAAAAACAACAATAACAACAACAACAACAAAACCCAAGTTGACTAGCTGGGGACATGATGGAGAAAGACACTATAAGAAACAACATGAGAATAAATCAGACTCTAATGTTATGCTTAACTGAGAAAGGAAAAATGGAGTTAGCCATCCCTTAGCACCAGTCTGTTTTAGGTCAGACTCTGGTCACCTTTCCTCCTGCTATGTTATAAAACCTTTCCTGGGAAGATGTAACACAAACATCTACTCAACCCAAATAGGGAGTCCATAACAGACCAAAGTATGAATAACACCAAAGTCCAACTTGGTGAACTATGAGTTTTATTGGGGTTACTCACACAAACATAGGTGAGTGGTTACTCACACAAACATAAGTGAGGGGTTACTCACAGGCATATGGGTAAGGAGTTATGCACAGGCATAGGGTGAGGGGTTACTCACAGGCACATAGGTGAGGGGTTACTCACAGGCACATGGGTGAGGGGTTACTCACAGGCACATAGGTGAGGGGTTACTCACAGGCATATGGGTGAGGGGTTATGCACAGGCATATGGGTGAGGGGTTATTTATAGGAGCAGCAATGACTCAAAGATAGCTATATCACCAAAGCCTACCCAGCCTGGATGACAGCTCACAAAAGATGGGAACTCGGAGCAAGCTTCACAGCTTGCAGGCAGCCCAAGTTGGAAAGTGTTTTTTCCAAGTGACTCAGTTGTTCTAAACCTCTTCCAGGCAGCTGGTCTGGTATCAGTCTCCACAGCATCTGACTGCTCTTCTGAGAGGGACTCTCAGCTTTTATTTCTTATTCTGCTTTTATTTCTTACTCTGGCTGGGAAGGGCCTAGAGAATCTGGTCAGTTTCAGGAACTTCCTGAAGCTATTTTGAGCTGTTTAACTTTCCTGCTTAAAGAATGTCCCTGCAGGATAGAATGTTTCAATCCCAGAGGAAATTGCTATGCAACATCTCCTGCACATCTTCACCCACATTACAAATTGGAGGATGGCACCAGATGTGGGAAACACTTAACTGGGAACATTGAAACATGGATGGACACCAGTGTTGTTAAGAAAAACGTCACCTTAATAAGTCCTGAGATGTTAAAAATGAGATCTAGGAAAAAAATCCTAGAAGAAAGTCACATACAAACGGTTAGGTAGCTGGGCAGACATCAGCAGGCCTGAAGATTGTTGAGAATGAACCATCTCCACCTGTCTCCCTGGTAGCACCAGACTGAGAAGAATCAGCTTTGCCCCTCATCAAGCTTTAAAACGCCATCTGAGAAGGTTATCAGGGCTTTGTCAAGGTCCAGGAGAGGAAAGAGATTTCCTGTTAGTCAGAGAAAGGGAATGGATTCTACCTCTGACTCTGGGTAGAGACATGATATTCTAAGTTGCCCCAAATATTACAATGTTCTTCTCCTTAAGGGTTCATCCAATCGGGCTTCTCAATCACTAGGCCAGGAGATGGTCCTGCAGAAAAGCAAACAAACCTAAAGAAATGCTAAGGTACTGGGAGGGTTAAGCATCAGAATGAAATAATGTATTTATATTTATATATACCAGGAGATACACTGCCCCTCCCCCCATGACGGGATCAGTATCAGGAGCCATAAGACCAAGTTCTCAGAACAATGGAGATTTATTTGTCCCGGAGGGACAAAGGACAGGGAATTAGAGAGAAAGACAGTAGACAGAGAATGAGGGAGAAGGGGAAGGGAACAAGGGAGAGGCGGAAAGGGTATTTGTTTCAGAGGGGGATAAAAAGACAGCCTCTTGATAGGAGACAGACATGGCCCAAAGGCAAATGACAGTTTATGTAGGTAAAAAGGGAACTCCGAATTAGGATGAGGTGCTTAATTTTAATTGGGTATGTTAATTAGGTGAGCCAATGGGGGCTTTAGATTGTTGAATTTCAATACTTTGATAGCTGAACCTTAGTCAGCTTTAGGAGTCAGCTTTAGGAGGAGACAGTGGCCAAATAAGGGAATAGACCTTGGTGGCTAGCTTTAGGAATGTAATCTAACTGTTTTTAGCAAGGCAGAGGGAATGCGGGAGAAAGGCAAGGCCTGCCAGAGCCATGTTTGCCATGCTCTGGCTGGCTAGAGTCCCTTCATCCCCCAACTCCCTTGGGACTGTTATCTGTTGATCTTCACCAAGTCTGCCCAGTTTCCTAAGTCACAAAGTGTAACTTGTCTCCATCCCTGGGCCCTTGTCATAGCCACTGTTCTGTTGCTGGGAAGAGACACCATGGCCAAGGCAACTCTTATTAAAGCATTAAGTTGGGGCTGGCTTACACTTTTAGAGGTTTAGTCCATTATCACCATGGTGGGAAGCATGGTAGTGGGTATGGCCCAGGAGCAGAAGCTGAGAGCTACATTCCAATCCGAAGTTGGAGAGAGGGAGATACTGGACTTGGCATGAACTTTTGACCTTCCAAGCCCACTCCCAGGGACATAGCTTCTCCAACAAGACCACATCTCTTTAATCCTTTCGAATACTGCCACTTCCCTGTGACTAAACATTCAAAACTATGAGCCCTTGGGGGCCACTCTTCTTCAAACCACCACACCCCTCGATCTATTTTTTGAATACATCTTAAACATGCTTGCCTCCACACTCTGGACACTTCCACTTTCTCTGATGTACTGCTTGCCAACTTTCTTCTTTTCCTGGACCCTAACGCAAAGGCAGGTCTCCCTTCCTCTCTTCCTTGTCTCCATTTTCCTCTGCGTAGCAGCTGACATTTGTAGCTTGACTGACCCTTGGTTTTTCCTCTCAAACTTTAATAAAATGGTCAGTTTCCTTCCCAGTCCATTGTTAAATTCCCTCATCAGCAGGACAAAGGTCCTGCAGAAAGGAACCCTAATTTCCTGTAACAGAACTTTTAAACTCTTCATTCAGAGATATGCTAGCAAGAAGCCTGGGCATCAACGGCAAAGAGGTTAGATTCTGAGATCATGGGAACTAAAGCTCTTCGGCCTTACCCCAGGGCAGAGTAGCTATAGTTTTAAGAATAGCAACATTTTAAGAGAGTATTTTATTTTTACTTTGGGAGATATTTGGAAGATTTCTTAACTTCAGAACGACTTTAGTTTTCAATAAAGGAATAAATGTGAAATTCCTTTGAAGAGTTGGGGTATAGCTGATTCCTGGGGTGTTCGTGTGAGACAAGAGGGTGGGAAGGGAGGGAGGATCTTCCTAAGCTTCTGAAAGTCAGCAGGGAGCTCCAAGGATGCAGTTTCCAAGTTGGCGATCCTGCTGGAGTGATCTTTTGGTGACAGTTACTTTTGAGTCATCTATGTGCCATTATTGACCCCAACAAATTTTGGTTCACTAAATCAGATTTGAGTGGAATTTGTCTGGTCCGTCCTTCATCCTTTATCTAGGGTGACTAGATGGCTAGTTACTTCTAAGAGCAGTCACAGGACAGAGAGGACCGAGGAGAGAGGAAATGGAGGCAGAAATTTCCTTTGTGGGTACAGTTTTGCATATGTTAATGTAGTGTATCATGAGAAGCTGCAAGGGGAAAAAAACTATTTTCTTGGTTCTCATTCTACCCGCTCAACCTCTGTATACTGATTGGCATGAGTTGTGTTGCCAGTTCCGCTGTGGTCTGGCAGCTCACATCCAGAACTTCAGCGCTGTGGTTCACGTACACACATGCTTTGAACATCACTATTTACTTCTAAGCAGGTTGTAGCAATGCTTAAGTCATCTTTAACATGGCTGAGAGGAATTCATTTCCTAAGGTCCTGAAAAATAAAACCCGCAGTGCCTGCTGTTCTTGTAAGATCCCGGATGGAAAAAAGCATCAGGTAGACGGGGAGGACCAAGGGCAAGGGACAGTGTTACTTGGGCACACAGGGTCACTCACCTGGGTCATGCAAAAGCATGGTCTGAAGGAGGTAACTGTGACACACTGTGTATCACTTGTGAATATAAAGAACAAGCTTTGGAATGATGAAGTCAAGAGGACAGACTCTCCCCATCTCTCCCTTTCCTCTCCTGTTCACAGGTCCATCCTGGATACCCAGGGGAAGCTGCCAAGTTTTTAACTTGCCTTTGCCATGTAGCCAGGCCTAACCATTTCCAGCCATTGCTTTAAAAGAGGGCAACAGGGCATAGCAATTATTAGTACCTTTTGATTTTTTTTTTTCTTTTTCAGACAAAATCATCTACCCAGAATTAGGACTCTCTGATATGCCAGATTAAGTTTTCAGGGTTGAGATTCATCCCAGTGACCTGCTTTTTGTCATTAAAGACTCAACATCCCCATGTAGCCCACTCTGATCTTGACCTCACATGATGTAACCTGTGTTAGCTGGGACTGTATGTATGTGCAGTAGCACCAGGCTTCGTGTTCTCTTGAGGAAAAAAAGAAAAAAGAAAAAGAAAAATTTGGAGAAGAAAGGGAAGACCGTGCATAGGTGGGTTAGGGGTGTTCTGTACTCAGTGACACTGAGGACTCCTCGGGACTCTGACCCTGGTGGCACAAATGCAGGAGAAAGGAAACCTCCCAATGGTTTGAAGTCTCCACCATGGCAGTGATATCAAGGTGGATTCTTAAGACTTCTCCGAAATATCTTAAACCACCTATCTTCTTCAAGAAGCTTATTTACTAGTAAAAAAAAAAAAAAGGAGGCTCTACCTTTGTTGTTATTGCCATTTCCTGCGTATGAGTGCTTGCCTGCACATGTATGTCTGTGTACCGTGTGCATGTCTGGTGCTCGATGAGGCCCAAAGAAGACATCAGATTCCCTAAAATGAGAGTCATGGACAGTCATGAGCTGCCACAGAAGTGCTGGGAACCAAAGCCAGGTCCTCTGAAAGAGGAACAAGTGTTCTTAACCACCGAGCCCTCTCTTCCCCAGCCCTGAGACTCCTTACCTCACAGTTTTCAGTCGGAGGGAAATAAAATCATTCCCTTGTCTTCTCTTTGAAGTAAAAACCCCAATGCTTGCAAAGCATTAAAGGGACATAGCCCCTTCAGCTTCCTTCTTAGCTGATGTGTGTAGTCAGGCACACGAATTACCTCAGCACCTCATGGTCAGGACTACCTTTTCATGCCTTGACAAGAGGGCATAGCCGCTGGATAGACAAGGCACCTATTCTCGTGAACGAGACAGCTCTAGGTAAGCAGGAAAACAATAATCCTTTTCCCACGTATCTGAGCACCAACACTACCCTTCTCTGAACTGCATGCTAGTTACAGAGAGTGCTGGGACCTGATATGTGCAAAGGAGCCAGCTGCCATTTTCCTAGTTACAGTGAATGCTATTTCCTTACTTAGGAAAACTGTGTAACTTGATAAAACAGAGAAATAAAACAGAAAAACAAAGCCAAGACCAAAACAAAACAAAAACAAAAAACAAACAAACAAAAAAACCCAAACCGAAAACCTCAAAAAAACAAAACAAAACCAAAAGAAATCATAGAAGAGTATCATAATATTAACAATAAAATCAGTCATCTTCTTAAATATCCTAGTCTGTTGACGCTTTTTTCGTGGTTCATAATGAAGTCTCTTGTGATGGTTTGTATATACTTGGACAGGGAGTGACACCATTAGGAGGTGTGGCACTGTGGGCATGGGCTTTAACACCCTAGTCCTAGCTGCCTGGAAGCCAGTATCTGCTAGCAGCCTTCAGATGAAGATGTAGAACTCTCAGCTCCTCCTGCACCCTGTCTGCCTACACACTGCCATGTTCCCACCTTGATGATAATGGACTGAACCTCTGAATCTGTAAGCCAGCCCCAATTAAATGTTGTCTTTAGAAGAGATGCCATGGTCATGGTGTCTGTTCACAGCAGTAAAACTCTTAAGACCCTTGATTATATGAGGACATGAGCACTATAGCCCAAGTGTCATTGACAGCAGTGTGCATACAGCAAGGATTTACTCAAATACTTACAGAGCGGGTGCCTCCCCACTAGCTCTGACCTCCTTACACACCTCCCAGCCTTTTCTGTCGGACTATTATTATTTCTATTATTTACCCTTTATTTAAAACAAACAGAAATGCTCACTTCAAATAACCAGGTATTACGTACGTTCAAGTGAATATGTTTTATTAAATGCATACTAATATCTTTCTCTAGTATGTGAGTATACATAATAAATTAAAATGCATATTTATTAAATATAAGTAGATATAATACCAGAACATGATTATTCCAGATGAGAAATCAAAATAAGCCCACTTTTTTTTTTTTCAAGTATCTTTTGGTCACTCCAAATCGATACTGTTCATAAAAAAATACACCAGTTTTCCCTGGGGAAAAAAAATGAATTCCATAGCAATGTTGTTAAGGGATGTTTTATTTCATAGCTTTTTTTTTTTTCCTTTTTTTTTCTTTTTTTTTTTTTTGCTGTTACAAAATGAGTTCAATGGGACAGGGGCTGCTGTCCACCCAAGCAAAGCAAACCTTGCGCGTTTACACGGATGCACGTAGCATTGCATTCTTACAGTATAGGCGGCTGATGCCCAGGGCACATCTGGCTGTGCCCGAAGCAGAGGCCCAAGGATGCTGGGAGGTGCTTGCATGCCATGGTACCCGCCGCTGCTTGAGGTGTTCTCCTGTGACTCTGATTCTCTGTTGGTGGCTCTGCTCGAAGAACTGTGTCTTGTTGTGGTTTTCCTTTTGTCTTCTGTCTAATTTACAGTTAGAGCATCGCAAAAAAAATAAAATAAAATAAAAAATAAATAAAAATAAGATTCCCTGCTTGGTCTGTCAGCTGTTCAGAATCTCCATAAAAGGTGTCATGAGGTATCCCTTAATGTCAGCTATGTAGTGCTATGGTTGTCAGAGAGAATATGGACTTACCTGGAGGTACAGTAACTGACTTTTAGTGTGTGGTCTACACTCGACAGTGCAGAAACATTAGTTCATGTTAAGTTCTTTCTTCCTTATCACATATGATGTGACTTTTACCCCCCCACCCCCAGAAAATCTGACCAAAAAAAGTGATACAGATCAAATAAAAAGACAAATACACAAATAAGGCCATCTGCAGAATTTAAAACTCGCCTTCCTGCAATATTTCACAGTAATTTCTACATCGTATTTTACATCATTCGCTTAAATAATAAAGGCTTGGGGAAGGGCTGGTTGGAGCCAATTGCACTATCTCTTCGAAGACTTGTCTAATTTGCTGGCAGGTGACCTCCTCTGGGGCGTGGGGATTTTAGAAGGCTTGGCTGTGGATGGCCGAGAACCTGCTCGGGGCACAGGTCTGTGTGTCTGTGGGACGGTCTCCACGTCTGAGCACACAGACTGGATTTCTGAAATGTCAAAGTCGGAGGCGTCGCTGCCTCGGCGGCTGCTGGCTCTGCTCCCAGCTTTGCTTCCGGCTCTGCTTCCAGGGCGGCTGGGCGTCTTCCTGGACTCTGGAAAGAGGTTGGAGGACAGGGGTGAGAAACCTTTATTACTCATCTGTAATATCAACTGTTGTTCTTGCACTCAGCGCTTGCATAAAAATTTCTTGGTCTTGTGGCTTGTCATTATCACTGCAAGGGTAGGCAGCCTCATTCTAAGTAGACATTAAATAACAACACCTAGACTGAACACACCAAGTTAAGTTCTGGCTTACCCCATTTAGAACTTAAAACTCGTCTGTTAACGGTAGACACCCTGCTGTTGGAGGTGAGGTCCCCTGCAGTCCTGCTTGTAAGAAAGCCTTGTCTGACCGAGTGAACTTAAAAATGTGAAAGTTGTCCCTCATGCTGAGCTCTGAGCTTGGCAGTGCTGGCACATCACTGAGTTCACTATTCTGTGATGGAAGGCCCAGTGCCTGGGTTTCCCCGTGACCTGAAAAGCCCTACATGCCCCCAGGTGGCAAAAGAGGCTCCCAGAGTCAAGGGTGCAGTACTGACTTATGTCCATGCCCTATTGTTTCCATGGTACATTCCAGAAGCGACTGCTTATTCTCTGTGTTCCTTGGATTCATTTATCTCCTTGTCTGTGTGGGTGTGTGTGTGTGGTGGTGGGAGGAGAGGAATTAGTGCTTCATTTCATTTCATAAAGCACGCAGCAACATCAAATGCTTTCTCTTCAAATTAGGGGAGAGAGGAGCTTATTTTCTCTTCCGTCACTGTTGAAGAAAACAGATGCCAACACTCACCAGCGAACTGTGTTCGGACTCGGGCAGCTGCTGTCGTTATCAAGGCGCTGTCCTCCCCGGAGTGGAAGCCCTTCCCTGACAGGTATCCTGGGAGTCGCAGTTTGCTTCCCTGGATTGGCGTTCCCTGCAGGTGACCAGCGCAGAGACCACTTAAGACTTTGCCCGAGTTGCAGAATATTCCACTGACACACTTTACTCATGGTTAGACATCTAGTCAATCCCTCTGAAGGAGGGGGACACGCTGCAGATAAGCGAGGCTCGCAGCTCCCATCGGCTCTCCTCCTCCTCCTCTCCCCCCTCCCCAATTTCTTACTTGGATAAAGGAAACCTTCTAAAGAAAATGGCTTTGTGGTGGACAAGAGAACACAAGCCATGGTGAGGAAACCAAGACCGATCAAACAGTGGGTTGTTAGTGTGTCTCAGACTGGCATCCCTTTGGGGTTAGAGAGTTGTTACCGGGGTAGGGATTGTGCAGAGGAGGGGACAGGGAACTACATAGTATGCTCAACCATTTTGCTGCCTTCAGCATTCTCAAGAAAACGAGGCATTATATAGAAACTGAGCGATGGGAGCAGAGAAAACTATCTTGAGATAAGCAAAGCTTGGGGCCTAGCCATACACAACCTAGAGGCAATACTTTGGAGACACTTTAAAACTTTTAAGAGTCAATTGAAAACATATGGAGCCACTTTTAAGACAGTATGGTAAGTCTAAACCCATGTTTCCACATTGTGACGTTTTTTAGAAATTCTCCTGAGGTTAAAAACGAAACTCTCTTGAGTATCAGGGGTCTCTATTTGCCAATGAGCACACAGCCAAGGAGCCATAGAGAAAACAAATCTATAAAAATAATGACTGTATTTTTAGAATTATCTTCTCATTAGGGCTTAAAATTCTTAACAGAGCATATATATGGCTTTTGATTCTGATGTTATCCTTTGACTTTGTATTTGTTGGTTTTAGTATGATTCCTACCCTCTACCTGTGTATTCTACACGAAAAACTACGTGTAGGTGATATATTTTTTTTTAACAGTTATGTAGCCCAAGTTAGCCTTAAACTCATTGTGTAGCCGAGGCTGGTCCGTAACCCTGACCCTCCCCCTTTCACATACCAAGTGCTGGAATAACGGGCATGCTCCATCCATAGTCAGCTCCAGAATATTACTTATGTATGATTTCTATAGGTGAACATTCTCACCCTGCTTTTACATACATTAACCCGTTAACCTGCACACCCACCACACTGCCCATTTGGAAGGAATGTCAACTGTCCACGAGGGAGCAAGCGCCGACTATGAATCTGTCACTCAGGGTCCTATGAAAGCCAAGGTCATCTGCCTTCCCCTGTGAGTGTTTGGACTTTGCTGTGTGCACACACTTTGCTCCTGAGATTCTGTGAGGCCAGCCTTTAAAACTGAACATACCTTCGCATTAGTTCAGCTAATGGACTTAGGACTTCATTCACGGCATGTGCACAAGGGAGCCCATGTCGGGGCCTTAGGGCATGCCTGGCATCTTGCTTTACTGTCTTTCGCTTTGCTTTTGAGAGCACGGATTCACTAGCTTGTCTCCTCCATTCTCCACCCCAAGTACCTTGCTTTTGGGTGGGGATATAGATCAGGTCTCGCATTTGTGCTGCATGTACCTTACCAGTCGAGCCATTTCCCCAGCCCTTACTTTAAATGGGGTCATTGCTACTTAAAGAAAAGTGGACACAGACATTTTATCCTCAAACATTTAAAACCAAGTATTGGTTTGAGGGCAAGGGCTTTTCAGCTTTTAAACAATGGAGTCACAACAACTCATAGACATTTCTTGGTGAAATCTATGACTGCTCCTGCATGTCGGAGCACATAGGAGTTTGGGACCCAGGGGAAGGAGAAGGAGGGGAGGGACATTTAATGGGAGTCTGTTTGTCTCAGCCTTCCTACTTGGCTACTCAGGAACTGGTACCGAGAAGAGAAGGCAAGGGACTTTCCTCTGTCCACCTATTGTAATTAATGTGAGGATTAAGTAACTGGGAAACAGTCATGAAAACCATCACGGGCTTTTAAAAAGTGCTTCTTTTATACAAGGGCCTTGGCTCTCTTCCTAACCATTAGGCCAAAAATAACTCCTCGTTTCCAAGAAAGGATGCTTAGGAACTTTCCCCTATTACTGAGGTTTGGATCGAGCATGTGAGACGGTGTCTACACCGATCAATTCACAGAAGTTTCTTTAGAAACAATAGACGGCTGATTGTTAACCGAATCGGGAACAATCTAACATGTGAGTCAATCTTGACAAATGTTATATTCCCTACACTTCTCTCTGTACCTGCCATTTTGAGAAGTTACAGAATGCTCAAATAATATTAGTTACTAAAATATAATGAGACAACCTTTTGAAAACAACAATTAGCTTTCTAGATTCCCACTCCTTTTGAAAATGACAGTTAGCTTTTTAGATTCCCACTCTTGTGCCTCTGATGCCTGTACTCAGAACCCCGGGCGGCATGAAGGAGCAGAGATGAATGTCACATGCGTTCAGAGAGACAATCCGTGGTGGAAACTTGCTAAAATTCTTTTAAGTAATTCTCTTGCAAATGACATTGTTTCTGATTCTCATCTCAGGGAACGTGCTAAGTTTCTTGCTCAAATTATGTCTATTAGCAAGAGAGTTCCACCAACATTAGATGACAACTTTCATAAGGCTGGATGGACAGAGAACAAAAGCCCAGAACCCCATGGTGTGGACATTCATGTCAAGCTGCCGCTGCCTTTCCTGATAGCCCCTGACTCTCATGTCCCCTGAGAACTGTTTTGCAGGAAGTTAAGATGTAGTATCATCAGAAGTGCACACATCAAGGGCAGCGGTGAGGCAGTGTTAGTAGGTGAGTATCAACCGGAGATGGCTGTTAAGACTGCGGTCTGGGGCCTTACGGTACCTCTGCAGATGATACGAGAAAGTCGGGGCACTCTGCTGCTTTACAGGGAGTTGACATTTTGCTGTTTGCCAACCATGGTTTACCATAATTGCGTGTTAAAGGATGGAGAATCTGCATGGAACAACGGTACATCAAATGTAAAGGGCAGCAGGTGAAAAACAAACCCACAGAAGAGAGGTCTTCATGGCAGAGTCACATGACACAGGTAGAGAAGGTAAGAGTGGACAGAGCTGATGACATCAGAATACAAAAAAAAAAAAAAAAAAAAGAATAAAGCTTTAAATGACAAAGCCCCTAGATAGGTTACCTTGTACAGACAACCGCTTCGTGGGTCATGGGCAGAACGTATTTAAAAATATGGTGAGAAGAGATACAAATAGATGTGGCTGGTCCCACAAATACCAGGGAAAAAAACACCTGCCGTTATGCTGTGGACGATTGGTGCCCTGGGAGGGAGGACCACAGCCTGGAGTCCTACCTTGGGTGTGCTGGCGGCGGCAGGCACCGGTGGGGAGGCTGCCTGGCAGGCGTGACTGGACACGGAAGTGGACTGTTGGGGGAAGCGCCTCTGGATGAAGGTCGAGATCGGCGGCCTCGTGGTCGGAAGGCAGCCATACCCTGGCTGGCACCGTCTGCTAGGATGAACTTCTCCCGCAGTTCCATGTTGGTCCTTCCTTTAGCTGGATTGCACGAAGGTGGCAAAAAAACAAAAAACAAAAACAAAAACGCACAGACAGGAAGAGAAAGCAACTCAGTCTCTGTGGGACGGAGGGCCACCTGGCACCACACAGCACGCAGAGAATCTCCAGAACATCTTTTTGCCATGCCAGCTCCAACTCAGCATAACAAGAAGTTAAAAATGCATTCTTTCACAATGCATTCCTCTCGGGAACGAGGGGGCCGTGGAGATGGGGAGGGGTGGGCTTACTCTAACACTAGACGCCAGCGGGAATAGCCAGTGTAAAACAAAGTCGGCATGAAAATGGAAAGCTCATGCTACCGTTAGTCCACCAGCTACGGATGCCCACACGTTGTTACCCTTACAGCACATTGAGTAGACACGTCAGGAAGGCAGGGCCATGCCTTCTACATGTACTGCTGAGGTACGGAGAATGCCGGTATTTAACGTTGAGATTAAACAATTATATAAAATCAGAGATGGCTTGTTAGTCATGAAGAGAACATGAAAACTTTCATAATTTTCAAACTCAAGTGAGGAAGCTAGCATTTTAATTTTAGGCCTTAAAAAAAAAAAACAAAAACAACAAAAAACCGGTTTTACCAACATGCAGTAACAAACACCAGACCCAGGAATCCACTAGAGGCCATAGGTGATATAGCACTCATACAAACACATATGCACATGGAGAACACTCCACGAGGACCTGATGGGCAACGTGTTAGCATGTGCTTGATCGCTTGTGTAACACTTAGCATGTTGCGTTTTCAGAATTGATGACTAGAAGCCCCCAGCTCGCTGCATGTGAGTTAAGCCATACGCGTGAATGAAGCGTATTAATATTAAAACAAATCATGAAAGCGGGAATGTGAAGGTGGAAAAGAGAAAAGGGAGAGGGAAAAGCCAAGGAGAGGGGGGTGCCGACCTAGAGTAGGCTGAGTAGCAGTAATTGAAGAGTTTGATTCCGAACGCAACATTTTACTCCCGTGATGGTGAACTAGAAGAAACGACACAGGATACCGGTCACATTAAAGAATGCTGTTAGCAGAGGAAACAAAGTTCAGTGGTTGGATGTGCAGACGGAGCTCAGATCCAGCCTTTAGCACACAGTTAGGAGAGACGGCACACCAGGAGAAAAAGCCCTGCAAGGTCCAACTCAACTGGGAGGAAGCAGCTGCGAAAGCCCAGCCAGTCATGCTAGCTTGTCCTCTGGGATCCCCTGGGTGGTTTGTGTCTCCATTGCTGTCTCCTACGCAGAGCTGCCTTTACCTCAGGCTGCATTCTTTGCAGAGTGCAGTCCGTTGCACCCCAAATGACAATATGGGCTTTAATGGAGCTGAGGGATTTTTATCACCTGGCTGATGTACCTGTCTCAAGGACACAGTGCAACAACCTTACTGATGTGTTTGTGGTGAGCAAGCCTACTGGAATACCAGTCACAGAAAAGTGTAACATAGTTACAGGTAGGACAAAATGTTGTAGCTGTGCAGCAAAGACTAAGTTGCTGGTTTAGGTTTTTACCGTATTATGTACTATTAAAGCACATGTTTTTCTGCTTCTAAGAAGCTTTCTGTGGACAGCATGCTGTATCAGACCAGCAGGAATTTTATACATCTTATGGTAATTGTACTTTCTAGTTGTATAATTTTAATTTTGTGCTCAATTTAGTCTCATATAGTTTTATTCACACCACATCTACATGCATGCATACACACACACACAGGCATGCACACATACATATATAATATACATGCACACTATATACACACACATACACAAAGACATACATGTGCATACAACATATAAATACACACATAACACACATACATACACAGAGATACATACACCCACACACATATACCCACATAACACACATACATCAGAGATACACACACACAGAGATACACACACATACATACATACCCACACACATACACACCCACATACACACACCCACACACATATACCCACCCACACTCACAGAGACACACACACACACTAGAATACACACACACCACCAGTTGTGCACCCACACACTCACATACACACACCTATACATACCCACACACATACAGACACATGCATACCCCCCCATACACACACATCCACACAGAAATACACACACACATAACAACACACCTACACACACTACACACACAGCACACACACATCACACACACCCACACATACAAATATACATACACAACCCCCATATACCCCTGGTGCGTAGGATATTAAACCATTTGAGTTTGTATTAAGGACACTTTGTGTCTGTACCGTAGCAAGAATGGCTGACAGCACACTGCTCAGACACAGCCCCAGTGTAAGCGAGGCTGATGAATCAGCCTTGCTGTGCTTTTCTTTATGCTGCATCTTTGGCTAACAAAGAGCAGGGCTACTGTGTGGCTGTGTAGCAGGGCGTGTGTGCTGGCCTTGATAAGACAGGCCTGCTGACTCTGACACAGCTGTATCCAGATGCTTGCTTGGCTTCCCACTTGGTAGCCTAACAAGCAAAGCTAGAACAGACATTTTTAAAGGACTATAAGAAGCTCACAGATTAAAACAAGTCACCACAATCCTACTGTTTTCTTTGTAAAGTCAGAAAATAATGTGTGCTTACTGAGTAGGTGGCAACTAACTGGAAACTGTAATCAGATGTGCATATGACCAATAAGAACCACTAACTACAGGACATTAGAAACGGAGATTCGGGCTGGTAGGATGGCTCAGTGGTTCAGAGCACTCACTGCTCTGGCCTCAAAGGGCTTGAGTTTGGTGTCAGTGCCTATGAGTGGCTCGCCACCACCTGCAACTCCAGCTCTGGAGGATCTGCTACCTCTGGTCGCTGTGGACACTGTCACATACATACATATACCACACACATAAATATAAGAAAGCCACAATACAGTATTTACATTTCCAATATTCTGCTAGTCAACCTCCAAGTGTTTGCTCTTTTTTAAGTTCTGCTTTGCATCTTCCCCCTTATCCCCTCATTTCATAAAAATTTGACTTTTAAGCGTTTACTCTCTAGTATTCTGTCTTGGTGAATGGAAGTGTCCATTCTGAAAACTGTAGACGGGAAGGTCTTACACAGAAAATCCAGACTGTATTTCCTACCTACATGTCTGAAATGTATTCCATTAGTGGAGGAATGAAAGAGAGAGATCGTGTTCTTACAGGCCACTGGGAGCCATCGGCTGTGGGACTCAGGCTGGGCCCAGTTTGCTTTCAGTGTGGGACACCCCACACGACTGTGCTTTCACGGAGCTGACAGCTTGACAAGAGGGTCTCCTTACCCCTGCACGGATCATTTTTCACTAAGAACTCATCCAGAGCCATCCATCCGCCTCCAACACGAACCATCACCGTGCTTCGCAGGATCCGGACCAGTCGCAGCTGCTGGGAGTCTCCAAACTAGGCAGCAGAGAGAGAAAGGACCTCTATTGGTCAGTATGGATTCGAAGCCCCAGGACGGCATGCAGCTTGCGGTAGCGTAAGCAACCAACTCGAGTGCTTGCTTAGTTCATGGTGATTAATTAGGGAAATCTCAAAGGGAGGTTGTAACGGTCTACATTAGACTGCCACATGCCGATTTAGCCCAAAGGAAACAGTTTGGAAAAAAAAAAAAAAGACCACAAAGGTTAATCAAATATAATGTTGAAGCTTTATACTACAGTTACAAATTGTTTTCCTTTCTTGTAACAGTAACAACACTCACAAAGCAAGAACAGTGAATGTCCCCAGAAGGTAAGTGCAGCCATGACAATAAGCGCAGGTCCCCTTGCCCAGGGCTCCCACAAAATGAGGTGCTCCTAAGGACTTCATCGAATGGACTGGGAAAACTGCCTCTCAAGTTAAAACCGCTTTGCTCTGAGATGTGTGGGGGAAAAAAAACTTACGCTCCTTTGTGTTTCTTAGCAAAGTTCTAACTTAGAGAATAAAGTAATGAGTGCTTGTGGCTAATAAGAATCCCATCCTAAAACGTCTGCCTCTCTAACGGTCTGCTAAGCCAATTAGCTAGAGTTTGGATTAACCCTGCCACTTCCGATTACTGCAACCTCAAGACAGGTACCGACAAATTATTAAGGACACAGCCTTCAGGTCGAAAGGGCTTTCCTCAGAGCTGTCTGTACCACTGGTGCTCCTTCAGTGAGGCGCCAATCGTCCGGATGTGTGCGGACTCTGCAAGGCTTGAACAAGCGCTAGGCCGCAGGCAGCTCTGATCATGGGTTTCCATGATTTGAAAGTCCGTGAGAATGATTTTCATACCTGGAAATGATTCCTAAGAGGCTCAGGTCCAACTGTGGAAACCACTGTACTGAACTTCACACTTAGCAACTTTGCAAGCGACAAAGAACAAATGGTTGGCGAGATGCCGACAGCATCTTGGCATGCATTATGGTGAGGCACCCTGCTACTTTTCTATAATCCTTAATGCTGCACTTTGGGATGAGAACCCTATCAAAAAGCCGCAGACTCCATTCAGGGACCTAAACTCAGAAGGCCACGGAAGCGTCCAGCAGGGACTCGAGTGGCATACATGGTTGCATCTTTGGTCTCAGCTCTTCCTGATTTTGGTAATTCTTTAAACACCGAAGCTTAAATATCTCTCTGCATGAACTGCTTTGGAAATGTAGGCTTAAAAACGGAAACCTGTGTTTATATTGTTAGAGACAAAAATCTGTGCTGCTAGTAAGCAAAAGGCAAAGGTGGCGTGAAGAAAATTACCCTTAAGGAACCAGATAATTGGATCAGATAAATCTTGTTCAAGACCAGGTTCAAAATTAGACTTGAGGAAACAACTGAAAAACAGTTTATAAAATGATATTTTGGTTCTACTAAACTCAGTACTTCTGATTGCACTTTTAAAAGATATTCTCCAGACAACTAAAGGTGTCATTAGAAGTCCTCCAATTTTCCCAAGGCCAAACCATGACACGAGAAAAACAGACTAATGATCTTTGTACTTTCAGCACATAAAATCTTTGAAGGCAAGTATTTCTCTCATTTTCTATGAAAACACAAGATATTACCCTGCCTGCTGACTCAGAAAATGCCGAGCTTGAAGAAGTGACATTTTACCTGTTATTAACAGATAGATGTTTTATCCTGACTTCACCCTTAATTATCCCACAGTACCCCATAAATAGGAATGACTATTATGTGCCAATTAAAAATGTTTCTTGACACAACTCTCTTTGAGGTAACAGAATCATTTTACTCTGTTTGCCTACAGGAATCTGGAGGTAAGAGGTAACTTGCACATTAAGATGCAGTGGCTAGAGGCTGGTGCAGCATGCCCGGAGCCTACGAGGGTCTGCCCCAGGTTCTCAGTGTGTGGGTCAGCATCAGCTTGCAGTTTGGTATTTTTACTGGATGCCTGGGAGTGAGAATGAGTCTCTGATTCTCCTGCCTTCTCGTGGGCTCTTTTCTTTCTGTTGCCTTGCCTTGTCCAACTTTGGTATGGTGGTTTTTCTTTCATCTTACTGTGTTTTACTCTTGTTATGTTTTGTTGCTATCTCTCAGAAGCCCGATCTTTTCTGATGAGAGACAGAAAGGAAGTGGATCTGGATGGAAGAGGAGGTGGGTAGGAGCTGGGAGAGGCAGAGAGAGGAGACACCATCAGGGTTTACTATGTGAGAAAAAGAATCTATTTTTAATAAATAGATTTATGTGTGTGTGGTGTGACTACCGGTGGGGCAGAGGCCACTGTCTAACGTGGTGTGCTCCCTACAGAAGAGTGTGCTCAAAGCATCTTCAATATGTGCCTGCCCGTTAAAATGTAGTTTCTCTCCTGCGTGCATTTTTAACACTCTGATTGTGATACAGCACCGCTAAGCAGTCCATGGTGACTTAAATGTCTACACAACATTTGACCAAGACAGCAGTAAGACACGACCTGACATGTACCACCATAAACCGGTAACTCAGAACAAGTTAATTACAGAGCATGCACGTGTCACTCACGGGCCCGATGAGGACCTCTTGGTATTTTGTCTTCCCGTGGTCCCTGCTTGGTGCTGCTGTATGCCATATGTCCTGAACAGTCAGACACAGTGATGTCTGGAGAATCAAGTTTGTGTACTGGCATAGACTTTGTTAAGAGTATTATGAAAAAGTGGCGCTTGAACATGGTGCTTGCATCACCTGGGTGAGCTAATCAGCTACCGTCCATTATCTGGTTTGCTTAAAAGTAATCTCCTCATCTGAGGCACAAAGCGTAAGAGGATTCCTGGATCGAGGCTGTGATAGCGCTGACAGAAACTGCACACCAACCAACAGTGGAGTAGCTAGCAAGACAGCATGAAGGACCGGCCAGAGCAAGCTTTGATGACTATGAATTAAAGACTCAAAAAAAAAAAAAATCATTGGGAACTTGAGATTCCACTGGTTTATACCTGATTTCCCAGGAAGAACTGATAAAACAATGAAAAATGCAAGAAAGACAAAATTAGTTCAAAAGGAAACTTTCTATATGTCTCTCTCTTTCCCACACACACATATATGTTCACACTTATTCACATAACACACTCGCACTCAGTCTCTCTCACACACATACACACACTTACACCCTGTACTTCAGGATACAGTATATATAGTTTCAAGATGAGTGGGTTTGCATTTTCTCTTGGTGCAAACCAAAAAATTTATTTTATTTTTTTATAAATGTATTGAAAAATCTTCAGATTTCAAATTGAAATTAGAGGTTCCAAATTGAAACCTTGAAAGTTTAAACAGTTGAAGTTTTCAGATTGAAGTCAAAACGGTAGGCGAGCGTCTCTGTGCAGTACACGTGCACTGCACTTGTAAGGAAGACGCAAGGACGCTCAGCTCCTGCTCCTCTCAGCTGCTTACACAGACAGAATGAGAAAACCACGCTGCTCTGTTCTAACTGAACCACGTCCACTTATACTCTGAACGAAAGCCAAAGTTACTACGCAAACGGGAAAAACCTAATCTTCTTCATATTTATAAAACGGATGTTTTTAATTTCTAGAAAAAGGCAACAAAACTTTTAACTTGGTGATTTTGGTTTGGAGCCCCTGTTGTTTAGACCCTGGAAGCTTAAAAATGAGAGGTGATGTGGGACAGCTTGAATATATGACTTGAGTATTTACTTTCAGTAATTTGTAATTACTAATATACCTTAGGAGTGGTAATATGTGGGAGTGAGGCAGCTCAGACAGCGAGGGCACTGCCACCAAGCCTGAGGGCCCGAGTTCCAGCCCTACATCTCATGCAGCAGAAGAAAACTGCTCCCCATGAAGTGTCCTCTGACTGCTAAGCATGGGGTGGCATTCAAAACACACACGTACACACACGTACACACACGTACACATACACACACACACACTACATAGACAAATGTAAAAAAAAGATTACGGGTTTTTCTGCACGTTATAGATGTTAAAAAAAATATGGCCTGCTATTCAAATGCAAGCTCCCTATGGAACATACGCATTATATAATTTGAAAATTCACGTGATTTAAAATGAGCAAAAAACGGTGGAGTTTCGTACATGGAGTCTCGAGACCATGTGAGAACAGTCGGGGTGCTTAGGAAACAGTGAAGAGATAAGACTGATGCACACACAATGTAGATCCCCTGACGCACACTTTGGCTTCTGTCCTCAGAAGGGCTGGAGTCACCTGGGACACTTACCCTGTATTTGTTGTCGCCGATCTGTTCAACTTGGAATCGCTTGGCACACTTACACTTGGCCACCTGCCTCGTGACCTGTCAAAGACAAAGGTGCGACATTCCCGTTAACCTTGGAACTTCACAGTGGGGGTCCTAGAAACGGGAAGCCCTGCAGGATACAGGGTCGCCCTGCTGCAACAAAGGGCCAACGACAAGTACCTCGTCTTCGATTTTGTCAGCATCTGTGATGGGTTTGTATGCATCTTTGTTTGGATGCAGGGCGGCCACGAATTCATAGTAGTCGATGTACCCGTCACCATCTCTGTCAAAGATGTCTGCCACGGCGCTCATCTCCAGGCGACTGGTGGGAAACTCTGAAATGTACCAAGCGGTGCTAGTAAGGCAGTTTGTTAGGTACAGCTTAAGATGTATTTGACTGCGTATTTTGATATTAATGTGGCTCGTCAGGGTGGTCACCTCATTTTTAGCAATAAGTCAATGTATACGATGCAAATTTATCTTCAAGAAGTAGGGGGAGGGGCTGGAGCGACTCCTCAGTGGTTAGCAGCACTTGCTGCTTTTGTAGAGTTGCCAAATGAGCAGACTCAGGGTGTTCATGTCCTATTGATGTGATTATCAGATCGGAATTATTAAGTAGAATTATCAAGAGATTCGTACTTATTGATTTGCTTTTATATGACAGCTAACACACAAAAGACTCTTACAATCAACGATTACTAATTTATATTAATAACACAGGTTGAGGAGAGCAAAGGGATATTCCTGTGGCCATACAAAACAGTGGTGTGTCTGACTCAAGAGCTCAAAGTACGACATGCTCTTCTGAGCTGGCGTGTTCCCAGTCAAGTTGGAAGGTGACACTTTGCTAGCAACGCAGGATTAATAGCTCGGCAGCCTTACGCTGTGCCCTGTCCCGCCATCTGTCTTGGGACTTACTGGAGGAGAGAATCCCGTCAATGAATTCCTGCCGAGTGATCTTGCCATCCTGGTCCTTATCGATTCTCCGGAAGAAATCCATCACTCGGGATTTTTTATGGTTCATCCACCTCATGTATTTTTTCCGCCAGATATCGAAATCGAAGTTGGCAAATTCCCTCAGCTAAAAAGAGCGAAGAGGTTTTGGCTGTTGTCAGTGCTGTGCTTGAACGGTCCTTGGAATTTACCTTTATTCTTGACAATTTTATACATGTACACAACGAACTGCCACCATCATATCCACTCTGGGTTCTCCCCTCTATGTCTCACGTCCCCAACCTGTCCCCTTCCAACTTCACATCTCTCCCTCTCCCTCCCTCTCTCCCTCGTAATAATCCATTAGCACTCAGTGATGCCTCTGCATGTATGGGTGTGAGCATCAAATTCTGTTTTCTGCTGGCTGAATAAGCCATAGATGATGGTCTCCAGGTGATATACATTGTTCCTGATTCAAAGAAGACATGATTTTACAGATGACTTCTTATAATAAAGGTATATTTCATTATGTCACTGATTTTTCTTTGCAAATAATATCCCTAAGTTGAAAACTGCTCACACCACCAGTCATGGAGGTGTGTGCCCAGAGTGCCAGCCCCTCTGTCCTACCAGCTACCCCCGTTTGCCTGGCCATCTAACATTTCCACATTTCACGCCATAGAGAACCGAGACCTCCCACCACAGGGTACGTATGAGCACAGTTGCAGTTGTTAGGTGGAACCAGCAGCAGACCCGCCAAGTTAGAAAGTCTTTCTCCGAGGTCAGCGGCATGCGTTTTCTACTTTTGTGTCCCTGGATCCACATCCCATAGATGTGTCCCTTATAGAAACGGCTAGTTCAGAAGAGAACTAGCAATCAGAGGATAAGAATTTGCTTATGGGAGGGAGAGCTACGCTTTTGAGCAGCGCTGTGCAGACAGCGGAGACAACATGGAGATGGGAGTCTGAGTTTCTCACCTCCTCCAGCCTGTCCAGGGCGTCATTGAGCTTCCTCCTCCTCTCCAAGGCCAGGAGCCAGACCTGTTGCCACTTGCTCACCAGCAGGTTAACCCTGGGGTTCTTGGTTTCGATTTGTGTCTGTGATCCAGATGGATACAAGCTGGAGGCTGGGAAGCGTTTCCCTGTTAAAACACGACTTCACGTCAGGATGGCGGAACATCTGGGGTGCTGACACACACTGAGATGGGGTGGCTATTTCGGCTCCTAGCCAAGACTGATTTAACTACTGTGTACTGCAAAGAAAAGCACCCCAACTTAGCTATTCTTAATAAGGTTCACACTCTGATCTCATGCCTGCCGAAATGCATCTCTATGAGGGCCACTTAAACACTGGAAACTCTGTAAACTAATGTTTCAAATGTGTTTTCTACGTACATTCGTGCTATTCCGATGCTGAGTGGCACAGTGGGACACGTTAGAATATGTTACAGGTAGCACCTGCCCTTCTTAGAGAAGAAGGCTGAGGAGTGGTGCCCTCAGAACCAGAGTGGAATGCTTCACCAATGACAACCAAGCCAAGAAGGCAAGCGGGTCCCACCCTTTCCCCAAATCCATTCTCCACTGAGCATGTACGCCTTCCTCTCATATGCACACGTCCATGCTTACTGACATAACGCTCTCCCGTCTGACTGTCTTCACAAGTGTCCACAGTGGCATAAAACCATGCTCACAGTGCATTCGCCCCATGTAACTAAACGTTACACATGGCCTAGAAAAATTATTGCTTAAGATCATACTTCATTCAGGCTCAAGTTTATGGGTGACTAATGCTTGGAAGTAGTGTGTGCTAGCTCATTCAGTCCGAAGACGTTATAAAGTATCCTCTTTTGCAGAGGAGGAAACCCTAGCCGAGAACCAGGTAAACTGTTCAATTATTAAGCTTCCCAGCTGGTCCGTGGTAGGGACAGCATGGAGCCTCCAGTATTTCATTTATACATCCCCCCTGGTCTCCTTGAGTTGCATAGTAATTACAGTAGCTCTGTTCCCACTTAATAAAAAAAAACAAACTAACACACACTCAAACAACATTCAAAAATATACAAAATGTACTACATTGTATACTGTGCTTGTTAACACTGTGAGCGCTAGCAGCTGCCATTCTGAATGCTGTCTTGTGGGTTAGGACTCCTTAGGAGATTAGTAACGAGGGCGGCAGCCACAGGAGCATGAACGGGTCAGATCCTGCTCTCCACTCAGATCAGGGTCAGTTTGGGTTGGTTACGACTTCTACACCAGAAGGAAAAAGAATCAGTCCCAAGAAGTGATGGGCTGGATCCTTGTAACCTTCCCCAATTTCTTCTCGAATCTGAGAGGTATACTTTAAACAAAGTTAAATAGAGGCTCCTGAGTGCAGCCTTTTATTTCACTTTAAAACAAACAAACAAACAAAAAAAGCTAAAAACTTAAAGCCCACATCTTCTTTAGGAAACCTTTAAAAATGGACTGCTCACACAGAGTCTCTACTATCTCTTGGATTTCAAACGCTAAGTCAAAAGGAAATGGAAGTGACTTGTTCAGCTCTCTTTATTTTTAATAACCTGGCCCCAGCTTACTTCCGGCTCGTCCCTTGTCCAAGACAGGGATGTGAGACTGTAATGATGGAGGGTCAGCGGCCCTCCTTTTATAGGTCTTGGTAACTTTATCAACGTCCGGCTGTTTTCTGGTCATTTCTTCCATGAAGGTCTGGAAGGGAAAACAGTGCCAATTAAATCAAGGTGTAGATTAAGTCAGCGTTAGGGATGGACACAATCCCAGAGTGAAAGGGCTGTGCTGTCATTTTTAAAGGATTTGTCACATTAAGTGACTGTGACAGCCAGGCACTTTTCCCGAGTTCCAGAGAACACAAAGCATGCCGCCGGACCAAAAGCAAGTTCAGATTTAAAACAAAACTGTCACTTTTTGGTCAGAAAAAAACAAAACAAAACAAAAAAAACAACAACAAAAAAACCCGACATGTGCCAGCCATCCTAGCTAACTGGCATCAACTAGGTCTGAGTCTCCAAGGTCTTCCACCAGGGTTTAAGTGAAAACTTTCCTGCCTTGGCGCATTCTGCCCACACGGTTTAAACATCTGAATGGCTTTGCACACAGTGTAGAAGATGGCCATGTTAAACACATAGATTCATAATGGTCACAGGAGTGACTTTAAAGGGCCGAGGCTAGTGAAGTTAAGTTACATTTAAAAAGTTACATTTAAAAAGACACAGTATCAGCGGGCAGTGGTGGCGCACTGCTTAATCCCAGCACTGGAGGCAGAGACAGGCGGATTCTGAGTTCGAGCTAGCTGGTCTACAGAGTGAGTTACAGGACAGCCAGAGATATACAGAGAACCCTGTCTCGAAAAACAAAAAAAAAAAAAAAAAAACAAGACTCAGTATCCTGCCATTCCTCATTGCATCTCCTTGGCTTCTTGTTACTGCCGACTGGTCCCTACACATTGGAATGTTGGCTGAGGAAAGGTAGAGGCGGCCATCAAAAGTGACGGGAAAACATGAGGCAGACAAACGCTTATTAGGTCGGGGAAACTTGAGTCACCGTGATTAATTATGATATCCACAGGGAATATAACCTGAGATACTGTTTTTAGTTACATGGATGTGTGTGTGTGTGTGTACCTATGTTGCCGCTCAATATGCACACCACCTGTGTGTGATGCCTATAGAGGCCACAAGAGGGCGCTGCAGTTCCCAAAACGGAATTTATAGGTGGTTTTGAGCTGCCCAGTGTGGGTTCTGGGAACTGAATTTAGGTCCTCTTTGAGTGTTCTTAACCTCTGAGCCATCTTTCCAGCTCTAGTAATTAAACTATGAATCAGGGCACATAGACGCCATAACTTCAGAGTTTAAAACGGGTGAGGTGTATAGGGTAAGTAGTCACTCTGAGGAAGGAAGGCATGCCCTTCTAAGCATTTGGAATATTCATGGTTGGTCATCTGAGGAGACAGAGGAAAAGCAGATATGAAACAAGGAAGTAAATGCAGGCCAGGGCCACAGCAATGAATCAGACTGCCCAGAGGGAGGAGAGTCAAGTTAAAATAAGACCAGCTGTAGTGCAGTTGCAGGACAAGAAGCTAACTAGTCTAGGAACCCGCTGGGGAAGCCTGGCAACGGAAGAAAGGAGACACCGAGGTGATGGTTAACAGCTGGGGATGAGCTTCTTTACCTGGTGTTCTGCGATGAGGGTTTTCACCTCTCAATCTCCTGGGGGATGACTTCCTTATCTTTCTCAGTCAGGTGGTTTCCGCCCACTGCAGCCATGCAAGCAAAGTCTCCAACAGCTCCTGCTTAGCAATGAGCCCGGCCAGTGCCCCTGCTAACCTCTGCTGGTGCTGCTTTGCCCAGGCCAGCACCTGTTGCAGAGACACACGGCTCAGGTCCTTGCAACTTAGTGCCATTAACGTAAACCACACCCATTTAAAAAGTAAATGATGGTTCTTCTGGGCTAGACCTACGAAGCTTTCTGCTAGTCTAGATCTGGTGAGTGGCTCTCAGATCCAGCTGGAGGAAGCACCAAGTCCCCCTTCGAGGATGTCTGTCATCGGGGGGAACGTTAGTGATGCACCTAGCATCTGGGTTTACTCCTGTTTGTTCCTTGTGCTTTCTCATGTTCAAGTATACCTTCTTCTACCTGGAATGGACCAAACGTGCTCATTCCAGGCAGCTTCAGAAGCAGCAGAATTTAAAGGACTAAAGATCTTAATTAGTAGTTCAATTCCCATTGCCTTCTTCCATTCACTCCCACAGCATACAAGGCACCCCAGAACATTCTTCAGCGAGGCATTATTCCCCAGACGCAGAGGACAGGTGGGACAAAACCTACGGTGAACCAAACACCTGCCATTTAGGTCTCACGGACACAGCTGTAGGTCCCGTCACTTTTCTAGCCTAAGGCTCCTTCAGGGGCTGATGCACTTGGAGGGAATCTACGGGATGCTTTCCTGTGAAGGCCTCGACTGCCGAGGCTTCCCGTTTCCCTGTCTCCTTCGCAGTCACGCTCCACAGATGACTCAACCTACACAGATGACGTCAGACCTACCACAGATGAGTCAGACGCACTGACCTCTTCAAACCTGGCCTGGATGATCGTTATCCAGTGCTTAATGGTGGTGATGGAGTCAGGGTGGCAGACGGCCAGAAGGGCCGTCCCCCATACCGGTGGCCTTATTTAGTTCTGCTCTTTTCTCTTCCAGTTTCTTCATGAACTCCTGCAAGGGGAGCAGACACTTCTGTTAGCTGTGGGCCCTTGCAGTGACATTCACTTCATGCCATGTTACAGAAAGAAGGAAGGACTGCAGTCTGGTGTAGGGTCGGATGCTGGCAGCCATGGTGATAGAGACTGGACTTCGGGCTACTGAGCTGATTCTCAGATTCACCATGAGCCTGACCCTTTTCCTGTCCTACAGTCTAGCCTCACAGGCAAACAGTGTACAAAGCACTTCCGGCCTCCAGGCACGCCGGGCAAGCCTGTACTACTATCCAACAGCAAGGCAATGCTTTCCTTGCTATACTCAGCCAACCCCTTTGAGGAAGGGCAGTAATGAAAGTCAGAAGCAGATGATGTAATACACGCTACAGGAGAATGATGGACTTCCAGCTGACCTTGAAAGGCGAGGTTATTAAAAAAAAATCTTTCAAGTGAATCGGAAATTCGGACATCAATACCGCATCGGGGTGTGAGCACTGTGAATATCTGACTTTCCCAGTCAAAGGTTAAAAAACATCTGTTATGTGGATCGCTCTTGTGTGGGTTTGGCTAAGTTTCAAGCACTGCTATGGAAAAGAGCTTAGCTTGCATGGTGACCCCACCCCGCCCCATTAGCCATTCAACACTATGAAATCAATGCTTTAAATTTATAACCTATATTATACGTTAGTTCTTTACAAGAATTTTTATAAGGCCCTTGATTACAATGGCTGAGAGAGACTGCTCGGTGAGTGGAATGAGGTGCTTGAGTTTGAGTCCCAGGATCACACGACAGGATCCACGCGACAGGAGGCAAGGGCAAACATCAGCCCTCTGGTAAGCACACGGTGGTCCATGCGACACACAAGCTAATCAAGTAAATAAAGCAAGCCCCAGAGCGAAAGAGGTGTAAGAATAATATTTTAATGCTTTAAATGAGTTGCTTGCTTTGCATACAGATGTAAAAATTATTAAAATACAGTTCTAGTGGGAGACTCTGTAAAGGCCATGCTGCTTGTTTAGGAAGTTTCATTCTTGAAATACACATACAATTGCGACAGAATAACTTTACTCTGGGCAGAGGCTGAATGATCCTCTAGGAAGTCAGCGTATAGCCCGGAGACAGGAAGCAGACAGCCTAGACAGTGACTACTTTCTCTCAGAAGGGAACCTAACAAGACAGCTGCTTATCCAGGTGTGTGGGTGTATGTGCTCAGGTGTGTAAGCAGGGAGGAGAGAGACATTCTCAAGTGTACCAGATGGTTGATTTCTTCTCGGGAAGGAAAACCAAAACCAAAGCAAAACAATGGATTCCCGCATTCGCTGCGAGTGGTCCCAGGCTGTTCTCTCTCCCTGTCTCTCCCTGCTCCCTGCTCAGTGTCCTGTTTTGTAATGGAAGTTACTCACTTTATGTTGTTCAATCAGAGTCCGGAGAGCATCCTCATCATCCGGGAGCGCGCCATGGAAACGCAGGGTTTGCTCTGCCTCGGCCAGCCACTCCAAGAGGGTGTGGACCACAGAGTGGAATTCCTCTGCCTAACAGTTAGCACACACACATAAAACAGGATTTCACCATGTACCTGTTAATGACATTTACAGACCCACTCACGGACCCTCCCAATGAGGAAGTCTTAGCTTAAATTAATTATGCACATTACTCCTAGTAAGTAGACAGGGATATACATTATTACATTTTCAAATATAGGGAGAGATGTAAGATATTAAGGAGCCCAAGGGAAGCTAGTTCATCTCACAGTTGAGTGTTCAGAGCATGGCAGCAAGTGTGACTCCCAAATGACTCATTCAAGCAACACTAAGCAGATATCAGTAAATACCTGAGAAGTACTTGCTGCTAAGTACTTGAAATTCACCAGAGAAACATGAAGAAGGGCCCAGACAGTTATGAGACAGATTTAGACTTCCCTGATGACCGTCTTTGACGAGGGTGAGGGTGAGGCCTGGCCCCACTAGTCCACCTGAGTTGTTCTTGCTGTGGCTACTGCAGGACTTCACCCATTATACAGAGCTCTTGTTATGGGACTTTACCTGTTGCAGGGCTGATTCTAGCCGCGTCTGCTTTGATATGGAGAGCGCGCACACGGTCTCCCAGCGGGTGCTCAGCTCCTGCATCTGGACCCTGACCCAGGAGGAGTCATCCCGGCTGCCTTCTATGAGCTCCCTGGCAGAGCGCTTCAGGGCCTGCACGCTGCTGGTCCTCTTCCCCAGCTCTTTCTGGAAGACCTGAGGAAACCATATTACCTTTCGTCACAGGGAACTTTTAAGTACAGAACCTAAATGGCCAAGTGCATTGCTGTGAGAGAGAGATGTGTATGAAATACCACGGACATACACACGCAGGACCCACTGATTTTAATGGCTATTTTTGGTCAAATCTTCACAAGGTAGGAACTAGCTCATGGTTTCTTTTTGAGGACAGAACACTATTTTGGATAGATTTTGCTTATATCCAGTGACATTTCATAAGGGAATAGGATTTTTGTAAAATGAGATGTGTAAGATTAAATAATGGCGATTGGCCTTCTCAATTTCAATTACACACACACCCCTGACAGACAGACAGACACACACATGCACACCTACATACCCTTGACAGACAGACACACAGACAGACAATACACACATCAAATTCCTTTCTTTCTCAGTCATGTAGCAGAGAATACCAAACCCTCTCAGTCAGCATGGCTGCCACAGCATACATGCTCATTACCTACCATTCCGAGAGACAAGCTACAGAGATGACAGGGTCCGGAAAGACCAGTGAATCCAACAGGTCATGTGGTCCTTCCCTCTATAGTAAGCCATTCCCCGTAGCACTGGAAGTATCAACCCATGACTTCACAGTTAGAGTCATCTCAGTGTAAACGCTTTGAGATCTCCGACCCGCCCTCTCAATTTAGGCAGATTTAAGAGGAATGTACCATTTAAAAGAATGGCTTCCTCAGGCCACTTTTAGGGGTGCGTTGAACCGAGGACTCTTCATCATCAGTCTAAGTGTCTGTGTATAATATTAGATATTCAGACAACTCATGTTCTATCTACAATAGAACTACTCAAGTTTATACACAAATCATCCCACAAAGGGAGCTTAGCCAGAACAACCCAGTCAGAATGTGATGAACAGGGAACAGGATTCAGTCTGACTGTGTTCAATGGTAGGTGGCTACAGACAGATATATGTACTATCAATACACACAGAATGGAAAATATCTACATATTCGCCCATGACAGGACTAGCCAACAGTTTCAGAGTGGGCTTTCCAACCTTCCTTGTATAGTTAAACTTCTGGAGTCTTCCAACTACATTACTAATCCTTAATGAATAAATCATATTTGATGATGTTTAATGTGTCTGGAAAGTGCTTTGGGTTGTAAATATCTATACATACCTATGCAGTCAATAATTCAGACAAGTCTGAATTAACTACAAGAACATTTTTTTTTTTAAATCAATAGAAGCAAAGCATTGTGGGCCTGACCAATGTTCTTTAATTTCCTTATTTGGACAGGATGTCAGACACAAAGATAACCTTGGACTGCCTCTCCTCCTGCCCCCACCTCTCCGGTGCCTGAAATAAGGGGTGAGCTACCACACTGGGTATGAGCAGTACTGGGGATCAAACCAGGACTTTGCACAAACGAAAGCCAGAATTCAACCAGCTGAGCTACATCTCCAGCATGCTCTTTATTTATTCTTTTAATAAGTATAATTCTGTTCATAGAACAGAAACTAACAGGAAGTAAATTTGCAAATATGTTTTAAAAGTTGAAACAACCAGTTAAAAAGACCAAAGCATGGTTGGGATAGCACAGTTGAAGAGGCACGCAGAGAACATTTTAAAATAAAATACATTTTCTGAAGCCAGGCCAAAATCAAGGCAAGGAAATACACGGGGAAGTCGGGTAAAGTACCACAAGCTGTTTGCAGATAAAGTAAACCCTGGTGTGCTGGCCATAGCTTCGTGCTCTTCTGAAGCCTGCCAAGTTGTATTAGATCAATGGATCATAAATTAAGATCTTGGGGTTGGAGAGACGGCTCAGCTCTTAAGAAGGCTTTCTTCTCTTCCCCAGAGACCCTGAGTTTAGTTCCTAGCACCCATGGTGGGTGGCTTACATCCAGCTTTAGAGGAATTACACGTTCCTCTGGCCTCTGAGAGCACCCTTCTCCCCCACACATACACATAAATAAAATAAAAAAAAAATAAGACCCCATACTATCAGCTGGAAACCTTACTTAAGATAAATCTATCTCTCAGCGCACACTGTTAACTTGTGCGTTAGCAGATCAAGAACAGGATCTACTCATGACCCCTTGGGGGATCTGTACACCTAGAGGATGGCCCCCTTCCAAGTCGCTAAATGAATGGTTTTAAATTTTATTACGTAACTGTTTTGAAAGAAGCGCCCATAAGGACAAAATTAAATTACATTTCAAGTCTAAAATAGATCAGGTAATTACAAGGAAAACATTCTGCTGATTAAGTAATTTCCCCCCATGGCCTTAAAAGATGGCTTCTGGAATCCGCTCAATCACGGATCAGTAGGAAGACGGTGATGCGGTAAAGGCTACTTAACTGCTTGCCTTCTTTTCAATACTCAGAATACACAACTAAACAACAGATAAAACAGAGCTCTGGATTGCAATACCTTGTGATTATCGATCAGGTTCATCACCAAGTCAATGTCTCCGTGGACAGGCTGGTCTTCTGCCACTGAGGCTCAACTCGGTACAGCCAGTCAATGAGGGCCTGCAGGGCGTCTGTGAATTGTCCAGAAAATAGCAGGGCTTCCTCCAATTTGTTTTGTCTGGGGGAAAAGGGGAGATGAATTAGCCTTCTAATGTCCCGATGGCGTGGCTGGGTGGTATCAGAATGAGGAAGTGTGAGCAGCCTTCACAGTCCCCTCCTTTTCTTAGAAGATACTTTTCTCTTTTATGTCTTTAAATACACGCCTGGCATCTGTTACAGCAAAATTCCTTTACCCCATTTTTGTAAATCACGGATCCTTCAGGAGTCTAAATAAATATTTGCCAATTTTATTTAAAGATATTTATTTATTTGATGTTTTGAAGCTGCCCAGAGTGAATTCTAGTGCATCTTGATACAGGTTGAAAATCTGAAATACTTCAAAATTAAAAAATTTCCCAAATATGAAAGTTTTAATCACCAACATGATGCCACAGAATAAATACTATACTGTAAAACTGTATACCACACATGCTTTATTAAAAAAAAAACAAAAAAAAAAAAAAAACAACAACCAGATTTCTAACTTCATCCCTGCTGCCATGGGATCCGGTGAGGGAGAATGGTGGAAGACTTAGCCTTGGAGATTGTGACAAGCATGACAGAGTCTGTGGTTGAGTCATAGGATCTCCCAAAACAAACACCGCCCTACCATCTATCTGAGGCAGGTCTACAGAGACACCAATGCTCAAATGTCCTACCTCTCCACAGACTTTCCACATATGGTGTCCCATTTGTCCCTGAGTTCGCTCAGCATGTTGTCCAGCTTTAGGTTGTCGTCAGCCAGGGAGGTTTTCTCCTTCAGAGAACGCCCAGTTCGGTTGGTGGTATCATAGACGAATGTTTGCCTCCGAGTGATTTCTGAAACTCCTACATATTTAACAAGAAAAGAGTTAAGTTTCTGCTTGGGACTATTTGTTTGCTAACTGGTGAAAATCGTCAAAAGTGGGATTGTGTAAATGTGTTTTAAAGAGGCATCTCTAACAAACGGAGGCCTGAAAATGGAAGACATCAGCAAGTAACCAAGAGGGAGGCATGCATGGTTCTACAGAGGGATGCCCTAGGGCAGAATACAAGGAGCTCATTGACTCTAAGAATATCTGTTATGATCAAGAAAAACAAATTTCAAAGCAAAACAAAATCCTGAAACTTCTTTCTGTTTGTGTGTGTACACCAGGGCCTTGTGTGTGGTAGGTGAGTGGTTGACCATGGAACTACCTTCCTATTCCCACGATTTTGGAGACATAAACCATGAACCTTGCGGTGATTGTGGTAAAACAGGAACTGCCATCCGATGATTGAAAGGTTTTGGAGAGGAAAATGTAGCCTAGTATGTGTGAGTCCAGTCTGGATGCACTGATTAGATGACTAGAAATTTACTACAGGGTTTTGTTTTAGTCAGACATCCTTATTGTTATCTAAGGTGGATATTCACAGTATGATGGTTTTAATATGCTTGGCCCAGGGAGTGGCACTATTAGAAGGTGTGGCAGCGCTGGAGTAGATGTGGTCTTGTTGAGTGGTTGGCTTGTTGAGTAGTGTGTCACTGTGGGTGTGGGCTTGGATACCCTTGTCCTAGCTGCCTGGAAGTCAGTATTCTCCTGTTTGCCTTTGGAACAAGGTGTAGAACTCTCAGCTCCTCCAGCACCATGCCTGCCTGGACAGTGCCATGCTCCTGCCTTGATGATAATGGACTGAACCTCTGAACCTGAAGCCAGCCCCCATTAAATGTTGTCCTTTTAAAAGTTGCCTTGGTCATGGTGTCTGTTCAGGGCAGTAAAACCCTAACTAAGACACACAGTAAGGATACAGCTAATTTATCTGTGAGCCAAGATGTCAACTGCCATTCTAGAGTCTGATGGTTGTTAGACCAGTAGAAAAACCTATATACGTTTGTTTTTTCCCAGCCATTATCTTATCTCAAAAGAGGTTAGAATACTTTTTCAGGATCAAATAGTTATGGTGCTAATGTAACATCTATATGGTACCATCCATCACTTGTTAATTATGGGGTTGTGTGTGCATGTGTGTGTGCAAATTATATTCTTTCCGTGCAACTCAACAGTACTTATAAAGCCAGAGTTGTTTGTGGGTCTCTCAGAACCATTTCCTACCTAGCAGGTACTTCTAAGAAAAAAGAGAGAGTCACAGATGAAGATATAATTTCAGGAGTAGAAAGAAAGGTTCACTCAGCGATTTTCTTCCTAAGCTCACGGGACTGGTGACGCTGGCGCAGTGCTTCCCAGTGCTGGCAGCACACTGGAGTCCTATCCAATTGTGAAGCGCTGTGTGGCAGAGCTAATACCACCCCTGAAGCTGCAACTACCCAATCTTTTGTTACTGCTTTTTAAAAGGTACACTTTGCATATTTTAAGATTAACAAATTATTTACTTTGTCTAGTAACAGGAGGTAACCACATCAGGAAAAATTTTAGGTAAGAACACACAGTATCCCATCATTTCTACAGGCTCTACCAGGGAGGACCACACTTTCCTGTTACTCTGAATGGAAAGCTTGTGTTTAGAATCAAAGGGCTCACACAAATTTGTCTCTATACAGAAGATCAAACTAAATAATCTATCTGAGTATGGACAGGCTGGAGCTTTCTAAAGGCAGAAGACCTGCAAACGTTGTTGACTAGGAAAGTTTTCTTTTACGATTGCTCTTACGGGCTGCCTTAAGATGTGTCCTGGAGAAAAGGAGACATGGATGATAGATACCATTGGGTAAAATGGAGACTAATATTCTCTGCATGCTTTTTTTTCCCCCCTGGGTTTCCCTAGCTCAAAATGCAAGGTTACTTTTCTTAAGATTATATAATATTCATGTATAAATTCAAATCAAGTATTTTATTTTGAGCAAGGGACAGATTTTTCCACCACAGGAGTATTATGTAAATGTAGGGGTCTGAAGTTGTGAATGTGGCCGTAATAATCACGCTTGGCTGCTCACACCGCACCTTTACCGGTATGGTCAGCGGTTACTTTATAACAGGGACACAGGTACAAAGGACCGTACAGGGGCAAGGCTGGACGGCTTTTCATTCCCAAGGGACAAAGAAATATTTTGCTACCTTTATCTACATTCTTCATTCAAAAAGCTGGTCACAGATTTTAGAGGGTGCATGGAAAGTAAAACTGTATTCATGCGACTACGAGTGACATCATGTCTGCTTTGTTCAGCACTGGTTCGGTCCCTTAGTCAACTTCAATTATACACACGCATGGCACAGTGTGCATGCACACACCCACGCACACGGCTCATGGTGCTGCAATCCACTGTCTTGATTTTGCCTCACTCATTGCGATTTCCAGTTCCGTAACAAGGACTTTATTATGGGGCAAGGTTTTGCTATGTTCCCCAGGCTGGCTCCTCATTCCTCAGTTTCCCAAGCAACTGTGATCAAAGGTACCCACCCCTGAATCTGGCTCTGCATACCTTATACTCCAGATTTATCCATTCAAAAAAGAAAAAAAAAAAGCCAAGTTAAGAGGGTTGCCATGGAAAGCTAAAAACTCAGTATATTCAAGACTACAGAAGAGACATTCATTTCCTGCTTTCTTTCAGCACCTGGCCAGTCCCCCTTACTGTCTCTTGATGAACACACACACGGACAAGGTGGAGCCAGTGCTCGCAGTGCACACCGAGCAAGCTTTGCCAACAAGACGCTCACCTTGTGCTGCACCAGCTGTGCTTTGATTTTGTCTGGATCATTGGCGATTTCCAGTTCCGAATCCAGAGATTTCTCTGACTCCTCCAGCCATTCCATCAGCTTACTCCAAGCTTCGTGGAACTGTTAAAGAGACCCATATTTATCCGGAGGTTTGTGGAGAACACGATGTTTCGAACTTAGTATATTATAAAACAGGAATGATCGCCGATGGGACATACTAAGAAAATCATCAATTCGAAATTCCCCCTGAAGGAAATTGAGACCATTAGCAAATTGCAAAGCAACACTGGACATACTAGGGACTATGGCCTGACGTCAGTCAGCACTTCAGCTTACTAAGTACAGAAGGGGCCAGACAATGCTAAAGAGAGCTAAGGAGCCCTTCAGCCCAGCCCACAAGTCTCCCTTAGCTTAATAGTTAACATAAATTCTCAGGATATATCTGCTTTGTTTATCTGTCTCTTGACATATGCTTGACATTTTTCTGTGCTCCACTTCGATGCTAAGAAAAAGGAACGAGAGGAAAAGCATACTTGTGAATTGTCTTTAAACATGGCAGGCAGAAAAAAGGCCATCTCCTTCTTAATGTAGGAGACAGCCGAACACCCTCACCTCTGCGCTCAGAGCTCTGCTCGGGACTGACCCACCCACTGGGGTTTGAGAAGCACAAGTCCTGCCCCGCTAGTGTACTGACTATGTCTAATTCTGTTTGCCAACCAGGAACCGAAATTATTCCGAGTCAACGCATGTTTGTTTCTAGCCACAGGGTTTCTTTCTTTCTTCCTAACAACTTAGCTAACCAACTTTCTATTCTCCTGCTTCCAACACTGGTTAAATGGAAACACTGGTTAAATGGAGAGAGGAGAAAACAGCAAGCAGCTCCCAGTATTCAGTAAGCCTCTGCCAATTAGCTGTTCAAAATCCAGGAAGCACTTGCAGAGAGGAGTATGTCAGGCTCGGAATTCATAGTGTTCAAGAGAATCACTGGCGACTGATTCTGCTTCAGAGACTGCTAGCGAAGTTGCTCTACTTCTCACTCGGAAAGGGATTACGGCATTCTTAACACCTTTAAATTCATACGCTTTAAACATTGTAATGCCAGACTCCTGTAAACATCTTTTGACGTCACACAGCGAGCCTAGCTCTCCAAACAGCGGACGCCAACATTACCAGTACCAGACAACAGGAGCGGAATGGGGAAGGTTAAAAACCACAATATCCTGGCCTCAATATTACACCAAGTTTTTAGTTAAAAAAAAAAAATTAAAAAATAAAAATATTAAAGAACAATTTCTGCCAAGTAAGGTGGATATATCCACACAGGGCAGGGAGATGGGTGATTCTCCTCTTCTCTGTGGTTAGTTTGGATGAATGTTAGTTAATATCAGGTTAAGAGAGAATTGGAAAGCTCCCAGTGAGGTCTGTGAGGTTCCCTAAGTTAAACTAAAAGCAGTCCCCCCCCACCCCCAGAGACTCAGACAATTAATTTCAAGTGAGATGGAGCAGAGCAGAATCTTGGGGAAGAAATGAAGGACTGGTAACAAGCAGCCCGGGAAGAGAGGGACATGGATGAAGAGTTAGGTCCCTCAGGAAGCTCTCAGGAGGATTGTGGGTCTGGTCTTCAGCTCCGATGTGAAGGAAGTCTGGCTTCCAGAGTTAGCAATATAACTCAGACAAGTGCCCCATCTGAGCAGGAGAAGAGGGGTTGAAACAGCAAGGGGAAAAAAAAAATACATATCCGGCAACACTAAAATTTGTAAGTTCTTAATGGGCCTTGAGGGTCATCTATGAGGCTGGGCTATTTACAGCTTTTCAAGATGAGTCCCCATGGCCTAACTTGGCTGCCAAGACAAAGAAGTGCAAAGAGGCAGGCCACAGGCCTTTCAGGAAGCAAAACACCTTGGCTCCTTATTGGTACACAATACGGCAAAAAAAAAAGCCCTGTGATCACACAACTCAACAGCTCCAGCTCACTTGCTGTCAGGGTTGGAGAACACCAGCCGAGTTTCTTACCTGCTTGGCCCTCTTCCTCGCTTCGTCCAAGGATCTCCCTCTCTCTACTAAACGCTGAACCACCTTTTCCCACCGACTCTGCACGCTGATGAGCAGGTTCTTGATGAGCACGACATCTTGTTTCTGACTGAAATACTTCAGGTGGGTTCCGGTCTTGTCTAGCTCTATTATCTGCTCACGGTGAGAATTTACTTCGTTGGCAAAGACCTTTCTCCACAAAAGAGAGTGCAATTAGAAACAAGGGGAGATGAACTGACTTTAAAAACATACGCGAGACTGTCGGCAACGCTGATGTTAAAGGACACAGGAAAGGTCTCTTGGTGGGGAAGATGAGGGGTGAATCCAGGAAGAGTTAGGGGGCAGCTGGGAATGAATACACTGCATAAGGAATGAAAAAAAAAGTACATTGAAAAGAAAGTTTCCAAATTACTGATTCTTCTGACATGAAGGCACATGCTTTTCCAAACAGTTCCGACGTACCTTGTGCTCATCAATTTGAAACAAGATGGTGTCCAGGATAAGACTTGGCCGAGAAGCCACATTCAATGTTTGCTCAGCCTGGGTAAGCCAGTTGATGAAGTCCTGGAGGGAGTTGTGGAAGTCCATGGCTAAGTGCAGGGCCTCTTCCAATTTTGTCTGTAAAGGAAAAGGACTTAAGCGTTTGGTGCTCACAGTTGGTTCGCTGTGTTTCAGCTAACCAATGATGTTCCTGATGAGGTCACCGCCCTGTGAGGACACCACGTCTGTTCCATCAATGGCGGCCTATCATCTATTTCTAGCTGGTTGTTGTTTGTTGGGATAAACAAAACTCCTGAGAGTTCCTAGATTATTTTTCTACTGTTTGAAAAGGTGATAAAATGCGTACCATCACGTAAATTACAATTGATGTATCAGTTTTATGTGAGAGATTATCAAACATATAAGTACGATCTTATCATTCTCTTTTGTTTAAATGTGTGATTAGAATTCAATTATTCATAACCTAGATCTTGTGTGGTTCTTTTTTTTTTTTTTTTAAATGTGTATGGATGTTTTGCCTGCATGGCTATGTCTCAGATCCATTGGAGCTAGACTTACAGACAGCTCTGTGCTGCCACAGGAATATGGGAATTGAACCTAGATCTGCTGGAAGAAAAGCTGGTGCCCTTAACCACTGGGCTAACTCTCTAACCCTGCGTGGTTTCTATTTTAAAAAAGCACCAGAGTTTTTAAAAACTGGAGCAACACGTGACCTGTGATATACCTTTATCTGCATTGTATCAATGTTCTCTTGATAGACTGCTGTTTTTAACTTCACAAAAAAAAAAACAAAAAACAAAAAACAACCAAGTCATGAAAATTAAACTCCTCATAGCTAGAAATAAAACACGGCCCGAGGATGGACACACGCAAACGCTGTGCTGTCACGCTGATCAAGGCACTCACTTTCTTCTCGTTGAGTTTGCTTTTCACGGATTCCCACTTCTCTTTCAAGTTGGTTATGTCTTGGTCAATGTTGGTCTCCGCAGACCTGGGACATCGTGCGAGCATCTGCTGCCCCCTCAGACTCAGGCTCTTGTACGTCTCTTCTTTGATGGCAAAGGCAGTGCAGACTTCCTAAAAAAAAAAAAAAAAAAAGCGAGATTGCCCTCATGTTACATGACATGCCAGAGGATGAAACCTAACGGCAGCATTCTTTGACCTTTTAAAAAGGATTCACTTGTAATGTGTGTCCGTGTTCTGCCTGCCTGCCTGCATGTGTATCCTGTGTGTGCAGGTACCTGTGGAGGTCAGAAGACAGTGAGGATGTCAGGTCTGGAGTTAGTGGTTATGAACTACTGTGCAGGCGCCTGGAATGGGACCTGGTCCTCTCTAACACCAAGGATCGCTCTTTACCTCTGAGCCCTCTTCCAGTTCCCATTTTTTTTTTTTTTTAAATAAGGTCCATCCACCCTAAGCCCCTCCTCACACGTTCATTCATCTTTCCGGCTTACAGAGCAAACCTGACGAACATATACTCTACCGATATTGAAATAGAACCAGCGCTTACAGTCACACCTTGTCTGCTGAGAAATCTATCACTGCGTGCTGCACACTAAGGTCTACAGCAACAACTAGCATGCTCTCACTGCAGTGACAGAGTCAGATCTGTGTGCTGGGCTAACAACTTAACTTCTCTGAGGAGTTCCTTCTCTGTAAGCTGAAACGTCTATGCCCTTTTTTTTTTTTTTTTTACCACCATATCATAACGAAAAGAAAGAATTGGTACAGTTTAATCTTGTACCCAGAAGACATGTGATGGACAGAAAACAAAGACTCAGCAAGAAAGATACAAGTTGATAGAAGGACTGCCAGGTTACTGGAGCCACGTTTGAGAAATCATTGGTAAAACTCTAAATGTTTAATTTTAATGTTTAAATGTAAATGTTGCCAACGAGAAGGCTGTATATATCCTCTACAGTGAATATAGGGAAATCCTGCTAAAGTACTAAGCACATTGCCAATGAAACCATGGACACAACGCATCAAAAACTTCGGCAGGTTGTATCTCATTGACTGAATTATAATGCAGGCTCATTCACAGTTCTGATGGAAAGTTGCATATTCTACACCTTACTGATATTTTCAACTTAATAATTTAAAAAAGAATGAAAAAATGAGAGATAATTTTATAAAACTAACCACTTGAAATGCACTATTCAGTGATGTGAGTGTAGTTATAATGCCATCTCCCCATTACCACTAACTACATCTTCATCAGCTAAAAGCCTTATTTCTTCATCCTTAAAAAAAACCAGCACATTAAAAAAAAAAAAAGCAAGCAAGCACATTGACAGTTTGTTGTTAAAAAGCATTAAATCCTGAAGCAGCCTCAAGTAAGTGAAAACTTATTTTGTTCTTATCTTCATTTCTTGCACAACCAGATCAAAGGGAAACCAGTGTCCTGGTATTATAATGCTTTCTAACCTGTTAGGAAAGAGTTAATCTTTAAATGTATGTGTAGGTGTGTGGGTTTGGTGCACCGCGTGCAAGCAGGGCCCGAGGAGGCCAGAGCCGAGGAGGCCAGAGCCGAGGAGGCCACAGCCCGAGGAGCCACGAGCCCGAGAGCAGGAGCAGGAATCTGATGCCAGAACTAGGCTTACAGGTGGTTGTGAGCTGTCAGGGAGGTGCTGAGAAATGAACTCTGGTCCTCTGGAAGAACAAAGAAGCCTCTTTACTGCTGGGCTATCTCTCCAGGCTCTCTGCAGTTTTTGCTTTTTTGTTTATTTGTTTTTAAACATGGAATTTTTAGTCAAAGAAATCACATTGGGTTACATGAAGTTCACTGTGTGTATCCTACGCAAACTATTTTACATGTAGTATGGTTTTCTGGAATTTCTAAAGGTAAGTTCTCTGCTTGCAAGTTCTTATACTCTTTAAAGGGTAACATTCTGGAGACAGAAGTCATTATTAGTTAGTTAACAAGTAATGAACTATGTGAAAACTATGTAAGAATGTCCAGGGAAGTAAGGAACTATGTAAAAGTCATTTGGGGTTTTCATGAAGTAGTTGGTAACAATTGTTCTTCAAGCAAATGAGTCTCGCCCAGCTGTGAACAGCAAACCCAAACCACAGGATTACAGGAAGTTACTTGCACGTGATTATTGTATTAATTACGATTAATTCAATTATAGAATTATTTTAGAGAAATGTCTTTCTTTATACTTCAGGGGATAACAGTTTATAACTGATATAATGCTTGGTGTGTGTGTGTCACACACCGCGCGCGCGCACACACACCACACACACACACACACACACACACACAGTACAAGCATAGGACTGAGACTCAGAACGGCTAGACTGCTTTAAAACTTTTTTTCTGTGTGCTGACATCCTAACCTCTGAGACAGGTTCTTATTTGAAAAATTTAATTGCTGAATGGTGCTGTTTCTAGCATTTACACATAGTGATTCCTGCCACAAAACTTAATTTTTTTAACCATATGTTTTCCCATTGTTATGTATGACCAGGGCGAGGGGTGCAGGAAATACCATACGTACCATATGTGTGTTAAGCTGCTCCCTGGCTGTCTCCGGGAGACCACCTAGAGGTTTGGATGTCAAGAGATGACGCTCTGTGTCCGTCAGCCACTGCTGCAAATCTTCGATTTCACCGTGGAACCCTTTGGCCTGCAGTGACAGTGGCTTTTAAGTTTGTGTCACAGATAACTATCACTCTCCAGTGAGGTCAACACGACCCAGCCTGCTAAGCCATCCCTGCGTCTCATTAGAATGCCAGGTGCTAGGTCCAGTGGCTAAGGACTCGGAGGAAGCTCGGACATAAGGGGTATTAGGCTAAGAGCTGAAGCCCCGCCTCCTTATCGGCTTTGCTCTTTATCCCAATTATTTTTACTCCTTTCTTTAATGTATCAACATTAAACCTGCATCTGAGGGCTAGAGGGGGCACACCCATGTCATTTCAGCCTCGACACCACTGAGGCTCTTTTTAGTCACCTGGCGCAAGGCGCTATCCAGCTGCTGCTTCCTTTGATTGTTTTTTTCCAAAATATCCTGCCAGCGCTGATTTAGAATTCTGAGCTTGTACTGGAGGTTGCTTGCTTCTTCGCCCTCACTTGACTCGATGAGATCATTTCCTGCTTTGTTGACGGCTTCCACCGTGGACTGGTGGGCTAAGACGTCGTTTTGGAGCACCTGAAAATGTTAGCGTGATCATTCACTGGAAACACAGTAACAGAGAGGGGTCTCACTTAGCCCAAGCAAGCCTCAAACTCGACATGTAGCTAAAGACACTAAAATTCTTTTTTGCTTTTATTTTGTTTGTTGTTTTGTTTTCCAAGACAGGGTTTTGCTGTGTAGTCTTGGCAGTCCTGGGGATTTGCTCTGTAGACCAAGCTGGCCTGGAACTCACAGAGATCTACCTGTTTTTGAGTTCCAATTGCTAGGGCTAAAGGTGTGGCCACCGCTGCTGGCTGACTGTTTCCATCTCCTGAGCGCCGGGAATGCAGGTGTGGGATACCACATCAAGTGTTAGGTATTGCACAGGGATCGAACCTAGTCTTTATGCATTCTGGGTAAGGAACCTAGCGCCTGAATCACGCCTCTAGTGCTCTGTGCCTGTTTCATTTTCTGGGTGTGAAACATTCTGAAGCCAAAGCCTCATAATGAAAAGTGTTAATAGCAAGTTTTAAAGCAACAGACTTCCTTCCTCCAACTTTGTGGCTTCCCAGATGGATGCACTTTTAGTTGACCGGCAGTCTCAAAGGGACTGTACAAATACTTGACAGCAATTACCACTAGGGTGACCTTGTAACGGATACACTACATGCTTTTGTAGAGATTATAATTCGATGATTAAGACGTTTTCATTGATTCAAGTCCATTTTAATTTAACTTAATCCTAATGTCTTAAGGATACTTTTACTCCGTTATACTCATTTGCCAAATATAACATTATCACATATCTAAGACATGTTTTATAATGACTGTTTTGAAAGAAGAAATATCTCACTTTATTCTCTCATTGAAGGGATGGTGAAACCACTGACTTGAAAGGACTCCTTCGCCTAGCGCTAGTTGATAATTCATTATAACCCTACCCTACCACTCACTAATGCGCGTTTGGCAACAATCGAGAAAAGAATGTCATTTCTTATCCCATGTAAGACATCGCACATCTGGAGAGGAACCCAGACCCGGGAGGCTTTCCAGATGAGACAGGCAGCCCCCAGAGTATTGTTTCTCTGGCGAATGGAATCAGTTTCTGAGGCATCTGATGAGTCAGAGTTTTCCAAAGGCACAAACCTGACTGAGTGGAGAGTCAGGTTTCTGCAAAGCATGCTCTCTGACATGTTAGCAGCAGGAAACCACTTCCTCAAGGTCTGAGTGTTAAATACTGCCGGTGTCTACATCTATAGGACAGTTCTATAGAATTCCTTCCTCTGATGCTCAGAGGCGGTGGAGACTGCAGAGCAGAGGATAGAAACTTTCTTTCAGCCTTGGTTTTGGGAATCTCAAGTCACTACACACCGGTCTTTCAAAAATGAAAGGCAAAAAGGCGAGAGGGCCTGTTTCGTAGTCACACGAACAGAGTTAAAAGGTTCCCACAGATCTCCAGCTGAAATAACCAGGTTGGGTATCTTACTTCCCACCCCCACTACACACTAGTTCTAATCACTGGTGCTTTTAAGACAATTGCCAGATTTCCTAAGACGTAAATGCTTCTATAAACTCATTCCATGAGAACAAGCATAGTTTGTTTTTATAAAGAGTCAATCTGGCAAGTTACTGCTGCCCGGAGACCCAGAGACATTAAAAGCCCTGGTAGGACAACAGCATTTTCAGCCTGCAAGTTTTTAGGCTACTTCCTACGATCTCAAAGAGTATTTGATGTTAACTTAGCAATGTTAAGCACTGTGCCCTCTTGAGCAACACACTTCAAGCAAGTTAAAGCCAGACAATCTCTGTCAGAATCACAATGTTAAGAACCTGGGACGTTGACGGTGACGGGCAGCAGCGGTACGTACGTGATGCTTAGCGAGTTCAATCTCAATGGCTTTCGGATCTCCTCCAACGGGTTTCTGTTCGCTTAGCAAGCCCTTGGTGTGCGTCAGCCACGCGAGGAGCTCGTCCAGGGCGTGCTGGAACTGACCCAGCGCCAAGAGAGCGCCTTCAAGCTTGTGCTGCCAAGAAGCAGAGGAGAAAAATCTGCTTAGACCCGGGCATCGTAAATGAGGAGCTCTTACAAAACAAGGGCAAAGGCCAACTGTTGAATGGCAACCAGGTCCATCCTCATAGCTCATGAATCTACTTATATTGGTCAACAACTCTACTTTGATGTGTGTGTGTGTGTGTTTATATACAGCACAAACGGGAGAATTTTTAATAAGGTGATTTAGGTGCTTCTGAGGTTTACTGATATTAACTGCTAACTCGATTTTTAATAGTAGTTTTCCATTGCTGTCTCAAGAGTATCCGTGCATGCACACAAGCCTTGGCGATTACCTGTCTGCTGACAATTCGCTCGTCCAGGCTATCCCATATCAACTTGAGCTCCATCAGCGGGTCTTGGACGCTGTGCTTGTCAACCTCCTCCGTTACTTTCTTCAGCAACAGTTCTGCTTGATGGTTCAGCCTCTCCATTTCTATCTGCTGTTGATAAGCTTCTGACTTAAATTGCTGTGAAAAACATCAAAACAAAACACCAGAGGAATGTTTAAAAAAATAAGCCAGAAATAACTCTAAAGCTCACATATCCCACTGAAAGCAAAAGAGGTAGAAGTTTCTCTCTTTTAATCATAGTTTATGAATAGTTATAATTTTGGTATTTCATCTTTATTCTGCATAGTAAAATTTAATACATCCCATGGAGAAACATTTTTTAAAATCTGATTTTATATTAGTGCATATGAAACTCTAGAAATGATGCTTTTAAGGGATTTAGTAATTCCTGATCTCAAGCAAGCACATAGTATGCATTCCCTCATAATTTTCATGTTTTTACAGCTGTGTGGTATTTGTTAATAATTACTCCTATGTTCCACTGTTAGTGCAAAGTAATTTATAATTATTAAAATTACCACTAGCAAAAAGGCTCTCGCCACATAGCTCTGGGTGGCCCTTCACCCTTACTTCGCTCAGGCTTGCCTCTGACCCCTGGCAATCCTCCTGCCTCAGCCTCACAAGTATGGGTACTACAGATCTGAGCATCATACATGGCTTTAGAATAACATCCTTCTTTCTGCTCTTTCCCGTATGACTGACGGGCACTTAATGGTCTTCGTTTTGCCAACCAACATTTTATTAGCAATAGAAAATATTTACTTGAATCTCTGATATTCATTAGTGGCTGATATTACAATAATATGTTAATTATACTAATGGCAACAGACTACTGAATAAATGAGGCACGTTATAAAAGTCTCAATAGCATGATCCAAATTTGGCCCTCCCCCGCTAAATACACCTACCCTCCATTCAAACTGGAGGCTATCTGAAGGGCTGTATGTTAAAAGGTAGGCATAGTTGCTTTTAAGTACATAGCTTTTGGAGTGAATTACTAATCTTGCCCCACCCCACCTTTGCTTATTTGTAATTCTATAAAGGATATAAGAAATAATTAAAATAAAAACAGTCTTTCTTTTTTATTTTTTTTTAAAAAGCACTTATTTATATTTCCTGCATATAGATATTATTCTAAATCAATTTTAGAGCCTGTGAATGGATCAGTGGGGAAAGTTATTTGCTACCAAGCCCGGCAACCTGAGTCCGACCCCTGTTCTCTGACCTCCTTATGTGTATGGTACACCTGTGTGCAAACACAAACATACACGTTTATAAATACGTGCAATAGGAATAAATAGAACAGCTTTGGGGTCGTGTGTAATGTTTCAGTTATATCAACTGAGTGGATTTAGGCAGGAAACCTGGAGAATCAGTGACTGAAGGAACTTTATTGGCAGTCCCTTACCAACCGGAATTCCACACCTACCTTTAGCTCTTCAATCTGCTGCTTGACCGTCTCCAGGTCTGTTCCAATTGGAGACATTGTGGCTAACTTGTTGCCTGCAATATCAACCCAGTCGAATATCGCCTGCAAGACACATTTTCCACGTGTTAGCACAGGCTCAGAAATGGCCACAGCTCCCGTGTTACGGGGATAGGCAAGAGCTCGAAGACAGTACGAAAGGCCCTGGCCTCAAGAGAACTTTAATATTAAAAGTCAGATTCTAACTGGCCGAAACTTTTTAAAACAAAGACCGTTTACCCAAATAGAAACAGTAATATAAAACAGGTCCTCAAATGCCAAGTAAATGTCACCTCCAGTTTGGCACCGAAGCTGGCAAAAGGGAATCCTATTCTTAAATAATCAAGCACTTTCAAAGAAAAGTCCATTTGAAAACGTTTACATATTCAATCACAGAAGCGGAACATCCTGTTTGCTTATATAAAAATATACTGTAATAAAAACATCCAGATGTATCTATTGATTCAAGTAACCAAGAAACTCACTGCTTAGTGGTTCATCTAACCTTCCTGCACTCCCTAGATTACCATTAAAATCCTGCACATATGTATAATTAAGGGTACCATGATTGCAAAAGACTGTCCCCTACTTTCTCTGTTCCTTCAAGGTTTCTACACATCCTACAAGGCTTAACACACACTTTTTTTTTAAAAGGTAATGAATGTATAACAGAATTACTTTACTTTTAATGAAGCTGAGAGAAGAGAAACCCTATAAACTATCTGATATGTTTAAACAAGCATTGACCAACCCCAATTACTTAAGTAGCAACTTCAGAAGAAAGTGAATCTCATGGTATAATCAAGCCTTGAGCCCTCCTGGGGTACCTAGAACTACATTACAGCGACAGCAATGCAACTTAGTGACTCAAGTTGCCCTTCGTGACCAACAGTCCCGTGATCAAGCTTGTGTTTCCTGCTGTTGGTGAGGAGTCTGTGTCAAATCACATGGCTCCTATGAGACCTTATGCAGTAGCAGTAGCTTCCCTAGCCATGGAAAACAATTCCATTCAAAACACGCACCCTCATGACGTAATGTCCCCCACACAGACCAGGAGCCCAATGTGGTCATCGCTGGTCACTCACTACTGAAGCGAGACATCATGACTTTGCTTGTGCAAGTATACACACGCGTGTGAGGGTTACAATGAAGTGTTATTTGTCACGAAAAATTATTCCATGTATTTCCAAGGCCCTTCCAGCTGGCGTGAAGCCTGGCTGGTGATATTTTTACAGACCTATGAAGAAGTGGCATACTGAAAGAGGTTAGAAAAAAATGTTCTCATGTGAGCTTTAAAAATAATATTCACCTCGGTGTTATGGAAATACTTGAGAGGGTTTTTCCATGCAGTAAGAAGAATGGAAGATTAAACTCCTGCCAACCTGTGAGGAAACAGGACCAAGGGGAGGGAGGTAGAGAAGGACCTGAGCTGGCCTGAAGAAAACTTTTAATATTACAAATCAGTTTCTGACTGGATAATGAACCAAATGGGAACCCTGAAGAGACATGACAAACCACTGTTTCAATGATTATATATATGGAAAGGAAGAAAGCACCTTGATACAGCCAGTTATGAGCCAATAAAATAGAATTCTATTTTAGTATATGGGGAGAGCACCGGCTTCTCGACGGTTCCCTTTAATTCTGGCTTCGGTTAAACTTGGTGGTATTTTTAGCCTGGGTACCCGTTTATTCCTTTCATCTTACTGCACTCAGCTTTAGAACAGAACTCAGACTCTGTCCCCGGCCACTTCACTGCCGGGAGCTCAACAATTTATGGAAAATACAGTGTGGGAATATTTACTTTTGCTTAAAAAACAAAAAACAAAAAACACTTCTTTTCACAGCAGATGTCACGGATGCGCGTACTAATCCGCGTTCAGACATACGTATAAATCTGTATGTCTGAGGGGTAAGAAATATCTTCTAAAAAAGGCTGAGTCAGAGTAGCTACAACTACGGGAATAGATTTGTCTGCAGCTGCGCACACAGCCACAGTGTTGGGCTGGAACCAGAGTGCCGAGGTACAGACATCCATGAGCGAGATCCCGTTTCCCACTGAGACCAGCGGACGTGGCGGCCAGCTCACCTGCAATCCATCCTGGTACTGAACGGCAGCTTGCATGGCCTCTTCCAGTTTCTCCACCCGGTCCTTCCAAGCTTTATTTAGAGAATCCCATGCTGAATTTAACTACAAGACAAATGTTAGAGTCCTTTCAGTGTCAAATTTGCATTTTTGACTATTCATAAAAACGGGTGTTGCTTGGCTAAGTCCCGAGGAAGGCATTCTTACAAACGTGGAAAACATGGGTACCTCGTCTATGCTCTTCTTGACAATGGGCTTATCGGGCTCCCCGCATGCAGCGATGAGCTCCGAGCCCAGTGTGATGACCATGTCTAGCTCCTCTTGCAGCCCGTCGATCTCCTCCCTTATTGCCTGCAATTCAAAGCAGAGCCTCAGAACACCACATAAAGCCACACCAAAACCAAGACAAGGGTCATGTGGAGCTGCCTGTGGGGGGTTCCTATGTGAGCACTTTGTTTTCTTTTATTTCCCAAGTCATTTTTGGAACACAAAAACAACAAAAAATATATTTTAGAGAAAATACCCTCTGATGCCAGATCTTTACTATAATAGAAGATGAAAATAACTTTGGGACACAGGGTGGGTAATAATCTAACCAAACCTTGAAGCTTATCGCAGGGGTGGCAGAAATGATTGCTGGGTCGAGGAAGACGACTATGGAAGAGCACAGGGTTAAAGGAACAGAGGAACGTCTGTGGCAGTGTGGCCACCAGCTCGTGTTTACAAAGATGTATACTCTGCCCTCCAAAGTCAGGCTTTACCCAGTGGACGGTGGGGACATCTGAGGGATGTGTGATCACAGATCACAGGAGGACAGAGACAGCAGCAAGGCTGGGGGCCAGGAAGGGCAGACATCCTGTCTTTACTTTGTGTGTGTTTGACACAGACATGAGCAGTGTGGGTGCAGAGAAGATCTTAGGGACAATCTCCAAGCGACATCTGCGAGTCCATGATATCTTGGTACTCACTATGCATCCCGCAGTCAGAACCAGGTACAAATTTTAACAGGATTGGGGTGTTGTCTCCCTGAACTTTGTTCTTTTCTTCGTAGTTCAGCTGAGTTCTGTTACTTACCTCTGCTGCTTCCTGCTGCTGCTTTACTACCGAGGGGTCGATTCCGGGGTCCTCCAGGTCCCGGATGAAATCCTGAGTGTCTTTGGTGGTAACGACCAGTGACATGTGATCACACCAGAATTTTTCTGCTAGTTCCATCACATCCAGCAGTTTGGCTTCCCGCTCTTCTACCAGCGTGTGGATGCTTCCCCAGATGAATACCATTCGGTCCAACTTATCCTGTACAGCTACAAGGCAAAACAGCATCAGTGAAGACACTGGTTATCCTCACGTAAGCAGAAGCAAAACCTCAGCTCATACGGCAAGCAGTTACTCAACCTGTTAAATACATAGACTGGACCACAGGTTTTTGCCAACTGCGGTATAAGTCATCATCGCTGGGTCCAAACCTATCCCACACAATGCAGAACCTATGGGTCCGCTCTGGCTGTGCCAAGACACCTCCTTATAAACATAGATGCGTAAAACTACGTGAGCTCAGAGCAGACTCAAGTTTACCAAGTTTTAACTTCACAAAGGCTGGCCTTAATCCCAAAGACAGTGAGTAACTAACCTAAGATGTCTTTTCTTACGCTCTCCAGGAATGCAATTCTTGTTCAGTCCCGAGAAGGATTTGTAATTCTGATTTGCTCCAGGAATGGTCTCATTCCACTATGTGAGTACTCTTCCCTTTGGCTCACAGATCACAACTCTAATATGCATGGCTACGGTTGTGATTACCGTTCTGGTGGTTATGGGATGGGGCAGGTTACGGGATGGATGCTGGAGAAGATACTAAGACTGTATGCACAGCTTTGACCTTATTGGCCTAAGAGGCTCAGAGAATACACAGTCTTTACATGACCACATTTTGTTTTCTACTAGTTGATTTCACAAACCGAGGAAGGCGCCACAGGACTTTTGGGAAATAATACATCCCAGTGCTAACATTCCAAAGACCTGGCGTTCTCTTAGGCAGTCAGGCTGTCAGCGAACAGCATACGAATCTAGAGCTGTTTTAAAAGTAAGCTTGAGGCCAGGTGTGGTGATGTGACTGCAATCCCAGCATTTTGGAGGTAAGGCAGATTGGTTTCTAAGTTTGAGGCTAGCCTGGTCTACATACATGGCTAGCTCCAAGCTAGCCATGGATTTTATAGTATACATATATGTATATATAATATGTATATATGTACATATGTGCATATATACATGTATATATATGTATACAACACACACACACACACACACACACACACATATAGACCCTGTCACAAAAACAAAATGAAACAAAATAAAAGACCAAAATAAACAAGTAAGCAAACAAACAAAGCTGAGCCAGTCTCATCACCTTTGGCAGATATGTCTTTTTCGGCGCCCTCAGACCTGGCGATCATCTCCTCGCCCCCTCTGTCTCAGAGTCTCATACAGTGGCTGCAGCTTCTCCATGTCCACGGACACGCTCTTGTTCTCACCGATCTGCTCCTTGATCTTTTCAACCTCGGCGGAGATGGACGGCGGCTGCCGCAGACGCTCCGCGATGCGCTCTAGACTCTCCAGGATCTGGTCGATCTTGTCGTGAAACTGCGAGTACCAACAATGGGCCGCTGTCCCCTTGCACATAACACTTTCCCCCAACTAAAACCTGAAGACCCTTTGTCAACATTTCCATCCAGAAAGTTACATTTGGCTGGGGCATGAAGCCATACCGAAAGTCAGGACCTCCATGCATTTCCATGTGAGACACTTGAAAACACTTGAGTTTCCCATCAATGACAATGTATTCATTAACAAACAATCTACACTCCTTTGTAGCAATATGAATCTTACTTAACCTGATGTTTAACTTGATCACAATTAAACTTATTTTTTTTTCTTTGATAAGCTGCACATTTGGCTGCCCAAATGATTATTCATTTAAGAAAACCATTTTGAAATTCTAAAATGTACGAGCGCATGCACAACTCATAATTTCTGATTAGGTCCAAGAGATTTCTTGAGTTATATATTTCCTCAATTGAAAAAAGAAACCAGCAAATTAAACAAAATAAGAATATGTCCAATGTGGTATCCCAAGTTTGTATGCAATACATGGTCAAACACACAACCGGGTGTAAGGAAACAGTTAATTTCATATTTATGAAGGTGTCATGTGCAATTTACAGTGTCATAAAACCCTGCTCATTTTCAACTCTGTTGTAGCTTCAAGTTGAGTGAACCAACACTCAAGCCCAAGTTAGCTTTAATTGCCAACGGACACAGCCTAGAGACATCTGAGAGTCTCACTTGAGGGAATTTGCAGATCAGACTGGCCTGTGGGAATGTCTGTGGATGACTGTCTTCATTGGGAGTGGATGAGGGAGGGCCCAGCCCATGGTGGGTGGCACCACCCACGAGCAGGCTGTAGAAGACTGCTAGCTAAGCATGGGCCGCTCAGCAGGCCACCAAGCAGTGACCTTCCATGGCTCCTGCTTCAGCTCCTGCTTCAGCTTCCTGTCCTGACACCCACAGGAATAGACCGTGACCTGAAGTACAGGATGACACAAGTCCTTTCCTCCTCTCGTTGCTTCTGCAGCAACAGAGGGGAACTGAGAGCACACCCGTAGTATTGCACACATAGAAAATGCCACCCCAGCTGCCCAGCGTCTAATGATAAAAACCAAAATCTTGAAAGCGAGGAACCTGCAGGTATTCACAAGATCAATGTTCTGAAAAAAAAAAGGTCTTCAGAAAAACCTGGTTCCTACTGAATAGTCTTATCATTTTTATCTGGCTTATTGCTCAAGATTTCCTCTAAATGCTTTTTTATTAAGGAAAATTATATTACTAATAAACGCAACAGTTTCTTTCTCTCCTCCATGTCAAATACTGTGTTCCACTTATGACAGACACTGGACCAAGTGTCTGACCACTGCTGCAAGCAGGTTTTCTGCTCACTGAATTATTTTTTATTGTACCCTGAAGGAGGCAGAGAAACCCAAGAGCTGGTTGCAAGCAGATCCCACCTCTGAGAAAAAAGCACCTCACTTAAGAGTCAACCCAGAGACATCGATTAAGAGGAAGTTTAACCAGAGGGTCCAGAAAAACTTTGCATGCTTAGGTGTGGTGAAGAAATGAATTCTTCTCCCAGTGTAGAAAGGATTACCTGGGTGGACTGAGAAATGGCCTCATCCAGTACCACAGCTCGCTTTTGACATCTTCTTTAATTTGACTGTAGAGGGGTTCGGCTGCCACATACTTTTCTTGGATATAAATGCCTTCCTTCGGGCTCAGTTCCAGTAGCTGTGGTCCAGTCTTGTTCATCTTATCTATGTGAGGTTTGTGCTCGGCTATCAGCTCTCGAAGTTGCTGTAACGAGCCAAACAGTCTTCAGTACCTCAGAATCACACCTCTATATTACAGCCAGTCACACCTCCAATGCATCCAGCCGGCCAGAACAGCTAAACAACTGCCCTCCCCACCTCAAGGCATGAATCCAGGCCTCTGTCAGGAGGAGGAACCCCAATGTAAGACCTGACGATGTCCGGTCACGCATCTTTCAGGGGACAGACAGCGATGGTACTAAAGGAAACAGTTAATGTGCATTTCACGGCAAGAGCTGCCCGTCTTCACAAGAGTATCACATTGTCTGCTGAGAAGGATCCGAGCCATGGCTCTTAGATGCTTCTCGATGCACGTTCATAACATATGCAGAAACCACTGGGGGAGGGGACCTCAAGAACAGGAAGAACCTGGGGGTTGGGGGGGAAGAAAGACGATACCAGGATTTTAACAACCTCAACATACAAAGGTGCTGAGAATGAGGTAACCCAAAGGCACTGCAGTCACACGTGTGCGCCAGTATCAGATAGATACTCATATATAGTACAATATATTGTATTTTAGAGCTAGTCTACATATACTGACATACGGATACTAAACATATCGATTCATTTCTATCAGTTATTACAATTATTTGTTGTGTGTGGCTTGCAGGTTAGTAGTGAACTGGCACGAGGGTGCTAAAGAGCTTAAACCAGATCTAAGATCGGCAGGCGCTCTTAGCTGCCAGGCCATCTCTCCCGCTCCTGTGTATTATTGACAGCTCTTAAAAATTTCAAGGGTAAGAGATTTAAACACACAACTATAATGCTGAGCATTATTGCAAGGTGTATAACATTTTCCATGAACAGTCTGCAGACGTGGCTATAACACCTTTGCCCGTACCCTTATATTATAACTGTAAGTTTGTTTTGCAAGTTCAGAGATTATGAAAATGAGGAAGTCAATTCAATCTTTAAAATTCTAGCCAATGGGCCACTTCTTGCCATTAGGTGTTGATTCTAAAAGCAGCTGTCTGAGTCACCTATGGTGGAGATGTTCACGATCCACCTTATGCTAAGATTGTTCAGTGACTAGCCACCAGGATTTCTGAGGCGACAAAACTTCATACTGAAGTGAGAGTCAGTTCCACTGCATTTTTAAGTGCTTCGCTAACTGAATGATTTAGATAAAACTCCATAAAAATTTGACTTTGCCTTAAGCTGTTTTATAAACTCTCTTCTGGGTGTGAATGTCAGTTACAGATAGTCTCCCATGTCAATGAGTTTAAAAAAGTGACCAAGACTGACAGGAGGAGCCGGGAATGAGTCAGTGAAGAGCATCTGCTGCTGCAGCAAGGGCCTGGTTCAATTCCCAGGACCCACATGGCAGCTCACGACTGTCTAAAACTCCAGTCCCAGAGTATGGGACACCTACTTCTGTATCTTCTGAAATACACTGACATCTCCTGGGTTGGTTCTCACGCCCTCCTGACTAGCTTCAGAATACACTGTACAGATCAAGGACAACAACTAGGTTCTCAAGTCCAGAAATGTTAAGGACCCCAGGTCTTCTGACACGTGAGTCCTCTCCCAATCACATTCTTCTAAGTTTCCACTGATGTTAACAGCTAAGCATCTGCTAGAGCGAGGGCTTCATGATGCCAGAGTCCCATGTGGGCTTCATATGCCGAGGTCACCGCTTCAGCATTTCAGAGTGGAGGTGGTAATGGCCGACAGCTGTCTAGACACTGCAGTTTTGTCAGAGGCAGGCCATTGTGCGTTTTCTCAGAACTCAAGGGCTTTGCATGTGTGATGGCTCCTCTGTTCATGTCTACTCTGGTTTCTAATATTTTAGATGGCTCTGACCACTACATAACAGATCAAGCATAGTCAACACATACGTACATGGGTATATGCAATTTAACACGCATAGTGAAAGCACCTCAAAAGCTCATGTCGCTAGCATGTTAAAATTGTGTTCTTTTTCCAACCCAGATGGGCTACAGTGTACACTACTCTAAGAAAGTTGGGATGGGGGTCACGTGTACAGTGTGTTGACAGGTACCCAGCTTCGAGGGAGTGTAGACCACACACACCACAGCATTACTGAAATGCCTGGTTTCTGTAGGGTGTGTACAGCACTTAGACACCCCACTGAAGACCACTATCCCAGTCAAGGGCTTGGCCTCCCATTCTCACCCGATGCTCCTCCTGCTGTCTTCTCAGAGTCTCGTACTCCAGGGCTGGGGCAGGCAGCTGAGAGATGATTCGTTGTGTTTCCATTAGCCACGGCCAAAGTTCCTCATAGGTCTCCCAGAACTGACTGACCAGGGACTGTGCCCGCTCCAGCTGCAGGTGCCTCTCTGAGTTGGTCTGGCAGATGGCATCGTACTTCTTCAGTACCTTGTCCAGCTTTTTCTAGAAAGCAGCATGTGGAAACACACACGATTGTTAGGTTGGCAGCTGTGGCTGAGTGGGTTTTGGCCAGTTCTGTGTGTATGGCACAGAGAAGGCAGATGTATGTGAACTGAGTAAATAGGAAACCTGTTCAGACCAACTGTCTCTGTGCATATGTTCATGTTATTAAAAGACAGCACTGGAATTTTTATTCACAGGCACTGAGATATAAGAAGCAGAGTTCTCCAGTACTCTTACTTGGTTCTCCAGGTGAGAAAGCTAGTTTCACACAAGTCTACCAACATTTACACTCTTATCTCAGGAAAAAGATTATTTGTGAAAGATTATCATTCACAAATGGAATCGTAAGAACAAAATCAATTAGACATAAAATCAATTGCACACCTGGGCATCAAAAGTAGGGCACAGATGCTATGGGTAATCTATAATTTTATGTGGGCTCTGCCTGAAAGAGAATGTATTGTACCTAAAATGTAGTTTGAGGCATGGATATTTACATATCTTTATTTGGGAGTTGTCTTAGTCAGGGTTTCTATTCCTGCACGAACATCATGACCAAGAAGCAAGTTGGGGAGGAAAGGGTTTATTCAGCTTACACTTCCACATTGCTGTTCATCACCAAAGGAAGTCAGGACTGGAACTCAAGCAGGTCAGGAAGCAGGAGCTGATGCAGAGGTCATGGAGGGATGTGACTTACTGACTTGCTTTCCCTGGCTTGCTCAACTTGCTTTCTTATAGAACCCAAGACTACCAGCCCAGGGATGGCACCACCTACAATGGGCCCTTCCTCCTTGATCACTAACTGAGAAAATGCTTTACAGCTGGATCTTATGGAGGCATTTCCTCAACAGAAACTCCTCTCTCTTGTGATAACTCCAGCTTGTGTCAAGTTGACATACAAAACCAGCTAGTACAGGAGTCTATATTTACCATAAGCATTAGCATGCAGTCATTTCCTTAAGCTCTCCAAATTGTCCGTACCATTAGTCAAGCTAACCACCACTATCTGTGGATGGTTTTCTACTATTACCTGTGGATGGTTTTCTATCAGTCTGCAGAATACTAAAATTACATATACCTACTGCTTCCTTAGCTACTTAGATCACTGTCCCCTACTGGCTTGGAGTAGCTTCATACAGAATGAAGATCTATGTATTTTGGGTTTTGTTTCAGCTTAAAAGTTACAAATGTCCCAGGAGTGTATGACCCCATAGATGGCATACCTTATAACTGACATAAGCTGGCATACCATCATAACAACACTGTAGCTGATATTGACTGGATTGGTTGAATATTCAGTGTGTGTCAATTAAGGAAACTGTAACAGTTCAAAGGTATTAATATAGCTGGGCCTATGCGGGAATGTGTCGCCGTGACTATTTTGTAACCTTAAAAGATGCCTGATTTAAATGTACTGATTCTGTTGCTTAAACAGTGGCTGCAGACACAAAGTGTCCTTCTAGAATTCAGTGCTCAGGGATGCCCAGTGGATCATTCACTCGGAGTTCACTGCCCAGCGTTCAGACAAGGTGATACCTTCATTGACTGCTTCTCCTCTTCACTGGATGTGGTCATGATTTTATGCCCAGAGGTAACAAGTTCATCAATGATATCTTTGTGTCTCAAAATATCCATGGTGAAAGCCTGGGGTTTACCGAACAGAGACAAAATACAAAGACACAGTGTGATTCACTGAAGGTGAACAAGTGAGGTAGCTGAAAACAGCAAGTTCTACTGACAGAGTCTTGGAAAGCAAAGGCACGTGGATTGTATTTTCTAGACTTGGAGCCTGGCGACACATAACTCAGACAGCAACTGAAAATGCATTTCTTCACCTTTTGAACCTGCAGCTGAGCAGAGGTCTGGTCTTGCTCAAGCCTGATGTCGCCCAGAGACATTAATTTCTTCTGTGTTTCAGTGATCCAGGATAGCTCAGCATCTGCTGCTTGGTCAAACTAAACAAAAGATAATAATTAGGTTAGCAGGTTCCTGTGGCTGGTGCCAGAAATATTAGCTATTTGTGGGGGTCCTAGGTACCCCACTTCCTAATTGGAGACTCTCAGTTTCTCTTTTCATAGCATCTTAAATAAATAAATAAATACATAAATGATTAACAGGGAGAGAAGACCTTGGTCCACAAGCTCTTATGCTCTGCCGAACTGTGACATCACAGTTAGGACGTAAGGATGGCGGGTGTGTGGCTGCCTTTTCAGGTGTCTTACATTCCAAAGTTAACTGCTGGAAAAGTTGACAATAGATACCATTTTAAATAAACTTTTTTCCCTATGACTTCAATTCTCAGATGGGCAGGGAGCGCTGTGCCGTCCAAGCACATGGCTCCATGATATAATAATGAAGCACTCCCATTTCCTTATTGTCTGGGTTTATATCTCAATGTGTGTGTATACATCTGTATCCGCGTGTGAAGAATGTGCTCAAACAACTCATGCACAACCCGTAAACATCCCATGGAACACTGGACTTTGAACGTACACCAGTCATTCATAGATGTCTGAGTTTCTTTTCCTCAGTGTACCAGCGATTCACAGCCTGGCAGAGAATGTCAAAGTCCAAAGTAAACAGGAAAAATTAAAATCCAGAGTAAATACTGTTGGTGATTTAGTGACTTCCTGCTGGAAATCCAGGTGGGATTAGAGGAGGCTCATTAGGTAGGAAAAGAGATGGGTGGGGCTCAAAAATAAGTTATAAAGTAACTCTAAAGACTCTACATGAACACAGTGTAAACACTCGAGGACACGGAACAGGACGCCTTTCTTCATTCCAACAGAAGTACAACTGAAAACCTCAAGCATGACATACAGACATGCAGTTGCCGCGTCAAGAGCAGGGCAGAGTGCCTTGGACTTTGGGTCCTGAGGATCAGTGCCCTAATACGTAATATGTTTCCTGCTTTTTCTTTGAGCCTCAACTATCCGACGTTAGGTATAGAATGGACAGGCAACCCTAAAACACCAATGGATGCTGACGCAGTCCCGGGAAGGATCTTGTTTTCTCTAGCCAAAGAATGTGGGAAGGGGCAGCCTAACAAGGCAGGGAACAGACAATACCCCACTCCAAGCCAGTCAAATATCACCACACAAGATAGTACCCCTGCTCACTCATGCCAAGAGAGAAGACATGAAGAGCCTAGGGTTTCATCCTTGAGTCTGAGACCACATCTCTTCCAGGATGATGTTAAGCAGGGGCCAAAGCTTTATCACCGGCTCAAAAGAAAGAGTCATCCTACGGTGTAAATGGAGAATGGTGTGGAGTCCGTACCTCACCCTGCCAGGCAGTAACGAGATACTTTTCCTTTGCTGCATCCTGAAGGCATCGGAACAGACGTAGTGAGGATCAGGGTTTCCCTTGTCACCCAGTGTTAAGACCATCATGGCCTCTCTTACTGCGCTATCAGGAGAGGCTGTGCAGAGAGCTGGACTGGCCAGTCCCACCCAACAAAAATGAGGCATATGTCCTAGAGCCCAAGGGGATGTGGGGTTTGATTTCCCCTGGACACCCCCAGTTGCTGCTGCCTCACTGAAAATGGATACAGGCAGATAAGACCAAGTTTAAATCCATATAAAAAACAAAAAGAGATCCATCTGTCTGTTCCTGATGTGCTGGCATGAAAGACCTATGCCATCCTGTCTGGCCAATATTGTTTTCTCTAAGGATGTACATTTTAATATTTTAGGTTCAAGAACTATGACACTAACCTGATTACTTTAAAAAAAAATCTTTGGGAAACACTTGCAAACATTTCTTACTGTGACTGATCTGCGGTTAGTGACTGGGCAAGCTTCAGTGTATGCTAAGCAATGTGAACACAACCTGTCATTCGGTCTGTATCTGTCTTACATCAGTCAACGAACTGAACACAGTCAAGTGCTCAAGAAAATCCTGCTCCCAAAGGACACAATATTTGTCTTGTTACTCAGAGAAGGCTTGGGTGCCAGCCCTGAAATGTTCAAATACATTTTCATGGAAAAAAAAATCCAGTATTTTAAAAATAGCTGAATCAACTTCACGAATAAATATTCCCACTTTCCTACAACAACGAAGCATACAAATTCCTGCAAACTGTAAAACAGGCAGGCAAACACATTCCTCAGACATGAGTGCTCCTCAGAGAATGTCCTAGGCAGGGAAATGTCCTAGGTTGTCCTAGGTTGGGCTGGTCAGCCTTTGTGATCTTTGACTGGTATCTTAAAGGAAGGGCAGAGCGTGAGGCTTTAGAACCTACAAATTACGATTACACAATGCTAGAAAACCAACTTCGGAGACCCCCTCCCATAATTCACGTGTGCTCCTTGCTTTTGCCTGGTGTGATTGAAGACGTAGGTCATATATCTCCTGGTGGACGTATCCTACAAAACCGTATGACCCCACACAGAGTTTTCAACTCAAACCTCATGACTTAATGTAAATAGCCACAAAGATGCCGGTAGAAGTTAAAACTTTCCATTGTCAGGCCCGCCTTTGCTGCTCGCCATTTTCCACAGGGTTGTGGCTAACAGCAGAATTCTCTGAAACTTTGGAGTAGAAACCGTGTGAGCCGCAGGCAGGTCAGAAACTATAATTTTTTCCCCCTTTAGTCATCTTTGGAAAAAGCCTCTACATCACCAAGAAAACTCTTTATAAAAAAAAAAAAACAAAGACTTTTTCTTTGCTTACAGAAGCAGGACATCAGACAGCAGATATATATCTGGATATATCTGTATACTAATTCAAACTGCTCACAGATACAGCAGATATATACCTGTATATATCTGTATACTAATTCAAACTGCTCACAGATACAGCAGATATATACCTGTATGTATCTGTATACTAATTCAAACCGCTCACAGATACGTTGGGCTCAGTTTAGGCTTAAGACTAGTGTGAGCGGCATGCATGTACGTAGACACAGCATTTAGTTTAGGAAAGGAGGCTTTCCCTGTGGCAGGCTGCTGTCTGTGACATAAGGGGGGCAGTGGCTGCCAACTGTGTGCAAATTAGCAGAGCCCTGGTGCTCAGATGCAGCCTAGCCGAAGTCTACTGAAACCCCCAAGTTTGTTTCAGAAGCATTGCAATTGGAGTAAAAGTACAGCCGCGGATGCATTTGTTCAGGTAAAGACCCTGGGCAGCTGAAGCGCACCTAGGCAACCAGGCACTGGTCCTACCTGCTGAGACCGCAGAATGGCAGCATCGATCTCCTCCACTTTCTGTGTGATCGTGTTGCTCACCAGTCGGTAGCGTTCATTGTCTTCTGAGACTGTCTTCTCGAGCCCTTCCCTCGCCCTCCAGGGCACCAGTTCCAACAAGGCACTGCTCACTTCATTGAGAGAATCCAGTAAGGCTTTGTTGCTCCTGACTTCGTGTTTCAGCTCCTTGAGAACATACAAATGCACAGTAAACGCTGGGGCAGGCTCTCCCTCTGTTCCATTCTCGGTGGGTGAGGGTCATTTGCTGGCTGGCAAGGCCTGCTTAGTTCCGTCTGAGCTAAACGACCCTCCGTTATTTATAGCTGTTTTGAAAAACACAAACAAACAAACAAACAAAAAAAAAAACCCCAACAACCCGAAAGTGTTTCCAGAGAAGTTTAGGGAACAGTTCATTTGTCAACATGGCAGGAGTTTATCTTTGAAATGGAAAGTAAATATTTGCTGCTTGGAGAAACAAACTCAAATGAGCTAACATGTTAAGTCATCAGCCAACAGAAGTCAAGCAAGGAGGCCTGTCACACTCCAGAGGAATACGGCCTGCCGTGAGGACATGTGGATGTTGCAAGAGAATACAGCACCCCCACCCAGGTCCCGCCCACCAACTCATGGGATCAGCGGCCGACATGTTGGAATGAATGCTCAGAGAGGCAGTGTACTTTTGGGATACTGCCAGCAGTCTCCCATGATACCCATCTCGGACAGAAATGTTATTCCAACCAAATTACATGCCTCTGAGATGATAATCATCTTCCTTTCCCCCTTTCCTTCTTCATTATTCTACCTCGAATATAGCAGGAAACTATATTCCCAGTCACCTATCTCTTAAAGTGAACGCCACACCCTGTGTGAACGGTCACTTTACTGCCTGTTTTCACCATGCTCGGCCTACCACGGTCACTACACGGCCTCACAGACACACCCTCCTGGGTGACAAATGTGTACTAGATGTGCAAGTGCCTACTTTCTGTCTCTCCTGCACTTGGCTGGCAGCTTCTCCTTTCAGGCCCTGAGTCTCGTAGGACAGCAACTCCACCTCCACCCTGTCCAGCCAGTTACACAGCTCCTTATGCGTGGACTGCAACTGTCCGGCGAGCTGCAGAGCGTGTTCCAGTGTCTTCGCTACGTTGGCACTCAACTTGGTGATGTCTTTGTACCTGGCTTTAATGGCTTCCAACTTATCTTGAATGATTAAGACTTCATCACCTAAAATTTCAAGAAGATGTATTATTTTTTTTTTTCAAGAAGGAGGAAAAGTGAGGGGCAGAGAGTTTCTCCAGATACTACTGATGATATGTTTGGGGAGGATGAGGAGACATTTTTCTAAAGATAATTTGACCTAAAAGATGCCCTCACATCTTCCTCAGGAGTGCTAAAAATAGAAATGTGAATAGAAAGGCCAACAACAGAAACTTGAGTTGTGTGCAGTGTTTTATTTCCCTTACAAAGCTTTCTGTCTTTGAAGAATGAGGGCTAAACCTGCTAGCACTTGGGCCGATGATGTCATGGCTTCCCAGGTGGTGACGTCAGGAGGATATTTAACCTTCCTGTGCTTACTCACCATTACTCACTCTCACACTTCCGGGGCTCTTTATCTGCCTCTACTTCCTTTGCAGACAGATATAAATTATGCCCTAAGCTTCAGACTTCCAAATCAAAGTTCTATAAACTTTATTGCATGCCTTTAACCACAATGAATGATAACTGCCTGGTGTGCTCGCCCACACAATGCCAAAACAGATAAGGGCTTTCCTATAGCCAGAAGAACTGCTAAAGTAACTTTGTTTCTCTGAGTTGCTCAAAAGCCTTTCATGTAGCAACTAGGCCATGCACTTGTCTTCTTAGTGACTCAAGCTTGGGGAAATTAAACTGTGAACTACCTTAACAAGCATCGCTGCTGCGCAGTTTACCTTAGAAAAACAAAACAAAACAAAAGAGAGCTGTCTAAACCCACGTGTTTATCAGCCTTCCAGCAGGGGAAGACTTCTGTAGCTACAGCACAGGCTTCTTTGGCCAGCACTATGCTATGAGTAACACGCATGGCGTCCACCAAGGACTCAAGTGACATCCCATTCGAAGCCCTCATGACTGATCTCCAAGCCATTCTACAGACGAAGTCTCAGAGCAACCTCAAAAGTCAGAAAGGGTTTTGTCTTTCTGGCCCCATCCTTGAGACACCCTGGCAATGTTGTGGAATGCTGCCCCGTGGATAACTCGAGCCGGAGGCATCTCACCTGTGGTTTGTTTCAGCAGTTCTAAGCCGTTCAGCAGTGCCTGATCTACACTCTGTTTCCTGAGGAGAATGTCTTCTTGTAGAGCCTAAAAACACAGGTACCATTTGTGGGGAGGCAGGGGAGAGAGCACTTGTTAACCTCAGAGAAAGTTTAGTAGGGTGTAGATCTGCAGAAACACCGAATTTTAAAATGTCCGTTACTCTTCCCTCGCTCTGCCCATGTCCCATACCCTGTGCTCATCTCCCAATATGCACGGCACTTCTCTTTTAGAACACACTGCCTTTGTGGAGGTATTGGTTCCTTGTGGGGTCCTTGAATACAACAGTAATCACACTGAATAAGCAGCGAGAAAGCCAGCGAACTGGATACATTCAATCTCATGTCACTAAAGGTATGGTGTACACACGGGAAAAAGTCTATTGTGAGTTCAATGAATCACATGAGCCATAACGGACATGAAATAATGTACAACCAATAAAATGAATAAAATTAATAACAACTGAAATGAGGAAAAAAAAAAAGAAAACCAAAGAAACAAAAGAAAAGAAATAAATGAAGGTACCCTGAGTTCAGCCCGCTGTCTCCACAGTGCCTCAGTGCTGTGATCCTGGACTGACAGCTTGCTCAGTTTGCCATGCACTTCGTTCAGCCAGTTCATCAACTCAACTTGATCTTCCCCAAAAATCTTAGCATTGCACAGGGCCTGCTGGAGGAGCTCAGACCTGCTGTGACTTTTCTCTTGGATTTCAAAGTACCACACTTGCAAGGAGTCTAGCTTACTCTGCACCAAATCTTTGTCCTCCCTGGAGCTCAGGACTTTTAAGGACTGGCCAATGCTAACAGCCTGGTGTAACTGTTTGTTGTGATTGGTGATGTCATCTTCTAAGACCTAAACAAAGTTCAAAAAAGGAAGACAACGAAACAGAACAAAACTGAAAGGGGTGGACAAATGGAAAACGTAAACAGAACCAAAGGATGATCTTTAAAAAGGATTTAGTTTCACAATTATGCATAATCTAACAAATGCATGTCACAAAAACCATGAAATGAATGAAAAGCAACCCGGGCCTCAAGAACACGTAACACATCTTACTTTGTGCTGTGCAATCTGCTCCTCCAGCTTCGGTGCCTGGGTTCCTATGGGTTCGGAGTTTGCCAGCTTCTTCTCTACGGCTGTGAGCCACTCATTCAGCGGCTCCAAGGTCTCATGAAACTCCTGAGCTACCACAGAGATACCTTCCAGTTGACGGTTCCTATACATTTGCCGAGACGAAGTCAGTTAGGGGTGGAAAACGTGTGAAACGCCAACCAAAGTCTTCAGTGAGGCCTTCCATACTACTCAGAACATGGCTTCCCAGAAGTCATCTAAGGCTAGGCTTTAGATCATGAACATCTAAAGAGCATGTTAAAATAGCTCTCATTAAATAAAACTGAACAAGGTATCCTTGTTCCTGAACATCATGGCGGGTGAAAGCCGCCTCCCCTGGGAATGTGCCCATCAATCATAACCATTTTTAAAGGCAGCCACAATAACAACAGCGACAAGCACTGCTAAAGGACACATTTTATGCTTCTTGGTCTTGCTATACGCACTTTCAAATAAGAATTTTGATCGAAGTGACAGACACTGAAACTACGTCTAACAAGACGGTCAGAAGTGGATTTTAAAAACTTAAAGAACTGTGACTGCCACATTACAGAAACACAGTACCAAGTGCATTTTTCCAAAGCAACAGTTACTACTTTGTGGATTTAAATGTCAAGAATAGGAGAAGGGCTCAGATTTATTTACAAGGTGGAGTACTTTCCGAATCAAGTGGCTATAGTGACTCTGCTCCTGCTGCCTTTCTCCTCTCTGGCTCCTGACTGTGCTGGTCCACAGTAGGGCATCTGATTTAGCTCACAGTCCTGTGTTGAGGTCTAACTGCTGCACTATCTTCTTGACATGTTAACTTTTTTAAGGTAATAATATAATCTTGGAAATGAGCTTCATATGAAGCTGTGAGGAATGACAGAACTGGCACCAGGGACAGAAATACAATTTCCATTTTTCATTTGTTTGTTTGTGTGACAGGATCTCATTACGTAACCTTGGCTGGCCTGGGAGGCTGTGCAGATCCTGTAGCCTGTAACTCACAGATATCCACCCGCCTCTGCCTTCCAAGTGCTGGAATTAAAGGTATGTGCTGTCGTACCTGGCTCCATGTCATCAGATCCCAAAATATTAGCAGGCAACAGTTAAAGACCTTCCCCCTTCAGTCTACATCTGAAGAGGTAGAAATTGCTTTACTGGCAACCTGATCATACTGCTGGCGGCTCTCTCACGCAGCTACTCCTGGCCAGAGTATCATGGCAGACAGGAGGTGCTACACTGGCTGTGAATCTGTAAAAACAAAACTAGGAGCAAGAGCCTAGAAGAGCTACAGTGTAGCCCTCCCGCCTTCCTGGAGGGAAAGGACCACCAGGCCACTTCATTCCTTTCTAACTAACTCCTCCCTTAAAACATGGCCATTGCTTCCCTGTCTCCAAACTTCTTCCTATTACGTGCTCCCATCATACCCTACATCTTTACTTCAAGGCATCACTCTTGTCTTTGTTTCCCATTGGCTTTGAGTCTGTTAGTCTGCACCTGTCTGGGGGTAGAGGTGATCGTTCTAGCTCATCCTCAGAAAGCTAATACCTAGTTCTGTACCTGACGCAGGGTAGGTAGAGAATGACTGTGTCTTGCACAAATGAATGAATTACCATTGAGGGAAATGCGTTCTTAACGAGCAGGGATGTGGCTGGTGGCCACAGGACATCAAAAGAATGAGGGCTGGGACACCACAGCCCCGTGATGAACCAATGTGGAAGACATGGATGTAAAGGCAAGCGTTACCCCAGCCCACGGCCCTGAGTGCACTTCCTGGCTCATGGGAAGCTGGAATGCAGCAGCACAGTACCTTGCTTCAGCTCTGCTAAGCAGCGCTTCCCATCTACTGTCCAAGAGGCTCAGCTGCCTTGAGAGTTTCACTCTGTCCGCAGGTTCTGCCGAAGCAGCAATTTTCTCTCCTTCTCGTTTGATCACCTCCACGGTAGACTTCCGGTCTTCCAGCAGTCTTTGCAGAAGCTTCAGACATAAAAGACAGAAGAATGTTTAAACAGATAGAAGATCGAATGCATGGAGAGACATGGGAAAAATGAGAAGTGGGGTTTTAAAAATAATCCGTTTGGGGCCAATGAGAGGGTGCCTCAGGTCAAGGTGGCTTGCCACCAAGCCACCTTGACCTGAGTTTGATCCCTCGAATCCACATGGTGGAAGGGGAGAAGTAGCTCCTGTAACCTGTCCTTTGACCTCCATGTGCATTCCAGGGCGCACACAGGGTGCATAAATAAATACATGTCATTAAAACAAACCCTCCAAAGAAGAAACAGAAAGAGCGTTTGGTTGAGTAATCGGCCACCGAAGTGTAGGATACTGAGGTGTGGCTTTGACAACGGACAATCCCTACAGATAAGGCCACTTTGTGATGGATTTCGTACAAAAACACCGAGCAGAGGGTGCACGTAGGATAAGCAGACTGAACCATGGGAAAAGTACCATACCCTCCTTACTTCATAAAACAGGTCTGCCCTAAGCATCCAGCAGTTATGGACTCTGCCAAAATAACAGACTCCCATCAATCAAAACCCAGTTTCAAGAGAGGCAATGCACTAAGGGCTGGCAGGTTAAGACCAGGCCATGCCTGCACGTCAGAAGGCTACCTGGGAGGTTCCTGGCCTTCCATGGCAGAAGCACTTCAAACCCCATGAGGGTGGAAACTTGAGCAGAGCTTTCAGACACCCAAAAAGAAGAGAGCAATGGGTTCACTGGGTTCTCCAGAGCTGCCAAGAAGACTATGATTTCAGGACTTAGCAGTTAAAAGGAAATTCAGTCTAAATCTAGCTGAGTCCCACACTCGGGGTCACCTTGCCCTAAGTAATCAAAGCAAATCATTCCTGAGCAACCGCAGACATTATTAAGTATTGTGATCCAGCAACTAGATGCAAAAGCTCAACCTGACAGGTCGCTGCTTGCTTACTCTGATCCTGACAGATGGCTAAGGAGTAAAAATTTAATAGCTACCAGAAGTGACATGCTAGATGAATACATTGAGATTAAGACCATGGAGGAAGGAATAAAAGGGCATACATATTTCCAAAGGGAAAGGGTCACAGATGTTCTTGACACAGTTCAGGGTATCAGATAGTAAACCATATGAAGTCTGTAAGATACACACATGTAACCTGTGTGTGTGTGTGTGTGTGTTGCGAGTGTTGGTTCTTGTCTATCTCCATGTAGTATCTGAGGATTGGTTGTCAGACTTGGTGACAAGCCCTTTACCACTGAGCTGTCCTGCCAGCCCAAGTGAGTTACTTCTGGTGAACTAGAAGAAAACCTTTGGCAATTAAGAAGACAAAGTCAATAAATGGGTTTTGTTAACTAAGCATTATTAAGTATCCCTGGGAGAATAACTCCGTTGATGTTAGCAGTTATATAATTAAAAAAGCCACACGGATGCATGGGGTTTCCAGTGTGTTTCTTTAACCTTCCCTTTTGCTGTCTGGTCCTGGAGTCTGAACTAGAGCACTCTGTATCCTACGCTACTGTCCTATTACTGCATCATATCCCCAAGGCTCTTCTCCACTTTTAGATTCCACACAGGCTCCCTCTGAGTTACCCACTAGGCTGTGTTCCCGTGGGCCTTGGGCCTAGGACCTGGGACCCTCCTACATCCACCTGCCAAGTGGCTGGGATTACAGCCTGAGTCACAAGGCCTGGTTTTATTTCTCATATCACTTTCTAACTGGCCAAAGTTTTCAGAGAATTTGTAGAGAGTTAATGTTTAATTCAGAATGAAAGGAAGCAGTAAGTTGTTAAAAATCTGAGGCTAATGTAGACTTTTTTTTTAAAGTTTAAACTAGCAAATAGTTATCTATTTATAGGTCACAGTGTCATACTTTAGTACATGTGTGCACTAGAAAATAATCTAATCAAACTAATTGATATAGTTAGTAGTTCCTCTGTTCCTCTGTGGTGTCTCTGTTGAGAACATTTAAAATCTTTTGGTAGTTTTGAAATATATGATATATATGGCTGGACTCTATAGTTCAGTCTCAAGGCACTACTGGAACATGGCTGAATTCCTAGGTTCAATTCCAAGAAAACACACACACACATACACATACACACACACACACACACAACACACAGAGAGAGAGAGAGAGAGAGAGAGAGAGAGAGAGAGAGAGAGAGAGAGAGAGATGTTGTTGTTGCTGTTATTGCCTGCTGGCTAAATTAAGTCAGGACTAGAAAGATAAATTAAAACTTGATGAAAGGGTTTGGAAAAATGGCTCAGTAAGCTCACACATTTGCTCTATAGTCATGAGGACCTGAGTTGAATCCCCAGGACCCGCATAAAGAGCCAGACAGGACTGCATATGTGTGTAATCCTAACATTCCCCACTGGGTAGGCAGAGACAGACAGATGGGAAGAACTCCCTGCCAGTGAGTCAGGCTGAAGTGCTGAGCCTCTGGTTCTGTGGGAAACCTGTTCAGAGCCTCTGGTTCCATGGGATACCCTATCTAGAATCTCTGGTTCCATGGGAGATCCTGTCTAGAGCCTCTGGTCCCATGGGAGACCCATTGAGAGCCTCTGGTCCCATGGAAGACCCCATTGAGAGCCTCTGGTCCCATGGGAGACCCCATTGAGAGCCTCTGGTTCCGTGGGAGACCCTATTGAGCGTTTCTGGTTCAGTGGCAATGCTGTCTAGAGCTTCTGGTTCCGTGGGAGACCCCATTGGGAGGAAATAAGGTGAGGAGGAAAGAGGTAGCCACCTCAAGTTCTGCTCTAGCTTCTGCATGCACCCATGCATACTTACACACATTTTTGATTAAAATTTTATATGTAACAATTAATTCAATTTCAAATAGTTAACCTTCTCCCCATGTAAAAAGTTCTCCAGGAGATACCTCGCTGATATGCCACATACTATGCCTTTTCCATGTGTCATTTCAAATCACAGCTGCTCAACCACTGTCATTCACTGTTTCATGTCTGACCACTACACCACAACGAACCCCAGAACTGGACATGTTGTCTCAGGCAATCCTCTGTCTATCAACACTCGGACATGCAGCAGCACGTCCCCACTCACGGGAACAGGGGATCCGCGTCCTTTACACTCGGCTCAACTCCGAGAGAGAACCTGCCAGTATTTACCCTATACAATTCCCGTCGCTAGATCTCATGTATTTAGGCAACAACGATATTCTTGTTCAAATGCCACCCAGCCGGTGAGGCGTTTCTTGGCTGCTCTATTTAGAGCTGTTCACAGGATCCATCTACTCCAGTACTTCCTGCTCTGAGCCCTGGCTCTGTCACAGCTGGATTCCCACCTCATCTCTGCTTTGAAGTCACTCTAGGTTACATATGAATTTTGTTTACTGGCTTTTCACAGCCTTTCTTTCTCATCAGACTTTATGTTCAATGGGGGGAACTCTTACCGTCTTCACTCAGGGTTGTATCTCCTGCAGCTAGACACATACCTTGGCTAGAGTACGCAACCAGCAATTGCTGCTTGAATAACTGACAGTATTGAAAGCAGCAAGAATGCGTTCCTGTGACATCCTGTTCGCACAAACAGGGAGGCACACTTTTTTTTGTCATCTTAAAGATTTTATATGAAACCGAATAAAGGCATCGCTAACTTACCTTTTGCTCCTGTATCTGGGCCTTCACCACTTTGAACTCGGCTGACGGAGGCTTCTGATTGGCCACAAGCTCCTCGGTGTCTGCCATCCAGCTGAGGAGGGACTCCAGGGCATCCTGGAACCTTCCACAGTGTAGCAGGGCCTCCTGCAGCTGGGATGTTCGTTGAGCCACCTATAAAGTTCCAGTTGTTTCAATTTATTTACTTGTTTCATAAGAAAGAAAGAAAGAAAGAAGAAAGAAAGAAAGAAAGAAAGAAAGAAAGAAAGAAAGAAAGAAAGAAAAGAAAAGAAAGAAAGAGAGAAAGAAAGAAGAAAAGGAAGAAAGAAAGAGGAGGAAAGAATCTGCCCACCCGACACTACTTCTCATGATTATTTCTAACTCAGCCACACTTACCCTTCTCCTGTGATGGTTTGTATATGCCTGGCCCAGGGAGTAGCACTATTAGGAGGTGTGGCCTTGTTAGAGTAGGTGTGTCACTGTGGGCATGGGCTTTAAGGCCCTAGTCCTAGCTGCCTGGAAGCCAGTCTTCTCCAAGCTGCCTTTGGAACAAGAGGTAGAACTCTCAGCTCCTCTTGCACCATGCCTGCCTGGATGCTGCCATGTTCCCACCGTGGTGATAATGAACTGAACCTCTGAACCTGTAAGCCAGTCCCAACTAAATGTTGTCCTTTTAAGAGTTGCCTTGGTCATGATGTCTGTTCACAGCAGTAAAATCCTAACTAAGATACCCTCCTCTGGTGTGTGTGTGTGTGTGTGTGTGTGTGCGCGCGCGCGCGTGCATGAGCACACACAGCACCCACATGTGTCCTATGGTGTTTTTCCCTCTGTTCATAACCAGATGCTGGCCTCATATCTTGCCACTGTTGCTATGCCAAGCAAAGCAAAATGACAGAGTGGCAGCCAGGTGTATGGTGATGGAGCTACGGACTCTCTATCGAGGGCTGCAGAGCCTACCCTTGGTTTCCTGCTATTACTCCATCTCCCAGCTGCAGGTGGCCTTGGGTGATGATGCTAAGCTCTCCAGGAGTGAATGCGTAATACTATCCATGAGGGGGTGGGTCTTTGTGGTGATTTAGGGGGTGAAGGGGGATCACCCATGTCCTAGTAAGTAACCCCTCACTTGTACCCTGTGGGGGAAAATACCCAATAAACTCATTGGTCTCATCAAGGTGGACTTCAGTGAAATCCACGCTGGTCTGCTGTTAGTGCCTATATGGATGAATGGATGTTCATTTGCCTCTCCCCAAGAACGGTTAACACAACAGGGAGCCTGCATCCCTACAAGTCAGGGAGTCCCAGGACAAATAAGCTACCACAGCACCAGAAGGCCCTTTCAACACCGGACTGTCCACGATGGCTGCCTCCAGCATAACTGCTGGGTGTGTGACCACATCTCTGTCATAGTTGGGATTGTGGTGGGAGAAATCCCGTCTCAACCCATGTCCCATGATGACTGCCATGGGCCACTTAGTGTGCAACATGAGAAGAAGCAGCGTGCTTGGGCATGTGTGGCTGCTCGTACGATGGTGATGAATACTGACAGTGAAAACTGCTAAGGAGTTGACGGGACCGAGCGATTACCTTCTTATTGAGGGTCTTCCACCGCACGTTGACGCTGTCCAGGTCATGCTCCAAACCCTGAGTGCAGGTATTTGCAGCTGCGCTCTGAATAAGGCTTTGGCCTAACCAGTTCACATCTTTCTGCTTCACCTGCAAGGGTTCGATTTCTTCTTTCTGGAAGACCTGCAGGTTGGGAGAACCATGTTGTAAGAATTATTGCACCTAACGACGACCAAATGTATAAAGAGGATGTGCTTATTTATTATGTAGCCAAAACTAGCACTGTCGCTGCAGGGAAGGGAACTGTTGGGACCAGACATCGCTTACCATTACCTTGTGAGTATGAAATATAAACTGTGGCATTTATTTAATTACATATTCTACATACATTTAGGAAGATCACCTATAAACCCAAGATGAGTATAGGGAAATTTCCTATCATCACAATCTAAGGACGATAAAAATATGCAAAAAAAACCCACTGATGAGCAAATGGTAAGGTGATGATGCCCCATAGGTCAGGAAATTTTCATGGGGGCTCGTAAGGGTTGGCGCAGTGTTGATTGCTGGCTACTGAAGCTTGAGACTCAGATTAGAAGTGCAGACTCACTGGCAACACAACAAAGTAGGTCAAGAGGTCAAGAACATGCCTGCCCAAGAGGCCAAAATCCAACAGCAGCAAATGGAAAAGCAGAGGCACGTGGACACAGGGCATATGGGGACTTCCATAACTACTACAGCAGAAGGTGTAGACCCAGGGGAAGGCGTAAGGTGACACAGGATAAGACCCATATGCACCTGGTGTACCTAGAGAGGCGGGGCTAGAGCTGATCCAGAACAGTGTACCTGACCCTGAGAGCAAGAGTAGGCTTAGAGCCTTTGATATCAGCTTCACAGAGTAAAACCATACCTCAGGCCTACCAGGACATTGTCCTCTCCTGAACACTGAATCACCTCCACTGAAAGAAAAGGGACTCTCATTTCAAACATAAAACAAAGAAGAAATGCCCAACTATCCAACGTCAGGCTCACAAGTTGTAGCGTGGAGACAAGATCGATTTAAAAAACAACCACATAACATGTCTTTCCCCACGATCGCTAATCCCAAGTATGGCTCCCAGGGGAAACACCTGGGAAGAACTTGCAGTCGAAGAATTTGATAGAATCATGATACTATGTTCAAATGACTCAGAGAGGATATGAACGTACCCCAAAAGAACAAAAACAAAGAGCTGAATGAAAAGAAGTGAGCTTATTTCCAAAGTACGAAGATAGAATCCAATAAGACACAGAACTGCTTGAGAAAATTCAAATTGAAAGGATGTTAGGGGGAAAAAAAAACAAACCCAAATCTGTGTGATGGCCCAGGGAGTGGCGCTATTAGAAGGTGTGGCTTGGCTGGAGTGGGTGTGGCCTTGTTGGAGTAGGTATGGCCTTGTTGGAATAGGTATGTCACTGTGGGTGTGGGCTTTAATACCCTCATTCTAGCTGCCTGGAATTATTTCTGCTAGCAGCCTTCCGATGAAGATGTAGCACTCTCAGCTCCTTCTGCACCATTCCTGGATGCTGCTATGTTCCCGCCTTGATGATCATGGACTAAACCTCTGAACCTATAAGCCAGCTCCAATGAAATGCTGTCCTTATAAGAGTTGCCTTGGTCACGGTGTCTGTTCACAGCAGCAAAGCCCTAACTAAGACAGTCAGTAATTCAGATTTAAGAATCTCAGTGGGAAGCCTTGTCGACAGAAGGGAACACGTGGAAAACAGGGCAGGAGTTCCTGAAGGCGAGGGGGGGGAGACGAATTAATCATTCAGTAAAAGTCAGTGACTAAAAGAAATATGAACAGAACATGAGCAAGCTTTAGGACACCATGACAAAGACCAAATCTCCTAGTTACAGATAGACACTGAGGAGAAAGCCCTATATTAAAGACATAGAAAAGACTGTGGAGGCAAACCTGACAGAAATGATGGAGTCCCGCACACCAGGCCCGTCACCTCCGGATCTGGACCCAGAGGTTAGCAGCACAGCACCTCTGGTTTCTCTATGTCGACTACTATCTGGGAATCTGCTGTCAACAGTTCCCTAGTACTCTAACTTCTGTCCTATCCAACACAGGGTCTCTCAGTTGCTTGTGACTTATGAAGGATGCACTACATTAGATTAAGATGCAAATTCCACAGAAATCTCTTTTGCTTATGACAGTTACAGTTCTACACCCTGGGTTAGATAGTAATATGTACTCAATAGTTATTTGCTGAATTGCTATCAACACAGAAAAGATACATTTGTCTTGGGTGGATGCTATCCACTGCTTTACAGGTAACATTGATGGTAACACATCAGTTTTTCCATGGATAATACAAATATTTATAATGTGGGGCCTGGAGAATGTCAAGAGAAAAAATCAATTATTTCTAACTCGGTAATGAAATTTTACACAGATAGTAAGATAAAATAAAGTTTGGAACTCTGAGTCATATCATAAAATAACTAATGGCTGTATAAACAGGACATATGGAAATATAATAAAGGCAAATATATATATATATATAAAAAAAAGTACCTCAGGAGAAAATTATAGGTTCAGTGTGAAAAGCAGCTGTGAAGGCCACAGGAGCCAAGGAGACAACTCCCCAGACCCTGGCCCAGTGCTGAGCATGCTGGGTAGTTCTACTTTTACTGTAAGAACAAATACATTGGCAATTGCAAACAAATGAGCCACTGTTTCCTCTGAATGTCCCCTGGTAACAAAAAGTTCAAGCTGCCTTTTCCACTGGAAATGTATACTGACCTTCCCACGCTGGCTAAGGGTTTCTATGTCTAAATAGCAACGATAAGGAATTAGCTGGTTGTAATGAGGTTGGCAAAATCCTGAGTTTCCGAGAAGAAAAGTTCAGACATTGTCATAAGTTTTCAAAAAGGTGTAATTTACCAAGTATGTCAACAGAAAACTGCCACAAGCAGTGACTAAAGACTCTGGCATGGCGATTCTGTTTCTTTTCTGTGCAACATTCTAAGTTACCACTTCCAGGAGCTGAGTAGGAACAACTTCGGGTATGCTCAACAACTTGCAAAGAAAGACGCACAGGGTCAAGAGAACGGCCCCATTCTTACATCTCTGGCACATTATATGATGTTTCGGGGAAAACCTTTTATTTCCCTCTCAGTTTTCAGGACAAAATCCTTACCAATACGACGTTCTAGTAAGCCATCCACAACCCTGATCTCGAGTAAATTAAGAGTTTGTGCCAGAGCAGGTCTGCATGAGCCAGTGATCATTTTCTAAAATCCTTCAAAATGACTATGGCTACCAGCTAAGTTAGGACAAAACACAACAAACAAGACTACATCTACACATCAGCTGCAACATGTTTTACAGGAGAAGGCATTTGGCTAAACCTTTAAGTTGGCAGAGCGCTCGCTGCATGCTCAAGGAAAGGTGTGGACAGCAGGACACAGAATGAGCAGAACTCTGATGCTATTTACATCTCTTATCTCTTAGTGGTAACAAATACCTATAAAGACAAGCCCCCCCTGCCCCACCCCACATACATGCTCGAAGCACACAGACACAGAGAACTTTTAAAGTGAGGTTAACGCTGAGGTGAAGTTTACCAGGGGAGCCAAGGGAGGGCACCAAAATAGCTGAACTTGAATCCGAGTGGGAAGAAAAAAAATTACAAGCTTGACAGACAACCTCCACTTATCACGAGGCTGCACCCGTTACTTTCTTACCTCATCTGGGACTTTGAGGAGTTAGGGTCTACAATGAACGAGAAAACACAAACGTTTCTTTCCTCTCTTGTGCAGGGCTCCTGTTGGCTGGGTGGGTGGAGGGCTTTTCAGCCACAACAATATAATACTGTGTTTGTACCTTTATGACTAAGCCTGTTGGTGCTTAATAAACTCAATTCGACTGCCCTTATACGGCACTGTTTTAAACCACAGTGTATGCAAAAACCTAACATGAACCTAAAGTAACAGTGTGTGTGTGTGTGTATGTGTGTATGTGTGTGTTGGGGGGGGGGATTCTGACTGAACCTCAACAGCCACTGCCTGCACCACCACATCTGGGAAGGATCGTTCTCTAACAATCCCTAATTAATCTGTTACACCAATGGATTTATCTATCGCTGGCATCTGGCAAGGTGCTAATCAAAGTCCCAAGAAGAATGTCCACATGTGACCAGTTTTAGAATCATTCCTGACCACTCTGAAACAGAACCACAAGCGGCTGCTACTGCAGTTTTTCAATTCCATTAATTACCTGTACCAACTGAAAGCCATTGCAGACGGTGTCCGACGATCCTGCCTGGACCCCTGTTTTCCTGGGCTCTGTTTTCTTTTTAACCTGTTTGAATTGGAGGGGGCTTTTCTTCTGGGTCACCTCTATCTCTGGGCTGAGAAAGGAGCCTCTAGATTACCCTTAGATGCCATGTTGTGTTCTTCTGAGTCATATTGTGTCAACAGTATCACATTTTCTAGCAATGCTGTGCTATCAAAATCTCTGTGCTGCTCCCCTAGGAGGTCTGTGGGTGAGAGGTCTAAACCCAGAAGGGGCTCCTTCCTACATTCCCTGCTGTGTGTCGTGATTTGGGACTCCCCTTGTCTCAAAGTTTTCTCCTGGTCTTCAGAGTCAGAAATCCACTTGTTTGCCTCATCTCTGAGCATAACCAATTCACTGCACTTTGTACTCTCTCTCAGAGGGTTCTGCCCACAACCGGTTTCACCATGGAGTGACCTTTGACCATTTACACACTTGCTCCCCCTGAGTGGAGAGGCATCCTGCACAATCATTTGGAAGTTGTCACTGGGGTGGGTGCTTCTGCCCGAGAGCAGTGGGATTTTCTGTTCACTAACAGAATTAGCAGAAAAAAATGCCCTATCTTGCTCTGATGTATGAACGTCTTCGGCAGAGGACAGACTTCTAATCTGTGGCTGCTCTCCACTTCCAAGGCCCGGCTTTTCTTCTTTCTCAGCTGGGGGGCTGCATAAGCCAGAGTCGTCCTCTTCTGAAGTTTGAGAATTAGTACCCCATCTGCACTTGCTGGCCTTCAGGACAGCATCTGACGAATCGGAAGGCTCGACAAAAGAACTTTCGCTTTTGTTTGCATAATCCATAAAATTGGCTGGGACAAACATCCGCCAGGACCTCCTGTGCTCTCTCTTTTCTGCTTGAGACTTGGGCTTGGGTAAACCTGTGCTTCGAATGACATCACTGTTTAGTTTGAGAGCATCAAAGATCATCTTTTCATCTAGCTTGTTAGCTTCCCGACCTCTCAGCTCAAATACGCTGGAAGAAGAAAGGGCACCATTGGAACACAGAGAGCTAACATCCAGTGTCCTGTGGCTGTAGGTAAAGTCCGATCTGTGAAATGCCTGGAAGACAGGCTACCTTTGGAACCGGAGTCTATCTGTTCGTTTAGTCTGACCGTATCATAGATGGACCGCTGTGGGACATAACAGTCCTCAATATTCAGGTCCTCCTCTTCTTCACCCTTCCCTACGCATGGAGGGTTCTGGCGTAAACAGTCTGGTCTGCTGAGTGGTTTCCCCATTTCGCAGACAGTCAAAACAAATATCGCAGCTTTTGACACTGAGAGGAAGGAATTCGGTGAAGCATTTTCCAAGAAGGTCTATCTGTGAACAGGGCTTATGACACATCCAGAAAGGATAAACGGAGAGGTATCGTGCCTGAGGTGTTGACGGTTAGGACCAGTGCATCTGTGAAAACTACCCTTTAACCCGGTTCTAAGAAGTAAGTAAAGTGCACCAAGACAGAGCATTTAACCCCCTCCACCTCCTGGAATTCTTCGAAAGTTCCCTTTCACTCAGCCCCAAGCAGACACACACAAGCACACAGCTAACAGCGGCTGAAACGCAGGAAAGATTCTGCCGTGAGTCCGTTTCTCATTGTGCTCTAATTTTGCTTGAGGTTTCCAGATTAAAATTTCCAAATAAGCAAGCGTTTTAACAGGCTGGATGTTAACTTCGGCAGAACGCTGGCTGACTGTAATCCATTTAAAGATGACCTGTGAGACTCCATGTCCTTTACAGATAAACAGCTTCAGAAAACTCAGCCAAACACCAGGGCCATGTATTGTTTGTATCGGAAGGCACAGCGCGGTTCTTTGGAGAAAAATAAGTTAAGTTTGATGTTGTAAAAAAGTTAAGATTTTCCTTTTAGCTGGGAGGGGGAGCCATACATAAATAAACTCGATCCAAAAGGCAGTTTTTTTCTTCCCATATTAAGCTTCTTTGAGGTTATCCAGAATTACCCAAGAGAAAAAAGGCAGGGCATTAAAATCCAGCAACCATTAAAGTAAACAGTCTAAAAGCATGTCTTACTATAATAAGTTTCTCTTTAAAAAAAAAAAAAAATTCCCCCAAGACTCTTATCTGATCTTCCTGAAGGAGGCTTATTCCACCTGAGAAGGCTGAGGCACAAACTCCGAGGCACAGGCAGGTGGGATCCAACTGAAGCCCCAGCCGCTGCCCTCTGGCTGGGCAGGCTGTGGCCGCTCCCGCCGGGGCTCGGGCTGCGTCCGGGCAGCGGGGCCGCGCAGCACACCCAGCCCCGGCGGCATCGATCTGATCCTGCGTGGGTCGCGGACGGCTGCCCCGCTCGCTCCTCTCCGCTCGCTGCTCCGCCCTCCCGTGACTTAACTTCGCAGTCATCCTGCCCAACTCGGCCTCTTCCCCAGCCCAGGGCGGTTCCAGGGGGAGGAACCTCGAGGCTGTAATGCAACAGCTTGGTGACATCAGCTTGGAGCAGGCTGGGGTCTGCAGCTGGGGAGAGGGCAGCCGGGTTCAGATGTCCTGGAGGGATCCTAGGGGCAGCGGCAGCAGAACCTGACACCAGCGCGCAGAAACAGCCATTCCCACCGTTGGCTCAGACTGCTAACTCAAAGTGGGGGATGTAGGGGTGGGGGTGGCCAGGTCTCTGTCTTTCAGCTGGAACCACTCTCCTGCCGTCACGAATCAGTTTAAGCAGGACCAACAGGCTCACTTTGAAGTTGACTGTTTTATCATTCCTCTTTAAAGGCCAATTTCAAAACCGACTGTTCTGCACATTAAAGGACCCCAACGGGTACCTCGCCCCAACACTGCTGACATAAATATTTGCAGTTACTAATATCCACGCAGACCTCTTGAGATTAATGCAAGGCCCAGGCAAGCAGAACGCCTCGAATCGGACTGGTTATTTAATAAAAATCACAGATACAGATTTTTATCTGCTCAACAAATGTTCTTATAAAAACAGTTTTTTTTTTTAAGTTCAGCGAGCCAAACCTTAGCCTTTTTGGCAGAAATGACAAGAATTATTTAATAAACCCTATCCATTCTTTTATGAAATAAAGCAACATTGCCAGGAAAATAGGTAATTATAGAGGCAGTCGGACTTCTTAAAAAAAAAAAATCTCATAAAGAATCATTCGTGAACAAAATGTGGCTGACCTGACCCCCAGGCGAAGAAAGTAGCTGGAGGATAATTTTACAAAATAAATAAATAAATAAATAAATAAATAAATAAATAAATAAATAAAAATGTTGTGTGTGTAGTGGGACTTCTGTACCTTAAGCATCCTGAAGTTATTTTATAAATCTGTAAGCTGAAGTAAAAGACACTCACAACTTGAACTCACACTCAGCAATTACTAGACGCAGCTCAGCATGTGCTCAGGGTTAAGTTGAAAAGTTAACATTTCTGCAGACATTCATAAAGAAAAATCAAATATAGAATACTCATCAACATCAAAACACTGATGCCCGTTTTCATGATCCTGAACTGAGATGTTTCAACAAGCACACGAATCTGTTGATGAGCACACACACACACACACACACACACACACACACACACACACGATGTGCCCACAGCTACCATGTTAGAACACAGGATTGACTCTCAGGCTGGGAGTAGGCAGAGATCAAGGGTCGGATTTTCAAGCTCCTACTACCTTAGAAGCGCAGAACGCTACCTACTCAAAGTAAGAGTGGTAAAGTTTCCACAAAATCTGGGTGTACCATTCTCCCAACAATGTAAGGTCCTTATACAATTTTTTCATAAAGAGTGGCCCTACCTAACTCAGCCCTCTTTAGAATGAATCATTATTGTTAGCCTTTTGTCTAAGCTCCGCCCGCAGTTACCTGGCAACAGCCAGGTGTGCCTGACTCATAAAAGTGTCTGCTTTTCCCCCTCAGTTCTCTCTTGCTCTTGAATTCTTCCTCCTTCTCTGTCCTCTCCCCCTTCCTCCCTCTCCCCATCCCCCCCTCCAATTCTCATGGCTGGCCTCTACTTCTCTACTCCTTTCTCTCTGTCTCTCTCTCTCAAACCCTCTCAACTCTCCTCCCCCCACTCCGCCCCATGCCCTGAATAAACTCTATTCTACATTATACCATCATGTGGCTGGTTTCTCAGGGGGAAGGGCTGCCTCAGCATAGGCCCGAGGAGACACCCCCTTCCCCCCATACCTTACCACACATCCACCAAAAATATTCCTCCTCTCTTTATCTTTTTATAAACACAACAATTAGCATGGTATTATCCCAGCCTTATGAAAGGCTGAGCGGAACATGTAAACTTAGCTCCAGATAGGCAGTGCATTGTGAAAACACTTCACAGATGATTCAGTACTAAATTCCAGCATTCAAAGTGAGCGCCAGGGAGGGGGGAAATGACATCACAACATCACTTACTCACTCCCATCTTAAAGCTTAATGGGAAATAAAGACAATAAAATGGGCCCGGTGCAGTTTGGAAGCAGGAAGCACCACGGGGAAATGTGCGCTAGCTGATTATGTGTAAGTGTGAATTCTTATCATCTTTGTAATTTCAGTTTTATTGTATTCTGGTTCGAGTTAATTACTGTATTATTTGTAGTATGTTGAGATGTCTAGCAATAATGTACATATACGTGTTACTTGAGACCACACGGAAAGCTACACCTAGATTAACATAAAAGGTCAACTTTAGGATCAAAAGTTGACCCAACTTTGAACTTATGTTCTATTGCAAATGTGACAGTCCCCGCTGCTGATGAGATCAGGACACACACTATGCTGTGAACACTAATCATGAATTGTGAGAGCACACACACTTTCAGGATAGAAAAATACAGTTGGTAAGAGGGTTTTCCTAAAAGCTGTCAACGCCATTGATAGCTCACGCATAAAGCCAAATGCTGTTTTCAAGACAGAACTGACCCGTTATGTCTAGAGATGATCTAGCTAAACTCCCTACCGTCCGCTCAGACAGGTCTGCCACCAGAGCTGACTCAACAACAGCAACTGCTGTCACTTCATACTTCTCAAGTAATATCCTCTTAAAGGAATGTTCTTGCAAGTAATCTTATTACCAAGGGCAACAAATCACTTTATGGAAGTCATACAAAGCTAACCTTATAAAACCTGAAACATGGAGATTTTAGACCCGAGAAGGCTGGAGACATTACGTTCACTACACCACTGAGTGGAGACAATGTAAACACATGCTGTATCATCTATAAAAGCAGACCACACCCTCACTCGGCCCCACGGCTCCTGAAATCCGAGTAAGAGTCATGAGAAAGAGCAGTCGTGTGCTTTGGTGAGAAAGCAACCCTCAGGTGAAGGCCGATGATTTTTACAGTTCTTTCTAAGGCAGACAGGCTGTTAGCTAAAGAAAACTGGGGGTGCCCTACAGTCTCTAAGCTGATAACCATCACACCAATGACTGTAGCGCTTGAGCATAGTTGCCTGAGTATGCAGTAGCTGTTTGTTTCACTGGAGAGGAATTCCGGAAGTAGCAGCACAAAGGGAATACATTGAGAAGCCCCGAATCGGTTTGGTGTCTGAAACTGTGCTCAGGCTCTTTAAGAAGCACACGCGCGGTCCTTCCCATGCATCTGCCCCACCTTTAGTGAGGCTTCTAGGTGTGGATGGCGACCTACGTAGAAATCTTGCTAGTTGAATACATGGAGATATCGACAAGCTCATCTTTTTAAAGGCCACCAAGCGAGCAAAACCTACAGACACGTGAGTGACCCTATTCAACTTCCTTCAGAGAACAAGAGCCAGGCAGAACCTCCAAACACCTTCTGTATCAAAACAGGGATAGAAGAAACAATGCAATCTTGCCATTGTAACGATTAGATCCTAAGTGGCGGGGTGGGGAGAATAAATATGCAATACGGCATGCATGCAGAGGTCAGAGGTCACCTTGTAGGAGTTAGTTCTCCCCTTTTTCTAGGTGGAACTTGGGACACAGGCCTGGTGGCAAAGGTCTTTACTAGTGTAGCCATCTTGCCAGACCTCAACCTCCCAGATTCATAGTATTGGTTCCTTATGTGATGGAGGAAAGCGGGTGGCCACTTGTTAGGCCCAGTTAAGGGGCATCAGGACATGGAGTCCTGACAATACTCCTTATCTTAGGCTTGGAGGCGGGATCTCTGCATGGGAGGAGGGACTTTGGTCTTGCCCACCAGAAGTAGAGTTCTTTCATCCTAAAAACCTAAATGCTACTTTGATGTAGCTAAAGAATGTGACAGTGCTATAAGCCCACTTCTCTATGTAGTTTTCACGATGCAAATATTTCCACCTTAAAAATCCTGACTGAAGGAAGGTACACAGCCTGCTGGCCAACATTAACAGAAAGCAGATCACTCTCGGTGTTCCATACCCTAAACCTCTCCTGAAACAGAGTTATCCAACTCCACTTGTTCTCAACAAAAATGAATAAATTGTTTGTCTTTGATCACAACTAACCATGAATACCATTAAAACATTTTTGGACATTTTAATTTTACCTTTAAAAACACGATGATATCACAGTAGTTGTTTTGGGGGATCATTAAAATCAACAGTTTAAGAAATCTGTGCAGGGCTGGGGAGATGGCTCAGCGGTTAAGAGCAATGACTACTCCTCCAGAAGTCCTGAGTTCAATTTTCAGCAACTACATTTAGTGGCTCACAACCATCTGTAATGGGATCTGATGCCCTCTTCTGGTGTGTCTGAAGACAGCTACAGTGTACTCATATGCATTAAATAAGTAAATACATCTTTAAAAACATCTGTGCACAAATGTTTTGACCTGGTTTCTCTGGCACCATGATATTTTTGCATTTTATTTGCCCAATATTCAAATAATGCCTGGGTTAGATAATGCCTACACCTGGACTGAAGTAGTTATAGTATAATAGCATGTTCCCGTCTATGTCTCTGATTTCAACTTCACTTAAGAATTCTCTGTTCTCTGACATGTTATCTCCATTTTGAAAACAGAGCTGCCAGTTCATATCCACTTGTATCGGTGATGCTTCTCGGGACAAAATGAATGACAACAGAAGCAGCAGAGAAGCCAGAGGGAGTGGGAAGCAGGACCGGAGGGGCTTTGTTTTCTATCATTTTGCCATGGTCTAGAGAGAGGTAAGGGTCCCGATCTAGCTGAGATGTGACACCGTGTCTAGACAAATACAATTGTCTAGTTTCTTTGCTCTTCTTGGAAATTAAATCAGTTCAATAGGATGATAAAGGATCTGATTGGCTGCTAATGACATCACAGGGACCACTGTGTATACTGTATAGTCAGTTAGGTAGGTGTTTGATAACTGAAAACGTGCATGCTGAGCGTGGTGGTGCCCGCCTTTAGTTCTGGCACCCAGGTGGCAGAGACAGGCGGATCTCTGTGAGGTAGAGGCCACTCTGGTCTGTATAGAGAATGCCAGGCCAACCAGGTTGACACAGTAAGACCTTTCTCAATAAATAAATAAAATAATAAATAAATAGCTAGCTAGCTAGCAAAAAAAAAAGTGAGCATCTATATTATTGAATGTACCTTCCATTTAAAATCAACCCTGAGCCAGGACTCTGCAGGTAGGACTCAGGAGGGACACAGAAGCTTTCTTTCCTCCTGAGCGATAGATGTGATCGACTCTGATTTCAGACTGTCCAGTTATCACACGGGGCAGCAGAACTGAACTGCAAGACTAGAGAAGCACGGAAGGAAGAGGATGCCTTGAATTCCCAATGGTAGAAAAAGGACCTCACCCTGTAGACTTTCATCCAGTGACTTGGAACTTGTAAGGTCCAAGAAATCAAATATAGAGTTTTAACTGAAGAGGCATCATTCTTGGTCAAATTTTTGCAATCTTCCTTTGACTGATGGTGAGTCAGAATATCTGACTCAGAGTAACAAGATTTCAGTGATCATCTCTGAATTGATATTTCAACCATATATAAGTTTTATCTTTTTTAAGGAAACAAAATTAATGCTAACAGCATTTTCTTCAGTTCTGTTTGGGGGAGGGGGCAGGGAAATCTGTGCTTAAATCTACCTTAAGCAGGGGTGGGACGGTGGAGGGGTGGGGGTGGGGGGGTGAACAATGGGCTCCCCACTGGCAAGTCATGGTAACTAACAACCTGCTAAGTTTCAGTCCTGCCCTCAAGCAGCTCCCCGGGATACTGAGATAAACCATCACTGGAGTTTATCCATGACATTATGTGTAGATTAATGTCAAACTAGATTATATTTGAAAGCTTATAAAATAGTGTTTTTCTGTTTCATTCTTAAAAATTATAACGACTGGCTTTTCACACCATGCAAATTATCCCACTGATTATTTTTTTTTTAAAGTTCCAAAGTTTAAAAGGAACTAAATTAAGATCTGCATTTTAAGCAAGATCATTTGCTGCTTTAATAGAGGAAAAAAACCCACAAAGCTGACAAGCTGTCTGGTTCCACCTCACTAGGATACTCACTGGGATGCTCACTCACTGGGATGCACACTCACTGGGATGCACACTCACTGAGATGCTCACTCACTGGGATGCACACTCACTGGGATGCACACTCACTGAGATGCTCACTCACTGGGATGCACACTCACTGAGATGCTCACTCACTGAGATGCTCACTCACTGGGATGCATACTCACTGGGATGCATACTCACTGGGATGCACACTCACTGAGATGCTCACTCACTGGGATGCATACTCACTGAGATGCTCACTCACTGGGATGCTCACTCACTGGGATGCACACTCACTGGGATGCTCACTCACTGGGATGCACACTCACTGAGATGCTCACTCACTGGGATGCACACTCACTGGGATGCTCACTCATTGGGATGCACACTCACTGGGATGCACACTCACTGGGATGCACACTCACTGGGACGCTCACTATCACAGCCCTCACAGCATGGACCCCACATGGGCTTCTGCAGCTTCACACATCCCCCTGGAGTCCCTCCTGGTGGCAGGTTTTACAAAACCACTGTTCTTAAGTGGGTGTTCCTGAGATTCTGGACTAAAATGAACGGTAACAGCGGCTTGTTATCAAGCCCATAACTTAGGCTACAACAAAGACGACAGGAAAATTTCCCAGAGGAAACCTCAGGTCTGGTGTAAGGCACTGCATGCTTCTCATCAAAATACACGGGCTGTGATGTCATCACCTGTGTGACCCCGTGCAAACCACCGACACCCACTGGCCTGTGTAACAGGAGAGAGGGATGAACTGTGTCTACTTTACATGGCTGATACCACAGAGTATTCGACACAGAGTGAACCCAAGGTGCAGGCCTGTTGCTTGCTGTCATTATTACGTTTTTAGGGTACACACAAACAGCATCTATGTCTGCATCTCTCTGGTCCCTAGGATCACAGCCTTTTCAGTCCTGAAGAGTCTATGCTCCCAAGGCATAGAATATACAGTGAGCAGTGGTAACAGATATTTGAAGCTATCTTCCAGAAGTCACTCACTTAAGCCCCACTACTAAAGACAAGCAAAGGAAACCATGTATCAGATGTAGTAACAACAACAAAAAAAGTTTGGAAGTCCATCTACCTTCCATTTTCTCCATGGGAGACAACTGAACCTGAAAGTTGAACACAAGGTCTCTCATGCTTTACGTTGAGAACCCAGTACATAGAGTTTTACATATCCTGGTTCTCTTTGCTTGTCCTTTATCCTCTATGCGTTAACGGTGCAATATCCCTCTACTAGTCTGTGACAGGAAGTGAAATCCATCTCATGAACAGAACAGGACCCGTGACAACTTGACAAGGTTTGTGGTGCATACATACACACGGCAAATGCCTGACACTCTATGGAGGGTGCTTGGCATCCCAGAATGAACCTATCTTCATATCCTGCAATGATACATCTTCAGCTTTCATAAATAGCCCAAATCCAAAGGCACTGAAACATCCAGTGTTTTAATGTAATGTTCCATTTATTAAGTACCACTCAGGCTATCAAGTGGCGGACATGGCTTGCTCCAATCAAAAACAACTTACTTCTAATCTCATCAGGTAGGGGCAGAATATCTGTAAAAAACTGGGATTACAACATGAAGGAGCATACTGTCTTAAAAAAAAAAAAATATAAACTTTCAAGAGAAAACGTGCTTATAGAAGAAATTAAATTTAGAGAGACGAGAAGACACCTTTAAAAAGAGACCCAGAATAGAAAAAACAGCGTAATTTACCACTAAAGATGGTAATTTACTACTAATGCTGGGAGACAAATATCCGAAGCGCTGTTCAAAATACAGCTCTGGTCACCTCAGATGTCAGCTATAAATGGCATCAGAAATGATTCCCACCTAGTTCAGGCTGAGGCTTGCTTGGAACTTCCTCAAGTACTCTTTGGGTTCACGACACCATCTAGGCCTCTTCCTATGGGGACCCCTATCTCAAGTCAGCTTGGAACCGCAGTACCTGAATATTATTACCATATATATTCATTTGGGCTTCAAACTGCATGTATTATATACTCACGCAGGCTTGTATACTATATGCAGTCATTCTAGACGGTAAAAGCAACAGCCACCAAACGTACAGAAATTGCCTTTCCATACTAATTAGAAACAGCTTTTAACAATAAAGACCTTCAGGAAAGATCAAGAGCTCCCTACCTTAAACACGTCAAGCTGCTGGTTAATTGTTTCGGTTTCTGTACCCACGGGGCCCTGGGACTCTTCGTGTTCTTCAGCCTTCTGGAGCAGAGTCGAGAACTCCTCCAGCTTCCGATGGAATTCCTCCAGCTTCTCAGTGGCTCCGTCCACCTGCTCCTCTCTGGTTTTTGCCCGGTCCAGCAGCTTGTTGCACTGCTTGCTCAAGGCTTCTAAGTCCCTTTTGACTCCGATAAGGTCAGGGGAGGTCTCCTCAGTGGCTAGCATCATCTTGCAGGTTCTATTGGCGCTGTCGTTGCTCGCGATGAGGGCTTCCAGCTTCTTCAGAAAGGTCTGCATGCACGCCTTTTGCTTTTGAAGGGTTTCTGCATCTCTCCCCACGGGGGCCATGCTATCTAGCTCATCGTCAAACTCTGTGAACTGAGAGAACATCTCTCGGATGGTATTCTGGAAGTGGCCGAGACCCTGGAGCTTAGTCTCTAAGAAAGAACACTTCTCGTACATCTGTTGGCTCAATTCGCTGTGCTCTTCGGCTAAGGTCTCTGCTTGCAACAACACATCAGAGGTTCCCCTTGAGTCGGCGGCTTCTACCACTAGGTCCTGAGCCAGCCTTTTTGCTGAGTCTACCTGATGCTTCAGGGTCTGCAGTGACTTCTGCTGGGCTTGCAGCATGGTCAGGTGCTTGTTACTGTATGCCTGGGGTCCTAGGGAGAGATGGGCTTCTAGCTGGTCTTTTGCATCCTGAAGCTGCCTTCTGGCATCTTTGGAAACGTCCTGAAATTCTTTAAACTTCTGGGCCGTGTTCTCCAGGGAGATCTTCTTGCTTTGCAGCTGCTCGGTGACCACATTGACCTTCTGGATCAAGGACTTATTCTCCTCTGTGACTGCATCTTTATCTACCTCACAGACACTGAGCAGGCTATTGGCTGTGTTGTTCAGCAGTTCCAGCATACCAAAGTGGTGGTCCATTTCCTTCTGCAGGGACTTTAACTTGGCGATGGAACTCTCTGTCTCAGCGGGATCCAAGGAGAACTTCACGCTGTCCAGGCTGTGCTGACATTTGTCTATCCACGGCTGCAGAGTCTCCACCTGCTCTCTGTACCTGAGGGCTTTTTCCAACGAATCTTTCAGTTTCTCTTCCCTTTCTTTCACCTGTTTCCTAAATCGGTCCCAGTCGGTTTTGATGGTGTTGAGCTGTAACTGCAGGGCTGCCTTCTCCACCCCTGTGTCTTCAACAACAGGTTTTCACCTTCTGCAACGGTTTTCTCATAAATGTTAGACTGCTCAGTGAAAGTTTTGCCAAAGTCTTTCTGCACTCTAAGTAACGACTCCAAGACATCCAGCTTGGCGGATATCGGGGGACAGTTCCTTTGCTCTTCTTTCTTTGCGTCAAGCCACGCTTGAAAATCCTTAGACATTTGCTGAAATTGGTGACTGCTCGCACAGGCTGACTGGAGGTGCTGAACATGATTCTCTGAAAGTGAGACCAAAGATGTAACATTTTAAGATTTTTAACATTATCTACTTTTTAAAAAAAAAATAGACCAAACAACTAAAACCTCCAAAAGGTGGTATACGTTATCCTAAAGCAGACTTTTAGCACTGTAGGCGAACTTGAGCTACTGACAGAGGGAAAAAAAGGAGACATAAGAACAACTAGAGGCCTTTGAGGCAAGAAGGCAGCTATGAGGAGGAAAAACAGAGGCCATGGAAACAGATAAAGATGAAGGAACGAGGTGCACACACAGCATACTAGGCCTGTTCTCAGACTGTCTTCTCCATGTCAGAATGACCCATCAGCCACAGTACAGCTCAGGACTGTCAATCACCCACTCGCTTCTTTTAATCATAAATACAATGGAATTACATTTTCCCCTCCCCCAACTCCTGCCACATCCTTTCCACCTTTCCTACCCATACAACTTCGAGTTCTTCCTTCTCTCCCTAAAATAAAAAGAGTAAAAACTAAAATAAGCAGCTGGAAGGTCCTAGCACTTGGGAGGAAGAGGCAGAGGCAGGCATATCTCTGAGTTCAAAGTTAGCCTGATCTATAGAGCAAGTTTCTGGACAGCCAAAGTTACACAAAGAAACCCTGTTTCAAAACAATAAAACAAAACAAATAAACCCCCCCAAAATAGAAAAACAAAATCAGTAAGATAAAAAAATATTAAAACAATATGAAACACACAGAGAGATCTATCTATCTATCTATCTATCTATCTATCTATCTATCTATCTATCTATCCATCCATCCATCTATCCATCTATCTATTGAGTCTGTTTTGTGTAGACCAACTATGCCCAGTCATGGGTCCTCCCCTGGAGTGTTACTAAACCCAGGAACACTCCCTGGTAGAAAACAGATTTTTCCATTTCCCAACAGGTATCAACTGCTTCTTGGTTAGGGTGGGACTTGGTGTCCACTTCCCTTTCTCAATGCTGTGATTTTGTCTGGTTTGAACCTGCACAGGTCTTATGTGTGCTTTCTGTAACCTGCTTCATATCAAATACAACCCCTACTCCTTTTGTTTGACTTTTCCATATTCTGGGGGTTTACGTCATTTGCCAGGTACTTCCAACTCTGAGGTCAAGCCAGGCCACCACCCACACAGATTCTATGTACTACATGCTGCCATCTGGTGTCAAAGAAGCCTCAAATGGTTGGTGTAATCAATATAAAGGCAGAGCCAGTTAAAAAACAAATCAGATATGACCAGAGGCAAGGGCTAGACTCTAGCAGGACTTCTGACACAGAACAGACCAGCGAGCCATGTCCTTCCGCTATACCCTTCATCCACCCCATTGCATTTAATAAGTGCTGGCCTGTTTGTCACAGAATCGCTGCTACGTGTGAGAGAGGAACATAGAGAAATCCACACATTTCTCTACAAACCCTTTCTGTGATACATCATACAAAGCAATAGAAGGAAATGATAGGAAGTCTTTAAAATAACTATGTGTCTGTTCTTCTGATGAAAAAAGACAATTTAACATAGCAAAGATGTTTCTACATTTAAAATGAAAAAAGCGGGGTTGGGGATTTAGCTCAGTGGTAGAGCATTTGCCTAGCAAGTGCAAGGCCCTGGGTTCGGTCCTCAGCTCTGGAAAAAAAAACAAAAATGAAAAAAGCAGCTAGGACCATCCAGAGTTAAAGCATTTGCAGTGGGTGGACTGTGTGCAGAACATCTCTGTCTCATCTGTGTAGAACATCTAGACTGCCACAGAACTGCTCTCTGTGCTCTGTGCACAGTCAGGAATTATCACCAAGAGCTCAGAAACAGCAAGACGGGGTACTGATTTCTGACCAGGAAACAGGTATATAAAAACAGAGGCCAACCTGTCTTTTGCTCAATATCCTTAAACGACTTTAAGATGCCTTCCAATTGCCTGCTCAGTTCTGCTTTCAAGTACTCCTCTTTGACCAGTGCCGACAGGTCCTCACAGATCGCCTGGGCCTCCTTGATCTTTGGTGTTTGCTGCTCTATTTCCTGTTTCAGCTTCTGGGCTGCTTCCAGTTGTTGGTTCACGGCATCGGGCAGTGTGCCTGAGGTGAGGCCACTGCTGAGCTTGTCATCCAGCTCGGCTAGGGTACCCGAGAGACTTCTCAGCAGGCCCTGGTACTGTGTGCTTTTGACAATAGCCTGGCCGATCCAGTCGCACCTGTCCCTCAGTTGTCCGGTTAGGTTTTCCCACTTCTGGGTCACAGCTACCAGTTGCTCGTTCACAAGCCTGTGTAAAGAAGGGTCTTCCCCAGGCCTGCTCAGAATGCCCTGGCCAGCTGCTGTGAGCTGTTCATACTGAGGTTTTCGGGTGTCGAATTCTTGCAGCAGAATCTAGGTTAACCATGGAAAAATAAACAAAGGGTTGTATAATTAATTACAGAAAACATAAATTCATTCATTCATTCAATGTATATGAGTACACTGTAGCTGTTCTTCAGACACACCAGAAGAGGGCATCGGATCTCATTACAGATGGTTGTGAGCCACCATGTGTTTTCTGGGAATTGAACTCAGGCCCTCTGGAAGAGCAGCAGGTGTTCTCTCTCCAGCCTCAGCAAACATAAATTTAAACATCCAAACATAAAGAAATGGTACTCATTTTCTCTAGTGTGTCTGGAATTCTGTTTTAATGTTTTCTGACTTTTTTGAGGACAGTGCGGTTATCTGAAACTAATTTTAAGACCCTTGTTGCTTTACAGTTAATAACTTGTTAAAAGATAACATCATCTTTTAAAGGGTTAAGAAGAATGATATCGGCTCTAGCCTGGGCAAACGCCCATTCCCACGAGACACTGTTACTGAGCTCACAATACCACCACCTTTGTCTTGCCTGGATCATGCTTTTCTCGTCACTAGCGTTATGCTCTTGATTCCACAGTGGGGGAAATGCAGTGGTAGCTGTTTATTATGCTCAAGCGCTCTAGGCTTATAAAAGCTTTTTAGCTTTTTCCCCTTAACTAGGGGACTGGCATTTACAATCTTTATTATACAAGTTTTAGACATAAAATCTCATTGCTCAGAATGTTGGGGCTTATCATGACTGTCAACAGAAATGACCCCCAGATGCCTCCTTGTGGTGTACTTAATCTTTTATTTTATATTTTTATCTATTTTCTTTTGTATTTGTTTACCTATTCATTTCAGACTCCTAAGACTACAAAGCAAGCATTTGTCCAGATAGTTCCTTTTCATCTTCTCGTCTTGGCTCTCTTCATATTATGAACTTATGAACTAGAACATGTATCTTTAAACTGCTGGATCCTGATTGCACACTTGACTGAAACGAGATGCTCTTCCCTGCTGAAGCCACAGCTCACTTAGTAAAAACTCAGCTGAACCTACCACAGACCTCCAGCTACTGTGCCCAACTTAGATGCTATGGATTTTCTTTCTCCCGTGGGCTTCTCTGATGACTAAGAGTTACCTAATGTACTTGGTCCCTCTGCTCCCTCAGTCTTTGCCTTTGCCTTCCCTTTGCTCTGCCTTTTGCTCAGGACTGTCCTTTGTGAGTCTTACAAGTCTCTATTGAAATGAATGAAGTCTCAAAGGACACAAACATCACCAGCACTCGGCTGATCCATCCATCCTTCGGAGACGCCTGTGGTCAATTTAATGAGTCTACAACAACCACTGGATACGTGGAGGATCTGCCCCACATGCTGGCTCAGGGAGACCATGGTGGCTACCTCACTGCTGCAGCTCTCTGAAACCCTTGCTTCAGACAATGGGTCACACAGCAAGAAGGTGGCACTAACGTGTTTACACTGCAAACGTTTGCCATGCAGCGTCAAGGGGCCGCATCCCAGCTGGTGCGTGGGCAGCACTCACCTGGGTCTGCTGCTTCTGCGTGCTCAACATGTTTGGGTCAATGGACAAGGGCCCGAGCACGCTGACCATCAGCGCTTTCTCTGTGAGCCACTGGTTTAACTGGGCCTCTGTGGTCTGGAACTGGGTTAGATTATTGGAGGACTCTTCCAGCTTTTGTTGCCTGTCGACGGTTAACTGGTTGAGTTCTTGCCACTTAGTGTCTGAAAACAAGGAAAACGACCGAGCTGGCATCTGTTTTCTTCTTTTCTTTTTCATTTAATATCACCGTTGGAAAACTGTAACGATGTCTTCAAAATGATATATAATGGATGGCATTCCTTTTCTCCCCCTTTGGTGTTAGGATGCAAACCTAGGGCCTTAATACTAGGCAAGTATGTAACCTGTAAGCTACGTGGCTAGCTTGTTCACGACTGGTAACTCTCCTGCATAACTTAAAAGAAGTACTTGTGTGAAATGGTACGGGGATTACGCGTTGGATCAAGAGCCCACCATTCTAAGATGTCGGTCACCGTGAGGTGCAGTCTGGAGAAATGAGCCATGACCACCTGTACTTTGTGCCTTGACCTCAGTAGGGTTGGACTGGAGGGGATTGCAGGGGGTGGGGGCGGGGGGTAGAGCAAGCCTCAGAGCCCAAAACTATAGTAGTCAAAAATATGTCCTTTCTGCAAGGCTCCTTCTCTGAAGGCTTGCTTCCCGGTCATGCTGTGTACAGCAGCCCTTAGAATGCCTACAGTGCTCTCCCATCTCAAGGCCCTGTCATGTAATGTGGGCTTTTCCTATCTGTTATGATGCGTAGTTCCTCTTAATGCTGTTCCTCCCACCTCAAGGTCTGACCATGGTGTCCAAGGTCCTGAGGCTCTCTCTCCTAATAATGCTCATTCTATATGATGATTGGTCTCTGTGCCCTTCTCTACAAACCAATCCAGCCTCTGTTTCCTTCCTCATTATAGCATTATGGATCTAGTAATTGTGTATTAACTCATGTATATAAATAAAGCAAACCTCAGGTTCCTGTCATCTTGCATTCTTTCTAAAAGTACTTATAAAGCCAATAAATTGTGTGCACACACATATGCATATGCATGTGTATATGTATTTACTGGGCATTGAATCTAGGGCTTTGTGAATATTAGACAAGTTCTTTATTACTGAGCTACACCACAACCCCAAATTAAAAACAAAATCCTCCATTATTTCTAGGCAAATGGCTTCCATATTTGGATATTTACCCTCAAGAATTCTATTAAGCTCACTCAGCGTCAACCAACTGTTGCAAAGCTACAGCACGAAATCTCAGCAGCCCGGTGAAAGGACAGGTCTAGCCTTATGACTGTGGCCTGATACTGACTTCTAGAGAGTTCACACTTGAGAACTAGACATAGAAGTGGCAAAGAAAAATCACACAGAGAAAAGAAAAGAAAAAAAGAAAAGAAAAGAAAAGAAAAGAAAAGAAAAGAAAAGAAAAGAAAAGAAAAAAAACCAAACCAGCCCCTCCCTGTGTTTTACAAGTCTGTGATTTGTGATTTTGTGTTGCACTGCATCCAGAACTACCAAAGGGAGCAGCAATTCTATTCCTCTGAAGACGGATGATGTATTTGTTCCTGTTTTGATATTTCTTTCAAAGGTTATCCTCTCTTCCTTTTGCTGAGAGTAATTCAGAACGACTTCTAAAAAAGATTTTATGTTTAATTCCACCCCGCCCCCCTCGTGTGTGTGTGTGTGTGTGTGTGTGTGTGTGTGTATGTGTTATGTGATGGGAATGCAGGTGCCCTTAGTGTCAGAATCCTCCTGGAGCTGGGTTATAGGTAGTTGGAGCTGCCCAATTTGGGTGCTAAGAACTGATCCCAGGTCTTCTGCAAGAGCAGTATCTACTCCTAACCACTAAACATCCAGAACGACTCTGGATGGCCTGCAGGAACCATGAGTTGGCTTGGCCTGGCTGCCTTGAGAGGTATGAGTCACAGGTTTTTCAGGTTACAGTCCGTGGCTCCCGGGTTGCAATGTGCCTTCCAGCTCTGGGCAGACCAATGCACTCCCAGTGCAGCGAAGCCTTCAGGTTGCTCTGTGTTTCTCTGTATATTCCCTTAGTAGTCAAGGAAGCATGGAGACTTGACAGGACAATTGGTCTTAGACATTAATCTTCCGTACCTTGTTTAACTTACAGATTTCATTGTAACCCTGGCAACTACAACTGTATTGATCCTGGCAATTGCCATTACATTCTGATTCTGATAAAACAAGACTTACTGCTCTCAATAAAACTGTCAGTCTTGCTCCTGCCCCTCCAACCCCAGCCTGGTTTCATTCCTTGTGGCCTTATGAGGTGACCTGAGCCAGGTAAGTAAGCAGAGGTGCTTATGGCGGCCCTCTGACCTTGCCTGCCATGTCACCACAGCCTCAAGACCATCTTTGATATTCTCAGGGCTGCTCTCTACTCTGGCCTATACCCGACCATGGTGCTTCCCAACTCAGTTGCTACAGAACTACCCGGAGAGATTAACACGCACCGGCCTGGTGCAGTGGGAGGTCTGCAGGAGGGTTTTGCAAGTTCAGATTTCTAAGTAGTTCCCTTGCAGAGGAGAAGGGAGCCTGCTCTTTTTGGATGAATGAAAGAAAACTAACAAGGTGCAAAAATTACAAGCATAAAGTGAATGAAAGAAAATAAACACTAATAAAGATGTAACTCGGTACACAGCATTTCATTCGCAACTATGAACCTCTTCATAAAAACAGCTGAATGCCAGCTCTCAGAACAAAACCCGCACGTTTAAATAGTAAAAAAGTAGATTCTGAGACGTTTAAAGAAAATCCAAAAGCAAATGAGACTATCAGATGTTTTCTGAAGAACATTCCATTGACTATGAAAGCAGCTGAGAACCCATGAGCCCTAGCACGTGGATAGACTCACCCATCTCTGCCAGTGTCTGCTTCCAGGACGGGGCCTCGGGAGCCTCTGGATTCTCCTTCAGAAGCTCTGTCAGTTTGTCTTTTAATTCTTGTACTTTGTTTACATTTTGCTTCAGTTCTGCCTCAAATGACTAACAAAAAAAAAAAAAAAACACTAATTAACTTCACAAAAATACGGCATCAAAAGACAAAAAGCATTTCCTCACCCCCTCCCCTACCCCCACCCCCTCCACTCTGGGATGACCCAGAAATGAAAACCCCGAGTCAAATGCTGGAGTAGGTGAGGACCTGGATTATGCAGCTGATAATTCTGTTTTTTTTTTTTTTTCTTGACCATCTTCAATTGTGAGATATAGAAACCCCACAGACGAACACTCTATGGAGGTAAAGACCAACTTCTGTAATTTCCTGCTTTCAAACGACTCTGGACAAATGCAAGCTGGTCTCACTGAGGCTAACTGATAAGCAATCAGCCTTGGTAAAGGCCTCCAGAATTTGGGACTCTATTTGAGAGTCCACATGGTAGACTTCAAATACAGGTTGATAATTTGCCTACATTTTTGTCATTGCAGTGAGAAACTATTTTCCCAGTCTTGTCAGCTACAGAAATGCTGTCCCATTTTAGTTGACTAGATGATAGCCCAGATTTAAGCTGATTTTAAGATGGCAGAGTTACTCATACCCTACAGTTTACTCCTTTTTATAATGTCAGAGGGCTGGAAAAGTGACTATTCGTTGCTCCAATCTACAGAAAGACCGATTTAAACAAAACAGTCATTATTTGATGAAGGGTCTAGGGTGAAAACAGAACGGAGCTCATGGCCCCCAGGGCTGCTCTGGATAAGTCCGTTCTCTGTGCGGCTTCCTTCAGTGCACCCAGCCTACCTTGTTCTGCTCCACCTGCATCTTCACAGACTCCGTGTCTGCCGGTGTCGGTGTCTGGCGCCACCTGCTGGCAGTTCTGTTCATCTTCTGTAACCACTGCATCATGGAACTGGACTCTTCCTGAGCCTTTTGCAACTTGGAGAGCTTAGTGTTCAGTTCAACTATTTTATCCTTGAGTAAGAGGCCCAGGTCTTCGTAACTGTGGCTTATGTCAGTCATGTCCTTTTTGATAGATGTTAAACCTAAAAGCAGGAAGAAAAGTATACGAGTGCACGCTGAAGGTTTTGTAGAGGAGTGTCGGAATGAGATTTATTGTAGATGGCGTTTTCTTCTGTTTTGACTCTGTTAAGCCAGCTACGATGGACCACAGACTTTTTTGGATAGAGAAATGAGGTCATGCTGCTAAGTTAATAACAAATAACTCAGGAAAATTGTGTCATTGTAAAACGTAAGACGTAACTTAATGAAACTGTTAAGCTTAAACATAACAAATTACTCGGGTACCAAACAGCAAACGAACAAGACGGAAATAAAACTAAATCCCAAAGTGAAACATCAAAGGTTCATTTATCTCAGATGGACAGTTAAATCAATATATTCACGGACATGGTGACCATTTTAACTCAAGTTTAAGATTTCAGCATAACTACTGCCCTCTAGAACATCAAATTCCATCGATCATGAACCAGATAAGGTCACCATTCACCTTTATTTGCCAAGAAATCCTGAGTATTTGTGTCTGTTCCTTCACCATTTAGTATTATTCCACCTGCAACAAAACAAAAAAAAAACCCCAATAAACAAACAAACAAACAATAAACTCAAACAATGAAGTAACTTTAGATTGCCCTAGTACTTCTACCTACTAAGATGGCATTAAACAAACGGCCACTGCTCATTTGTACAGTGGTGACTTACTTTCTTTCTTTCTTTCTTTCTTTCTTTCTTTCTTTCTTTCTTTCTTTCTTTCTTTTCTTTTCTTTCTTTCTACCATTCATAAATTAATCAAAGGCTGATTCCCAAATTAAATAGCTAAGGTATTTTATGCTAAGGTCATCTTAATGATAAAACTGGGGTCAAAGGTCCCCAGCACCTATGTATTAAAGAAAGCAAAGCAACTGAGACGAAAATGTCTGCTTTGCCTAAGGACTAAGTATTGTCTGACAGTTTACACAACATAATCACAGGCCTAATGAAGGCAGAATAAACTTCTGAAGGTAAATCCAAAACAAAAGCCTATTGTTCAGTCCACATGTGCTGACACAGAGAACACAGGGCGGGTAGAGCATGGGCCTGGGGTAGGACTCTCCTGAGCGTGAATGCCAGCTCTTCCACCTATTAACTGTGTGCCTGAAGAAGTAGTGAATGAAGCTGCTGGCTACCATGGGAGCTAACCTGTAAGAACACTGTGGGAACCACACACAGCTAACCCACTACCTACCAAACAGAAAGTCCTTAGTGAGTCAGAATAGCCATCTGTCCTATATTATCATAACCATCTGGGATTGGCATGTCTCCATAACCACAATGTTAATAAAATCTAACTTTCTCATGCTAGCATCCACTGGCTGTCCATCAAAGGAGAGAGATGCCCATGCAAGAGCAATCAATAGAAACATTTAAACATCTGAGTTCTCTCTCCCTGTCCCTTGCCCCCTCCCTCTCTCTCTCTCACACACACATACACACACACACACATACACGAGTACATGCACACGGCATTTTCAAGAAAGTCAAAGTGCCCTAGAATCTCCAAACTAATTGTTAAAAGTCAAGCAGAGAACACCAATCAAGAGTATAGATTTTATTCCAAATATAAGGGAGACAGGAGGAACTCAGATAAAGCAAAGACAATCAAATTCCTTTTTGTAAGAAAAAAAAAATCAACGTGAGGTCTCAGGAAATCTGATTAGGGCAGACAGGAGCGAGCACTGTAGCATATACAATTCGGGCAACCCTTGAAAGGGGATCAACAGAGTGGAAAACACGGCTGCTTGAGAAAAGTGCAGCTGGAACACGGGTGTCACTCACAATGGGGACAGCTGGAGGCCTGGTCAGACTAGATAAACCAGAGGACACACAATGGAGATAGGAGATTGGCCGTCTGTCTATTCTTCAACTTAAACAAAACGAAACAAAACGCCTCCATAAAGTATGCCTTATCAAAACACTATATTTGTATTAAGTTAATTTGGGAACCAGCATTTATATGCAACTCTGGCCTTTGGCTGAGAGGAGTGGGAACAGCCAGGGCTGAGGCTGAGATGTGAGCATACAGGCCAGCAGGCTGCAGAAGCAAACGCTTTGGGAACCAAGTATAGACAAGCAGGCAGACACAAGGAGAACAGCAAGCTTGCCTCACAGGCAAGGGCCCACACCCTGGCCTCTCCTTTACCAGGAAACCAAATCCATTTGCTACATAGTATAATGAGAGGCGAGACAGCTCAAAGGGAGCTTCACCATCTCCACTTAAATATATACAGTCCAAAGCAAACAGACTGGAACCTTTGTCAATATCGACTTCTTATCCTTGCCTGGCTGCATTTGACTTGTAGTAGTTAATAAGATCAAACATTTTGCCTGACAGATTGGGGGGGGTGGGGTGGTAATGTGTGTATATGTGTGTGTATATATATATATAAAATGTATATATATATATTCCTACGTTTGTGCCTGCGAATGTCCAGGAGAGTACCATGCACGTGTCTGCTCCTGCATGTGGAGGCCCATCCTGGATGTCTGCTATCTTCCGAAATCGGTTTTCACTTTACATTTCCTGTCTCTGCCTCCCGAGGGCTGTGATCACAGGTACAGCGCCATGCTCACTCATGTACAAAACACGTGTGGGGACTGGAGATTCAGGCTCCTAGCCTTTGCTTGCACAAACGTACCTGCAGAGTCATCTCCCCAATTCCATGACAGATGTCAGTGTGCTCTTAAAAGTCACTCATCTGACATCTTTTACTTTGTATTCCTGAGGTGATTTTTTTTTTGTTTGTTTGTTTGTTTTAAATGTAATTAATTTCAAAACCACAAAAGGACCGTGAGAGATTCTTACAGACTGGCCACGAAGACAAAGCACATACCTGATTTGGCTGCGGCTATGGCCTTTGCAGGGCTGATCAATGCACCTAGCAGGTTACATAGTGAGACCCCACTGTTGTTTGCTTTGTGAATTTCTGGTGCTTTCAGACTCCACTTTTCTTGTAATTTCTTTAAACACAAAAACACATCATCTTTCAGTCTTCCGAGTATCTTCAAAGTTGTACATTATAATTGAACTTCTTAAGCATATTTCAAAGCAACAATGACTGCGGGCCCAGGTGACTGTTAACACTGTTGGCAGGGGAGAACAGGGCAAAGCCCATTCTGTGTTCTGCCCCCAGCCACAGTGGGAGGCAGGCTGGGTCCTGGCGCCACGGGAATGTTCCAGAGTAACTGTCAACTGTAAGTCTGTAGGGCTATACCAGGTGCAGCTACGTCATAAAGTATGTGACAGGACAATAAAAATAAAACATGGGTGTACAAAATTCCACCTCACGCTGAGTTTAACTACCAAAATTTCAATGAAGTGTTAAAGCTACATGATTTCACTCTGAGAAAAATCTGACACAATCAGCCATAACTTTTATGACTTAAGTCAGACAACAAAATACTTATATATTACTTATGCAAGAAAGTCAAATAACTTGTCTTCCAGTACTGGTTAGACCTTGCACATGAAGACAAGGGTCTCTTTCTTAACTACTTGGAGAGAAGGTATAAAAAAATGGAAATTAAATTGAGATTTGATAAAGAAGGAAACTTCAATATCAGGGAGTCTAATGATGCACTACATAGATTTTTTTTGTATAAGTTGAATTAACAAAAAGATTATATAATTCCTTGAAGAGATCAGTTCATCCCATTACTAATTTCCACAGATACTCGAGGAGGGCATTTCTGAGAGCAGCTTGTTTGAGTTTGGGCTAAAGGACTCTATGCTGCGTAACGAACACAGGCAAGCAGAAGTTAGTGTGAGGTCTAATGAGCCACCTTGGTTTCTTCCAGAGATTTTCCCAAGTCCTCTGCTCCAAAAGAAGGCTTCAGGACAGGAACCTGCTTGGTTGTTTCTTTTATCCACGTTTTCAGTGACTGAGCAAGGGCTTGGAAAGCACTCAGCTGCTCCTGACAAGAACTTAGAGCTTCTTTCCTAATGAACAAAAATGAATAAGACGTTAAGCTGCACTGCAAAGCCAGATGCTCCAGAGGCCAATTATTAACCAGCGGTCAATATTCCCAAGTCGGGCTCAGTTTCAGCAACCACTTTCAATGCACAGAACAACTCCTCGGTACCAGGCTCAAGTTTCCTTACATGGCAAATGAAATCAGCTAAGTAACTACTTGTTGGTTCCTTAAGCAAAGTTCATAGAGAAAGAGAGGGAATAGTCACGAAAGACGGCACTCACGCATAACAGTACTTACTATGTAAACTCTAGCGACTTTGACAGGTCCATTTTATATAATGCTTAGTGCCAGCAGGCAAAGAGCCAGAAAATACACATACACACTGCTGACCCAAGGAGAACATAGGTCATGTTAAAGGACGTCTTAACTCGGCACTTTGGAGGGATGACATTTCCACCTCTTCAAGAGATGTAACCAGCGACTGGAGTTTTAACAGGTGCTCACCCACCCCAACACATAAGATGTTCCACTGTAAACCCTACGGGCCTTTCTATATGCCAAACACAGGACCTATGAAGACCGTTACACTTGACGTGTGAATGGCTTCTGTGCACGTATGACTTATGTGCTGGACATAAGGATGTGCTTCAGCTGGACAAACTACTGATGACCACAAAGTGTTAACGTTTTAATAGTCTACGTATTACCTGAATTTTAAAATTGGAATAGATAACCTCAACTATGTAAGGCAGCCAAGAACACGTCTTCTGTGACGGGTTCAGAAAGAGAACCCAGACGTTTTAGGTAGAGAATTCTAAGGAAGTAAAACTAGATGAAAGATAAGTAACCATGCTAAAAACATCTTTTGAGGGGGCTCTTTCATTCATAAAAATCAGATGAGTGTTCTAAACATGAGACAGAAAAATGTGAAGGTGTACAATAGAGCCACATAGAATCAAAGGTCAAACTAGGCCACTTCTTTGTGGATTTGAAGCTCATTCACTAATTGGAGAAAGCAAGCTGTTATACTTTTTGATAGCTTTTTTATTTATGTTCCTTTTTTTTTAATCGTATGAATATTCTGTCTGCGTATACACTTGCATAACAGAAGAGGGCATCGAACCCCTTTATGGATGGTTGTGAGCCACCATTTGAATGCTGGGAACTGAACTCAGTACCTCTGAGCCACATCCCATCGGTACCACGGTGCTCACAGAATGTTCCCACTTTTACATAAGCAGTGTTTTCAGTTTCCCACCTTAATATTTTAGCCAATAGGAAACTGGTGCTTTTGTTGTTGTGTTTTGCATTTTAAGACAGGGTCTCACTGCAGTCCAAGTAGGGCCTCAAACTCTCTGGAATCCCCCTTCAGCCTCCTGAGTATATTTAATGCAGAAATCCACCAACAGTCTGAGACTCCACAGTCTGGAAATCACCTCAGTCATAGACTTATGTAAATAAAGGCAACTCAGCTGCTGAGTACCACCGAGTGGAATAAAACATATCTTTTTTTTTTTTTTTAAGAGAGGGTCTTACTTTTCTTGGATAGTATCCTCCATTTCTTTGAATTTCTTCGACAAATTATTAGTTTTCTCAAACACCAGAGCTTTGTCTCCTGGTAAGCCATGGCTGGATATCTCTTTTAGGAGGCTGTGCAAAGCTTCGAGATCTTTCCTGTGTTCTAAGAATTTAGTAGTTGATTCCTGCAAAGGATTTACATCGGTCAGTATAAACGTTGCTAGATCTTAGAATCACAAACCCGCCATGTTCTGCGTGGAAGAAGAGCAGGTCACGCATCTACTTCATCTCACTCCACAGTCTGTGAATGTACAGAGAGGACACGGTGACTACACTCTGTGGTTTTGCTTCTCTGTGGATTTAGCATGTTCAAGGATGGCTGTAACAGCTATGATGTGTGGTAAATGGTTTGTTTCTACTCAACAGAGAAATGCTTCATGGAGAAACAGATACTGGTAGTTAAGACTGTTGATGAAACACACGAGCTTGTCTTAACCAGTCCCCGTGCCTGGCATTGTAACGCCTGAGGAATACACACCTGCATATGCTGAGACAGCTCTGGAACATCCTTTCCTGGCATGTCCACCTCAGTGAGCGCCTGGCTTTGTGTCTCTAGAAACGTCTGGAGCTTTTCTGAGAGCTTCTCAAACTGCTCTACTTTGGCCTTTAGCTCCACCATCTTGGCAAGTTTTTCCTTGTGTTTCTGGCTCGCTTCGGAAAAGCGAGCAGACAGGTCCTTCATTTTCGCTTGCAGCGAGGAGGCGGTGGACGGGTCTGTTGTCTCTATAAACGTCTTCACCTTTTCATTCATGGCATTTATGCTGCTCTGGCGACCTGTAATGTCCTGCTCCAGCATCTGAAATACAGCAATTGTTGTATATATTTTCTAACGACATCTATAAATAAAGCCGCAGAGTTTTGAAAAAGATTCTTCACAGAAACTTAAGCTTGGGCAACCTGTGACTAAAAAGGTGAACAGTTGGAAATGAATAACATGCTTGATTTTTCTCCTGAGGAAGCCAGTCCCAATGCTCTTCAAGGGAGTGTGAGAAACAGCTGGCTGGCTGCTTGAAAAAGGCAGGGGCTTGTTGCTACCCGGCAACCCCTTGTGATCTAAGACAGCCTGGGGATTAGCCATGTTCTTAATTTTTAAAAGGCCTGGGAACAGCAAGATTGATCTGATAAACCCCGTGAGCAGCTGGGAGAAGCGACGATAAACAAGATTAGATACAATGTAGCTTTAAACCCTCCTTAATGAATAATGACAAGTCTATAAACCCCTTTCCAGGCACCATCAAAAAAATCATTTACATATTCATTTATACAAGCACTGGTGGCTCCTATGTTGTATTCAGAAGCATCCCTCTTTATCTCTACGTCTACCTATCTATTCCTGAAGATAACTAACTTGTTTTCAAGTGCAAGTGGAATTCTTCCCTTTAGCAAAGGTCACTCACGGTGTTTTTACTGATGAGATCCTGGAGCGCTGTGGAGTTTAAGGGCACTTGACCTGGCTTTTCCAGGGAGCTTTCCACATTTCCCATCCAGTCCAGCATCTCATCCAAACCGTCCTGCACACTCAGCGAGCGGGTCAGCGTTATCTGAAGCTTTTCATTCCATTCATTCACAGACTTGGACAGATCATCGTATCTCCCGACAATGTCATCTGCTCCAAACAGAGAGGGGAACCGGAAGCACAGAGTTCTATTTGCCCGATTCTTTTTTGAACACACTTTACAATGAATCATTAAGTTCCCATACAAGAAAAGCATAAACGATGTACTTCCAATGAATAATCAGATCAGGCGTAATCTTTATAAAGACAGGAATTGAGTGGAAAATAAAATAGTAAAAATTTCACATGCCTGTCATCTGCATTGGGGAAAGATTTTTAGATGCACACACATTTGGATTGGCCCAGAGAGATGACAGTAAGGTCTACATGGTGGGTCACTGCAGTCACTACTGTGTCTCAGCCTGATCTGTCAACACTTATTGATAACTGCTTGGGGTGGGGAGTGATGGCATCAGACATACTGTCTAGAGACAATTACGTCACATAGACACTCATGGTCAGCTTCTGTCATAATCAGAGAGAGACTTCAAATGCATAGAAGTAGGAAGATGCAAATGTATTAAGAAAACAGGACGGTAACAGCACAAATCCACTAAAAGCTTTGATCGTGCATCTAAAATACAAACAACAGAACTCACAAGTTTAATAGTGGACAAAGGGGGGAAATGAGTTGCACAGAACAAACTATCTCCTGTGATATAACTTTACTTTCAATTCTAAAGATTTAAGATGAAAAGAAAAACACCCATGACAGGTTTAAAGAATACTGCTATTACATTTCTGCCTCTCTTTGGAAAACAACTTGTTTTCTATCGTGATTTTTTTTTTTTAAAAAGCCTTTTTATTCTACAAAGACTCAGAATACATATGAGTTATTTCTGAGTGTTTTAGCAGGACACACTGTGGAGCACAGCACTAGTAGTTACAGCCGAGACAGCTCCTTAAGTGAGTCCCCTTACAGGCTGGTGTCTGGTCTATGGCACATGACTCCATAGCAAAACAATTTAAGTTGTGGCTTAACAGTTTTTCACTGAACTGGGAAGTTTATGTGACTGAGACAATCATGGCTAAACACAACGAAGCCACAAGAAAGCTGCACAGAGAGAGGAAATGCACTTCATGTCCACCAGGAGGCTACAAGCAGAGGAAGCAGGTGTCAGATTCAGGTATGGACCCTAACTCAAGCAGCTGCCTTAAGTCACAGTTTTCGATTGGCAGTTGAGCTGTTCCTCAGTGGGCAGAGACTATGTACCAGCGTGATGAGAGCTATTGGTGACTTGTTTCACAACGACGTAAGGTTTACCAGGCCAAAACAATAAACTGTTCTCAAAAACTTAATATGCTGCAGGTATTACAGTTACGGACTGCATGTGTGTGACCCTTGACTTCTCATCCCCTCCACCCATGTATTTAGGTCTAAGGCCTAACATGGTGGTATCTGAAGATGAGGGCTTTGGAATCACGGGGCCATTATGTGTGTGTGTGTGTGTGTGTGTGTGTGAGAATATATGTATATGTGTATGTGTATATATATATATTTGAACATATATACGTGTATACATACATACATACAATATATGTTTTGATCAGTTCCTTGTATAAAATTTTAATCCTTTAAATTTTCTGAGCAATAAAAAGTACTAGAAAAATCTCTGTTGCAGTATTCATCTCTTGGCCCCAGTTCCTAACACAGAGTTCTTAAGTGTTTCAGCAATTCCTTCATCAGTTCAAGGCTAGCCTGGGATACATGCAAGCTCTTGCTGTTTTTATTTATTTTTTAAAATCAACAAACAATCCAAAAAAAAGATGTTTTTTTAGAAGTTATTGTTTTTTCTTAGAAATAAATACAAGATCTTATGGCAATGACTCTGTCTCCTACCCTGTTTCACACATTCCTAGAAAATGCTGCCAAGAGAGAAGCTTAAATCATTGCTGTAACCCATGAAATAATTTAACATTTCACAGCAGGAAAAGCTAGGCATGGCAGCTCATGCCTGAAGTCTAGCATTCAGATGGCTCATGCAGGAGGATGGCTTTGAGTTCAAGACCAGCCTGGGCTCCACAGTTATTCTCAGGGCAACTGGGCTATGGAGCAAGACCTTGTCTTAAAAAAGATGAAAAAACAAAAAGAAAAAAAAAAAAGGAAAACATCACGATGCTTCTTCAAATAACAGAAACACAATGAGGACAATCTTCCTCCTGTATGTCTTCAGGCTCAGGTTCCTACTGTGGTGGTGGTCTCCCATGTGGGATTTTAAGACAATATATAGAAACGGAAGAATAAAACTTTAAAGGCCAGCTTTCTTCATATTCTTCACACTTTCTTCATATGCCTTAAAAATTTTTTAGTTTTGTGTTTTACAATTAGATATTATAATGTGATAAAATGCACATATAATTTATAAATACATGTGCCTTGAAATTACTTATTGGTCATGGGCCACGATCAAGATCGTTTGCGTGTCTCTAAGAATGAAGAAGAGTTATGGAGTGGCTTTCTTTCCACAGAAGATTTCTACTCAGGTTTTAAGTCGGCTCTGTTTGGGAGAACCGTATGGACAGTCATCTGGAAGATGTTTTTAATTTCATACACACAGGCAGAGATCAAGAAGCAAACAAGTTACATCTGTGAGCACTTCCTCCTTATCTATAAAACACCTCTTTTTACCCATGAGACAGGAAACAAGAGCTAAGACCTTAAGCTAAGACCTCACCAAGCGTCTTCTGGATATCATTCTTGGCAGGAAGTAGCCAGCCCTTGGCATCCAAGAGTACTTCTGCGGTTTTCTTCAGCTTCTCTACAGCAACCTGCTGACTTGATATCTGTCCTTGCAAAGCCTGTGGGATTAAGTGGTTTTCAATTAGATTCAGGACTAACAGGTTCCCAATAAGGAAAAATGATCATCTAAATTGGATAGAATAGACTATACAACACACAAACTTTCATTGTCAAGCTTATTCTGGACTTCCGAGGGTAAAGCAAGGAGAATGTATCAATTAACCAGTCCAGATGGTAGCCACAGCACACAATAAGGTGTTCTTAACAACCTTCCTACTTTCAACTTCTAATCTCATTGTTTTACGTGTTTCCCTAATTTCTACTTTGATGTTTTGTAGAACACTCCTACCCCCAAACCCCAAAGCCCAACAGCAGCAACAAAACAAGGCACAGAGAACCCACATAGCTGCTTCTGACTCTAGGTTCCTGACTTCATGTTGGGTCATCTGGATTCGTTCACTTTGATATGTTATTGAGCATCTAAAAATTCAAAAAGTGTTGCTATAATTCTGGGTTTGTAAAACAGCTACAAAGCTTACAGGAAGGGCTACACTCTATGGGTAAGAGGAGATGCTGGAGGAAGACCAGCAGGGAGTGAGGACTAGTTAGTGGTGAAGATGCTGGGCCCTGAATAAACTGTGGAAGTGAAAAAGCAGAGTATTCCTTCTTAGGGTAAACAGAAAGCAAAGAAATAGCCTAGGGACAGGGGGAGGGAGAGAAAGAGGGAAAGGAAGGGGAGGGGAAGAGAGAGGGGGAGGGAGGGAGGAGGAGGAGAAGAGGGAGAGTGAGAGGGAAGGGGAGAGAGAGAGAATATGAGAATGAATACAAAGGGCTGCTAAGGTCTGGAATGTTAGGCTTAGGGCTTGACATTGTGTCTGGTAGCAATGGGGACTTATCGGAAGGCTTTGAAGAAAGCTAAGTAAGGGCATATTGCCATGCAGGGAAAACCAGAAGAAAAGACCTGAGAAGCATAGGGCCCAACTGAGCGTAACTTAATGCAGAGCAAGGCAGCTGGGACTTTATCAAGGACTGAGGCCATTTCTTGTACTCAGATTGCCTGGATCACAATGTATAGTGCAGTACAGGGCTGGGAAGAGTCAGGAGGGTTTGGTCGTATTATCTAAAGCCATAATATCTAACACAGGATGACTTACTACAACTGTATTTTACAGGAAAATCAAATGAAGCAAAACTAATTCTCCAGCTGCGTTAGTGACTATTGCTATGCTGCTGGATGGAGCCCAGGAAGAATGGCCAGTCATCACAGAGGACAGGGGACACAGGGAGTGAGGGGACAAGAGCAGAGAAATAGGCTGGGTTCTGTTGAGCTCAGGTAACTACCCAAGTTTATCAACTCAGGTGAGATCACATTTCAGAGTGGAGAAGACCTTTGTTTTGGAGTCCGTGACTCCAGGAAGAACAGTATACAGGAAGAAACAGGCAAGCTGGCAACACACTATAAGAATGGAGCCATGCGGAGAGCACTGCAGAGGAGGAGGAAACGCCACAGCAGGCAGTGCAGCAGCACCAGAAGAGGGAAAAGCAGAAGGCATGGAAGATGTTCACGGTGTTCTGATGGGGAGACAGAACAAATGTGGCCAAAGAAGTAAAAACAGCCCAGAAGAATTCCATACCCAAAGCTGAAAGAGGGGGAGAAAGGAGATGCCAGTTAGTGTGATAGGTGACTCACACTGATAGTGCAACCAAGGATTACAAGGCCCTGGCGAGAGGTTCCTACAGATACACAGTGCACACTTTGGGCCAGGTGACCCTCTAGATCAGTGTCCTCAACCTCCCTAAGGCTGCGACCCTTTAATACAGTTCCTCATGTTGTGCTGATCCCCCCAACCACAAATTATTTTCACTGCTAATTCATAACTGTAATTTGCTACTGTTGAGAATCATAATGTAAATATCTAATATGCAGATAGTCTTAGGTGACACCTATGAAAGGGGTTGTTCGGAACCTCAACAGAGTTTGCCATCCACAGGCTGAGAGAACTGCTGTTCTAGATGCTGGGAATACAGCACTGAACAAGACAGACACAAACGCCCGCCTTCATGGAGCTTAGTTCTAACGGAAAAGTGAGGAAAGTTAACAAGTATAACAGTAAGTAAGTGGGCGGGGCTTTGTTGGAGGTAGGAGGCGGGTACAGTGGACTGTAGTCAATAATGGCAATGTCAATCCAGTGAAATAACAGTGGGACAAATGTTCCGGAGCATTTAATCGCGTTGGAACCCTCTGGTGTGACAGAATACTCTCCACAGGTTTCCTGGGCCCAGAGCAAAGGTATCACATGAGTGTGGAGAATGGGATTCTTTTGATAGGATGGCTGAGGGATTGCTTCTCTTCCCTCCCTCCTCCTTCTTTACCTTGGTCTCTTCTAACTGCCTTTGCAGATTTTTCGGGTCCAAAGCGATAGGCTCGAGTAAATGTTTGCTGGCTTTGGTCTCGCAGGCCTGGAGCCCAGAGAGAAGTCCACAGGAAGCATCTTCATAGTGTTGGTATTTATCCACCAGATCTTTGAGGTTATTTCCAAGAATACTGCACTAAAAATCAAAGAGAAAGAAGGAGAGAGAAGCTGAGGCCTACTGTCTTCTCATGTATGACAAGATCTAAAGATGTGTGAGCTGGGCAACTCAGGGTAAAAAACAGACTTCAACTGAAGTCAAGGTTCTTCCCCCTTCCCATGGAGAAGTCAAAAGGTGACCATGGAAACAAGGAGATAGTTCTAGACTTAAAATTATTAAATAACATTATTGCTGGCTGGCCTTAAATGACAATCAGTCACCAGACTAGGCAAACCAGACAATACACACAGAAATGTGATGAAAATCCCTTCAGGTGCTTTTTAAGTCATTTCTACATGTTGTGCAGGATTGACATAATCAGGTCAAATAACTTACGCCAACCCAAAATGACGCCTAAGAGATGCTTGCCAAGTCATCTATGCAATGGGTACATCTGAAAAGCCTCTGTTACAATCAGGAAGATATGTTCTTGGGTCTTCTCCGTTCCCACTTTGAGAAAGGATTTTGCTATGTAGCCCAGGCTAACCCAAATTTACAATCCTTCTCCCTTAGCTTTTGGAGTATGCACTTCGACATGCGGCTTATAGTTTTTGTTTTTAGCAAGACTCTTAATTTTCCAAGGCAGTAATGGAAGCAACACAGAATATTAGTCATTAATAATGAAAATATATTGATCAAATACATCTGTAGAACAGTCCTGTAATATTTGAAGGAAATTATCTATGTGAATGGCAACGACCAGAAATTGAGCGTCTGCTTAGTTCACAAGTGACATCTGGTGGTCAAATCTGGTACTACAAAATTTGAGAAACTCACTTCACATTACTCACCTTTAAGAGACATTTTCCAGATATAAAAAACATGACTAAAACTACCACTTTCCCATGTCAATATTCATGTTTTCTATTTTTTTTTTAACTTCTAAATCCAAAGCAAAAGTGAAGAGGACATGTAGAAAAGTTTATCACAGACTGACCTCCATTTAAGAAATAAAAGTAAAATAAACGTACCTTAGAGTAGAGAGATCGGAAGCGGTCTGTAGCCTGATCCAGTTTGGTCTGAACCTCTCTGTGGGTTGCAGAAGTCTCGATGCTGTCCTTGCCAATCCTGTCACCATCCCTCTTGCTGCAAGATTTGGCAGCTTCGATCACCCTGTTTCCAGAAATGGTGATGTACCTCAGGTCGCCTTTGTGCGAAATGACGTCTTCTGAGAAGCTCTTCTGCCTCGTCAGCTTGTCCGTTAGCCTGCTGAGGTCGTCTGCACCTGCCTCCAGGTTCTCCAGCTCTTGCTCTGACTGCTGTAGCCAATGCTCAAACTCACTCCAGTCAGCGTCAAACTTCTCCAGCTCCTCCTGCAGGGAGTGCGTCAGCTTCACCTTCTTCTCACACTCGGCCAGCACAGTCTCGTAATGTGCCTTCAGCTCCTGCATGTTCGTCTGCAGCTTCTCCTTCTCTTCGGGCGACAGATAGTGGCCCTGTTGCTCAAGCAGCATCTGGGCCGACTGCGTGGCTAAGATGACGGCCTGGTGCTGAGCCATGATCTTTTCGTGCTGGGCCTGTATGGAAAGAAGTCAATGGCAACTTTAGAGCTGCTGAGAACAAGCACTGTGCCTGGGGGTGCGGGGAGCAGGCTTCTAGGACTCAACCTGCTTCTCAATGCCCTTTTCAAACCACCATATATATAAAACCCTCCTGTTGGTTAGTTCAAAGACAGCGGAACAAGAGCGAAACAAGGACAGTATTAGAGAACTCCAGCAGAGCTAAGGGAGCAGACGTGATGGAGAGCGGTGGAGACATCTGGCCCTGCTGGGTCTCAGGTTTATAGTGACCATGGAGGTGGTGACCTCAACTGTGTCGCAGATTTGCTTTAAGGATTATCTCAGCTCACATGCCAAGAATTCCTTGTAGAGGTTTGAGTCTACAGAGGTAGGAAAGCAGAGAGGGCTCTCAGGAAGTGGTGAGGCCGATAGATCAGAGGCTCACGGAGCCAGCCGCTGATGGCCTCACTGTAAGGAGTCAGCAGAAGCCTTTCACGGACAGTCACCAAGCACCAAGAGCCAGGCACAGAGACAAGAACCATCAACTCTGGGACACTTTTAAAACGGTTACTGCAAAACTGCCTCTGCTCCTGCAGGTGCATGAAGGGCAGCCTCCACTGCTACCATTCACTGGACTGTCATTCTCCACAGCAGCCTATCCCCCCTCCCCACACCCCACAGGCACGGCTTCGAGCTCAAGGCTGCACAGAAAGTCTGTGAACATGCATTATGGATCTGCACAGTGACTGAAACGACGGCTGAAGCCGAAGCCAAACTCTAGCTTTACCACACGTGCAAACTGGGCAAGCTATGTTGGGTAAGTTGCAAATGTCTTATACGATGGGAACGTAAAACCTCAGAGAGAGAGAGCTAGAAGACTGAGAAACCAAGGAGGCATTCGGGATCATTGCCCCTGCTCTGGAGAGCTCAGCCTCTTTCCTCTTCCTTCCTTCCTTCCTTCCTTCCTCTCCTTCCTTCCTTCCTTCCTTCCTTCCTTCGTCCTTCCTTCCTTTATGCATATACGTCTGTTCTGGAAGACCTTGGAGGCCAGCTGGAGTTATGAGCAGCTGTGAGCTGCGTGATGTGGGGGCTCGGAACTTCACTTGGATCCTCTTCAAGAGCAGCAAGCTTTCTTAACCACTGAGCCAGCTCTTCAGCCGTCTTTCGTTTCTAAAGCAGGGTTTCTGCTTTGCACAGAAGCTGTACCTAACGATTTACTTCTTACTGTTTTAATTTGCCAAGAACGTTCTCAGGAATGCATACTTGGCATGACACTGGGGTGGGGAAAGTCTTTACTCTCTGTGGTCAAAAAAGGCTGGCTTGTATAAAGCGGTCTGACTCTTTCTCCATCCCTCCACACAGACTCTGATGGCATCGACGTTTAAACAGCCCACCTTGACTTTCTCGCACTGCCGGTTGAGATTCCCCTCCGGGGTCCCACTGTGCGCTTCAGCATCTGTCTCCAGCAGGTTACCGTTGACTTCATCCTCTTCACCACCTCCTGACTTGCCATCACCTTCATGCAAAGGGGTTCCATTCTGCTCCATGGGTCGTGTGTGCTTGGTCTCTGCCCCTTCCGAGTCTTTCTCAACATTTGACAACCAGTTCAAAAGGTTTTCTATTTTGGTTTTGCTCTCTTCTAGCTGCCTCACAGCTGCAACCTGGGTGGAGAAGGTTCATAAGGATTATAGATGCAGCCTAGGCTTAACACACACTATCAATCAATCATTCAAACAATCAATCTATCTAAATAAATAATATTATACATTATATTATATATATAATTATATTTAATCATATATTATATATTTAGGATTATATATACACATATATAAATATAAAATACCTAAATATTTTATATATATATAAAAATTATAATAACTAACACATAGTAGAAACATATGGGAATTAAACCTTGCAGCAACAAGCAGTTACTCTGGGTCTACACTGCCTTCAAACCATGTACTTTGAAATTTTAACTATAGTGGACTGAACGTGCCACGCATTTCTCACATCCAGAATCTCTTACCCAGCTTCTACTTAGGGAAAGACTAAGTAAAGCCAATTCTTTCCATCTGTTTTTTTTTTTTTTTTGGTTTGGTTTTTTTCGAGACAGGGTTTCTCTGTGTAGCCCTGGCTGTCCTGGAACTCACTCTGTAGACCAGGCTGGCCTCGAACTAAGAAATCCGCCAGCCTCTGCCTCCCAAGTGCTGGGATTAAAGGCGTGAGCCACCACTGCCCGGCAATTCTTTCCATCTTTGTATTGGGCAATTATGTACCCAAAGTCCCATATTTTCGTTCTTGGTGCTAACCATGGCTCACTACCACCTGATACACCCACAAGAAAAGCAAGCAGCTGACGTGCTAACCACCCAGGGAAGCTACAGTGTACCGTACACTCAGACAGGCACCTTTTCGGTCTCCTCCTTGAGGGCCGTAGTCACTGCTTTATCCAGCTCCTTTCTCGACTGCTCTGCCTTCAGATTCAGCTGCTCACACTTCATCTTCGCCTCGTTGAGCTTCTGCTCAATCAAAGCTTTGTCTTCTTGGGACAACTCATCACCGCTCTCCTTTAAAAAGATTTCTGTGTTTCTCACTATTTCTGCCAGCGCCTGTGTACTTCCTTGCATATCTCTCTGTAATTCCTTTGAACACAAGTGGAAAAAAAAAAAAAGGAATTTTATTGTATCATTTCAATTCTTGCAGAGATGTAATTCTAAAAGAAAGCTATCACAGGCAGAGACGGGCAAACACAGCTGAAAAGCATATAGAGTATGGTGGTAGTGTGAGTTGGTTCAACTGCACAGTAATTTCATATAATTTGAACTCAGTATTAAAAATGTGTGAGTTTTTTATGCCTAAGAAAACAATATTTGTGAAGCACTGAAAACATTGAGGCACTCAGTATATGAACTATAGAAATCTGCATGAGTGTTAGTGCATTTACCACAGAAATTTGTGGTGATATTTACTCTCTTTCTAAACATAGATACATATTCTCTGAGACTGTGTCTCACTATGTGGTCCAGGTGGGTGGAGAAACAGTCCTCCTCCACCTTGGCTTTCTAAGTGCTATGCTTTCAGGCATACACGATCCCCACACCCAAGAGAACTCTCATTTTTAAATACATATCTATTACTCAGGAAAGAAAATAGTTCCCATCAGTGAACTGAGATTTTTTTTTAAACACCATGTTACATAAAACACAGTGTTTGCATCTTAGCCCCGGCTACTAGGATACTCAAGACTAAGATCGCTCAAGAGTTCTAGCTTTTCTGGGAAGTATAAATTTCCCTCTGTGATCTTTCCTCCTAAAAACAAGGGAAATCCATTTTATATATAATCATCCTTTATAACATACCACTGCATCTTTATAATGCCTTTCTCTGAGCGTCCTCAAAGGTTTGAGTGTTTACTTGCCTGTATGTTACACCATTACTACGTGACATTAACTGTAGCAGCGACTTGATGCATATTTACTCAGCTTTCAGCACAATGTAGGAACAGAAGTACACTTAGTATTTCCTGAGGGGAACCGAGACCGAGTCCTGACTGGTACTGAACTGAATCAAGAATTACAAATAATGAGGCTCTCGTTTTCCTGACACCAAAACACAGGTTTTCCTCTAGCATTTTTGTTCTTTCACCCATTTTGCTTAGATAAAAAAGAATGAATTACAGAAAATACTAGAGAAACAGAAAGGGAGGTGGCACTGGGAAAGAAATCAAAGTGAGGCCTATTTCTCCTGATTTGCAAGTGAGTTAGTCGGCCAAAAAAGGGTTACATTGTAACCTGTCATTTACCTCCTTGATACAATATGTCACCAAATATGTCAAGGAATTACCTGACTACTTTAAGCTGTAAATCTAGATTTAGGTATAAAGTTTAAATCTATTTCCTAGAGCCTCTGGGCCCATCTTACTTCTGACACCCCTGTGTTTACAACAATCCCATCGGCCTTAGGGAAAACGGAACCAAACCTAACCAGATATACAACTGTAGATACCAAAAGGTCTACCTCTTGCTTGGACTGGTACTTTTTTAACTCCACTGTGCCATCTCCAATCACAAAGGCTTCCTGGTGACTAATTAGGCGGTTTTCAGTCTGGGTGAGGAGATCACACAGCCCTTGGAGTTTCTCTTTGTACTCTTGTTGACGCTCTGCCACAACCTAAGATGGAGAAAACCCAAAATGTTTCAACCTTCAATCCACTTCTGATCAAGCCTCTTATCAGAATATACTTTCTAAACATCCTGCATTAAGCTTGTTACGTATGCTGTAAACATGGTAGCATTGGAGTACAAACTGAACAAGGACGGACAGACAGAATAGTATGAGCATGTCCCGTGTACACAGAAAGAGCCTGTTTGTGTGAAGATGCACAATAGAATACTGGCCATGCACATGTGTAAGAGATGGAACTTCTGATCGACAGGAAGAGACATCCCATGTTCTTAAGCTCTTGAAACCTGCGACACACATAATTAATTCTGCAAAAGGACACCAAAAGAGAAGTTAGTTGTGATTTGTCAGTAAACGTATGGATATGTATATATTTATATAGGTTATCATGCTACACACAGTGCCTGGATGCTTCAAGAATAAAAGAAACACAGCATGCATTATGTTTATTTCAACATTATGTTCTTTGCTCATTGCTGCCATTAGACAGTACTGTAACAGAATCCACTAAATCTAACAGATTAATAAGTAAAAACCTGCATTTTTATTTTCCTATTCTAGACATACTTATTGCCTAACTTATAGCAACAGTAAGCACAACTCATGTTTCCTAAAAGTTCAGCGGAGATCAGGCACAGAGCTAAGGGTTTCATATGGATCATTTTGTCAGCGCTCACAATATTACCCGATAAACATTACTATTCCTAAGTTATCAACTATTCCTAATTATCAACGAGCAAAGTGAGGGCACATAACTTCTCTAAGTCACACAAAGCCGATAGAGTGGAACATTCAGGACATAAATTTAGACAGGTCAGCTCTCCAATGCATACTCTGGAGCATAAGCTCTGAGCCCTGTGCCCCACCTGAGGGAATAGTTCCCTGAAGATTCAGAGCTAAACCTTCATCAGTTACCCTTGGACACTCCTGAATGCTTTCTGGTTCTCATTTTCGGGGAGAGGATGAAGACTCTCACCTTGTAAAATACTGTTAAGAGGACAGTGAAAAAAAAACCTCAACTACACAACAACATCAAGGTGAAAGTCTGCCGGGATGGATGGGGGATGGATGGCAGGGATTCTGGTCAGCACCCGCTCAGGTCTGTCCAGAGCACCTCCCTAGCTGGTCAGCATTCTGGTTATCTACGTTATGATTTCACACTCATCAAGTAAAACAGTGAGCACTACTCCACAAGAGAGGCAAACCTTCTGATGACCGAGCTCCTGCTCAAACTGCAAGAGAGCCTCTAACCGGTCCGCTTCAGTGGTTACCAGCTCCTGCAGGTCAAGGAAACACTTCTGGGTTGTATTTAAGAGTCTCAGCAGTTGTCTGTTTTGGTGGGGAGACAGATCTTGTGCATAATCAGAGATGAAGGACTGTACGTCAAAGGCCGTCGTTTCCAGCTGCATTTTGGTATGTGAAAGGTCTGTTCGCACATTCTGTGAAGAAAGCAGTACAGGTTGCCAGGAGAGGTAGGTTACGAGGAAGTTCGTCAGCACTGACTATACTGAAGTACACTCACTACGTAAATACGATCCTTCTATCATTACTTAAAGGGTTAACGATACCTTTTCAGTACTCATAAAAAAAATCTACTTATTCATCATCTGGTAATAGGTAATTAAAGTGATTTTCAAATTTTGTGTGTGTGTGACATATGTGTATGATGTGTGTGCCCGTGTATGTCTGTCTGTCTATGTGTACGCCAGAGCATCAGTGTGGAGATCAGAGGACTACCTCAGGTGTTATTTCTTGCCTTCTGCCTAGTTTGAGACTGGGCCTTGTGTCTCACTGTCCACTGCTTCCTCCACACCATCTGGTTGCCCCACCCCCGATTTCCCCCCAGAAGCATTAGTACTACAGATACGTGTTACCCAACCCAACTTTACAGAGTCCAGGGATTTAAACTCAGATCCTCACACTTTCATAGAAAGTGTGGCAAGCACTTTATCTAAGCCATCTCTTCATCCCAATAATAAAGTATTTAAATATGATGGGAGGTGACATGTAAAGATAAATAACCCCAAGGGCATTCTCTCCTCGTCTGGTAGATCATATTTAAAATGCCCAAACCAAAAATATCCAAAACAGCTTGATTCGTCATAATGAAAGTGACATTAACATCACAAAATAACTGCTAATATTTCCATTATCCCTTCAACTGTGGAAATTCACAAAAAGACAACAAGGAACACAAAACATGAACTAACAGGCTACAATTTTAGTTTTCTGACTGAAGCAAGAGCCCAGTGCTCATGGGAATGCTGTTCAAAATTAAGAGCCCATAAAAAATTTTTCAGATCAAAATTTATTACCATACAAGCACAACTTGGGCTGCTATACTTTGACTAATCTGTAGCTATCTTGGGCTTATATAATTCATTTGTAAAAGACATGAACACAAATGTCAGTAATGTCACAGGTAGTGAGAATTCAGTACGGTGGATGGAATAAGTTCTAGCGTTAGGTTGTCTATGAAAAGACATTTCTTCAATCCAAGGCAGGAAATAATTCCTTATAGTCTCGGGAAGGTTGTATTTGTCCTGAACACTTCTACTCTAGATCCGCAGGTTATGTGTGTTTTGATACTTGCCTTAAGAAACTTCACACTGTTCTTTACAAGTTCAGTATCTTGGACGTTCACAGTTTGTATGTCCTTCACAGATTTGCTTTTCTCTGACACCCAATCTGAATAGGACGTAAGTTTGTGTAGGAAGTCTTCATGACAAACCGCCAGCTTAGACTAGAAAGCAAAATTACGCATTCATTTCTGTTTGTCCTCCAAGTTTCAAAGTCCTACAGTGATTCTGTTTGGAGAGTTAAGTTATAACACTTAAAAAAAAAAAAACTCTCATAGTACAGTTTAAATTCTCCATCATATTTTACTCAAAATTCATCATTTTATGCCTACCATTTCAGAGTCGATTGCAAGCGTGACCAGTTTCATCCTTTCTGAGGACAGGCTGCTGAGGGACGAGAAGGCATCCTGTAAACGTTTGTGGCTTTGGCTCAGTTCCTCATGATGTCTTCTGGGAAGGTCACTAGGAAAAGACTTTAAGAATTCTTCTGCCAGCTTTAGATCTTTCCTTAAAAACACAGCCATTGGAGCCAATCCCAACTCAAATTCTGCAAAGAAATACAATCCGCATCTATTTACCACGCAGTAAAAAGCATAAACCCGAACACAAAGAGTAAGAGAGAAGGGCATTCTGCTTTTTGCAAATTGTGTATTAAGTGCCACCATGCATGAACCACTGGCTAACTGTGGCCTGGATCTGGATGTCTCCCAAGGCCATGCTTTGGACCTCAGCTTGGTGCTACAGGGGAGAAATAAAACTTAAACTAGGATTTAGTAGAAGAACTTCAGATCACTGGAGTTGTCGATTGTCAAAGGTACCAGGGCACTCTGGGTCTTTCTTCTTCTGCCTTTCAGTTTGAGGTAAGGAACTGCCTTACCACAAAACCAGATGCAACAGGACCAAGGGATCACAGGTTACAGCCTCTGAAGGCACGAGCCCAAATGAACCCTCTGCTTAACTTGATTGCGGATGGAAAGCTGACAGGCACGTCAGTGGATAACTCTTACCTCCAAGTGCTTCAGCTGATTCTTCAAGGCTTCTAGACTGTTCTCCACAGATGCCTGATTGTCTAAGGGGGGTTTCATATCTTGAAGCAAAGCCAAATATTCATGCATTTTCTCAGTATGTTGTAAACACTGTTGCAAGCCATCGGAACACTAAAGACAAAATTGGATACAGTAATTAATAGCCTTTCTGAAAGAAATTTAAGGCCGACAAAACATATGAGATCGTCCCCACGTTTCCCGCTAGAATGGTCATGGGTTACGTGGTTACGTATGTCAACTCACTTTTTCCTTTGAGCTACCATCAGAAGACCTTCCTTTTGATCCAGATGTACATTCTGAATGCTCTGGCGGCTTGTTGCACAGTTCTTCAAGCTTCTCATCTCCTGGCAATGCTGCTGTATGCACACTGGAGTGCTCTACCCCTGCTTCTCTTACAGTTTGTGGGTTCAGGGGACAGTGATTCCCTTCTTTGCCTTTGAGGTCACTGCAGACGCGTGGCTTTTCTTCCGCCATCTTGGGAGCAGCACACGGTGTTTGCTTCGAAGCATCAGCCTGTTCTGTTTCAGTTGAGTACCCATCAATCAGCAGTTTGTAAAAGGCATTTTTAAGTTGTGGTGGAAGTAATCCAGACCCAGTGCCTCTTCCTTCTGGATCACAATCCATCTGAGTTAATATGTTATTTAACTCAGATGTCCTGGAGTTTCCTGGGTATGCTGGTTTTGCTTCAGTATAGCAAGAAGCCTTGTAATACAGAAGGATCACCTCTGCTCTCTGCCTTTACTTCTGAGGAGTTATTAATGGGGGAAATGCCAGGACTGGGCACATGCGATACTTCATTTGGCAACTGAGACAAGATAACGCTTTTAATTAAGTTCTGAATTGAAATTTTAGTCCCTGTGCCAGCTGAAGGGTCTCCCACATCTTGGAGATTCAGGTGGACTTTGTGTAAACTGCTATTCAAGATACTCTTCCCATCTTCTACAGACTCGGGCGTTTGATCGTCTCTCTCTTGGGGTCTTGGCGATGAGGCGCGTTCTCTGTGTGGCTGTTTCTTGGTTTTTTCTTTCTCTCCGCTGCTTTCTAACTGTGGGCGGCCCGCATCTAAAGTGTTCTCGGAGGTGTTTCTTGCTCCACTCACAGGCAGCTGAGCCTGTACAAAATCGGTGCTTTCCTCACAGCCTGCCACACTTTTACAAGGTAGGACTGACAGAGTGGTGTCTCTATTTTCTGGAGTGAACTGGAGAATTCCTGCTTTTCCTTCAGAGACACAAGCATCACTTTGCTGGATCTCGGCATCTGGAGGCCGGTCTTCTTGGGGAATGACTGGCTTTTCCTCTGCATTATTTACTGTGTGTAAGTCATCGTTCATGGGAGGAGAGGCTACTAAAGCACAGCTTGGGGTATTTTTGTTTGATTCCAGCATATCCATGTTTATACATTTATTACAATGCTGTAAAAGCGTGAATGGATCAGTCTTGTTCTCTGGTCCTCTAGTGAGGGAATCTTCTTTCTCATGGCTCTTCATCCCCAAGGACGTTACAGCTGAAGTCAAGTCAGCATGAGCCTCTTTAGAACCTGAGGTGTCAAATATTTCTGCAAGTGTCTCAAGCAGAACTGGACTTTCGCTAAGCCCCGTCTGCACATTCTTCGCTTCAGCCTCAAGAGTCATGGTTGCTGTGTTCGGATCCCCTCTGTGACTGGGTTCCTCGGTGTGCGTCAGTAGAGGGGGGAACTGACTCTTACCCATGTTGAGGTTCTCGGTTGCACTTCCATTCGGGAAGGGGTTGAGATACTTTGCTTCTCCTTCCTCTGGGTCTGTCTTCAACCCTCCTTCTTTCCTAAAGCTCATTTCCCAAATGGACGTCTCATCTACCAGCTGATCAGATTTGCCATCTCTACCTTTAACCAGACCTCTTCCAGTTCCCTGCTGATCCCTGTCACTTACTGGAAATGACAAGTGGCTTTCCTCAGAAGGCCCTCCCCTAACCCCGCTTCAGAACAGTCAATTTTGTCGGAAGATGGGCTGATTTTTGGTGATCCATTCTCAAGATACTCGTCTTCAGCTTCTAGAATGTCTATAGAGTCTGACCCTTGAACCAACTCCACTTCTTCTGAGGCGGTGCCTTCAGCATTAGACAGTGACACACCTTTAGTCGCCATGGGAGTGGACAGACTTGCTTTGTCTTCCTCATCAGCTTCAGTGGTAAGTTCTGGATGGTTGCTTCTTTCCACGTTTTGCCCTCTCTTAGCAGCTGATTCTGGCTGTAAAACACTTGCATCATGCTGCTTTTCTAATGGACTATAACTGTGCCTTTTGTCTAGGAGAATCACGTCACTGACACTTTGGTTTTCACCCCCGTGTTCTTTTACGGTAGTTGCGTGCAACTGGGTACGGTCAACTTGGTATGCAGGCTCTTCATTCTCATCTGCTATGCCTTGTCCTCCTGGCCTGTCACCATTGTCCTCATCATCCATGTCACTATCATTGCTCATATAAGCCCTGCAACTTTCGCTACTTTGTATGGAGCCTACCCCATCGTATCAGACTGGCTTTCTCCACTGGTGTCACACTCTTTTCTGCCCCCTCTCCAATGACTACCAGGTGCTAATGAAGCTCCTAAGCTCTCTTTCCTTCCTATAATCTCACCCTCAGTCAATGAGTCAGACTCACTATTCTCAAAGTCAGGTGGGTTCTCACTTTCGGATACAGACTCCACTAACTGTACATCCATCTTGTTGGAGCCGCCTGAATTAAACTGTTTCTGGCCAACTAAATGTAACTCAGGTTCTCAATACCTACAAGAAATCCCTGAGGGCAGCATACTTTGTTCTCCCCAGTTAAGCTCTCATCTATTCCTCCTGGAGGAAATGCAGGATTTTCCTTCTCTTTCACATCATAAAAAATGTCATCAGGAGGGGGGTCCTGTCACTTTCCTCCTGCAAGGTGTCATAGTCCTCAGGTTGCAAACAATCACGGTCATCACCTTGAAGGATTAGGGAGTCATGGTCCTCATCTTCAAACAAGGGGGTATCATAGAAACAGTCATCACTGTCGCTGTCTGTTGTCGTGTCGCTCTGCTGACCAGCCAGCAATGATGTCTCATAGTCACCAGCATCAATGGCTCCTTTACGTGGCAGTGAACCACAAACAGATGTGTTGGCAGTGCATGAGCCATCCCTGGGTATTATGGTACAGGAGTCGTCTTTCATCTCAGACCCAGTTTTCTCTGTCTCATCTGCCTGCCAAGTGGTTTCCCTCTCAGCAGAAGCATCTGACATGTATTCATCACTGTGATAGTGCACTTGAGGATTGCTACACTCATTGTCTACGGGCTTCTGTCCACAGGGCGCCCCCTGTAGGCTGACACTAATAGCTGCGATTCCTAGGTACTGGTCTTGAAACTTTTCTCTTGTGCTTTGATCAGCCGGCACACTCTGGTCACTGGATGACAATGTAGAAACTCCGCATAAATACTCTGTGTTCTTTGGGGTATGGGTATCACTGAAACTCCCCTGTCTGTGCCTCAACTCATCATGGCTTAACAGAGCACTTAGCCGGGGGGAATAGTCAAAGATAGAGGGCCCCTGCGGTATATTCTCTTCATCTTCCTTTTCATTCGAATCACAAAATCTACTGGTTTCTGATGTCAAAAAGTTAGAATGGTTGCCTTCATCTGGATATGTCTTTGTATCAAGCTCACTTTGATTTTTACAGCCTTTAAGTATGTTGCTAGAGTCAGGTCTGAGTATGCTCCCTTCAGGCTGTGTTGAAGAGGATGTGGGTTTGGGGACACGCACTCTAGATGGACTACTGGCTTTCTGAGCAACTGTTGTATCTGTTAGGTTTTCTGGCTGAGGCAATTCACCATTGTTATCATTGTTTCCCACTTTACAAAACGCTCCATTCACGTCCCACTTTGCGTTTTCAAGAGACTCTTTATGTGCAGGGTGTCTGTGACGACATTTATCACAGCCAGCTGCTGAAGTTGAACACTCGTGCTTTTCTTCACTCAAAGCCCGATCAGGAAAGACATCGGGGATGGTTAAGACAGACAGACTTTCTCTTATGGATGCGTCGGCTCCGAGTTCTACACCGCAGCTTTCTAGGAGCATGCCCACGGCCTCGTCCAAGTCTCCATCATAAAGCAAAAGCCTGCGCCCTGTGTTTGCATCCATGTAGCTGTTCACCATTAAATAAGATAGGAATAACTTTTTAGTTTGTTCCGAGCTCTGAGCTGTGACTGGCTCTTCACCATCAGAGCCGTCCTCTTCTTGCCTGTAATCGTGAACTGTGGATGGCTGGAATTTACAAAAAGAGAGCCACCTTTTGGCGTTTTTACAAGCTTCCAAATCTCCTAACTCTGGCATTTTGTCTGGCAGTGCTATATTTTTTAAAACCAATGCTGTCTTGTTATCTATGATCCCCAGCTGCTTCGCGGCATCCAGATCGATGACCTGAGAGCTTTCTGGGATGTAGAGAGCAGCGATTTTCTGTCTCCCGTTCAGAATTTTAGAGGCTAATTCATTTGTAATCAACTCTTGCTGTAAGGAAGATGATGTGGGAAATATCTCACCAGAGTGGGGCCAGATGAGGCCAACATAGCCCCGCTGAGCCTCCAGGACCAGCAGGGCGCTGCTGGATGTTATCAATTCACACTGTACCGCTTCATCCACCGTTAATCGCTTAGCCGGGTTCGAGTGCACGATCCCACCAGTCTGAACCTGGTAGGTGAGGATGCTGCTTGCGGTGTCTCTGTCAATCACTCCCTCTGCCACGGCTTCTTCAACAGTCATTTTCCGACCAGAGTTGCAGTCGATGAGACCTCCAGACATGAGCTGTGCCCCTAACAGCCTAAACATGGTTTCTCGGTCGATGAGTCCTTCGTGAGCCGCTCTCAGAATGCTAACACTTCTTCCACACTTCAGTGTTATTCTGCCAGCTTCCTGCCGTCTCACTGGCAAAAGCCACATGCTGGTGTTTTCCTGCAAAACACTCCTTTGTACCATCTCAGTTAAGGACACCTTCTCGGAAGTGCACGGGTCAATAAGATCCTTGCAAGTATCTTGCCTTTCTAGGACTTTCGAAAACAAGGCGGAGGAAATCAAGTTCTGTTGGAAAGCCTTTTGTAAGGTCAGGTGTTCACCTGTGGCTGGAACAACCAGGGAGCCCGCGGAGAGCAGTATCTCAAGAACTCGGATGGCGGTGGATTCTGAGATCACGCCCTGGGCCAGAGAATCAAGCACGGGGATGGTGGTTGTCGATGCGGTAGAAATGCTCTTCTTTGCTTTATTTAGTTCTTCCAGTTGGAGCAGAATTTGCTCATCAATGAGGCCGTGGCTTTCAGCATCTTTGAGGTCAAAACACTTTCTTAACTCTGGTGAAATTAAACCAGAAATCACTAGCTGTGCCTCAAGCAACCTGATCCCTGTTTCATAGTCAATAAGGCCTCTTAAAATCGCCTGAAAGACAGAAAGGACCTCTCCAGTGGTCTGATTGATGGTGCCCGCAATCACTTTATTCGGCTGAAAGGGAAATGCAGAAAGCCCGGGTCAGTCTGGTACTCGAGACAATTCCTTGCAGTGTAGGTGGTTTGGTTTTATAATAATAGACTTAATCGTAAAAAAGATCCTCTACTTACCAAGGTAGCTTGTGAGTGTTAGGCAGCTCAAACGCACAAGTGACCTACGTCAGTGATCTACTCAACAGCACAGGATGTGATAAAGCTTTGAAAACAACATGCATCTGTGAAGTGAAAACTGAACATTCGTGTACTAACAAGGTTAGTGAGGACACAGAGGAGCTGACGGTGAGACAACAGAAACACAGATCTATCCAGAAGGCAAATCATGCTTTCTGCATCTGGGTGAGATTAGAGTCTAGTGACAAGAGAGAGAGAGAGAGCATCAACTCCATGCTACTGATGTTTACAGCATACAGGCTTTTCCAGAGTTAAGTAAAAGAATAAGGAGCCAAAAAACTTGTCACATACCCCTAAAACATGACAAATTATGTGGTACTGTTCCCGGGAATCACGGAGTTAAATATAACAAACATTCTTTAACTATCAAACATTGTGTTGGGCACATTATTATGAGCCAGACGATCTTTAAATAATTTCTTCTTTTTTTTTTTTTTTTTTAAAAGATGTGAGAGTATTTTCACTTTAAGACATAGCCTCCCACCACTAAAACAACCCTCATGGATATCTCTGACAATCAAAAGCCTCCACAGCTTATCAACGGTAGAGATGACCCATGGGCTCTCTTCTGACCATATTTTCTAATAAAATCCTGAACATACTATTGAAAGAATGGCTTTGGAAAGAAGCGTTAGACAATGAATGAGCCCTCTTTCACCATGCAAGGCAGAGATTAAGGCGTAGGATGATGACCTGCACATGTAAGATAGCAGTTTATAAACACAGAAGCCTCCAAACCCTCAAAGTCTATCAACAGACTCTCCACGTGTTCCCAGTCATGCCAGACCTCACATCTTGTGAGGAGCGTTACCTTCTCCTCGACCTTCGCCTCTCCTGAGGGTTGTAATTCTTGCTGTTTCAGAGATTCACTGAATAATAAATTGTAACCTTCCTGCAGGGTTTTCACCTGTTTCTCCAAGTCACTTCTTTCTTCCTCTGTCAGTCTGCAATATCCAAAAAAGCGTCAAGGGGGCAACGTTAGCTGTCGAGTGTAACAGTACGTAACTTGCTTCAGTATCTCTGCTGCATAGCATTAAGATAGAGCTTATTATGGGTGTTTCCCAGGTCTTGAAATGATGATATATGAAACTAAGAAGCCTATATAAAATATCCAAGATTCTCTCCTTTGTCTGAGAAAGAGACTAAAGAGTTAAATAGGTCAGTACCTCTCTGAGATAAGAATGAACAAACAAACACCAGAGTAATTACTGCCAGGTTGATCAGGGAGAGATTCTTCAAGGAATATCACAAACTGGTTTTGGGGTAACCATGAAGAGGACATTCCAAAAGGATTCAAGACAAGGGAAAACGCCTTCTTTGTCTGAATCACTGGTGAAAAAGAGCTCCAACATGCACATCACGCATATCCCATGCATGTATTCTAGGAGTACACATGCACACATAGAACACATTTATGTCATTCCACAAGGTAGTTTCAGAGTGCTATGAGGAATTAAAACATGACTCAGAGCCTGCATTGCTGCTCGCTGGCTACTAATGCTCAACCAGTCCAAGCCCTGTCTGAGGATTAGCAGCAAGCTGTGGCATGTGAAGGCTAGATGTGACACACAGCCAAGTCCACATTCTTCGCATTCTATTAAGCGAACTGTGATTGGTTTGTATTCTACTTTTAGTGTCAGGGATGATGCACTGCCTTCTGTCTGATGAGTGAATTTTCAGAACATAACCCGACATTGAATAAAAGGGCTAACGAAAGCCAACGTACTTGTCTCCATGTTTAGCCAAAAAAATCTGTGTGGTCTGAAGAGCTTCCGAGAACTGCTCCTTCTTGGTTGATATTTCTTTACTGGAAATCTGTAAGGTAAGAAGGCACATTCAAAGCCTCCCCACAGAAAGAGTATTACATAGTAATTAAAAATACAAGATTTTAATCATGACGAAAGTGGCAGGTGTATTTTCTGGGTGACACAATTAAGTAACTATCAGCTATTGGTGGCGTGAGGGCCTAAGAGTTCAGCTCTCTTCAGCATACACACAAGAGGAAGTGCAGTGCCCTCTATTAACTGTGATATCGTCTTCACAGGGGAATCTTAATGCAACACACCACAGTTCTTGAGTCTATTCCAGCCCAACTAAGAATCTAACCAGCAGTGGTTCAGCATCATCTTTCTATGTCACCATTTTCAAAAAGACACTGTGACTAGTGTCACAGTGACCTCCCTTCCTGAAGCTCCTCTCACTGTGTTGAAAGCACTACTCAGGAGGCCTGTAGATCAGGAATAACTGCTAATGACAGCTCCCTCCATCCTATGCCATCTGTCGCTCCCAGAGAAGACAAACTCATTAATTACAGGAAAAGGGGTTTGTCCAAGACTTGTCCCACACCCCATTTCTATTTGATCAAAGTTTCCATTCTTATAAATGAACAGGGATGAGAGGAAATATTGGGCCAACGAAAAGATGAGAAGCATACTAATCAGTTAATTTACATATTCAATTTGGTATGGATATAGGAACTCATGAAGCTACATGGAAATCTCTGAGGACTCATTATGTATATCAAACTACTTTCTCCTTCAAAAAAGAAAGCAGGTGTTCTAGTAGAATTAGTTAGGGCCGCAATCTTATTTAAAAGTGTCCGTATGTATGAGGTCTAAATCTGATGAACATTCTGGAGAATTTTGTAACTATAATATGAAGACACCAGGCATGTACAGTTCATGCTTCTGAAGAAACACGTTCTCTCAAGACATCTTCGCCTTGTTTGAATGCCTTCCTGTTTGATAGTGAGAAAAAAACCTGGGAAGAAGGTATTTTAAACCAAACATTTAAGGCAAATTACTTTGGAGTGTTTTTGCTGAAAAGCCATCAAATGCTTTCTGAATTCTTAGTTCTTCCATTTGTATGATATCATATCTCAAGGCCAGCCTGGGCTACATAGCAAGGGTGATACTAGCCTAGACCTTGTCTGCCTAAAACTGAACTAACCCAACAACAAGAAAATACAAACTAGCAGGAATTCCTACCTTCAGGAACAGCACTACTAGAATTTATACCTTAATGCCAATGTCCTGAGCTTCCAGCGGCAATTCTGTGGAGCAGCAGCACCCGCTGCAGTGTCCTTACACTCATGTACCAATGGGCGGGGGAAGGCAGGATGGGCTAGAGATTGTATTCAATGGGAAGAATATACAGTGCAGAGGTTGGACAACAAAGCTCTCCTCGTGAAACAGAAAAGGCCCAGGAGAGGTTTACTAAACAGTTAACAATCTTCAGAGCCCAGACGGTATTCTCCATGTCTCTCTGACGTGGGGCATGTAGGACTGATGATGTCACTGGTCAACAATCCCAGTCATTCTAATCAGGGAGTTGAGATGTATGATAAGGCCCTATAACCTAATGGCTTGCTGATAATGAAGTCAACAAACATGGTTCTGGCTTTGGAATAAGACACCCTTTTCTCGGACATTCTAACTACGACTCTTTGGGCAAAATGCCTAAGAACCTAAACTATATAATTTTTATTGGAAAAGCTTGTAACTCTGGGTGAAGTAAGGTAAAGGTTTATAGCTTGTGCTTTGTAGACTGTATGATTCGGGAAATTCTACCCAGTTAGCATTAGGACCTCTGGGAGTATACCTGTTGCTTAGAGAATAGAGGTTTCTCAGCTTTCTCCCCATCTCCCAGTGTCTTGCTGATATTTGATACCCATTTCTGCAGTTCTTTAGCTTTTTCAACATGTTGCTTCTTCTCTTCATCCAGTGACTTCTGACGAGTGGTTTAAGAGAAAAAAAAGAAACATCCCAATAAATGACTGAGCTCCTCAACTAGTCTCTCCTGTCTGCTGAAGAAGAACGCACAAATGTTTCCCATCATGCACACAGGTTACTGAGATATTTTATTCATTCATTTAACCATGTCCACCACATCACACAGCAGATGTCTTTGTGGACAGGAAAAGCTTTTGACGATCGGTCTTGAATCACTGTTCTGGCCAGCCAGCTGCTTCAGAAGTATGACAAATAAGCAAACTCAACTTTATTCATGAGATGGGGGTGGGGGTAGGGGAGAGATTTGGGAATCGCTGCCTTTACATTAGCATTACAATCTCGAATGCCTTGACAGATGCTATCAGACAAAAGGAGAGAGGAAAAGGAGACAGACACTACACACAGATGACACTCCTCCTCCAATACACAAGGCACTTGGTAGATTTTAATTCCAAAGTCTCAACCAAAGTAAGAGTTAACAGCAAACACTTTAATATGTAGAGAACGTCACTGCCTACAGGAAGCGATCTCCAGCCTCAAAGTTCTGGAGAACAGTTGCATGCTCTTTGGTCCTATGGCGCTGTGCAAGGTATTTGTTCAGGATGCACAATGTATGATGTCATAAATGTGCTGAATCTGTTCAATGAAAGGACTACAAAGGAGGTCAGAAGGACTGAGTCCGTGAATGTGTCTATGGTTGTGGTCACCATGCTCACCCCATTTTCTAGGGAAAACCCATTTAGTGAGATAAGATTTTTTTTTTTTTTTTTTACAAAAAGTAACTATTTCAGGGGCAGCCACTCGTTTCTTGCTTTCAAGTTAAGAAGGACCACGTTTTCTGAGCAGGGAGCGATTTCTAGCCTAGAAGAAATGAACAGTGCTTCAACTTGGTGACACAGTCCCTAGGCTGCACATTTAGCAGACACCATCTGCTCTGAACAGATGGCGGGATGCAGCCTGCACGGCCTCTGCTTGGAGTGAAACGTCCTACTGGGAAGAATAGTAGAGGTTGGATATCCCTGTCCCCAAGGGTTCAGACACTTCTAACAGCTTAAGTCCTGTGTGGAAATCAAAATCGGCTTTTCCCAGGGCCTCTTTATATGTCAGTTTTCTTTTAGTCTGGGGGCACGTTATATTCCTGACATACGACTTTTGATCTTTGAGTCTGGTGGCGATGAGGACGTCAATGATGCCGACTTGAAGGGCCTCTTCAATGGTCAGCCTCGAGTAAACCTGAGGCTCTATCAGGCCCCCCGTCAGGTACTGAAATTCGAGGCATCGGATACCCATCTCTTTACTGATGATATTTGCATTCACCGCTTCCACCACTGACATCATCTTATTACTGACAGGGTGGCTGATGCCCGTGATTACTAATTCACACTGCCGTAGCTGCTGGGCAAAGCCCTCATCAACCAGGCCTCTGTGCAAAGCCTCGGCTACCCTGTACTTTTTCCCAGTGAGGGGATCAATGATTCCCCTGTACAGACTTGGGCTTCAAGGCATCGCAGGGCTGTAATCCTATCAACCAAGTTTCTACGGGAGGCTTTCAGTAAGGAGATCCGTTCCCCACTCGTGGTCAGCCAATAGCCTGCGATGGGACTGTGCAAATCCTTCTTGGGAACTAGCTTGCTCAGCAGAAAGTCAGCCAGTTCTGTTAGCGTGGTAAGGCCTTCCTGATACTTTTGGATCAAGGCTTTGTCTAGCGTTCCCTGCTCTACAGCTTCACTAATATTGAACTGCAGACCAGTTTTAGTATCGGTTAGCATGTGAGAAGGATGCCCGTAGGCGTCAAAAAATGTGGCTTCCTTCCACTGATACTGCTGCCCCGAGAGTTCGAGGTAAATATTCTTGTCAATCAGGTTTCTCTGGAAAGCCTCAAACGCTGTCAGTTCCGCCCCTGTTTTGGTATCGACCACGGCAATTTTGTGGGTTTTCTCTATGTTGAGATTGGATATTTCTCTCTCCCCAAATGGCAGGAGAAAACACTGGCAATCTACGTCGAACACACAGATCTGCAGTAACTCCGAATAATACAGAGCCTGCTTGTTGTTGGGATTAGGAAAGACTCTTGTGTTGCTGGACGGTTCGTGCAGGAACTGTAGGACGGCGTTATTCAGCAAGCCCTGCTGCACAGCCATTTCCGGAGGCACACGGACGCCTCTCACAGGGTCGATGACGCCCCCACTGGCAATCTGTGCCTCCAAGATATGTTTACCTTTCTTCCTATCAAGCATTCTGTTTTCCATTGCCTGGAACACGGACAGCGTCTTAGAAGCATGTGAATATCCCAAAACTGCCTTCTCTGCCTCCAGGAGCCTATTCCTGAACTCAGGATCAACGATGCCTTGAAGAACGGCATCTTCAACACAGTAAGTCTGGCCAGAAATAGGATCAATTATAAAACCTGTTGCGGCCTGAGCTTCTAAAAAGGCTAGAGCCATCATTTTGTCTATGATGATTTTCTGGGCCGCCAAAGTGAACGACATTTTTTCTTTGGAAGATTCAAGATAAAGTCCTGCGATTGATGTGGCTTTGGTCAAAAACTTGCTAAGACTTCTCTGAACTTCTTCGACAGTCTTCAGACCAAGCCGCAGCTGCTCAACTGTTCTCATGTCCAGAAGCTTCGCTTCAACCAGCTGCCTGCCAGTCACAGTGTGCCTGAGCCCTTGGAATTGAAACTCATCATCCCTAACAGAACATGCTTGGTTCAGGTCAAAGCTCTGAGAAGTCTCTGGTTCTACGCTTTTCTTAAGGAAATCTCCCTTGAGTCCACCGGATGTTCCGGACCCTTCCAGCATCCATCCACCAGCACTGGAACCCAGCCTCTTCTCTTGTTTTAAGGTTGTGACTTCTGTATGCATGCCACACTGTTTGTTCTTAGCTATCTGTAATAGGAATGTTTAAGAGTTAAATGCTGTCCAAAGAGCATGACACTTTATTAGATAGTCTTCTAGATAGTCCCTTCAACAATAACTGAGTGAAGAATTGCAGACCCAGGGCTGGGATAACAATATTTTGAGAGACTCAAGTGTCAGCAACTAAATACATTAAAGTGGGGTGTGGGAAGAGGTCAGAATGAAACCCAGCCACAGAGTATGCTAGAAATTGAAGGTAATATTTGATTCTTCTATGTCTTTCTGCTCTCTCTTGTAGTTCTGAGACTCTAACCCCGGGCCTTCTACATGCTAGGGAAGTCTTCTACCATTGAACTGTGTCCACAGCTATTTTCTAGATTCTATTTTTTAAAAAATAGTCATATTAAAATATTTACTCCTATAGAAATAATAGGTTATCCATCAGATTTATGTCTCATCTCAAGCATTCCTAAGTCATCGGTAATTTATAGTAAACGCAGTCAAACTGCTAGAAATTTACATTATTTTTTTTTCCCTTCACACACAGCTAAGCGTTCAAAACTGTTAAAAATCTACTCTTGGAGGGAAAAAAAAAAAGAAATAAAAGAAGCAGCCTGACATGATATAGCTAATAAGGTCTCAGGCCAGTGTGTACCTCTAATGGTGTCAAAAGCTTCACCAACTCCCTTTCAAGTTTGTCATCCTGATACGTCACAGGCGGTCTGGAAGGACGCAGGGCTTGCTCCCTCATCGTCTCTAGCTCGGACAGTCTCGTGATTGGGTTTTTATCATCAAACGTTATCTGCAATTCAGTGCTTGTCTGAGAAAAATACTCTGAGTAGCATGGTTGGCTGTTCTCTTTGTCCAGCAGAGCCCCTGGCTGTCGGAACTGAGCCTCCTTTGGAAGTTGTTCAGCAGCCCTGTGCGGCCATTTTCCTTCTGCCTGGTGTGGTTCCTGAGTCCATCTGGATAGCGGAAGTCTGGTCTTTAGGGTAAGGTGTTCAGAGTTCCCGGGGGAGATCTCTGCAGGGTGGTGGCACTCTCTCCCTGACGTATCAAAAGCCGATGTGAAGGTTTGGTCTTGGGCTGGGCTCTTTTTTTGAATATTGCACTGGAGCAGAAGTAACTGGTGCTCATGTTCCTTTACCTGCTGGTCCATTTTTTGCTTGAGGTTTTCAACCTCCCGTCTCTGGGCCAACAGCTCCTCCTCAAGTCTCCGGCATTTCTGATAGTGGTTTGCTTCTACGTGCTGGCCTTGCTGCATCTTCTCTCGGTAGCACTGAAGCTGCCGCTCAGCGTCTCGGAGGTTCGTCTCCCACAGCTTCGCGTTCTCTTGCGCCCGGCAGTTTTCTCTCTGGAGAGACACAAAGTCGTGCTTGATGCCTGAGATATCGTTTTCGGTGATGACCTTGGACTCCATCAGCTTCTCCATCTTCTTCCGGAACTCATCTGCGGAGCGCTTGAACTTGTCTGACTCTTCCTGGAGCAGGATCATCTTCCTGTGGGTCATCTGCTCTTCAATGGTCTTCAGGTGCAGTTCGTCCTGTGCCCTCTTCAGCCTGTCGTTCAGTTCTTGCACCTGAGCGCGCTGCAGCTGAGCCTTCTGCTCTTCCCGCCGCTTCTCCTCTTTGGACGCGTTCAGTTCCGCACTCAGGGTCCTCACCTCCTTCTCCGTATTCTGGATGATAATGTTCTGCTGGTCACATTTTTGCTTAAACTCGCTTACTAGGTTTTGACTTTGGGCTAGGTCGTCTTCTAGGCTTTTAATTTTTCTGTGGAAATCCTGTTCTGTTTTTGTCTGTTTGTGCAAATGCTCGTTGGTGTTGCGTAACTGGTCCTTGAATCCATCCGCCTGGATTCGCAGCGCCTCGCATCTTTGCTGGATGGCCTGTTTCTCCTGGACTATGTTCCTGGACTCTGCCTGAATCCTCTGCATCATCAACTTCGTTTCGTTATTCTGCCTAGTGAGCTCGTCCACCCTTTGCTTGAGCATTTCTGCGCACTCGTTGCTTTTCTCCAGCTCTTTGTTGAGCTTTTGGATTTTTTCATTATTTTCTTTCTCGGCTTTGATATTCTGAAGCAACTGTGCATGGCTCCTCTCAAACTCTTCTTTCAGATGATCCGATTTTCTCTGACAGAGTTGTCTCCTTTCATCTGGGAGCTCCTTCTCATCCAGTGAAGTGCGAACCTGGGAATTTAGATGCTGAAAGTTCCTCTCGGCTAGCGCGTGTGCCCTGGTGACTCTGTCGACTTCCCTCTGGAGTTTTCCTTTCTCTTGATGGAGAGACTCTAATTCCAACTGATAGCCGTGCTTTATTTTCTTGAGATCGTTTGCTTCCTGCCTGACCTCTTCGGCTTTGTCTGTTGTTTGGTTCAGCTGCCTGCCAAGGTCTCTGAGCTGCTGGGAATAGCGTTCCTGGACCTGATCCTTCCTTTCCAGATCCTCCTTGAGGCACTTGAGTGTGTTATTTGTCTCGTCCAGTTTATCTTTCAGCAGCCGAGCCTTTTCCTCGGAGGAAGCCTTTTCGAGCTGGACCGCGCTGAGTTCAAACTTCAGCTCCCTCATTTCTTTCTCCGCCTTTCTATTGGCTATGGTCAGCTCATCTACCTGCTGTTTCAGCTCCTCCTCTTTCTGTCTGTCCTGCTCCTTCTGGGGGCCTGCCTGTGCCACTGCAGCGCTCTCTCTACATGAAAACTGAATTTCGGTGATTTTTCTTCTCGCTTCCAACTCGATCTTTTGCTTCTCCTTCAGCTGCTTCTCAGCCACCTGCTTCTGAAAGGCCAGGTCCTGCTCCATCTGCTTCACCAGCTTCAGGAGCTCCTCCTCATGGTCCCGCTTACGCTGGAGTTCTTCCACCAGGGCCCGTTTCTGCTGTTCCAGATCACTGAGGCTCGAGTCTTTCCTCCGCAGATGATCCTCCAGCGTTTGCCTGGTGAAGGTGTTTTCCTGCAGCTGGCTCCGGAAGCTGCGGAGGTTCTCTTCCACCGCGGTTCTCCGAGCCTCCGCCTCGGCTGTGAGCTGCCTCACCCGCTCCAGCTCCCGCTCTGCAGCCTCCTTCTCCCTCCCGATCGTCTCCAGCTCTCGGCGGTACTGCTTGGCCTCGCTCTCGGCCCTCAGCTTCTGCAGGGCGATGTCTTCCACGTTCCTCTGTTGCTTTCTCAGTTCATTTTCGGCGGCCTCCTTCACTTTTGGAAGTTCCTCCTCGACCCGAGATTTCTGTTTCTTTAACTCAGCCACCATTGTTTCCAGTTCACTGATCTTTCCTGTAAGTTTGCTATTCTCAACCATAGTTGCTTTCTGGCGCTGCAGTAGATCTGAATATGCCCCATGTTCAGAATTCTCTTTAGACCTTTTCATCTACAAGAAACATTCAAAGGGTCAAAGGTGTTCCATTGACATAGATTCTGTAGCCTCTGGAGCAGTACTTACGAGACCAAGGGCACTCAAATGCAGAACAAGCAGCTGTCACCAGCACCAGTACCAGCACTTTCAGAGCAGAAGCCTCAGAAAGCCAGAAGGGAGGAGACAGAAATCCTGCAAGATCCTTTGTTTCTCAAAGAATGCCTTCTGCCCCTCAGGAGTAATTTCATATAGGAAATTAGCAGGCTTGAGGTTCGGAAGCAAGAAAAGTCTCTACAGAACATGAGTGCGACCCGAAACTTTTACAAATATAAAACATTAAGCTTTTCTCATAATGATATCCAATCTTGTCTCACACAAAACTGAATTCTGTCAGCTTAGAACAACGCCACCGTAAAGGAACCAAAGAACACAAGGTTTAGTTTTCAATAGCGGAGTCCAGTGGAAATTAAACATGATACGCGCAGTTCCATGTTTATGATTAAAGAAACAGAACATCAGAACAGAGAGCCAAAGTCAGAAATGATACTTAAAGACACGGGGAAGGAGAATTATGCACGCAAACATGACAGTTACAATGACGGTCATTGCTAATGCAAAGGCAGCGCCTGTCCCTGATGGCTTTGGAGAGATGAGCTTCAAGCACTCACAGGTTGTTGTTGGCATGCCTCATCTGAAATCCATTTTGTTAAGTCCCTTTAGATACCCCACAAATACAAAGGCATTTGTGAAATAGGAAGGATTTAAAAATATACATAGGGATTCATATCCATCCTACCAAATAGATATCAGGAAACCTTTCAGCAGCTGGGAGGACTGGGGAAGTAAATAGTAATTGAAAATTCTGCATGTTTGCACTAGTTTATAAGCATATTCTAGTTCTTTTACTTAACATCTTGAGTCAGTATCAATTTGAAAAATAACTGCAGAGAGAAAGCAGCTGAAATAGAAAAACAGAAGTCATTTTATAGATACACTTTGTTTTCACTGGAATATATGTGAATTTCAAGAACTTAACTGATAACAAATCTTTTTCTTTCTTGATCTCGGATAATTTGGGGCTTAAAAGTTGAGCTTCCTTCATTAACCTCCTCATGGCTGTTAGTATGACTCCACGGAGAGCCAAGTCTCATCGCAATTGCTAGGTTCAACGGTGTATTTCAATTCTGTATCAAAGTCAACCCTTAGTACACTATGGCGTTCTGCATACTGAAAACATGAAGTTTTCTCAGGGCACAGACACACCCCTGTGACCCAGTACTCAGGCTGAAACAGGGGATTTAGAGTTCTGGGTTAACCAGAGAGTCATTGTCTCAAAAACAAAAACTACAAAGTTTAATTTTTAACAATTTTTTTCTGAGAACCAGTCCCTCATCAAATCTTACTCTGAAACATAGCTTAGCTGTAACCAAGTTATTTTGATCTGTTTTCTTGATCATAATCTGCTTGCCTCAGCAAAAAATAAAATAAAAATAAAACCTTGCTGAGTCTTCAATATCTTAGTTAGAGTAATTTTGGTGGTTTATTAATAATTCTGTGTTATCTAATTAACTATAATTTTTTCTTATGCTTAAAATTACTTTCAATAACTTAGGTCAATTACTGACTTTCCATCTTTCCATCAATCTTACTCCACCTGAAGTAAAATCTTAGTCCACCTGAAGTAAAATCTTAAAAAATGCTTTTCTGTTTTAGAGAATCCAAACACCAAAAAAACCAAATGTCTAAGGCTTTCAGTCTTCCAGGGTAAGCTAATTAATGACTTGCATATTAGCATAAATTCATCAGGAAGGTTATTTTTCCTTCCCAAAGCATTACAGTTTCGGCTCAAACCTAGTTCCTGTTCACATGGATAAAACATGTTAACGGTTACCTCCTCCTCTTCCAGCCTTTTCAACGAATCACCAGCAAATTTAATATACTGTGTCATAAGAGTGACCAGGGCAGTGTACCGCGTCCGTAGGTCCATGAACTGCAAGGGAGAAGTGAAGAGAGCATTATTTCTGTGGCCAAGGCAGTGCGTGAATGCTGACTGATGCCCACGCTACCAACTAGGCTTTGGGGGAGAAGGCCCACACTTATCCAATAGTGGGTGTCTCACTTCAGGAGTAATGAGTTTCCATCCTCTTTGTGCACCATACCAAGTCATAACTTCCATCCAGATTTACTCATGAAAGACATTATTTTCTGGGTTAATAAATGATCTTGACTTTAAAAGAGTTTTTGAAGACACTTAATAAAACATAGTGTTATGGCACTTTCTGTCAGGGATTATTTAAAAGAAATACTAGAAGTGAACAGTGATGAATTCCCAAAAATTGTTATATATTGATTATGCCATTAAATCATTTAAAAATAATTAAAATGGCCAATATTATATTAGGTATGTTTTACTAGGATAAAAGTCAAAGTGTTTTAGAAACGATTTTTCTCTGTTTCCTGCCTGTCCTCTCCCCTTCTATATTTGTTACCTCTTGAATAATGAGGTCTGCTGAGCTCTGCATCCTACGACGCTTCACTGGCGACTTCTGCTGGGAATCCACCATGGCCCTGTAGGTCATTGTTTGTAATTCATAGTCCTGCATGAAAGAGTCAATATGATACAATTGATTCAAGCAAAGCCTGAAAGCTTCATTCCATAGGGACTGACCACAGAACACTGGGAACTAGTTCGCTGAAATACTTTTAAATAAAAAAAGGTCAATCATGAATACTACATTTTATTGTTGTTGTTGTCAGAGACATGGTTCCTCTGTGTAGCCCTGGCTGCCCTAGAACTCACTCTGTAAACCAGGCTGGTCTTGAACTCAGAGATACATGTGTCTCTGCCTCCCAAGTGCTAAGACAAAAGATGTGCACCACCACTGCCTGCCTCAAAAACTAAATTTTTAAATATCTATTTGATTCTAGAGATATTTGCAAGGCAGTGACAGGAGCAGAGACATGTGCAGTGGTCAGCAAAGGTTCCAATCATCTTTAGAACCCACGAAAAAATTTACTGCAGAATACTCTTGGCTATAGGAGGCCTCCACTTATTCAACAAGAGCTGTGGAGATGGGAGCCTAAAATAGTATCAGTGTTATCTTACCAAACTATGACAGTGTCTCTTCAGTACAAGCTAAATGTTCTCTAGATTAAAAAAAAAAAAAAAAAAAAAAGGAAAGCAGTAAGAATTAAGTTTCAGGGGCTGGAGAGATGGCTCAGCAGTTAAGAGCACTGACTGTTCTTCCAGAGGTCCTGGGTTCAATTCCCAGCAATCACATGGTGGCTCATAACCATCTATAAAGGGATCTGATGCCCTCTTGTGTGTGTCTGAGGACAGGTATAGTGTACTCATATACCTAAAATAAATAATTCTTAAAAAAAAGAAAGAAAGAAAGAAACAAGTTTAAGAACTATGTTTTGGGGTGTGTGTACATTTTCACGAATTCACGGAGACAGATAAAATGAACCAGTCACGGGCTGTCACCTGGCTCATTTCATAAACAATTACTAGATATGTATACAAAAGATCAAATGAGGATTTTTCTCTTTTTGAATGGAATGGACTGACTCGAACTGCTTTAAAAATATGTTATAGCATTATATACCTATTTGCCTAAACTACGTGATGGTTCTCACCTTGACTGCAGCCGAGTACTGCTCTGAGTATTTTTGACACTCGTCCATTTTGCTCTGTTTCACCTCTATTTCAGACACCAGCATCTGTAAACACAGAGTGTAGAGAGAAAGAGACAGGAGCTCTACAATGTTCTATTTCATGCTTAGTAACGAAGAAACATCCAGGCCACTCAATGCTGTTCCTCTTAACGCTTCATACTTTACATGTGCCTTGCCTTATAGATGAATAACAAACTTTCAGGATAGGATTAAGTGAAGCAGACATAAGAACTATGCAGAACAGACTTGGTGCCTTTCCTCATACCCACTCCAGGTGAAAACAGACATTACTGGTTGCTAACAGGAAAACCTTAAAGTGTCCAACTTTCCCACCAATTGTGACTAGCTATCTATTACCTATCTATTACCTCTGACCATGTGTATTAATTTAGCAAGTATAAAACTATGCTTCCAGCATATTATCAAGGAAAATTAGACCCAGCCTATGAAACCCAGAAGATGAAGTCTGTGGAAATTACCCCAACACACACTTCATTATCTAAACATTCATAAATGACTTCCAGTACATAAAAGTCGATGCAGGCAGGTTTAAGGTATAGAATTCTCATATACATTATCACTCCTCACAGTTGTCTAAGTAATTGCCTTCTCTTCCAACACAGGAGAGAAAGACGAGGCTTGAGACCAACCAAATTCAGAGAGAATCTCAGTTCAAGTACCTTCTGCTGATTCAGCTGAAGGGCCAGGGCTTTGCTGTTTTCTGGCTGATTTTCCTGAATTTTTCTCTGGGTAGTTTCAATTTGCTGGATCCAATCATCTAGAGGGTGATAGGAGTCCCTGTAGTGCTTCAGGGACTTCCCGATGCCTTCTAAGTCCCGTAGCCTACAAGAACGGCAATGGAACAGTCAGGTTCCGGCAGGAGTGGGGAGGGGGCAGAGAAGAGAAAGACAAATTAAGATCTAAGAGTCACTAAGCACAACAGGGTATATACCTGGCGGCAGCCTGGAACACAATTTCTGCAGCATCTGCCCCATATGGCATACAGGTTAATAGAGATAGCCTGTTCTGGGAACTATGAAATTTTTTGGTGCTGTTTTACTATGGCACTAAGACTAAATCTGAAAAAGTAGGAAATTGACCATAATCAATCAACAGATCCTGAGTAGCTGAGGCCTACCTCAGATCATAGTTCACCTTTGGAAGAAGGCATTTCAATGGATAGCTCAACATGATCTCAGAGATTATCTTCCAGGAACTGCAATCAAATGCCCACTTCTATGGTTTTTAAATCAGCACATTAAACAAATTCATTATGTATTTTCCAAAGGAAAAATACATATAAATACAACTTCATTTCTTGAGTGGAACTATACCATAAATATACTCAATTTGTATTAATGTAAGCATAAGAATGAGTAAGAAAGGCCACTATTTCTTTTAATAAGCCTAAATCAGTTCCATTTTCTTTTGTGCTTTTAATTCCCACTGAGCAAACAATTCCAACTGTCTTACAATGTCAATGAAAATGAGGAGTGGGTCACTTCGATTTCTTAATTTCTCTTAGGTCAACAGAGATTGCTATGTAGAGCCTAAGAAATAAGCTTATGATTTATTTTGTAAATCCATGGTTATTTGAACATTGTTATCTTTTTAAAAGACAGATTATACAAGTGCCAGGATAAATCAGCATTTTTAATTATGCACAGTTGAAAATGTCATTTTTCTGGAGGCAGAGACAGCTCAGCAGTTAGGAGCACTGGTTGCTCTCCCAGAGGACTTAGGTTTGGCTCCCAGCATCTACACAGAGACTTACTACTGGCTGCGTCTCCAGTTTCAGGAGATCCTGCCCTCTTCCTGCCTCTTCAGGTACCAGGTATGAATGTGAGATGCAAGCATACACACATGCAGGCAAAACACCATAATAGAAAATAAAACAAACCTTAAAAAGAGAGTGTTTCTTTAAAGTTACATGTAGCTAACACATTAGCTACAGAATGTCACTTAACGCCCAGTTAAGTTTAGAATTCGCCCTCTGTACCCAAAGGGAATCCCACCTACATGTGCACTGAACAGAAAGGGGGCCCACCTGTTGTCGATCTGGACATGAACACTCTGCCACCTTTCCACGAGCTGGTCTGCCTTTTCTTTGTGCCAGTCTAAATCAAGGTCCCGTTCTTTGTGCGTCTTGAACATCTCGTCACTGATGGCTTTTGCTTTCTGCAACTCGTCTTCCAAAGCATGGAACACCTCTCTCTTCTCATCTACTTCTGATCGCCATTGCTAAAATACACGGATCGATTGGCATCATGAAATAATATATCAACACGTCATATAGAAAAACCATCATTTACCTAAGGTTACAATTTATTCATCATTGTGTGACATATATTTAAATGTTTGGTCCCCAGTTGGTGGGACTGTTTGGGAAGGATTAGAGGGTGTGGCCTTGTTGAAGCAGACATGTCACTGGGGTTGGGCTTTGAGGTTTCAAAAGCCCATGCCAGGTCTGGTTGTTCCCTCTTTGTCGTGGGCTTGTGGATTAAATGTAAGCTCTCGGCTATGGCTCCAGCGCTAATGCCAGCCTATCTGCCTGCCCGCGTGCTGCCATGCTCCTCACCATGATGGCCATGTACTCACCCTCTGAACCTGTAAGCAAGCCCACAACTAAAAGCTTTCTTTTATAAATTTCCTTGGTCATGCTATCTCTTCATGGCAACAGGTCAATAACTTATACTAAAATGATTGAGTGTGGTTATTTATAGGAAGTTGTGGAATCAGAAGCGTGAAACAGAGGCGACACACTCAGAAACACACTCTACATCAGGGTCTTAGTGCCAGATGCTTGACCGTCAAGCTCTGTGCTAGAGAATGACTCGAAGCAGGGCCTCGGAGCCATGGCTAGAAGTGAGACTCTTACCTTTAAGGTACTCATTAAATTCTCAATGTTATTCTTGTCGGCTATAACTGCTTCTTCTTCACACAGTTTGGTTTCATAAAGTTTGACAAGGGCTTCTGCAGCTTGGGTGTTCTTTAAAACCAAATTAACAGTCTTCAACCTTTAAAGAGAAATGAATGCTAGTCCACGCTGTTTCATGTCTTCTCCCCCCACGACACTGTAGTCCTAGAGTGTCATTAAAACTCATGACATGGGACACTGACTGGCCTCCTGTACATCTAGCAGTCTGTTGATTCTTTTCCTAATAGACATCACCCCATGTTCCACACCTAGGTGGCGTTTACACAGATTCCAATAGGCTCCTAGGTTCCAATAGGTTATACTAAGCACAAGAGGAACCCCCAAAACTACAAAAAGGGAGCTTACAGAATAGCTATGTCTAAGGCAACCCCCTAATCCACAGAACCACTGAGAGAGGACGGGTGAGGACTGCGTGCTGACATACTTCTCTATGTAAGTGGAAGACATTGAGTAGATCTGACTCATGCTCTGAACGACCACGCTGAGCTCTGATCGGAGAGCGGGGACAGACGGGGAGTCGGCTGCTTGGCTGAAAAACTCTTCACACTTATTTGTGATGGTTCCCAAGTCTTCTTTGAGCCGTTCCAGCTCTTTCTTCAGTTTCTAGTACAGAAAACGAACGGAGGTTATCCGTAATGGGTATAGTTTTTATAGCAGCTTAAAAAACACGTTTCACATTTTATTACCAATATAAGCAGCTGTATAACTTTTTTTTTTAACCAAATAAACAGAAGCGTGACAATCCAGCTTTATAATTAGTAATGTCTTTTACTGTTTATTCCTTTGACCTAAATCTCTAACTTTGTAAACAGCAGATGTATAATGTGTGAAGCCCACCAGGATGCTTCTATGTTTACTACCTCAGAGACAGAGCTCGATCACGGGATCTTAGCTTACATCCAGTAACAAATGCACAACTGGACCTCAGTAAGGAACTGAAGTCCCAGTTGAACATGCAGGAAATCAGAAGGTGACATTCATCGTCACTAAAGAGGAAATGACCCTGGCTTTCGCTAACACGTGTGTGACTCTTACCTCCTGCTCTGTGATTCTGAACATGCTTTCATGTAAATCATCTCTTTCCAGGGGAGTCCGGATCTGCCGAATTAGCCTGTCTTCACAGCTCTCCAGGCGGAGCCGGAGGTTGCGCACTTCCGAGATGTAAAGATTATACACAGACTCCTCCTGCTCCTCTGTGAGAGGACACATCATGCTCGGTAAGCCACTTCCCCTCCCCAGGAAGCTCTTGTGCAAAATACCCTATATCAGCTTTACTCTCACTGAGGCAAACCAGCGGTTCCTATTAGCACAAATCCTAAGGACATAACCTTAAAACAGAAAGCTTAGAATGTGAATTTTGAAACTTAAAAAGTACTAAGCAAGTTTCCTCAAGGCCATTTAAAAGACCAAATTATCACTGAAATATCCAAAGGAAGTAATACATTATTCTGTTTCATAGTCACAAAAAAATGTGAATTATATGCTATCAATTAACCATTAAATTAACCCAAAATCTAAAAGTAAAAGGCAGGTAAGAAAATTTGTTAAGCTTTTAAGGTTTTAAAAACCACAAAATATTACTAATAAAATCATTTGTTCCTAAGTAGTGTGAAGAGTTAAGGCTGAGATTTATATTAAATAAAACTTAACTAAATAAAGCACTTTGCTTTGACTCCTGGGTAAAACTTAACATGGGAAAATAATCAGATCTTTCGTGAGCCTCAAGGACCTTCACTCTGAGTGTGGCCTTGCAAAGCACAGCCAATGTGCCTCATGCAGAAGAGGTGAGAATCTCTGTCTGTCCCATGGCGGGCATTTTTAGTTACTCCTGTTTTAGAAATGAATGGGCTCGTCTAATATCTTCCTAGCTCAGAAGTTCTGACTGTTATTGGTGGTTCTGGGATTGAACTCAGGGCCTCCTGCATGAAGTTCTGGAGCTCCCGAGTTACATCCCCGTACACACACATCTTCATACTGTTCAGTAATCTTGCATACACGTCACAGTTGACTGACGTAATATACCCAAGACTGAGATTTCCAATGATTGTAAAAAGAGTCCAGACGAGAGCCCCACCCCCACCCCACCCCAGGGAAAAGAAAACCAACAACCCCACACTTTACCTCTTTCTGCAGACTTGAGAAGCTCTTGATAATACTTCCTGCACACATTCACTTCCTTTTCTATCTGAGTTATATCTGAGACTGAAAATATTTGGGATTCTTGGCTATCCTCCAGAAAATCTTCCAGGCGGGACTGGAGATTACTGAGAACCTGCTGGTGTTCGCCAGGCAACATCGTCTTTATCTGAAGAACAAAGATCCTTGGATTAATGACGTAGCACCAGAAGCGACATCTAAGTGGGGCGGATCATAAATGATGTCACGGTACACTTCAGTCGGTTCATAGTTGGGAGAAACATATGGAATTAATAATCTTTTCATTTACTTCCGGCTTGTACCCTATAGCAAGGAAATGGAACCAACCAAGTTTTCCATCAAACAGATGAACGGACAATGACGTTTGGCACATATGAAAAATGAGTAAGAAAATTGTAGAAGAAGAGAAGGGCTTAGAATGTATAATGTCAAGGGAGGTCACACAATCTCAGAAAGGTAAGGTATACGTTCTCCCTTGTGTATGGAGCCTAGCCTATAATATATATGTAGATAAGAAAGCATGTGTGCATGGTCTCCCTTATAGCAAAGAGAACAGGAGAGAAAGGGTGGGTACCAGGGTTAAGGAAGGGTGGAATGCAGGCAAAGGCCACTAAGTCACGAAAGTAGACAGAAAGCTAACTATTTCTCTGGTTTCAACTCTGACGTGGATTTTCAGGCTTCCGTGATGGGGAAGTAAATTAAAAACCATGTTTCATGGGGAAAGTGCAAAACTGAACGTGAAGCTCCACAGCTTCAGAATGGCTATCTTCACCATACGGAAGGTCCTCGGAACGCACAGACTTCCGGTCTATTAGTTTGAGGGTTTGATATTTTCCATTTGTAAGCTCTTTATAATAAAGTTTTAATTGAAAGACAAGTAAAAAAAATTATAAAATTCAGTAAATGAAATTAAAATATACCCACTGTCTGACTGAACACCTAGTCCTAATTTCTCTCCTTCAGTGAGCACTGAGCGAGGCGTGATCTCCAGACTCCCCTCCCCTGTACAGTGTGCCTCATCTATGCCAGGCCCTACCGAGCACCCGCTGACGGTGTGGATGGACTGGGCTTCGTCCTATCCCAAAGCAAGTGCAAGCTTCACCCCACATATGACAAGGCACATGGGGACAGATTGGGTTGGCGCGCATATTCATACTCACTGAAGCCACGTTACTAGCTCGAATTCTGTCGATTTCATTGACTAGATAATGCCAGGAGACTACACTCTTCATGTTTATGTGAGATTCATGCCAAAGAGTGAGGACGCTCTGATACTGTTGCTCAATTCTGAAATACATACAGGAGAGGACAGATTTCAGGCCTTTTTACTCCCTTCTGAAAAGAGGCTACAATATTTATTTCTATGCCCCCTATGGAGTAGTTCCAGAACCTTCCAGTCCTGTGGGTCCCTGACACAGTACTGATAGCTTCTTGAACCTTCAGAGAGGCCCCAAGCCATACAAACCTGTTGGCAAAGTCAACTGCTTCTTTGTTTGGTGGGGGGACAGTAAAACACACAGATGGGACCATGGCCTCGTTCCCAGTAGGACTGATGACTTTCCATTTAGCACGATGAGAGTTGTTTGCCAAAACACATTCATCGTCTTTGTAAATGGTTATCTGGTTTTAAACGAAAGAGAGGAAAGCTGAGGTCACCGTTAATTCATCTTTCTCCATACTCGATCTTGGAAATTATTAGATGTACTTTTTATGAGGCAGAGAAATGCCTTCTCACTGGGAAGCATTATGACGTCATTTAATATCCAGTCTGCTTTGAGAGTTACAAGTACCTCAATTTGTCTGTAGTCACAGATGGCTTTGATCGGGATGGATGTTTTGAGTGGATTGTCAGGATTCCTTGGCTTCAGCTGCACGACCGTCTTTGCTCGCCCCATCAGACCTGCCACCATGCTCCGGGACTGCAGGAGCTCCTCCTTTTCTTCCTGGTCAGCAAACACGGCAGAATCTTAATATTAATGATTCAAACTCTCCGTCGTCCCACACAGACTCCCACAAACCATTGTCATAGAATGCCCTGACTATTGGGGACATCTTCCACATGTCACACCCCTTTTGAAGCCTTCTTCCTTCATTTTGTCTAGTTATTTTGTTTCCTCTTTGCTGTCACTACTATGTAACAGTCTAAGGTTATTTTGTTTCCTCTTTGCCATTACTACTATGTAACAGTCTATAGGCGTATTGTTTATTTAACTACTGCGGCACTATCCTTTAATATCTAGGCACCACAAGGGAGGGTGGGTGATTCCTGCCTGCTTTGTCCATTGTTAGAGCTCCAGAAATGAAAACTGACCACACGCAGCACTGCTAAAGCAGTTTAAACAACATCACCAAAGACTACCCAAACTAAAGTTTCCATTGAATGAGACAGCTGTGTGTCCGAAGTACAAATCTGTATGCAACATATAACATAGAAACATAGAACAAAGCACTAATCTCCCCTGTTGTATGTCTGACAAAACCCACAGTTTCTGCATCCGTACCATGGACTCCTGGACGAGGTCTTCCAGTTTGTGAATACTGCTCGATCTGTCACAGCTGTATTTGCGTTGAATGGCGTCTTTCAGATTCCTTAGGTAATCAGTGGCTTCTTTGGCATCATTGAAAAACTAAAGAGAGGTAAAACTTGTCAGCTGAAGTACACTAAATGCCAGTAAAACGCAGAGTGGTTAGATCAGGTGCCCAGGCCCTCTGTGCGCCCCTGACAAGCCAGGGCAGAATCAAAGCACAAAGCAACAATAGCAACATCCTTTCTGAAGCCACAGCTAACCTTTGAATTTGGGTGGCTACAGATGAATACTAATTATGCGAAGTGTACATGCATATTATGCATTGTGTTTTGGTTCTATATTATTTTGATCAAAAGCCTGTTTTTCTTTAGGGTTCAATCAATCTTTTAAGTAGGGGTGGAATTTCAAATAATATATTAAAATTTCTAAAAAAAAAAAAAAAAGAAGTCTATTTGGTTGACTATAATAAATATTTTTCCTTAATATCGGACAAATGTTTGGAATGACTTTTTACAGTCTTCATGTGTGTGTAAATCAGAGGTCAACAACTGGATGCGTCTTCATTTTCTCCACCCTATTTTTTTGAGATAGGGTCTCTCACTGAACCTAGATAATAATAATTTATTATTATTAAATAAAAATTATTTTATTATATTTATTATATCCATATTATATTTATACTATATTAATATCATATATCATAATATATATTTATATCGCAAGTATATAAAATATAGCATATTGATTAATTATATTAATAAGCATTATTAAACTAATTATAAATAATTATTAATAGATTTCTCATTATTTGTCTAGGCTGGTTGGCCAGCAAGCCTCAGGGATTCTCCAGCTTAGACAGCAATGGGCAGCTTTATCTTTTCATAAGTGTAGTTTCTGGGGACTGAACGCAGTGCAAGCAATTTGCCAACTAAGCCATCTTCCAGCCACAGGATTTCTTCCTTAATGGCTGAACTTTTCCCCTCTAAGAAAGCAGCGCTTACATCCTGCACAGAAAGCACTGGCTTATTTCCTCATGTGCGCTGTACATGTTTCTTTGTCATATTTCTGCACCTCGGCCCAAACGGCAGTGCTGACTGTTCAAGCTGCGATCCTACTCACGTACCTCAAAATATGCAGTGTTCTCCTGAATGTGCTGCTCCACACACTGGCACAGCTGGAGGATCCAGCTCCACTGCGTCTGCATGGCTGCTTTGTATGCCTTAGGGAGAAAACACACTGAAAGCTGGGGTAGAGAGAACGGTACCGGGGCTCGCCGCCCTCAAACATGGGTCACACATGTAGAACATGCACAGTTTGACTCCGAATGGCAAATACTCATATATTTATATTTTTATACTGCTTCTCTCTCCCTCCTCAGACAGGCTGTCCCTCACTACACAGCCCAAGCTTGTGGTAATCCTTCTGCCTCAGCCTCTCATTACAGGCTGGAATCCCAGATGTGGACCATCAGGTCCAGGTCAGTGTGGATGGTTTCAAATGACAAAACACTCTACTATCCAAACAGATACAAAAAAAAATCTTATTGGACTGAACTACGAAAACTGGGGTAGTTCATTTTATCTTGAGGGGTCCTCCTTATACCATGGGTTTTAAAGTCTATATATAACTTTAAAATTAGTCCAAATGGTTTTATTCAAATTTCTGACTTCTTAATTTAATTCTTAAAATCTGAGGAGAAATTATAGTTATTTTCTATGAAAATTTTACATTTGAAATGAATGTAAGCTATTCCCACTATTTATAAAATCCACCCGTTTCCTTACTCCTCGGCCACTAACACCTGACTTTTAAAATTCCAAATATGTTTTTCTCTATGGCATTCCAATATCCACCATTTCTGTGTTTTAATATTGGTGAGCCATATAATGAATGTGTGTGTTACCACAGATCTGAAGTTTTCTTCTGAGGAAGATTTGGGGAGGGTAGAAAAGGCAGCATATACTTTCCTATCAATGTAATTATTACATTTAGTTATATAATAATATTTAAAACACTCACCTATTTGAATACTTATTATTTAATACAGATATATATCTTTCATAAAGGAAAAAAAATATACTGTAGAAAGCACATCTAGTTCATCTACTATAGAAAACCATCTAGTTCATCATGAATTCTGAAACCTATTTTTGTAGAAGGTGCAATTCCCTGCCTCCCAGGAGGGGGCGCCCTGTGTGCGGTAAGGATGTGTAAAGTCTGATTTTTGCTTCCTCCTGGAATGACCCACTGTCTCCCATTAATTCAGGCATGTGTTCCTGCACATGTGCACTTAGCTGCCCCTGGGGATCTAGCAATATATGATATTATTGCTCCCTCAAACTAAGCTAAGTTTTTGTTTGTTACACACGGTAAGTGCACATTCTACTACAGAACACCCCTCCACTCGATCAGATGAATTAACCCACAAGGTGCTTTATGGGGCCTAAAAAATAACCTGCTACCTTTATCCTAAGAGATGGTGAAGAGGAGATCAGCATGGCTCACTGAGAAAGTTATTTTTCAGTCAGACTATAGTAAACAGTGGTTTGATTTTTTTTAAAAAAACTAGCGGAAGAGGTTTAAGATTATGGATGCATCAGAACTCAGCCCGTGCTTCGAACTTTCTTACCTCGATGGTCAGGCGGGCTGGGTGGTTTTCCAGAAGCAGCTGCTCTGCGATCTCCTGAACGGCTTTAATGCTTTCCTCCTTCTGCTCCAGCTCCCGCATCAGTTCCTAGCGAGGAAGCATCAAGAAGCGAATCAGAAACACGGCAAGCTCTTTCGGTCCAGCGCTGGCACCGGAGCGCGCGCGCCCGACTCACTGCGTGGTAGCCTTTCTTCCGGGCGACGTTGCTGTTCCTCTCACTCCAGTCGTAAGCAACTTCCGACTCCTCTTTTTCATTCAACCAGATAAGCTCGTTTGTTGCCCGGGTTACAAAGTTGTGGAGTGTATCGAGATGCCGCTCCTGGTTTCTGGATGTGTTCTTTTTAAGGAAAATCGTTATAAGAATCAGATCACTTGCAAACAGACATAATGAAAACAGAATGTTTAAAGCAAACAAATTACAAAGAAAAAAAATCCTTACCAAGAGTTTAGCGTACTGACTCTCTAATCTGTGCAATTTATCCGTGTAAGAGAGCTTCAGAGGTGCCGTCATCTGAATCTAAAATATGGGAGCAAAGGTATGGGGAGGTTAGGGATCTTAAGTACTGACTAATACTAAATACTGAGTTACAGGGTCTTTATGTAAAAAGAAAATAGTACTCAAATACTGTAAGATATTAAAAAACACAAAATTCACATACCTCACTAATTTTAGCTTCCTTAAGGCTAGATTCAAATTCTTCAATGGCTCGGTGAACATTTTTATGATTTTCTAAATGGCTTTCAACACTTGGCAAATCTGAGCCCCATTCAGTGCGGTCCAACTGCACCTTAAATAGTAAAATAATGGTTTGTAAAAGAAGAGGAGGAGGAAGAGAAGAAGAATGAAGAAGAGGAAAAGGAGGAGGAGAAGGAAGAGAAGGAGAGTGAAGAGGAGAAGGAGGAGGAATCAGAGGAGGTTGTTTTGAGAGTAAGTCTGGAAAACTGAGATAAACATTACCTGCATCTCATCAACCCAGTTCAAGAGATCTTGAACAAATTTCATATTGACTTCCTCTTCTGTCAAGTTCTGGTCCAGCAAAGACGACTTGAGAAGGGGCTTTCGGATCTGCATTAGCTTAAGAGTCTGTAATGGATTTGGCTCTCCCCCTAAACTGAAGTTTGGAGCTACTACTGAAGGGAACCCAGGTGTATACGCTGGAGTAACCGATGGTGTCAGGCGGGATGTCATCCCGGATGACAAGCCAGAGGTCATGCTAGAAGATGTCAAGGAAGGGGTTAAACTCTGGGTTAGCCCCGAGTTCAGACTGGGGTGTAAGGTCTGTGCAAATCCTGAGTTTAAGCTTTGAGTGATTCCTGATATCATGAGCTTGGTCTGCTCCGTGGTCAGCATGCGTCCTTTGCTGTACACTGAGGAACATTCGTTCCTTAAGGCCATAATCTCGTCACGCAGCTTTGCAACCCTGCGAAGAACACAGAAGTGTTTGAGGTGGGACAGAAAAGGCTAATGCAAACTGCTGGCTTTAACCGGTGTATCAATACTGGCTCTGCAATGGTCCCCATCAGTCAAGTACCTCTACTCCAAGACACTGACGATAGCACAGGCCCAAGAAGGCACACAGAAGCTGTGCTTCCAACCCTTGTTCTGCAAACCTACTCCATATTATCAGTCTTTAAAACTGTCATTTATAAGGAACATAATTACAAACCATAAGGCGATGGTTATGTTATTTAATATTTAGGATAATAAATTTTATAAACTATGTCTAGCATGAACATACAGTTTTCTAACTGGATCTACTTATCTACACAGAGAATAACTAGTGGCTCCTAGAAGTGAAATTATTGGCTCAAATGTGATTTACAATGTCTACTTTCATATGCACACAGAGACAGAGACTACGGTTTGCCAGTTTCTCTTCTCTCTGCTCCCATAACCTTCTCAGAGAGGTTTTGGATTTGCTGTTTATTTTTTGATGGTCATTTTCCTCCTGAGGTACAGTTTTGCTATGTAGCTCCTGCAAGCCCTTGTATCTGTGAGTCTTTCCCTAAGCCTTCCTAGAGCTGAGACTCCATGTAGGTGCCACTCTACACAGCTTTACCTACACACATGTGAGAACTTTTCTTACACTTTTCCCTTTTCTAATGTTGTAAATCATCATCATCATCTCATCATCATTGTCATCATCATCATCTGGAGGCCTGAGGACTAAACCTAGGGCCTTAACTTTGCTTACTTAAATATTCACTCTGCCTCTGGGTCACATCAAAAGACCCACATAAATATCCTAAATACTTGGAAATAAATATAGGCATTTAAAATATTCATTTTAATGACTCCAGTATTTCTGTGACAGTAAATGTTAACAAGACTGAGGGAATGGCCAACCAATAACCAACCCAACTTGAGACCCATCCCATGGGCAAGCACCAATCCCTGACACTATTAATGATACTTGGTTGTGCTTGCAGACAGGAGCCTAGCATAACTGTCTTCTGAGAGGCTCCACCCAGCAGCTGACTCAGACAGATGCAGACACCCAGAGCCAAACAGTGGATGGAACTTGGAGTCGCTTATGGAAGAACAGGAGGGAGGATTGCGGCCTCTAAGGGGATAGGAACTCCACAGGAAGACCAACAGAGTCAACTAACCTGGACCCTTAGGGACTCTCAGAGTCTGAACCACCAACCAAAGAACATACACGGGCTGGACTACCCACCCATATGTAGCAGAGGTACAGCTTGACCTTCATGTGGGTCCCAAACAACTGGAGCAGGAACTGTCCCAAAAGCTATTGCCTGTCTGTGGCTACCTTGTCTGACTTCAGTAGGAGAGGAAAGGCCTAGCCTTGCATGCAGAGACTTGAAGTGCCAGGGTTGGGGGATACCTAGGAGGGGCCTTACTCATTCAGAGGAAAAGGGAAGGGGATGGGGAAAGGATTTTGGGAGTGGGTGGCAAGGAGGGAATCAAGGAGCAGGATGTAAAGTAAGTTAAAAAAAATTAGATTTTAAAAAGTTAATTATAAACGTTGATTCTACTTGTTCTCATCGAAATATCACAATTCACCCATTGTATGTTGTATATTCCCATCATGCTCTGACTTTAATACTGAAAAGAAATAAGGACTGCTCCTACCTCTGTACCAGCTGATCAGCCTGGTAGTATTTCCCATCTATCAGAATCTGTACGTCAATCACATGCTGGCGTAAAAGGTTCTCACATTCAAGTATATACCCGGCAATCTCTGCTTCATTCTGAAACTGCACACCCGATTCTAATCTCTTGGAATCCTGTATTTAAAAGAACTCGGCATTAATTCTGTAAAACAGAGGTCAAAGCCAGCTTCAAACATCAAACTTCAAAATATTATTTATTATTATTTATTTCTTTTGGTTCAGATGCATGTTTGCAGTTCACTCACTGCCTCCCAAGAAAGGAATTATCAAAATCCTTCAAAGCTTCTGCAGGGAACAGGTACTAGTAGTCGTTCAACTGTTCTGGAAGGTTCCAGTTTACCCGAGCATACACCGCCCCTCTACACAGCAAGCCCTGGCCCTTGAAATCAACTTACAGACTGGAGAGCATTTCGGGCGAGGATAAGTTTGTCTTCGCAGATGACACTATCCCTCTGAACTCGGTTAGCAATCTGCTGCAGCATATCCAACCTAAAAGGGACAAAAGGAAAAAAAAAAAATCTTCTTTTTGAAGTCAAAGAGCTCTCCAGTCCTGAAAAACAACCCCAGCAAGGAAGGAAAGCCAGCTTCACACCAAAGACTGCGTACCTGTGTCCATCCAAGGACTCATTGCTGAAGCTAATACAGGAGTTGATCAGCGTGGGACCACAATGAACGGACAGGAGATTCTCGTTGGAATCCAGACTAGTCCGAGTGCTGGTAGTGTTACTAAATACAGAGTCGCTGCTACGGTAACTGTAGCTACTGCTCTGCATTTTCGGTCCTGAAATGGTATCCTAGGACCATGAAAGCAGGACTTCTCCCAGGAGAAAGCTCACCGACTACCAGGTGAAAGGGCGGTCTAGGCGGAGGGATGGGGCTTTAAGATCCTTAAATATGCTTCAGCGCGCATATGCAATACACTGCAAATACTATGCTGATAACTATTCAAAAGAATCCTGCCTAAAGCCATTCATTTGCTTGCTGAGGTCTGCCTTTTGTAGCCGGCATTAAAGCCCTGCAAGTACAGACAGAGCAGGATGACTGGGCGTCACTGGAAAAGATATGCCAAATATTTTCACTAAGAGTCACCCAGCTGCAACCACCTAAAAAACAACTCAGGTACCCAGGAGCACAGGTATCACCAGGGAAGGCAATTCTACCAATACCAAGCACTGACTAGAAACACAAAGCTCAGATCACACAGCTGGACAGATGCTGGACAGCAAGCAGATGCCATGTGCTTCATAACACAGGGTAAAATGCTGGACTAATCAATAAACAAGCACACAGATTTAACGAGAAACCACATCTGTTTCCATTTGACCACCTTTTCATTTGTTTACCTCATTAAATTAACTGGAAAAATCATTCAACTACTTTTCTTTGTGTGATGGACTCCTCGTCTCTCTCAGTGAGCCACTACAGCTCGGATTCTAAGAGCCAAAGCCTCCACGCCGAATACTGGCTCAGTAACTAACTGCAAATGTGTCTGGGCTTGCTTCTCCTTCACACAGACTAGTACAGAACCCAAAAACATCATCAATTCTTTCCTGTTTGTCTTCTACACGCTCCAAGCCACATAGCTATAACTTGCAATACCTTGGTCTGTGCCAAGAAAAAACAAAAACACAACAAAACCTTGTGTCAAGAAAACTGAAGGCTTTTACCCAAATACTTCCCAACCTCCAACGCTACAAAACCAAAGTGACATTTCTGGGCTCTGAGTTAAACATTTTAATTTTCAAAGGGCATTTACCAAGTAAAATAGAACAACTAAAACCAGAAATGGCTGCACCTTACACTTAGTACACAGTTGCTGTGGACCAGGAAAGGAAACATTTCATACACAAAACCTCATCTCCTATTCATAACCACCAAACGGGGTAGGTATTGTTACATCCTATTACAGATGAAGAAACTGAGGCCTAGACACGTAAGAACTTGTCTATGATCACGTGACTTCCGAGCTGAAGCAATAAACCTAATCCAGAATAGATTGGCTCCCAATCTTGAAGTCTCAACTGCTTTCTTTCATTAGCACGATGTGGTTTGAACGGATCTCAAAAGTGCCATGTGCTGGAAACATGATCCCCGGTGCAGCACATCCAGCCGTGAAGTGCTTAAGAGCAATGACGTCATCAAGGCTCAACCGGCATGAATAAATGAGTGTCATTATCAAAGGGGCGGCCATTGGCTCTCCTGCTTCAGTGAGCATCTGTTGTCTCCTGTGCCTATCTAATTCCTCACCGGCCACCCCACTCCAGTCTCCCCTCTCCTTTCTGCCCTCCACCAGCAGAAGGTGCAGCACAAAGGTCCTCAAAGATGCCAGCCCCAGACTGCATCCCTCTGATGCATCCATCTCTGCAACTCCGAGTCACCAACTTCTTCCCTTTTTCTTTTTTTTAAAGTACGAGACAGTCTTTTCTACAGTCCAGGCTGACCTGCAACTTTCCCTGCCCCTGTGTTAGCCTCCCAAGTGCTGGGCTTACAGTAGACTTATACATAATATGAGCCTAGATGAGAAACTTCTTTTGTGCTATGTATGCAGTCTGTAGCAATACGAAGTGGCTTAAGACGCACATTAAAACTCAGCTACTGCTATAGTGACCAAAATATCTTTTCTCGGTATCTTTAATTCAAACAATTTGTTTAATGCTTCATTTTAACTATCTGTAAGAGCTTCAGTCTAAGCATTTACAGCTAGTTCATTTTCATTCATTGGCTCTGTTTATATGGACGTGGTAACTTTATGATTTAACAAGGATGCAGCTAGTAACAAAGGCTGGACTCGCCTTTGCATTTGATCTACAATATATTATCTTTGATACATTATTCCATGTCAACACTGAAGTCAGTGTCTGAGACAGTGAGGACACAGCTACACTGGGTGTCTCTGTTATGTGCTTGGCATTGAGCACTGGTAAGAGACCCAGAATGGTGGCTTGAATAAAACATGAATAAATATGAAATTACAACCCAGGTAAGCATGCTGAGCAATACTCAAATAATTAGTCATTAGAAAAATAAAGGTATGTGACCCAGCCTGAGATACTACAGGAAGGAACAAGGGGGCTGATGTCTAGGAAGGACTAGGAGTGAAGAGAAGGAGGGAGTGAGACGGACTCCCTGCCAAAAGAGCAGACCACATAACCCCTGGGAAGAGGGGAGGGTGCAACCCAGCACAGGAGCGCTCCTCAGAGACAGCGGAGTGGCAGCTCTGCAGCCAGAGCTGCCTGATCACACATGCCGCTAGCTGTGAGGAGGGACACGGAGGACAAGTCTCACGTACTGCAGTGGGGCTGTCGGATTATGGCCTCAAGGGAATAAACACACGGGACATGGCTGGGCAAGCGGCTCCACTTAGTGCATTTGTCTAGAAGTTCTAGAAGCCCCACACTTGGCTGAGGGGGTGGGTGGCTCCTGAAGACTACGGTGTACCTTCCCGAGCAGTGAGGTACAGTTAGAGCACAGGCTGGTCTCTGCCTCACTCATTCTTCCAATTCTTCTGCCTCTGCTTCCCAAATGCTACAACTACAGGCATATGCCGGACACCCACTTTTACGTGGGATGTGGTGGGATGGAACCCATGGTTTTGTGGATGCTAGACAAGTACTCTAACTAAACACACCCCAGGCTCTATTGCCTTTTAAAGGGGAAGGCCTTCCACTGCCCTAAGGTCACATAAAAAACATCAACAAGAAACATAATAGCTAATCCCTAACCTACTAGCTTCCAAACTTTGTCCCTGATAATTTAAGGTCCTTTTGAGAAAGACTTCTGGGTGGTTTTTGTTTTGTTTTAAAACTACAATATTTTGTTAGATGAGACTCCACACAGCAATCCAACCTACTAGGTCCTTTGCATAGTCACTAATTTACTCTTTAACTGGTCTTGTTAGTATTTCTAGATAAATAAATGGAAGTAGAAAAAAAATCTAAGAGACTTATCCAAGGCCATACCAACAAGTCAATGTAAATTGAATTTGTGTGAGCCTTGGGTCTCCATGAGAGACCATGTCTCCTACAACATGAAGACAGCTCCTGAGGAAAGACCAAGGTTGAACTCTGCCCTCCATATGCACATACACATAAGTGCCCAGGCAGATATGAACACACACATACACAGAGTGAAAAACAAATCAACCAACCAACAAAACAAAAACCATGTTCTCAGAGCATAAGGGTTGAGACGGTCCTGCACTAGGATGGCATCCCTACCTCTCCACCTCAGGACGCAGTGCCTTCTCCCGCTCAAGCATGGCGATGATGAGTTTGCCCCACTCCTTTTCGATGTCGTTTGGATGATAACCTTGAAGGAGTTTGATGCGCCCAAACTCGATCCAAATCTTAAGGGAACAAGAGAACTAAGGTAGCACAAAGAACCGGAGACAACTCAAGCGTGCTTCGAAGTACCAAAGAATATTTGGCTCACCTCTAATAATTTATACAGTCGTTTAATTTTTGATTTCTCGGTCTCCTTTGGTGGGATTTCTTTCTCTTTGAACTGTAAATACTGATTATAAAGTGCCTACAATGAAAAGGGAAATGAATTATGTATGGTCCAAGTTCACAGCCTGCTTGCATCATATCACTGATGGAATCAGTGCTCCAGGGGTGGGTGTGTGTATGTGTGTGTGTGTGTTTGTAGTTGTGTGCTCTTGTGTGCTGGGTTGTACAGGGATAGATAAGGATTTAATTGTTGATCAGAGGCACGATTCAACAAGAGCTACACAGGAATCTATACAATAAACAATGGCTCTGTTAAAACACCCTGCACCCAAACATAGCCTTGAGAGTCTGAGCTTTCCAAAGCTCACACATTGGCTTTTAGCTTCCAAAAAATAGTCTGGTGCGATTCCTCAGCTCTATCCTGGAATCCGTAGCAGCTACATAGGGCTAACTTGTGGCCTCACCGTACCACTGTCCGTTTCGACAGGTTTTTGTTTTGGGGGTTGTTTCCTAACAACGGAAGGTGGATGTTACTGCCATAAATGCTCCAGTCATGTAATTATCATGCCACCGGTGAACCTTGTAAAGTGTTATTATTATATTCACTTAGGAAAAATCTTTCTAAAATTGCATAAATAAAACACTTTCACCTTTAATAAGTACATATTAATTAGCTAAGCATAATTTACGCTACTTTAAGACACATAACACATTTCTGTAAAGGTCTATAAAGGTTTGTGGATTTGCCAATTCCTCAGGATATGTTTTCTTTCCCATACTACACGCTAGCGAGTAACCTGTGTGAACGCTCACACTGTAAAGATCTGCAGAAGTCAGAGACCAACACAGATATGCCCGATGGTCAGCAAGCAAGCAAATGAAAAACCCCAGGAATACATTTGGAAATAACTATCTGTACATGAAAACCAAAAACTATATTGAACCAAATCTTGTAGGCTGCTATTAGTCATTAATCACCAAATGTTATTATGTGCAAAAGGCTGTTTGTGGCATCAAGCTGTAGTATTAGGGCAGGTTTTCAAGCCCTTCTAGAAGAGTTCATATCCACAAAGGAAGGCGTCTTACAATGAAAAGACCCTATAAAAAGGTCTTTTTTTTTTTTTTTTAATTATTCAACAAATACCAAGTAACTCTGTGCCAAGGACCAATTCCCTAAGGCAATGAGAAGAGCCACACCACAGATGTTCTGAACAGATGTGAGCAAAACAAAGAGCCTTCATGGGGCCTGTGCTGTGTCATTACAGTTTCTGTGATTCCAGTCAGAGTTAAAACAAAGCTTATTAAGTCAAAGAATTAAGGCTACTCTGTAGTCATATTAGTGGTTTGTGAAAAAATAGACTTCTTTTGCTAGTTCAAATACAAATATATAAGATGACATAGTTTAGTCTTTGATAAGCTATGTATTCATGATTCTTTTATATTTGCTGTGATATCTCTTTCTCAATGATTGTATCTAAGACCACATAATTTACAAAGGTTTTCCAAATCCTGGCCACTAATATCAGCCTGTGATCATCAATGGTAAATTCACTTGCACTCTAGATGGATCTGTAGTTAAAATTCATAACATGCAGGATATGCCTTATACTCTACAAAGGAAGCCCTCGGGCAGATCTAACCTGACTCAAGCAGAGAGGCATGGCTCTGACCTCTGTGTGTGAGCTTCCTGGGACTGTCCTGTTCCAGCATCCAGTGGGCTCTTAGCATTTCTCACTTACGTACGATCTGACAATGTTAGCTTCAGAAATGCTTAAATTATAGCTCCAATTCTGAACAAATTAAAGCTTGGGGAATAAGTTCTTAAAGATGTTGTTGCTATAATTGTTTAATTATTAGTATTTGTCTCAACTTTTTTTTATTACCTAAGAAAATGGGTAATAAATTTGCCTAGTAAAAATGTATAACTTGCCAATGGCAACTTATCCTGAACGCTAAGATTATGGGGTTAACCTAGCATCAGTTAAGTTTTCCGATCAAATCTCCTCTGGTGTCTGTGATATACCAACCTTTAGTTCTAGAGGATTGTTGGGAAATGTTCTCTCAGACATTGTGACCACGTGGTGTCTAATCCACTGGATGAGGTAGTTCACCATATTCTGGTATTCGATCCATTTGACTTCAACGTCCTAGATGACAAAATGGCAGGAAGGTTTGTATCTACAGATAATAACACTTTACTGCAACACAACTTATCAAACATGTTTCTACGAGGCCAGGTGTCTCGAAGCTTGACAGAGAAAACCAGGTAAATGTTTTCTTAGTTTTCATCCAGCCACAATACTTTCTACACAAAGAAAATTTAAATCATGCTATCAACATTTGGGCACTAAACTAACCCAGTCCCAGTGAGTACCAATTCTGGTCCGAAGATAGTGGCTGTCTGGGTCACTACATTAAAGAAGTTTCTGGGGCTTCAAAAAAAAAAAAAAATGCTGTGATCTGAGAGGTTTCCAGAGCTCAACTTAAGGGGAGCTATGACTTACAGAAGCCAACCACCGAGCATATAAGTCCCCAAGTCTTTGACACTCAACACAGTTACAGACACAGGAACCAGACAAGAAATGGTGGGATTTTCCAGTACTCGTTAAACAAACTCTTTTAACAGCGAATTAACAGTTATGAAATTACATTTCCGAAGGATTCTTCCAAATGGCACAACTACACTCACTGTTATGTGATAAAAAGCAAAACTTTTAAGGCACAATATCTTTAATCAGGAGCTATTGTCTGACTAGGGAGAAGAGAGACTCATTGTAAGAGCACTGGGAAGCAGAATCTACTCAAGTGTTCCAGTGGCAGAAACAGGCAGCACATGCTAAAAAAAATGGAGGGAAGAATCAGGATACACATGTGCCTTGCAACAGTCACCAGAGGCTTCTTGGGAAAGCTGGAGCCAGAAGTGTATCGTAACAAGCAGTGTGTAATCATATGGCTGAAGCAGGCTGTAGGAAGACTGTGGAGAGAGATGAGTCCCAAAGAAGGGACGGCACTCATACAGAAATGCTCTGCTTATAAGTGACTGGTCAATACTACAGAGCAATAGACGGGATTATCAATAATGATAATCAAAACGCGGTCATGACTCCTGAAACACGTGCCTGGATTTTTACCACGTAGCCTGTTAATACTAATGATGGACTATATAATGATTAATTTGGCATGTGCAGAGGTAATGGAAAAGGGAAATGGAAAAGAGATGGAAAAAACAAAGAAAGAAGAGGTGATGCCAAGCAAGAAGAGAAAGGAGCGGGCTGCAGGAACTGTTCTACGGCAGTAGCTCAGGGAACACGCTGCATGGAGATCTAAAAGGTTACGATCTTCATAGGAAAGGCGAGGGGAAGAGAAGAAACGTAAGTCTAGAAATAATGCCACAGAGTGGAGACATAAGTCATCAGAAAAGCAAGCACGAGGAGACTTCCAAGCAATGCGCATGTACCTATATATCTTCATCTCTATCATCTATGAGAAGGAAGGGAGGAGCCTGAGGTAAAGGGGCACGGCCCTCACGTGAACACAGACGGCTTCCTGTTCACTTCTAGGAATAGTGTGTTTAGCGTGGTCGTGTCAAAGTGCACAGCTCAGTTGAACTCCACAAGCCTGTGAGACATGTCACCTAGTGAGCTCCCGACAGCTAAAGCTGTGTGTCAGGAACCTAGCTCTGGTCACCGGCCAGATGCAGACACCTGCATCTGAGCTTCATCTGTAAGTCAGAAAACAACTATCAATCAATTTCCTGGGGTCTTCTGAGTCAACTCTAAATTGTGCTCTAGTGTGAGATAGCCTAGCTATGCAGGATAGGAGAGCCAGCAGTTGTAAAGGGGCAGCAAGTTAAAAGGGGAATCCTTACACTTCAGTGACCTGTAACTGTTGTTCAGAGATGTGCCGTGACTTTCAACTTTATTTGATACTCAACGACTGGTTTCTAGTTACATTTTAATTTCAACGGTATAACAACACCGTGAGACGTGCATGTAATCAGAATAGCATATTAACCCAAATAATTAAATGGCATTTAAGATCTCTTTTTTAAAATCCTGAACTATAGTTACCAAGAAATTTGATTAACTGGCCATCAATGATCGAAAAGTTTTAAGTGCAAAAGAGCCAACACTCACGTTTGCACCAATGCCTTCGCCACCTTCAGGGACTTTGGGAAATGCATCATAGAGGGAGGACACATAGGTTATCACTGACTTCTCGTCCGGGGAGGAGACATCGACATCTACAAGCAGCAAGAGAAATGGGTTATTTCATGATGCCGAGGCGACTTCTCATGAGATGCTAGTGCCAGCGCAGGTAAGTCAGGAAGACAACTCACCTTCAGGGTCCAGAAGTCTGATCACACCGATTTTTTCAGCTACATAGAAAGCATGCTCTAAGTTTGCAAGGTTGCTTTGAACAGCAACAGTGTTCATGTCTATCAGGTCCGGCCTAGGAAGAAGTGCACCGTGTTAAGTTCTGTATATGCCAATCCAATCTGCCATCTGCCTGTGTGAGCCACCTAAGTTATGTCGCATCCGCAAGTGCTAGTACCACACCCAACCGAGGCTTCCTTTTAAGCCAGTGGTTCCCAGCCTCTCGAATGCTGTGGCCCTTTAATACAATTCCTCATATTGGAGTGATCCCCATTCATAAAATTATTTTCATTGCTTCTTTGTGACTGTAATTATGCTACTGTTATGAATTGTAATGTAAATAACTGCTATGCGGGATATCTGATATGTAGAATATCTGTTTGTGGCCCATGGGTTGAGAACTACTGCTTTAAACACTCAGCATTGTAGCACCCGCCCCTTCCCCCGGTCTTTGTGGCACCCACCGGTTCCTCGGTCTCTGCAGCACGCCCTCTCCATTCTTTGCTGCACCCACCCACTAAAATCTCCTTAGAACTTTCCTATCACTTTCTAGAGGAAACCTCTCTGTCATACCACAGGCTCTCAGGCTTGCTCAACATTACCCCCGCACACAAACAGTGGGCCTTCTATGTGCTGTGGGCTGTGTGGAAGGAATGAACAGTAAATTACTCAGAACACTGTTTAGCGGTCGTCTGCACAGGAAACTCCATTAACGTACATCACCAATCTTTGAAGAAAAGTAAACACAATTGTGTACTTTCGTTTGCTTGCTTGCTTGTTTTTTTTTTTTTTTTTTTAATCTAAAGAAAAGGCAGGAGTCTGCACCCCCTCCAAGTCTACATGTACTTTTATTAGGTCTGAGAAGGAAAGTGCCCATGAATCTGAAATGTATCTCCACTTCCTCTTTGTTCTCAGGCCAGAAAATCATCACAAATACCTCACTGGCCTCTACACCCACCAGTGTGATTAACATTCACCAGTAACAGCAGGAGGGGTAAAGGGCAACTCTCTACAAATACATATATAATACATACATACATACATACATACATACATTAACACACACACAGACACACACAAAGACACACACACATATTTAAATCACAGACTCAGGACATCTACTGATGTCAAGAACAGTATACTAAAGAGATATGTACAAAAGTCTAGACCAAGTGTCTAAAGTTCTTCCAATAAAAGACTGTTCAAATTTCCTGGAGAAATAAGAAGCAGGCCTTCTGAGACTGCCAACCTCTGGGCAAGAAACAGCATGCTAGTGTGTGAACCTGCCATTAGTAAGGAGCATAAACACTGAGTAATCCCAAGGAGAATGAATAAAGTCATTGAGGAATGAAGTTTTTTTGACCAAGAGAATAAAACACAAAACTTCTTTCAGGATGATGTCATTTCAGAAGAGAAACATCTGCACAACAGGGAGTCTGAATGAGCCCCCTCTTCTGTCTTGAATTTAACACATTACCAGAACAGTAACTGGAGTGGATGTCTCCTAGCCAAAGTTTGTAACAAATAAGACAAATTAGTTAAGAAAAAAATTATAAAGGGGGAAATCAAAAGGCACTGGGAAAAACAAAGACTGTAAAGGCGTCTTTCTTATACTGCTGCCTCGCTTGGCTGGCCCCTTCTCTTTTATCAGTGGCCTTCTAGTGCTCTGCCTGGAGTACCCAGAGGCTTATGCCCTGCCTGGAGCACCCAGGGGCTTGTGTTCTGTCTGTCTACCACTTCCACTCTTGATAATCTCACTGGGATAACAGTCTTTAAATTTTCCATCTATTCAAGAGTAGAGAGATGCCTCAGTGGGAAGAAGCACTTGCTTTGCAGGCATGGATGTTTTGTGTTCAAACCCCCAGCAGTCATCTGAAAAGCTGGGCATGACTTTGTGTATCTGTAATCTCAGGACTGGGTGGGAGAAAGAGATGGATCCCAAGAGCTTGGCAGGCCAATTGGTCAGCCTGTCAAACTGGTGAGCTTCAAAATGGAGGTCCTCACGAGAGACCTTTTATCAATGCAGTAAGAGTGCAACAGAAGATACGCAGGCTCACACCTGTATATCACACACACCATGCATATGTATACATGCATGCCATACACACACAGTAATTCAGCTGCTTTGCACTTACTGGGGATATTTATCCCCATTGTAAAGCTAACATCTCACTTTTGTGGACTGATAGCAGGATTTCTATTGTCAACCTGGTTTAAGTATGAAAAGAGCATCAGACCACACTACGGGCACATGAAGGCAGTGCGTTCCTACATTCTGCTGGAAGATGCTGGGCCCTAACTATTATCATTCCCCTATTTTATAGACATGTTTTCTTAATCACATAATGCAATCTGACAAAAATATAGGCTAGAGATTTTGTAGAAAAACATTTTTATTGATAAGCTCTCAATTGTTTTTATTATCTTATGATAATTTGATTTTTATGTGCATTATATCTTTTTAAACATCACAAACCGTCTTTTCTTTCAGAAATGATTGCAAGTGAGGAAACAAAAAAATTACATAAATTTTAAATTGAAAATATAAGATCAAAAGGACATAAAGTCCTTAGGAATGTGGCCAGAAAGTGTAAACCTGCCAGATGTGGTGACGCACAACTTCAATTCCAGCACTTGGAGGCAAAGATAGATGAATCTCTTGTAGGAGGCCAGCCTGGTCTATGTTCACAGTTCTAAGCCAGCAGGGCAACACAGACCTTGTCTCAAAAATGAGGGCACACTACTTCTGTACATGCTTAACAGGCAAAATTTATTATAAAAATATAAATGTATTTTTATTATAAAAATAAAAATGTATTTTTTAAAGAGTGTGCTGATCAGGTTTTTGTTTGTTTGTTTTTATTTTGACACAAGCTAGAGTCATCAGGGAACAGGTAATGTCAATTGACAATTACCTCCACTAGATTGGCTTATAAGTAAGACAGAGGGAGTTGCTTTCTCGATTGATGATTTATATGGGAAGAGCCAGCCTACTAGGACACAGCCTATTGTGGCTGCACCATCCCTGGCAGGTGGTCCTGGCTTGTGTAAGAAGTTAAGCTGAGCAAGCCACAGAGGGCAAGCCACTGAGCTACTCCTTCATGGCCTCTGCTTCAGTTCCTTTCCTGAGTTCTCTTAATGCTGGACTGTAAAGCATCAGATGAAATATACCCTTTCTTTCCCAAGTTGCTTTTGCCCACAGTGTTAATCACAGTAACAGAAATTTTAAAAAGGAGAAACAGAGATTGCCATAAGTTTAATTTTTAATTAAACTGATATTTAACAGTCTGTAGAGTATCCATTTTTAAAAAGCACTCACTTTGGACAAAAATGTTTAAATCACATACACGCATATGTACACACACACACACACACACACACACACACATACACACACGACTTATATACATGTAGGAACATATATAGACAGATAAGACCCAGGAAGCTCTAAAGGAGGCTCCATGAGACTCAGGTAGTGAACAATACAGAAGTTTCAGGAAGTTCTGAAACTGACCAAATGAAACCAACCTACTCTCCTCCCTCCCCAAGGTTTCACAGACAGGAAGAGTAACTAAAGGGACCCAGCTGTTGAGGTGCCTGGAAGTGGATGTTGACCAGCCAAGCTGCCTAAGGTACCCTCTGATCCACTGAGCTGTTTCTATGTCCTGCTACGTGCTCCAGGTCCTAGCTCTGTTGAGTTGCCACCAATGCTAAGCTGGGCTTTCTGCAATGCAGCTGTCTGACTCATTCCTACCTCGGTTAAGCAATCCCTTACTCTTGTTGGTAGCCCCAGTGTGTGCATGTGCGTGCGTGTTTGTGTGTCCTCTCCCCAGGAGAAAGTCTCTCACAGAACAGTACTCAATCTGGATTAGGGTTCTAACTTTTCTTTAGGTGAGATCATTGGTACAGCTTTTTTTTTTTTTTTTCTGGCATAAGGTTTTAGCCTGAGCTGGCCTTCAATTCTACTCTCTATGCATCGGACTATGCACTTGTGAGCACCTTTTGCTGCTACCTCCTGATTGAGAGACATGAATCATCAGGCCCAGCTTTTTCAGTGTGTGATTCTTATCCAAGGTCTGAGAACTATGCCATGTTTTAGCATCTCTAATAAATTTAATTTTCCTTTGAAGTGACAATCTTTCTTAAAACTTTCATTTTATTCCTTTAAAATAAACTTTATTCTCCTTAACTAAGAAATTAAAAACATCAGATAGATATTTTAAGGAAGCCTCTCAAACATTTTTTTTTAATTAGCATGAAACCCACAGTAGAAATACAAATACACACAAATACTAACATGGCCTTTTACTCTTTCCCCTTGGTACAACACAAGAGGCTGTTTTTAAAAACTCTTTTCCAGTGCTTATTTTTATTGTTTTGCTCCAGAAGCGAAGATACACTGGAGAGGGATACTGACTGATCTAACTCTGGTGTATATAGTAAGACTACTAATGGAAAGATTATTAAATCTGTAGAACAAGATCGATCTTAATTTTTAAATTAGAATCAAAAAATCCAGCAGCTGAGGTGGGAAGACATTGGAGGGATTTTCTATCTCAAATGAAACTGGCTACGGGCAGCAGGGGGAAGAGCCGTTACTGGGTATGCATGCAGTCACCATCGTGGTCACCTCTAATTGTCAACTTGGCATAAGCTAGAATCACCTGGGCAGAGACCTGCTACAGATCAGACTGGCCTGTGGGCATGGGCATGAGGGTGGGGTTGTCCTGAGAGCCTGAGGTGGAAAGACTTCAGTGAAGGTAAAATGGAAGCAAATGGAACTGCTTTATTGGCAGATGGGGAGGGGGTGCAGGATGTGGGGGCTTTCAGGCCCAACTGAGAAAGCAGCTGTAAATGATAAAGAGGTCAGAGTCTCAGGTGAAGCTTCTAACTGCACATGGACAGTGAGAAGGATATCCCAAGGGTAGAATCCCACTGGGGGCTCCACCTGACAGGAAATGAATTCCCTCAAAGGAAGGAGTCCTAAAGGGGTTCCTTCTCGAAGGGTCGACACACGAGCTGATACAGATGTGGTCTATGGAGGCCAGGCTACATCTTAGGCTGGCATCAGTATTTGGCTACATCAGGAACACAGTCCACCTGGTACTGTAAAGGTACAAAGGATACAAGACTGAAGATGGCCAAGGAGAGCAGCTGAAACCTGAAACTGTGGGGAGTCCCTGAGAGACTATGATAGGATGCTGTGAGGCCAAAGCTTCTTTTGGAATGGATACTCTAAGATATTGGGGACGCCAGAGCTGTGCGGTTTAGGAACTACAGGTGTTTCAGGATGGAGCCTAGCTAAGCCTAAATGGCAGCAGTGTATGCTGCAGGTGGCGGTGCCACAGAGGTCGTTACCAAGCCCTCTGAGGCCCACCTGATTACCCTATAAGCCACAGACGCCAACCAACAATGAAGCTGCATGTAGGCATTTGCGCTTCTAGATTTTAGTTTTGTTTTGACCTTAGTGTCCCCATGTCCCTGTGCCTCTATTTTTAGAAAAAGAATATTTACTCTATGCTATTACATTTTTGAAGTTTGAACTCGTTTTCGATAAGAGGACCTCACAGTTATGAGACTTCGGACTTTTAAAGTATTGAAATTTGTGAAGACTTTGGGGACTTTAAGAGGTGGACTATTTCTTTAAAAAAGAAGAGAATTTGGGAATAAGGGGTGGAAGGTTATAGCTTAAAGTGATGTTTTGTGTGTCAAGTTGACAAGGGGTGGAGTTATGATGGTCACTTTGTCACCTTGATATAATTAGAATCAGTGCAAGCTGCTAGACTGAGTTGGCCTGCAGGCATCAGTGGGAGATTGTCTTTATTGCCTGAACTGATTGAAAATCCCAGCTTAAAAGAACATAGTACCATTCCTAGAGTTTGGGTCCTAGATTGTATAGGAGTAAGGAAAACAAACAGCAGCAAACACATCTGCACTTATTCCTTCTGCTCCTGACTACAGATGTGGTGTGACTATGAAGGTCCCGTCACTGTGATTCCCCCTGGAAACCCTGGGCTACAATTTAGACATGGATGCTTAGTCAACTCTTTCTCCTACAGCTGTTTTCTGTCAAGGTGTTTTATCGCTGCAATAGAAACCAGAAAGCTATACAAGATGAAATGTTCTATATATGGATGATGTTACATGACAATGTACTGCCATGGGACACTGTATGAGTGTCTTATCACAGTTTAGCCTTAAGGTAAATCAATTCCAACAACAGAAACCACAGGGCTTCAACGTAGGTGTCCTGACTTGCTCTCTGCTCTCTTGGGATACAAATCCTGCACAGCTCTTTTTAGTTCAACTGGAAAGCAGGAATTACACAAGCTTGAACAAAATCATCTAGAATTCCAGTTATACCAATGGAGCATCAGGAAATGTGGTGGCCCTGGGAGGGAGCGGGGTTCCCAGCTACTGCTGAAACAAGGCTCAGGAACCCATGTGGGCTGGCTCAGGGTGATATACAAGAAAGCAATTGTAAATCCGGGCATGAAGAATATTGTGCACAGGCTAAGAGGTAACTGTATGCTTTGGGTATACATATACATAACTCGTCCCAACCAACAAAGCAGCAAGTTTGTTCCTTCATGCATATGGTATTTAACATGCATCTACCACATTCCAAGCAACAAGATGCTGAGAACAGTCACTGGGTGTATGGAGAGTTCAGTGCACCAGGAGATCTCATCTGGCGCTGAGAACACGGGAGAAAACTCACAGCCCAGCCAAACAGGAGCAGCTGCCGGGGAGCACAGCACGAGGAGATACTGGCATTAGCAAGGGGCCAAAAAATGGGGCTGGTTCACAGGGACTTCTTATAGGATTGCAAACTTTCCCACCTAAGAACTACAGAAAGCAACTGAAGTATTAAATGATCAGATGTGAGATCAGTCATGGAAATTTAAAGTGACAGCAACAGGGAGAAGAAGAGGGACCAGAAGAAAGTCAGACCCACAGTACTGTGTTCTGTAACACAGGTTGTAGCAACTAAAGCTGTAAAAATGGCTAAGACAAGAGAGGGGAGAGAGAAGGCTGGACCATAACAGTGAAACATTCCAAATACAGACGATAACAGAGAAGAAACGAATGTTCAAGGGGCCAAACGTGGACAAGTAAGACCAGACGTGCAAATGCACAAACTGAGCCACATGGATGTCGCCCGAGCCCTTGCAAGGGTTTGAGTGGATGGTGGAATCAGAACCAGAGTGCAGCATGGTTGAGAATAAGCATCAAGTGAAGAAATAAAGGCAGGTACCTCTGCCAAAAAGAGAATGAGGAAAAGCAGCCCCACCCACCCACAGGCACCAGCGTGCCACTGTGTGCACGTGCTCACATACAGACATCACGGGCTTCTAAAGAATGTTTCTTTCGATCCTTTAATTAGCAGAAACTAGCAACATGCTTGAAATCAATGAGAAAGATATCCAGAAGAGAAAAGCAGAACACCAATGAGAAAGGACGTGAGAGGGGAAGGGAGAGAAGAGCCGAAGCACTGGGCACACAGGGCAGCATCAGCACCACCACTGAGCACACAGCAGCAGGGGGCTTTGGATGAGTGGAAGAGGATGGTTGTGCTGCACTGGAGCAGAAGGGATGGAGTTGGATGCAAGGAGTTGGGTATGTATCCAGGATGGAGAAGAGTGACTTTATGCTTGCTGGCATGGCTCTCTATTTTCCATGAGAGAAGACACCAGCTCATCTGATAAGGGTAAAGAGAGATGAGGGACAAAGGAAGAAGTACAGCCAACATCAGGGAGACCAAAAGTCAGACACCTTAGTGTGTGCCCACTCGGGCTCTACCCGACCTGTGACATTCGCAGTGTGCATCACTGCCTGGGGACAAGCACAGACAAGGCAGATGGCTGGGTTCCTGTAGGAACAGGCTTTCCTAGGAAAAACAAGTGCTCAGCAGTTTGCAAAGAACGATAAAGGGATTTACCAGGTGGAAGTTTTAATACAAAGACAAAGAAAACCCCACGAGAACACAAACTTCCAAAGACGTGTGTAGCGGCCTAAGTTACATAACGTCCGTCCTCTTTTCAACAGATCACACTGTAAGAGCACGCGTTCCCGATGCCTCACGTCTCCGTGACAGCACAGAAGTTACCATAACAAATTCCTGAAGATGACTGGTTGGATCAGATCGTGTTCAGACTTCACATTCTCTAACTGTTCTTACTGGTGCAGCAAGTATCTCATCTCCTCCCCTCTCCCCACCCCACAAAGGTCCATAAAGCTGTCTCCTCCCCTGTCCCCCAGCAAATAAATATGAGCTTGCAGAAGAATCACACAGTTATGTAACAGGGCGTTGGTATCCCTTTATGCTCATATTTGGGCACATATAATATTGAGACAATCAAAGTCAAGAACTCCTAGGTGGCAAATAGGGTATGAGGATAATTTCTTCTTGTTCTCAAAACTAGGTAGCTAAGTTTATTTAAAATATGCTTCCTTTTTTAACCCTACAGAGTACCACTTTATTAACAAGGCAGAGAGCAAAGATTAGCAGTGCTATATTTAGTGTAAGCTTTGTTAGTACTTCAGGATTAAGATCTAACTATTGTAATAGTTAAAAGGTAATTAAAGAATTGTGGCTTTCAATTTACAAACAACAACTCTCTTCCTACATGCCTCCTATACCTGAACAAGTCCAGAGGAAACCAAGAGGCTTTAAGCAAGAAGGATCTCTTTCTATCATCTGCATGTAAGTCAACTGCCTTGAATAAAATTTGAAAAAAAAATCGTAATCTATAAGAGACTAAAACAATTGCAAACCTCTCCCAAACAGGGAGGTGAGAATCCACTTATTTCATTCTGCTAAAATGAACACGTTAAACTACTTCACTTACTTCACGTGGTAAGATGAGAATATGAACCTATAAAACAAGTAAAAAAAAAAAAAATCAAAGAGGTTTGGAAACAAATAAACTGACCCAGGGAAAGATACACATGCCTGCCTCTGGCTCTTCTGGTGTAAGAGGAGGCTGAAGGGAACGAATCAGGATGAAGAAAGGAGAGTCAGCATCATCCAAGGCTCTCCATCACTGCTCTTTTGTTACAGGCTCAACAGCAGGTCACAAGGAGAAAGGGGACCAGAGCTGGTCACAGGCTGCCTAAATCTCAGCATATATGTGTTGTGTCATAACATGTGTCATGCTGCCATCCCCCCCCCCCGTGTTTTAATTTGGCCTGTTGGGGAGGAACTGCTTTATTTTATGAGACTCTCATTAAGTGGAAGCCCACCATTTCAGCTAGGCTGAATCCAGCATTCTCCCACAATCCACCCATCTCTATCACCTAATATTGGGATTATTGAGCACATGCAGCCATGCCTCAGTTTTACATGGGTGCAGGGGATTTGAACTCAGGACATGTTGCTTTCACAGCAAGCACCTTTACCCATCAAGCCACCTCCCCAGTGACAGCATTGTAACGTCTGAAGTGATCACATCACTCTGAACTCTGCCTACCTAATTCACTTTCCTTCCCCGACTCATGGTCTAACTGGTGTTTTGATGAACACCTTATGCATCAACCACAGAAAAATATGCCTATGATTTCAGCTTTGATGTGTCTTTAAGAAATAAATGTAAATTACTCAGTGAATGGAAGGGTAAAGTTTAGAACAGCAAAAGGGCAAGTAGATCTAGCAAAATGCAATTAAATTGGGAAATATTTATTTCTCAAATGCCTTATGGAAGGGAAATTCCGCAGTCTGAGGACCTTAGTCTACACAGATTCACACATCTACACAAAACACAGAGTTAAATTCAACATTTTGGTGGGGAAAAAAAAAACAACAGCAAAGTATCCATCAATTATGCATTTTAAATAAATCATGCTCCAATAACAGACCAGGATACTATGGAAGGGAAAGGGGCTGTGGCGGGCTGTGGCGGGGCTGTGGCGGGGCTGTGCGGCTGTGCGGGTGTGTCTGCTCCAGCCTGCCCGGGCTTATCCAGCTTCCAAGACGTAGCTGCACCGGAGGGCAGCCGCACGGGCAGCCCTCCTGTTAAGGCAAATGAACACTGAGGTGTTCTCCCTCAAGAATGGAAGCAGAAGAACAAAGGTAATAGCTTATTTTGTATTAGTAAGTATCCATTTTCCTTCTTAAGGGAAGGCTCAGCATTGGACATTCTGTGAATTAGTCTGGGCAAGTGGGCCAGGAACAGAAACAAAGTAAAACAGACTGGTATTTCCTCTGATACTTATTTGCCAAATTGTACCCCCCAAATTATGTGTAAAAATAGATGCAATAAAAATGGCAACCAGATGCACACCACCTAGCCATATTCCTTATTTGGACATAATCGAATTCTCTTCAATGCAGGGCACCTGGCTCTTTCAGGGCTTTAAATGTGTTAATAGTTACCAGGGACCAATTTATTCTGAGTGCAACCATTCTGGGCTCATTTTGTAAACAAACCATTTGATTGGCTTTGTAAACCGAAGCACTGTTTTTGTTGTTCTTTGTTTTAGATTAGTAGCCACCAGTGCTTATGGCCACAGGAACTGGAGCCTATAATATTCAGGACTCTGCAGCCCAAGGACTGAGGGAAAGAACTACCCAGTCAACACTCACACACCTTCCTGTGAGAACATTTCAAGCCCTGAGGAGCCTTCTCCCACTATTAAACCAGTCCAATCCAGTTGAGCTGCTAAGGACTGACTGAATCCAGGACTGAGTGTGAGTCACAGCCTGTAGGTCATATGATTAAACACAGCCTTCTGGGGAAAGTTACCCAATTAAAACACTGCTAAAATTTTAATATGGTGAAGAACAGTGGCTCCAATAAATTTTAATGTGAGATGCAAATTATGAACAAAATAATTAATACTAAATTATGTCCTCCTCCTTAATTAGAAAATAAAGGGCACGCTCTTGCAAACTATTGCCTAAAATTTCCAATGTTAATTGGCTAATATATTTAAAACAAGCCCATGGAAAGAATGCAGAGACTTAAGTGGGGTTGAAGTGACTTAATGGGTAAATTAAAGACAAGAGTAGGACAGGCAGAAACTAGCAGAAATAACCTCTCCAGGAAGTGTAACTCCACCCTCAGCTTTCTGGTCCTGAGATCCTGGAGTTTGCCACATAGCTTGCAGAGTCTCAGGGCCTGATGTACTTCTCCATGCTCTTTCTGGTCTACAGACTCAAGTTCATTCTATTTTATAGGTGGCTGCGTCTTCACACTGACTGAGGCCAGGGTGGCTGTTTGGAACCCAGCTTTCAGGAGGTCTAGGGAAAACTCCCACTTAGAGAGGCTCAGGAGCAGAAGTTCAAGCTCACAGTCAGAGCTTTATCTCTCTTGGTCAGAGACATGTGAGCAGACTTAGGTCAGAAGCCACACGAAGTGCTCCTGCAATCTCCACCTCTGAAGAGCATGCAGCAATGTTGGCAGGGAACTCTGCTACCTCCACCCTGGTTCTCATGCTGCTCAGAGAAAGCTTCTGGGATGCCCTGGCTACTGGCTCTTTGCCATTTCTCCCTCATCCCCTCTCGGTAATAAGCTGACTCATCAAATGCTTCGCTTCTGTGATACTCTTGGTTTAAAGGCATCAAATCCAGTCTTCCCGGCATTCTTTTGAATAACAAAGTTCTGAGCTTATTTGTTTTGCTGTGAGGCATGCTGAAAACCTCTCACTCACTGCTTTTCCGTGAAAAGATTTTATTATTGATCAAAGAGCATCAAACTTATATGAAGTGAACAAACAAAACAAGCAGGCATGTGGCATTTCTATTATTTGAACCCTTCCCATGAAAACTGACCAGAACAAGCAGAGGTTCCTAGAAGGAACTGGGAACAGCAGCAACATCTAGTAAGATTTAATCAGGGGAAATTTATTTATCCATGACCTATTTAAATAAACCCCCAAGAACTGTTCTTTATTATCTCCCTACTTTCTCGTTATTACCTGGACCCTAAGCCAGCCTCTTTATCGCTCCTGGGTAATGGGACATATTACCACTATAGAACTTGTGATTTTGATCTTACTTAATATGCTTTAATTTTTACTTTAATACTTCTTACCATATTACATGATTTTCATAGTTAGTTAACTCTAAGTATTTTAATATGCTTTAATTTTTATTTTAATACTTCTTACCATATTACATGATTTTCATAGTTAACTCTAAGTATTTTAATATGCTTTAATTTTTATTTTAGTACTTCTTACCATATTACATGATTTTCATAGTTAGCTAACTCTAAGTTAAGCAATTAATATTGTGTCTCAGTAATTAATAAAAAGAAACAAAGGCCTTTGTGTGGCAGCTACAAGTACACATGTTCAAGCTCACGAACACTTTCTGGATCTTTGCTAACTGTCATGAATCATCAAGGATTCAGGACCACACTGTTCAGGTCGACACTTCCCTCTCTTTAAAATCATCAGCATAAATTATCCCAGCAATGACAAAATCAGAACAGTCACAGGCATTATTTCTTGAAAGGTGTATGGTCCTGAACATGTTAATTAGCATTTGAACATTTTTTAGTATTGATAAAAACAAAGACAACCATCTATTTCATGAGGTTTGTTTGTTTTTTGAGACGGGGTTACTCTGAGTAGCCTTGGCTGTCCTGTAGACCAGGCTGGCCTTGAGCTCAGAGATCCACTTGCCTCTGCCTCATGAGTGCTGGGATTAAAGGCGCATGCCCAGCTTGGCACACCATGGCCCAGTTTGACAATTTTTTAAAAACTAGCATATTCTATTACAGACTTCCGCTGGGGCAGAGACATCCACCTGTGTGGTTTTTTATGTGCCTTTGTGAGTGCTAACATTCTATGTGTCTCCTGAGTATTAGCATTCTATATGTCTCTTTGATAACATTCTATATGTCCCATGAGTGCTAACATTATAGTCTGGTAATCTATAGTCCCCTTGAGTGCTAACATTCTTTATGTCCCCATGAGTGCTAACATTCTGTATGTCCCCTTGAGTGCTAACATTCTATATGTCCCCAAGAGTGTTAACATTCTATGTCTAGTGCCTGTCTTCTAACACTGCGTTCTTTTTACCCCTGTGCACAATTTTAATTTACAGTCTGTTACCCTTAAAAATTACTTTTCATTTAACTTCATATAATGGTTCTCTGGACACAAAAATTAGAAAGTCAAACTATGTAAAAAAAAAAAAAAACCTTAGGATACTGACCTGTTAATTAAATACTATATACGTAGGTTAGCAAACCTGTTTCTTTTAGATATTCCAGATGACAATACTACTAAACATTACTGTAGGCTATCCCAAGTGATTCACTCCACCAATAGCTTTTCACAATGCAGTTTATATTAATCCAAAATTAATGGATTAATATATTAATGGAGCATGTGTGTGTGGGGGGCGGGGGAAACAACAAAACCAAAGTGTGTTTGGAAATGCAATAAAGAAACCTATTGAATCCATTGTGATTATGCTTTTAGGTCAGATCAGTATCTCTAACCCTTAGGAGATCTTACATAAGAAAGTCTTAATAAAACTCTTATGTAAAGGAATACTTGCTTACTTTGGATGACAGATAGTATCACTTCCATTTTTAACCACTAGGCTTTCTAGGGTGAGAGAAGCTGATCTATACAACTTATAGCCTCCTGGACACTTCAGCCGCCTGCCCCAGACACTGCCACCATTCACCCTAGCTACTGCAGTCTGACAGCACCACCTCTGAAGGTCTTCTACCAGGCATCCATTGGCTTAGAACCCAGACCCATCTGCTAGCTCAGATAACTTTTATTACTGAAGCCAAATGAGAATCCAGTAAGTAGTAAAGCTTCTTATCTAAATAAATACAACGGATAAAACCATACTTAACAGAGGTTCCCACAGCAAACTTAAAACTGTATGGGAATGGTTATGTAAAACCATCTAGCCGGGCGGTGGTGGCGCATGCCTTTAATCCCAGCACTTGGGAGGCAGAGGCAGGCGGATTTCTGAGTTCGAGGCCAGCCTGGTCTACAGAGTGAGTTCCAGGACAGTCAGAGCTACACAGAGAAACCCTGTCTCGAAAAAACAAACAAACACAAACAAACAAAAATCTATAAAATGAAACACTGCTCCTAAGTTCTTAGGATTGTTTATACCCAAACCCACGTAAGGTGAAATTTTCCTTTTTTATTACTTGTTCTCTTGCACTTGGAATGAATTAAGATATTAAGTAAGAAATGTATACAAGTTGAGCTGTTTAATTCTTACATACACTGGAAGAAAAGAACTCAACTGTTTTCTTAAGAAAGGCCCAAAGGCTTTAAAATAAGTCTTACAGACTTAAGGCTTTTTATGCAAGAAACCAACTATGGGACACAGGCTACTGTAAAAGAACCTGAGCAACAGGACCTTGCATGTATTTAGAGTTGGTATTTTCAATTTTACCAGGAATTCTAGTGAAGAAAAAAAACTACAATTCCAATCTCTGGGCTGGAGAGAGTTGGCTCAATGGCTATGAGAGCAGGCTGATGTCTTCCAGAGAACCAATTGTCCACATATCGATTTACAAGCCTGCTCTTCTCACCCCCGAGGACACCAATCTGCTAGTGCCACACCAAAATACACATGCAAAACACCCATGCACATAAGAGAAAGTAAAAAACAGATCACCCCTTTCTCTCTCCCTCCATCCCTCCACCCACCCACCTATTTATTTAGAGACAAGGTCTTGCTCTAGAACATAGGGTGGTTTCAAATGTGTGAGCTTCTTACCTCAGCTTCCTGAGTGCTGACATTACAAGTATATGCTACCAGGGCCAACACAGATATTTCTGAAGCAGATGATTTTAGAAAAGCTAGCCTTCAAAAACATTTTTATACTACCTAAAAAGATTCAGAGAAAGAGCTCTACGGTGTACCTGGGACGGGGGGTGGGTGAGGGGGATAACGATGGGCATGTCCACAACACCGTGATACTCTGAACTCTGTGTGTGAACTCCGAGCAAGGCAGGCGAGTGGACCCAGGCATTCTTCTTAATTTAGAACAGGCACTCACCTCTGTTTAAAACTTGTTCCGTAATGGAAGGACATAATATCAGACTGCTTAAAAATAGAGGCTGGATACTCGTTTTGCATGATTTTTATTATACTCAATAACTTTTTCAGCTTCATAAATGTATAGCTTAGACTTAATCTAATTGTGAATATATTTGGTTCTTCAATATGACACAATCTTTGGGCAATCAAAGAAAATAGCCAAGGTTAAACCCAGAGTCGTCCATAAACATTTTACATGGGTTTTATTTCCAGTGAGACAGTAAAAGCACACACTCGAGAGCCAGCCTGCCACATTTGAATCCCAAGTCTGCCACTCACTAGCCTTGTGGCTAAGCAAATATGACCCAGTGTCTCAGCTTCATATATTACTGGGGATGACAAGGAAGTAGTGAGAACTAAGTTAATCTGTGTTTATAACAATGCTTCACACTTGCTGTTGCTTCAACTGTTAACAGCAAGACTTAATAATTTTCACAGGAAAACTGTTCACCAACCCCAAGTCTGCTACCCAGTCACCCCTCAGAATGACAAAATGGTATGACCTGGAGCTTCACACCTTGTTAAGCTTGTGAACTATGAACCTTTACCTGTCTACTCATGAGTTACCTGTAAATAAACTAGATCATTGACCTGCAGATTATAGGCATCTGCTAAGTTGTATAAAAAAAAAAATCCAGATATAATACCTCTCTGTTTTGCTCGATCATTCTTCCCCCATCCCCCTCTCCCTCTCTCTCTTTCTGTGTGTGTGTGTCTGTGTGTCTGTGTATTATAGTCTTATGCATACACTGCCTCTTCAACAGTAGCATGTGGTTTAAAATGCCAGAAATGAAAGAACGACTTATATTTGCATGAGAGAAGACCGCACATATTCCATACCTGTATTTATGAATGATGGCATTGAACAGTTTCCCATCTCTCCAGCAGGTAGTGAAGTTTTCACACCGCACCCCGGCATAACCTTCTGTTGCCTGCTGTGTCCACAGGAGCAGCCTTTCTTTCGCAGACATGTCCTCTGACTCTCCAGTTACATGGATGTCAGATATCTAAATATAACGGAAGCATCAAACCATTAGGAAGGAAGGAAGGAAGAAGGAAGCTTAGAAGGTGAAAGTCTACTGTGTGCTAAGTACTTACATCCGATTTTCCTTGATCCTGTAATTCTTGTTGTTGTGCTAAATATATTACTAAATATACTTCCTGTTTTACAGAGAAAACAATTGAATTCCAAGCTTTCATATTTGATTTATCTGTGTCCAAATTAAAAGCTTCCAATGAGATTTTAAATATAGAACATGCTAGTTTTCCAATATTTAAAAGATAAACAAACAACTACAACAAAACCCTGAAATACAGAGGGATTCAGGCCACCCCAAACTGAGGCAGCTTAACAACCTGGTGTTGGTACCCAAGAGAAACAAGAACGGGACTCACAGAAGTCTTCATGGACATAACAGTACGCTAACTCACAAAATATGGAAGATACAGTCTGGGTTTTCATCCTTGTATTTGTAATGAACTACTGAACTTTTGTTTGATACATTTACTTTAATAAGCCTTCTCTGTTTTGTGGCAGATGCTAGACAACTCCATATGTGCTGTTACTTTACCTGAGAATTATGGTATTCATCTCAACCATCAACTTACTCTTCACATACTTTTATATAGTTGTTCCCCAAAGCAGTATCTTTCTGGTGTCATTTTAGTCAACAGAGTATATTTTAAAAGTTTGATTTATATGTGTGTGTGTACACATACACACATGTATAATTTAAGGTAACTATATTATACTGTTTACATTTATTTAATGGGCACACCACAAACCAGGTGGCACAGGAGACACAACACACTGTGGTGACCCTCATGCTAAACCATTCGAAGCTGCCCTGCACCTAGGTCTGCATGCTAGATGTGGCAGTGCTAACCTGCTTTTGTATTATACCAAAACTTAACAGCATGGAAAAATTCCACATTCTTTGCTAATGAGATCTCTTAAAACAACTTATGTGATTTTCCCCCAGATGCAAATAGAGCAGAAATAAAAGCCTTAAATTACTCTATGTAGAATCTGATCCAACAAGTATTTCATGTGAAAACTAAGGAAATGGTGCCCTCCCTCATTTTTAAGTATCTTTGGCTTTTGGCTAATTGCTTATATATATTTTGTGACTCTGCTCAGTTTTAGTAAAGTTGTCATGTGCATTTTATTTGTTTGTATAAAGAACCCCTTCCGCTGAGCGACCAACAAGACATGGGTATGCATTGTTCTCTCAGAGCCCTTTCCATTGAGGGACAGAAAAGAACATGGATCTCCAGGGTGCACATTCTCCCAACTCTTTGATCTGGGTTGTCCCTGACCTGCTGCCAACTAGACAGGAGACAAACTGTCTTCACCAGGGGCTGCCTAGTAGTTCCACAGCTGGGGTTAACATCGATGAATAACTGTTCCCTATCAGAGCAATATGTGGAACTAAGAGAACAAGGACAGAAAGCAAGCCAGGACCTAGAAAAAAATGTGTGTGTGTGTGTGTGTGTGTATGTGTGTGTACGAGTGTGCAGGTGTGTGTGTACATGTGTGTATGTGCTATGGATGTGTGTTCATGCGCGCATGTGTGTGTGCATATGCACACATGCATGCCTGTGTGTATGTGTGTGCACTGTGTGCATGTGTGTGTGCACTCGTGTGTGCTCACCTGTGTGTGTGTGTATGTGTGTATGTGTATGTGTGGGTGTGTGCAGCCATGTGCGAGAATGTGTGTGTGTGTTTTAGTTAAGTCACAAACCCCTCTGCAACAGAAACAGAGGCCCAGAGCAGAGCAATGAGATCTGCTTCTGGTCTGTGGGCCAGACTCTTTATCTATCAAATGAGAGGTAGGCCTCTGCTGACGAGGCTTAGGGCCTTTTTCCAGATAAACTCTTATTAAGAGACTCTAAACACAACAGAGAACTGAGAGGTCAAATACAGAGTCATACAACTGAAAGTGGAGACTAGGGCAGTGCCATGCTTGCACAGCAAGTCTTTCATTCTTCCCAGTTACCACAGGGGCATGACCAATCCAAGGCCCCAAGGCAGAAACACTGCAGCCCAAGAGCTCCTCCCAGGCTGGCAGACACTACCATGGTCTGTCGTTGCTGATGAAGATGAGGCCTTGTTCCCTCTTCTCCTCAGCCCTAGAGAGGCTGTCAGCATCGGAGGCAGCTGCACGCTGAGCAAAGGTAGAGACACTGGCCTTAAAATGTCTGGGATCTGAACCTGAAGCCCCGTCTCCATTTTAATCATCTTCCCTAAGAATCTGTGCTAATCTCCATGGTATGGGAGAGAATTGTGTGCAGACAGACCACCTAACACAGAGAAAAAAATTGTTTTTATTTTTCCATGAGGAAAACAATTACCACTGTTTCCTACTTAATTACTTCCAAGGATGTTGAGACGTAATTATGTTAGAAGACGCAGGAGCAAGGACCTTGCTTCTCTGTCATGAAGCTGCATTGGAATGTTCCCTCCCTTGTCACCTTACGGGAGTTATTACATTGTGTAGGAGAATTCCAAACTAGCGTGGTGATATCATCACCTTGCACAGAGGAACCGCATGTTCAGTGTAGGCTGGATGTTTTACTCAGCATTACCATGATTTATTGACACCTGGCACACAGGAAATACACGCTGAATATATTTTATTTCATGTTCTTGTTCCATTTTACAAAGAGAAACTCATAACCTGCACTTTATATTTTTTCCCCCAATTCTCAATGTATAGAGGATTGTTTCTGCTGTTTCTGGCTGATTCAAGAACATTCTGGGACAATCCAGTTACAAAAGTAATTATCTATTAACTAGCAAAGTTGGTAAATTCCAATGATAAGGTGCCAGTGTTTTACAAGCATGAGTGCTATTCTACCTGAGAGACGTCAAAGACGAGTTTACTGGTCTGGAATAGTGACAAAAAAAAAGATAGGTCTTATTTTTAAATAATTTTCAGCAGGTGACTTCTAGACTGCCAGTCACACACGTATTAGACTATTACACACAGGCACACTACTTTTAAAACTCTAATTAAAAATACACAATTATGTTACGGAGCACGGTTTACACTGACGACTGACACGCCAGCTCATTTTTCCACTTCTTGGGCTAGTCTCAATTAAGTGACCATCCAGCTCCTGAGCCTTTCCACCTGGGATGTGTGTTTGCTTCACTGCTCCGCATCTGCCTCCCCAAACTCCAGACTTGCCAGAAGTCGCATCCCATGAAAACCACCACCTCCTATGTACCTCATGTACCTCACATTGATCCCCACTTTTGAGTTTCCAGTCCCCTCCACAATCCTAACTCACCTTCAGCAAAGTCCTCTAGGCCTGAGGGGATGTTTTCAAACCAATGTGCCTAGGGTTACAAAGATCTCACTTTTCCCATTGAAGGACACTGCCATTCTCCTCCAAAATCATGTACTCATGCCTGTTAGGCATCTGAGTGTATTCTGCAAACCCCATCCTCATCTCCACTTAATGTGGAAAACTCTTTTCTATTTTCTTTCATTCAAATTCAGCATCCTTGGTGTGAGCCTGAAACAAGGCAAGCCTATCAGTCTCAGACACACTCTCGCCCACCGAGCTCCACCTGCACTACCCTTACCCACGGGGATGCACGTCATGACCTCTAAAATTCACCGTGCTTGACACCGGATTTCTCATTCTGAGCCATTCACTTCCATCTACATTCCTAGCTCAGGGAACAGCCCGGCCATTTGCCAGTTCCCACACATCAAAAGCTCTGCCATCTATGATTCATACTGAACCTCTACACCCACTTCCTTCTGGTTCTCCCTCACCTCTAACCCCTAAGTAACTCTCATATAATGGACGACAGGAACTGCAATGTCTCTTCAACTCAGCATCCCAGTGCCTTGCTCAGATACTGTTGATCACCTCAACCGTAGCATGCGCTCAAATACTCACCCCAGGAAATGCTGGGGGGTGGGGGGGGTTGGGCAAGAAGGTCCTTGTTCTCACAGATAAGCATAAGGGGAAACCAGTCATGTTAAACACACAGGCTGTCCCTTCAAAGGGAGAGGGTGTGTAAACAGTTTTCCACACAGGGTTAGAGAGCTGGCTCTGCACTGCCAAAGCCCAAGTTAGCTTCAAAGTCGATTTCAATATAAAATGACAGTCAGATGGGCTTCCGATGATTCCAGCCTTAGCAGAACCCCCACCATCTTCCAGAATGGACTTTTCCTACAGAAATCTGAGGGTATGGACTGTCATGTCTTGGTGTGCTGTTAAAATGCCTTATTCACTAATGACACCAGCCTTAACACAAGGAAATGTTATTTAACTTTTCAACTAGGCAAATTCTGTGAGCTTTGGTCTCTTTTCTGTCTCAACTGTCAAAATTGAAAGTTAATCACAGGCTCTAACTTAAATCCATTACCACAAGATATAACTAGTTCCATTCACACTGGAGAGTTCTGACCCATGAGCGTGCCGTAGAAACATGCCAACCTGTTGTATGCTTTCCGCCATTCACACGTGGACGAACAGGACGGTCCCAATTTCACAGAATGAATGAGGAAGTGCTATTTGTTCCTCACAGAGTAAACCCGTCCCAGGGCACAGCAGAGTGCGCAGTTGCAGCTGCTGTCACCACCCATCTACATGTATCCCTTCTCTGATATATGATTCTAAGAAAGAAGAGTCTTCAGGATTCCCATACCAAATGCAAATACTTTTCAGAGCCCCATCAGAAGCTGGTTTATAAAGAGTACTTACTACCAGTTACTAACCTGCCTATAGATCAGTTATAGATACCCATCTATCCTGAGGTTTGCCCTACCTGCATTCTTGTTCTTTTTTTTGTTTCGTTTTGTTTTATGTAGCTGTGCCTGCAGAATAAAGAATATGGTAAGCCAGACTGGTCTCCAACTTATAGAGGTCCTCCTGCCTTCTGCCTCCAAAATGCTGGGATTAAAGGAGTGCACCACTATGCCTGACTTGTTCTTTATTCTGCAGCAGAGCTAGCCTCTGTGGCTCTGATATTTCTAGAACCAATTAATCACTACCACCAACCCAATTCTCTGCTGAGGAAATTATATGAACACATCTGGTTGTATGTACCATATGCGCTCTATCTATCTATCTATCTATCTATCTATCTATCTATCTAGGTTTATAAGTAACTTCTACCCTTAGAATGTTCTCTTCGTATTCTGCCTAATACAGACCCATCAGGCAGACATTAGATGCCCACTAAATAAGGAGGTATGGGGATGGGGAGAAAGGAAGAACTAAGCGTAATCAGAATGGCTGCATGCTGCAATTGAATCTCTCAAACCTTGGCATTGTAGGAATGAACGATCAATGTCACTTTCCAGTAAAGGCAAATAAACAGACACCGCACCTAAGTGCCTCAAAGGGAGCAGAAGCTGAGGCTACCCAAGAATGACCAGAATCCAGTAGAAAAGCTGAACTCTTATATTTTTGGTTGTGAGCCTAGCCTTTAATGGCTGAGCCATCTCTTAGCAACAAAGCAATGGCCCTTTATTAAAATGTGATAAAAAAAAAAAAAAAAAAAAGAAAAAAGAAAGCTGAACTCCACCTCAATTATTTTTATAAAAAAAAAAAAACAAGCAAGAAAGCTCCCCCAAGCTTGATAGGACATAATCTGGAATGAAAGAAAACCCACAACCCGGCTAGCTCCCCGATTTGATTCACAGTTGATTGCTTAATAGACCATTTGCTGGGAAAAAGGAACATTATCACTGTAGAGTCAGCAGGACCTGGGAACGAGAAAGGCCTCTGAGCAAAGTCAACTCACCAGACAACTGGGAAGCAGGGACATCCTATTTTTACAGATGTTGTCATCACATGGCATGCACACAGCACAGCCATTCCAAAGTTGACTCCAACAACTCGGTGAAAATTTATTCACATTTTATTTAACTTGTTTTCAGTATGGGAGGCTGAGCTCAGGCCATGTTCAATTATGCAAGCATTTAACAAAGACTAGGATATACCTCAGCCTCGTGTGTACATTTTTAGTATTTAAAAATTATTATGTGATTTTTAAATGTTTTACCAAATTATTAGTCAATGTCCACAAAAACTAGAAAAGCCAGCATAAGTTGTTTCTTGTAGATAAGACTATAAATATGAAGATTAAGGAATCACAGAATTCAGACAGACAACGGCCAAGCCATTTGGGGGGAATGCGGTCATTTTAATGGCCAACAAACTGAAAGTAAGATAAGACACTGTGCTAGGGTCTAACCTCTTGCTTGGATCTAGGTTCCCTAAATTCCAGCTCAGGAGGAGTGAAATTTCTCTTTCACATTAAGAAAAATGTATTATGTATTAAGAGATGTGTTTGCTTTTCTCAGCAACCACTACTCAACTGCTTTAATTAACATCACTTTCCAGTATGAACAGATACAATGCCACTGCTATTGGACATCATCCTGTAAGGGCATCCTCTTGCTTTCCCTCAACAATTGTATCTCAAGCTCTTCTTCACTGGAGACGTGTCAGTTTCAACAGGGACAGGGTAGCTAGTACTCAGAATATTACATGGTTCCTAGGCATCGACAGCCTGGCTCTCTCACATATACAGGAGAAAACAGGGCTCATTAAAAAACAAACAAACAAAAACAGCTTTCAGTAAACTGGATGTGATAATACGTGATTACTCAGGAGGCTGAGGCAGGGGATTTTTGAGTCCAGGAAGTCAAGCCCAATATGGGCAACATACTAAAAGATTCTATCCCAAATGAACTGGTATTTTTCCATCACTGACTGCTTTCCTCCCTGCAGACTGTAGATCTGCCTCTCCTGATCTTTCATATCCTAGTGACTCTGTGCCTTCGTGTGAATCCTACTAAGGTGTAAACAACCAAAGGTAACGACAAGAATTGGCTTCTCGTAGGAGAATGTCTGTTTGAATAGTTGAAGTTTGAAGCTAACTCTGGAATTTGTAGAGGAACACACTAATCAGTGATGGCTGAAGAGAGGAAGATGAGACACAAGGAACACAGGCTGCAGCAGCCTCGCTGTGTTATGTGAGACACTCTGTGACGGCGGGCAGAAGGAATGTCTTGGTAAAAACTTTTGAAAACTTTTTGCTTCAGAGGATGGTTAGAGGCTTTCCCCGCATCCACAGGAAATGATGGTGAGAGGGTAAAGGTCATGACTCTACTTCTATGTCACCTCATTTAATGCAACAGGAAGCCACAGTCCACTTTAGGGATGAAGATAAGACCTAACTTTTAAGTTTTCTAATTTAAGATTTCTAATGTGTTCTTTATTCTCTCTAGGAGTTGTAACCACCTCATTCTAATAATATGGGAACGGACATCTGCGACAGATGGCGGATGTGAGAGTGACACCTGGTCAAAGGGTCACCTACGCAGACACAAAGTCCTTAACCCCTTACACATTTTCTAGCTAATCTTCTGTCATCTTGACACAGGCTAGAGCCGTCTGGGAAAGGATAGTTGAGAAAATGCTCCCAACTGGCCTGTGGGCAAGGGTCGAGGGCTCGTTCTTGACTGATGATTGACATGGGAGGGACCGCCTCACTGTGGAGGTGCAACCCTTGGGTCCTATAGGGAAGCAACAGAAGTAAGCTAGTAAGCAGTGCTCCTCACAGGCTGCTGCCTCAGCCCCTGCTTCCGGACCCTGCTCTGACTTCCCTAAATGATGAACTGTGCTGTAGAACGGTGAGCCAAATCAACCCTTTCCTCTCCAAGTTGTGTTTCATGACAGCAACAGAAACCTTCAGACAGGGTTAGATGAAAAAAAATGTTATCAAGAGAAATCGGGATTTCTTAGCATGTTTTATTAGATTTAATGCATTCTTTGTGAGAGTTTAGATAGCATTAAAACGAAAGCCATGGCCGAGGAAGAATGAGTACAGGGTCTTTTTCTAAACCAAGAAGCTTTTCACCCAGGTACGTCTGTCCAGAGAGGACATCTGGGCTGCAGTGTGGCAGTAACTACCCAGTCCCACCCTCCCTCCCCCGTGACTTCTCTGGGCATCAGTTTCCTTTGGTACAAAACGAGGAGACAATAGTGTCTCACAGACGTCTCAGGGTAAACTGAGGTCAGTGTAACAGGAGGAACACTGCTTAAACTCTGATGCACACTGCTTGCAACTGCGGTCAAGGGAAATCTAATTCCACACTGAATCGCAGTCAACACAAGCACATATTTCCAAGTTAAGATGTTGCTTCTAAAGACAATTCTTTCAGAAACAATCTAACTATTTTGGCAGAAACAAGTGTAATCAACACATTTTTAGTGGTTGCTTCCAGGTTTTTTTTTTTTTTTTTAAATGTGTTAGCAGGCTCCACAAAATATTTTAAGTTAAAATGTTGCTCAAATATTTGCGACTGTAAAGATTACAAACCGCCTACATGAAAGAAACGGCTAAAACAAAGACAGAAGTGATCTAAACATTGGCAAAACTCAGGCTGGGCCTGAAGGTCAAAAAAAAAAACCCCAACTTACTAAAAATAAAGTGCCAACACTAAATTGAAGACTCCAGGAAATTCCCTCATTTTTGTTCAAACACAAAAATCACCCGTTTCTTTGGTAGAGAGGATATCAGGCCTTTATAGCTCCTCCTCCATCGAGTTTAAAATATAGGACATTGTAAAGCTGACTGGTGTCCAAATTCTATGTACTTATATTTTCATTATTAAGTAACTATAACCAGTCAAAAAAAATCAAACAAACACACATTAAAAAAGAGATAAAATGGTTCAGAAAGGAACAAATTACTTGACTATCCAATAGACGGTCTTTAGCTTCAGGATGCAGCGTTCAAGCTATCACAGGACCGAAGAAAACACATTCTGAGTTTCTAACAGTCCTTACATCTCAGTATGAATTCTGTTAGCTGAAGCATAGAGAAAAAAAATGACTAGACATATTTCAGTATATTGGGTTCCTCTTACATTTTAAGATGGCTCCAAATTTTTTAAAGCTTCAAATATAAAAGTTAACGTAATAAAATGACTCATCTTTTCATTTGTCCAGAGACTGCCAATATCTCTATCAGAGCCACACTGGTCATTTTTAGTCCTTGACTCGCCGAAGACTGGAGGTTCAGCACACAGAAGTATTCCTTAACTAAGTTGTATTAGTTACTACAACTGGCTTGTGGGAAGGAAGTTCAACCCTACCACCATCCAGAACCTGAGTTTCAAGGGACTTAGGTTTAAGCCCGGTCCCCACCATTTGCTGCAAACAACAGGCTGTAAGGTACAGAAAGGGGTACTCTCCTTTACTTAGCATCTTGTTTTACTTCAACATACAATAATCCACAGTAAATGCTCAGACAAAGGAAGAAAGGGAAAGAAACACTAAAAAAATCAAAAAGTGTATATTTACATACAAGAAATCACAGAAACGTAAAACTGGGAAAGGCGTGCAGGAAAAGGAGGTGTGCATCAGGTAAACAGCTCAGCTCGGACAACTTGGATCAACATGAAAGTGAGTTGAACAGTCTGTTTCGCCTTCCTGGGCCTCACCTAAAGCCCCTCCACAAGCATCTTCTGAAAATGATCTTGTGGGGAAGTGCCTAGCATATGGTAGGACCCAGGGAAGAATATGGTTAATAGAAGACCATGATCTGTTCCAATGGCGTCTGAAAGAATGGGAAATCACACACGTGATAATGGCTACGTCATACTGCTTTCTTTCTGATGACTGTAAGAACTCAGACCGGATACACAGAGAAGCATGCACTCGCATGCACACACCTGTACACTCTGTCCTGACCTGTACAGTACAATCTATTGTAGAGCTCTATCTTTGCTTATTCCACTGGGATTACTGAGAATGACACACAGGGTTCTGTATTTTCAAGAATCTTTCCGGATTATTCTCACACATGGTTAGGCTAGAGAACTCATGGTCTATAAATAGAGAAACCAAGTGTCTTGTTGGTGTCCACCTAACAAGACTGGGATGAAGTGGGCTTTGTAAAACTGAACAAAAAAAAGGTGTGTGTGGGGGGGAGCCAAGGAGTGAAGGCAGAGCCCATGCCAAGGGGTATGGTAAGCATAGTGTGCACAGCAGGTACAGTGCTATGCGATACAGGACACACAAGAGTGTGCACAGTAGGTACCATGCCATGGGATACAGGACACACGAGTGTGCACAGCGGGTACAGTGCTATGTGATACAAGACACACATGCGTGTGCACAGCAGGTACATTGCTATGCGATATGGGACACACATGAGTGTGCATAGTAGGTACCATGTTATGATGATACAGGACACACACACAAGAATCCACAACAGGTACCGTGCCATGGGATAAAGGACACACACGAGTGTGCACAACAGACACCATGCCATACGTGAAGTGTGCACACAGGGTCCTGTAAGCAGACACAAAGATAGCCTATCTACAAGGATGACCTGAGCTTTGCTGCCTGTGTCGGCCACCCCATCCTTCAACCGTGGTCCTCTGATATCAGCTCTTGTTGTCATCACCTTCTAGCAGTTTTCTTCAGTAAACTTGCTTTCAATTAAAGTAGCCTCACTGTCCTGCCCAGCAAAGTGCAGTGGTCACCCACAGACACAACCGCATTACTAACAAGCACATGAGTTCTGATCGCTCTATTTCTTACTGGGATGCTTACTGCTCCTATGTCAAGCAGTCCACATCCCTACTGGGCACAGTGAACAATTTCCTGGAATTTCTGAGCTCAAGCAAAGGCCCTGCTCAGCTAAGTCGGTAGGTGGTGGGCCAGCAAGCACTCCGGTAGTGAACAATATAACAGACATTCGCGTTTATCGAAATCAGCTACGTAGTACCGTACCAGCTGTATACTCTTAGAAGACATTAACACGTACGCGTTTTCTTTTCTTCATTCGTATGTGGACCACCTATTTTGCCTACAAATACTGCAGTAATCCAAAACATAAATGTCTAAAGCATTTTCCAGTCTCAAGGCATCATACAATCTAATACCCACACCAACTTTTCACTCAGCATCTGTCCCAATAAGCATGTGCACGATGAATACTCATCGGGCATTATGGAAAGGAGCATTGCCAGGAATGCTTTCAGCATATTATCGCAAGGGTTAAAGGAGAGCAGGCGCATCTGCACTGTGAATGACCAATGTACAAGCCAGGGCAGGTCAGATCAGGGTAAAAGGAGCTCAAAGAAATGCTCCCTATTCAATTCAAGCTTAAAAGTCCTCCAGGCCAACCCTGCATCAACAGCTGAAAGCTGAACGCGTGAGACAGATAGAAGAATAACTGGAGGCAGACAAACAATGACTGTGTAGGCAGAACATACTTTTGAGGGCAAAAAATACTAATACAGGGCTAGGACTGTCACCTACATCTAATCATCTCGTGAAAATCGAAGAGTCCATAGTCACACAGTTAGGTAGAGCAGTTCTAATCAAACACATCTAAGCAAACTGACACAAGAAAACACCTGTAACCATACAGGAAGAATGACCCCAGATAAACAACCACGCTGGTGACTCCGACTCTTACTGTATCACAAGATAAACAGTCTTTATCTGGACTGAAGGAGCTGACATGCCAGGGTAACTCAGGGAAAATCGTAGCTACCTCCCTGTGTTTTGATCTAGGAGACGTTACACACCACTGCAGCACAGTCACTTAACAGGCCCAACTGTTAGCTACACACCAGTGTATATAGTGCAGTCACTTAGGAAATCCAAGTGTCAGTAAGTCACACACCACTGTAACACAGTCACTCAACAAATCCAAGTGACGGGCTTGTGATATTTTCCATATGAACACTTAAAAGCCAAACCAACCAAACAAAAAACCTCACTTGGTAGAACAGATCACAAAACCCTTGACATGAGAATTACAAACATGCTTGTAGAAGAAACAGGTTTCCTCGGGCGGTGGTGGTCGCAGGCCTTTAATCCCAGCACTTGGGAGGCAGAGACGGTGGATTTCTGAGTTCGAGGCCAGCCTGGTCTACAGAGTGAGTTCCAGGACAGCCAGGGCTACACAGAGAAACCCTGTCTTGAAAAACCGAAAAAAAAAAAAAAAAAAAAAAGAAACAGGTTTCAATGACTCCCTTCAACAAAAAACAACGACCGCCACACAGAGCTTACTTGATGGCAAATTATGAGGGAATAAATGTAAAACACTAAAGCAAGCGTCATTCATAAACATGGCAGCTGATTTGCTTTCTTATGCACCAGTCTTTATGCCAGTCCTAACCAGAGAACGGCATCACTGGATGTTTTCCTTTTAAAATGCAACCGGTGTAAAACATAAACAGAGCTTCATGAGGCGTAACGCTGGCAAGGCCTGCCCTGTGCACAAACAGGAATTCAGTCACCAAGGTCAACAATGACTTTGCACGGGAACCCTAGTAAAATCTCCTTTTGGTCTCTGTCTAGGGACCCACACCAGTGACACAATGACCTGCCCCTGAAGCTGAGCACCACGGCTACCACTTATATCCAGACTTTTCTGGGTAAAAAATAAAGTTACAGAAATCTTAACAACAACAACCAAATCAGCTCTGATTTAGTAACTCGGAGAAGTCATTTAGGTAATGCACTTCCTGGGGAAGTAAATTATACTGATCCAATTACATCTGGAAGATAAGTAATTTGTTCAAAGGTAAATATCAATGTCAGGGAAAAAAGAGCCCAGCTTCCTGGCAGCCTGAGTCACATCCCAGTCCCAGTGACATGTGGCTCCAACAATTTCTGATGTCAAACAGGGGCCATGGAATTTGGGCAAGCTAATGTTTGCCTCCTCCCTCAGCACACAGGAAGACCAAAAGCAATTATGTGAATGTTCTGTGCATGACAACTGATAGAAAAGGGCTGGAATTTGGCCTCTTGGACTATGGAACAGAGAGTTGGAATGTAGAGAACTGTACTGTGTGCTACAGGGTCACTACATACTCCTTTTTAAACAATACTTCATATTTTTATTGACACAGTGATTGAGTGTATTTGGGGACTACATGTGTATACGTATATATCTGGCAATAATCAAATGGGCATATGTAGGCAAGCCATAATCTGAACCATTTGTCTTTTTTTTGTGTGTTGGGAACATCAAAATCCTCTCTGCTATCTACATGGAGGTATTCAGCTGTTTTCTAGCTTAACTTTACCTATCACAGAGCTAAGTTTCTGTAGACTATTACAAAAGAAAAATCAAGAGCCATGGATTAAAGACATTAAGCCTAAGGGTCCTGTTAAGCCAGTGCTTTCCCAAGTTATATATATGTGCGCTATTTAAAGCGAGGGTAAGAGACATGGGTAACACACAAGATAAAGTCGCAGTGTTGACATCTGAAAAGCTTTAACTTTGACATCGGCTAATATGCAGATGGCATTTTTGAGAAGGTGCAACACCAGAGTCTGGTGTGAGGAGGAAGAGGAGCAGTCATTTACTCCAGTATCACTTACCTGGCATCCATCATCCCCAGGCGCATCCTTGGAGACAGAGGACACACTGGCAGAGAAGGAATGGTACCCCCTTTTTGTGAGCTGAAGACGGTGAGCTGCGAGAGGGTGACCTCCCCCAGCACTGTCCTGTTCTCCGACACTGCTACAGCTTTTTGATAGGTTTCCCACAAGCACACTGTTTTCAGGGGACTTCTCTGTGACACAGAGAGTGGGACTTGAGCTGGCTGCCTTTTGGAAAAGAGAAACATCTTTTTTTCTCAGGAATGTTCTGTGTTTTCTGTTGACGTCATCTAAGTGTCTCTCTGTCTCTGGGCAATGTGGAAGGCTATCTTCTTCTGGAATCGTCTTGTCTGGGAGCTAACTTGTACTTCTGAGTATCTCCCCTGAGCAGAGGGAAGTGTCACTCGGTGGGGGCAGCTGTCCACAGCGCTGGGCAGAGGTTTCTGTTCACCATGGTCTGCAGCCGCTGTCTTCCCCAGCTGCACAGCATCTTCCGAGTGGGGCTTCAGCAGGGTCCTCCCACACCCGTTCTCCGGAGGACACAGCTGGCTGTCCCCCGGCAGACTGACCAGCACTCTTCTTGCCTTCTCTTTCTCTGCTTTGATGCACCAGCTCGGTGTCACCTACAACTTTCTGGCATGGCTTTCTCCTGAAATACTTTCTTCCGGGAGAGTATTTTTCAGGACTCAAGGGACTTTTGGCAGGATCGAAATACTGTTCTTCTTTCTCAGCCCGCACACAGCCACAGACATTCCCCATTTGATTCACGGACACTCACGGCTCCACGAACTCGCTCATTTTAAAATCCAGGGCTTCCAGGACCCGCTCCACCAAGTCCGGAGACTCTCCACTCTGACTTGGAACTCCTAGCAGGCTGCGTGACCATCCTCTTCAGCCTGAAGCCATGTTGCTTATGAGAAAACCACTTGCAAGAAATGCTGTGGCTCCCTGCCAGCTGGTCCTGTGTCTTATTAGGCACTGTGGCTCATTCCTGGCCACCAGTCCTCTCAGACAAACATGACTGCTCACAGTCAGAGCAGACACCAGTGAACTTCCACGGCAAACCCTGGGATTTACTACAGAGACCGCAGCCCTGGAGCTAACACAGTGCCTTCTGAAATGCAGACACACACTATCAACATTTTCATTAACCTCTGAAGCTAAGCAAACAGAAAGTAAACACAGCCAAGAGACTTACTAGCTAAGTGTCCTTCAAGTTCAGTCTCAAAGTGCCTTTCAAACTCAAGTTCAGGGAGCCTCCCCTGGAAACGCCAACTAATTTTAGGGCACATGCACAAATAAATGAAAAGGTTACGAGTCTCTAGTGTTACAACTAACTCAGAAAAAAAGTGGTATAAAGATAATGATTCAACAATTGGACGAAGGGAAGATAAATACTGAAAGCAAAAAATACCTTTAATCATGTCTAAAGCCAGTCTTTTAATATGGCTTGACATAGTGTTCAGATCATAAATCTCTGATTATCTGCTCACTAGGATTGTCACATGAGCAAATAACTAAGTGAAGGGATTTAAAGGTGGAGCACTTAGCTGAAGGAAGTGCCTGCACACTCTGACACATACATTAGGGCAGTTAAACTTTATGCTCTGCAATTGCACTTGGGTTAAATATTAATCAGCTTTATGTAGGGTCAGGGTAGAAACGCAGATACTGTGAGCTGTGCATATTCCTAACCATGAGTCATAGACAAGGTGCAAAGGAAATCAGCGTGACAGGGAAGACATTGTCACAGAAGCCAAAGTCAGCTGGAAAGTCGGTAACTGCCTTTCCTGAGGTAGAAGTCTTTCACAATCAGAAAAGGAACTCAACGGTTTACTGAAGAGAGGCTGTCTAGTCAAGGGTCAAGTTGGCACACTGATGTTGCAGATATCTGTAACATATCTGTATTTTAAGGGTTTTCCTAATTACTTAAAAAGAAAATTAAATGTTATCTGGCGATATATCCCAGATGAAGGATAGGGGGAGAAAGTCTTGGGTTCGTTTGTTCTTGAGTTTTCAATGTCTGCAAAGACAACGGAACATGGTTTAAACGTCGAATGGCTACAGTGAATACTGCCAGGGTGGAGAAGCAGCCGGGACTGGCACATGCTCCACCCTTCCCTCCGGCCCTGCCAAACTAAGCAACTGTCCATGGTTAGGTCACACGCCCTGTTCCCTTCCAGAAATGGCTCAGTTTTTGCCTCTGCCTGGTAACTGGTACTTTTACAGCCTTCTTCTCAAACACTCTGCCAGGCCCAGCACAGACTCTAAACTTTGCTTCAGACACTTCGAAGTGTATTTCCATTGCCAACGGATATATCACCCTTGATTACAGCTAACTTTAAAGAATCCTTTAACAGATAGCACACCGTACCTCAGCACGCTCTCCCATACAGTGGTTTATGACAGGAGACCATCAGGAAGATAATTCCTGCCTTCTGAATGCCAGACTGAAAAACAGATCCACTTTGTGATACTTAAACGCAGTATCTTAAAAACCTACCCCTTGAAAAAATTACCTTATTCATAAAATGAATAGAGGAACTAATGGCTGTGCCACTCTGGGTGGGGGTGGTCACTGCTCTTCCACGGGGTACAGCCAGGAGTTCTAATCCACGATCAGCACAGCACTAAGAAAAGCTTTATCTCATTTACATTTTACCAAAACAATCATATTCAAGCTGGCAATCCTCCTGCCTCTAATCCCTGATGTGGAGACACAAGCAGTGAGACTTAACATGTCATTCTTAAACGACCCTTTGTTTTAACATTCCCTCAAACTTAAAGTCTATTTGCGCTACTTCTAATTCCCGTTTACTGACATTCCCATCTGTTATTTTCTTCTTTCTGTGTAAGTAGCTGGGGACCGTTTTCTCCAGTGTCCGGTGGCATTTCAGACTGTTAACCATCCCTTTTCCATTCCTGTTTTTCTTCCGCGATTTCAACCATTCATTTTCCCTTTGCCTTACACACCTCTCTGAATATTCCTGTTCTGTTTCCACAGCAAGACCTGCTCTTGTCCCCATCCTCTGAGGACAGAGCAGCAGCCACTTCTATGTGCATCTGACATCTCAGGGCTGCTCTGCTCAGCAGAAGAGAACACGGAGCGCTCACTAACCCTTCTAAACCATCTGGATGGTCGAACGCCTTGTGTTCACTGCCACACCAGATCTCACACTATGTCTTAGAGTTTAACCTGAGCCTTCTTCTCCACTTTCTATACCCTGTGGCCAAGTTTCTTTCTTTTGTTTTTTTCAAAATATCACCTCTTAGATAAAATTTTTATCCCCACCTGGCCTGTATCCCTCCCCTTGAAATAATTTCAGTTTCTTGGCTTCCCCCCTGCCCTTCTATAACTGTCTCATTTCTATCTCTTTGAATTATGAATTTTAAAATGAGTATTTTATTTATTGGAGGAAGGGAACACATGTACATGGAGGTCAGGGGACCACCTATTAAAGTCAGTTCTTTCTACCATGCAGGTTCCAGGTATCAAAGTCAACTCTTCAGATTTGTCAAGAAGAGCCTTTACCTACTAAGCCATCTCACCAGTCCATCAGGTTTCTTGTTGTATGTATGTGTGTGTGTGTGTGTGTGTGTGTTGTAGTATGTATGTATGTATGTATCTAAACACATTTTCCCCCTCAAGTGTAAAGTGGCTGTCAGAAGAAAGATTAAAAACCCCAAAGAATAAAATTCCATTTCCTGCCTGTGAAGTCCTTTACCTGCCCCCTAGTGATCTCCACTTAAACTTCAGACACAACCTGCCTTAGCAGCTGTGCTATGAAGTAGCCAGCTCCCTCCAGTGAGGGGCCTCGACATTTCCCATCTGGGGTCCTTGTAGTTTCAACCCTAACTTTAAAAAGCACTGTACCGAATCCACCGAGGCCTAGTACAACTGAGGCAGTCTGCATGAATATAATGTCTGGATCGTTTCTACTTAGGCTTCATAGGATTCTGGTAATATGGCCTGCTGGTATCCCACAAGCAAGCCCTACATGCCTGGAATGCTGTGGTCTCTTAATTCTTCCTTGGGTGGAGTCTTCCAGTAATGATGACGCTGACTGACTCTTACTGCTGTGCTGTCTTGGTTTGAAGTTAGTTAGTTACTGGCTTGCCCTGACTTCAGCAGCCCAGTTGACTGGACACCTTCATTCCCAGTCCTATAGACAGGCTGCTTAAGACCACGTCTCCACTTAGCCGGCTCTCTCCAATTCCCTACTGCTGTGTCTGTCCAGTTGCCTATCAGGCCCTGGGGCTACCTAGCCACCCTCCTGGGATTCTTCCTCTCTAGACCTTTTCCTATTGCAAAGATCCAGTTCCCAAACAAACTCCTTTATTTTTCCAATATTACTTTCATAGGTTTAACTTCCCTCCCCGCCTTTTAAAGAAAGATCGAATTTAAATCTCCACTTCCTTTCTGATGGTAAGCTGTTTGTTTCCTTCCTTCAAGATCTGACTGCCCACTACTACTGAAGGCCTTACAGAATGTTGAGAGACTACGAGTAGTTAACAAATTACAGCAGGTTACAAAGGGGAGCCACCATAAATCAAATTACAGAGTTCTTTTGAAATGCAATCACTGTCCTCAGATCTACATCAGGCCCAGCTGTTTATGGTACTTTTCCTCTAATCTTGCTCTTTAGAATACACCTACTGCCATCTAGTGTCTACCAAAGAAAATTTATTTACAATAAGGATAAAATTACTTTAAATAAGGATTTGAGTCATAAGAATCTTTAAATGGCTAAAACAAGTAACACTGCCCAAGGAACAAAAGAAACATGTCTGCATTTAGGAAAGAGAAAGCTCTGCCTCTCAACACTAAGACTTGCAACAGAAAGCCTTTCAAGGCAGATACAGAAGCTCACAGACCAGGAGACAAGATGCCACCCTCACAGTGTTATTCGAATAACTAAGGTACTGTTAAGAAATTAGCCCGAAATTCATTTTCATTCAGAGGATGCCAAACACCTTCTCACAGATCACCTGAAACCAGCCTCGAGGCGCAACGACAACAATGAAGATAAAGCAGACTCACCTGAAAGTGCAGAATTATTGTCCATATTAACCCCAAAGTCAGCTTAGGATTTCCATCTGTTATGTCATCATTTCTGATATTCACTAACTTGACCTGTTTGTAGGTGAAAGAGAGAGAAATAGTGATTATTATAAACCAGGCATGGGTTCTCGTCACCTACAAAGGAAATGCTAAATTATCCAAAGAACACAAAGGTCACCAAATGTCTCAGCCTTCCATTCGACGCTCTAGGTTACAAACACATCTAAACACAAACTGGGTACAGCTGGGGTTCTCTCTTCTAGAGCAAGTACTGAAAGGACCCACTTGTCAAAAATAATGACTGTGCCTGGATAAATATTTATGATCTTAAAATGAGGGGACAATCTTCTTTTGAAATGGACTTATTTTACTCTTATAAGCAAGCAAAAAAAGGAAGCAAGTTTGACAACTTGTAGATCTACTGAAGAGGATTTTTATTTTCTATCATATATATTTCTACCATGAGTTAACTTAAATCACTGAACCTCTAGAAGCTGAGCAAACATCAAAGATTTGTGCAACCCTCAGAACCGAAGCTTATCCACTGCTGAGCTCCGATGTTCAGTAAGTGATCTCACATGTTCACTTCTGCAAAAGAACTAAGAACCTGAGGTGAATACCAAGATGTATATGTTATTACGTTGGACACTTTTCTTCCTTATTTCAGGGAGCAAGGGAGACATTTTGCCACCCCTGTCCCTTGTCATGTGAGAACACAGACCACCCTTGCCAGATGCTGAGGGTTACTGTCTTGCTCTCTAATTTTCAGCGTCTAGAACCACAAGTGATGATTTCTATTCTTTATGAATTACACAGCACGAAAGCTGCACAAAGCAGACCAAGTCGATAATCTACTTATAACAAACAGCAGACTGTTATACCAGGAGTAAGAACCCAGCTAGGAGGATTTCTAGAAGGAGGGTGTGAACTATGAAAGCATTCTAAAATACAAGGTGCAAGGCGTCGAGCCTTGCCTCACCCCTACCGGGGGCTGTGGTAAGCACCAGAATTCTTGATACACTGCTGCTATTCAAATGTCTACTGGTTCAGACAGATGCGTCCGAATTCTGCCAGTGAGACTTAGTCCCTCTTAGTCACTATTTTTCTGAGTTCACACCTAATGAAATTTCCTTTTCTCAGCTACAGGCATTCGAAAACACTGTTTAATATTTGCGTCAGTAATGGCGCAGGATAATTGACACAGTTCAGACCCAGTTAACCCTTTACACTCCTTGACTCATTCCTAGGAACATTTATTTAATCACTTATGCTAGAGTCTGAAAAAAAAACATATCATACCTGGCGTCTTTTCAAATAGTCGAGTGCAATCTGTACATTCTGTAGCCTGTGAAAGCGCATCCGACCCTTCTCTCGGGGCTAAAGATGAAAAATTGAAGGTGTGAAAATTCTACAGTTTGTAACACCTCTGACCATGCTAATTTAAAGATATTTTCTGCTCATCTTAGTATGTTTAAACTATTTGTTAGGTAGGCACAACAATTATTTTAAAGAGGCTTTTAACTCTTCTATTATCTAGGACTGAATTTCAAGAATGAGGGGCCTTTTCTAAATATATTTTTAACATACACTTTATTCCAGATGCTACATTTAAAGAAAAGGAAAGCCATAGAGCACAAAGACTTTTCATGTTCGCTAACAGAACAATCCTGGCTCAACTGGTACTTAGCTATGAATCCACAAAGATAATCATAATTCTCTATTTTGCTTCTTAATATACACTATCAGCAAGACAGGTTTCCTAACTGGATTTATGAAAATGAGGTAAAACAACATGCAATTAGTACATTACAAAACACACTAGGGAGAAAGACAGAGGTTTATTTAGCAGTGACAGAGGAGAGGAAAAAGCAACTCACACTAAGCAATACGTTTCCTCTGTGTTTTACAGCATCCAGCCTTTGCACAAGGCAGAAAGGACTGTGTGTACTTTCATGTTACACTGGATGTGACTGTTTTCCTAGTCTCGGGAAAAGTGTCAAATTGCAGTCATTTTCTCTGCTGCCATTTTCCACATTAGCAGAAAGAAAAAAAGAATCGGGGCTGGAATTTTCTCCACGAAACAGTCTAAGAGCAAAAAAGCCAGAAGAAACTGACTCCCTTCCTCTTAACCTGATGCTGACATCCAAGGTGGCAAGATAAAAAGACAGCAGACCATAAATGGGAAATGGAAGTTTGGCATCAGGGTAGAGCTGATGCTAAGAATTCACCAGTTGGATCTATAAAAGCACAATTCCCAAGGAAATCAGGGTGGTGGTATGCAGATGGCCAGAGAAGCTCATCTTTCTCTGCAAAGGCAACTGACTGGTGTCAGCTAAGTGTTAGAGACCGACCTGTGGATTCTATGGGATACAGGACACAGTCTTGCCCCCTTCTGTGCCCCACAGATAAAGAACAGCCTATGCCAATAAGTTTGATTTAAAGGAAACTGTGAGCACCCGTGCCTCCCTCCTCCCAAAAAGAACAATAAGTTGTCATGTTCGAAATGTCAATTCCAGAAGGGAACGATGTGCATAAAAATTAGTCTACGTTTATACAGAGCATAAAAAACTCTAAAGTAGCAGGGCACAGTAAGGTACAAATATGTCGGTCATTTCAGCTCTGAAGGTAAATTTAAAGAGAAAACATTTCCTCCATCCGGTTTGTGAAGGTGCTTGTCACTCACCCTGCCTGGGGTTGGTTCCCTGTCTTTTCACTAGAGCCCGTGAGTTACTGGCCTGACGGGTTAGCACTGCACACGCCTGCACACACCTGCGCCTGCTATGTTAGTGAGTTACGGGGGTGACACCTACCCCCTTGTCCTCATCCTTCACCTCCTCACACTGCTCACACTCGCATGCTGCTGTTGCACTCACCAACCGTAAGGTCTTCAGAAAGTCTCGCTCCCTCGGCTAATGAATATAACAGACAGAAGACAGGACAGCAAGGAGACAAGACAGACAGACCGGGAATGAAAACAAGAGCATGAGCGGAACGCAGTGAGGGAGAAGAGGTCACCGAGCAAGGGAGCAATGGTCACACGGAGGGAGGCGATGCCTGGCTTAGCCCAGCTCTCAGAAAGTCTACTTACTCCCTTTGGTATGCATGAGTCTTTCCGTGTGTGGTTATACAGCACATCTAACTGATTTTAAGTCAATACAAAACAACCCAAAGGTTTAAAAAATAAAAAGAAGAAGCAGAAAGAAAAATAGTACGTTAATTATAGAGTCTATCAGGAAAGCAGGTATCTTCAGGTCCCCGTTCATGTCACATGAAGATGGATGCGGAAGCAACCGAACAGAACTGACTCTTCTGGCTGAACTCATAGTTGGAAGAGCAAATGCTGCAAAAACCTAACATCTGTGCTGCAGACGCTCTGGCCATGTGTGTACGAATTATATGCTCAGCAAAATAAATTAGGAAACCTCAAACTTACCAAGGTGTCTCCAGACAGAACCTCCAGGAGGGAGATCAAATTGTGCCCATCCCTCAGATCCTCGTAGAGATCGTTCACATGCTTCCGAACCTAAGGTGAAAAAGTGGCCATCTTTAGTCTCGAGGCTCAGAATGCATCAGGCAAGGTTATTAACAGACATGTGCTTCATGAGGGGTGTTCACCTACGAACCCACTTTTCAGTTTTATCCTCTCATTACTTGAAAAAGTTGTAAATTTAAAACCTAAAAAAAAAATTATTTTGGGAGTGACAATTCATAAAAAATGACAAGAATTACTAACTTTTTAATATCATGAACTGAATATTATCCCAGATTACAAGATGATAGGCCTACAATTTTTAAATATAAGTAATAGCCTGAGTTTATTTGTCATCCCTGACACAACCAGGGCTACCTTAACACTGAGTTGTATTTTTACCACCAGCTGGTCTTCACAGTATCTAACACATAACAGATCGAGACTCACTTTGTAAATCCCATCAATGAAAGCAGGGATAATAGGACCTGGAATTCTATTTCTACAACAATGTACTATTTCTACAACTTCCTGTGAGCTCTAACCACCGTAAATAATTTTTAAAATTAAAGTATAGGTTAGGAGGCTTCTATTCAAATCCTCTTCACAACTTAAATTTTGCGGCAGAGAATCTAAATAAGCATAATGTGAAATGGCATTCAATCTATAACAGCTTCCTGTGTTCCCTCACCTGACCAGAGCCTGTTGTTTTAGAACTAGAGGTAGTAAAGACAAACGCCACGGCAGGCCAAGAAGATGACTGGTCCACAAGAGCAGAGACACTCCCAGATTTTTCATCTTTCTGCAAGTCTGGACTATATTACTTTGAGATGCTCACAGAAAAGGAACCAAAAAGAAGACGTATAACAGCGGTTCCAACCTCCTGGCTGGGACCCTCTCACAGGGGTCACCGTCAGATATGCTGCATATGAGACATTTATGTTATAGTTCCTAACAGTAGCAAAATTACAGCTATGAAGTGGCAATGAAATAATTTCAGGGTTGGGGTCAACACAATATGGGGGACTGTATTTAAAAGTTTAGGAAGCTTAGGAAGCATTAGGAAGGTTGAGAACCACTGCTCTAGAAGGTTCAAGGACCAGAACTCCACCTCCTCTACCCAGGGCACAACCCCTGCACCTGTTCATCTCGGCAGCAGATTCTCCAAATTCTCTAGTATGAATCACATGCCACTGGACTTTTAAATGTCAAGCAAACACACAGCATAAAGTGGTAAAGCAATAGAAGCCTGTGGTCAAAACTGTACAAGAAAAGCCTAATGACAAACTGAAGTAAACCTTTAGCTTGGTAAGTCTTTACTCCTAAAACTGGGGCTTAAACACCATTTACTATATTATCTTAGTTGAGTAGATACACATACATACATTTATGTGTGTGCATATGTACATATGTATGTCCATGGTGTTTGTGTGTGTGTGTTTTATAACCTCTCTATTTTGTGTATATACAAGACTCAAACCCGGGCCTTATATGCATGGTAAAAAATCTGTCACCAAGCCACATTCCTACCCCATGGCAATTTATTTCATTAGTGTTAAAAATATATGGACTACTAAAGACATTTCCCTAGGAAGTGTCCCACTAAATTTACTTGTTTCTAGGCCCAGCACCTGGGCCTTTTTGGCAGTAACAAGGTCTCTGAACACTCACGAATCCAGTTTGCATCATACACGAATACAGACTGTAGAGAGCCGCTATGCGCTGCACCTGAAGATGGTGCTGGCTGCGATTGCTCCTTGTGGTAAACAAGTCCTCATTTGGCTATACAGCTGTGCAGGGGCAGGGACTGGTCATACGTGGACGTATGGAGAGATGATACGTGGCATATGCTCATTGGCCTTTGCTTAGATATAAGCCTGGTCCCCGGGGTAGGTGGGGCCACCACCACCACCAGAAAGCTACAATCCTGAGTAAACTGCCTTGAGAAGGAACCTTGTTGTCTTGCGTCTAATTTCCTGCTGGCCAGGAAGGGCGCCGGACAACAGACAAAAAGGAGGCTGAAGGGTTGCACCTTTAAGGAACTGCTAGACATGGTAAGAGGGAATTATTGTAATTCAGTTTTCTATCTTTACAAACTGAAGTTTTAGTTTGACTTCCCAATTCCCACGGAACAGCACTGGAACAGTCATGGATTATACCACAGTAAAAGAAAGTTTTAAAATATTTTCTCTTGGTGGGAAAATGTGATTTGAAGATTCATTTTAGGTAATATTCATTTTATAAAATCTGTAATTACCCAAAGCAGTTATGAAAGTGTTACTGCTCTGTTGGTGTATTTTACCTTAAGATATCTTTGATTGACAAGTCCCTCAGGGTCTTAACTATAATTCAGAGGTGAACCATTTTCAAGGGCCTTTTCAGGAACATACATGCAACAGACACAACACACACATGATGTGCACACATTACCATATATGACACACACAAACACACATACATCAAGGACACTTTGGGGAACATACAGGACACACACAGGCATGTATGTGTGTCCTAATAAAACGAAAGCACTACTGTAATTCTCTGTTTGCATACTAGAACCCCATATTCTCAGTCCTCCTAAGGTACAGACCTGAATCTGTAAGGCCTACTGGGTGCTTGGTAGGCCCACTGTGCATCTAAACCTGCATATTTCCCGTGTCTGCAGTGTCACCAGGAAGCAGCCTTACACTAAGGGAGCCTCACCAGGACCACCCAGTAAAACACTAATAACACCATGTAACCGGAGATGCTCAGCCAGTGGACTCATATCTCAAAATACATGAGTTTGTTGTGTCGATCTGACATCCTTGCCCACAGGACAGTGGTAAACACGCATGTGCCAGGGTGGGGGCTCTAGCTGGATGCTGCCAGACAGAGAGTCCTCCCACATCACATTCCACTTCCTGTCATCCTCCCTCCAGGACAGTTTTAACTGGGGTGTGATTCTGAGCACTTATCTCATAGAAAGGCAATTTCACAACTTGCCGTGCTAGTAGACTGCACCAAGCTCTCCTCACCAGAGAACTTCGCAGAATCAAATGTCACTTCTCACCATTATATTTATGCTACAATAAAAAAAAGTTGAGCATGTTTCAAAAGGAAAATATTGTATCACATAAAACCAAATTGGGAAAAGAAGAAGCTAATTGGGAAGAAAAGCAAGAATTTGGAATATTTATATTAATTTTGCTTCTCACTCTGACCCCATGACCTTGAACCCCTAGCTAAAGCTATGCAGGCCTTAGTTGTTTCTTTGGCAATATGAAAGCCACAGAAAGGAAAGACTGGAGTTCCAAGTAGAGAACAAACATTCTATGGTCTCAAGACAGGATTACTGTTTTATTAAATTAATGACTTGCTAATTTAAAGGAAAATATACAAGATAGGAGTTACTTTCAAGCCTGGGAACATAATTTTCTAAAAAATTTTAGGAGAAGGAAAAAAAAAAATCAGAGTAAACTTTGTAACAGTGCCAACAGTGGCAGCTACATGTTACTTCCTATTCTTGTCCGATGGTCCAAAGAAATATGGTGTAAGCCATGCCCCTTGACTCTGAGGCAGTGATGAAGGTTCAGCGTAGAGCCTCATGTGTGAGTCCTGGGTTAGTGCCTCAGCACACAGAACAGAGGCAGCCTCACTCCTGTGTTCCCATCTAAGAAAAGCACATTTCATTGTTATCATCAAAATGGTAGCAGGAGAGAATGGCTTATTGGAAGCTCTCCTCTGGATCCACAGGTACACTGTCACACAAACATGCATGTACACACAGACACAGACTCACGCACACACAAATGCCTTTTAAAATGTTTCAAATCCACACCTTGAGAAAGAGATGGTAATAGATGAGATAAGGGATCAAACTCCAGGCTCTGATCAACTGGCCAATTAAGGTAAGCCAGGGAAGTAAAGAGTTAAGCCAAGACAGAGGGCTTAACTGTTTTACTCTGTCCAAACTCTGAGTCACAGACACTTGGCCTGCTAACTAAATTCACAGGCGGTTACCGTAACCGCCAGTACTCCTCCTCCCCCTCTTCTCCTTTTCTTCTTCCTCTCCCTCTTCCTCCTCCTCTCCCTCCTCCTCTTCTTTTTTCTGCTTTCCATCTAAAAATTAAATGCAGTTCCTCTTACTTTTTCCCTGTGAAGCAGGGACAAAGTCCCCCTCGACAGGAGTCAAGGAAATGACGAGTAACTTAAAGTATCAGGATGCCCTGGGGTTAAGTCATGCACACAGAAGAGTAGACAGCCTTTCCTCTGTGTCACACAATCTTCCCAGAATTCTCTGGTGCTTGTGTTTGTTGTCTGTCTGTCTCTTTCTCTCTGTTGTTGTGGTTTTGAGACAGGGTTTCACTATGTAGCCCAGGCTATCCCTGGAACTCACTATGCAGACTGGACTATCCTTGAACTCACAGAGATTGGCCTGCTTCTGCCTCCCAAGTGCTGGGATTAAAGACGTGTGCTACTAGGCCCCTCTGGCTTCCAGTGCTTTGGAAAATGTGTGTACTGCTTGGCATCTATCACATAATCGCAGGGAGCGCTGATCTTGCTCTCAGGAGACTATCCTATGAAAGGAAATAAGTGGACAGGAAAACAGGAAATGGAAAGACAAAACTAACTGAGGCGCTCAAGGTGACCCAGGAATGAACAGGGTTAAATATGCCAAAACCATGCTACCCTCAGGGATTAACTGATTAAAAAAAAAAAAAAAAGCCAGCTCCATTGTTAAATTTACGTGAACTAAAACTCAAATCCAACTGTGAAGAGAAGGATCTTCACGTACCTGCTTATTCAGATTTCAAAACCATATTTCTCAAAAATTTGATATCACGTTGGATCTTGTTAATCTAGAAAACTTCCGAAAGAATTTTGAATCTCATACATGTCAACTCTTTTGTGGCTGGGACAAATACCCAAGAGAAGTAGTCTGAAGGAGCTAAGAGTTATTGTTACGTATGGTCTCAGAGGCTGCAGTCTGTCACAGCGCAGAGGGTGTGGCACAGCTGGGTGGCTCACATCACGGAAGCCAGGAAGCAGAGGGAGAACACCTAATCCAAGGAGGGGAGCCATGGATGGGCTGCAGCTTATTGCAATGGGTTGTCCACAATCTGATCAGATCTTTCCTTTTATGTGTGTCTGGAATCGCTGTCACAAATATATTGACAGATATCCTAGTTATATTTCAATCCAGTCACCTGACCATCAAGATTAATCATCAAGGTGTGGCAGCGGCTTAGTTTCCTAAGAATTTACTGGACTCCAACCGCAGGCTAAGACATCCTAAAGAGAGAGATGCATTTAAGAGAGTGCTGTCTGCTGCTGTCTACAACCTGAGAAGGCAGACAGTGAAGACATTTCAGCATCGAATGGATGGACTCACATGCTAAAGACCGAGGGAGCTCTATCCTGTCTCGGCTCTATGAACTTAGCAAAGATGATGTATGTCAGGTCTAGAAGAGCAAGAGGTGGGGACAGGGCAAAGAGGTTCAAAACTGTGTAGTAGGTGTCAAGCAAAGGAAGTGGCATCCCATTTAAAGACACGTGAGGTAACATTAGAGAGGGAACTGGGGGACTGGGCAGCTTCGTACATTATATATTGAGAAGCTCTGAAGACCACTAGGCAAAATTAGGGAGCCAGAAAATGGTGGCCCACATATATAGGCAATTAGTGGAAAACAGAATCATGAACAATCTCAGCCTCCCTTTACTTAAATCCCAAAAGCAGGACATGGAGTTGTAAGACAGAAGTACCCTCCTTCCCGATTCAACCAGAGAGAAGACTTCCATCCCTTACTGTCGATGGTAACCAGAGGATCAACAAGAACAAACTTCAGTAACAAGCCTCTGTCTGCCCCTCAGTTACTGCTCCTGAGGTCCTGCCCCTTGAAACTCTGTAGCTTATGTTTGTCCTGTCATTTTAAAAATGTACCCTTCTCTGTTGAATACATAGATAAAGCAGAAACAAAGCTCTTCCCAGAACTGCTCACTCCCAGATGGCTCTCATGCCTTCCTGGAATGTGTTAACACACTCATCCTATTTCTTCTTAGTCTTTTGTTACTGAGGTTATTCCAGCTAACAACTGCTGAGGGTTATTCCTCCCTACGCCATGTCCTGTTACTTCCCTGTAAACTGTGATCTTCAGTGACACCAACTCACAAAAGCCAGCAGCCCAATCTGTCTGTGGAGAAAGGGGCTCTCAGGAAAAAAAGCAAGCTAGAAAGGACTTTCAGTCAGAGCCTGGATAAAGTGCACACATCCCAGAGGCAATGTCAGCCAGATAAAGGATCCACAGTCCTCTCTTAAAGGACACAGAACTCTCAAACACATCAGCGATCTTTTAAAAGGCAGGGAGATAAAAGATGGCTTGTCCCAAGAGTTCTTCGCTGCCTTGACCTAACTAGTAAAAGGGGCCTGTCTGCTTTAGTGAAAACTATCAATTAAAATGCTTTGATTCCATTATAGCTCACATAAATACATGAAAAATGGGATGTCAGGTTCTCCTAGAGCAGCACTTTTGAAGCCTGTTCCAAAAAATAAAATTAATAAAAAAAATTAAGTATTAATATTGTTATATGAATTACCAATAAGAAAACTGAGCTTTTTAACATACAATAAAGGGCTTAAAAATATTCTCAGGAAGTTGACTCATTTTATGAATTACAAATTATCATTATTATTTCTTCAAGAATTGTGAAAGAATATTATCAACCACACCCACCCCTCCCCTTGATTTTCCCTGTTATTATGAATTCTAATTGGTATATTTAGGTATTATGAGGAAATAACCTGCTATGCTAGCAGGGAGATAATAGGAACAGCATAGTCACATCTCAGTGGACTCAATTAGATCTTTGAGGGAGAAGGTTTCTTCTTCCAACTTTCAAGTGCAGAATCAACTAAACTCCTGAAAGTCTTGTCCTCTCTCACCACAAGGTGGAACTGTAGTAGTTAAAACCATTGCTAGTGCTGACAAACCCTAAGATTTCAGTCATGGTTTTACAGGGATCACATACATATCAGGAAAATCTTTCAATACTTTCATCATAGTTTTAGAAAACTTAACAAAGATCTCCCTCCCTCCCTCCTCCCTCCCTCCCTCCCTCCCTCCCTCCCTCTATTAATGTCAGGTAACTTTTCTGAACCAGGTTGGTAATTTTTCTGTAATTGTGTGAAGTTTCATTTGACTCTGGTTCTGGTTTGGATTGGGTTAGAGTAGCTTTTCTTTTTCCTCTAGCTTTTTTTATCCATCTAAAGGAAAACTAACAAAACCCTACTTTGTGTGCTTTCCCCTCAGCCTATGTATCTTTCCTATCTTACATAGCTATGTGGACTTGGGTGTTGAGGAGTCATAACGAAAAAGAAAACTAAGCTTCGGAACCAACATGCTATGCAGACTTCTCCCGTCCCTGTGCAAATTCTTTGGAGGTAACTAACATAAGTCATCAGTATGTTACACTTGCGTGTCAAACACGAGTGCTGCTTCGCAGTAGACCAGGAGGCGCTGTGTGTACGTGTGCAATGGCTAAACAAGTATTATCACGCCGTTCTTGCAGAGAAGAAGTGGAAAACATTTTAGGAAAGACCATGCAGTCTTCTGCGGCTGAGGATGGACACCCAGCCATATTCCGGCATGAGAAGAAGGGTGTCACCTTGTAAACACCTTCGGGAGTATCTTCCTAGCCCAGTCCCACTCTGTTTTCTCAAGTGCTTGTGTGAAGTAACCACAGTGATTGCTACTGTGTAAAGATCACTTTTAGGGGTAGATGAGGAGCCAGCTACTGGCATGATTACTTCCTTCACATTCCTTTCCAAATTCTTAAAGAGAAAAGGCTGGGAAAAAGAGGAGTCATAATCACTGAAAACTCTTAGTAAAGTCAAGGCTATTTGATGAAACAAAGCTTTGATAGGGAAGAAATCCTGTGAGCACAGTAGTGTATGTAACAAGACGTGGTGGCAACCTGTGTGGAGTGCTATGACAACAGCTAATGGGCTCCAACGGTGTCTTAGGAGTCACTAGAAGGTAGGTGTGGCACATGCCCGCAGTCCCAGCACTGGGTGGCTGCAGCCCCAGGCTCACAGGAGCAAGAGCAGTCTGAGTGTATTGTGAGAGATTCCCCTGATGAGGAAGAGGAGGAGAGGAAAGGACGGAGGAAAGGGAAGGTAGGATATCTACTGCATCACAATCCTGCCGTTTAACAAACTTAAAAACAGATCCCCCTTGCAGTTTTAGGTATTAGCTTAGTGAATTTTTTTTTTTTTTAAACTGAACCATGAAGTTTTAGGGTAAAAAAAAAAAAAAAATCACATAAAAGCTAAAGCATTTAAATTACTTTTAGTTAAAATATACTCATGATGGAAATTCAAAACTAGTTTATAAAATATGACTCTCTTCTATAAATCCCTACTACATGACTCTGTAGTTCTGTGCGTACTCAGCTGATACAGAATAAGAGAAACTCCAGAAACAGATGTGTGACCTCCATCTTCCAATATACCTAAGCCTGGTGTTGGTTCCCAGAACCCATCGCGGCACCTCCCATAGTGAATATGTATAAATGCTGCTGAATCACCAATTTCACAAAGTGGCCACCTTTTCCTCTGCATTTTCTATTATCCATAAAAGGTATGTCAGCAATTGATGAGCAAAGATGTGTTTAGAAACGATCTGGGGACTGTATTTACACCTATAGCAGTGCTGAGCTCGGTTACCTGTGTGAATGTTCATTTTCATCCCCTGAGAATCTGAAGTAGTTGAAGAAGCTTTGCCCCCGGTAGAAAACTGAAATCTCTGTCTAATACTCTTATGTTCTGGCTTAAATAATCACATACATAAATGGGGATTTCTCTGCTAATGGGGAAGGACTCAAAATGCTGCTGTAATTCTAACTGTCAATTTCAAATTCTTACTCTCTCTGCTTCCTTCACGTCTTTTTTCCCCTCTGTCTAGCTCTAAGTGATTTATTACTCCCAGGGAAAAAAATACAATTTAATAAGGCTTTTTAGCAATTGGATTTCAATCTTCCCTTTGTACAAATAGATTTCTTCATTGATAATGAAGGAAACCCCAATTGAAACATGAAGCCAGGTTATGAAGTGGCAGTTTAAATTAATTTAAAATATTATAATTCTGATCAATAATTCAATAAGCAATATAATTTAATATATTAAAACTGCTTACAATTAATATACTGATCACATTTAATTTATGTGAAGATGGGGGAAGTCAGAGATATTGCTATACTTTCAGTGATGGGAGAAATGGAAATACATTTAAGATGTAATGTAAATGTAACACAACATATATATTAAAATACATTTAAGATGTAATATATATATATGTAACAACATATATTTTAAATAACATGACAATGAGTTTTCTGATAAAAACAGAAACAATTTAGCATTGGCTTGCTTTTCAGCAACATACTGGCAATGACTCAGCGAGTTCCCATATGCAAAAGATTCATTCGAGGCTTTTCCTCCAAATGAACCATAACCTTAGATGCAATTACTAAACTCACACAATTACTAGATTCAATTACAGCAGTACAATTTGCCAAGGGAAGACTATAATTTATTTATGATCAGGTCTTGCTATTACACAGCCCAGGCCGGCTTCACACCCATGATTCTCTTGTCTCAGCATCCCAACTTCTGAGATTACAAGCAGTGATCACCATGACCAGCTAGAAAACTGCTTATACAACAACATGAAAAGCACAGACAGAAAGAGAATTCCATGATAAGTGTATGTACCTCCAGTCAAAGGTAAATACGTGAATAAGCATTTTATCAAAGAATATAGACAAGAGAATAATAAGCAGACGAAAAGAAGTTTAATGTCATTGGTCCTTAGAGCAACACACATGGAAATCACATGGAGACAGGACCTCACAAACACAGGAAGAACTAAAATCAGGACTGTGCAAAGAAGAATGCAGAGTGCCTGGATCCTTACACACTGCCAGTGGAAACAAAATATTGCAGCCACCTTGGGAAACAGCTTTGCAGGTACTTAAGTTGTTAAATTAGATATACAATATGACCCAGCAATTATACTCCTACGAAGGAAAGCATATCATTCACACAATGACGTACACACTTACGTTTACAGTAGCATATTTGGGCCATAAAGAATAGCCCCAAATTAATATATTAATGGCCAATATTAATGCTAAAGTATGCCACATCTATGGGTTGGATTACTACCCACAAACAAAAGGAAATAGAGAATTATAACATGGTTGACCCTCAAAAATACTGTTACTTGAGAAAAGCCGGATATAAAAGATACATTCTATGTACTAGGTAGCTTTATGTCAATCTGACACAAGCTAGAGTCATCAAAGAAGGGACAGCCTGCTCGCTACGCCCCCTCCCCTCCCTTCTCACTCCCTCCTTCCTCTGTCTCTTGCTCTGACCCTCTTTCTGTCTCCCTCTCAGTGTCTCTGTCTCTTGTTCCTGTGGTTTCTACAACATTCCCTGTCTCTGATCCTCCAAGGTACTCCAACACAAGCCTGTAAGGCATTTTCTTAACTAATGATTGATGGAGAAAGGCCCTGCCCATTATGTGTGTGTGTGTGTGTGTGTGTGTGTGTGTGTGTGTGTGTGTGTAGCGCGTGCACCATCTCTGGGGCTGGTAAGCCTGGGTTCTATAAGAAAGCAGGCTGAGCAACCCATAAGGACCAAGCCAGTAAGCAGCACCCCTCCATGGCCTCTGCATCAGCTCCTGCCTCCAGGTTCCTGGCCTGCTTGAATTCATGTCCTGATTTCCTTTGATAGTGAACTGTGATGTGGAAGCCAAATAATTTCTTTTCTCTCCAAGTTGCTTTGGTCCTGGTGCTTCATCACAGCAATAGTAACCCTAAGACATCCAGGAAAGGCAAATCTAACAAGACACACACACACACACACACACACACACACACACACACACACACAAAACAGAGAGAGAGAGAGAGAGAGAATGAATATGAATGAATGAATATGTCGGTGATTGCTGGAGCTGAAGCCAGCTAGCTAGGGTGGGTCAGGGCAAATAAATATAGGTTTACTTTCAAGTGATGAAAATATTGTTTAATTGGACCATGGAGGTAGCTATATGATTGTGAAATGAACAAAATGAAACAGCAAAAAACCGACCTGTCAAATCACATTAAGTTCAAACAAGTAAATTTCATGAATATAAATTATATCTTAACAAAGCTATTTCTATATTAAAAAGTGAGTGGAAACAATGAATCCGCATGGATAAATATATGTACATATAATATATACATGTATAGTATATACAAATATGTACACACAGCATTCACATTGATATGTGTGTGTGTGTCTGTCTGTCTGCATGTCTGTCTGTCTCAAAAATAAATGAAGTAACCAGACTAGAAGAGCAGCAAAATAACCAAACTTAGGTATATCCGGGAAATATCAACAAATAGATGTCAATGCTAACTGCAGGGCAGAGAGGAGTTTGTTTCCAACAAAGAGAAATGGCAAATGGCTGAGACAATGGATAAACACTCTGATCACTGTATGCTGTGGACATGTCCTGACGTGCCACGCTGTACCCCGAAGTACACGTAATTACTATGTGTCGATAAAAGACACGAATTGATTTTTAAGATAAAAAAAGATAACATATAAATGAAACAAAGAAGACAGAATCTCTTAATTGACAAGGGGTGGGGGTTAACTTCCTCAAATACTGAAGAGCAACCTTATAGGTCTTCCACCATTAAAGAGATGTGGTCCAAGAGAGGGAGGGGAAAATGGAAAAGGCAAATTGTAAACAGTGAAAGAGAGAGCTGGGTTGTAACTCAGTAGAAATGTAATGAGCCATAAAAAAGTCTGAGACAAAGCAGGACAACAAAGCCAGTCAGAGTAACTAACACTCTGCAATTCAAGACTATATTTAAAAGTCTCCCTTTAAAACTCTCCCAAAACATCTCCCAGAAGGATGTTAGTGGCTACTATTTAACAAAAGCAAAATGGGCTTGAGAAACAGCGGGTTCAACAGTTTGTCTTACCAAAGAATTTTCAGTCTTTTCAAATGCTAATGTGTAACATAGATCTTTCAACTAGAAAGTGTTTCTTTCCAAATTCTTCTGGCTTCAGAACCTTCTCTCCTCCAGGCTCCCTCCCTCACCTGGTTCTCACAGTGCTGGCTTCACGAGGACATGATTTGGGAAGTGCTACTCACGTGTGAGTGCCTATGTTCTTGAATGCTCGTGTGACTTTTGTCAATTCCGTTTTAAAAATCAACAATAAAGTATTCATCAGAAAACTACAGAAATCTAAGGGAGAGAAGTTTGAAATTCAATGAAATTACCTAGAAGAAATGCTAAATTATTACATAGAGTACTCAGTACAATCAAAATGTGGACAGTTTAAGTTTATATAAAATAGAGATGTTCTGGAAACAAAATCAAACTCTGATATACTAATGCAAATTATTAATACTAATTAACTCAAGACAACATCAGTGAGAATCGTTTCTACCTTTAGAATGAGTACACAATGATATCTTGTCAGCCTTCGGAATACCTATATTTGAATCTAAGAAATAAACTGTGTACACAACTCAAGGATTCGGGAAGGCTGTAATGTTTTCAGAGCTCCAACACACCAAATTAGCGGTGTGGGTGGGGAGATAGAATTTTTTTTTTTAACTGAATGGTGAAACCCCTAACTCATGTTAAGCTCAGCCATGATTCGAGGACTCACCATTTGTCACTCACAGCATCTCACTGCAAACTGTCATACTAGAATGTCACCATAGGCCTTGAACAGACGATGGAAATCACTTTCTTAATTTAGAATCCATCGTTGACCTGGTATGCATTACTTACTGTAGTATCATTCCAAAAGCACTGCAGCCGGACATAATGAACCATCTCCTAGTTCAATATTTAAACAACAGTACTCAAACCCATAAAAAAAAGTTAGGATCACAGCTGCCATTGTTATGAAAATAGACAAGTCTAAAGCTTCTGAATAAATGAGCTTGAAAATCTATAATTAAAGGGAATATAGCAGCACAATGTGTGTGTGTGTGTGTGTGTGTGTGTGTGTGTGTGTATAAAACCTTATTATATACTAGACACTGGGTTCAAAACTTTATTAGTATTATTTTACTTCGTATCTTTTATAAGTCTAGTAAGAAGACATTGTTTTTAATCTGTTTTACAGGTAACAGGATGAATGTCTAAAAAAGGCCCAAGATCATACCATGATAACTGTCTAGAGCAGTGGTTCTCAAGTTCTCAACCTTCCTAAAGCTGGCACCCTTTAAAACAGTTCCTCATGTTGGTGGTGACCCCCGACCAAAAAACTGTTTCAATGCTAATTCGTAACTGTAATTTTGCTTCTGTTAGGAATTGCAATGTAAATATGCAGAATTTCTGATACCTGACCCCTGTGAAAGGGCCTTTCTATCTCCAAAGGGGTTTCAAACCACATGTTGAGGACCACTTGTCTAGAGAGGCCTGGATCCGGAAACTGTATTCATAACTACCACACTGTATCACGTTTCCTGGGTTACAGTGAGGAGAGATGTTACACAGTAGACAGCAGCTTATAAAACAGACTACCAGGGCTCACGGAGCACAGCTGGGCTATGCTGTTGGTGCCTTCTAAGCCACTGCTACCTTTATTTCGTGCAGTGTCTGAAGTCCCACCAGAGATTTGCTCTCAGGCAGGATAGCTGAAGTACTCCATAATTCAGAGTGTATGATAGATGAGTCAGGTTCCCCTCGCTGTTTACTACCAATTCCAAGACCATGTGTGAATTCAATGTGAACCCTCAGGAAGATAGTCTCAGGAGGAGAGATAGCTGCCTGGACCCCTTCCAGGGGCGCAATGCTAAGGGATGGACAAGACGTACAGTGAGGCATGTGAAACCTGACTCTGTTTAGAGATAAAGAGAGGGGACCTGAATTTTTTTTGTTGCTGTTTTTTTGTATTTTTGTTTTTCCAGACAGGGTTTCTCTGTGTAGCCCTGGCTGTCCTAAAACTCATTCTGTAGACCAGGCTGGCCTCGAACTCAGAAATCCACCTGCCTCTGCCTCCCAAGTGCTGGGATTAAAGGCGTGCGCCACCACTGCCCAGCGAGAGGACCTATATTAATTAGCATTTTCTAAATAAAAATATTTATTAGGGAAGGAATTTACCAGATTGGCTTATACAATTTGTCAAGTCTGACAACAGCTGACTACATGCTGGAATAAGAGCCTGGTAGCCCCTCAGCCTGAGGTGGATGCCTGAGCATTCTCAAGCTGGCAGCTGAGGCTAGAGGATTCCTAGAGAGCCAGAGTTCTTCAGTCCATGGTGTAAGTGAAAAAAGAAGGTTCTATGGGAAGGAAGGGTGACAATAGTGGAGGCAAAACAGGACAGGTGCATTCAGCAGAAGGGACCAAACGCAGACAAGCCAAGGGACGCACTGCTTTCCCCTCAGACCTCATTATCTCTGGGCCTCCTGTGGGCATTGCATGTATGCGGTGCCCATGCAAATGTACATGCAGGCAAAATACTCACAAGCATAAAGTAGATAAACCTAGGATAGAAATAAAAAGAATCTGAGCACTGAATTGTCACGCCATCTAAGAAATACCATCACAGGGATTAGGAGAGATAGCTCAGTGCTTAAGAGTACATACTGGTTTTGCAATGGACCTCAGTTTAGTTCCAAGCAATCATGTTGGATGGCTCAAAAAACTCCTGGAAATGCAACTCTAGAAGATATGCTACCTTTTTCTGGCTTCTGCAAGCACCCACTGCACATGTGTATGTGTGAGCACGCACATACTGCTGCAAAGTGAGACAAGTCTTTCATAGAAGGGCTTTTTTATGGGTGTGGGTAGAAAGGACTAATTGGTCATAACATAAAGGGAGCAGGACAGGCTGATTGGTTATAATAAAGTACCTAATTATCATGCGGGCTGGAAGCCAGAGCTGGACGTGTGTGCTGAGTTATGCAGCCTTGCAGAGAGTGCTGAACAAGGTCACTTTTCAGACAAGGCCAACCACCTGTGTTCAGGGACACTCTCCAGACACAGACACTCTCCAGACAAAGACAGAGACAGGGAAGCCCCCCTGAGGAAGAGGGCCCCCCATTTTGTGTGGCGTTCAGAAAAGCCATCCAGTCATGGGGGACGGTGACCTTAGCAGCAGGGTTCTCCAACACACACACACACAACACACGCACACGCACACGCACACGCACACAGCACACGCACGCACACACAATCAAAAATATTTCTTAAAAAGTAGCATCCTCACAAACCCACCCAGATGTGTGTTTCTTCAGTTGATTCCAGATCCAGTCAAACTGACAACTCTTTACAGGACCAACTTTTCTTCCCTAGTATGTGGCTTCTTACTCCCATGACTTTAGGTCTTAACATTTGCAAGCATCCTATCCATTAAATATAAGACCAAGTTTGCGAACGAAATATTAATTTTACTCATTGAAAGAAATAAAACTGGGGCCTCTAAAAAACAACTTATGAAAGTTCCCATACATATATGAAAGATGACATATTAGGAGCAAAACCTATAATGAATTTTGACATATTAAAAGTTTCTCCTTTTAAAACTACAAATGAGAATGCCAAGATAAATGTGTTTTAAAAGCACTGTTCAAGCAAATACCAGTGTAACAGCCAGTCGCCAACATATGTAGAAAGAAGAACTAATGTTTCTAGCCTCTGAAGCTTCCCTTTTAAGTTAGTCAGCTTCTTTTGTCATAAAACAGATAATCTGTCCATTTTATATTAAGATCAGATGATGATTAATTTCCAAACAGCTGGGTAAGTCTGTCTTGCCTCTGCTGCCATTGACACTGGTCCCTCACCTTCAGACCAGAGCGTCCTCAAGCCTCTCTGATTTCTGGCTTTCCTCTACTTTGTCACATGTTCCTCCATCAGCTCTTCTTATGCTATGTTCTGAGGCCTCCTGGAGTCAGCAATATGGCAACCCCTGACTGGGAAGAGTCTGGAAATAGGTTTGTATTGGATTGTATGGAAAGGGACATCCGAGTCTTTGAAAAACACCTGACTGTACCTGCCATACAACTGCAGAAAACCCGTGGGTTTATCTATTCAGTATCAGAGAGTTGCCAAATAATAAGACTTCAGTTGTGGCTAGAGCGATGGCTCAGTGGTCAAGAGGGTATTCTTCCAGAGGTACTAAGTTCAACTCCCAGCCACTATATGATGGCTCACAGGTATCTATAATGGGATCTGCTGCCCTCTTCTGGCACACAGGTATACATGTAGATAGAACAATCATAGAATCTTAAGAAAAAAGAGGAAAAACACAGAAATATATATATAAAGAATTTAGTCTTGCAAATATTTTTTCTACATTCAGAACAAGTGAAAATAAAATCGAGGTCATAGAACCGTATACGCGGCGGTGGCGCACCTTTAATCCATTGGAGCAAGCAGCGATTCTGATTCAGCCACTGGTCACAAGTGAGTTCAGACACCGTTACAGGAACTGTCTCGAAAAACCAAAAAAAAAAGAAACCGTAGATAAGGCAAGTGATCACGTGTGTAATGAGTGAGGCTGGCGGGCAACCCCTGCAAAGTTCATGGAAGGCCAGAACTCCTGCACTGACTTCCTTTGCTTTGGTACTCAGTTTCTTTTCATATTCCCTCTAAATTTATTCATTTTATTTTATGCATGGTAGTAGTTTGCTTGCATGCATGTATGTGAACCATGTGTGTGCAATGCCCAGAGTCCATAACCTGGCATTGGATGCCCTGGAACTAGACTTATGGATGGTTGTAAATCATGTGGGTGCTGGGAACTCTTCCTCTGCAAGAACAACTACTGCTCTTAACCACTGAGCCAAGTCTTCAGCCCCAAGGCTACTAGTTTCTAAGTTACTATAATTTAGACATAACATATTCCCTAAAGTTCATGGGTTGAAGTCAGTAGTACTACTGAGAGTTGAATGGCTTCCAAAGGCTAGGATCAGACCTCAAGGCTTGATAGCCCATCAGGAGACAGGGCCTGGCTGTAAGAAAGAGGTCACTGTCTTTGAAGGGTTTATCCTGTCCCTCCGCCATTTTCTGTGTTCTGCCCCGTATCCTTCTTCTCCATGGTTGACATGAAATAGACAGCCTTTTTTCCCCATTCCCTCTTTCAAGATGTTTCTGCCTTGTCACAAGTCTGAATCCATTTAAACTGATTTTCTAGGGAATTTTGTTATAGCAACAAAAAATGTGACTAGTGTAAAATGTGTACAAAGAGAGAGAGACAGAGACAGTGACAGAGACAGAGAAACAAAAATGAGTCTTTTCAGCTTTAAAAGAAGGAGGGGCTGGAGAGATGGCTCAGTGGTTTAGAGCACTGACTTCTCTAAAGTCCGGCTCTTACTCCAGAGGTCCTGGGTTTAATTCCCAGCAACCATATGGTAGCTCATAACCATCTGTAATGGGATCAGATGCCCTCTTCTGGTGTGTCTGAAGTCAGCTACAGTGTGCTCATATACATAAAATAAATAAATAAATCTTTAAAAAAAGGAAAAAAAAAAAAAAGGAACTCATCACTAACTTTTCTCCCAGAAGACTCTGCTGACTTCCAGCAAGCCAACCTCGAAATGCCCAGTTGAAATGGTTGTACATCATAAACTCAATATGTATGTTGTGTGTGTGTGTGTGTGTGTGTGTGGAGGGGGGGGTTAACTTGTTTTCACCCTCATTAATTAAGCAAGAAGTTCATTAATGTAGTGGAAGGAAAACAGCAGCGTATCTGACACTGGGATACATTGTTATAATGACCCAGCAGTACAGCTGTTCTCTCACAGCTTAGAGTCTAGCTTAGTAACTAATGCTAAATCTGCTTCAGTTTACCAACTACACAATGCACATACCTCTAACAGAGCGGGCTGAACAGCAAGCTTTAGAATGCTAACGCTATTGGTCAAAGTGTAGTTTGTTCTTCCTCTTTGATTAAGGTCTTGGTCATTACTTACCTCTAGCTAAAACTCTGCCCTTCAGGAATGTTTCCATGGCTTCTTTGCACACATGTATCTATATCTCTAAGTTCTTGCACAGTATATTGATTAAAGAGGAATGCAATCGGAAGCCATGGCCTCAGAGACATGCTCACAGAGTCAGAAGAGCCAGCTGCATCTCAGCTATGTCTGTGTCTTACAGACGACACACTTGTCTTTTCCCATAAGCCTCAGTTTCCTCCAAGTAAAACGAAGAGGAGGTGACATGTTTTCTGCCTACTAACCAGTGCAGCAACTGCCACTCAGCAGAGTGGTGGTAATGGTGAGAATAATGAACAAGACATTAGAAAACAGAAAATAATAGTCAATGGAAATTAAAATTTTCTGACTAAATTATGGGGGTGGGTGGGAGATGCTCTTAGTTTAAAACAGCAGTCCACAAATATTATACCATTTAAAAGTGCTTACATTACCCTAATGGTCAAAAAAGGAAGAGATAATCTCCTTGTCATAAGATAAAATTAAGTTTAAAATATGTTTTGCAATAAACTAATTCCCCATACTATAAACCTATACTAGGATTCGTAGCAGAGAAACAGTGCCCAGAGGCTTCCTGTCGGGAGGCAGCACTTACTGTACAGGCACTGACAGAGCAGACTCAGATCCAGAGGCTGAGCCTGAGCACACCAGGGTGTACCCGTGTATATACTTGTAGCCCAGGTTGTCCGCCTCACAGGGCTTAGGTCTGTGACACTGAGACCACACGAATACAGCAGACTGAGCATGCCTACACAGATACTGATTAAGCCATATGTCTTCTCTTTGTCCTGGGACAATGTCCTTGCCACAAACCTACATTATATACATTTCAGAAATGTTCACTGTCGTTAAGTCTATACAAAGGCTGTGCGACTGTTTCTGATGGAGGGAAGTAATATAGTGAAGTTTCTGATTAAGTATGTTCAAGGGCAGTCACTAATCACACTGGTAATGCTGGCTGGGATCCTGCCTTATGAGTAAATGCTATGAAGGATCAACCAACAGAACTGAAATATAATCATCAAATATGATACCAATGTAAATTTACATAGCTGGTTAATTGTGTAGCTACAAAGATGAATTCCCACACACTTTCAAGTGTCTTGAGGTAAACAGCCATGACATATGTAAGTTTTCTTCCAATGGTTGAAATTATTATTTTAAATACTACACACTGGGGCGAAAAAGTTGGCTAAGTAGCCAAGAGTACTAGCTGCTCTTGTAGAGGACCCAGGTTCAATTCCCAGCACCTACACATGGGCTCACAACCATTTGCAAATACAGTTCCAGGAGATGTGATACCCTCTTCAGGCATCTGATGGCACTGCACGCAAGTGGTGCTTATGCTTACAAGCAGGCTTAGCATTCATATAAAATAAAGATCAATCAATATTTAAAAAAATATATACTCAAAGTACAAGGGTCAGTGACAGACAAAATAAGGTTACATTAACAAAAGATCAGCTTGGGTAAATAGTGTCCCAGTGTTACGGGCATGTGTGCACATATTTGTGCATGTATGTGAGTGTGGAACGTACATCTTAGTGTGTATGCTTATTCACACATATGTAAGAGCCAGAGCAGATGCTGGGTGTTTTCTTGGGCTGCTCTCTGTCATGCTAACCCGTCAACATCCTCACTAGGAAAAACTTATTGAGAATTCTGCATCTCCACGCTCTTGGACCTGTTTTCATGCTCTTCCATGTGTCTCCCACAACCATAAAAATGCTGACTTTCATTACATTCATGAAAATCTGACTTGTTTCTAAATTTTATGCTTTGGGCTTTCAACAGTTCTCCAAAAACCCACTCAACCTCCCTCCCTCAAGTACAGCTCCCACAACAAGAATGACTTAAATATCAAGTCCTGTTTGTAAAGGCAAACAGGTTGTCCAAATGGCTCTCATCTTTCTCTCTCTCTGTAGCTTTGCTCACTCAACTCCAACTCTATCCTGAAGTATTCAGCATGGGAGAAAGAACAAAAGGCCTAGCTTATAATTTTCACTTTTTTCCTTAGATGTCTCTTATGGACACTGTGGAACCTCTTAGCCTTATTTTTCCATACTGTCCTATTGATCACTACTGTTATACCTTGGGAAATTATGGGATGTCTGTGTATCCATTTACCATCGCTGTAACACAGGGATAAGAGTAACCACAATGTGTCCACACCAACTGCTGTGAGAATGGAATATAGGAAATCGTGACTATAACTGATCCTGGCATGTGCTCTCACCAATACTAGATGCAACTATGATTGATAGATTGATAATAATATGGTTAAAGCACCGTGCAGACAACTGTATACTTACACTGTTGGGATTCATGAAATATAGCTATTATTTCTAATAGCTATACTTTATAAATAAAAATACTTCCTGGATATACCAAATGTGTTTATGTGTGCAGTTTCTGAATATATTTCATAATGAAGAATCATGATGCGATAGTATGATAGAGAAAACATGAGAATAAAACATGGCTCTCTGGCCCTTGGACACCTGTGAACAAGCACATACACCCATGTACATGCATGAATGTCCCTTGCATATTTGTGAACATGCATGCACAACCACATGCTGGCATGAATATTCCACACTCATGGTCATTCATATATTTATTCATTTATCCATGGGAAGTTTTTAAGCATGGCTCCAGCTCAACAGCTTCAGCATTTGATCAGAAATGATATCCAGCAAATGTTGGGAGCCGACTCCTAGCAGAAAGCGGCTATCATCTTTGCAGCCATCTCAGGCCATATAACCTGACAAGAGACTTATTTTTCAACAGCCCACAAAAGCTAAGCACATTCTGATAGACATCTTGTTTTTCTCTCATAGCTTGTTTTGTTGTTTAATGCCCCCAGCTGCAAGGTACATGTGGTAAAGTGTCTTCAGCTGCATTCCCTTGCTTGTACTTATATATACCCAGGATTTTCTTTCAATAAACGGGGACTTGACCAGACCTCTGTCTTGTCTCCATTCTTCCAGTCTCTTGCCCCTCCATCCCCACTTTCTCTCTTGCTAGACCCTGTTGACTGACCCCTGTTGACGGACCGGGTCACAGCAACTTGGTAGAAGTCCTTATTTTCAGGTCGAATCCCAGAACTGGTGACTCAGAAGCTGCTGGGCCTATTTTAACAGCCTTCCCAGTGAGTCTGGGCCACCTGACCTTTAGGATGCAAAGGTGTTGGAGATAGTCTCATTTGTAGGTCTTAAGAATCAAATCACTCCATTTATTTTCCTTGGGGCTTTATAAAGTCAGTAATTCAAAACCCATCCCTGTCCTGATGGAGATGTTCAAGAATGTGATCAAATAATGCCTGTTAGCATTCTGTCTAAGCTCCACCCCATGACTCACCATAAAAGGGGCTGTATGCCCCCTTCTTGCTCTCTTTCTCTGCTTCCCTTCCCTTCTCTCTCCCTATTCCCTCCCTCCCTCTCTCTCTGTGCTCATGGACAGCCTCTACTCCTCTACTTCTCTTTTTCCCTCCCTCCCCCACCCCTCTTTCTCTCTGCCTTTCTCTGCCTCTACTATCCTCTTAACTTCCTTCCCTATGCCCTGAATAAACTCTGTTCTATACTATACAGTCCTGTGGCTGGTCACTTAGGGGAAGGGATACCTCAGCATGGCCCACTGAGACATCCCCTTCCCCCATACCTCACCACACACCTCCATAGAACATATCTCCCCTCTCTTTATGTAGCAGTATATCCCCCACCCCCGCTACATTTTACAATAAAACTTGGTAATTTGGGAGGAGAGAGGAGAGGAAAAGGAGAAGGAAGAGGGGGAGCGAGAGAAGAGAGGGGTAGATGGTGGCAGATGTCAGAGTGTCTCTAGCAGTCTAAGGTAGCAATTTATCAAAATATTAAATATTGGGTTACAACTCTAATTGTATGGGCATCTTGTTGATTGAACATTTCTAAATACATAAAGCCTTTGGATAATCTTTAAGCATTAGAGTCTCATTTCCACTGGGTAATGCATGGATAGCAACTATTGTCTGGGGTTCAGCCAAGCTTTGTGGAGACAGTGTAATAGATTGGCAGAGCCATCTCCCACGCTGGCATCTGGTGGGAGCCAGGACCAGTGCTTCTGGCTGGTCTGATGGAGAGAGCATGCTGCTGCCACTCTTGGCCTCAGGCCTTGTCTAGTCAGGAACATGGCAGCCCCATAAGAACAAGACATATTGGGCCATACTGTTTTAAATATTATCCTCAACATCTTTTATCTTTTTATAAACACAACAGTGCCCCTTCTCCCACATCTCAGTTATTCTGTTCTCTTCCTCAGCTTGAAAGGCTAGACATCCTACCAGCCAATCAGAAACCAAGCATAAACTGACTGCGTCAGTGTAGCCACAATGTCACTGACAATCTTACAGGAATGAATTGAGCTCTCCAGAGACAAGCTGGGGATGGAAAGGTACAGTCACTTGGCTGTCTCCCACGCAGGAGCCCAGCATGTACTAACAAACAGGGAGTGGTCCAACGCTGGAATCTAGGTGTTCTTCTCCAGATAAGCCAATAAATTATACATCAGTAAATTAAAAGATAGAAAAAAGTCATCATAATTAGCACCTTTCTCACAATATTGTGGAATAAACAGCTTAAACTCAGGGGCTTTCTAGTTGTGGTTCCAACCCCATTTGTAGGTAATACATCAGATATCCTGCATATCATCTATTTTAGTTACCATTCCTAACTGTAGTAAAATTAGTTATGAAGTATCAATGAAAATAATTTTACAGTGGAGGGTCAGCACAACATGAGGAACTGTATTAAAGGGTTATAGCATTAGGAAGGTCAAGAACCGCTGCTTTTACTGATGGATGCTGAAGAACCTGATTCCTTGGTAACTAGAGTAAGGTCGATCCTATACAGAGAAAGACATTGCATGGACCGCTGCAGGCTCCAGTCTTTTGGAAAAACTGTTACCCCTTAGGCCAACCCTCTGAGACACATCTGCACTTCCAGGTTAAGTTCACATGTAAAGGGTACCACAGCATCTTTGGTAACTGTTACAGTGCCTTGAGAATGAAGGCTTCCTTCTTCCCGGGCCCAACCCTTCCACACACCACAGGCAGAGATGACTCCCATGGTGCTTGAATCCTTGGTGCCCTTTCTCAGATGACTGTCCCATGACTTCTAGGCAGCAGCACATCAAAATGACTTACACATGACCAGTAATAACAAGTAGTTACTTATGACCTCCAGCTTATAAAAACACCGAGAGACCTAGACAAGATGGCCAGTCACAAATGCTGTGGATCGCAGAAAGTTCATTTTTTAAACAATTCTCCAGGTAATGTGGCCAAATAAAGCCACAGTGTTTTCAGGAGCAGCCATTTCAGTCATGTTACACTGCTGCAGTTTTAAGTTATGCTAAAGCACGGATAAATGTCCCTACCACATGATTCCCAATGTAAACAGTGACAGCAGACAGGAATGCACTGAGGTTTTTGTTCCTTGAAGTATCTGAAAAGATGGTGAATCAGAGGGATGAACTCTTAACAGAAGAGTCAGTGTGCAGCGGGCATAGTCGTCCACGCAATGAAGCCTGAGAACTCTAAAATCCAAGCCAGACAGAGAAACGAAGAGATGATGCTCCCCAGACAGTATGCTTCAGCTTTTCCGTCTAGTTACTTCAACAAGAATAATTTTAGTTTTGATAAATGTAAAAAAAAAAAAAGAAAGAATGAAAGAAAGAAAGAAAATCAACCTAAGGAAAATTACTGTGGTGGTTTGAATAAGAATGGCCCCTATTGGCTCTTATATTTGAATGCTTAGTCATCAGGGAGTGGAACTATTTGGAAGGATTAGAAGGATTAGGAGGTGTGGTCTTAAAGTGGGTGTGGCCCTGTTGGAAGAAGTGTGTCACTGGGAGTGGGCTTTAAGGTTTTAAAATCCCATGCCAGACCCTGTCTGTCTGTCTATCTTCTGTCTGTCTCTCTCCCTCTCTCTTTGTGGATCAGGATGCAGCCCTAAGCTACTTCTCCAGCACCATGCCTGTCTACTGACATGCTCCCTGCCGTGATAATAACAGACTAAGCCTCCGAAACTGTAAGCCAGCCCCTAAGTAAATGCTTTCTCTTATGAGTTGCCTTGGTCATGGTGTCCCTTTACGGCAACAGAACAGTGAACTAAGATAGTTACTTTTTCCAGGAAACATTATATTTTTTAATTGCCATCAAACATCATAAGGAAAAATTGTTTCACACATGAATGTTACCAGGCGCTGAGTGAAGTGCCACGCCCACTTACTTCCTCAGCGACCTGAGCTGACCTGAGCTGCTGCTGCTGCCCATGCCAGAGCACTTCTATTGTCTCCTTTTAATGTCTGCCTTCCCTTAACACTTGAATAACACGGTCTGAGTTTTATAGAATCCCTTCAAATGGTGTACTTTTCCTTAATTTAAAGGGACTAAAGAAAGAAAGAAAGAAAGAAAGAAAGAATAGATAGATAGATACAGGGCCTCCCAGAGTCTACTCCAGTTTCACCTTGCATATATTCAACATTTCTAGAGAAGAGAGAAGAAAATCAACACAGGACTATATTTTTTTCAGAATTAACATTTTTCTCACCAAAAATGCACATTCTTATTTTAGAGTTCCCACTAACTGAATTGTGACCACATGGCCGACAAAATCAGCATTCACTCCAGTGACAGAAACAGGCTCACCGTGCAGCACACCGTTCCTCTCTCATCAAACCTTAGCTGGAACAGACAAGGAGGCAGAGGCAAACTGCCTCGACTTACTGGCCCAGAATGTTTATGGATATCTGGTTTTCCTTACCTCAGGATAACGTTGTAACTTTTAGGAGAACATTGTAACTTTTAGACAAGAACAAAGGTCTGGCGGGGGTAGGGTGGGAATGGTGGTGGGTAGGGTTGGGGTGGCGAGGGTTGTTCTGATGGCTGCAGTTTGACTGCAGCAACCTCAGTGCACCATTCTCAGGGCTCTGAGGCAAGCCCAACATGAGCTGCTCCTAAACCACCCCACAAGCACATAAGCAGCTGGTGGTGGGAGTCAGCCAAGGCCACATTCCAGCGACCTACTACCTCCCTAATGTGACTCTACATTAAATAGGAGATAATTTTAACTTAATTTTGTTTTGTTTGGATGCTTGAGATTGAGCCCAAGGTCTTGTGTGTGCTCAACAGGCATTCAACCATTGAACTATATGCCCCAACCAAGAGTTAATTTAAAATCCTGACCTCTAACGGACTCCACAAAATAAACCAGTCTGCTCTTACAGCATGTAGCAGCTACGCGGGCATCAGTTTACCGGTCATTGTATGTAGAATCGTTATTTTCCTACGTGTTAATACATAGAGCATAATTAAGTCTTTGATCTTTGGGATTTTCATTTTATATCTATAGAATAGTTGAGCATTAACTATTCCAAGAGCTATTCCAGGTAAAAGAGGATTCTGAACCCTGGAGATCTATCTAACCCTAAAGGTTACATATGTGAAACCGGGAGGCTATGCCATGTCAGAGGGTTATCTCTAGGAGTGAATGACTTAACGTACACAATGTGGTTATGAATAGAAAGCATATTCTATCCAGACATAATGATGGGACTTAAGAATGAGTCCACAAAACACATAGCTAATGTTTGGATATTTTTAGCAAAATGTTGGTATATGTAATCACCCAGCTTATGAACTATTTATTAGATGAGCAGCCCAGTATAGCAGGCCTGACACACAGGGGCAAATGACCTGTCTAGTGCCAGTCGTATGCCCCCCCTTGACAGCTGTCTTTGTTTGTGCTTCTCTCTGGTGTGACTTGATTACCAACATGGAACGCTTACTACAGCTATGTGTGTTCAAGAACATTTGGGCAAACCAATACGCTACGTCCTTGCCTATCCCCAGGTCACCACACCTATGGAGACTGTTAGGTCACAGGGGCAAATGCTGCTTCCATGGCAGTCACTCTGAGACAGAAAACTGTGGGTGAGAACGGCAGCCACAGGCTTCTGTGTTTGAATACTTGTTTTCCCAGTTGGTGGAACTGTTTGGGAAGGATTAGGAGGTGTGGCCTTATTGGAGGAGGTGTGTCGCTGGGGGCAGCTTTGAGTGGAGTGTACTTGCTCCCCTCCCCTCCTCCTCCTTCACAGCTGTTTCTCAAGATGTAAGTTCTCAGCCACTACTCCAGCATCAAGCCTCCCTGGCCATGACGGTCACAAACTGAAACCCTAAGCTCCAAATGAAATGCTTTCTGTTATAAGCAGCTTTGGTCGTAGTGTCTCATCATAACAATAGAAAAGTAACTAAGACAGAAAACCCCTTGGAGCTTAGGCTCCAAAGTCCCATACGATAAGCCTGACTGCACCTCATCACTGCCCTATCCCGTGGAAAAGGTCCCGCACAAACTCAATGCCTGATACATGAAGGATGAACCAAAAGCCTGGAAGAGAGCAGGTAAAACACCCATCCTCCTTCATCAACCTGTGCTGCATTTCCTCACAAACATATCAAGTCTCAACTTCTAGTTCTTGTCAACACAACAGCTTCCCTATCAAAAATGACTCTCAACTAGAGAGTAAGTGGCACGCTCTCTCTTTCTCTCTGAGTGTGACCATCAGAGTTTAGCATAGGGTACTGCTGGGTAATGGAGAGGAGACAGAGACTGGGACATCCCTCAGATAATTCAGGCGTGTTCCTGAAATTTAAATCTTTTGTTTGTTTATTTGTTTGTTTGAAACAGTGTCTCACTATGTAGCCCTAGCTGGCCTGGATCTCACAATGTAGATGACGGTGGTCTAGGATTTATAGAGATCTGCCTACCTCTGCCTCATGAGCAGTGAGGTTAAAGGTGAGCACCACCACACCTGCCTAGAAACATCTTACACTGTTCTTGCCTTGCATTGGATGACAGTTTAACTGGAAAAAGTCTTTCCACCCAGAAGAGTTCCCTATGGGCCTTACAAAAATATAGGGAGAAAAAATGACCAACAGTTAGCTGTAAAATCACGTGGGCCTCAATAGAATCCAACTCAGTAAATGATAAGGAAAATCCTATGTACTTTTCTGGAGATTGCCTATCAAATTCTCAAGGTGACACATAGCACACAAATAATATTAATCTAAGAGCCACAGCTATTCCTCAGGCAATACAGACTTAATTCTTGGACACAAATAAAACTACTGCCAACTTCTCTCCACATTCCAATTTCATTCTCACCAAAGCCTCTGCTATTCAAATAAATAAATTAATTAATAATCTGAGTACAGAACTGGAATCTTGAGAGAAATAATTTGTGCCAGAATGCAACTTTCCTGAGTCCACATGTGTGTGTGAGAGTGTGTGTATGAGTGTGTATGTGATAGATATTTTTTCTTGAGACCAATAAAAAAATTTGCACTAACGTCATGAAACACACTAGTCGGGTACTGACCTTCCCACCTCCACCAACATTACCCACAAGTCACACACCCTCTGCTTTGACAACAAAGGCACCATGTAAGTGCCTCAGTGTGTGTGTGCAGTTGACATTCGTTAGCGGTGTGTGACACCCATAGCTCTGCCCCGTGCACCGGTGTATGCAAAGCCACTCCAGCACGTAAGCAAGCAACTCACCTTCATGAGATGCTGATTTATCCATTTTGTAAATGTTTTCTTTTGAACTTTGTCCCGCTCATCTGGAAAATAAACAAATAAAATAAGGTTGGTATGACCTATGCACAGGAAACTCCACTGGATATGTTCAGAGGATATCCTCCTGTATATACAGTTGTACGAAAACTCATTGACTCTGCGCCATCTGTAAGGCTTGTTCCCAGTGTTGTGCTTGCTGCCCAGGTGCTAAGTCACCTACCATAGTACCGCCTCCAAACAGGTTGTCTCACATCAAATTAAATGGAGAGAAACACAAAGCAACTCCACTAAAGTCAGAAACAAGACAGGTTGTCCACTCTCTCCATGTCTATTCAATAGAGTACTTGGGAGTTTTAGCTGAAGCAGTAAGACAACTGGAGACATCAAGGGGGTACACAGTGGAAAGAGAGAAGTCAAATTATGGTTATTTGCACATGATATGTTATTATGTTATATTATGTGAATCCTACTAACTCATGAGCATCTGTCTTCTGGTATCTTCTTTGATTTCTTTCTATTCAAAGACTTGAAGTTTTAGCATACAAGTCTTTCACTTGTGTGGTTAGAGATACTCTGAGATATTCTATATTTTGTGGCTACTGTAAAAAGGGTACTTTCCTCAATGTCTATATCAGTCCATGTGTCATTTGTATATAGAGGAGGGTTACTGATTTTTTTTTTAAGTTAATCTTGTATCCAGCTACTTTGCTGAAAATATTTATCAGCTATCGGAGTTCTCCAGTAAAATTTTTAGGGAGACTTATAGACACTATTGTATCATCTGCAAATAACTATCCTAACAAAAGCAATTGACAGATTCAACGCAATCCTCATCAAAATTCCAACACGGTTCTTTTATAGAGATTGAAAGGACAATTTTTAACTTCATATGGAAAAACAAAAACCCCAGATAGCTAAAACAATCCTGAACAAGAAAAAAAATAAATAAATAAAAAACCCCAAAAAACTGTCGGAGGTCTCACCATCCCTGATTTCAAGTTGTACTACGGAGCTACAGTAATAAAATCAATGCGTGGGATTGGTATAAAAACAGACACATTGATCCAAGGAGTCAAACTGAAAAGCCAGACATAAATCCACACACATGGGCACCTGACTTTCGATAAAGAAGCCAGAAATACACACTGGGAAAAAGACAACATCTCCAACAAATGGTGCAGGTCAAACCGGATGTCTGTGTGTAGAAGAATGCAAACAGATCTATACTTAACACCCTACACAAACTCCAGTCCAAGTGGATCAAAGACCTCAATATAAAAGCAGATACGCTGAACCTGACAAAGAGAAAGTAGGGAATAACCTTGAATGTACTGGCACAGGTGACAGCTTTCTGCACAGGACACTGATCGATAGTGCAGGCACTAAGATCAACAATTAATCAATGGACCTCATGAAACCAAAACCTTCTGTGAGGCGAAGCAGAGCCGCTAAGAAGGGGATGATGCTAAACTCCTGGGAACTCTAATTCACAACATAAGCGCAAGACTGAAACTCACTTGGTAACGTGCCACACATGCATTAGAAGATGCTGCCATCTTCTAATGATAACAACCCAAGCCTTCTCTTTATCACGATCAGCCTAGAGGAGTGCCACACAGTGCCAAGGAGACCCTCAGCTAGGAGTCCCTGCAGCAGGACCACTACAACAGCTCCAAGATCCTCAGTAACAACCCTGCAGTGAGGAAACCTTAAGCCCGGAAGACTGGAGATTTCACCACCTTCTGTACACGTTATTTCAAAAGGGAGTGTACCAGATTACACCACCTAATTTTCCAATTATAAGTCTCATGGTGACTTTCCCTCATTTTAGTCAGGGATCCTTAACACTCAGATTTATATTTAGGGCACTGTTGCTATGACAACAAGGGCACTGCCATCATTCCTGTGTATTAGCTGGTCGTTGGTTGTGTGCACTGCCCGGTTACTATTCTGAATCAAGCTTTATAGCATTCCTCTAGTCAATATTATCTTATTTACAATCAATTTTAAATGAAAGCACACATTTATGTTCACTTTATGGAGTACAAAGTAGCTGAAAATATACAAAAACACCGAGCGCAAACAATAGAATTTAAGGGGTAAAAGAATCACATAAAGAGCAGTTATTAACACTCACTGTTTTCAGTTTCTAGTAAAGCTCAGTGGAAGTTAAATGGGTTCAGGGCTGCACACAGCAAATCTCAGTGCTACATACAGACTTATCCTATGGAAAGTATTCTCAGGCGAGCCAAAAAGTAGTCCAGACTCTAACCACATTCCTCAAGGCACCCCACAGTCTGTCAGCTCTCGCCATGCCACCCAAAGCAGGTAGCACAACTTTCCTATGCAGGCTCCAGAATGTGCATGGGAGCCCGGGGTGACATACTAACCCATACAGCACATGCGTCCCACCAGCTGCGCGTTCCAGTCCTGACCGCTTTTCACAAGCTGCCCCATCATTCTGCGAGAATCAGTGCAGAAGGGTTCTGGACTCTGCCTTAGGAAGTGTGATGTGTCAGCGTGCTGCTAACTTTCTCCACAGAAAGGAAAGCACTGACTAGACACTCCTACTTCAGTGGAAACTAGTCCACACCCCCTTTTAAACAAACATTTGCAAGCCAGGGCACTGTGTAACTGCTCCTAAAAAAACGAGACAAACTGACCGTTTCTCTCAGGAAGGGGCTATCAAGTCTCTTTGAGAGTCCTCCATCTTCTTCCTTCCCCCTCCCTCCCTTCTTCCCTCCCTTTCCCTTTTTAATTTTTGAGAGCGGACAATAAGGCAACAGAGAATATCAGATTTTATAGCAGAAGCAACTGAATATTGTCTTCTAACACTGCAGGCAGGGTACTCGTAGAGTAAAAAGCAACACCCGCTGACTTAGCTCAAGGCATGCTACATACATGTGACATGGAAAGCTCACCATTATACACTAGACAGGCTCTTCAGGGAGAAATATGACCATCAGAACACCTGATGCTTCTGTATGTATTACTACATAGGTATATTCACTTGAATTTCAAAGCAAGTCTCTGAGTTGGGTGATATGTAAACTTGAGAGTTGTACGAACCACAGCCTATGGACACCCAATGTGCACCTATGATTACAGACAGAAGCCAACCTGCATGTCATAACAGAGAGGAGAGGAAGGCAGAGGAGGGAAGGGGAGGGAGGAGAGGAAGGAAAGAGTAGGGGGAGGCAGAGAGGGGCAAAGCTGCCTCAGTCCACAGCCTGAAGAAGATCTTACGTTAGATTCTAAAGACTTTCTTCTTTGTCAAACAGAAGCCCTAATTCTTCTAAGTCAGAAAAAAAAAAAAAAAAGAAAGAAAGAAACCCAGGAAACTCTCAATTTCCCAGAGCTTCACTTCTAATGTCAAGAAATGAGAACCCTTGTTCAAAACCATCTTCAGCCCCCCCATACTTATTGAAATGTTAAATAGACTTTCCCAAACAAAAGGTGTACAAACAGTAACCTAAACAACCACACACACACACAACACACCACACACACACACACACGTATTTCAACAATAGAGAACAGCAAATTTGGTGAGGAAAAGACACCCCAACATTGCTAGACTACAGCCGCCAAAACAAACAAACATATAAAATCAAACATTATGCTGCTGTAAATGTATGAGAATGACAACAGCAAATGCAGATAAATGATTACTCCTTAACTGCTATGATGCAGGTAAGTAAATGACAGCATTTAACAGGATAATTTGGCAGTGTGTATCACATACTTAAATGGATACATTTTCTGAATCAATAATTCTACTTGCAAGAACTGGTAACAGAAGACTGAAATCTGTGTGATTAGTTCGCAAGGATGTTTAGGGTGGTCAAATATCTGAAACAGTTTAAATGTTAATCAGCAGGGGAGCAGATAAATGAGTTATAGTTCGCTCAATGGTGTGAAACTTTCATTTTGAAAATCTGCACATATTGACATGGAAAAAGTGACCAAATGAAAAATAACCTTTGTTAATAAATATATATGGATCTATAAAATGCAGGTAAAGAATTTCATCAGAAGAAAGTGGATGGAGCAAGAGGAAGACGCTGCTGTTCTGAGCATCTCTAGACTCAGTGAACCTTCTACAAACAAGGTATTTACCCATCATCACTGCTAATATCCAGGAGGAACGCATGCTGAGCCACTTTATTCATTTATGCATTGAACAGTCATATACACAGGGACATGTGCCGAACACAGATGACATAGGGGAAGGACCAAGAGCAGCTACAGTGCCCACGCAGGTGTAAGGCAGACCAGCACGCCATGCTGGGCTTCTGCCTATGATGGCTGAAAAGAGGGAAAGGGAGGGAGGAGAGGAAAGACCACACATGGCAGTAAGCAGCAGGAGTGGAACTGGTAACAAAGTTGCCAGAGAAAGGCTACTGGGACAGGGATACCCAGCTGCAGAGGCGCTTGTGAAAAGAGAAACTGTAACTCAGAACACTCTCAGCTTGAGGCACCCCTGCTTGGGGATGCTCCTTGTTTGACGTTTAGTTACCACACACCAAATTACAGCATGGTTTGGAAGGCTTTTGTGAGGAATTCAGAAACAGGGCTCCAGAGAATGTGCTGGGTAAGCTGATGCTGGAGGGAGGCTTAAATCTCTCTTTGCAAAAGCTTTTGTGTTTGCTTTCTCCCTAACTGATGATCAGAACGCATGCTGGCCTGTCAGCAACAGCTCTGGCTCCTCAGTACTGGAGGCTGGAACGGACATTTGGGTTCTGCTCTGAAGAGAAATTTGCTGGCTATCATCTGTGTTTACCATTGACTAAGAATTTAATACGGACCTTCTGGAATCTGCTCTGTCATCTACCTTCTCCTACCTGCAGACTATAAAGGGAATGAGCACAAAGAGAGTTTGAATTATTGTTACATTTTAACACTTAACTAGCACATGCGATCTCTCTGCTAACCCAGTCCATGTGAAGGACAGAGTATGTTTACAATTCTTTATCTGTGTTATACTAACACTAGCAACTAAAACAGTACCGTCTAAAATTCAGATTAATGTAAGAGGGTAAAAACCCAGGAGCACTACCCAACATGAACACCAGGACTCTCTGACACCACAGTGGCACAACACTTGGTGATCATGAAATTATTCCCTCAGCCCCCCGGGGGGGGGGGTGCATCAATGTGAACCAGGCAGGAACTCTTGGCTCCAGCGCAACAGAATTGCTGCACAGTGGTACATTGCCTTGATTTCCTTAAGAACACTTTTCATCCTTTTGGTACTAAGCATGTCAGAAGAGCCAACGGAATAAATCCTAATATACCTCAGCGGCCTCCCATTCATCTAGCAAATTGTCATTTTTCATGAAGCATACTGACATAGAGTTCCTAATAAATCCTTTCAAACTGTGGCCCCCTGTCACCAGGTTGTGGCAAACTTCTCAAGGCAATGGGGAGTGTAGACATGAGTCATAAGGATAGCGCTTTTCGTTTCAATAACAGCAAAGCGAGCCACACACTGAGTCAGCAGTAAGGATACAAGTGTGGGAACACCAAAGGCAACTCTCTGAACCACTGGAAAAAGTGATGGGTCTGGGCTTGCTTCCTAACGATAGCCTCCCACCCAACATTTCTTATTTAAATGCAGCCTGCAGCTGGTAGACAACTGCCTCACTCACAGGATCACAGGCGTGCCCTTGTGCCACAGAAGCCACGCCCCAGCTCACCCAACCCCATGCCAGAAAGGCTCTGCCCCACCTTTAACTCCATCGATGCACCCATTCAGGAGCACTGAGGGAAAATGCAGAAGTGCACAGACTAGTTAGTGTCAGGTGCCACAGGACCTCTTCCCCGGGTTCACTTCCAAGAGGAAGTCCAGCCAGGGACTCATTCTCCAACCAAAGCACACCAGCATATGAGACAGGAAACAGAGCTCTGAGCAGTCAGGGGATTGCCCTCTACAGCAACCCACTGGAATGTGACCTTAGGTCAACTGTCTGATGTGACCTAGGTCAACAATGTCCTAGAGCATGCTTGCCTTGTCTACTCCCACTTCTTGAAAACTAGAGGTGATTTTTAAAGTAGATATCTCTGCTTAAATACCTTTCAAAACACCTTAGAGACTTGTACCAGAGGAGTGGTCTTAAACTCAGTTTTTGTGACCACCCTGCTTATCTCTGTGAGTACAGGACATATCACCATCTAGTCCCTAAAGATTACGGGTAATTAAATGAGTTGTCCAATACAATAAGAACTAGAAGACAGACTGGTCACATGTATAAGGAAAGTCACATTTGAGGGGGTTTTGTTCATAGATCAGTATGCAAAACAAACAAACAAAAAACCAAAACCAAACAAAGACCCAGCACCCCGCCCCCCAGATGAAGCTGAAGTGGGCATCACTGGTACAACTTTTAGGGAATTTGCCCTTTATAACGCCCATGTGTTCACTAGTCACAATACTTATCATCCATGCAACACTTAGACACATGGGGTTTAGAGAGAGGGAAACTGAGGCATTGAGAAATTACCTTATTTGCTCAAGGTTAGAAAACTGATATGCCACAGGATTCCAACAAGGGAAGTAGCCTGTGAACCTAATCTCTTGATCCTAAAACTAGCAACTCGGGGGGCAGAGGCTAAAGAGAATCAAAACTTCAGGGTAAGATTCACATAGGAAAATATTCATGTGGACAATTAAATACAATCCTTGATGATCACACTTAATATTTATTTGCTATTATTAGCTACTGGTAGAACATGTAGAAAAAAATCAAAATAAAGGAAAATAGGAAGTCAATCAAACCATTTATAGTACAATCACAAAGAAAATGTTTTAGAATGGAAAGTGTGGAATTTACACTAGAACTGGTTTGGTTTTGTTGTCTCCTGAACCATTCCCTGGCTTCTGCTGATGTTACTTTGAAAATCTGGAGTTCCAGGCAGTTTCAGTGTGAGTGCTGAGGCATCAGGAATGGTGGCTCATGTACTTCATCTTAGCACTGGGTGGGCAAAGGCTGTGAATTCTGTTCTAGGCCAGCCAGGGCTGCAAGCCTCAAAAACAGGGCTAAAACGTTTCCTGAGAGGCACACTGCTGGGCTCCTTCAGGGACAGAAGCATCACAAAGCTGCCCAATAACTCTAGTCAAAACGGGCATTCAACAGTCTCAAATAAAATGAAACTTGCAAAATAAATAATTTTTTAAATAAAGCAATGCCTAGAAGTGTAGGAGGAGCTAAGGTGGGAGGAGTAAGGAGAGGAAGAGGAGGAGTAAGGAGGAGAGGAAGAAAAGGAAGAGGAGGAGCTAGGAGAGAGGAATGAGAGAGAGAGAGAGAGAGAGAGAGAGAGAGAGAGAGAGAGAGAAGAAAGAGAGGAACATGGAGGCAGATGTTCATGTGTCTGTAGCAGTCAAAGGTAGTTGGTATATCTAGGTTGGGTATTGGGTTACACTTCTGATTGTATGGGCATCTTGTTACTGATCATTACCAAATATATAAGCTTTTGATTAATCTTTAAGCATTAGAGTCTCATTTTCCTACTGGGCCCGCATGGATCACGGGATGGTCTGGGTAATGGCCAGCCTTGCGGAGACAGCGTGGAAGATCGGCAGAGCCATCTCCCATGCTGGCATCTAGTGAGTGGCAGGGCTGGTGTTTTTGGCGGCCGGTTCTAGCTGCCGTGTGCACGTGGCCTCCGGCTGTGGAACATGGTGTCTGGGCTAGGCAGAGCAGCTGCAGCTTAGATAGTCGGCTTGACTAGTGGCCATTTTTAAATAATTACCTCAACATATAAATTCCCCTTGGGGGAGAGAGGGTCTCTTCCAAAGAAAAGCGCAGTATGAAATCACACAACTTTAAGATCCAGGCAGTGTCTGACATCTAATGATTTAAAATTCAACGCAAATCTCCAAAACCATAAGAGCTTAGTCTGTAATTTCATATAAAAACCTTTAAGTTAAAAATGGCTCAGACTACAAACTGTACGCAAGTTTGGTTTTATATCCACCTAAGGATTAAACTGTTTTATGGATGTACGGGATTGGATGTTTGTGTGTGTGTGTGTGTGTGTGTGTGTGTGTGTGTGTGCGCGCGCACATGCATGTGGAGGCCTCAGGAGGCCTCAGGTCAATGTTAATTATTTTTCTTTGGTTGTTTTCCACCTTATTTTTCTGATACAGAACCTCTCTCTGAATGAGGGACATATCAATTCTGCTAGGCTAGCTAACGCACAAGCTCCATGGCCTTCCTGCATTTACGTCCCCAGTGCGGGAGCTGCACACACATGCTTACCTTAGCTGGGTTTTTTTTTCTTTACAATGTGGATGTTGAGGAGCTACTGTACTGATGGTACCATGTCTTCAACACCTTATCATTTGTCTTTCAAACAGGCCAATCTTTTTAAGAAGGCTGAATCCACTGATCCAGCAGACATAGTCTAAGAACTGAGTGCTAAGCACTGTCTGTGTAGAGAATAAATCACATGTCTTGCTCAGTTCAATAAGAGAGTGATCCAAAAGCCATATTTTGCCTGACTGTGTAGCATGTGTATGGAGCATCTGAAAAGAAATGATGAACGCTACAGACCTCAGAGACTGCTTTGCTTATGGTGGTATTTCCTCCTGATACAATCAGATTGATTGAATGCACTCATGTAACCTAGGTAATGCCAACATCAGAAACACCTTTGATGGCTTCAGCTAGTTCAGAGTACTCTACCCATCACATGAAGTCAAGCTGAAGGGTTTGCAACCCCATAGGAAGAACAGTATCAACTAGCCAGACCACCCAGAGCTCGAAGAAAATAAACCACCAACCAAAGAGTACATGGGGGGACCCATGGCTCCAGATACATAAGTGTCAGAGGATGGCCTTGTCTGGCATCAATAGGAGGGGAGGCCATTGGTCCTGTGGAAGTTTGATGGCCCAGTATAGAGGGATGCTAGAGCGGTGAGGTGGGAGTGAGTGGGTGGAAGAGCATCCTCATAGAGGCGGGGGGGGGGGGGGGGGGAAGGGGTAACCAGGAAGGGGGATATTATTTGAAATGTAAACAAATAAAATGAGTGATTAAAAACGAAAAGACAGATCAACGGGACTCCCCGTATCTCATTTTGCATTATGTTTACCAAATCTCTTTAGAGAGAGTTCTTAGGAGGCAGAAAAGAAAGAGTACCATGACGAAAATGGGAAAGCAAGAACACAGGTGCGAGGCGTGCACGCTCACAAGCCAGTCACAACTGCTCCTAATGGAAAAATCATGTCCTAACTCACCTGATCACTGCTGAGGAGGAAACGGTCAACTCCAACACAAAGAGGACCCTGCTTGCCCTAGCATTAGGACTGAGACAGAAACTATGCATTCAATGGTGGCTGGCACGGCTCCCTGACCTGTGCCTGAAACGCTGACGATAAAATGAAGCTCTTAAAAAATAAAGGTATTCAACGGAAGAAACCGGCAACCTACCTGTAAACGCTGACCATTTAAAACATGTGTCACCACACATGGACCCAAGGAGATTGCAGGTTTCTATCTGACCCAGCACAATTTCTGCACGACCTTGTTTCTGTAGATGCGGTCGGCAAAACCGATTCTTCTGAAATTCTCCCTAACTTGCTTTTTATGGCACCTACCAAGAGCAATTGATCTGCTTCTTCTCAAATGATTTTATATATATATAACGCACGTGCGCCCGTGCGTGCGCGCACACACACACACACACACATATATATATGAATGAGATGGCTTAATTGTAATACTAAAATACACAGCCTTCAAAGGTCCAAAAGTTATGACCACCTCTATTTAAAAAAAGAAACAACATCTGCTGGATTTTAATTCAAACAAACTCGTTTTCATTTAAAAGATCCAATGAGCCATGTATATGTGCATGTGATCAGAAAAATGATTTCACAGATCTAAGATAAATTTTCCAAATATAAGGGTTCTGTCTAAAACCAGCTATGGATAAAGCATTTAAATGAAAACATAAGATCTTTATCTCATGAGCCTTGACTAATAAGAGCTATTTTCGAGTTACTCAGAGCCAAAAAAGATAAGACAGAAAATAAGTCTGAGGTAAAAACGGTTGAGTTTTCTATTGTTTTATTTAATTAATTTATTTATTTTACATATGAGTACTCTATCTACATGTACACCTGTGTACCAGAAGACGACATTAGATTCCATTACAGATGGTTGTGAGCCACCATGTGGTTGCTAGGAATCGAACTCAAGACCTCTGGAACAGCTCTTGACCACTGAGCCATCTCTCCAGCCCCGTCCTTTCCAGTTTGTTAGGTTACAGTAGTATCATACAATGCCTCTTCACAGCTAATGGGGGAAATAAAGCAAAGCAAAAGGCAGATGCCGAGGAGGGACTTTAAAAAAGCGTGTGTGAGGGAACAAAGAGAATCCTGGTGAGGCAAGCCTGAGAACCACGGCGGACCAATGGGCCGAGGAAAAAGCTGCACATTCAAGGGAGAGGGAGCAGTGATGTCACACATAAACCGAACGAGCACGGCAGGAGGTGGGAAGTTAGCATCAGCAAGTTATACAACACCCCAGAATCACCCACCTTTCTGATCCCCGTGCTCTTTTGACCTTTAAAGAGGAAGATAATTCGGGACTTGTAATTGACTACAATTTATTCATCACCTGGTAGGCAATGAGCTAGAACATAGGTCTGAGGGATCACCTGGTTTGTTTCTTGCTAAATTCCACCTTAGAAGCAGACTGCACGGATACGAAGCTAAAAAGGTATTTTGGTCGACCTTCAAGCTCATGCAGTGATATTCTGAATTGCATTTGCATATCGCCTTTTACTTTTAGTATAACTGTTTATCCACATGAAAAGGAAATCACAGAAATGTCACAGAAGATGGGAGTTGTTATTTACGGTTCCAAATCAGAATTACTCAGCAAGTCTGCAAAATGCCTCACTCCTGCCTGCCCTCACTGCCCTATTTAGGAGATTCCGATGAACCCCTCTTATCTAGATCTGAAAACACATCCCTTCTGCTCTGACGGAAGAGCCAAAGTGCTCGAAGAGAGAAGCAAATGACCCAGAAAAAAGAAGATGACGTTCAAGGTGTTGGCCCTGAAAGGATCAAGCATAACGAGTTAACGGCAGAAGAGGGCACTTAACTCCATTTCCTATTTGGTATCCTGGGAAGGCAGCCAGGTCCTCGGTCCTGCCTGCTACAGACTAAACACAGAGTTCCCTATGAATCTGGCGGAGACGTCTGACAGATGTGTCATCACGGCAGGAAATGGGTTCCAGAGCAAGCAGGGGCCCCTGAGCAGGTCACCTGGCTCAAGTGCAGGGGAACCTTCCAGTCAGAGCTGAGGTAAAGTGACTCACTGCATGGGTCTGCATTGGTTAATGTTCTTACTGCTGTGACTGCACTCTGAACAAGAGGCAACTCAAGAGAAGGACTCACGTTGGCCACCCACTTCAGGTGTAGTCCATCATACTGGGTAAGGCATGCTGCCTGGAACGCTTCTTCCCTGTGGAGTTGGGAATGTGAAGTAGCCCCTGGTCTCACATGGATAGACCATGAAGATGGGCTGGACTATTTGCTATGTGAAGGACAACCCCAACAACCTACTTCTCCAATTAGGTCTGATCTCTGAAAGTTCCACTATCTTGCAAAACAGTGCCAGCAGATAGGGAGGGAATATTCAAATTCTCAGGCAGGGCAAACCTAATACCCAATCCGTACCTGCTCCAAGCTCAGTGTGTGCTGTCTTGAAAATCCGTAACCACTGGGAACCAGGCATCCAGGCAGAAATGAGGTAAAAGTCACCCAAGGTTGCTGCCAAAAAGGCAAGATGGGACAAGGACCAGGGGAGGCAGAGGTACCTTACTTTCATTAGAAAGGCCCAACCACAGAAGTCACATTCCTCCTCCAGAAACCTGGAGAAAGAGGAGGCCAAGAGGAACCACGCATTTCCAGCCAAGAGCTCTAGAACCATAAAGACATCATTCCATTCATACTCTCCTTTAAAAAGACTCGATTTCAGTACATTTTCTTTACTAAACAGAGGTTGGGACTTATCTAGAAAAGCCAAAGGAAACATTCTTGTACATTTCAAAGGCTGTCACCTAAATCTTTCAGTGAACGGAAGAAAACCTGGTGATACACAAAGACTAGAGTCACAGCCTTTTATGAAGACACCGAAGCTCTACAATAACTGAACGAGGTATGGTCCAAATCATATACGGCAGCAGACGCCAGCTCTTCCAGGAAGGCGACATCTCAGTTCTAAAGTGAGGGGCAAAGATACTTCTGAGCTCCAACACCTGTGTGGACTTTTTAGAAATCCTCCACCAGGACAAACTTAGGACTACCTGGAGACTGGAACAGCCGGCCCTACTACGTACCAGAAGCGAAGCTGCTACTGCCCAGGAAAGGCCCTGGGGCTGACACACTGCACGTACATAGCAGTGGCTCTCTAGCAGTGAAGAGCAAGTGTTTTTACCAGCGCAGGAGTTTATAATAATTAGGGAAGTGGGGCTTGTGTGAACATAAGTACACAGGGAGAAATCAATTTCTTCAACTTACATATAATTCCTGATCTTGATTGATTGATTGCGTAAAATGCAATATGTAGTGTGGTAGAGGTTAGCATAAGCAAACAAACAACAAACAAAACGAACTCTGTCTAAGCAGCAATGCAGCCGGCTGCTCACTCACACCACAGTCCTGAGGGCGTGGACAAGAATGAAAAACACACTCTGCCCTGCTTTTAGCTTTCAATGAGGTAAGGACAAATGGTAACACTCTAGCAAAGGAAATAAAAGTAAAACTCCGTGTAACTGCTTCTAAAACCTTTCCTGCCCTGTTCTCCTCTGGTTTTTAACTCTCTAGAAGGCCTCACCTAGGAAGCGTGGGTCCCCAGTGACTGCTGTTGTGTAACAAAACACTCCAGAACTTAACAGTACACAGCAGCCATTTTATTATGCATGTAAATTCTGCATGCCAGAAACTCAAGAAAAAAAAAAAAAAAAAAAAAAGAAATGCATAGTAGGGACAGCTTGTCCCATGGTGTCAGATCCTTAACTGGTAAGGCTTAGCAGTGAAGAGCTAAGATCATTTAGAGGCATCTCTAAATGATCACATATCTAGTAGTTACATTATCAACAGGGATACTGGGAGCAGCCACAGAGCACTCCCAGGCTTCTCTCTGTGTGGACTGACTTCTCTATACAATGAATGGCAGCTGCTGGGATCTCAGGCGCAGGTCCCACCTATGAGGAGATACATAACCGTCCCCAATCTGAGCATGAAAAGAGTATGATGCCAGTAACCCTCTATTCTACTGGGAACAGTGATGGAAGTTGTTATGGTTTGTATATGCTTGGCCCAGGGAGTGGCACTATTTGGAGGCATGGCCTTGTTGGAGTAGGAGTGGTCTCTTTGGAATAGGTGTGACCTTGTAGGTGTGTCACTGTGGGTGTGGCCTTCAATATCCTAGCCCTAGCTGCCCGGAGGTCAGTATTCTCCTAGCAGCCTTCAGATGAAGATGTAGAACTCTCAGCTCCTGCACCATACCTGCCTGGACACTGCCATGTTCCTGCCTTGATGACACTGGACTGAACCTCTGAACCTGTAAGCCAGCCCCAGTTAAATGTTGTCCTTTTAAGACTTGCCTTAGTCATGGTGTCTGTTCACAGCAGTAAAACCCTAAGACAGAAGTGCTCAATCCAATTCTAGGGAAAGACTCAGTAAATACACCACATACACCTAGAAAGCACCCAGTCTTGTTGTGAGTCTCCTGCCAGCCATGTGGTCACTACATGCCAGCCTATATTGCTCCTCTTTGGATGGTTATATGAGTGGAAGCTAAAATAATCTTTTTAACCTTCTCTTATAGTGGGTTTCTGTAGGAAACTTTATTTATATAACTCCAATATACAAATCATCTCCAAAACCAAACCAAACAAAAATAGCAAAAGTATCTATCCCAAGAAATTAGAAATTAATCTTATAATTGTTGGCATTTAACCTAGGCTCTGCCCACAGTTACCTGGCAACAGCCAGGTATGACTGACTCACTATAAAAGGGGCTTGCCCCCTCCTCCCTCTCTCCTCCCCTTCCATCTCCCTGTCACTCCTTCTCTCCCTCCCTCCCTCACACCCCTTCTCTGTCTCTACTACCCTCTCAACTCCACTCTCCATGCCCTGAATAAACTCTATTCTATACTATACCTTCTGGTTGGTACCCCAGAGGGGGAAGGGATGCCTCAGCATGGGCCCACAGAGGCTACCCCTCCCCTACACTATACCGCTCCTCCACCAAATACATTCCTTCTTTTCTATCTTTTTATAAAACACAACAATAATAAGAATGACCTCGTGGTCACAGTTTATTTTATAAGCCACTGGCATATTTCCTCCATTCAAAATCATTAACGAATATCAAGAATGCCTAATGTGATATAATCACTTTGCTACTCATACACAGATTACAGGTTTTCCCTCCTGGCTCAGCACACCTAAGGGATTTCTTACTGGAAATAATAAATACGCTGACATGTCCAAAAAAACCGTAGTACAAAAACCAGCGTTTCAGATGTGCTGTGTAAATCTAAGTGACTATGCCTAGAGCCACAATGTCACAGCACCTCCCCCACAGACAGACAAAGCACTGTAAGTTCTTATCACTGACGTAACTCAGCGGAGGGAAGAGTCTAACACATTCACGGTGTATCTCACAACTCACGACTCACTGTGCTGAACACAGCATCATCCTTCTCTTCCCTAACTACTGCACAGTTTCTACCTCCTCACCCTCTCGCCACAAAACACGAAACATCCTCAGTGTCTCCATGCCTGCTGCAAAACAGTAGAAATCAGAGTTTGAGAGCACACAAAGTTAACAGAAAATCATATTAAATATCTCCGAATACATTCAAAACCTGCAATCTATTTAGTACCGTGTACAAGGCAGGGAAAATAAAGGCTTTGCACACAGAGAAACCCAAAATTTAAATTCTAGAACTAACCCCGTGGCATAAGCCAAGAAAAATTATCCTTCCTGAATGTGAGTTTACAGTGGACTCAAGAACCAAGAAACAACATGAGGATTAAGTACAACACCTGTCTCCAAGCAAAGTGGCTTACTGCTTCCTGTCTGACCTCCCTGGAGACCTCCGCAAACTTCACAGCATCCCCCAACCTCACCGCCTCAAGGCTCTACAAGACTATGCTGGAGTCATGGCACAGTGATTACAGGGACTGTTCACTTAGTAAGAACAAGCGTGCGTTCCCTGTTATTAGACCATCCCGTAAGCACTCAAGGGCAGGGAATGCATCCCCAAGAGAGAGCTCTCTCTTATCATCTTCCAAATCACAGCCAGGGCGTGGCACTGCACCACACAGGGTGTGGCACTGCACCACGCAGCCTGATCTGGAGGCTGGCGTGGTCTGTGTTTTCAACTGGAGCAGAATGACTGTCCCAGTGTGGTGATAGGAATGAAGAATCTTCCTTACAAGCTTGTGTTTGAATGCATTGTTTGGGGAGGTTATGGAGCCTTTAAGAGGTGGAGCCTTGGTGATCCCATCCTTCACTGGGGGTCCTGTCTATCTACTGGAGGTAGTCTCTTCAGGTTCCATCTCTCCACAGTCAAAATTCTTGACTCCATCTAAAAAGATCTGTAAAGATCACTGTAGGTATGGTGCACAGCTCTGTGCCACCTAACAGATCTGTAAAGACCACTGTATGTATGGGGCATGACTCACGGTAGGTATGGGGCACAGTTTTGTGCCTCTAAACAGATCTGTAAAGTTATAAAGATATCACTTACCAACTCACTGACTCTTCCAGTAACAGCAAGGAAGGCTATTATAACTGAATCTCTCCTGTGGATGACAAGGCTAAAGTACAAACACTTAGTAACATTAGCCAGGCATGGTGGCTCATGCCTGTAACGCCAGCAATCCTGACACTGAGAGAAGAGGAGCCCTGTGATTCAAGGCCAGAACTACAAAGTGAAATCCTGTCTCAAAAAAAAAAAAAAAAAAACAAACCACCAGAAAGATCCATAACACACACACACACACACACACACACACACAATAATGTAATGTGGACATTACTAAAATATGTCCACAAAATGGTAAATCAACCTTCAAAGAGGAGTTCATTCTAATCCCCAGGAGTGAGGGGACTATAACAACAGAACATGGCTGATATTACACCAAGACGTCATACAAGCAGCATGGCTTCCTTCTTGCTTTCAGGGTCACTCATTCTAGAAGAGGCCAGGCACAGTGTCTTGACAACACTGGGTCTCGGGTCCCCTGCTCCTGGTCAATTCATGAGTCACACTGAGGAGTCACACTGGAAGCAGATCCCCCGACCACAGTCAGTCTTAACGTCAATCTCATTCATCTGCTCCCAAACTCCTGGCTCACAGGGGAAAATGATATATACAAATGCATATGACAGACGGACAGATGATGGATGATGGACAGAAGATAGACAGGTCAATAGATACTATAGTGCTGTAAGTTTATGAAGATATCTCAACCTCCAAGACACTGAAATTATGGGAGACCTCACAGCAAAGTTAATAATATGTTCTGAGATCACTTAAGGCTTAGCTTGCTGTCCTAATATATACTTTTACGTTTAACCCGCCTTTAAGAGAACAAAGAAACCAACCTCACTTGCCTAACTTGCCTCGCAATCAGCTTTTATAATCTAAGCTAATGCCGGGTTAATGCAAAATCTTATGTATTCCTGACCCGGATTAATGCAGGTATGTATGTGTGTTGTACTCGTTGGCTGAAAGCAGCTAACAGCTTGGGAGTAATCTTACACAACAAAGGGTTGCCATAAATGTTGAAAACAACATAGCTTGATAAGTTATGTTCCACTGTGTTGCTTTTCTGGGTGCTTCAGGGTCAGTTGGGCTCAGAAAAATGTCTTTCCTTGTAAAACTCTGTTAAGGATTTCTGAAAAGAATTCCTCGCTCCCTTCCCATGCCACGCTTTCTGTGCTGTTCAATACAAACAGAACACAGCCTTTTGTTGGAGACAGACAGGGACAGACATCAGACAGCATACAGACATGCACAGACACATAACAACACAGAGACTGTCTGTCGACAGTCCAGTAAACACAAGCTGTAGACAGACAAAGATACAGAGAGGTGAAGAATGTATTCTCGCTCCTTAATGCATTTATCGATGCATTAAGCTAATGAAGTTTGCTGTCGACAAAAAAGAAGCCAGCCAGTGTGGCTTGTGCGTGCCATCCGACCCACGTGAGAAACCATAGTAAGGGGGTTTCTCAGTTCTGGTGAATATTAAAACCTGCTGTACGACTTCTGAAATCCCAGGTGCCTGCAGTTCCGTTTGACAACGAAGACCAAGGGTTAATCGGTCTTCACGAGCTGCCCACTCAAGTCAAGACTGTACGTCACAATTGCTTTTGAATGACCATGCACAGAAACCAACTTGTCAGTCTGGCCTTTGCTTTTGGCCAAATCCGCTTACATTGCTTGCTTGCCTTCCCCAAGCTCAGAGAACAACATAGCAAAGGTGAGTTTTGTGGGTAGTTCTCTCAGACCCCAGATCCCAGCAGATCCCCTAGCCCCTGAACACAGCCTGTGGGGGCTGCAGGCCAGGATACTGTATGTGTTTCTGCCACTCTACTGACTACAAACTTCTTTAAAACTAAAACTCCTTCCCTGGCCCCTTCTCCCCCTCTTGCTGTTTTTTTTCTGTTCCTGGTTGCTGTGTGATTACACAAGGCCTTTCCTCTCACCTTGTTCTCATTATACACTTTCTACGGTTAGGGGTTTTTAAATGTGAGACTTCTCTGTCCTATCATTTCTACTGAATTCATTCAGTAAAGCAACAAGCACATATTTTAACAGCTACTTGTATCCCCATGAACAACACAGCAACAGACCGGGAGGATAGAGGTTTCTAGTGTTCATACTCAGGTTACATATTCCAAATTCCATTACATATTGCAAAATGTTCACAGACACATAAATAAATGCAGGCTCCATAACTGACATATCAAAGTGCTTCTGTCTGCCTTGATCCATCCCAACACTTCCTAGGTATTTTTTTTTTTCTTTCATGAATTCATCAAGGTGGGGTGGGCGAGAGAATAGGGAAGGGGTGGGAGGTTGCATATCTGACTGAATGAGGAGAAGGAAAAAACTCAGAGTTTCTGTGAACAAACGACCATTTATGTCAAGGAATGATGGTCCAGCCTCACAAGGAATTCACCTTATCACCTACATTTTCTACGGCTGAATAATGTGCTTAAGATTCAGTGTGTGGTTATCTAAGGCTCAGAAAAGCTTTTGTTAGCCAGCCTGGAAGAGTTCCTGCTAATAAAACTGAACACTACAAACAGAGTAATATACAACTCAGCAAGGCAGTCATTATAGCTTAGTAATTACTACAGAATAAAAATAATTAAGTTTCCTGGGGGGGGGGCTACATGTTTCTGAGCACCTCTCTTTTATAGGCAAAACCTTCTGAAGACAGACAGCGTGCGTGCACGCGCGCACGCGCGCGCACACACACACACACACACAAAAACCCCTAAGGAAGAGGCTGTCTGCCTGTAGGGAGATGTCTTCCACCTTCAGAGGTCCAAGTCTACTTCACTACCCGGTGTTCCTATGCTCCCAAGTGGCTGAAGGGAAAACTGCAAGTCACCACAAAGTCACCACAAAGTCTGCCAGAGCACCTCCTCCAAGAGGTCCCCTGGACAAACCTTCAACACAAATACCATTTGTTAGTTTGCCTGGCAAGTGCCTTTGGTTCCATTTCCTTTAATTACTTTCAGTATTCTGGTAATTCTGGCCCCGTCACACACTGTTGAGCTCTCATATGTGCAATATATTGGCAAACTGTCATGTGCTGTTTAAGCTTGTTAAAAGTGAACCTGGGAGTGAGGAGTCCCTCCCGGTCTCCTCCAAAATCCCTGTGGTTAGAAACCTGTTAGAGGTCCCCTAACTCTGTAACTAGAAAGAAAAACAGCTAAGGGTGTTAAAAAACCTAGAACCTTAAAAACAGCTAAAATGTAACCATTCCCAGCAGATGTTACTATTGTTTATCCAATAATATAAAAACACCCGCAGCTGGAACAGGAAGGGGTAAGTTCGTTTGACAGAGTCTCTTCAGTGGGAACTCTGGCTGACTGCAACTTCCCCAGCGAGTTTACTGATGGATGCCTCTAAATGTCCAGTCTGATGTTATCTCTCTGCTGCTATTTGCCCTTACTGGGACACTCATTGGAAGGCGCGCCCAGCGCTCAACCTGGAGCTCCAGATGACTGCCCCAGGGAGGCTTCCCAGGCCAATCTCTTGCTGGATGTTCTGAGTGCCTGATTTGGCAGTGTTTTGCAGTCAGTTACCCTCGATTATTCTTTTACTTACGTAATAAACTCTCATTCAAAACCATAGCTATTGCAGATCATTCTCCAGACTAAGCAAAACAACTTCCTATGTTCCCATGGCAACAGAAGTCTGAACTCCCAGGCTGCAGGTCAGTTTTCAGCTGAGAGTCCAGCAAATAGACTTACTCAGAACAATTTGACAGCAATGGCCCTGCTTTATTTTTTATCTTGCATTCCCAGCAATGACCGTGCTACCTAGCAGAGAGAGGACCTGCACAGGTTTCTGGGGAAAGGGAGACGAGAAGAAAAGACAAGACATTAGGGAGAAGGCCTGAAAAGAAGCAAAACACCACTAAAAGCATAATCAGAACACTGGTATACAACTGTCTATACCTAAGTAGCTCTATCAGTGGAGGATGTCAGAAGGCCCATTTCCTACTGTAAGAGAAAGGCTTTTTACTTGTAAATATGTAAACTTGTAAACTGTTCATAGAACCACCTGTCATGCTTGAAAAAGGCCCTGTCTGACTAGATTTATATTAACTTGACATATGCTAGAGAGGTAGGGTCCAGACTTAGCTGACCTTCACCTGAGAGGAAGGAGCTTTGCTTAAGAGAATGCCTCTATAAGACTGGGCTAGCCTGTAGAACCTTTTCTTAATTAGTGATTGATGTGGGAGAACCCAGCCCATTATGGGTGCTTCCATCCCTGGGCTGGTGGTCCTAGGTCCTGCAAGCAAGCAGGATGAGCAAGCCAGTGGGGAAGAAGAAGTAGTAAGCAGCATCCCTCTATGGTCTCTGCATCAGCTCCTACCTACAGGTTCCTGTGCTGTTTGAGTTCCTGTCCTAACTTTCTACGGGGATAGACTACAATGTGGACGTGTACAGCAAATAAACCCCTTCTTCTGCAGTTATTTTTGGGTCACAGTGTTTTGTTTTAGCAATAGTAACCCTGAGACAGGCCCTATAGAAAACGCTGTCTTTGATGGGATTTTCATCTCTGAATCTTCTGCCTCCTTTTCTCTTCGGCAGTTTCCTCCATGATTCCTTTTATTACCTAGAATCGCTGGAATCAGAAACTCCTCCAGCCTCCACCTCTTGCACAGCCTGACTGCAGACTTGTGCCACCACCCCCAGCTCCCACTGATCCCATACTGATTCCGAGTAGGTTAGAGTTCCAATACACGTGGGCTTTAAAAGCTCGTAACTAGAACTTGCCAATGTTTTCTTCAAACCACACTTCAGAAGATTAAAAAAAAAAGGCACTGCAGCAGGAAGCCAAGTCTGGACCCTACCTTTAACAGAAAGACACGGGAACAGGTATCACAGGTCGTCACAAAGGTGTAAGCATGTGCAACCTGTGGCCCATGAGCCACACACATTCCAGGATCACTACAGACATGCAGATGAGATATTAAAACGCTCGACAACCCTGTGAGAGGGAAAAACAATACCGAGGCTGGGTGTACAAATATGTTCAGTCTGAATCCTGAGGGTGATGTAATAAAAGCCAGGCAGAAGTCAGGCTCTGACTCCTACCTATCATGTATAAAGGTATGTACCAAGCCTTCTAAAGTTTGTCTTTCATCAGACACGGAAGGACTTCCTATGTGACTGTTACAGTCCAGACTCTGTGGGAAAACTCCAATTCCCATAACCTATAAGCACAAACATGCATCTTTAAAACCTGGTAAGAAGCCAAGCTTCGGTGGCACGCACGCCTTTAATCCCAGCACTCGGGAAGCAGAGGCAGGCGGACCTCTGAGTTTGAGGCCAACCATGGTCTTCTGAGTGAGTTCCAGAAGAGCCAGGGCAATGAAGAGAAACCCTGTCTCTTGTCAGTGTTAAGAGTTACCAGGGACGATCAAAGAAAGAAGAAGAAAGAAGGTCACTTCAAGATGTAATCAGGCTCTGAGGAAGCAGGGATGTAGACCTCAGTGAACTGAACCTCAAACAGCTGCACAAAAGCATATTTATTTCCTTGCTGTGCACTGTCTGCAGCACTCAATAATGCAAGGCATTCCAGGTGTGCCAGGACTGTCATGTGACCAAAGTCCTGCAAAAGCTGTAAGCTCCTTCAGAAAAACAATCGCTATTCTCTACGTTGATTTCTTCAAGGTCAAAGGACTTTTAGAAAATGACTCTTCTTTCTAATGTTTCCTATAGATACAATGTTTCTACTAGAACTCCACTACAGTTTCTAAATAGAAAAAAACAAAGACAAGAACAGAAGGTAAGGGCAGGTGCTGGCGTTGTGGCTTGATGGTAAGATGCTTACCTAGCCTGTGTGAGACAATGAGTTCACCCACCATCACTACAAACATCAGTACTGTTTTGTCTTGTTTCTCCTGTTTTGACTTGGTTGATTTCCTTAAGTTATTTACCAATAACAGAATAAGGAAATCTATTAATACCATCAGACAAAGCTTCAGCTATGCCAATGCATAAATTATCTTTTCCAAACCATTATTTTGTTTGGATTAAATTGTGACACCATCTTACAAGGCCTTCAGTTTAAAGATTAAGTAACAGGTAAAACCTTAGTACCCAGCATCCTTTGGTACTACTTGTCCTCCAACAGTTGCCAACACTTTCACGGAGCTATCTTTTCTTTCATTTGGGTGGTTGGGCTAGGGCTGAGATAAGGTCTCATTATACAGCCCAGATATGGCTCCAATTCACAGTAACCTCCCCACCCCTCAGTTTCTTGAGTGCAAGTATAAAAGACTTCGCACTGTCAAGACTCCAGCTACGGGGTCTTCTGGAAAAGACAAGACCACAAAGGAAGCAGCTAAGACTAGTCAAGTGTTTGCCAAGGGGAAGACTGAAGAACAAGTCAGTTCCTCTCTCTAGAAAAACCTCCGGGGTATTAGTACAATTCTTACTTATCCTGTGATGAGCGGAAGGGAGCAGTACACCTACCCAAATCTGAGAAGCAGTACGATACCCTAATATATAAACTATGAATTCCCATAGTAATAATGTATCCATATCAGTCCTGAGTTGTGAACAAGGTTCTGTGCCAATTAAGGATGTTAATAAAAAAATGACAGAAGAAAGATAGAGGAAATTTTTAACTTGCTACCTGATTGTACTATGAACTAAAAACTGCACAGAAAGCATGCTAATTACAAAGCAATATCCTCCCCTCAGAAGGCTTCTGCTCCCATCACTGTGGACAGAGAATGAAAATTCTAATTAAAACCATTATTTAGCAGATAAGCTTACATGCTTAATTTCCTACCCATAACACAACTACTTCCAAAATGAAGTAAACGTGACATAAAAGATACCAACAAGAGACAGAGTATAAAAAGCCACCCGCCCAGAAGAACACCAAAACACTGGCTGGTAACTTTCACGTTCCTGCTAACCTCCTTCAGTTGAGCCCTATTACACGTTCCCACTGCATGTGAGTCTGAGCTTACACCACCTGCAGTGGGATGACCTCACGGTCGCCTGCTCTACACATTACATGCCTTAAGTACGTTAGGAACTCACTCACCGGTATGATTACTCGGAGGCCATCAATTTGAAAGGAAATGGAAGTACAGAGAAGTTAAATCATAAAAAGTCTCACTGAAACAATGGCACAGCTAGGACTGTAACACCTGATTTTTCATGACATATGATGTCATTTTGCTTTGTTCCTAAGATTTATTTTCATCATTTTTACTTATGTGTTATTTGTGTCTATCTGTGTGAAGGTATGCCACACGTGTGCACGCCTGCACAGGCCAGAGGGGTGTCACACCTCCCTGGAGGCAGACTTACAGGCAATTGTGAACCTGATATGGGTGCTAGGAACCAAACTCAATCCCAGAGGAGCAGCAAGTGCTCTTTGCCACTGAGTCTCCTGACCAGCTCTGATGTAATGTTTGTATAGTATTTCATCTTCAAGGTGTCAAGGGCAGACGATCAATAAATACAACACAATTCCTGTGTTGGATGCGGAGTCTTAAAATGGTGCTGGAAGGCTCTTGCTTCCAACATGACTAAAGAGACATATATCACTGCCAAGTACGTGTAAAGTCCTGGGCCAAAATATAGAGGCTGACATAATTCCATTACGTGGCTGCATCAAGGATGTTGGTGCTGTGCCTTTAATACACTCCGAGTATCACTACTTCAGAAAGAGAAACACATGTACACCAGGGTTATTAATAAAATGAGCCCACAAGGAGCCGCCATGACGGCAGGAGGGAAGGGAGCACCTCTGGGTGAGGACACAGGCTATTCCAGGCATTAGTGCTGAGATCGACAGGAATGCTGGCATGTCAAAAACTCGACTATGAAAAATGCGTATATTTTTAGCCTATTTTTTGGCAGACTTCTGTTATGTAAGTGCTTCAGTAAAGTCCAACATCAAGTTTTTATGTGAAATTGCATACTAGGAGCTGGAAAGGTGGCTCAGCAGTTAGGAGCAGACATTGCTCTTGCAAAGGGCTAGGGTTCAATTCCAAGCCTGTGACTCCAGGGTGGACAAATACCTTTGACCTCTGAGGGCACCAGAACTCGGGTACAGACACATACACACACTTAAAAGTAATACTTATAAAAATTACAAAGCAGAAATATGATATTTGTTATTTCATGTTAGTAAATGATATGTAAGTGATTCCCTGAATTATACGTTTCTAAAAGTAACATTTTCCTGTAGCGACCCCCTGTGCTGCAGATGTATGGCACAAAAAGACTGTGTGTCAGCACAGGGACTGGACTGGGCCACAAGGCAAATGTCTTCAACCAACTCCCATATATCCAACAGATGCAAACGACATGGGCCAGGTCATCCTGAAGATCTCAAGTTTTTAAAACAGTAAAAACTTAGACAATAAACTATATGATCTTTAAAGCTACTAGTTATCCCGTAGTAAATTAATCTAGGCGTATATCGAAAGTAAATAAGATTCTGGCTCAACTAGTGGAGCAGACTAATTAAAATCACAAGAATTTTCCTATGAAAGAACTGAAGATGACATTTCATACATGGACGGAAACCTCTCCAAAAGGCTTCTTCTGCAAATACTGTGTTTGCTTGGTCACTGTGGGTGTCAACCCCCTATAAGGCATACCTCACTTGCACCAGGTTTCTTCTTGGATGGTCACGGCCTTGTTTGATATCTTTTACTCTGGGGACTGCGATGTCATGAGCAGCTTTAGCCACTAGAACACAGCAAGTCAGGGACAGAAGCCTGGCAACAACATATGAAAGTGTGGAAAGACTCTCTTGTCCAGCTGAGTTTCCGGAGCCAGGCACAATGAACCAGAAACAGCTAGCTGGCCACTCCGAGACTCTAGGTCCTCATATATATATGAGAGAGTGAACATTTATTGCTTGAAGGCATTGGGTTTCAGGATATCTGTGGTGTGTAACAACAGATAACAAATATGACATCTTTTGGTTAGTTTATTTTGAACCTGGGCTCTCAAGATTCATTCAGTTATATAAAGCCTTCTCACACATACACCCTCTTCATCTCCTCTCTGCTCACACCAGGGTTCTTTTCCCTTGACTGTAAAGATACCTCTAAAGCCAGCACTGTGCCTCTAAGTCAAGAAACCAAATTCAGGACAAGGTGCAGAGGAGTCATCCAGGCAATGTGAGGACTTAGGCAAAGTGAAAAGGAAAAATGGCCATTTCACCTTGGGGACAGCGGTAAAACTTAGGATGTGTGCGCTGCCAGAGGGTCTAGCCAGCTTACCCCAAGAAGTGCCATGTGTGGGGGGGCCCCAGGGTTGCTAAGTCACCAATTTTAAAAGAAGAATCAGACTTCTGCATTCTTATGTGACCTTTCTCAACTTCAACATGTAGCTCCTTGGTTTTTACAGTGAATAGCTAAATCAAAATTATACTGTGTTCAGCCCATGTGCTTCTCAAATATGGTTACCCACTTACATAAACTAAAACTCTCAAGAAAAATAACAGATTCCAGAATTATAGTAGAGAAAGCACACAGAGAGCCTAAGATAACCCTCGGGTCTAGCGTATAAGGAGATGCTTAGAGATTCATGGTAGCATGTGACAGGGAACAGAACCCAGCTTGTCGGACTCCCATGAGACAATCAGGATAGTTTAAGCATCAAAGAAAAGGTATTGATAATTTATATTTCACTGAGTAGTCAAGAAAACAATGAGATCTGAAGAAAAAAAAAAGGAGGGTACAAAGGAGGGCTCTTCTTTCCACAAAATTACTAATAAATAAAGAAATCGCTTTTATAATTAAATAACTCACAAGATAAAAAAATACTGCTGGATTAAAAAGCTATGCACAAATCAATTATGTTTTGTCTATTAATTAAAAGCCAGAATAATTAACAAAAGACTATTTTAACTGGAAAAGTTCTAGACAGATTTCTTCATGTTAATTAAACAACCAATTTTAATGCCACCATTTATATTAAAAAAAAAAAAAAAAGCCATTGTGTCCTGATGTGGCACAACAGAGGGAAGAAATATATACCATCACCTCAGGAAAATGTTTTTGCTGAATTGTTTAGTCATGAGGACATATTAAGCATGTGGGACTCTGTAACTGGTAGGAAGAAAGGTATTCTAGAATAAAAGAAATACGCAAGCCAACAGAAGGGAATGCATTGTCCTAATTTGAATATTAGTGTGTGGGGGTGTGGAATGGGGCGATCCAGAGCAGGATTTAAAAACTGGAGAAAAATCACAAGTGTCAGGTAGTATTACACAACTGCTTGTTACAGATGAAAATGTCCTTGCGACCCCATTGGACAATGCCTCTATTCTGGTGCCGTGCTCACTTAATTACCTAGAGAGGAAACAGCCTGGAAAATGTCATGAACAGCACAAAAGCCAGAACACTGTTTTTAAGCAGAAATCAAAGTGTTTTCTTAAGAGATATTTCCAGTGACGTAACTCTACAGAGTCCAGTCATCTACCCAGCAATGAATGCAGACTGGCTCTCTGTATGAACAGGGAGTGAGGGCTGGGTACAGCCTATCAAATACTTAGAAATGTCTATTTTCGTTTTTATTCATACTTCAAGTGCCTATCAACTAAACGCTATCAGTTCCTGTCCTAGTGAGGTTTCTATTGCTGTAATTAACACACGACCAAAAGCAAAGGAGGGAATTTATTTCCCTCTTACAGCTTACAGGCCAACATGGAAGAAGTCAGGGCAGGAACTCAAGGCAGGATCCTGGAGGTAGGAAGTGAAGCAAAACCATAAGGGATGCTGCTTACTGGCTTGCTCCTCTGGGCTTGCTGAGCCTGCTTTCTAAAAGAGCCCAGGAGCACCCACTTGCTCAGGCATAGATACCACCACTCACAGTGAGTGCTGAGCCCTCTCATACCTGTCATTCAGAAAACGGTCCATAGACCAGCCTATTGACACTCTGATGAAAGCATTTTTCTCAGCTGAAGTTCTCTCTTTCCTAACTTGTGTCAAGGTAACAGACAAACAAGCAAAAAACAAAACAAAAAAATCAAAAACACCTAACCAAGACAATTCTGAGATAAGCAGCTTAAAGTGAAACACTGTGTTATCGTCATGTAAGATTCACAAAAGGGTAGAGATGATTAACAGTTTCCTAACTGGCATTCTGATGTCTGATGATAGGTAAGCAGTGTGAGAAAACTAGAATTTAAATGCTTGTATGGCATGACTTCTTAAAGGAAAGATTTCAAGCTTTTTAAATAACACAAACAGTATTTTTAGGGTTTTAAAACCAAATATTTTATTTTACTTTAATAACAATGTCAACCTGTAGTGAAGCAATGGAGGATTGAATAACTTTACAAAAAAAAAAAAAAGGTTTCAGTCCAACTTGGTTTCTATAGACCGATCAATGCAAGCAATCTGACATATGAAATAAGACCAGGATGTCAACACAGGGACTTGTACCCAGAACTTATCTCCATTCAGAATGGATGCTGCACTAGCAGTGTTGGCTCACTGGGGGATGTACCCTACAAATGAAGAGAGAGGAAAAGACGTTCCTATAGCGACCAATGGGGAGCTGGAGAGCAAGGGCATGTGGCCCCACACCTCACAGCACTGATGTTTAAGCCTGCAGCAAGCAAAGATGAGCGGAAGACTCTGATCAACTCAACCAGGAACAGAAGGCGTCCGGGTACCTGGGTGGGCCTCTGATGAGAAGGAGTTGTCTATAAAGCAAATGCCCTTCCTTAACTATGTGTTCAACCTCCAAAATGCTTCCACTCAGTCAGAGAGGATCTCTAATAGGCATGAAAATAGACAGATGCAGAAGGTAAATCAAACAAGAGTCCACAAGGCAAACTCCCCCACGCCCTAGCCAGCATCCACACATACGCTCAGAGGATTTGATGGCACAACAGAACAGGCTTCAAGATTCTGATACCAGAGTTGTCTCAGACAAATCACCCCAACATGGAGACTTGAAGAGCATGCAATTCCCTTTTAAACGTGAGAGCACAGTCAAGAAGAGACCCGAGAAAACCCACTAACCTGAGGCACTAAAACCAATGACAGAATTTTCATTTAAAGGTGTTTAGAGAAAACAGTCGAGAAGGCAGATAAAAACTTAATAAAAATAAAATTAGATCATGCACTCATAAAATAAAGTAAGAACCAGATGAATAAGGCCGTGTAGATATCTCAATGGGGAATACGTGCCTAACCTGCGTAAGGCCTGGACTTCCTTCACCAGCACGGCAAAAAACAGGATGTATAAAATAGAGCCAAGCTAGGGTGGGTAGCACACATGTGCCCACAACACCAGTGACTACAACACAAAAATTAATTCTTCAAATCAAACAACAGAAAAGCAATGAGAGAATTTAATCAAAATCACTCTGAAAACAAAAATGGGAAAGTTTAAAATGCAGACAGGAGACAAGAAAAGACAGAAAAGAAAACCAGAAGGTTTTAAGTGAAAGGCTAGGTTAATAGATGGAGTACTTACATCGCAGGTAAGAAAGGCCCACAGCACAGCGCACCATCCAGAAGGTTCAGCTCACTTCAGACAGTCTATCTCCACTCTGATTACATTTGGGACTGCTGAAGGAGCTTTTCAGAAATCTCTCTACCTTAGCTCCATTTAAAACCAACTACTTCAACATCTCTCACACCAGAATTTGGTCAAAGTCCTCAGGTGATAGATATTACAGTGAAGCCTGGATTGAAAAATCAAAAGACTAAAAACTTCTAAGAAAGCGGGATGAGTGAGAGCAGGGAGAATAACCTTGAGATTTCTTTCTTTCTTTTTCTTTTTTTAAGGTTTATTTCTTAATGTGTAACAATGTTCTGCCTGCAATATGCATGCACACCAGAAGAGGGCACTAGAGATGGATGGATGGGTGGGTGGGTAGATGGATGGATGGAGATAGACAGCAACAGACAGACAGCAGACAGACAGCGAAAGACAGACTAAAAATGACACTACTGAGGACTTAACAGAAAATGCCAGAGCCTAAAGCCTGAGGTGCTGACTGCTGTGAGAACAGAGGCTGGAGCTACCATGACGACTGCTGGTTTCTGTGATTAGCTTTGTACAATTCTTTCACTTTTTAAACTATTCACATTAACTTGAGAAAAATTCAAACCATACTCCCCTCACACACACAACACAAAGTGTAAACATAACAGTATTAGGATGTTTCTTGTTTCTAAGAGTTAGGTTGAGTAGATTCTCCTCCCTTTAAAATCATAGTACAGATATTTTAAAGAGATGAAAGTGACCACCGTTCTCATGGCTCATGGGAACAGGCTAAGAGGGGACAGTTCCTCAGTCCCATTAGAACCTTCGTTGTTATCTAAAAACTGTGTTATCTAAAAATCTAAAAATATAAAGTTTCAAATTTTCAATTTTCAGATTTTTTTTAAAATCTGGAAAACTTTTTAAAATACAAAAGAGATTTATGTTTAACTTGATATTTACTTTTCCAACACCTTTACTTAGTTCTATTATACGATTCTAGTTTATTCTTTTAAATGACATGTAGTACTGACTGCCCCCGTATATAATGATTAATTTATACATTATGATACTGGTTTGGCATTAATTTCTCACATTCCTCTGATTTAAAGTACTCCGGGTGGGTAACAAGATGGCTCAGGCAATCAGGGTACTTGCTACCAAGCCTGCAGACCTCAGTTTGATTCCCAGAACACCCACGGAGATAGGAAAAAAACAATTCTTGCACACTGTCTTCTGGCCTCCATAGACATCCTGGCACGTATGTCTCGAGGACTGTCTCATCTATACTTAGGAGCATCAGCATCATAAAGCAGCATCAGCCATACAAACTTAGCCAGAACGTTCTCTTTATAACTATTACTGCACGTTAGTTTTGCAGGTAACTCCACGGTGGCGGTTTCACATGTGCAGACATCGTGCTTCTGTGACACCTGCTCTCTTCCAGCCTCTGGCTTTTCCCGAAAGCCTGTTTCCCATCCCTAATAAAGACTCCTCTACTTTCAGGTTGTACAGTTTTTTTCTTGTTGTTTCCAGGAAAGAAAAGAAAGCCAAGCCCTTCACTAGTTCTGTGCCAGCGGTTACACTGCAGGGATTCCTTGAGCAAGAACATACAGGATGACAGGGAGAGGGTCTTTGCCTTCCTTGCTGAGTGTATACTATTTCATTTGTATAATAAGCCCGTCAATGACCAGAGATGTCTTCTCTTCCAAAACGCAGCATGAGAATTAGAGCTTTCATTTAGCCTAAGAACTTGTAATTCTCTCTTTGTAATTATACACACAAACCCAGTCCTTTACAGGCCACACACAACCTGTCTGTATACAGGGGAATATTTGAAGAACCCTTGAAAAATTCTGAGTGCATAGAAGCAAAGACATAAAGTTTACCACGTGCTCTGATGGTATTGGTAAGTAGGGGAAGCTAAGCCTGCTTCTAATTACATAATACCTCCATTTCCACTTATTTTTTACTAATCTACTTAATTGTTAAGTTTGAAGAAGAATTTGACAACAGTGTTGCAAGCAGACTGAAAAATATAAGTTCACAGGACAATGTTATATTTAAAATATAGGAGTACACACATAATGAAAACTACATTTTCAGACCTCTGCGAACAATGTGCAAAATTTTCCTACCTTTATAGATTTATGAATCACTTCCCTTCGAACTCCTGAGGAAAAGATTTCAGTCCATCTTTTAAACTTGGTGGCAATAGGAACCTCTTGGCAACTACCACTTTGACAAAACACAGATGGGAGACTTTGATATTTATTGTTGTCTGGACTTTTCTACCACTAGTTTTTTTTTTAAACAACTTTATAAGGTCCGTTAGACAGGATTCAACTACTGAAAGCTCTATCAAACACTGATGCTTATTGTCAGCTGCTCTCTTATAAAAGGGCCTTAAGACAAAGATACTTTTAGGACAAAACATGAGCTAATGGGAACATAACCACTTTATCTTTTATATAGCACAGTGCCCTACTTTTAATAGTAAGACCTTTCCCTTGCTCTACACACATAACACCCATTGATACCCATGGGAGCCTGGTGTCCATGTGGCCTCTTGGAAAGGGAAAAATTTATGTCTGCTGCTGAATGCTGCTTGCACCTGGGGCCAGCCAATCCGATATAACATTGGCATTCATCAAGTGTTGGTAACTCCTTGTCTTCCCTGAATTCCAGACTTTTGAAAAGGTCAAAATTCAACTTGAGAAGAGAGAGATCGCTCTACTTCAGAAGACACAGAACACACAAAGAATTTCATACAGAGAAGCACAGTAGAAAGCGACAAATGATCTAATAGGATATTCCAGTGTAGTTGATGTGAAAATCTATGGACTAGCAGCTGTCATTTAGGGATGTTTTATACACTCAATACTGAGCTACACATCATCCCTGAGGTCTCAGAAGTCCTCCAAAGAAGTACAGGGACAGCAAGAGTAACTGGGAACAGACACCCTTGGGAAATCACCTTCTAAACTCAACGTTAGTGACACTATTATTAAAATACACCTTCAGTCTTCTTTCTAAGTGGTCCAGAGATGGCAAGTTATAATAATAAAGAACAACTGTAGGGAAGTCTTTGAATAATCTGAATGCAATGTCTTTTATACGTGAGACAGAGGCTGTCACTATCTTTTGATAAAATTAGCAAAGTTTCACAGAGCCATTTTCCTCTCTGTTGGAGGCTGAAGTCCTTCCCATAAGCACCTGTGAGGTGCTGTCCTCTCCTTCCCTGCTGCCCCTCTGTGACCTCCGTTTCTGCAAGTCTCTTAAAATCAACAATACCAACCACAGGGCCAAATCCAGCCTTTGAAATTATTACACTTTAGCTAGGTTAATTCCCCCGGGAATCAAATTGGGCATCTTTTTTGTTTTGTTTTTATTTTTTATTGGATATTTTATTTACGTTTCAGATGTTATCACTTTTCCCCATTCTCCCCCCACCCACCCAGAAGCCCCCTATCCCATCCCCCTCCTCCTTCTATAAGGATGTGAGTGGGCATCTTTTGGAGTGAATAGTTTTCACTGATGAAATGGAGACACAGGTTCCCTGTATACACCGTGTATCTACACATCAAAGTACACCAAGCCCCAACCACAGCTATATTTCACAGCTGGATTTCTACTGAAGGGCTGAGTGCCTGGTCATCAGGTCATCTGTGGTTCTTCAACAGGAAGAGACAATTGACAAATTCTGAACACCATATCATTGCCTTGACTTTGAAAGAGAGTTCTGGAAGAGAAGGTGTAATTAAATAGGATTTTAAAAATTAAGAAAGAAAATAGATAAAGGCCATAGTTAATTAAATAGGAAAAATGATCTGATACAATTAAAGTTTCTCACTGATACACTAAGAGAATATTATATGTCTTTCTATAAAAACAAAAAAAAACAAAAACAAAAAAACAAAAAATAAAAACCTCCCCATTTCCCAGAACATTTAGTATTGTACTCTCTCTCTCTCTCTCTCCTTCTCTTTCTCTCTCTCTCTCTCTCCTCCAGGTTAAGTTCTCATTCTGTAGTCCTGCTGACCAGGAACTCCCTAGGTAAACCAGGTAGCCTCAAACTCATGGCAACTATCCTGCCTCAGCCTCCAGACTTCTGGAGTTACAGGCTTTAGCCACCACACCCAATTTGATGATAAAGATTCATCTAAATTTCCATTGCAATGACAGATTTCTTTAGGAATGCATGGTAGAACACACAACATTCTCACCAAGCCAGCTCTAGTAAACACCCTTTCACTTCAAGAGGACAGGAAATGACTGAGTAAATTCAACCTCAGGCCCCCAGATCCTATCAGAGTAATAACCATTTATTCCAGGGACAGTCATTACCAGTGATTCCTTACAAACAAAACTGTTGATCATCCCCAAGTGCTAAAGACAAGACAGTAGTATGAAGGCAGCTGCAGTAGCTCACACCTGGAACCTCAGCACCCTCAAGGCCAGAAGATCTCAAGTTAAAAGTTGTCTGGGAAGCAGAGTGACTACCAGGCCATCGAGAGGAGGCTACAGGGTGAGACTGTCTCAGAAACAAGAAAATAAATCAAGAACTGACGTTTAAAAGTTTTATTACTAGCCAGGCAGTGGGGTGCACACCAGTACTCTGGGGACAGAGGCAGGCAGATCTCTGAGTTTGAGGCCAGTCCTGGTCTACAGAGTGAGTTTCAGGACAGCCAGGGCTACACAGAGAAACCTGTCTCCAGAAAGCAAAGCTTATTGCTGCCCTTTTGCATGTAAAGACCAAATTTTGTTTCTACCCTGCCCCACATTGCCTTTCAACTTCTCTTTGTTAAATGTTTTTAAGCAGCAAGATTGTATTTTACATTGCTACTTTTTTTCTTTTTTTTTTTTGTTTCGAGACAGTCTCGTGTTCGACTGTCTGGACTGTCGTGACAGGCTGCTGAACCGAATCGCTGCTGCTCCATGCTGGATAAAGGCGTGCGCACACGCCGGCAATGCTACTTTTAAAGTGCTGCCCAAGTGTGTCTTACAGTTCTAATAGTATTAGTAAGTTGCAAATGTTTAGACCAAACAATTCACTGCAAACTGACACTGATCGAATTTTTCACTGTACAAAAGTAGAAACTAGATGAACCATTTTAAATTCTGATTTTTGTTCGTTTCTTTGCAAACTTCCTTTATGGTACATTCCACATTTTTAATGTTATGATCTTTGAATTTTAAGTAAATACTTAATTGATTAAATTAAGTAAATACTAATAAATACTTATTCTTTAGTATTTGAGTCATTGACATTACTCAATTACTATCCCAGACTTTGAAACAATTCTAAACAAGGGATGGAGTTCCTGAACTAAGTTGCCCATAATTCATAAATAATGTACATTATGCAGTTACTAAGGAAACTGAATCACTTGGAACTAAAGAAATAAACACAGAGGCCAAGAGTTTTGATTTCCTATTCAGCTTTGCAAACCAAATACTTTCCTCCTGACTCACATCATTTATATAGAAACACGGTAAGCACAGGGTCTCTGAAAAAAATCAAATTCATTATTTTAAAACAAAATTGTCACACTTTAGGGTGAGTATCTATCACTGTGTGCCTCTGAACAGGAGGCTGGCCTGCAATTTGCATGATCCTTCTGCTCCAGAGTGCTGTACTATAAGGATGGGATATGATACCTCATTTATACAGGGTTGAGGATAGGTCAAGGGCCTCTGGCATGCTAGGCAAACTCTGTACCGCTGAGCTACATCTCTGTCCTTCCCGTTATCTTCTTTGTTTGTTCTGAGACAGGGTTTCTCCGTGTAGATCTATCTCATGCAGATCTGAGTATGTGTACACAATCACACATGCATAAATGAAAGGATGTAACAAGTTTAAACTACCCATTGGCTAAATGGTTTGTATAAAGAAGGCAGGATAGGCTGTCACTGTGCAAAGAAGCAGAAGAAAGTAAGTTGCTAACATTGACTAAGCACCTACCATGTGCCTGCAGCACTATCCTAGGACATCCTTCCTACGTCAAATATAAGGAATCTGATACATAGTGGGGCCACTGGCTGTGCTCATGACTAATTAGGTAGGAAGCGGCACATTTGTTCTAAACCCAAGGTGAATAAAATGTTATGGTTGGTGACTCAGAAAAAGAGAAGAATTTTTAGTGCCGAATGTAGAAATACCCTCTCTGCAACCAAATTACAGCTATAAAAGATACAGCCACCATGAAGATAAAGAGGACCCGAATTCTTCCACAGACACCATTTGGAATTTCCTGAGGATCCTGAGAGAACGCGTCGGCCAGCAAAACAGGGCCACCGGGGAGGGCAAAGGCTGTGGTTTCAAAACCCTCGACTTTCTGAAATCCTAAGATTGGGATTAATAACAGAAGCACACCAGACTTAGGCAATACCAAATTCTCTTCACATCTCGCCTTTACAAATTTTAAACGAAAATATTACTCGGTTTAAAAAACATATTCTGTATAAGCATTTAAAAGTACATGGTCCTAAAAAAAAATTTTGTTAATGTCCAATCAATAAAATCCTGAAAATGTGTAATTGTAAGGTAGCCTCTAATCTCAAAAGTTACACTCATGAAACATTTAGAAAAGACACCAGGCTTGCAAAAGAGGACTCGGGTCATCTTGCAAGCAGGAGGAAGCAAGACTGGACATTCAAAGAAGGGACTGAACGGAAGGCAGTGGCTCCCCTAACCAGTGCTATTAGCGCAGACCAAAGGGAGATTGTTTCAACAGTCAAGTGTCCAAGTGTGGAAAAGAGCAAAAGGCACAGATACCAAAAGTTAGGTAGTACTCGCCCAGGCTGACAGAAAGCGGGCCCTGTGCAGCTGTTGCAACCCCTGTGCTGGCCAGACAGGAATACATATCTGGCAGATGTAGAAGCAAGCTGAGCATCATTACGAAGTGCCGAAGAGAGCAAGAGGTGGTGACAGCCAAGGCAAGAACAGTGACTTTATTATGTGCTACATTCTTTTTTTTCCAGGCACAGAATGGGGTCTTCTTTACACACATTATTTCGTAACCCTCTCACACAACCAGTGAGGTATAATCCCTATTTGATGGAGGAGTGTCCACAATCATAAGGAAAGTACTATGAAGCCAGGTCAGAGTCCAATGCTGTGTTCCATTGCTCATTGCAATAACATACCTATAAAGGTTGCTATGAGAAACTAAAGCAGACCTTAATAAATCACAACCTCATGGGTCAGAAGACGCAGCATCAGAAGCATGTGACTTCTGACAGGCTCATTAAAAATGTACATAGAAAAATTAACAACTATAACTGTCAAAGTCATTTTTTTTACAGTAGGACATGCATTATTGACTCCAACATTAGAAGCTACAGCCATCCAAAGGGTGCTAAAACTACCTACATGGGTCAAGGGAACAAAACGGGATCCTGACAGACCAGCCTATGCACCTGTGACCAGCAGATTCTTAACAGAGGTACCATGAAACTCAATGGGGAAAGCTGGTCTTTTCAGTCTCAGCTACTAGACTTCCATCCATAACTAACCTATGAACATAGCATACCAGACAAAGGTTAAAGTAAAATGGTTTACAGTCCTCAAATAAAAACCTCTAAAGGGAAATAGAGGTAAATATCTTCTTTAAAACTGAGTTAGGCAAAAATCTCTGAAATATGAAACACAATAGGATAAAAAAAAACAAAAACAAACAAACAAAAAAAACCAAAACCAGGTCAACTGGACTTCAGCAAAATGAAAACAGTTTGTTCTTCAGAGCTCTGTAACTCCTGGGACTAGATACAAAATAGCTCTTTTACAGGTTTCCTTGCAAGGAAAATACACCCATCCTTTCTGTATGGCTGGACCTCCCAGGCTACCCGGGTCGTGCATTCTCTCCACTATGTGTGACTAAGTCAACATTGTGGCTGACACATCCATCACCTCAGAATCTCTCTGCTTAGGAAGGTCAGTCTCCCTGAAGGAGGTAATTTAGACTCAGCTTCTTAACCTCCAAAGCTAATCAACAGACCCTGGGGTACCATGACTTTATCAGAATCATGGCCCAGCAATTTCTGGGCCACCTGTACAAATCCTAGCAAAGTCAAATTTATTTGGGAAACCAGTACTACACTTGAAAAAAAAAGAAAAGAAAAGTCAAGTGTGGCTTCGAATTGATTTATTTTCCAAGATTCCAATCATTTATGAAGGCTCTGTTGGAATAGTATTTGTTTTGCTATGTGCTTCTCTAGAAAGCTTGAAAAAAAAAACTGAGCCTTTCAGAAATGTGGTCTGAAGAGAACTAATAGTGGAACAAAAAAAAGACCAAAACATCGTATATTCAAATCATGAACCAAAAATATCAGGGAGAAGGAAAATAATCAAGCACATTTAACTAATATTTAATCATTTCCTAAATTAAAATGAATATTTATATAATTAAGTTTCACCAACTTTTTCATTAAAGAAACAGATGTGGCTTCTGATAACCGACACGAAATGTACTAACTGCTATTCAAACTAAATTTGGTGGCCCATAATTAGTGATAACTGTTCCATAATTTATGTCCCCCCCCCACAGAAAGCTTCAATTGAGAGTTCCAAGCCAATGAGCCACTGATATTTTTACAATTCGCAGATGGAGCACAAGTTAATAACAGCAGGGGACAGCACGCTCTACCACCTGCTGGCAGCCAGCATTCATTAGTCATTGATGAGGATTTCCTGCAATTTCTGAAGTAGCCAGCAGCTTTGTCACAGGCCTAACATGATGATAGATGCAGGCTGTCTGATGCCGGTCCTGTGGTATTGCACAGCTGTCGAAAGCACCCTCAGCCCTGACCCTCAGTCCTGCTCCTCAAGGGATGCCTGTGATGTGCACTCACTCAGCATCTGATGGGAAGCAGAACAGAGAGGCAGGCCCATGTGAGGACAACCCACCCTGCACTCTGGTCCTGCTGCGGGGGCTCCACCTGCTTTTGATAGACAGTCATTGGCCCTGTGGTCTGTGTTCCCCAAGGCTCCACATACTGCCCCACCCAAAATTCCTTCTTTCTCCAACTCCAATCCAGCCTCATCAGTCACAAGTATTTAAGGAATGGGGTTGCTATCAGGGAGCAAATCTCTGCTGCCCCTCCCAGCAGGGAGCTTCTAGATATAGGACTCTTAACATCTTTTCCTGTCAGAGTGTGGGCGCTGCCCAGAGTCTGAAAAGGAATATTCAATGGCCTCAAAGGGTCCCAGCCCACGAGCTGGCTATGTGGGTGGCAGCATACATTAAATGTTTTAAATGAATTTTGCGATATCAGAAGTGTTATATTTAGTGCGCAGTAGCGAGAAATCTCAAGTCACTGGAGCCTTCGCTCTGCCATCCCCGGTAACTGATTTCAAAGAAAGAAGTATGATTAAGATATTGTAAAACTGGTTGGTAAGTCTCAGCAAAAATTTGAAACCCATCCTTCCACATAAATACCTGATAACTGTAAATCACATTAAATGCTTCTGCTAATCAACTCCGGCCAGAGAATTAAGAAAGACAGTTGTCTTCTAATTTTAACTAAAGCAGAAGAGACTGATGTGTTTTGGATTTTTGATCATTATGTACAACTTTTTTTTTTTTTTAAATCTTTCTGCTTCATTTTAAAACTAGCCTACTCCAATCTTGACATGCTGACAATTAGGGATTTTAAATAGAGTGCTTTGGTTGTGTGTAATACTTTACTTTCTGGTACTTCTGCTGTGCAGTAACACTTGTGTCAGGATATAGCAAATACAAGAACGACCTGTCCTTTCAGTAAATAGCCAAACAGCACATTTTAGGTGCGATATTATATTTAGGCATAACATGACACCACCCGACCAGATACTGTGACACTTTGATAATAATACACCAAGAATCTAATGTCAGACATTCATAGCTCATCTAATTAGAAAACACCCTAGTTATAAACCATCTCACCTTAGAGTTTCTTATCCAACTATAGGTAAAAGGGTTGTTTTTTTTTTTTTTTAATACAGAAAAAGATACTAATCCCGTTTTAACAGTCACTTTGCTGCTACAACATTGCTACTTTTCAACTACTACTGTGATTTTCACCAGGTGTGATGGTTTGAATACAACTGTCTCCCATCACTCAAGTGTTTGAATATGTGGTCTCCAGTTGGTGGTTCTATGGGGTTATGGGGAGGTAAAGCTTGCTGGAGGGATTGAGGGCTTATGGCCTCACCCCACTTCCAATTCCTTTCCTCTGCTTCCTGTTGAAGACGTGCTCTCTCAGCTACCGGGCCTCCCTTGCCACAGTGAACTCATCTTCTGGGACCAGAAGCCAAAATAAATACTTTTATAAGATACTTTAGCCACAGTGTCCAACACAGCAACAGAGAAGACACTAATATGTCAGCTACCAAGCTGCTGCAAACTGCTTATTCAGAAGTACTCACCAAGTCTCTCAGAGTGTAGAACTGGGATCTAAAACATCTGACTGAGCAGATTTCAATTCACTGAATGAAACAGAACATCTTATGGACTATGGATGACACACTGTATTTTCGATGGACAGCAATATATACAGGGTGGTTTTATCACACAATCTAGTTTCCATTTAGTTAAGTATTTCTGGCTGTCTCAACTGAAATAGATACGTTTACTTAGCCAGCTACACCTGAGCCTTCTCTGGGAGCAGCCTTAGGTCTCCTTTTCCCAACATGCAGATGCCGTGCACTACCTGCTTTTGTACCCAGCTTACAATGTCTTCTTCCTTCCTCTCAAGCATCATATCCTGCAGATGCATGCTATTCCAGGGGCTTCACTGCCCTCGATGATATATTTTATGCAGCCATTCCAATGAGTGGCACCCAAAACCACAGCACATCCCTAAACACTATTCCTCTGGACATGAAAAAAGTAGTTGGGCTTCTGACTCAGAGCTGGCAGAGACTCCTCCAATTCAGTCTCGTCCTGGCTTTGTTTGATGGGTCCCTGCTTTACTTCGAGGTGAGTACTTTTATGCTTAATGAGGTCATCAACAAATTCTCCAACAGAGGCACCGTACTTTTAATTACTTTGCTCACTGACCCTATTACTAATATGGTAGAAGAGGTCCCTGGGTAATCACATCTTTCTTTAGATAGACAATATAGGATAATCCCAATTCCAAGGGCATGGGGTCATGTTACAACAGCTTAAGAATAAGAGAACTAAAGAACTCCTCAGGAATCAGCCCAAATGTACTTTTCCTCCTACTCAGGAAGAGAGGTAAGGAAGGTACATTCAGATGCCCTGTGTGTAAGATTCCAGATGTCTGTAAGACCCCTGGTCCCAGGATGGCTAAGGCTACACTCTTGACATTCCGGCCACTGTGGTAGCTACAGGAAGGACTGCTCGGAAGGGCATGATCAGTGAAGAGCCGTATAGTGATCTTGGTGTCCCTGTGCCCCAGAATCTATATCTCAGTATCTTTTGATAACCTAACCATGGAGCTAGAGAGATGGCCAGCTGTAACGAGCACAAGCTGCCTTTACAGAACCCATAGTGAGTGACGCAACAGCCTATAACTCTAGCTTCCAAGATCCTAAGTGGGCTTTCGGCTTCTGTGGGCGCTAGCATGCACATACAAACACACTCTCACACTACTAAAAAAACGAAATCTTTCTTCAAAAAAGAGCCTGATTATTTTTACTCCCTCCTTGTTAAGTGTGGGAACATTTTATATGTAATGTCATGGCAATAGTGAACCACAGAGGTAAATGATCTTATGCCACTTGCCATAGTTAGTAACATCTCACTATCCCTTCACAAAAATAAAAAAAAAAAGCTAATAAATAATTAAATGATTAATAAGCTAATAAATAATGTTCAGCGTGGTTCGGAAAGGAAACTGCAGCATCTGGCTAACTCTTGATACTCTGACTGTATGCTTTACTCCTGGGGTATCATGTCTTCACTAAAGAAGGAAAGTTAGGGTGGTGGGCATGGAGAGGCATGCACGCTCATGTACGAGCACACAGTGACAGGGCTACAGAGCACTCACTGTGATAGCACCCACTGAAGGAGCACCCACTGAGGGAGCACTAAAAGAGCATGTTCAAGACCCTAAGTTCTAGCCACAGGACTGCAAAATTGATTAAGTAACTCAATATCTTTAGCCAATAAAATGATATTGCAATTCCCTGTCACATATCAGAATGGTCATGACTAAGAAGCAACAAGGGGGTACAAAGATGGAGGGCTCACTAGTAAGGAACACTAATACTCCCTCTAAGGACACAAGTTTAGTTCTCTGCATACACACTGGGAGGCCCACAAATGCCTCTAACTCTAGTTCCAGGATATCCAATATCCTCTTTGGGACTCCACAAGCAAGCTCATGGTGCAGGCACACATGCAGGCACACACATATACATTAAAATAAAGAAACATTAATGCATGCTGGCAAGGATGTGATAGAGGAGGGATCTTTCTACACTACTGGTGGGAATGCAAATTCGCCTGCCTTGGAAATCAATTTAAAAACAGACTTTGTCTATGACCCGACTGTAACATTTCTGTGTGCATACCTGACAGAGTCTAAATCTACTGACTGTATACATAGTTGCACATGCGTGCTTAATGGGGCACTAGTCACAATAGACAAAATATAGAACCAAGCTATTAACAGATGAATAAATAAGAAAGTGGGGTATGTAACAGTGGGATTCTATTCAGCCACCAAAAAAAAAAAAAAAAAAAAAAGAAATTATATTACATTCATGATAATGGACAAGCCACTGTGTTAATTAAAATAAGCCAGTCTCACGGCGACACTAAAACACATTTTCTCTAATATGAAGAATCTAGGGAATAAGGGCTTCAGGGCAAGGTAGATAAAAGGTACATGAAATTAAAAAAAAAAAAAAAAAAGGATCAGGATGTGAGCCCAAAGTTCCTGTAAACAGCATTTTCTGCCGTACCTTTTGCAGAGCTTACGAGTTGGTTAGCTTCTGTGTACTTGACACAGACTAGACATATCTGGGGAGAGGGAGTTTCAACAGAGTAAATATTTTCATTAGATTGCCTATAGGCATGTATGTGGGGTGTTGTCCTAATGACTGGTGTGGGAGGGGCCACCTGTGGGTGGTGCCAATCCTAGGCTGGAAGGCCTGGCTGCTATAAAAGAGCAGGCTGAACAGGCCAATATGGGGCATGGCGCTCCTCTAAGGTCTCTGCTTCATTTCCTGCCCCCAGGTTCCTTCCTTGAGTTCCTGTCCTTATTTCCTTCAGTAAAGTTCTGTGACCGTGGAAGCCATATAACCTCTTTCCTCCCCACGCTGCATCTGGTCAGAATGAACTGACCAGAATTTCAATGACTACGAGAGTTGGAATATTGTAGGTCCAGCACCTAATTAAAATTTACCTTGGGCTATCACTGGCCCTTTCAATAGCCTTGCCTTGTCTACTTTGGTGTCTAACCTATCATCTCTGTGACCAGCAGAGATGTAAAACCTTTCAGAATACATGAACAGACCACTTCCCACCAACCGGAAGCCTTAGAATGCTGCGAGACATTTCCAGGCTTTTAACAGCAGTTCCGCCATTTTGCTGAAACCTGTTCACCTGATGGCACAGCCACTGTATCTGAAATTTGCTTTGATTTGTGAATTTCTTTGTTCTGTTACTTTAAAAACATCAAGAAGCTAACACCTCTGAAGCTAGAACATGGTTTCCGGGTAACCCCATCTTTGTTCCTTGGTCATGGTCACTCATACATGGTTCTAGAATAAACTCACTCTTAACCCATGTCAAATAAGAATCGTGTTTCTGTACCAATGGTAGTGGAAGGGGAGAGGGCGGGTGTAAGAAAGAGTACCAGGGGCTAAATGTATACACAGTATGTATCTACACACAGGGGGGTGTATGTTACGAGGAAAGCCTCTATCTGTATAGCTAAAAATAAATATACATTTTTAAAGGGAATAAATATACATTTATAAGAGGTGGACATCCCCCATCTGCCATGCTGGAAGACCTCTTACCAGGAACCAGCAGTAAGGTCAGTTTCCAGTAATGAGATCAGGTGGCCAGGCATAGCTGCCCAGGAGTTAAAGAACGGTGGTGGGAGTGTTTCCTAGTTCCTGGTGGACTGTGAGATCTCACTGTGAAATGAGGGGGTGGGGCAGAGAAAGAGCAGATCTGCCATCTGGGCAGCCAGAAGTGTGTGCTGCTTTTATCCAGGTCTTGGATTTTCTGCAGGAAAATGAAGGACACATCATTGCCAGGAAAACAAAATAATGCACTGAACAACTGGACACGCTTGCTTCCTACCTGCACAGATTCATGGACTATGCTGTTATGAGATCCAGAAAGTTCATGGAAAACACACTGATGACCTGTCATTCTAGCATGCTACAACCTGGTGGTATGTTTTAGATACCTTAATTTTAACCTGGCTTTCCCTGTTTGCTTAAAAGTAAAAACCAGTCTTTTGTTTTGTTTTTTTGTTTTGTTTGTTTTGTTTTTTTCAAGACAGGATTTTTCTGTATGATAGCCCTGGTTGTCCCAGAACTCTCTTTGTAAACCAGGCTAGCTTTGAACTCACAGAAATCTGAGTGTCTCCTGAGTGCTGGGAATAAAGGTGGGTAGCACCATGCCTGGCTAATGAAAACAGTCTTAAATACTGTTAGGAACGTAAGTGAAATCATTTTATGTGACTGAGAATAATCGAGGGCCTGTAAGATAGAAGCCTGTCTCAAGGCCCCAAAGGCAAACTCCTTGTTAAGGAACAAGGCAGAGCAGAAAGGAGCCAAGCCCAGCCTTTATATGCTAATAAATTAACCCATCAGCATCCTAGAAAACCAGCTCTAAGCTGTGCGCCCCATTACCAAAGCTGCCTTCCAATGAAGATACAAAAATCAGAACTTTTGAAGTAGCCCCTAGAATCCCACTGCCATGCTCCTGAGACACAGCATCTGAGTGCGCATATCCATCATCGGACTTTGAGACTGGCCTCTGTGTGTGGCCCTGGTTTCAGCAACCTTCGACTTCCACTATCAAAGCTACAACAAAGGAGAGACTTATAGACCAAGACTCCTTATGAACATAGATGTAAAATTTCTCAATAAAATATTCACACACTAAATCCAATAGCGCATAAAAAAGATTATCCACCAACATCATGTTGGGTTAATACCGGATATGCATGGATGGTAGGCACCATATATGCAAATCAATAATCCTAAAATAACACATAAGCAGATTGAAAGATAAAAACCACGTAATTATCTCATGAGGTGCAGAAAGCAGTTTAGCAAAACTCAGTATCCCTTTTCTGATCACAGTCCTGGAGAAGACTGGGGGAACAAGGCAGATATCGCAACACAATAAAGTGGGGGTTACAGCAAGCCCCCAGACAACATCAACAGAAACAGAAAGAAATTCAAAGCATTTCCACTAAAACAGGGAACAAGACAGGGATGTCTACTCTCTCAACAGCTATCAGTACAGTCCTTCAAGTCTTACCTACAGTCTTTCAGACAACTGGAGACCAAGGGGATACAAATAGGAAAGGAAGAAGTCAAGGTATCTTTTTTTTTTTTTTGCAAATGATATGGTTTTATATATAAAAACATCCTAAAAACGTCTACCAGGAAACTTCTGCAGCTGTTAAATACTTTCAGCACAGTGACAGAATACAAAATCAACACACAAAAAAATCAGTAGTCTCCCTGTGTACAAATGACAACCAGTCTGAGAAAGATCAGGGAAATGGGGCCTCAAAACAGATACAATCAGTACCTTGGGATAACTCCAATCAAGCAAGAAGAGTGTAATAAAAATTTTAACAAATTGAAAAGGACACCAGAAGCAGGAAAGACATGCCAAGCTCATGGGTCAATAGGATTAATCTTGTGAAAATGGCTGTCCTACCAAAAGCAATCTACAAATACAATGAAAGTGACATCAAATTCCCAACACAATTCTTCACATAAAGTTTCTGTAAAATTCAACTTCAAATGGAAACACAAGAAGAAAGGATGAAAGAAACAAAATAACAACAAAGGAAACAGAGTAACTAAAACAGTCTTGAATGATAAAAGAACTGCTGGAGGTACCTCCATCCCAAATTTCAAGCTGTACTGCAGACATAACTAAACAATGCAGTAGTGTATGTTGATCAACGGTATTAAAGACCTAGACATCACCTATGGACACCTGATTTTTGACAAAGTAGTCAAAAAATACTCTGGAGAAAAGACAGCATCTTCAACAAATGGTGCTGGTCACACTGACTGTATGTGGAAGAATGCAAATAGATCAATAATTATTACTCTACCAAAAACAAAAACAACAACAACAAAAAAAACCTTCCAAATAGATCAAGGACTTTAATATAAAACCAGATACCCGGGCTTTGACAGAAAAAAAAGTAAGGGACAGATTTGACTTCGTTAGGATGGTAAAGGGCTTTCTGAAAAGGATTGTGTCAGCACACACTGGTTCAAGCCCATCAGGGTCCCCACACTGAGAAGAACAGCTGGACATGAGTTCCACAGGCTAACCAAGACACTCTCTGCCCTTGTACCTGCTGGCAGAGGAAACTTCCCTTTTCTCCAATCCAGTCTCACTGGGTGTATTAGCCATACTCAAAGCAGACCCCATGCCCAGGAGCAGTTGGCCAGAAAACCAATTCAATGGTATTTGCTAGACCTTTTGTCTTACTTGGCTTTAAGCATTCTTTTGTCTTATTGGTCTTTTGTTTGTTTATTTTGATTTTCGTTTTTTTTGGATTTTGTTGGTTTGTGCTTCTTGTTTTTGTTTGCTTTAAAGAGAAAGAGAAAAAAACAAGAACATAAAGTTGAGTGGGGAGGGAAGGAAAAAGGAAGAAAGATCTGGGAGGAATTAGAGAAGGAAGACATATGAAAATATTGTATGAAAAAAAATCTTTCAATAAAAAGTTTTAAAAAATAAAGTATAGCTTTAAAAGAGAAAAAAATTAAGAATGCAAAAATGAAATCCCAACATACAGAAAAATTCACATATGGATCGCGGCTTATTACTGACCCTATTATACAAACAACAGTCAGTTCACACAGGAAAGCAGTGCTTCTGTGAGGCTCTATTTTAAAGTGTAAAAGTCGTGTGTCTGAGAATTATGCAAAGAAAAACCATGTCACTTTGTTAAACGTTATTTTTGTCATTATTTTTGTTATTTTTGTGGGAAACATGATGCTGCATCTCAGTAAATAAAAATCTGATCAAAATCCTTCCACTGATGGAGCATTCAGAGAATAATAACAGAGTGCTTCTATTGGAGGTCACTACACTGCAAGTTAGTAGAGACCATCCTGCTGACATCCTGCTGACAGAAACAGCACCTGCCATGACAGTCTTTCCCAGCAGGGTATGCCCTGCAGAGTTAGGACAGGCCCAAGACAACCTGTGCTTGACACATATCTCCACCCTTGTCCTCCAAGGAGCAGTTTTGTCTAGATAATCTTCACAGCCTAGTTCACCTCACCACAGGGTCATCAGAAGGAAATACTGACAACTGGAAAAACCATTCCTCTTCTCTTGAGACTTTCCCCAGGACCCTCAAAGGGTTGCCAAGGTAACGGGAACAGCAGTGTCTAAAGTGATTTGAAGGGATTACGGGTGTGTGACCTTAGGCAAGTCATTTGTCCTCTCTGCCACCATTCCCTCACCTGTAAAATGAGAATGATGACAGCTGCCACGAGGTTATTATTCAGATTAATACAGCACATGCAAAGCATGTAAAACAAGACTTACAAGTCAGACGTTTATTAGAACATAGGGCAAAAGGGAAGGAAGAGCCCTGAGATGCACCATACAGAAGTTTAGTTCTTACACGTTACTCACGGTGACCTATTACACATGTAAACGTAAACATTAAGTATTTATGTCCACCCTGTCTTCAGTAAAAGGACAACTTTAACGTAGCAAGCCTGCATCTGGCAAGCTTGTTAAGCACTGTGTTCATCTGTCATTAGCTGTTGTCTCTTTCCAAGGAGTATGACCAATTCAGGCAATTCTGAAATCATGGCAGAAGTACTCCACTTTTAGAAGTGGGTGAAAGGTCTGTATGCATGCCCTTTAAAGATGATCTCCAGATAGAGAAAGAATGCTACCTCTGAGGCCAAAATCCCAGCCGTCCTCCTGAGCCCCCATCACTCCGTCACGACTCAGAGCCTGACACCAATAGGGCAAACGAGGTAACACTGAAACAGCAGACCCTGACAGCAGATTATAAATACCAGGAATATCTAATTTCCTACCTGACCATTCAAAAATCACCCAATGGCATCAAGTATAGAGAATAAAAAGCACTGCAAGACTCACATAAAATTTACATTACTCTATTAACAAGTGCTTGCTGGCATCTGAATAAACAAACTTTCAGGACACAACTAATATTTCATACAAGGTAAATATCTGTTAATGAAATTCATGGTTTTATGTCCTCACTAGGAAAAACTAAGAAAAAATAATTTACTTCATTGCTCTTTCTTCCTTGGCTTTCTATGAAGATTCGGAATTGTTAAAGAATGTGTTTAGAGTACTGAACTTTAATCAAAGGGGAAACCTTTGGGTAGGAAAGTAAACCCCACCAAAGGGGCTCTGCTTGGCTCGCTGATAGCATGATCTTTTCTCCATTAAACTATTGTGGCAAGGGACCTCCCAGAACAAAAATAAGGCGATGTCAAATCAGTATATGTGTGCACACATGACTGTCATGACCTATATACACAGACCACCCAACCAGAATGTCTCCACGTAAGGGAGGCCAAGGGGCTAAAATGTAAGGGGAACTAAGGAAGGGGATGTAAGGCAATGCCCCACAGTGCTCAGGGCCCAATCTTTGGATGTGAATCCTCTAAGCCAGTTGTGGCATGAACAAATGCTGCTCCCTGGCAGAAAGCCTCTGTGTCCCATCCTGCTCTGTGAGACTCTCACAACAGTCAGCTGATGAACTCCACTTAATGGACTCAATTCAAAAGTATGAGGTGAACACAGTGTCCCAGGAAGTGAGTTACTAAGGATCTCAGGAAGATCTGATACTTACAGAAAAGAGGTGTGCACACACACACGTATGTGCACACACATATTCATATACTTCCTGTAAAACTAAACGAATTCACCAGCTCTTCAGAGAGCAATTTCAGAGAGTGTTTCCACAGCTCCTCCAACGCCCACTGTATGTACACTGAGGAGACTGCAGCCACTTCGTGTGGATTCAGAGTCAGCAGAGCACCTGTACACAGCCACTCACCTACATTGCAAATGCATGATCAGCCTCTGGTATAATGACACACACTCTGGCCGCTCATTATAATCATCTCAGATGTTCATTTAAAAGCCTTATCTACAGACAAGGCAACGGAAGAAATCCCTTCCATGTGTGTGGCTAAAGCACCAGCAGTTAGTCGGCAACACGCAGTAGGCCTCACATTCCCAGCTCGAACAGTCTCTTTTAATTTAAAATTCCGTATGTTCATAAACTTACTCTAAGTGGGAGAAAACTCCTTTAACAATGAGCTTTGTTTTCTTTTTGCTTTTACATGCTTTGCAGGGTCTTTTGACCACACATAATTGCAGCTTGTTTGGAATAATGTTCATACTTAATTTTTAAAATTCTCTCACACCAAAAATCTTGTCTCTTCTGAAACCCAAGGACGAGCGTCACCTGAGAAACTCTGTGTGGAGACTCCTCTACTGAGTGTGTCAGACTCCTGACCTCCAGGAAATATAAGTAAGGAAGTACTGTTTTAATCCCTTTCACCAACTAGTACAAGGGATCAAACAGATGCAGTCCAGAATGAAGGGAACAAAGAGAAGCTGAAAACTCTCACAGAGACTATGGAGTCTTTAATGGAGATGCATCCTGATGTAATCGCCGTAAATGAACAAGAACTTAAGGGTTCTACATCCACTCCACAACTTAAGTCATCTCAGAAACCAGGACAGGCTGTTCCAGAGGAACCGAAGAACCTCCCTCCCCCACCAGCTTAATTTTATCTTTTTACCCGAGGAAGACAAAACAGAAAAGGTTCTTTATATGTAGGTGTGCAGCCTATATACATCTACAGCGAGCAAGTTAGAAGCTGCCATGGAATACAGCAGGGAAAACATTTGTTCTTTTCCATAACCTTAGGGTTTTCTTACAAAGCCCCACTGAAAATCTCAAATCATTATTTCTTTGAATATTTTCTCCCTTTCTTTACTCATAATAGCAAAATACAGACCTATCAAGCTTGTCCTATCTTGTTAAGTCAGTATTTATAGACTAAAGGAAACCATGGTGATTTTCCTAAAGGGCTGGGCTAACAGTTCTGGTCTCCATCAGGAGAAGCTGTGCTAAGCGCTTTGATGGAAATCTCTACGACATTCTGTGGCAGGTAAAAATAAGTTTTCCTAAGATTCCCAAATCTTAACCCAGAAGATTTACAAATACGTGACCTTGAATAGTATTGCAACACATGGCAAAAAGGTCTTTGAAAATGCAATTAAGTTAAAGATCTTGCCCTGGGAAGACTCCTGGAGGATCCTGGTGGGACCAAAGCAATCTCAAAAGTCCTCATAAGAAGGCGGCAAGAGGATACCAAGAGCAAATATCTGCCAATGGGACACAGACTGATGTGGCCATGAGCCAAGCAATGAGTCATTTCTAGAAACTAGAAAAGCCAGCCTGTAAGAAACAGTTTGCTGAGACCTTAACGTAAGTCTATGTGGCCCATTTTGGACTACTGCCCCTAAACCTTAACCTGTGCTGTTCCAGGAACTAAGTTGATGGTAACTGGTAGTAACAGCAGTATGAAATCAATACCAGCTTTAAAAAAAAAAAAAAAAGCAAGAACTACGTTATTCTGAAAAGAATAGAAGAAATTAAAACTACTATATGGTGCTTTTTAACTTGGATAAAACATAGCATTTCCATTTTTGAGAAGACAAATCTGCCAAAGAACAGAGGTCCTGAGACAAGTACAGCAACACACATTCTCTTTCTAGGATTAAACAACCCCGTGTACTTCTCCCTTCATTCATCCCATGGTTTGAAAAGTGTGTCATCTCTCAAATAAAATGCATTTAGAAAATGACACCCTTTTTGATTAGTCTGCTGCACTGTCAAATCAGACAGTCTGACCCTCCTCCAACTCAGAATTCATTAATGCAATGTCAGCCAAAACCAGAAACACTTGATATTCTGGCTAACTTTATTTGGGAAGCTTTTACACAGAAAGAGGTCCTTACGCTAAGGTTTAGGACACTCATATATAGTCAGTGACAGCAATGTGACTATTCTTAATGAATTGTTAGCTTTGTATGTTCAATAATACCTCCCCCAACCTCGTCTCAAACTGCTCAACAAGAATTCATGTACACATGACACCTAACCCGACCCTGGGCAGCATCTGATGAATAATTGCTGCCTTCCCCTCCTCTTCCCTCTCCCTGCCCTTTTCCTCTTCAGAAGAACATACTTCAGCGGTCAGAACTATCCATACCAGATGACTAGTCTATTAACATGACTGACACACACCATTGTCAGAACCAGTGGATCTTCTCAGACTCCTGCCCTCAGGAGTCAGAACCAGACACAGTCTCCAGCTGGGTTTGTTTCTCCAGGTGTGGAAGGCATGGAGGTCCTATGCTCACAGATGAACAATAGGTAACAAGGAATTTTAAACACAAAGGGTTGTCCCTTCAAAGGGAGGGATATCCACCTAGAAGCCTGGGGATGGCCATGGGTGACAGCCTGGTGACCTTTGTGCTATCTGTGTGGCCGAGACTACACTGGATCCTCTCCCAGAAGTAAGCTTTCTTTATGGAAGGTGTCACATGAAGTCAATCTATAGACTCCGTCTTTATGGAAGATATCATATTACTTTACAGAGAGTTTCCGTGTAGTCATGTCTCAAGCTTTATGGTGCACATGGGCTCAAGGTAACTCTCACCAAATTGCACTGTGCTTAAAAACTACTCAGGGCTCCCAAAGTTTGAACCAACACCAGCAACGGAGTTGTGTTGAACCAAACTATCCTCTTGAATCCCAAGCATAGTTCTTCAACTGGCTGTGGTAGTTGCGGAGACCCCTGCATCCAGGTAATCTGCTGGATCCATCAGGAGCACGTGAAAGCGATAAAGGAGATGAAACAACTTCGACAGGGGAGAGAAGGAGATGGCAAATCGGACAGAGCCACAGAGAAGTGCCAGACTTGAAGGATTCCACAAGATGCTGAACTCAAGAATCAAGGCACTGAATAGTGCCTGTGACTTAAAAACTCTCAACCATACACAAAACCAGTCTCCTCTTTTCAAAGAGCCACTTTACAAAGTGAATTGTATAAAACAGCATATACTGACAATTGACTGCAAGTAAGAAAAAGAGTAATCAGACCCTCTTCATCCTTGCTTGAACTTAGGACTGTTTAAGACATCTCTTATGACACAAGTTCAAACAATCTTTAAAAACTCAATTCTTTAAAGGCAACATCAGAAAATGCTCTAAGAAGGAGTACAGGAAGTCTTTATAGAGTACTTGGTAAACGTGTACTAAGCTGTAGGCAGTAAGGTCGTGGTCAAGGATCCCGGCTATGGCTGGGCATCTGCGAGGATCCGGTTACTGTCTGAATGAATAAAGCGACACTGCCCCAGCCTTCAGCGCTCACAGGCTGTTGCTGGTTCTCCTGTGAACCGCCTACTGAGGTCTCCTGTTTGTTTTTCACTGAAGATAAACTCAATATTCTTGCAGATGTGTGTAAACATTCCCTACACTGAGGATACTAACTTATATTTCAGTAAGTTCAAATTGACAGAAGTCACAAAACAACTCTAAAACATGGATAATCTGCCTCAGTTTATCATGCCTATTACTGTTTCACACGCCATACACTTGAGAGGAGGCATGATTAAGGGCACAGGATCAAACCAGCACGACACTAAACACTGAAATCCCAGCACCTAGGAGCTTGAAACCAGAGGGTGGCGAGTTTGGAACCAGAATGAGCTAGACAGTGAGTTCCAGCCAGCCTAGGCTACACAGTAAAACTATCTGTCAAAAATAATCAATTTCACTAAAGCTCACAGGCCCTAGGAGTTACTCTCAACCTGTGGGTTGTGACTCCTTTGGGTGTTAAGTGACCTTTTAACAGGGGTCACCTAAGACTATCAGAAAACACAGACATTTATGTTATGATTCATAACAGCACCAAAATTACAGTTATGAAGTAGCAACAAGTGTAATTTTATGGCTGGGTTTACCACAACATAAAGTTGGGGTTCACCACAATAGGAAGAACTGTATCAAAGGGTCACAACATTAGGACGGTTGAGAACCACTGCCCTAGAGCGCCTTGTTTTGGATCCCATCTCTCAATATTCAAATGTTGATGTAACTTCATTTATCAAATGCAAAATGAGGATCAGGAAGCTTTAAGCATTGCTTCAAGTAAGTGAGACACTCCTGGCAGCATGCTACTCTCGGTCAGCATCTAAACTGAGCCGTCTGAGAACAGCCACACTAAAAACATTTACATGATGGAAATGAGCAAATGGCAAACATCCAGGTGATTTTTCCATGAGGAGGTGCTATCAAATATCTACTAGCACAACAGTGCCTATCAGACTGAATAGTATAATAAATACTCTATTGTTTTTTTTTTTTTTAATTTCTCTCTTTTTCACAAAGGAAACACTGCTAGAGGTGGGGGCAAACCCAGATGTTGGTTATTGACTGACAACTAGACGTTTCTTTTCCCCCTGTGTTTGTTTTGACACAGCCGGCGTAGGCCAGCCAGAATGCCTTGAACTCCGGCTCCTCCTGCCTTGGACTTCCGAGTACTAGGATTTCACACCTACACCCCCATGCTCAGCTAATCTCCGATTTCATTTCAAAGCCATGTCCCTAAAGGACCACAGAACTTTGGCAATAACTGCATCAGACAATGGCTTTGCCTATTCTTCATTGCCAAAGCCTGACCCATTTGGTGTTTGTTCCTTATAAATAACAAGACCGATCAGCAGGGATCAATATGAAGGCTAACTTAATACATAAAAGATCAGTGCCAAACTGTCATTAGCTACAGTACACATACCTCTCCAAACGGTTGTGACCCTCTGACATTACTTAACCTACGTTGAGTATCAAACGGCCCGAAGTTACTCCAGCTGAGACACAAGATTAACTTTCCACGCTGTTAAATCAAGCAGCCAATGCCTTTCATTTGCTTGCTGCACGTCCTGCCAGGATGTGATACAATATATGCATTTGGAATGTGTTAAAGTAACCAGCTACACAAATGCTTCAGTTCACATCAGAAGTATGGCATGGCAGTGTTTACATACCCAGAATGAATCCTGACTGGAAAAGGCTGGCTGACCTTGACGATTCACTGTGTTTATTCAGGATTAGGGAGATGAGATAGTAAAACTTGTGAGCCTGGGCTGAAGAAGGGCTGAGAACAGCATAAGTAAGTACTAGAAGTTTTATCCCAGAGATGGAAACACCTGGGCTAGTTACAACTCTGGTAATGGGAGCTTAGCTTTCAGACACAGCTTGCAAGTGCTAGAGTGTGTGCCCCCAGCACTGGCTCTGCTCTTACTCAGAACACAGGTAGTGTCACCACCATAAGAATTACTCTTCTGTAAAGAATTGAGTTGGTATTTTAATGGGGATTGCATTGAATCTGTAGATTGCTTTTGGCAAGATGGCCATTTTTACTATATTAATCCTGCCAATCCATGAGCATGGGAGATCTTTCCATTTCCTGAGATCTTCTTCAATTTCTTTCTTCAAGACTTGAAGTTCTTGTCATACAGATCTTTCACTTGCTTGGTTAGATTCACCCCGAGGTATTTTATATTATTTGTGACTATTGTGAAGGGTGTCATTTCCCTAATTTCTTTTTCAGCCTGTTTATCTTTCATGTAGAGGAAGGCTACTGATTTGTTCGAGTTGATTTTATAACCTGGAACCTTGCTGAAGTTGTTTATCAGGTTTAGGAGTTCTCTGGTGGAGTTTTTGGGGTCACTTAAGTATACTATCATATCATCTGCGAATAGTGATATTTTGACTTCTTCCTTTCCTATTTGTATTCCTTTGACTTCTTGTTGTTGTCTAATTGCTCTGGCTAGGACTTCCAGTACTATATTGAATAGGTAGGGAGAGATGGGCAGCTTGTCTAGTCCCTGATCTTAGTGGGAATGCTTCAAGTTTCTCTCCATTTAGTTTGATGTTGGCTATTGGTTTGTTGTATATTGCTTTTACTATGTTTAGGTATGGACCTTGAATTCCTGATCTTTCCAAGACTTTTACCATGAAGGGATGTTGAATTTTGTCAAATGCTTTCTCAGCATCTAGTGAGATGATCATGTGGTTTTTTTTCTTTGAGTTGTTTATATAGTGGATTACATTGATGGATTTCCGAATATTGAACCATCCCTGCATTCCTGGATAAAGCCCACTTGACCATGATGAATGATTGTTTTGATGTGTTCTTGGATTCGGTTTGCTAGAATTTTATTGAGTATTTTTGCATCAATATTCATAAGAGAGATTGGTCTGAAGTTCTCTTTCTTTGTTGGGTCTTTGTGAGGTTTAGGTATGAGTGTGATTGTAGCTTCATAAAACGAATTGGGTAGTGTTCCTTCTGTTTCTATTTTGTGGAATAGTTTGAAGAGAATTGGTATTAGGTCTTCCTTGAAGGTCTGATAGAATTCTCCACTAAAACCATCTGGTCCTGGGCTTTTTTTGGTGGGGAGACTTTTAATGACTGCTGCTATTTCTTTAGGGGTTATGGGACTGTTTAGATGGTTTATTTGCTTCTCATTTAACTTTGTACCTGGTATCTGTCTAGAAAATTGTCCATTTCATCCAGATTTTCCAGTTTTGTTGAGTATAGGCCTTTGTAGTAGGATCTGATGATTTTTGAATTTCCTCAGTTACTATTGTTATCTCTCCCTTTTCAGATCTGATTTTATTAATTTGGATACTGTCTCTGTGCCCTCTGGTTAATCTGGCTAAGGGTTTATTTATCTTGTTGATTTTCTCAAAGAACCAACTCCTGGTTTTGTTGATATTTTGTATAGTTCTTTCTGTTTCTACTCGTTGATTTCAGCCCTGAGTTTGATTATTTCCTGAGCCTACTCCTCTTGGGTGTAAATCCTCATTAAAATACCAACTCAATTCTTTACAGAACTAACAAGAGAATTTATAAAATTTATTTGGAATAACAAAAAACCCAGGATAGCGAAAACCATTCTCAACAATAAAAGAACTTCTGGAGGAATCACCATCCCTGACCTCAAGCTGTACTACAGAGCAACAGTGATAAAAACGGCCTGGTATTGGTGCAGAGACAGGCAGGAAGATCAGTGGAATAAGTTTGAGGAATACCCCCTACGTCATTGATTTTGACAAGAGCAAACTCAGTGAAAAGGACAGCATCCTGGTATGGTTCAAGAGACAGGCAGAAGAATGCAAATCAATGCTTTAACCCTGTACAAACCACCAATGGTCATAAATGGACTTTACAAAACAGAACAAAACCTAAGGAAAAAGGACAGCTAATTACAACAAAGGGTGGTTCCTGAAGAACAGCCATGCAAGAAGAATTGCAAATCGATCATTTCATAACTTGTACAAAGTATCCAGTAGGAAAGGACCTTCACATAAACCCAAACACGAAACTAAAGAAGAGAAAGTTCGGGAATCCCACATCTGATAGAGGACTAATATCCAATATATACAAAGAACTCAAGAAATTAGACTCTAGACAACCAAATAACCCTATTAAAAAATGGGGTATAGAGCTAAACAAAGAATTCTCAACTGAGGAAATACGAATGGCCGAGAAGCACCTAAAGAAATGTTCAGCATCCTTGGTCATCAGGGAAATGCAAACCCTGAGATTCCACTTCACACCAGTCAGAATGGCTAAAAAAAAAACTCAGGTGATAGCAGATGCTGGCGAGGATGTGGAGAAAGAGGAACACTCCTCCATTGTTGGTGAGATTGCAAGATGGTGCAACCACTATGGAAAACAGTCTGGCGGTTCCTCAGAAAATTGGACATATCACTACCTGAGGACCCAGCTATACCACTCCTGGTATATATCCAGAAGATGCTCTAACACATAACAAGGACATATGCTCCACTATGTTCATAGCAGCTTTATTTATAATAGCCAGAAACTGGAAAGAACCCAGATGTCCTTCAACAGAGGAATGGATACAAAAAATGTGGTACATTTATACAATGGAATATTACTCAGCTATTAAAAACAATGAATTTCATAAATTCTTATATAAATGGATGGAACTAGAAAATATCATCCTGAGTGAAGTAACCCAATCACAAAAGAACATACATGGTATTCACTCACTGATTATTGGATTTTAGCCCAGAAGCCTGAAATACCCAAGATTCAACTCACAGACCACATAAAGCTCATGAAGAATGATGACCAAGTAGGGGGGGCTTAGTCCTTCTTAGAAGGAGTAACAAAATACTCAAGGGTGCAAATATGGAGACACAGTGCAGGATAGAAACTGAAGGAGGGACCGTCTACAGACCATTCCACCTGGATATCCATCCTATGTGCAGTCACCAAAGGTAGAGGTTGATGTGGATGTCAGGATTACATGCTGACAGGAGCCTGATATAGTGTCTCCTTAGAAGTCTGCAAGAGTCTGACATACTCAGAGGCAGATGCTCACAGCTAACCATTAAACTGATCATGGGGTTCCCAATGGAGAAGATAGAGTGAAGGCTGAAGGAGTTGAGAGGATTCGAGACACCATGAGGAAAGCAACAATCCCAATCAACCAGAGCCCCCAGGGTCTAAACCACCAGCCTGGGAGCGCTTAGGGAGGAACCCATGGCTCCAGCTATATATGCAAGGGAGCTATATATAAGTGGGAGAAGAGATCCTTGGTCCCATGAAGGCTGGACATCGTGTGTGGGGGGATATCGAGGGTGGGAAGGTGAGGTACAGGGGAGGGTGGATGGGGTACACCAACTGGAGGCAGGAGGAGGGGGGAAGGGATAGTGAGTTCCTGGGAGGGAGGGGGGGAAATGGGGTAAGGAGAGAACATCTGAAATGTAAAAAAAAATTTCCAAAAAAAAAAAAGAATTACTCTTCTGTCTGTCCTACTGGGATAACAGATTTTTATTAAACTGACCCAGGTTTAACGATCATACAAATAGAAATATTAAAATCAGTGGGAAAACACACAATGATTTTCATATTTCCTAACCTGACCCCAAGGTCAGTCAATGTACACACACGGTAAGTGCCTTTGCCAAGTTCAGTTAGAGATTCCACTGAACAGAAAGAGCAGTTAGATAAATTATATATTAAGGACCTTGAGATCAAATAAACATTTCTATAATCCATCTATTATAAAAGAATATCTGCCAGGAGTGGTGGTAGATCGCCTTTAATCTCAGCACTAGGGAGGCAAAGGCAAGTGGATCTGAGTTCGATGCCAGCCTGTCTAAGTTCTGAAATAGCCAGGGCTACATACAGAGACCCTGTCCCAAATAACAAAAAAGTAAAATAAGAAAATCTTTGCTGATTGTGGGGGGGGGGAAGGGGGGAGGGGAGAGGAGGGAGAGAGGAAGGGAGAGAGAGACTGTTTACTTTTTACTTTTTAAGGGACATTTTAAAGAAGAAAAGGTATTTCTCTCATGAGCAAAACCGGTAGCAGGTACTAGGTTTATTGTTCTTTAAATAACTGTGAATAAAGATAATATACATGCAAGCACAAATTTTAGAGAGTAGAAAACAGAAAGCACAGACGACCTCTTAAAAAGGGGAAGCAGACAAGCTGAGTCCCACTATTAATTTCCCCAGCTGACGATCTGGGGAGTTTCCAGACTCCAGTGCACAGGAAACATGCGGTAAGGACCCAGTGTGGACAGTAGTCTCCTTCAGGTGCAGAGAGTCATTCATCGGAGTGGGTTAAGATAACATGAATGAACCAGAAAGAAAACCAAAATAGACTGCACCAGAGCAAGCATCAAAGACCTGAGAGGAGCTGCATCTTGTCCCGGTGTACTGCACACATGTGTAAGGATGTGCACATACTTGCAGAGAGAGAACCATCAACTGCCCCAACAACACAGGTCCATCCTATGAATAAGTGAGCAAGAGGAATTGACAACAACTACTGCCTGGTAATAAGATTCTCTGCATTACCAACAAATGTGTACAATGTGTCAGCCAGCTTGTCTGTGTTCGTTGCTGCTGTCTAAGGATGTGCACCTACTTAGAGCTGTTACTCAGAAAGTTTTCTATGGTTCTGGCCTTAGGTTATTTCTGTTTAAATCAAAAGCCGATCTCCTACTTTTCTTTTATCATCCACGATAATGGTTCACTGTGTCATCTTCCTATATGATGAATTATGTACCTCTAAGTGGCAAAGACTTGTGTGCAAAATCTATGCACAATGTAAGGCACTCTGAATACTTCCTATGAGTTAGAAGAGTTACTGCACATTTGAATTAGCAGTCTTGCAACTAACAGTTTGTTTACTGTACTTCAAGGTAATTATTACTTAGAGTAAACTGAGTTTAAAAAAAAAACTTCATCAGAAAATTTACTCACTTGGTTTTTAAAATTATATACTGAACATTTATAATATGCCAGGGATTATCATAGTAGTGGACATATTTAGGTGATTTGCATGTTTTCATTGCTTCCCAAACTTCGAAAGTATTCCATCTTCGTTTCATAATACAACTTTTAAATGTAGAATGAGCTTTTCTTTCCATTTTGAATTTCTACATCATCTCTTAAATCAGGTGCCTTTTGTAATTCTGGAGATTGCTTTTATTCCAAAGAAACACAGGTATTCTAAAATTCTTTCATTCCCTCCTGTAAGGGAATACGGCTTTATGAAGCTACGTATGGGCACAGACACACTGGCCAGGCCAAGGGTCACAAATAAAAAGTGCTGGGCATGGGGTACCTCCTCTTGAGCTGTTGCTCAGAGGAGGTCCAAAGACCCCACAACACAAACTGACACCTCAAAACAATACAAGTTATTGTCCTGCCCTTGGTTGTCCACTGGGACTTGATACATAAGATCCTACGGTTACACACACCCATTCTTTGATCACAGAGCACTGAGAGTCGAGTTGAGATTGTACAGAATCTCCCACCCTGCTGGCTGGCTTTCACGTACCTAAAGTGCGAAGTCACCATCCATATTCTTACACAGCAGGAAAGCCCACCTGCTACAGTGACGGGCACGGCTCTATATGCCCATGGGTGCAATTGTGGAAAATAATTATTGGGATAAATAACAGCTTTCTAACTAGACTTAAGGCTCACTCTATAGAACGGACCACAAGTCTAGCATTGTAAAACTGGCCAAGACCCAGAGCTGAGTGGGGAGCTCATAGTCCCAGGTGTGCACTAACTACTATTGTTTTGCTAAAGGGACACAGTATCCAACTACCCTTTTAATTTGTATCTCTGTATTCACAGAGAGCGAATCTGTGGAAGACCTTGGCAAGAAATTTCTTTGTACAGTGGATGAGTTAACAGCCTCAAAAACTGTTCCAAGTAAAGAGAACAAACACTCTCAGGGGTTGTTGTCATAAACTGGACATTTGCACCACAGTCTCCTCCCCCAAGACTCAGAACACCAGGCGGGCGTGGGCAGAAAGATTACCAGCCAGACACCCAAGAGAACCAGAGGTAAGAGCAGTCTTCTGGATCGGACAGGGCGACTGCACTCATGAACTCACAACAGCTGTGGGTGGCTACACAGAGCCTTCAGAAGATCAAGCCAGTCAACCTTCCAGCATGGAGTGGGCAGTTTCCTGAGCTCCCACCCCAAGCGGAGGAGGAGCTGCTGACAGCTGTTTGCTGCTGGGGGAGGGAGTCTCTTTTCCTTAAAGGTATAATGGCTGGGAGGTTGACCAGGCTCCCATAGATGGTCCCACTCCAAACACCCAGGCAGAAAAATGTACACAAACTTCCCAGCACAGACTAGACTTGGTTAAATACTTTAAAAAAAAAAAAAAAAAAGGGGGGGAGCATGACGTTAGGGGAGTATTGGGGGATGGAGAAGAATCCAGAATATATTGTATACAAGTATAAAAATAACATTACATTAAATTTGTATACCAAGTATAAACATTACATTAAAAAGCATGAAGATGGTACACATTTCCAAATGAAAAATGAGGTGTGTATCATAAATAATGAATCTAAAAAAATATTTCTAAAATAAATACCAAACATAACCAAACAGGCCATATTGTAGGAGCCAAGAAATGAGTAAATTCTAAAATAATTAAGTCACGTATTACACATTAAGAAATTAGCAATTTTAGCCTTGTATTTGACTTTTAAACTAGTTTGCATATAAGGTACAAAAATGAAAATTGAATATTTATTATTCATTTATTTACTTATTTACTTACTGATTGATTGACTGACTGATTTGATTGATTGGTTTTTCGAGACAGGTTTTCTCTATGTAACAGAGCCCTTGCTGTCCTGGACTTGCTTTGTAGACCAGGTTAGCCTCAAACTCAGAGTTTCACTTATCTCCGCCTTCCAAGTACTGGGATCAAAGGCATCTGGCTGGCCCGGATCTCCTTTTTATTATCTATTTTCCTAGAATTCAGAATGGTGCATTTCTAAACTGAACATATAACTCAAGACTCAACTGGAGGTCTGGAAAGATGGCTCAGTGGCTGAGAGAAGCCAGATTAAGTGCTTGGCACCCACACTGGACAGCTCACAACTAGCTGTCTATAACTCCAGTTCCTAGGGACAGGAAGCCCTCTTGGGGCCTCCGCAGGCACCAGGTGCATAAATGGCACACAGGCCTACATGTAAGTATACATGTACATAAAATAAAAATAATACAATTTTCAAAAGGCTCAATCATGGAGTCTAGAAAGATGGTTCAGTGGTAAAGAGCACTGACTGCTTTTCCAGAGGACCTAGGTTCAATTCCCAGCACCCACATGGTGGTGCCTATAACTCCAGTTCTGGAAGACCTGACATCCTTTTTTGGACCCCTAAGAGAACTAGGCATACACACAATGCATAGACATACATGCAGACAAAATGCTCATATACATTCAATAAATATTTTTAAATAAATCAATCCTGAACTAGGTAGTATTTTATAAAATTATAGTTAAGTGGCTTATAAATTCCATCTGACTGCTTTCTATCTTGAAAAGATTTTGTTTCTGAAGCATGTAATTAGATGCAAAGATGACAGACAGTATCATATCATAGTATTAATCAAACTATCATGATAGGAAATCATTGCTTACACAGTCAAACTGTTTTTATCACCACATAATGAAATGCATGTACCATTATTAAAATATTCTGAATTAACATTTTACAGCAATATGTGAAGCATCATGGAGCACTCAGGAGACAAACACTACACAGAACCTTAGACACAATGACCCAAGTTGTTAAATATTATGTATAAAAGAGGAAGGTGTATAGGAAAATATGTCAGAAGGTTGACTTGCGTATTCAGATAACAGATTACTCCTGTTCTGTAGGCTGCCTTGTTTTCTAAAATGTTACAAGTTCAAGCTACAGGTTTTCTTTCTTCCCACATTCCACAATGTTCTCAGGCGGTCCTCCTTTAGCATCACCTACTACGGAAATTATACCTTTAATCAATGAGATCAGTTTCATCCAAAGGGTGAAACTCTACACTCTGAAGAGCTACCTCAATTAACAATGAAAATACAACATAATTAAGTTTTCCCTTGATATAGCCAGTAAAATTTTCACTCAAGTGTATAGACTTCGGGAACCAAAATCACAATAAACAAAAAGTAAGTCGTGTTTCTCTTTGTTAAATACAGAACTCTAACAACTCCGAAACATACTCTAAACATGCCATTTGTTTAAACTGAAGCTATTCAACCTACACATTATTTACAATCTATATTGGTAACAGAATAACAGCTGAGGAGATACGGATAGACCATGATTACTTATGGGAGGAAAATGGCCATCCATCCAGAACGCTAGTGCACAGCTAGCCACTCCATCAGCAGCGATGCAACCTGGGCACCTGCACCAAGCGGCTCTGTCAGGACTAGAGTGCACCACAGAGAGTGGCAGAGGTAGGTCTCTGGTTATGATGAACACAGACGAACAAAAACCTTGTTAAAAATGTCTCACACAATCTTTTCCTGTTTGCTGTGCCATGACTATAAGCTGCCTATGATTTCCAAACTCTCAGATATGCTTGTATATTTATGGCGTAACAGCATTCTTTAAAATGGAGCATAATATGTTCAGCTTAATACTGACTGACAAGCAAAATCACCCCCCTTTTATGAAAATATTGACAAAAACACTAGCGCATTATTTCTCTACAGTGGGAGAGGGAAGTGTAGCATCATTCTGTCCAAAGAAAGCGAGGGAAAACTGCATACAGCTGCTCCTACCCGGGTCAACACAGGCTGCTCCTGCCCACTGAAACGCTGCTGCCTTCCTTCCAAGGTCAGCCCCACTGTGGAACCCCACAATTCTCAGATCCCTCCTCGTGTGGAACTGGTTCCTCCCACCCTCCATCTCACCTAATTCAGCTCTGCTAAGAGGCCCCTGACTTGTGGCCCCCGGGCAGGCTCTGCTTCCTTCAGTGCTTCCAGGCACAGTTTCAAAGCTTAAGAACAGAAGTATCTAGAATTCTCTGCAGGCTGACTTGGTGAGCAGGTCCTGTGCTTGCTCCAAAAGCTTCCTCGCTCCCTGGGTTTTCTACAGAAATATCCAGTATAAAACAAAAGGCACTAGAGAAGGGGCTCTATTATATGCTAATTTGTTCACTTGAAGCATATAATCAATTAACTCCTGACTAGAATTAGGGGAAAGGCTGAAAGCAATGTTCACTGAATGTTTTTAGAGGGAGGCTAATTATAAAAGTCACTACATTTAGCACATCATGTTAATTCCACTGCAGCACAAACTTAAATTCCTATGCAGTTTTCCAAGTTGAAAAAGATTAGTATTTTAGTATACATCTATTTTCCTATGAAAAGGTTATATTATCCTTGTAAATGTTGTGAGGGTTTTGTTTTTTGGTGACAGAGTTTAGTCCAGCTAGACTCAAACTTCGGATCCTCCTGTCTCAGTCTCTAGAGTCCTGGGATTATACAGGCATGGGGGAACCCACATCCCAGACCATTTAGACTTCTCCAATACTGCTTCACACCCACCAAAAACATTCAAAAGAAAAATATACAGGTCACAAATTACCTGAAGGGCGTACAGATAACAGTGTAAAATATATTCATAAACATTAAGTCTTGACTTAAAGATCATACTACACAAGACATCAAGTCCTAGGGCCAGCAAGGTGGCTCAGTGGGTAGGGGAATCAACTGCCAAGTCTGAGAATCTGAGGTCAGCCCTGAACCCACATGGTAGAGGGAGAGAACCAATTCCCACAAGCTGTCCTTTGGCCTTCAGAGTACTCATGTATTGACATGCATGCACACACAAAATAATATAAATAAGTAATAACTGTATAAGTAAATGGAATAAAATCCTAACCTTCACTCAAGCTTTTTCATGTACTATTTTCAATACCCTCATTGGTCAGATGTTACTACAAAGACCAGAAAAACGAACAACCAAATACTGCTTTAAGTGTTGTTCTTTTTTCTAGCAATCCCAACGCTGATAGTAACCTGAGGGCTGAAGCTCTACTCAAATATGTTACATGAAAACTATCATAATTTTTCTCCAAGATCTCAACTCAGATCTTAGAAAAAAGCAAACATGATAGTTGACTGAAAAGCATTATCAACTGTTAGAAGCAAGGGCCTAAAACTCTGGGTTCTTATGACTCTGTATATATCTGTGTCTACAAACAGACACACACATATTCAGGCTATAATCTAGTCACAGCAACAGAAACATTCCAAAAACTTAAAGCAAGCTTCTAACTCTGCTCCTGGCTACGTTTTTAAAGCAGTAATTTGGTATCCCAAGAGGTGAGTATTCAGTTGTTTCACTGAACACGGACAGCTAATTTCAGTCCACCCTTAAAATAGAACAGTCGGACTAATTTTAGACTCAAGTGTTACACAGCATTGTAGCTGCCAACTAACTGGATCTCTGAACCCACAGCCACATATGTAGATGCCGGAGCAAAGTGTCCGACTGCTGAGCTCTGAGCCCACACACACTCTCTGAAGCAGGCACAATGCATAGTGTCCTCAGCCAAAACACAATACATAGTCCACAAAACACTGGGACCATATGAAAGAAATAATCGTCCCTTATTTCCTTAAAAGAACACCTATAAAATAGTCATGCAAGCCCATCAAAGGGGGGCTGTGGAGTACCGGCTATGCAAGCATGAGGACCTAAATTCAAAGTACCCACATAAAATGCTGTGTGTGGTCTATAACCCAGTGCTGGGGATAGCAGAGACGGGGAACAATGGAGATTACTGACTGCCAGCCTGTCTCCAGGTTCTTGAGACCTGGATCTCAGAAAGTAAAGTAGAGAATGATATAGCAGGATACCCAACGCCCTCTCTGACCTTCACATGAAGGTGTGCTCACATGCACACATGTGCACACACACATGTGCACACATACATATACACACACACAGGCATGCATGCACACATACACATGCATATATGCATATACCACATACATAATCCTCACATACACACAGAGGGGTGGAAAAAAAAACACTTTAAAAAAAAAGACATCCAAAGGAGGTTGGGATATAAAAGGGCCACTGATCACTGCAAAGTACTGCCTTCCAGAACAGGCATGAAGATCTCTTAAAACACAACAATAAGAAAATAAAAAGCAACCAAATAAAAGCGTGAGTAGAGTGCAGGCTGGGTGGTGGAGCAGTCAGTTGGTAGAGAGTTCACCTGGCATAGTAAGACCCCAGGTATGCTCTGATTTCCTGTCCCAAAGTCCCCCACAAAGAAAGGTGGCGAGAGATCTAAACAGATTCATCTAATGGATTGCAGATTAAAAGCAATAATGACCCGAGCTCAGGTATGAAGAACAATGGTAGAGCCAAGGTCTGCATATAATCCTGTTGAAGCTTGGGTGCACTGGAGCCTCCTGGGGTGCAACCCTTGCAGGTGAGCAGGCAAGTGGCCACTATCCTCATTAGTGGGTTAAATAAACTGCGCGCCCTCCTCTGACCTCTCTTGCACAGGTTTTCCCTGTGACACTTGCTTTAGCATTTTTCCTTCCCACTGCACTGCTGTGGTCTGAGACAGCATGGGGCCCTAACTAGAAACAGACCAGATGTGGCTGTCTCAGTTAGAACAGGAGCCAGAGCAGACGTTCTTTTCTTATAACTTATCCAGTCTTTGCTATAGCAACACAAAATCGATTAAGAAAAACATCATCAAACGCAGACGTGGACTCGGAATGACAGAAACTCTCATTCCCTGCTGGAGCAAGCAGAGGACGACAGGGTCGCTTCCGAGAAAGATTAGCTGTGTCTTACAAACCTAAATACCTTAAGATCCACCAAGCTCATTCCTCTACCTAAGTTACTTGAAACTTCAAGTCCGCACTTAAAGTCACGCACACAGTGCTTATAGTTTAGAAAAACAAAAACAGGCTACACAGAGAAACCCTGTCTTGAAAGAAAAAAAAGAAAGAAAGAAAAACAAAAACAGAAAGTAAGCAAAATGCCCTTCATTGGATGAACAGATTTAAACGGTGGGGCACTAAACAATGGACAGTTACTCAGCAATATAAAGAGATGGTACGCCATGTCATGAAAGACATGCTGTACCAGGCCTGGTAATGCACAACTGTAGTGCCAATGCTTGAGCGAAGAGTGAGTCTGAGGCCCAGCCTGGGTTATGTAACAAGTTCCAGGCCAGCCTGGGCTACATGCTGAGATCCTGTCTCCAAAAACTAAATGAAGAAAACAAGTGATATGGAGAATATTACAACGTTAAACGTACTGGTATAAACAGAATATATTCCGTACAATCTTAACTATATCAAATTGTTTACAAAGGCAGAAAGAGAGAAAGCAGAAACTCAGTGTAGTCAGACTCGGAAGACTTCTTTACAGTAGTAAGCCTAGTCCGCACTGTCCTGTAATGGTAAACACACCACATACTGGTCGAAGCCCACAAACTGCAGCAGAGCAAAAGCTACTCTAACAGTGGATCACAGATGCTAATATGGAATTGGTATAACTTATCAGTTATAACATATGTGATCACAGATGTCAACAGAGCAAGCTGCAGACGTGTATTTTCTCCTTAATCTAAAATCTGCTCTAAAAACTGGTCTAGTGGTAGAGTTTTGTTTGTTTGTTTTTAGGTTTTTTGTTTGTTTGTTTGTTTAGGTCATTGGACCAGGACTACTCAGGGACTCTGGATATCCATGCTCTGTGGTCAGGATACTTCACTCTTTTATCCTCCCTGCTCAAAGTCGGGAAAAGAAACTACAAAAGACTATTTAGGCCAAAACTCAAGAATACATATAGTCACACTGGCATGAACAGCAGAGAACCGACCACTGAATACATAAGAACATGTTTTCAATTCCCTGACACAATAGTAGCTTTGTACAAGAGGTTTAAGACTGGGACCCACTGGGAATATTTTCTCCCACTAGAAAAAAAAAAAAAAGAAAAAAGAAAAAAAATCAAGACTTTGTCAACTCTCTTGGAGAATTCTGTCCAGGAAACATTCCAGGCGGCCACATGTAGTGTTGGCACTTACCAAATCTTAATATTTTAGGTCATTAAACCTAAATATACTCTAGACACACATTAAAGGTAGTATTAAAATTTTATCTCATTTTCATTGATATATAACAATTAGACTCTATAATTTGGCTAAAACAGAGAAGTGCAAACTGTAAAAATCAGCTCAGCATTTTTCCTGAAGTAATTTCTATATATTTTAAATTCATTGTTACATCATGCCATTTAACATACCTCAGAAGTTCTGACTTTACTCAAAATCGACTCTCGGTGAAATATTTCCATTAAGAACTGTTTTGTAACATTTACTTATCAAGGTAAAGACAATCAAAATGCACAGTTTATGTCAGATGTACACCTGACACTCAAACACAAATTCAATCACTGATAATTGATGTGTCCCCCCATCTGGGACACTGACTTCACTAATAAGTCTCTGTTTTATGTCTGTGAAATGGCGGTGGCTGCACTGAGCTACGGACATTAGAGATTCAGGAATTCCTAGTGTACGGCTCCTAATTGCATAGTGGCTCCTGAACCTTCCTCCCCGCTGTCCTTTCCATCCACAGTGCTGTCACATCTGCTGAGGATCGTTCCGGGTTCTACTCTCTACAAAATTAATGCAAAAAAAAAAAAGTGGTCCTGGCATGACATCCAAGCCTTCTTTCAATCGGATTGAACACAAGGCTCTCGCCAACCAAGCTTCCGTTCCCAATGAACCTCGGAGTCATGTACCTGGCCACCCTAAGGTTCTCACTAGTACCTCAAGTAATCTCAAGGTACCCCTGTTGATGACATCTTGTCCAACAGGCACATCTCAGTTGACCTTACACATAAACCTTTCCTGCAATGCACTCTTAGGGGTTAAGGTGATGGCTCCATTGGGATAAAGTACTTGCTTTGTATCCTGGTTTGCTTCTCTGTTGCTGGGATACAACGCTGACCAAAATCAACATGGGGTGAGGGTTGTCTACCTTATGGGTTACAGTAGTCCATCCCTGAGGGAAACCAGGGCAGGAGCTTAATGCAGGAACCTGGAGACAGGAACTGAAGCAGAGATGAATACTGCTTCCTGCCTTTGCCTTTTGGCGTATGTTCAGCTACCTTCTTACAGAACCCAGGCCCACCTTCTCAGGGGTGGCACCTCCCACAGTAGAGGGCCCTCCTCCACCAATAAGCAACAACCAAACACCCCACAGACATGTCCACCGGGCCAGCAAATGGGAGCAATTCCTCAGCTGGGGTTCCCTCTTCTCGGATGTTTCAACTTTGTGTGGAGTTGATGAAAACTAACTAGCACAGCACTAAGCGTGAAAACCCAGTGCCGCATAAAAAGCCAGGCCCAACAGTGTGCCTCTAATATCCATGTTGGGGAGGGCAGAAACAGGTAGATTCCTAGAGCTTACTGGCCAGCAAGTAGCCTAGCTGTACAAATACTCTGTCCTCAAGTGAGAGACCAAGTCTCACAAAACAAGGTAGATAGCGCCAGAGGACCACAGAGGTGGACCTCTACAAGAATACACAGGAACACAGGCATTTAATGACAACAGCCGCCACCACCAATCAAGAGAATTAGTGGGGGAGGGCCCTTTGTTCAATCGCTTGAAGTGACACTGGACTTCAACAAATGCCTGGGCTTCATCTTCAGAAGTGGAGAACATAATCACAGGATTACTAATAGCTAGAAAATGGATGCAAAAATCTGTCTTGTATTGTGTTCCAAGTCCTTACAGAGAGAAGCATCCAGGCATGCCATAGAGGCCCCTGGGTTCTTGTTAATTCATCAGGAATCGTAAGCGTGCTAAACCGCAAATCACCCTCTCGTTTGCCGTGTGTTTGTAAGGCAGAAACTCAAGGATTGGGCTGTGCGGTCTCCATTTCCATACTCAGCTACGGAGTATGAAACTCGAGTGAGCAGACAGACTGATATTCCATCTGTGTGCGGCTACCATGACTTCAGATGTTTTCATAATCTCCAATTTCATGATGGGGCTTTGCTCCAACACTCCAGCTCCTCACACAGTCCAGCTCCTGGGACCCATAAGACCCAAAGGCAGAAACACAAAAGCTTCATTGCTCATGTCAAACAACAACGAGGCTGTAAGTTGTTCTCTTCTCGTCGCTGCCAAATAAAACTGTTGAGCCAGAAATTAAGCATCGCCAAACTGCCCATATGTAAACAAAGAACCTAAAAGTTCCTAAAAGCACAGAGCTTTCTTTTTAAGTCCTGCTTATATAAGCTGTGGTCACACTTAAACCAGTACAAAAGAAACCAAAACATATCAGTGTGATGCTGGAGGCTCAAAGTCAAATTTATTGATAATATCTAATAGATCCTTATATTTCTGAACTGATATTCGTTCTTACGTCCTAAGGCAGTAAACAAGTTCTGTGATCAATTTAAATACTAGTTACTCCTGTGAGAATTACTGCTTTAATCCATGGTATATATAACATTTTTGTTTCATTTGAAAAATCCTCAGAGTCCAATGAGCCTTCATATAGCCCCACAGACTTTGCTGAAGTCTATTGTACTTTGTTACAGCTGTTAAATGCAGCCAAACTGCAAGTTTCCAATTTAGCACAGACCTTTTATCCTATGTGCCAGACACTGCTGGTTATAGAAGCCAGTGGCCACTGTTGCCTTATTCTGTACAGCTATAACTTTGACTTTGTTCTTGGCACAGGATGAAGAATGCCTTAAACAAACAATCAACAAACAAACAAAACACTCCTACGTTTTCTTACTTGGGGATAGATGTAGTTGACAAATGAAACTGATATGGGAGGGCTGGAAGAGTAGCAAGCACATTGTAACTATTAAATGATCACATAGTAGACTCTAAGTGGCCAAGTAGAAATATGCAAGTCTGTGCCCCTTCTGGAAAAGGGAGATATATTATAGCCCTGACCTGTCTGCCTTGAAGTTATTGGTACCTAATGGAGGGTGGAGGGAGATGGGGAGGGCAAAGTCTATTTAGTCTACTCTTTGTCTGGAACAAATAATCACAAGGAAACATGAAACAAAATAAACTCATTTTTAACAAAAAAACACAAACTAACTCAATGTTACATTATCATGGTGTAGCATAAAGTTCACTTATTATACAGCTCTATCCCATGAACACAAGGAAATCTGAAATCAAGGTTTGCGGAATCCTGAAGCCACTTGAAACCTGAGCAAGAACTCACAGAATGTGCTGCACACAGCAGAGAACTTCCTCACACATTCACCCAAACATGCACCTTGCTAAAGTACTAGAACCTGTCTCCAGCAAAGAGATATTTACCAATCCATCCCATGTCTCCCTAAGATGGCGAGACTAAACTGAAAACAAAAACTCCTGTATTCTTGCTTCCTTCTGTTACCATGAGTGCAGTAATTATACAAGTATGTGGGGAAGACAGAAAACTCCACAGTGTTGGTTCAAATACTAAAAGGTTGTCGTAGCAATACTGTAGGTAAATACCCAAGCTGTCTGCCAACCTTCACGGAGAATACTGTTCCCACTGCAGCTGTATGGGAACCGTTAAGTTCCAGACACTGGGACAATCAGCATTGTGTTAGACCAAGAAATGTCAGCATTTTCCAAGTTGTATATTCTAAAATATACTAGCAAGATGGCTCAGCTGGTAACATATTGCTGCACAGACCTGACAACCTGGATTTGATCCTCAGAACTCATATAAAAAGCTAGATCTGGGGAAGTTCGGGGATGGGAAAGAGTAGAATAAAAATACATTGCATGAAAGTCTCAAGAAACAAAAATATAAATAAATAAAAACCCAGATGCCATACCACACATCTGTGATCCTGCGCTCCTCTGGCAAGATGGCAGGCAGAGGTGGGAGCGTGCTCAGAGATTAGTTGGTCAGGTAGCCTGGAGGAGGCTCTGCAGCACACAGGGATAGCCTACCTCAACAGGGTGAAGAACTGATCCCTCCCAAAGTTGTTCTGACCCTCACACCTGCATACACACTGCAGACGCATGCACGCCTGTGCACACACACACAACACATGCACACTCACATACTCATACACACACTGCCACATTCATGCACACTTACACACACTCACAGTTAAGTAAAAAAAAAAAAAAATATGCAGAATAAAATTTAATGGTCCGCATTAATTACGTTCACACTTAACATCATATAAAATATCTGTGTTGGGAAACCACAGTCAATGACAACTCAGACAGCAGTATTTCACAGATTAATGTGACAGCGAGTTAAGTGTTCATTTATAACAGCATACCAGTTAATTTCACTACACTTGAGATGAGATCACTCTGTGTTTTATACTAAGCTGCTAAAAATATTCTGTACCATACAGGGACTATACTGAATAACTTACTATAGATAAAAAGGTACCGACATGGGCAATTTCTAATATAAACAGCATTAAAGAATTGTACTTTTTAAAAAAAAAAAAAAAACAAAATTCTTTTATTCACTCTGATTTGTTACCAATTGAAATTGCCTGATTTTTACCTTCAGGAAGATTTTAACCTGACATATTTTGACGATGAATCTATTTCACAAATAACCAGATGAGAATGTGATCCAGAACACTACACCCTTTTTTGCAGCGAATAAATCCTTGTGTTATTCTAGTTCAGTAAACAGTTGCCTATTTTTACTCTTAAAGGACCAAAGCCATACACCAGAATAGAACACACCACGAAAATCTGAGCTTGCTCATCACTACCCTTTGTCTCTGGGGGCCCTGGGATGAAGTCCTCCCAAGGCTGCCTGAAGATATGTCCAACAAAGCTCTCAACTCCCAAGCCTAACTCTCCTAATGTTATAGATTACCGCCATTCTTCAGGCGTTCTTTAGGCTGTTGACACTTACGCTACTCAACAGCTGGGCACACACTTGACAACCCAGTCACCCTGCCGACGAGAGCGAACGTGAGAGCAAAAGCACTCTGTTACCGAGGACTCTGACAGAAATAAAAATCAAAATAACCTCTCTTCAAACTGGGACATAAAAATGTGTTGAACGGTGCATTATTTCAGAAAAGTGAACTTAGGAAAGTTTTGCAAACTGGCACTCCCTATTCAAAGCAGACAATTCTTTTCTAATTAGATCAGCCCCTACAGTGAGCCATCGGGATAAGTACTGTAGTGAAGTCATCCTATTGGTCACTGATGGGAAATCAAAACTGGCTTCCAAATGCACCAGGAAACAATGGGCACACCAGGTCTCCGGCTTTTCATCGCATACACTGACCAATAGCTTCCTTTTTCCTCTCCAAGGCTAAGTGAAATTCAGAACATCCATACGGCCAAACCAATCTGATGACCTAAGCATTTCAAAACCACAAAGAATGGGGGAAATGGCCCCTTGGGTTTTGTTCTGTGAAATCTTGGGCAAAATGTCTTGCGAAATGTCTGAGAGCATCACTAGCGTTAACATTAGTATCCCAGTCAAGGGGTGACATGCAGAACAGTCACATATATTTAATTTTCTGTTATTTATAGGACAAATAAGACATGCTTCTAAACAAGGCCTGTTTCCTCAAGACTGGCCAAAAATCAACATTCTGGTTATTTCTTTTTTTTTTTTTTTTGGTTTTTCAAGACAGGGTTTCTCTTTATAGCTCTGGCTGTCCTGGAACTCACTCTGTAGACCAGGCTGGCCTCGAACTCAGAAATCCGCCTGCCTCTGCCTCCCAAGTGCTGGGATTAAAGGCGTGCGCCACCACCGCCCCGCTCTTTTTTCAGACACCTTAAATTACCCACTTATCACTACTATTGAACTTGATCTAACAAAAAAAAAAAAATTAAAAGCTGTATTTTTTCCTAAGCATATAACATATACATTGTAGACCATCCTGATTTTTTTTCTGAAATCATAGAGCTTATAGGTCTATATTGCAGTGTTTCTCGTTTTTAACTTTCTAGTGACAGCTGAATAAGAACATAATTTTAAATGGGAAAACAGAAACAACCCTCATTTCATTTACATACAAGCCAATGCCCAGATACGAGTTAGCTTAAAGTATGACTGCACTTGCTCAGGGCTGTATTATTCACAATAGAGCTTTGGCACAAAGGAATTCCAGTTGTGTTTACAAAATGATACGCCAGGTCTAAGACTCCATTACAGAACTCATTCTAGAAAAGGGCCAAACATGAGTGTAGGAAGAGATGAGATTTAGGGAGCTTGAAAATTCTGTTACTCAGTTTTAGATTCATATTAGTAACAAAAGAGTACATATATTTTATTTAACTCACAGAATGTGAGTTACTAAACGCAAAGTGAATATTCAACAGATGCACTCAGGTCCATCATATGAAATACCGCTATCCACTATTAATATTTTCACATCTGTGAACCATCCTCACAAATACGTGTGAAATATCTCTCATACAAATACAAATGTGAAAACATCTCTCAATTTGCAATACTATCGGTCTATGTACTTTAAAAAGTACATTTCAAGAGACATAAAGACTCAACACGGAAAAGCACAAGTTAAAGTAACCATAATACTTAGATATCCATGACAATCAACTTGGCAGGAAATTTCTTGACATAAACGATTCGCAAAAATGTATCTCACATTTTACACTTAAATGTACAACCCACTCTCTGACTAAAGACTTCCTTTTATCATGATTTGAAATAATTTTGGACTGCATCCGAGTTAGAATATAACCACAAGCGAGAAACTTTTCAAATAAGTACATTTTTCGAGAAAAAATAATGTGGTGCTGTGCTCAAGAATACAAGAACCTTTACAGGTTGGCCAAGCCTACACCGACAGGAGCAGCCAGGCTTGGAAATCTCACCGAGAAGTAATGGCATCCAACCCTCCCAGGAAGAATTATGGCTATGCTTAGTGCTTAAGAGCTTCTACAAAGGGAAAGACAAGGCAAAGTGCTTCTTGGAAACAGACCTCCCCCACCCTCCATTCCACCGCCTACCCTAGGGCGTCTCCGAACCCTCACCCACCCAGCCCTGCTCTGGGGTAAAAGATTTCACCTAGGGAACCTATGGGTCCCCAGGGCTGGTTCCGGCTGCTGTTTACTTGTGCCCCACGCGGGGGTGGCTCTGATTTGGGAAAGGTAACGGTTCCCATGGGCCCTGCCCCGCCGCACAGCCCAACGCAAGGACCTCGTACCTTTGTACCTCTCCAGGACATCCTCGTAAGCCTGGAGGTACTCCTGCTCCTCTACGTACATGTAGGCGGCGGGGGACAGGTACCCCGCCATGCCGTGGTCCGGGGGCTGGCCGCGCCCGTGGGCCCGCGACCCGGGTGGAGGCGTCAGCAACCCCGGGCTGGAGGATCAGCGCGGCGGCAAGCCCGGGGCGGCGTCCCCAAGGAAGGCTTCGGGGGGCGGCGGGGGGTGGCTCGGGGCGGGCAGCCTCCTGACCCTGCGCCCCGGGCCACGGCGCTGCAGAGGAGCGCGCTGCCCCGCCGGGATGCGCCGCGCTTCTGCGGCATCTCCCGGCTGCGCCGCAGACGCCCGCCCGGGAGGAGGAGCGGCAGCGCTGGGCTCCGGCACCGCCCTCCGGCCCGCCCACCGCCCGCCGCCGGTCCCAGCGCGGTTTCTATTTGGGACCCACAACAGGTGCCGGGGAAACAAAGCCCTGGGTCCCGTCCCTACTGAGGGGGCTGGAGGCTCTCCACCCCGGGAAGGGGAGCAGTGGACCATGCTGGAAGTACTTTCCCCAACCCATCTTAGGGCATCGGAGGATCAGGCCACTGTAAGAGGGCAAGGAGGGGGACAGACCCGCGTCCAGGAGACGCCAAGACCTGGCGGCCTCTGGAGGTGGCAGGACGCATCAGGGTCTGACAGCGCCGCCAGGGTCAGGGCAGCTGAAGACCAGGCAGCGGCCCCTCCCTTCTGCCCCCCAGAGCCTGCCAGCGCATCTGCCGCTGCTCTGGGAGGGACTGTCCACTCACCATGGCCCAGATTACTGTCACCGCCCTCCTTCCTCTTATTATTCACTGCACATAGTACCTAGTATCCGCTGAGCAGAATGCATATGGCTCTCTTACATTTGACGTGCCTATGCTAAAATAAGTAACTTTAAAGGACCCCAAGATGAACCAGCTGGTACTCAGGCATGTAAATGGATATTTTTTCAGAACACGGGAGTCCAGTGGCTGCGGATGGAATCCTGCTTCCTCACTGTAGGCCACCAGCAAGTAACTGACTCTCTTCATGGAGAAAGGGAGATGTAACGGAACCTAAATGAAGTCCCGAGTGTAAATGGTTGTGTGTGTGTGTGTGTGTGTGTGTGTGTGTGTATTACCTACCACCACTTTCATTCTTAGAAAACCCACTCACTACATACACATCCCATCTTGATAGATGACACGTCTCTCTAAATCTTCCTACTTCCTCCTTTTGTATATCCTGGCCTCTCCTCCTTGACTCTTTCTTGGTTGGTTTTCATTATTGTAGAAATGGAACCATTTTTCTACTAATTCTATATGAGGATAAAATATGCTTGAACAGGGACCTCTGTTCAAGAATCAGGGCAGGTAACTCTCCTTGGCTACTGACCTGCTTTAATTTCCCCAAATAAAGCAAGACCTCATCTCTCCTCTCTAGCCTGATAACCTGTCTGTGATCTGGGTTTGACCCCTGCATGTAAGTAAAACTCAAAGTGCCATTCTTACGCATATGTGTATGACGCAACCTTGGGAAAACATCCTGGAATGAAAGGAGTTAGCAGTAACTTCCTACTCACACTCCACATCCATACAGACATACCCTGAATACACAGTAAGGTGTCTAAAGGGAAAGTCTGAGGCTTTATCAGAAACCAACACCAAGTAGCATCCAGTTTTATGAATACAGCCAGCATATATTTTACTGTCCTTCAAACTGTCCATTTAAAGCTCCGGCCAAATAAACAAAAGTGGCAGTATCTGGGGTCAGCCTTTGCCCCAAGCATCCCTGAAACCATAATGGCAGGTGGATATGCTACCAATTACAGTACAGGCCACAGTAAGGAGAAATAGCATAGCAACAATGCTTGCACTGGAGTCAAGACCGCCTGAATGCAGATTGTAGCTGAAGGTCTGTGGTGCTTCTGCTCACTGAGGGAACTTAGGAACTGAGAGAAATCACAGTTTCTATTATATGGGGTGCTTGCAGGTCTCACAAGATGTATCCATAACTGCTCAGAAGATACCTCGCTGTGTACATAGCTACCTAGCACTTTATAAATAAGTATTTTCCATGTGGCAAGGAGTTTACAAGATGATTTACATTCTCTACCTCTGTTTTATATATCTGTCTCTGTCCTACATTTCACCCCAGTCAAGATCCTTCAATTATGAAACTGGAACTTGTCCAAGTGGCATACGGCTAGAGGTGGGTTGTGGTGGTGCACATCTACAATCCTGACATTGGAGAGACAGAGGCAAGAGGACCAGGATTCATGGTCAGCCTCAGCAAACTGACAGAAAACCTGTGCTGCATAAGACCCTGTCTCATAAAGTAAACTTGACCACAGTGGGAGAGGACACACACACACACACAAGCTTACATGTTCAGAATCTGGTCCTTCAACTGGCCAAGCCTAACTTTAAAATTTCCCCTCTTAAAACAGCATTCACAGTTAAGCATGTCCCCTATGCTTGTTTGTGAAGTTCCACCCCCTCTGAAGTGGCCATCCCTGTCACCCTCATTCTATCAAGTTCTCTTAATCTCAGCTCAAGTGGTACTTCTTCTCAAAAGCCTTTCAGGAGCCTTCCACATCTCCCCTTCTCCCCCAGGTTAGACTCCTCTGGGTTCTTTGAATATCAGATGCTTCCAGCCATGACAGCTGATCTTTCAGAGCATGTTGTAACTGTCCAGAAGCACATTACACCACACTAGTTATGACTCTTTAAAGACAGAACTATGCTCTGTCTGTATTTTACTGCAAAAACTCAATCAGCATGTCACTATCACCAGAGACTTACTGCAACACAAACCTGCAGATGAAGTTATCCAACGGTGTGTGTGGCTTTTGACTGGGGGAGGGGAAGGAGATTTCACAAACAACTCTACTTTAATGGCCTTTAGAAAAATATATTAAGCTCTTTTACTACTGAAAACGAGCACCACAAACTTCTCACATTCCTGAACAGCAAAGCACCCCACCTTTCGCAAGGGATTAACTTCAAGGAAGAGCTAAGTTTCAAGCAGAGTGTAAAACGTGTTGTAAAATTAGAAGTGGAAGTTTTTGTGGCATGTTTTCAAACTATCCTCACCACCAGGCTCTCCTTGGATAAACTGCACCCTAGTCACATTGGGTCAACAGCGGCCAGTCTCCTATACGACGTGCAGCAATTCAGTCACATGAAGGATTAAAAATGACACTGGTGGACTGACCTCAAACTCAAGTGATCATTTATGAGCTGTATAGCAAACATGTGACATATCAATATTTTAAAAGGTAGTTAAGTAATACGCCTCTACGCTCCCATTCCAGTGCTCATTTTGTTTTATTCTATTTTTTGAAGAATTCATGTGGTTTTAAAAGTCGATGCTTTGAGGTCTCAGTCACCCACCTCAAACTTTCGGTGGACGTTTTACAATGAACAGCACGTGGCCTCTGTCCTCGGGACTACAGTCCCCTCTGTGCCAGCACTGTCCAGGGTCCCTCCAGGCTTTCCGTTTCTACAGTGTCCACTGAGGGCTAACAGCTACTCCTGTGACAAATGCTTGGTAGCCCTTTCACAGTCTATGTGATCACGTCACCTCCGACAAACCCCTACCCTGCTTCTATCTCATACTCTCAAACAAAATATCCACACAGCGCCAGGCGTGGCAGTGAATGTCTTTGATCCTGGCATTCAAGAGGCAAAAGTCTGAAGACCTCTATGAGTATAAGGCCAGCCTGATCTACATAACGAGTTCCAGGCCAGTCAGGGCTAACCAGTGAGCCCCTATCTCAAGAAACACAAAAACCAAATCAACAACAAAACTTTACAGGATAGGCATCTGGATGTTCTGATGCCCTGGGCAAGCCACGCAGCAAGCATACACCTTCCCTTCACCTATGGTCTCCTTGTGCTGTTAGTTCTGGTAGAGTCCCTCCTCTCCCTTGAGTGTTAGAGTTGCAGGGGGCTTTCAACTAGACAGGCAGGCCTGAGTGACTAAATGTGTACTGAGGTGAAGGTAAAGAGAGCCAAGGCCCAAGCCACCTCACTCTCACTTGGCTCCCAATCTCCATCCTCCCTCCCTCCTCTTCCCCTTCCTGCTCCACCCCTCCTCCTCAAAGGCTGGGCGAGACGGACTGGCCGGCATCTCACAACAGAAGTCAAAAGAAGCTCAAGTCTGTTGCCCCAGAAACCCTGACTACAGAATGACTGGCCAGGCTCTGCTTGTTTTGCTTAGAATAAAAAAAAAAAACCACTTCAGGGACCCTGTGGAGAGTCTCTCTAGCCTGCCTTGATGACTGTAATCTGGGATGGTCACAGCCCCCAGGAAGACAAAAACCCAATATTTGCATTACCTGGGAAGCAACTATGAGAACACAGCCCCCAACTCCTGCCCCTTCACAAGTGGGGGCAGGGGAGAGGGAAGGAGGCCTGAACATCTGGCCTTTGGCCTTTGTAAGTGACTCTCCAGAGACAAACCCAGTCCCTCCTGCCCTATTACCATTTCCAAGAAGGAAAAGACATTGCTAAGGGAATGCAGAACTATCCACACCCAGGAGGCCACTACATGCGCAAACCCTGCTGGAACCACAGGGCCTGAAAGCTGCTCTTCATGGTGTTCTCAGTTTACAACTGACAGAAACAAGCTCCCTTCTGGTGCAGCTTGTATGGCCAATGCAAGGAAACACCCCACACATAGGACACAAACACTGGCATCTCCATGGATTAATTAATCAAGAGTGCATGATGGTCCCTCACAAGCACTAAGGACACAAAGCATCTGTGGCCGGCCACACGATGGTCACAGGCTCACAGAAAAGCTACATTAAAAAAAAACAAACAAATCTAAATTTCTGGGTTATGTACTGCATCCTAGGTACCAAAACCATGAGACTTGAGTAAGACCTGCGTCTCTCAGCGCCCTTGGGCAAAAGAAAAAAAAAAAGATTTTATTCCAGCAAAATATTCCAGGAACTCATCGGTATTAGTACTCTCAGGTTGCCTTGATGGTTAGTGTACATCCACAGCAAAGTTTAACACAGATACCAGTAAATATTTGCTTGCTATAAGAATCTATCGATTCATCCAACCAGAAAGCAGAGCCAAACAGCTTAGTCACCAGAGCAAGCAGGCGAAGCTCTCCATGAAGTAAACATGGTCATTTCCTCCCCCACCTGAAACAAATTTCGGCCCAGCGCATCAGCCTGCAGATACAGCACCAGGGAACAGATGGGTGAATTTCTGCCACCCTGGTCTCCACTCCATCCCCTCCCCCACTCACCTGCTATCCGAAGCACAGCCCTCTCAGCTGGGTCCAGCACCGAGCCCCCTTGAATCTTTCTTTTGGATCTCTCATGCTTGGGCAAATTCCAGGGTAAGGTGTCTCCAGGAGCTGGAGATGCTGAGCCAGATTTCTGGCTGAAATCATCCTCGTCAGAAAAATCCGCAGAGGACGACATAGAACAGCGGTAGGACGCGTTCCCGGAGCTCTGAGGAGGATGACACGGGAGAAGCATTAGCGACCGCTTGCTCGCCAAAGAGCATCACTCACTAAGAATCATCGATTACGATCACTCTGCCCCCTCCCCACCTCCAAACTGCTCCGCGGGGTCCCCAGAGAACACGCACACAAATAAAAAAAAAAAAAAAAAAAAGAAAAGAAAATGAACCCCGGGGCTCACCATATCGTCTTGGCCAAGTCTGCTCCTGTAGAAACAATAAGCAAGCCGTTCCAATACATGGAGACCAGAAGGAAGAAGTGTGTGGCCTGCGCTCCAGCCACCAGCTCAACAAATGACTGGGCCAACAATGAAGCCAGAATCAACAGCCTTCCTGTGACAAATCTACAGTATCTGGCTCCCCCACCAGGACAGGAGAAACATTTTCCATTACTAGCCTTCTGGTTAATTCATTAATGCAACTAACTTTAAGTTTCATAAACAGAGCACAAATACAGGATGCTGGGTCCCACCTCCTTCCCGTTTCAAGCCTCCCAGCCACTGGAGCCTCCTTTTAACCAGTTTGGGGCCCAGTGTCCTCTTTATTTGATTTTCTGCATGAGACTGAAGCGGGTTTCCCAGAAGAGGGTGAGGAAGGAGGGAGGGAGGGCTGATTCTGAGAAGAGCCTTTTCTTAAGACCGGGAGAACACAAAAGCCTGCTTTCAAAGGCCGAAGGCAACGCCAATAAACAAACATCTGAACTCAGTTTAGAGTTCTTGAGATAATTTAAACGTCCAGCAGCGAAGGGCTGCCAATAATGTAAATGAGGACACAGTGCAGGGGACAGGAAGCCAAGTTCTCCTCAGCTGCAGCCATGTGAAGATGAGAAACACAGACTTTTACCAAACCCACTCTGCCCGAAGGTTACTGAGGCTGACCCGGGTTTAGTATCAGCAGGAGCTTAGTACCCTCAGGGTGATAAATTTTCATAAAAGGCACATGGTGTTATTTCTTCCTTCTTACCGGATTGTGTCTGTGAATATTTAGACAGCCCACAGCTTGGAGAGAAAAAGATGCTGAATATCTGGCTGTGGGCTGGATTAAAAATCCTAAAGAGTATCAAAGGGAAGTCTTCACTTGCTGAGGCTCATAGTGAAGATGCCAAACTAGCATAGCTTGAATTCCTTGAGATGAAAGCTGCCGCCATGGATTCCCAAGCAGCAAGCTGCACTCAGAAATCAGCTCAATGAGGTAAGCTCCTATCTGAAGTCATGACAGTGAGCTGCTCACCCTGCTACCTGCTGCACCAACAGGTTGTGTGCGCACCACGCACCATGCACAGCACTCACACTGGGCTTGTGAGACTGTCACCAGTCAGGACCACTGACTTCCCCACTATCCATTCAAACCATGGCTGTTCCATGGTCAGAGCTACTACCATAAAAATTCATATATCCCTACAAAATGAGGCATGTTAAGATTTATTTAAATCATGTTGACTTTCCTAGTAATAATAGCGCCTTAAGCAAACTTGACGAAAGTAAATGAATAAACCTGAAATTTCTATATTTTAGCTGCAGTCCATAAAGAGGTATGTATATACGGCATTTAGCTGGTATGAACCCAATTTATTTTCCCAAGCTTTTCTGAAACTTCAACTTGAGCTATCTGAGGTTTGTGGTTTGCGAATCTGAAGTTAAGGGCAGCATTTTTTTAGGACTTTTAGGGGTTACTGGGTTTCTTTGGTTGCCCTGGGTACCTCAAAATGGCATCCTCTTGTCCTTAAAGTCCTTACTTTATCTCTGAGATTATATTTCTACATTATTTTAGTGAGACCAGCAATTTGTTAATGTTTATGGAAGTGTGTGTGTGGGGGGGGGGGTAACTGCTCTTTTCCAAAAATCACTGGTTATTGATTTTTGCAGAGTAAATTTTTTTAATGGCCAGAGTCTCAGCTGACTGAAGAACAAAATGTTATTTATGCCATGACACCACCACTATTAATCACCCACAGCCAGATGGGAACAGTTACTACCCTGGACCCAAGAGTGTTGACTGGCACAGCTCTTAATCTGGTCATGTCATTGATAACCAGATAAGAGAGAACAGTAAGAAAAAAATAATCAGGATCACATCTTTCAACAATTTACTACAGGAACATACAGGCCACACACATTTATATCAGACACGTTTATAAGAAGTAACGTCCCTTCTTGTCTACAGGGTTCAAGCCTTTTAGCAATTACAGTATTACACTCTTTTTCCAAATATGCACACACACACACACAAAAAAAAAAATCACGTAGAGAACTGGAAGTACTCTAAAAAAATTAAAGCCCATTTGAAAGCTTAAAATTGATACTATATTTAAATGAAGCTACTTCAGAGTGGAGAAGTTCATAGAAACTACTGTATTCCTTATTGATCTGTAATGACTTGCCAGATCCTGCTACTATCTTAGGGCTGGAGAGAACAGTCCAGGGTTTTATTTGTTTGGAGAAAATAATCAGTTCTCTGGCCCAGACACTGCAGCCTGACCTTTGATGAGGGGCTTAAATTGCTGGAACAAAGGGAAAGGGCTCCTGTAAGCAGTAAAAAGTCCTATTTCTGATTCTACTGTTTGCTTAAAAACCAATTCCTATCAAAATACAAATGTTCATCCATAGGGGATTAGCTATTATATCTATAACACAGGCTCCTCTGCAGAAATTAAACAAATACGTTGATCTACATTTAACAAGGAGGAAATAATATATAATGACAGCTTAAAAAAAAAATCCATACACACATAGGTACCCCCTTACATGTTTTAATACAGATATATTACTGTTAAATAATGGTTAACTCTGGGCAGGGACAAAGGTTAACATGTTTCGTTTGTTTCTAACAATTTTTAAACTCAAACAAATAAACAAAAGAAATCACCAAAAGGAAATGTCCAGGGAAAATATCAGATACGGAGACCAGTGTTTTGCTTTGGGAGCTCAGGGCACCACTGAAAAGTGAGTGGAGCCCCCTGAAGCCTCCTCCCAGAGCAAAGCAAATAAACAATGATGCACAAACTGCATTAGCAGATGGATGGGATTCTCCGGCCTCCTGACCCCGGGGTTAGGACTCCAATTCACACCATTCCCTGTCATCTCCACCTGCTGATAACAAGGAAAAAGAAGGAACTGGTTCTCCAGAAAGGGAAAGGATCACTGGGATTGTGAAGACAAGGCTGACATTTAGTCTCATAAACGGGTGTGTACTGTCTCTGTACTCATGTTGAGTCTCTAACCAAATAAGTAAAAACACTAGGCTTCAGATAAACCAAACAACCCTGCCCCAAGTCTTTCACAAACAACTTTGGATATTAAACTAACTAACAATCAAATTAGGCCACTGTAAGATTCACTGTAACTTTTCTGATGGCCAGTTCATTTCTATGGTACAAAAACAGCCGAAATTTCCTAATGCCACGATAATTAGATTATGTGACAGTTTTAGATGAACGGTAACTTCTTAACAGACATCCCAGGACAGAATCTGTGATAGCAGCAGCAGGACTGTCTAACTGGATATGGCCAGGTCTATGTCTGATCTGTGAGATACTGCCAGGAATCTTGGCCCTGAGTATTCTCCAAAGGCAGTGGGAAACGCAGCCAAAGAGAAGGATTTTGCTTAAGAGCCGGACATTCAAGAGTCCCACAGGTTGAAGAATACACTCTCTCTGCCCCATCAACTGAGTGTCTACTCACATCTTATTAAAAAATAAAAGATAAAAAATAAATAAGGGATTTACACAAATCTTGATTACAGATGTCGGTCCTAAGATTCTGCAAAAAGAATCCATAGTGTGAAACAAATACTTCCCCAAAGAAGGAACTCTGTAGGATATAAACAAAATATTATATAAACAAAATATCAGCCACCAAAAATGTCTCTGTGCGTGCATGTGTGTGTGAGTATGCCCGTGTGCCCATGTGCCCATGGGGGCATGGGGAGGGAGATGGGGAGGGAGATGAGGAGAGAGAGAAACCTTGATAGAACTCTACATTCTTTTTTTTTTTTCTTTAAGTAAAAACTGTTAAAAACACATCCTAGGGAAAATTGAGAATATCTGAACCCAAGTCATGATGGTTTTTCAGGTCTATTAGGACTGATAATTTTCTAAGGTGTGACAGTGATCTGGTTGGTGGTTGGAGAAAAGGTATCCCAATCCTTAGGAGATGCAGACTGAAGAAACTCCACATCTGTAATTACTTTTAATTGAATTAAACAGAACTAGTCAGTGTGCTGGCAGGAAAACAGAAGTAGTCTCTGAACCACTCTTGCTTTGTGGGGAAGAAGGGTTCCCGACTTTTAGTTGCTTTTGTGGGCGGGAGATGGGGGATTGAACCCAGAGACTGAGCAGTGTCCTGGTGTCACCATGGAGCTTTACCTTCAACCCTTGGTTGGTTGGTTGGTTGGCTGGCTGGCTGGCTGGCTGGCTGGTTGGCTGGTTGGTTGTTTGGCTGGTTGTTTTGTTGTTTGGTTGTTTTGTTGGTTGTTTGGTTGGTTTGTAGTTTGAGATCAGGTTTTACTGCCTAGCTCAGTCTAGCCCTTGACTTTAGTTGTCCAGGGTGCCTTCCAAACCCACCAGCATCCTGCATCAGACTCTCAAATGCTAGGATTTCAGGCTATGAGCCCACATCCTCCTTCCCTTTTTCACAAGTAAGTATTGAAGCCTCCTCTGGGTTTTCAGCTTAGAAGTAACACCCTGTTCACACAGGCTACATTTTGATTATCTGCCCAATCACCGATGAATACTTCCGTTGATTCCACTTCTTGGCTGGTACCATATAGGGAGCAAAGGGATTGCAAAATTAACTGAAGTTCCCATTAGAAACACGGTTTTAAATTAAGACTCGATTTCTTCCAGCTTAACCAGCATATGCTGCTTAGAGGCTTCATTTAATGGGTGACTGTAATCAGGGACTAGATAAAGCATTTCACTTGCTAGCCAAGCAAATGAAAGAACAATCCAAAACAGAAAGAGACGATTAGGGGACTTGGATGACTTATCCACACCCACTGTATCATATAAGGTGAAGCCAGAGACCTGTACTTTGGTCTTTTCAATGGCAAAGCCAGTATTCTTGACCACAGTGTATTCATGCACAAGATGAAACTGAACATCCTTGTGATGGATTATAATGCTCAGCCCAGGGAGTGGCACTATCAGAAGGTGTGGCCTTATTAGAGTAGGTGTATCACTGTGGGTGTGGGCTTTAATACCCTCATCCTAGCTGCCTTCAGTCTTCTGCTAACAGCCTTCAGATGAAGATGTAGAACTCTCAGCTCCTCCTGTACCATGCCTACCTGGATGCTGCTATGCTCCCACCTTGATGATAATGGACTAAACCTCTGAACCTGTAAGCCAGCCCCAATTAAATGTTGTTCTTTATAAGAGTTGCCTTGGTCATGGTGTCTGTTCACAGCAGTAAAACCTCTAAGTAAGACAATCCTCAAAACTCTCAAAGATCTTACCATGTATTTGCAGGGTGTGAAAGAATTAGGCTCGCTTTAGATTTAGTACTGGACCCAGATCATGGACATTTCTGCAGCAAGGAGCATGAGTTCACAGTAAAGAAAACCATGCAAAAATACATCAAAGCTGACTCTTGCACAACATGGGTTTGGATTTCCCAAATGCACCTTCACACACATTTGGAAATGCTAAATAATAACCTAGAAACAGTGAAGAAAATCAAGATGTAGTCTGGGTAAGGCTCAGTGGTGAAACCCTTTCCCACACCCCCTATCTCCCCAGCCCTCGCACACACAAAGCCCTTGCTTTCTTCCTCAGTACTACAAAGAAAAGAGGAAGAAACAGGAACACACAAAATATACAAAAATCATGGTCTGTTTTTATCACTTACTAGCATAGACTCTACACAAATCTATTACAGAAAGTTTTAATTTCTCAAAGATTGTATACAAAAATAGACAATTCATGGCAGCATTTTGAGAGAAAGGTAAAGGCATAGTATCAATTGCAACTTCAGTGCATACTATAATACAGAGGACACGCATACCTTCACAGCCATGGCCTGCTGCTACTGCAGGGGGCTCAACTCTGAGTGTTCCGACCTAGGGACCTGTTTAAAAGGCAGGGGGGATGCTACTATTTCCCTGCCACCTCCACGTGAGCAGCTGGTCCCTCCAGCTGGCTGCTTTCGCAGTAACAAATGATCTCTCTCAGTTCTTGCTATATATAATACATACAGCATATCCATTGTATGTTAGTCAACTGTCCATGGTCTCCATGTGGCTTCTAGGCAACAGCAATCCAAAGTTATGTATGAATTCTTGACTATGTAATGGTAAGAAGTATATCAATGGGAAGAAGTATATTCGGCTTACTATGTAATGGTAAGACGTATTCACAAACCAAAACCCCTGCAATTTAGTTCAATCACTTCAAAAATAGAAATAAATTAGCATCATGGCATAGCCCTGTTGTTGTGGATATCCCCAGCCTTGTATTTTGATCCTAGTTCCCAGTGGATAGCCCCAGGCTTGTATTTTGATCCTAGTTCCACCCTTCTGGGAGGGGCTGCAGAGGATGATTGAATCTGTACACAGAGGACATCTTGTAAACCTGTCCAATTAAACCTGTAAAATAAAGACTAGAGCCAGAGATTGGGCAGTAGAAGGGGAGGCGGAGAAAAAGGCTTAGGGGAGGAGAGAGTGAGAGGAATTTGATATAAAAGGCAGAGCAGGGGCAGAAGAGAAGGAGAAGTAGAAGCAGAAGCAGAGCAGAAGCAGAAGGAGGAGAACAGAGGAAGAAGAAGGAAATCGAAGCAGAAGGAAGCCTGCAGTAGAAGGAAGCCGACGATGGAGGACAAGCACGTGGCCTGGATGAACCGAAAGTTATAAGGGATCTCATAGCTGGGGATTAGAGTAGTGTAGCGGTAAACCTGCCCAATCTAGGCGTGCTATTTATACCATAATAATTGAGTTGTGTTGTCCTGTTACTGGTCTCCCTCGGGTAGGAGATTTGCCCCAACAAATTTGGGGCTTAAATAATTTCTACTACTACACCCTGTCATTTCAGCACATGAGGGGCTGAGGCAGGAGGAGAGCTGCAAGTTCATATAATTTATTCCATCCTAGCACCACAGAAGAAAAAAAACATGTTAAGAAAAGGTGTATCATAAATGTGGAGTACCTCGCACACCTCACGACAAGACCTGTCTCAGAATACAAACAAGCAAACAAAAACAGAGAAACAGCCATGAATGAAGCTAACCGGAAGGATGGGGCACGATCTCTAATGTGAGGTCATCCTGGGTTACACAGCAAGAATTACCTCAAAAGACAAAGGTATGGAAATACAGGCATCAAAGACTAATTTGCATTTAAGTATCTACAAACAGACATTGTCTTAGTTAGGGTTTTACTGCTGTGAACAGACACCATGGCCAAGGTAACTCTTATAAGGACAATATTTAATTGGGGCTGGCTTACAGGTTCAAGTTTGGTCCAGTATCATCAAGATGGGAACATGGCAACATCCTGGCAGGCATGGTCCAGGAAGAGCTGAGACTTCTATATCTTCATCTGAAGGGTGCTAGCAGAATATTGGCTTCCAGGCAGCTAGGACAAGGTCCTTAAATCCCACACCCACAGTGACACACCTACTCCAACAAGGCCACACCTACTAAAACAGGGCCTAACCTTCTAACAGTGCCACTCCCTGGGTCAAACCAAACCATAACAGACGTTTCACTCGAAGGGCATTTTCAATAATTTACCAAATAGAAAAGCAAACCAATCTCTGAAAATAGCTCCACAAAACCAAAGCATATCAGGACCACAGACTAAAATACCGAGACATTCCATAACTAGACAATGCTTTTTTTGTTTGTTGTTATTTTGGTTTTTGTTTATTTGCTTTTGTCCTGAGACAGGGATTTTCTGTGTAGCCTTGGCTGTCCTAGAACTCACTCTGTAGACCAAGGTGGCCTCAAACTCACAGAGATCCACCTGCCTCTGCCTCCCTAATGCTGGGATTAAAGGCGTGCATCAACACCGCCCAGCAAACTAGACAATACTTAATCTTATTATGGTGATGTTTATTTATGTCGACATGTTTATTATGTAAACATGTCTTAACTATCTATAGGCTCCTTCCTTGAAGGACTCTGAGATCTGCTGCAAGTACAGAGGGGAAAAAAATAACCGACTTACGAGTGTCTATCCTCAGAAATGTAGCTTAAAATGTGTCTTCTGGGAATACTATAGAACACTAATAAAATAAGTCAGTTACAAGAAAATGGCAGAGTCTGACTGGCTCACCAAACTGCCACATGGCACATCTCTGGGAAATGCCACCCAGAGGTGTGCCAAGGGCTGGCAGAGGTTGGTACAAGTGGGCACACTGAGGTCAGCCTGCCAGTTTTCAAAGACGGATTAATGGTAGACATTTAACACTAATAAACTTCATATGAAAATTCAGGTGTGGAACGTGTGCATCCTGACACAGTCTTCATCTGGCCATGTTCCTTTTCTTATGATATCTGAGTGTGAAACACAAACCCCCTCATTAATTCAGGGATGAGATGACACTTCATTCAGTAACGTATATAAAGGGTAGGAGGAGGAAGGGACCATGTTAACTGACAGAATGGGAGTTAAAAAGTGTTTTTAGTAAGAAGAGAACCATCGAGCACAGGCAGAAAGGGAGAAACAGGAGGCGGATATCCTAAAAACACCAGGTGAGTCAAGTTTCTCTAAGTGCAGAGTTACTCTCCTTTATTACAGTAAGTGTCTTTAATTCCCAGAAAATGTTAGAGAGTTGTATCATGCTACAGGCTGGCTCAAGGTTTCCAGGAATTTTTGCTAGACACCCACTGGCTTCCTGCTGGCTTGATTTTTACCTGCATTTACCCACCTACTCAATGTCATGAGAGAGACTTCAATTCTAAGTACTTCAGAACCAGGATATGCTACAGTTCCATTAGAAAGATGTGGGTTACAGCCATATCTTGTATAAACCCTGAGGCATAAACACAGACCCTTTTCAGGACCATACCCCATCCACCATCTATGTTGTCTTGTAGAAATATGAAGTGACTGAAGTGTAGAAATCTATGGTACTGCAGAGTGTATATTGGATAATTGCCATGTGACCTTGAGAAAACTGCCTGGCTCCCGGGGGGCTTCTGTAGTTCCTCTGAGAACCAGGAAATACAGCAGTGCTAACATTTACAGTTGTATTGTTGGAAGAAGTAAGCATTCTTGACATTTTAGATATTAGGTGATGTCACAACCTTATGCTTATTTGATCCAAGGACAGAAGACTGACTGCAGGGGACCAGTGCGATTGTATGACAGCTGCGCTCGGAACAGCCCTCGAGAGACAAAGTCCGTCCGGTTCTCTTCTCTGTCCTTTCTGAACTTTCTAAGCAACAGTTCTGGTGCTTGGTGGTGCCCTCGTATCTTCCCATCAGATCTGTATTTTAAAAAATTCACTGTGTCCACTACAAAACAACAGCCAGAGATGAAAAGCACCATCATTTTACAAAAAACTATAGGTGCTTAACTGTCCCCGGCTGACACATAAGGAAGCTGTAACGTTATTTAGAGCTTCCATTTTCATTACCTCTGTTCCTTGACGAAATTGCAGAAAAATTGCTTTTCTAGTGGCTTTCACGAACATACACTGTCACTTCAAGCAGTTATTAAGTCAAGAATAACTTCTTCATTAAAAAACACATATACACACAACACACTTTTGTTACTGCATTGAAACAAAGCCCCAAACTTTAGGCCCCAGGAATCTCACTTCCCATTCAGAAGAAAGAGCTACCAGGTATGCAGTAAGAGAAGATAATTTTGCCTCTTTGGACACATTTGACTAGGATTTCGTAACCACGGATGAGCACAAGGAGACACAGACACTGCCTTTGTACTAGTGTGGTGAAGAATTCAACTTAGCTGGGATGTTGAACCCTAGGACAATCCAACCAAACACAAACACAGGCTCACATATGAGCACACACACACACAGACACACACAGGCTCATACACACATGCACACATGCACATTAGCACACCACCAGTGCATTCATGTTAAGTGCATTCCAAATCCCTTCACTAATATGTAGGTTCTCCCTAAGATTTGCCAATCAGATCAACTCAGAGATCCAGCCAGAAACAACTATGGCTGGCTCAAAGCCCCTACACATCTAGAAGGCTGCCTCAACTTTCTCCTCATCTTTCCAATAGATCTTTCTCTCAAAAATTACTAGAGACTTCTCCCTTTCTCATTCTCTCTATAGAAAGCATGTGGCAGGGCCGGAAGCAAAGTCAGCTCACAAGAGAGCAATGTCTCTGGAGGTACATGTCTGGAGGTGAAAACAGATTCCCCAGCCTCCAAAAACCCACAAAGGCACCCTTCCTTGGGCTGGGGAGGCATCAGTGGGGCCTCAAGTTGGGAACTTTGGATCCACAGAGAAACGGATAACAGGTGGTACAGATCACAGAGTCAAAGTTTCAAAGGATCTGGAGAACATAACAGGAGCAGCCGGAAGCTCTAGGGGGAGCAGTTCTGAGGAGTAGGGCACAATTTGAAGTCACAAATGTTCCCTCCCATTCCTTGACACTTTGGCATACATCTGATAGGTCCTTACAGAGAACAGTGTGTGTACACCATTTGTGCATTGCCATGGTTCTCACAAGAGCTGTGTCCTGTGGCCGTAATAGATACATTATGTTATTGTTAGTCTTGTAGCGACTTATGAGCCATTGTATTATTAGGCTCAAAACCACAAAAATAACAATACCTATAATTCTTCTGACCTCTTACTGTCTATGAGCACTAGATGAGATAAGGCCACAGTGTTATGAAGCAAACTCAGTCTCTCATTCCTGTGCCCACAGCGCGGCCCTGCTCACTCATGGCCCTCCTGCTTGTTCATGATGCGCATGGATGAGTAGACTGAATTCCACTCTCCTGACCTTTCTCCCTTCCCAGCTGCCCATCTGACCCTGAAATAACCTGTTTTGTTTTGATCCTTCTCTCATCAATGGCTTTCCAGCTGCTGCAATACTTCCTCTAAGCATGACATAAGCAAAGAGTGCGTCAGAACACATTGGACTGATGCACCTATGAACCACGGAGAGGGTGCCAACATGCACGGGTTCAAGCAAGATGGCAGCCTAGGTTGGGATGTGGCAGAGCTCCTGTCCCTTGCTCAGAGGCTATCTGCAGGTGTCCCCCTCTTACGAAGGAAAAAATAGTTTTCTCCAATGGTGTCTCATTGGATCTACAAACCACACGCTTAAGGGCAGGCTCTGTGCCCAGCAGGAGATGCCCAACACAAAATGAAGTCTATGGTCGTTTGTAGACTTTTTGTCTCATGTCACTTACTTGGGCTTTTGTTCTGTTTTTACTCTTGCTTGCTTTGACTGTCCTCTAAAGAGAGAGAGAAAAGGTATGAGAGCTAAGGTGGTGGGTACCTGAGAAGGATGGGGGTGTGGGAAGTTGAGGGAAAACTGATCAGAATGTATTATATAAAAAAATTTATTTATTTTCAATTAAGAAAAAAGATTGTGTCAAAATGTGTGGCAGCATCCAAAAGATAGTAGTGTTATCGGAAAAACAAACACTGCACAGAATTAACAAAGACCTGGTCACTGTGCCTTCCATTCCTCTGCTGAACTGCCCCAGCGTGTTGGAGGGAAAAAAAAAACACATATGTGATTTGGCGACAGCCACTTTTCTCAGAAACCCAGTTTCTGGTAAACCATCAGTGTAGAAACTGCTCTGGAAGCATTTTTAGCCATGTTCATCATTAAAACCAGCAGACAATCAAGTACAGTGGCTGGCTATCCATAGCGCTGTGGGTCTCAAACCAATCAGAAGGCCTTATGAGCACAGACTCGGGTTTCCAAAGGACAGCCTTACCTGTCTAGTAATTCTGTGTAATGCACACAGAAATTGAACTACTCCCGGCTGTTAAACCAGTTCCGACCTGAATATCCAGGCTGCCACCCTGACCTACAAATGTCTGCCATTCCCTCACAATCTCTTGAGCTAAATAAATAAAATAAATAAGTCTGTGGACACACTTGTATGTGGGCATGCACGCATGTGTGTTCCATAGCCAATGCATCTGCGGCCCTGGTTCTCTGAAGGGTCTCACTTGGACAACTGGCTACCCCAAGGCACGATCAGGCCTTGCCCCAACTACATATTAGGGAAGCACAGACACTTGCTCTGGTTCCCATTTTTCAAAGTTAGACCTTCTGCAAGGGCTTCTAATAACCTGAGGTGGGAAACCACAGCGCTTCAACTCCTTAATTAACTCCCAAGAGGGAGGGTTTAACCTTCCCCACTTGCTCATGTTCTAAATGAGGCAGTCACAATTTTCACCGGGTATTAGACACTAACTAAGTGATAACACACTATATCAGAGTAGTGTGGTGAGCCTCTGACGAAGTACAGCATGAAATGTCACAGCATCTTATTTGAAGATCAAAAGGATACTATGAAATCCAGGCATAAGGTACTTGGAATATCAATGATTACCAAAAATGCACCTTCAGGGGACATCTACACCACAAACTAAATGCTATAGCCTACCTAAAGAAACACACTTTAACTATATTCCACAAAATAATGATTTCAGTGCAGACTTTTTTTTTTTGGTTTTTTTGAGACAGGGTTTTCTTGTGTAGCCCTGGCTGTCCTGGAACTCGCTCTGTAGACCAGGCTGGCCTCAAACTGAGAGATCTGCCAGCCTCTGCCTCCCGAGTACTGGGATTAAAGGCAGAGAATTTTTTTTTTTTTAAATCTACCTTCCTGCATATCCCATTGCATAGTATGACCTTTATAGCAGCCATAAAGATTCATTCTTCAGATGTAAAGCTTTTACTCCTTGTCAGAGATTAAGAACAATGAACCATTCACACTAGAAAGTGAGGTCATCAGACTCTATCCTGGAGAAATGCTTGGAAAAAAAAAAAGGGAACCGAGGCTCAGAGGAAGAAAATGTTGCCTATTTCACAATTTCCCCTGCAGACATTTTTCACCAACACAGAGGCAGAATTTAGAAGAAGCCCATGCTGCCTGGATTCCGAGAGTACTGAAGACAAAGTGCTTCTGCAGCCTGGAGCAGCAACTTTGAATCTGAGTGAGCACCCACCCTTCTGCCCCTCCAGTTGGGAGCTTGGACATCCCTGCTCCCCACACACAGGAACTGCAGCTGCGGCTGGCTGCTCACCTGCGTCTCCGGTTCTTCAGGGAGAAAATGATCGCAGATGTAATCTGACAGAGTCAGAAGATCTGCTACCATGCTCTGGTGCCACTGTGTCTGAACTGCTCCATTAGACCTACCCTTTCCACGCCCTCCTGCCTGTGACAGGCATGTAAAATGCCCATGCTCATGACAGGGGTAAATAAACCATGGATGGGGATCCTAAGTAATTAAGGAGCCGCCAGCAATTCCCTCCAACGAGGAGGTGTGAACCATCTGTAAGCAACTAAGGAAAAGAAAGGGAAAACATAACTTCTCACTACTTCACAAAATCTTTGTCTTCTCATTAAGTAAGGAGGTCACAGTTAAAATTCTTCCAGCCAGAATGGAAAGCACAGGAAGAAATTTGAGGCGTGTTAAGGTAAGGCAGGAAGAACAAAGGCTTTCCCATGGGCCTGTTAGCAGGATTTCCTGTCAGAGTCGTCATGCAGATCAGGGGGATACACACACAAAAGTTAAGACTAAGTCTAGCAGACAGGGGACACTCTTAAATGACACCTGTCATCTTTAAAAGCTGTGCCAAAGATGTCAGTTTTGTGAGCACGCCTACAGTCTCATCCGTATAGCCTTAGAGCACTCTAAGGCACTAGGTTGAATGTCACTATGTGCTATACAGGGAAAATCGACCTACTGAAATGTGGACATTCAGCAAATGAGAGTCAAGTTCTTCTTATTCCAACCATGTCTAAATTATGGCTGGTCTCCTCACTTCTTTCCTGGTTCCCAGCAGTCCTTCTTAGAAGAGCTAGGCTGAATCTTTAAAATGTATTAAAAGGAATCCATAAGCACACGTGTTCTAAAACCCTCCTATATGACTTTCCAGAGTACTGAGTAAAATCCAGAACCTGTTCTTCCACCAACAAGGCCTTGGGATCGATCCTGAAAGATCTGCTCAAGTGTTAAAGGAAAAATGTAACCTACGAGTCTCCCCCTACCTCACCCTCCCTGGATCTGCTCATTTCCCCTGCTGCACTTGCCCCTACACGGCATTTTACATAGTTACTTCTTAACCTATGTTATCTATGTCCCTCACTCAAGATAAGCTCCACCTCTACAGGGCTGTTTTGTTTGCTACTGCAGCTCCAACCATTCAGATAGTACCTGTGAAATGGGGGCACAGTAGTGAGTTAATTCTTCAAACACCCATACTGCCCCGAACATGATGAAAGTTCTGTAATACTGATTTCATCCGTACTAGTCCGTTTTCTCCAGTTTGTGTTTCTTCCTTTCTTACTTCACATCTGCCCCAAGCTTGTCCTGAACAGGACAGTTAAAGCATAACTTCACATTGCCTTCCAATTCACAGCTAAAGGCTCCTCCTGGTCAACAGCTTCCAGCAAGCTTCTATGCACGCAGGAAACCTATGGCTAAAGGCACCCGCAGAGCCCTGTGTGTTTCCTGGCCCAGACTTGGCACCTATGGGCAAAGTGACTTTGAATGGGCTACTTAAGCTTTTTGAATTTGGGTAGACAAGCTAGTCCCCCTACCGCCTAACCTGGTACCAAGCTCACGGGAAGTAATTACTAACTGCCAGTTGCCATCATTACAAGTGTCAAATGCTGTTGACATGATATGCTGTTGTCTGATAATTCCATGTCTTTCACAATCTCATTTCTGGTCACCAGGGAACTAATAAAGTTTGAGAAAGTCTTTAAATTAAAAGACAAGGAACATCAAGCAGTGGTGGTGCACACCTTTAATCCCAACTTGGGAGGCAGAGGCAGGTGGATCTCTGAGTTCGAGGCCAGCCTGGTCTACAGAGTGAGTTCCAGGACAGCCAGAGATACACAGAGAAACCCTGTCTTGAAAAACCAAAAAAAAAAAAAAAAAAGACAGAGAGCAACGGTGGTCACTGGCTTACAGAAAGCACTGCTCTCACTTAAGAAAAGGTTGTTCTTCATTCCTTAGAATCCAGAGATAACTCCATCTCAGAGTTCCTGATTTGGCCCCTCTCATCAATAGAAAACTTTGCCTGGAGCCCCAGTGATTACTCACATTCTAGGAGTCAATTAAGATTACTGTGTCGTCTGCTCAGTGATCCTGTAAATGCCAAAGACTACTAGGTAATTTTCTAATGTAAAATATCAGAGTTTTAGGTATTAATTTTGAATGTGGCAAGGTCATTTCTTTTTGAAAGCTTATGGATAGAATATATATTTAATTTATGGATATAAGAAACGTAGGGCTGTTTAACTAAACACAGAAGCGAACAGGAAGCCAGTATACACAGAAGAGTATGTTCAGCCAACAGGTCTTGTCACAGTATGTGTGGCATCCGCTGTTCACAGTCCTTCACCTAGTTGCCTCACTGGGTGACCAACAGACCAGTGTTGCTTTTAAGGCTCCTGAACTATTCACAACCCCTCCACCTCGAAAGGCTTTAGATGCCCAGATTTCATATTATTAATATTTCCTCTTCAAAATAATAATGTCTACTTATATACTGATTTGTGGTTAAGTTTAAATGCTAATAAATTAAAGAGATAAAAATAGAGATAGGTACTGAATAGTACATGTATAAAGGAAACAGAAAGTATCCTCCTAATCCCCCTAAAGACGAAAGTATCTTTTGGATGATACCACTTTTTATAAAGTTGCTCATTGCAAAAAGCAAGTAAAAATCAATGAATAAGCCAGGCATGACTTTAGTCCCAGCAGAGGGGACTAACTCTAACTCCCGAGTCCCTTGGGAGCCAGAGGCAGGCAGATCTCTGTGAGTTAGAGGCCAGCCTGGTTTACAGAGTAAGTTAGTTCCAGAATAACCAGGGCTGTTACACAGAGAAAACATGTTTCAAAAAACAAACAAAAAAAAAATCAATGCATAAAATAAAGATAAATTAATTTGGTGACCACAACTACTATTTCTGAATTATCTCATTTTTTTTTAAAGATTTATTTCATTTGTATTGAGTACACTGTAGCTATCTTCAGACACACCAGAAGAAGCCATCAGATCCCATTACAGATGGTTGTGAGTCACCATGTGGTTGCTGGGAATTGAACTCAGGACCTCTGGAAGAGCAGTCGGTGCTCTTATCGCTGAGCCATCTCTCCAGCCCCATAATTATCTCATTTTTTATCATAAAATACTAGATGGAAATTTTCTCTATTTAGGGTGGGTTTATGTTCAAATTACAAAACACTGAGATTGGAAGGCTGACCTGGCTTAATCTATGGATGGCAAATGCTGGAAGTTGGGACTAGAAAATCAACAGTTACAGCCTTCCCCGTCCCCTGGGCAGGTGTGCACTCCGCTCCGCAAGGGCAATGAAGGTGCTGCGACATCTGTTTTAAGATGAGGGATGAAGAGCAGCTGGCCACATGGCCTACAGAGCCCACTTGGAAATAAAACACCCAAGGACAGAAAGCAACATCTTAGCAGACAGGGACTAGTGTACTTTGACATGATCCTTGTGAGTTCGAGGAGAGCTGGGTCCCACAGTAAGCTCCATGGCAACCTATGCTATATATATGAAAGCTATTTCTCCGGCTCCTACAACAATACATACAGAATGGAATTTTAAGACATACATCCAAACTGGAATAATCACACCATTTTTTTTGAGCCAGTTTTCTCTTATGCAGCAGAATGAAAGTCATAAATATAACCTAAGATGGTACAAGAATTAAATGAGATGCTTTCTAGAAGAGTTGGATCTCACTGTGTTAGCCAGGATGGTCTAAAAGATCTGCGTTCAACAGCACTCCTGTTTTAACTCCTAAGTAGCCAGCCTATAGGCACACATAACCACAGCCACTGCATCTACCCCAATCCCCACATATCTCAAATGTGATATTTAAGAGATCCCAGATATGCAATGATATCAGATCTCAAACCACCAAAGGCAAACACCAAAATTAATATTCTTGAGAGGAGAGATGCCCTCAGAAGAGCCGATCCCTTTCCAACCACTTCACAAGTTTTATGTCAATCTTTACTGGTGCCATCTTCAGCTGTGCATAATATATTCCTCAGAACAACTCCTGACTGAAGACCTATCTGCTGCCCAAGCCAGCGATGCTTCCAGATACTCATAGGGCCCTGAGCACTCTTACCGATTCCCTTATGTCACAGTAGACATGCAATGAGACATACTCAGCACCAGTACTTTTCCATTAAGTGTTTATCTTAATTTTAAGCATTAAAATTATTTTTTGTACAATCTTAGATTTCACTCATGTACAATTTACATAAAATTTAACTGTAACTACTCACTTAAAATAATGATAAACTTTGTAGTCATTTAATTGTAGATCATTTTTAAGGTTTACATTCCAGACCTCTTCTGAACAATATTTGTCTAGGTCTCAATCCTATCTAGAGGCTGCTGGCAAGCTGGTGCACGAGCAGGGTGTGTAATGGACACAGCACCTGGCTAGAGGCATAGGTATGGCTTCAGTCTGGAGCTGTCACAGTCCTAGGGGTCTATCCTTGGACTTATTGGGATGTCTGAGCAGAGGCAGACTCAGCACCACCCCACATGTCCAGCTACACTGCTATACTTGAACTCTCTTCACAACTAACCATGACTAACCTGCTGCTCCACCCCACCCCCACCCCACCCCCCATTGTGCTGTCTGAGTCTCATATCAGTGTCAATAGATTTGACCTTCCTGCAGGAGACACCATCTTGGATTGCCTTATACCAAACTTCATACATATGGATGTCTGCTCTCCAAGCCTTGGCATCCCTCCCACAAAGACTCCACCTCCCACTGTACATCCAGGAAAGGGATGCTCAAGTCTCACTTCTTCCCCTGAATGGTTACCACAGGACCACATGGCAACAGGGAGGGAAATTTTCTCTGACTCATTGCTTTTCTCCATCCTGAATCCTGTCACAACCCACTCTCCTCATCTTTCATCAGCCCCTGCAGGCCTCATTCCTGATGATGACATCACCTGGGTCTGAAAAATTTCCAAACCACTCCACCCGTCCACAAGTCTGACCACCAATCTCTGGCTCTCCACTTCCAGCTAATCCTGGCCTCTGATCATTTGTTCCTTGTCAGATCCACCACTACCGTTAAGATTTCCTGTCCTTATCCTCATCTACCCTCATGCTGCATTATTTGAGGCATCCTCTTGACATTAGTATCCAGAAGAAACTATCAATTCCACCTCCCTGTAGGTACCAGGTGAGACATTCACCTGAACTCTTCATCCTAAACTGCTGGATTCTGCTTTAAAAGTGTCATTGGCTGGTCAGCGTGACCCTCATCAGATTCACACATACCATCAACGAGCCCCCAGATGCTCCTACTACAAGCACCACATATTCAAAACCTGCTTATGATCTATTCTGACATTACCTTCATTTTCTCCAGGTTCCTAAAAGGCCCCCTTTGTTCTGTCTGAAATATCTCAAATGTCTGTCTGAATCCTGAATCCTCTTTAGCTGGTGAACTAAGTTCCTTAAAACCTTCTTGAACAAACTTATAAAAATGTGTGTGCATGTGTATGTGTGTGTGTGTGTGTGCATGAGAGAATGTGTATATGTGAGGGACAGAGAGAGTGAGTGTGTGTGTATGTGTTTGTGACAGAGAGAGAAGAGAGAGAGAGAGAGAGAGAGAAGAAAGAGAATATTGTGTGTTGTGACACAGAGAGTGTATGTGTATGTTAGAGTGTGTGTATGTGTATGTATGTGAGAGCGTGTGTGTGTGTGTGTCTATATATGAGAGAGAGAGAGAGAGAGAGAGAGAGAGAGAGAAGAGAGAGAGAGAGAGAGAGAAACACCTTGTGGTGCATGCCGCATGCTGCACATGACAGTCAGAAGACAACTGTGTGGAGTCAGCTCTCTCCTCCCACCCTATTCCAAGACCTAAACTCAAGCTGTCAGGTTAAGCAAACTTTTTTAAAACAATTCACAAATATTTTCTCCATGCCATCTCCCCTGAGTCTTCCCCATATAGTTTTATTTTTCTATCAAAATAAACCAAACCCATTAAGAAAAAAAAAGGAATGATTAAAAAACAGATGACCTGGGGCCTGGGGCTGGTGAGGTGGCTCAGGGGTCCTGCTGTTGCAGAGGACCTGGGTTCAATTGCCAGTACACACATGAAGACTCATAACTGCTTATAACTCTAGAGTCTCTTCTGACCTCCCTGGGTACCAGGCATGCCTATGGTACACAGACATATATGCAGACAAAACACAGATCCATATGAAAATAAAATAAATTAAGAAAGCATTTGACCTAAAAGGCTCTTACACACAACCATGTCTCCATCAGGTCTCTAGTCAAACGTCATCTGATAAGATAAAGTTACCTAACCAGAAATCAACAGCCACCATCCCACTTCCAAACATCTGCCCCCTTACCTGACACACTTCTCCTTATACCCATTACTGCCTACATGATATAGTTAATTTATAATAGTGGTAATTCATTTATCCTCTCCCTTTCTAGAGTAGAACTGTTTCCATAGAAAGTTTATTTTGTTAGATATTAAAACGGCTTACACCAACTCTTCATTTGTTTGGAATATCTTTTTTCAACCTTTATCCCAAGATAATATCTATCCTTGATGTTAAGGTGTTTCTCTTGGATGAGAAAGAAACATGAATTCTATTTTCACATCCATTCTGTTAGGCTATGTCTACTTATTGGAGAATTGGGATCATTGATATTGAGGATATCAATAACCAATGATTGTTGATTCCTGTTAATTTTGTTTTGGTGGTGGTGGTGGTGGTGGTAGTGATGGCGGTGGAGCTGGTGGTGATGGCAGTGGTGTGATGGTGGTGGTATTCTTCCTTTCTTTTTATTTTGCTAGGGTGAGTATTCTTTATTTGCTGTGTTTTTAATGGGTGTAGTTAACTTCTTATGGATGTATATTATTACTTGAAGTCTTAGCTAGAACAATAAGACTACTGAAGGAGATCATGGGATACAGATTGAAAAGGAGAATATCTTTATTCACTGATGACATAATAGCATATGTAAGTGATGCTAAAAAATTTCACCAGGGTAATCCTGTAGCTGATAAACACACTCAGTGAAGTGGCTAGATACAAGACTAATTCACAAAAATCAGTAGCCCTACTATGTAAAAATGACAGATGGACTAAGAAATAAATAGGGAAATGATGTGGAAACTTCTAGTTCTTTGGAAAGTTATGTCAAATGATGTTTTGTTGGGGCACACAGGTGAAAGGATGTCTTGCTAAAGCAAACTGATGTTTTCCTGATGCAGACACAGGTAAGTTATGTTTAACATAACAAACACATGAAAGGATGCTTGATGAAGGAGTATAAATATGACCCCACAGACAGTGGGAGAGGAGCACTGAGCACTGGTTTGGTTTGCTCCACCTTGCTGATAAAGACACACATTTATTGGTTTGCCTTACGTTGCATTGTTGAGCTAAACTTGTAGAATGCTGCCATTGAGAGAAACTGGTCCAAGAACTGCTCATGAAGTTCCTGCAGCAGCTTGCTGCTTCAGTGGCCTCGCCTCAGGCTCGTTGGCGAGCATGGCGGTTTCTTCAAGATTGAACAACAGCTGCCTGGTGTCTGCTTGCTGAAAGGACTGGACTGAGCTGCTGGTTCATGCTGGTGTCTGTCTGTCTAGAGAACTGGTCTGCAGCTACTGAATCTATTTGGTATTTGCTAGAGGACTGAATTGTTGCCCAAGACAAGCTCACCCCTAAAGAACTAATGCTGAACAGGTCCACTATCCCCATATCCTATTAACTTTCCTCTTCCACTACCTCTGCTGGGTGGTGGGCTAAAGGAGAGGTTCAACCCCTATTAAAAGTAGGTTGTAAAAAACTTATGTCTACAGGGAAACAACACCTTTGTCAATAGCCTCAAATAATATCAAATATCTTGGTGTAACCAAGCGAGTGAAAGTCTTGTATGATAAAACCTTCAAGTCTTTGAAGAAAGAAATTAAAGAAGATATCAGAAGATGGAAAAATCTCCCATGCCCATGGACTGGTAGGGTTAACACAGTAAAAAGGCCATTTTACCAAAAGCAATCTACAGATTCAATACAATACCCAGATTAGTACTAAATGCAAACACCTCAGGGATTTAGCTGAGAAGTAGCCAGATTAGAGGATTAAAATAGATTAATACTGCTCAATTGCTGTGCCTTAAAGCTGTTAAATAAATCTAATAGTTTCTGTCTCAATTGTTTGAGAGCTAGCCAGGTTAAGAGAAAACTGTCACTCTATTAAATTTGCACTAACAGGGTACAGATTTAAACAGGGAATTCTCAGAGATGAATCTCTAATGGCTGAGAAACAAAGAAATGTTCAACAACCTTAGCCATCATGGAAATGACCAATCAAAACTACTTTGAGAGTCCCCCTTACAACTGTCAGAATGGCTAAGATCAATAACACAAGTGGCCACTCATGCTGGCAAGGTTGTAGAGCAAGAGAACACTCCTCCATTGCTGGTGGGAGTATAAACTTGTACAGTCACTATAGAAAATCAATATGGCGATTCCTCAGAAAGTTGGGAATTGATCTACCTCATGATTGAGGTATACCACTCTTGCTTATATACCCCAAGGACACTCCATCCTACACTTGGACACTTGGTCAGTGACGTTAATTTCAGCTTTATTTATAATAGCCAGAAACTGGAAACAACCTAGATGATGTCCCTCAACCAAGACTAGATAAAGAAACTTTAGTACATTTACACAATGAAGTATTACTCAGCTATTAAAAACAAAGACATCATGAAATTTGCAGGCAAAGGGATGGAACTAGAAGACATCATCCGGAGTGAGGTAACCAAGAGCCACAAAGTCAAATACGATACATATTCACTTATAAGTGGATATTAGTTCTTAAGTGAATAATAACCAAGTTACAATCCACAGACCTAGAGAGGTTAGGTCAAGAGGAAGGATCTAGGGGGGACACGTGGACCTCTCTGGGAAGGGGAAATAGAATATATTTTGCAGATGGATTGGGGGCTGGTAGGGACAGGAATGGGAGAGATCAAATGGAGGGGGGGTGGTGAAGACACTGTGTGAAGAGACAACTGGAATGAGTGGGGGAATTGGAGGGGTCAGTATGAAAACCTAGTGTAGTGGAAACTACCTAGAATCTATGAGATTCTTATGATGGATAAGGAGTCCTGTCAGGCCAGCTCTTACAGGCAAGCAAGGCTTCACTGGCCAGACTGGATTCCATTCTGTTGAGCTGCTGGCCAAGGTCCTGGTGATGCCTAAACATCCTAGGCTGTTGCTAGGACAGAAGGTTGCTCTGTGAAAACTAGCAGCATGTGTATGTATGTGTGTGGGGGTGGGCGGGTTGGGGCAGTGTACTTGCTGAGAACAACATCTACACAGCTCACTGAACATTAGAAGGCTGAACTGGTGCCGGCATGGAGCCTTCGCTCTGTGCTCTATCTCTTTTGTGGAGGAAGGTACTCTGCAGCCTACAAAAGAAAAGCACGGACATAAACCTTTGACCTACACTCCTTAGAGATGTGCTGGGCAATGGTGGAGCAGAACTTTCGGGAGTGGCCACTGAGTGTCTGCCTGACTTGACGCTCATTCGAGACACTGCTTGGATGACCAGAAACCAGAGACTGGATAGCCAAGAGTCCTAAACAAGACATGACTGGTCTTATAACAAAAATACCAATGAATGGTTACTAATGATATTCTGCTATTCTCATAGATTGGGACTGGATAGCCCAGAGTCCTACAGTATAGCCAAACATGAGCGTTCTCTAAAAAAGAGAGGCTTCCTCTGGAGCAGATGCAGAGACCCTTAGTCAGACATTATGCAAAGAAGAGACTAAATTGGAGGCCTCCATTGGCTCCCTCCCTTGGAGCTCGGGAAATCCCACAAAGAGGGGGTAAATGATTGTAGGAGTCAGAGGGTCAGAGGGATGGAGGACAACAGGAGAACATGGTCCAAAGAATCAACTAAGCAGGACTCATGTGGGCTCACAGAGACTGAAGCAGCAAGCACAGGGGCCTGCAGGATTCTACACCAGGTCCTCTGTACATATGCTATAGCTATTGGCTTGGGGGCTTTGTGGGACTGCTAAGGGTGGGGGCAGGTATGTCTTTGACTTGTCGGTCTGTTCTTGGGACTCTTTTTCTCCTGTTGGCTTGTCCTGTCCAGCCTTGGTGTGGGAGCCTTTGACGTGTCTTATTGTATTTTGGTTGTCATGTCTGGCTGCTGTCTTTTGGAGGCCTGCTCTTTTCTGAGTGGGGAGGTGGGTCCAAGGGAAAGGGAAAATGGGGAGGGGGGCTGAGAGGAGTGATGAGAGGGGAAATGTGCATTGTATGAGAGAAGAATCTATTTTAAATTCAGAAAAAGAAGGATGATAAAAACAACAGAGGAGGAGGAGGAAGAGGAAGAAGGAGGAAGGAGAAGGAGAAAGAAGAGAAACTCGACATTGTCCTAGAAACACAACCGGCTGGTTTACTTGCCTTACTGAAGAGACCACTGCAGGCGGTGCTGAATTCTCGAGCCACAGGAAAGAGCTGGGCAAAGGCTTGTGGTGGAGTGGAAATTTTTGGACTCTTTTCCACTAAAGTGTGAGGAAGCACTGTGCTAAGCCGACTGTGAAGATCCGGTTAAGAGAATGTGGCTCCAACGGGAGCAAGCACATCACCCACTGCAAGGGAGGAGAAGCAAAGCCAGAAGCCAGAGAAGTCACTGCTCTGGAGATAACTGCTGATACCTCAGGCGTTTCCTCCTGGAAGAGGAGCTCTGCGTACTCTGTCCTGTGAACCAATGGGAGGAGCTCACGGAGACCTCTCGAGGGTAAAGCCTACCTCCGGTGTTTAGAAGCCACAGGATTGGAATGTGATTCTCACTGGAGGAATCTAAAGGTTGGAAGTTAGAGGAAAACCCTGCCTGGCTTTTCCCATCCTTTCATGGTGAGCAAAGGACAAGCTTCTGGGAGGACCCCAAGTCAAATCCTAAGAAAGAGGACATCCAGTGTTAGCACCTTCACAAATGGCTAATATTCAAGATGACTTTATGAATGGAAAGGGGGCCTGAACAAAGGAGGTGTGTCATCCAGAAAACATAAGCCAGGATACATTCCACAGGAAGGAAAAGACGCTCTGGTACGAGTCAATGCCAGGTCCTCATCGTTGCCACATGAGCTGTGTAAAACTAGGCCCTCTCTCCTTGAGCATGAAAGACTGGTCAAAAGCAACACCTGCCCTCATAGCAGGAAACAGGAGTGTCTCTACACTGAGGGCTCAAGGGAAGGGAAACCATTGTTTCTAAACATGGAGCTACAGTAACACAGAGAGTCAGGCTGGGAGTGCATTGTTACACCAGGGAAAGTCTTAATATTTGAAAGTCATCATAAGGGTTTCTACATCTAAGAAGAACAGTAAGGAACCTACCCTGAGATCCAAGAGTGAGTTACATGACAACTGATGAGATAGAATACAACGAACTTCTCCCTGTTCCCTACATCAAAACAATGGATTATACAGGAAAAGTGGATCCCTGACACTTCACATCACAGGTGCAAGTGCAGCCACGTTCAACACTACTCCTGAAGAAATTTGTTTTTATAATCCTAGGTGAAGTGCACTCTGGACAGTCTACAGAGTTCTCAGTATAGTACAGATTATATTCCCTATGCCTTTTTGCTTAAACCCGAGTTGTGTGATTTCATAATGCCATAGATGATTCACGGATAAATTAAGTTTTCTAGCTTATGAAAATATTCAGATACATTACTCACACTGTAACAGGAGACGTTATGATCACATTCTTATAGCAGAGGAAGTTAAGCCAGACACAAGTCAGACAGTACAGTCCCCAAAGCGCTGGGCTCTGGAGATCTCGATTGGATCACAATCACTGCAGGCAGCGATACTCTGAAATGTGTGCTGCTAGGCATGTCCAGGACACTGCTCATGCTTGCTGAAAGGTTTGCCTTAGCTCACTCAACCCAACACTTGAATAAAACAGTCACTGCATCATATGTGAACTCAATTTCATTTCCACTGCCATGTTAACTGCACGACACTCAGAAGAACAGCAAGAAAGGTATCTGGGGCTGACAGAATACATCTGACCTTGACGCTCTGTCCCCAAAGTTGCATCTCTAATTTTCCTTTCCTCTCATCCTCGCTCTGGCGTCTCACCTTACACCTTTCCCTTACTCCATTAAAGCTGGGCAGTAGCTGTTCAGAAAGCAAGATAAGAGATTCACGATTAAATATTTATTAAACCCCCCACAAGTCCTTGGGGCTGAAGTTTATAAATAAAGCAGTCTCTCTCCTGTAAGGTGAAGGTTGAAACAAAAGGCAAAACTATGATGAAAAACTTACTTTGAGAATCCACCTTCCATGTGTTTCTAAGACAGAGGCAGGAGAGATCTCTAAGTTCAAGGACAGCCTGGACTACAGAGTTCCAGGACAGTCGGGGCTTCCCTGCCTTGGAAAAAAAATGAAACAAAACAAAAACAAACAAACAAGAAAAAGAGAAGGAAAGGAAGAAGAGAAGAAGAAGAGGAAGAGGAGGAGAGGAGGAGAGGAGAGAGAGGAGGAGAAGAGGAGAAGAGGAGAGAAGAGAGAAGAGGAGAGGAGAGAGGAAGAGGAGAGGAGGAGGAGGAAGAGGAGAAGAGGAGGAGGAAGAGGAGAAGGAGGAGGAAGAGGAGAGAGGAAAGGAGGAGAAGAAAGGAGGAGGAAGAGGAGGAGGAAGAGGAGAGAGGAGGAGGAAGAGGAGGAGGAAGAGAGGGAGGAGGAGAGTTGTTGTTCCAAGTCAGCCAGGGATATATACATAGTGAGGATATGGCTGAAGTCATGAACATTATAAAAGCTCAGGTCTTGCAAGAAGCTCACAGTTTCTTAAATACCGCACACAACTTATTCTGTTTCGGAGAGGGCAAACTCATCGGCAAAAACACACAACTATTTATGCCATCTCTAATAAAGCTGAAAAATATAAATAAAATTCTCGGGCAAGCACTGGAACTTTAATTACGCTTTAAACAGAGCTAGAAAATGTGTGACTCATTCTCTGGCCAACTGACTAGCACGTAGAAACCCGAGCGGTGACAGGGAAGGCTCCATCCACACTCTGATGGTCTCCGGAAGACAGCCGCATAATGGCTGCCAAGCCAGTGTTCGAGATGGGCTCCATTGATCAGACAACTTGATAGCTTGCGTTTTAGGTGTCATTAAATTTTCATGAGTTCTGTGCGAAGAGAGAAGTATAATCCAGAAAGACAAAGTAGGATGGAAATCCAACTTACTAGAGAAAAAAAAAAAATTAAAACCTCCTCGGTAAACTACATCAGGCCATATGCCAGAAGCTTTCTTCCAAGTTTGTTTGTTTTAATAATTTTTTTTTTAATTTTCATACTAGTAAGTGTGCCAGGAATAAAACTTCTTTTCAGGGAAGAATTCATTTTTAGATGTTAAAAATAAAAACACCCTGCTTATATTACTCACTCGTTCGCAGCATTTACGTTTTCTACAATATAGAGATTTCTATATCCCATTTGCCAAAATGTTGTTTAGAGTTTTACTAAGAAAAAAAGTCAAATAGCAAAGAGTTCCTTGTCAGAAGAAAATAAAATGTCTTGATCCCAAAGGATAGCAGTGCGAACAGTGTCTCCTCTGGCTCTCTACAAACTTCCTAGTAAGAATCTGACCTCTGTCCAGGAAATGGTGCATGCCTTTAATCCCAGTACTCTGCAGGCAGACGCAGAGGGATCTCTGTGAGCTGGAGGCCAGCCTGGTCTACAGAGGGAGTTATAAGACAGAGCTACACAGAAAAACTCTGTCTTGAGGGGGAGGTGGGAGCGGGGGAAGGGGCACCAATCCCCCAACACACATACACACACACACACACACACAAAACAACGAAAACAACGAAAGAATCTGAAATCAGGACTGTTCTTCAGAGATTTGGACTTATTTCAGGAGAAAATGAACTTGAAACAAAGAGCACAAACTATAAACTTCAAATAAAGGGCTATTAAGTGCTTTGTTGTGGTTTTATTTCATTTTATTTATGTACTGAGACAGCCTGGCCTGGACTGTTGAGGTCTAGTCTGTCGCTGTGTATTGCAATATATAAATTGTATATATACCTTAAGGTCTAGGCCTAAGGTGACTTTCATGTTGATACCTTGATTTTCCTTGATTTAAAACTATTGGTTAAATAAAATTGGCTACAGCCAATTACTGGAGGGAATAGGGGTAGGTGAGTTTGGAGTGACTTGACTGGAGGAGGAAGCCACCCTGAGTGGAGACGGACCATGAGCAAGTGGCCAGGAAAAACAGCAAGTATCTGGGGAACACTGCTAGGGAGGTAGCCAGGTCAGCAGTTAGAAGAGTAGATTAGGGGTGACCCCAGTAACAGTCAAAGCCAAATAAAACAGCCAGAGCCCGGGTCTCATTCATCTGAAGCTAAAGTGTTCGTACTTCAACTCAGTCTGTAGACAGGACCAGTCTTCAACTCTCGAAAATCCCCCTGCTTCAGCACCTCATGTTGGGATTACAGGTGTAATTTTTTAATTATTTTTATTTATTTATTTAGCTTGTATACCATTTTAATTACATGCAAGTATTAAGGTCAGTTCTAGGTTGAGGAAGTAGCAATAAGATAGAAACAAACAATGAACAAGCAAGACAATAAACACAAATAGTCAAAGAACAAGCAAGGCAAAGTCCCATGATCACTGTTATTTCTCAGGGCTTCTCAGGATAACCAAAATATTTGAGCCTACTTCTCAGTCCTAGCCTAAAATCACTTTCATGTCTGAAGCCTACTTCTTTGTTCTAGCCTAAGATTTAGATTCCTGCCTGAAATTTACTTCTTTGTTCTAGCCTAATGTCAGATTCCTGCCTGAAGCCCACTTTCTTGTCCTTGGCCAATGCCATATTCCTGCCAAGCAGCCCATTTCCTTGTCCTTGGCCAATGTCAGATTCTTGCCAAGTAGCCCCAATTTTTTTTTTCTATGTCTGTGAGGAAACCCTGGAAATTTTATTAAGATTGCATTAAATTTTAGACTCCTTGGTGAGATGGTAATTTTCACAATGTTATTCCTTCCAAGCCATGAGTATGAATAAAACCTTTCAATCTTCCAGTGTCTTCCTCTGTTTCTGACTTCAGTGTCTAAAAGATTTTATCATAAGGACCTTTCATTTATTTTTTCACGAATGTATCTATTTATGTGTATGAATGCTTTGCTTGTGTGTTTATATGTGCACCATGTGCTAAGAGCTTGTGGGTGCTGGGAATCAAACCTGAGCCCTTGATAAAGCCACAAGTACCCTTAACCACTAGGCTATCTCTCCAGCCCCTTTCAATTCTTTGATTAGGTGTTGGTCATGGAAGCCCTAGAGGAGCACAAGCCATAACGGTCTTGTTATTCCTCTTGGCTGCTCGCCTTAATTAGATTATGAGACTGCACTGCAAGACACCATGGCTGCACGAAATAGAGAAATTAGGCTGTAACTGAGCTGGAAGCTTCCCCCCTCATAGCTAGCTTCCGTAATGCTTGAAGGCACCATACAGGCTGCTGGGCAAGAAAGGGAATCAACAATGCTACCCAGCTGTGAACTATAACCACCAACCTGACGGGCAAGACGGGCTCACTGCAACAGTGGTACGGCTGTTATAATGTAACTAACCACTCTCTGACTTTAAGACCTGCTCCATGAGGGAGAATTCATGCCTAGTACTGTATATCCAGTCAGAAACCTGTGGCAGAGGACATCTTAGGGAAAACTTTCAACTGTTCTTTAGCAAAATTGACATAGCAGCAAGTTCCCTACTGAACCACTGGCCACCGATGGCATAGCAGGCTCCAACAGACAATGCCTGTCATTTCCATTGAAAACAAACGCAAAATATAAGATGGTTACTTGTTCAACTAACTCTAAATCCCAGGCAAGGCAGAACAGAAGTGAGGCTCTGCAGGTGTGAATGCCTTGATTCATAAGAAGCAGCAGCCAGTTTAACCTCAGGAGCTTTTGGAGGGTGACCCATATAGAACTAAAACTAAAGGATTTGCTCCACTTCTGAAAGAGTAAAAAGAGGGCTGGGGAGATGGTTCCTAACGTGCCTGACATGCAAGGGTGAGGAGCTGAGTTTGAATCCCAGTACCACATAAAAGCTGAGTACATGAAAGTCCGTAACCTCAGTGCTGAGAGGAGTGGAGACAGAAAAATGTCTGGGACTCATTAGCCAGTGTGAGTGAGTCAGGGAGCCACAGGATCAGTGGGGAACCATGGCTGAGGAGGGGACAGTTAAAGAAACGACCAAGGAAGACACACTACATAACCTGCAGCCTCCATATGCATGTGCACACATCCTCACACACCTGCACGTAGACCCACATTTGTATGTGTACACACCCACACACATATATGTGTACACACCCACACACCTGCCTGTGCACACACTCACACACAAGCATGTGCACACACCCCACACATGCATAAAGACACATGTACACATGTACACAGAGATTTTATAGAATTTTATTATAGATTTTATAGAATATCACAATGTGGGCATGTTAGTTAACTATTCTTTGATTACCAATTTAAATGTAAAATTGTAAAACAAATTCATTCCGTGTTCAAATTGTGATATCCAGTTCAATCCTACAATTATTGGGATTTTTTTTAAAAATTCTCTGATTTTGTAACTACATCTCTTTTCCCCTGAAAAATCTCATTCCTAATATCTCCTTACCTATTTTCTAATAAAATCTCTCAGGTTTTTTTTTTTTTTCTGTAAGAATACATGATCATGAAATATATTAATCTTTTGAATTAATATTCAAATTTAATTGTCTTACCAATAGTTTATGCTATAATGCTTTAACTAGTACATAAATGATACCACATCCCCTTAAAACACCAACTAAGAGTTTCCTATAAGTAGATTCTTTTGTTTGTAGTAATAACGCCAGGCCAACTACCACTTCATCCATGTCTTTTCCTATGTGGTGGTTTGAATGAGAATGGTTCCCCCATGGATTCATTCATATATTGAAATACTTAGTGCCTAGTTGGCAGGACTGTTTAGGAAGGATTAGAAGACAATGGTCATGTTGGTCACTGGGGCAGGAATTCGAGGTTTCAAAACCTCACGCTATTCCTAGTGAGCCCTCTCTACCTTGTACTTGTGGATCAAGATGTGAACTCTCAGCTACTGCTCCACAGACAGGCCTGCCTGCAGCCCTATTTTCCAGCATGATTGTCATGGACCCACCCTCTGAAAACCTAATAAACTCTTTCTTCTGTGAGTAGCTCTGGCCGTAGTATCTTATCTCAGCAATAGAAAGGTTGCTAAGACACCATCTGATACTCGGCAGGTCACAGGGACACATAAGAAAATGTCCTCCAGTTGCAGTGCGCCTATGACTCAGCATTTACTTCTTCTTCAGTCTATGCCTTTTGTGTTTCATAACAGTTTCATTTAAGATAAATTAAGTGTGTGTCACCATATTCTTACCATTTGGGAATACTTATTCAACAAATGTTCTGCTGTAGTTGCCCTATTTAAATGTAATTTTTAAAATTATGATAAAATACACATAACATAGAATTTAGCTTTTAAGAAGACAGTTCAGAAGTGCTCGGTATTATTCATATTGTTGTGCGAACAAGCTTCAGAACTCTTTCTGCATTTCAAAACTAAACTCTTACTCATTAAACAACTCCAACTACCTGACTACACATCTCATCTTTTGAAACTCAGTGCTACAGCCTCAGAGTTCATGCATATCTGCAGCATGTCTTGGAATGCCTGCACTTTGTAAGACTAATATGCTAGTGTGTGTGTGTGTGTGTGTGTGTGTGTGTGTGTTGTATCATAATCAGATTAGTGAAATCTTTTAGAAACATCTATTAATTGAGAATCTAAAAACACTAACCTAGCAATGAGTAATAAAAACTCAGGAAACTGAATGAGCATCACGTAATGAAATTCTTTGTAGGCTCAGTGGCTAAGAGCACTTGCTGTTCTTACACAGGATCTGAGTTCGGGGTCCCAGAACTCACATGGTAGCTCACAATTCTAACCCTAGCTCCAGATGATCTGAAGCCCTCTTCTGGCCTCTGCATGCAGGCAGGCATACATACAAGTAAAATACTCATACAAGTGAAATGGAAATAAATAAATCTTAAAACATAAAATCCTTGTTAGGCAGTTACCAAAAAGGAATTTTGACTTCACTCAATAAATTCATTCCCTAGGAATACAAAAAGGCAAAGGAAGCAGATGATTTCTTTAAGAACTCTGTATTGGCTGATTAACTAGCTGAAGTATGGGCTGAACAGTCAAGCCTTCCGCTGAAGGGGAAGCGTCCTGAGGTCATGCAAATAAAGATGACATCTTGCAAATAAAGATGCCCGGCCCTGTATACTTAAAAGGAGAAGGAAATCCACAAAGATAAGCAGGAAAAGAACAGAGAGAGGACACCAGGCCACATTTACAAAATAATATATAAGATAATATAATATATAGGGCCTGTGCTTAGTCGGCAAGCCTGACAAAGATGTGTTAAAAATCTCACTAACATTAATTTAAAATATTAATATAAAAATTAAAACTATACAGTATTCTAAAGTATCCTGTAGCCTTACAGCCACCTTACAACTGCACAGTGCAGTTAAACAAGTGGAAAACGCCCCCAAGTAAAGGCGAGGTAATGAACCAGTTTCACAGAGGACACAGGAGGGCAGGAAGTGAAAAAGCTTCCGGGAACTCCTCTCCTGGCTGCTTTCTGGTCTCTACCTGAAGAGCCTTTCTTCCTCTAACGAGATATCCTGAAACCAAAGTCAAGAGCGCTCACCCACTTCTGCTTAAGCCTTTCTGTCTCCACGGGGAGAGTCATAACCACACTCCTGTTACAAGAGGAAAGTAAACCACATCTTTTTCTGGGAGCAGGAAATGGGCGTGAGACAAGGTATCACCACGTAACTCTAAGCTACCCTGGAACTCACTAGTAGACCAGGCCAGCCTCAAACCATAGAGATCCCCCTGCCTCAGCCTCGATTGCTGAGATTAGAAACATGCACTTCCACGCCCAGTTTAGAGCAAAGTAAACTGAACTGTATAAGGCATTATATGCAACTCTAAAATCGAAGAAGCAGACGGAAAACAACTCACGGTGTCTCCCTCTACCACAGGCTCAGGTTTCACTTAGAGCAGAGGAAAGGAAAGGGAATTCAGAGAACAGAGCGAGGTATAGAAATCAGCAGTTACCTTGTTTGCGGCTGATCTGGAAAGCTGGCTGCCTGTCACTTCCTGGAGCTCAGCTGCTGTGACTGGCTGAACTCTACAGCTTCTTACAAGGATAGCTTTACACGTAAGCTAAGTGAAAGTTCACAGAGAAGCCTTTACGGCAGACTGGAAGTGTACCTGGAGGCAGCTTTAGGCCAAACTACTTACTTCCGTTTAAAAACCCTCTTCCCAAATTCCCACATCAGACAGACCAAGGTTGAGCCTCAGCTTTCTCCGGCACTTCCTAGGTCACCTAAACATTCACTTCCTGAGCCGCCTAATTCAGACCACGGCTTTGATAACATCTTGTTCAAATGGTTCCTAAATCCAGATTCAACCATCTATGGCAGGAATTCTTTAGGATATCTTGTAGACATTTCGAACCCAACATTCAAAAATCTGAGCTTTTAACATCCCCTGAGCCTAAGCTGTTTTTTCTCCTCTGTATCAACCAACTCTGAATCGAAAATTTCACACTCAATAAACCAGCTTCTTGCCTGTGGTAGGAGCTCAGAATGAAGCCAGGAGCTCCAAGTTGCTATTCCTGACACGGAGGAGACAAGCTACCGCTTAGACAATGATGTAGGAGCATTCGCAACTAAGTAAGCGCATGGGTGTAATTCTAAGCCACAGAGAAATGGAGGCAACCTTGCTGCAACAGTGAAAAGAAGTTGAATCCCTGAAATAGAACAGAAATAGATACATTGTTTCTGTTCTATTTTTTAAAATAATTCCAGAACCTTTATGTCCCTATGTCTGAGAGCTGTCACACACAAACAGATTCGTGTGAACAGACATTAGAACAAAGGTTCCTATTTCCCTGACACAGGAAGTTCAAGCCAATAATACAAAGTAAAAACAAAGGTTAGAGCAGGGCAGTGGTGGCGCAGGCCTTTAATCCCAGCACTTGGGAGGCAGAGGCAGGGGATTTCTGAGTTTGAGGTCAGCCTGGTCTACAGAGTGAGTTCCAGTACAGCAAGAGACACACAGAGAAACACTGTCTCAAAAAACAAAAAAAAAAAAACCTACAAGGGTTAGGGTTTATTTACCTTTCACAACCATTTAAATATAGGTTTTAATAGATGTGATTGTTCTTGGTTTTTTGGTGGTTTTTTGTGTGTTGTTGTTTTGTTTTTTTCTATGTCTCCTTGAACTCACTCTACTCTGTAGAGCAAGTTGGCCTCGAACTCACAGAGATCTGCTTGCCTCTGCTGCCTAGTGCTGGGATTAAAGGCACTGTGATCAAAGGCATGTGCCACCAAGGCCAGGTGGCTGATTCATGCAATTTAAAACCCACAGGTTTCATTTATACAGTACCTACTGCTATCTGTACAAGTAGGGCCATTGAGACTTGGTGTGGTTAAAATATCCAGCAGGTAGATTAGAACCATGAATATGCAGAGTTTCTTATATTGTTCCTCAACCCTCTCAAGTTCAGAGGATCCGGGTTTAAATGTCAGCCCTGCTTTCCACCAGGTACAATAGTCCTCGTCTGGAAACTGAGCACTTGTCCCAGGTCTCCGAAGGTAATTAAAGGAGAAGCAAAACAGAGAGGAGCACAGGGAGGGAGCACGGCCCAGGAACTGAGAGGCAAATGCGGAGAGCTACAAGTCTCCCCATTACAACAATGAAAGCTGCTAAGGTTTCAATCTGAAGAGTCCTCCACGGTCTCCTATGCTGGAAGTGCAGTGTCTTGTCTGTGGCACTGTCTGAAGGCTGTGAGGTGAAGGAGGCAGAGCCTGGTTAGAGGGCTCACTGGGGACTGGTCTTTGTAGGTGCTGCCTGCCCTGGCTCCAGCCTGCACTCCTTCCTGTCTGAGCATGTGAACATGCTCTTACCATCAATGACTGGGCTGCTCTGCACCTCACAGTAATAGAGAATAACCTTCTGACCCCAGGAAAGAAAATACAGCCTCCTCTCTCGTTTCTATTGGATATGGCATTCACAGCAGGGAAAAAAAAAAAAAGAAAGAAAAAGAAACCAGATCTAAGGACTCTAGGATTCAGAAACACAAAAGTGTTTTCTACTGTCCAAAATATTAAAGCCCAAGGTAGGAGCTAGATCTGTCTTTCCTGCTCCAATATGGTTCAAGATCTCTAGATATGCCAGTGACAGATCATAAGAGAGACAATCAATCTCAAGACATATTTCCTGAGAGAAAACTAGGATAAACTGGTTGTCTATCTACTCAGCTTTAGAGACAGCTAATTCCCCAAGGAGTGCCATAAGAAGTGTATGTATTATTGATTAGGTTTCTATTAGTGATCCATACTGAATATGAATTATGAATTCAGGATAAGTGAGTATGTTATAGCCTAAGGCCCTGAACACATTCCACATGACATGCTATCATGATGCAAGCTGGCTGAAGTGGTACAGCCATGGTTTTCCGTGCCTCCTCCTTCTATGCTAGGGAATCGGACCCACAGCCATTTACAAGCCAGGCGAGCATTTTATCACAGAGCTACAACAGCCTCAGTCACTGTCATATTTCCTGATTCTTCTCTGCTGGCCTTTCTTATTCACAAATCTTATTAAAATTGTGACTAGAAATGCCTGGAGTGGCTTGCAGAAGGCCAATCAAATAATCCTGAGTCGCTATGGTTGATGTCATCTCAGCCCATCTCCAGTCCACAGTGAGAGTTTTGCTTGCAGCAAGGTGTGGTAGCACTGACTTTATCGGAGTAGAAGTGAGAAAAAGAATAGAATGAACAGGTGTTGAATGGACTGGCTACAGCAGGTACTGGTGACTGCAGATTGCTAAATCCATCAGAGGACATAAACCATTCAGTCCACAGGCAACATAACGTTAGCAGTGGCCAGATGATGTCAAAAGTTTGCACAGAAATCATATGCCACAAGGAGCCAACCGTCTCCTCACTGCTGACTGACAATTCTGGCCTCCCAGAAGTCTCACTGGAGATGCAATCAGAAGGGAGGTGTGTGTTGTATCCCCTGCTCCAAAGAATACACACCATCCTCAGATTCCCTTCTGCTAGGAAGAGATGACGGAGCTGAGGCCTGACAGCTAGATTACTGCAGTAGCCATGCCCTGCCCCGCCCTGCACTGCTGCTCACCCAGCCTTGCCTCTGTGAGGCACAGTAAGTGATGTTTACATCAGTGCTTGTGAGCAACGTTTGGACTCCAGTCAGCTTCCTGGATTTCTTTTGTACCTGTTTCTCTTATGCAAACCCCCCCATGTAAATTACGTAAATCCAAACAGTTCTCTATACCCTTCCTCTCTTCTCCCTGAACACATCACCCTCTGCCTAGCACTTCCTATCCATGTTGTAAATATCAATCACAGGTCCTTGTCATTAAGCAGTTCTGTTGCAAATGATTCATTATAAACAGGACCCTTCTGCTGGCTTAGTCACTAAACCTATTTCCACATGTGACCTGCCACCAAGGGACCCCAGTGGAATGGCTTCTGCGTTTTTAGAGTTTGCAGAGGCATTATTAAGTCACCTCTTGACAGTCCCCTTAGATTGTCAGTATAGAAAATGGCAATGTGGTCTGTGCATAGCATGAGGACAAACCTGGTGAACAGACCTTCTAATGTTAAAACAATGTAACATCATTGCAGTTCAGAAATAATATTTTTTAAGCTTTCAAATAGCATTTCCCAAGGCCCAAATCCTTAATTATCACAGCATTGGTTAGAAAATCCATGTGCCAGAACCCACCAAGACAAGGATGCCAGAGCACTTAGAATAATGTGCTCAGAAAATGAGACGATCATTTCCCAGCTGCGCTCCAGTGCCCCAGGGAAAGCTGTGCTGTGAACAGGCATACAGGACACGTGGCTAGCATCTCAGTTACTTTTATACTGCTGTGACAAAACGTCATGACCAAGACAACTTGTAAAAGAAAACATCTAATCTGGGGCTCACAGTTCCAGAGGCTTAGAGTCTGTGACCACTGCAGGGAGCATAGCAACAGGCAGGCGGCCATGACACCGAAGCAGAAGCTGAGAGCTGACATCTTGAGAGGACAACCACTTGGCAGAGAGAGGGAACTAACTCAGAACAGCTTAAGCTTCTGAAACTTCAAAGTCCATACTGAGTGAGGCATCTCCTCCAACAGGGCAGCACCTCCCTATCCTTCTCAAACACTCTACCAGTGGGGGAGGGGCAAGCATTCAACTATATAAGCCTACGGGAGCCATTCTCACTCAAACCACCACAGTTAGGGAGACAGAGCCTTTTGCCTTTTTACAGTTGAAAGGCCAGAGTTAGAGGCTCTTCCAGAGTTACCCTGAGCTGAGTCCCAGCCTTAGAGACTCCTGGAAAGGGATCAGCTACCAGCACAGACTCCAGCGCTAGCCCCTCTTTGGTGCTTCCCTCTCCTGATACTGACTCTATTGTTGCTGTGATGTATTAGCACACCTCAGCCTGCCAGCCTGTTAACTCTAGAGCCCCCATCCTCATTCTAGACCACAGCACAAGGGCACTAGGAATTCCTTAGGTTTTAGATCAGTCTCTGTGACACTGGCCTGCTCCTGCCTCTGCCAAGAACCTACCCAACACCTTCTTGGAAAGCACAACCCTTCCTTTATGCGAACACGCAGTCATTTTGTGGGGGTAACAGCAGGACAGCCCAATGATTTGATCCAAACTTATTTCAGAGAATGATTTCACCATCTGACTGTTATCCAGCACTCTCACAAAAGGCAGTTCTCTACTTACAGGCCTTCTGGTTGAAGCGCCTTGAACAGAGTGATAGAACTCTGGCTGCACTCGGCTATTCTTCTTGATCCTTCGCTTCCTCCCCGATGACTCCTGTTCACTCTGATGATGAACTTCCACCACGGGCTTCACTTCTTCAAGCCGGGCAGCTGCAGCCGCTGCAACCCGCCTCCTGATGTGTCGGGGCTTGCTCGGAATCCCTGTGGCAGGAAACACACACAGGAATTCAGATTTCCACTGAATTTGTTTAAATATTTTCTGAGTTAGTTAAACTGAGTGCTCCCCAAGTCCCCTAGTTAATGAAATCATTTACATTCCCAATGTGAGTCTAAGAGATTCAACATGCGTGAAAAAATTATCCACAGGGCTCAGAGCACTTCTACATTAGGAAATGACCTTGAGATCAAGTAAGTTGAAGGAGGAATGAAAAAAACCCTGCTCTGCTTCCGCACTGTTCAGATGAGTGATGAATGCACCTGATTAAATGGGTTACAGAGGATAGGGTGGGACATAGAAAAAGAGACCAGGTGGATAGTTAGTTTTAAATGCCAAGGACACAATCTAAAAGTCACCTGGAAGTGGTCTCAGTGAGGAACTGTCTAGATCTGGCCTGTGGACATGTATGTGAGTAACTGCCTTGACTATATTAATTGAGGTGGGAAGATTTGCCCATTGTGGGCAGCACCATTCCCTATGTCTGGATCCTAGAGTCTATAAAAGAGGAAAGAAATGGAGCACAACAAACCATGTATGCATTCCTTCTCTCTCTGCTCCTGGCTGTGAGTGTAATTTGATTGATCAAGTTAATATCTTGACATTCTTACAACACTGGACTATGACCTGGAATTGTAAGCCAAATAAACCCTGACTCCCTTAAACTTACTTCTATTTGCGTCCTTAATTTATCTATCAACAGAAATGATGGGTAAAGCGCCCCTCTGCACCCGAGAGCAGAATCTCTTCGAGCGTAGAGACGCAGAGCATCTTTACATCATACACAAAGGAAGATCCAGAGCTAAAGCACAGGTAGCGTGGTCACAGATGTGAGCCTGTGTCCAAATGCTGACTCGGTGATAAGTCACACAACTTATTAAACCTGACTTCAACCCTTCTGAATTTGACATAAGACTTTAAGCTTCTAACGAGGTACAATCAAATGTGTAAGACAGTCATTGTCTTCTCTCTGAGGTAAGCAAGCATTAGCTTCAGACAAAGAAAAAGTTCAAATAGCCATAGTGTGAAAAGAATCAGAGTTATCAGAGATGGTCTCTCTTCTTGTGGCAGAGAACAAAAGGCATTTAGACAGAGAACAAGGAAGAATAACCGAGTTCAAAAAAGTGATTACAAGCCAGTTCACAAAACCAAAGGCATTATACCGAGTTACAAAACGTGAATTCATACCAGTTCACAAACCCACGTAACTCACAGTGAGTTCACAAACACACAAGCATCACTCTCAGTGGCAGCGGATCTCAGGAAAGGAATTGAATAGCTAAGTTTAGTGGGCGGCAAGCCCTCGAAGACTGAATAGTACTCATGTTCCAGGCAAGGGGCAGAATTTAGGAATGAACGAATTCGTGAAATGGCAGGTACATGTATGAAGTATTTACAAGCAATGGAGATGCTATTTGATGACATGCCTGCAAGAGAGTGTAAGTCAGAGATGGAAATTAAGTAATGAGTCAGTAAGCAACAGCTATTCCAAGGGTGGGGCTCTGTGTTTGAGCTTTGTCTGAATTTTAGAAAAGACACATAAAAGAGTAAAAGATTGCAGTGAGATTAACACCAGAAAAGAAGCATGTCCTAAAGAAAGTCTAATGGGGGCGGGGGGGGGAGGAGCTGCTAGGGAGATGGCTCAGTGGTTAAGAGTACTGATGCTCTTCCAGAGGACCTGAGTTCAATTCCCAGCAATCACATGCTCACAACGATTTGTAATGGGCTCCGATGCCTTCCTCTGGTGTGGGTCTGAAGACAGCTATAGTGTACTCATATAAATAAAATAAATAAATCTTGAGAAGAAGAAGAGAAAAGAAGAGAGGAGGAGGAGGAGGAGGAGGAGGAGGAGGAGGAGGAGGAGGAGGAAGAGGAAGGAATCTGATCGTGAATGTGCCCAGTTCAGAAAGGTTAGTGTGTGCAGGGGACTTCTCACTGAAGAGCCTGGAGGTGGGCTGACATCTGACTGTGGAGACCTTGGACACAAGCTGGAGGCTATGAAACACGGGAGCGCGTATGTAGGGGAGGGCCTACATGCCGCAGTCAACAGAGAGGAACAAGGAGGAAATGCAAGCAGATTTTCAAAACCGACATCACTGTCTGGATCCGTGCTTCTCACATCGGCCTGCTCCCATCCCGCCCCTGTGTGAGAGCCCAGCTGGCCCTCTTCAACTCAAAATAGATCCGGAAGATCTCTGCAGCCCCCATACAGCCCAGAGGGTGTTACAGCAGCTGCCGGGAAGAGGATTAGGACAGGGAGCTGGGGTCAACTGCAAACCATGCTTAAAGCAGAAGTTGGGTCACCCAAAGGCACTGGTAGCCATGGACTTGCCTAGAGTCCAAGCATGTGTTCCTTTCCTCATCTGAATCAGGCTCACTGAGAATAATTTCTATAAAGACTGAGAATCTCAAGGACCATGACTTATTCTGACCACTAGGTGGCATTAGCGATCACTGCTAACTTCTCTAGTAACGGAGTGAATCTGAGGTTTATCTGATAAAAATGGAGATTCTCTTCTTATGAATAATAAGCAGCTGTCTTTTGCTGGTTCCCATTATTGCTAACAGTCCTCAGTAATCTACAAATCCTAGAAACACTTAGGAGGTGAACATTGCCCAAAACTCTCTTAAAGTCTGTCTCTCGTCTCTGTCTCTCTGCTCTCTGTCCTCTCTCTCTCTCTCACTCTCACACACACACACACACACACACACACACACACTCTAGATTAGAGCATAATTCTGCAGTCAGTTTGGAGAACAAGAATCCGTCTGCTCCACCTCTTCTAGAACAATCAAGGCTGCCCAAGAAGACAATGAAGAATCTGGATTTGGTTTTTTTTTTTTTGTTTGTTTGTTTGTTGTTGTTTAAATGATATTTGTGTGTGTGGCCTGCATGTGTATCTGTATGTGCAAGTGTATCTGTGTATATGGTGCATAAAAGTGTGTCTGTGTGTGTTATTGGGATGTGTTGTGTGTGGTGTGTAGGGTATATGTGTGCATTGTGTCTCTGTGTGTATGTGCAGCAAGTATATTATGTGTGTGGCATGTGGTGTTTTGTTGTGATGTGTGTGTGTGCATGTGGTGTTTGTATGTTGTGTGTGTGTGTGCATGTGGTGTTTGTATGTGTGTGTGTGTTCGTGCATGTGGTGTTTGTATGTGTGTGTGTGTGTGTTGCATGTGGTGTGTGTGTATGTCCACGCCATGGTGCACCTGTAGACATCAGAGGACAACTGTATCCAGGATTGATCCCCAGCTATCAGCCATCTTGCTAGCTCATAGAATTGCTTATTCTCTGAGTAGTAAAAGTAGAAATTAACTAAAGTCATCTTTCCCAAGCTTTCCTCCAGCCAGCATAGTTTTTGTTTGTTCATTTTGTTTTGTTTTGAATTTAACCACTGCTATCCAGATCTCTGTAAATTCTACTCTAAATATAATTTCATTATTTACAATCAAATTTTCTAAGCATTAGAGTATAGCACACAGATTTTACATCTGGCCTATCTGGATCCATTACATGATCTCTGTTATTTACTAGTTGTATGCTCTTGGTTAGACACATCACTATTTCCTTACCTGTAAAACGAGTATTAAAACTAATTACTCCATAGGTTTGCAGAAGAGAATAATGATTTCACATATACAAAGCCTAACTGTCTGGCACACAGCAAGGCAGAAAGTCTGCTATGATTCTACATATATTCTTGAATATACCAAGGCATGAAAGGAAGACAAGTCACACTTCCTGCTGAAGATACGTGAGGCCTGATCCCTGCGTGAGAGTTCTTGGCCCTGCAGACTCCCAGGCATGCAATCTGCAGTGAGTCTAACCACTGTGCTCACTTGCTGGTCCTATTACTCTGCATTGGATACTGGCTGTGGTTTTCCTGCATCCATTACAGTGCATTGACATTACTGTATCGCTTACTTACTGGCTGCTGTGCCAGCAAATTTCAGGCAGTTCAGAGCTGTGGTGGCCAATGCTATGAAGATGAAATCATCATGGGGCGGCCTGCTTATTTCCCTGAGTCACTGTGGCAGGTTCAAGATACTTGCTTGTCCTAAACACCATAAACCATGACCTGACAGAAGGAAATTTTATTTTGAGACAGCAGATGGTGCTATAAGCTTTTTTTGGTGTTAGGATTTGAAGGGATAGCGTCCTTTTCTCTCTATTCATTTGACCTCGATATGGTAGGGTAGGCAAGGGTTAGAGAATTGGGAGGGGCAGCGGATTCCTAAGAGGATGCCTGTTACTTTCACATCACACCGTAACATCTCATCAAAAGAGCAGCTTGGGCCTTGACCTGGCCACAAAGCTAGAGGATGAACTCGTGATGATCAATACAATTAGCCATCTCTTCCTGACCCAAACTAACAAAAGGCACACAGCTGAAGGAAGACAGGAAGTACAGTAAGGAGCAGCTCCACCACACGGCTAAGAAATCAGAAAGTAAAACTCCCCATCAGAAATATGAGTGGAAAAAAAAAATAAGAAGTATGAGTGGCCAAATTGGAGTCGACAGGTGTGTGTGCGCACACACATGTTGTTTTGAGAGAGAGAAAGAACATGAAGTTGTGTGGGTAGGGAGGTGAGGAATGAGCTGGAGGGGCTGGGGGAGGGAACGGAATAGGATCAAAATGTATTTGTATGAAACATTAAATAAAAACAACTGTGATGGCTCGCTCCAATCTCACACACCCATCCTGAGTTTGAGGGGTCACAGAACATCCTCTCACTGGACAGAGAGAACAGTAAAGAGATACAGTTAATTATCTCTTCCTCAGCTGTCTGAGGAAACAAGAGCGTAATTTACACACGTTGTCATCCTGGGCAGACTCCATGAGGGCTTCAGTAAAGACCTCCAAAAATAAAGTCACAAGGGGTTGGGTCTTGCTTTTTCTGGTTCACCTACCTTCCCTCCTGCTCTGTGTCCTACTGTTTCCTCAGCTCTAATCTTATTAAAGATCTCCTTCACCATTGTACTCATGACTGGTCCTCTGGGAAACGTGTTTAGGGGAGGCTCCCTACCCTTAGGCCACCTCACTCAAGCATGATTTCCTGCTCTCTGGTAACAACACCTGTGTCTCGTGTTTTTCTCAACTTGAGGAAAACCTAGACATATGTGGGAAAAGGGGGATCTCAGTGGAGGGAGTGTCTCAATTACACTGATATGTGGGCGCGTCTGAGGGGAATCCTCTTGATTACTAACTGATGTGGTAGGGCACATCCCTGGGCAGCTAGCCTGGGGTGTTTAAGGATGCAAGCTGAGGGGTAATCAGGATTGGCTGGCTTCTTCGGTAGCCAGGGCAGTGTTGGTTCAGTGTGGCCACCCACAGCTATGGCAGAGAGGGAGCTCAGTTTCTGAATGCCTACAGGAAGGAGCTCTTTGACAAGGCCAAGGCCAACAAACACCACTTTCTGCACAGCCTGGCCAGTTAGGGGTACCCTACTGCAGAAAACCCATCCAGGCAGGGTTATTGATAACTCCTGGAACTACCTTATTCTGCACCAGCTTTTACTACCAGGCTGGAGTGGAGACATTAGCATCCAGACTCTGGGGCCTGTTGGAAGGAGCCTGCTAATCTTAGGCTGGCTTGCTTTGGCTTTTTGAGGTCTCTTGTTTAAGTGCCCAGTCCTGACCTTTCTGGGTAATTGGGCACAGAGGGAAGAGGAGGAGTGTTGAAGCGGAAAAGAAATTAAAAGAAAAATGCACATAAAATAATAATAATAATAATAATTTAAAAAGCTGAGCATGCCCCGGAAAGCCAGCCAGAAATCTCCCTCTGCTCTCTGCTTCAGTTCTTACCTAGCGCTCCAGCCCTGGCCTCTCCTCTGCAGCCTATAAGCCAACGTCCCCCGAGTTGCTTTCGACCAGTGTTTTGCCAAGGCAAACTAGAACAATGCCAACCCCTTTAAATAGGTGGTGAACATTTAGAACTCTCACTGTAAGGGACTTTGCCATCTTTAAGGCCATTCCAATGTTTAGGCACTTTCTGTATACTGACTTTTCAAGACACAGTCTTCAGTGTGTGGAGGGGTGTGCGGGGGGAGGTTGTGTGTTCTGGGAAAAGACTGAACTTGAGATAAACCCTCTTAGACTTTAATTAAGCACATAATAGAGTACTGCTAAATACAGGTGTGGTATTAGACAGAAGGTCTCTACTCTCTCTGTCCAGCTCCTTTGGGCTCTGTTAGAAATTATTTCATTCTTTGAATCTATGGATTTGAATCTTTCAGGTTCTTCATGAGCAAATGGAAGGTGCAGTGCTTACTTTTCTGTGACTACATTACTAAATTAGCATCGGGTCCCCAACACTCATCCATGTTGGAGACACCATATGGATGTTTTCCTTTTAAGCTGATGATAATCAGTATCTGCCATATTTTCTTCATGCATTCATCAGGAGATTGACAGGAGATTATTGGCATGTCAGCCATTTTAAGAGATATGTAATAAATATGGGCATAGAAGATCTTGATTCAATTCTCTTGGATAAATAACTAGAAGTAGGATCCTGGAATCAAATGATGGTTCTATTTTCATTGTTTGAGAAGCCTCTATTCTATACTGTTTGCCATAGTTACTATATTACTTTACATACCCCAAAACAATACAGAAGGCCTGCAATTTTCTACATCTGGACAACACCTTTTAAAACAAAGATGATGATGAAGAAGGAGAAGGAGAAGGAGAAGGAGAAGGAGAAGGAGAAGGAGAAGGAGAGAGAAGGAGAAGGAGAAGGAGAAGAAGAAGATCATCTATGTGCATATGTGTGTATGTTACTTGCGCCTGTGACTGTAGTGACTCTGGAGGCCAGGAGGGGATATACCCCATGGCGTAGACATTACAGGTGATTGTGAGCCACCTGATTTGGATGCTGGGAACCTATGTGGGTCTTCTGGAAGAGCAATACAAGCTCTTAACCCACAAGCCTCCCCATGAGCTCCTGACAACATGTTTTTGTGAGAGTCATTTAGCAGGTGACACCTCACTGTGATGTCTTGATGATTAGCGGTAGCTCGCTATGTAATCCCATTACGATGCTCCACAGTACCTACAGCTGGCCTGTCAATAATCTGACACAGCTCCCAGGTTGGCTCAATAAATTAAAGCTCCCGTGTGCAACCTCGGAATATTAAATACAGGCACACAAAGACTGAAAAGAATTAAGAGGACATTCAGTAGTTCCAGATCTAAAGACCTACTGAGGCTGCCTAGTTTTCGTCTGTTTTAAGCAGTAGACTTGACTGCCAACTCTACCATATCAAGTCAGGTACGTTACAGATAAACAAGAACCTTGAGTGTGGGTCTGTGGGAGGCAGTCTGTATTAGTTTAACTGAGGTGGGAAACCACGCCCACTGAAAGGGACACCATCTGGGCAGGGGATTCTGGGTAGAGAAGACAAGCTGAGTACTAGCACGCATGTAATAACTCACTGCTCTCTGCTCTTAATTGTGGACATCATTTGACTAACGGCTTCCCGCTCTGGCCTCCTCCACTTCCCACAACAATGAACTGTATAACCTGGAATTGTGAGACAAATAAACTCTCTCTTTCTTTAAGATTTATTTATTTTATGTATATGAGTACACTGTCGCTGTCTTCAGACACACTAGAAGAGGGCATCGGATCCCGTTAGAGATGGTGTGGGCCATCGTGTGGTTGCTGGGAATTGAACTCAGGACCTCTGAAAGGGCAGTCAGTGCTCTTAACCGCTGAGCCAAACTCTCTCTTTCTTAAGCTGCTTCTGTGAGGGTATTCTATTATAGCAAAAGGAAATAAAACTATGACCTTTGATGAGTTTGATCGAGAAATACTGGGGCCTGAGAGTCTGTATTTTTAACAAGCTACCAGCAGATCCTAATCCTGTGGGCCTGCAGATCAAGCTTGCAGTATCCATACAGGACTGACAGAGGCTGTGCAGCCCTTCCATTGGCTGACACATGTGCACAGAGACTGGAAGTGAGGCGAGCACCCACAGCAGCCGCTGGTCCAGTTCAGATAGGTCCTGCCTGTGGCCTCTCCAGATTCCGGTGTGGCCATGCATTTATAGTTGCAAGAAACTCAACTCTGTGCATCCAGAACACAGCTCAACTCTTCTTCTTAGAGTTAAACCGAATTACTCAAGCAAATACAGTGTGTATCTGATTCCGCACCCGAAGTCACCTGAGACCATAAGCATAAAGTGCAGACTACACTGCTGAAGAAGTAAAAACCAAAGTACCAAAAGGAGACTTAGAGTTTGGAATTACTTGACATATGGCATCTTCTCTAGATACACTAAGTGCTTTGAACTTACAGACTAAGATGAGCTGTAGCCGGGATCAGTGCATACACAGAAAACAACCCTACACCCCTCCTGGCTGACATTTTTTTTTTTTTTTTTTGAGACAGGGTTTCTCTGTGTAGCCCATGCTGTCCTGGAACTCACTCTGTAGACCAGGCTGGCCTTGAACTCAGAAATCCACCTGCCTCTGCCTCCCAATTGCTGGGATTAAAGGCGTGCGTCACCACTGCCCAGCCTGGCTGACATTTCCAGTCTAGAATTTTGTGCAAACTCTATCATTTTTCTAGTCATGATCAGGTAATTAAAAGTTCTCTGTTGCTATTTACAAGATGGCCTCATCACAATGAGATCACCTCTCTTGTCAGTTTCCCAAAAGAGCCATGATAAATGCTCAGACATCTTTTGTGCCAACGAACTCTAAATCAAACTGTTCACAGTCGGACCGCTTCTGCTGAGTCTACTTTTAAACCAACCGACCCGCCTGTCTCTGCCTTCGGGAATTATCACACATGATCTGGTGCCAGCTTTGCCTCGGGCTTCACAGACAGCAGCCAAGTTTTCTCAGTGGTCTCTTTAAAGCTGTTCTCATTACACTTAAGAAGGCTGAGGGTGGGGCTCGGCGAGCTGTGAGACAATTTCCTAATCTCTTACTGTGACCTACTCAATACTTCAGCTGCTAATCATGTGTGGCTATTTTCATTCAGACTTTATTTTACTTTGTTTTTCAATTATTTTTAGAATGTTACACGAGTGCTGCATTTACATCATTTCCAATTCCCCTCCTTTCTCCAGTTCTTCCTGTGCCCGCCTTTCAAATTCATGACCTCTTCAGTCACTGTTACACATATATGTACATATGTGTGTATAAACACAACCTACTGAGTTCATTTAGTGTTTATCATATGTGTATTTGTTTAGGGGTAACCACTTGGGAATACATAACCTATCTGGGCTCTTCCCTGGAGAAGACCAATTCTCTCTCAGGAGGCAGTGACCACCTGTATCTCTTCGTCTAAAGGTGGGGACCATGTGGAATTTCTCCCACCTACATTGGCATGTCAACTAGTGTGGTCATTATTCGGGTCTTGTTCAGATAACCATATTGTTGTGAATTCATTCATGGGTGCAACTTCCTTGCCATATACAGAAAACACTCTCTCTCAACAGATGTCCCTGGGGTCTCCGGCTCTTATTATCTTTCCTCCCTGTCCTCCTTCCGGTTCCCTGAGCCTCAGGGGCCAGGGTTGTGCTGTTAGATATATGTACTGGGGCTGGGTGCTGTGCACTTAGCTGTTTTCTACATTTTGACCATGTGAATGTCTATGATGGTTGCTTCTGCTTTAAAAAGCAGATTTTATGGGTTTAGGGGAAATGGCTGAACAAGGCTCTCCTCTAAGGTCCATGACCTCAGCAGCCATGGGTAGTGAGCTCGGTTTAGAGTACAAGGCACGAATTCCCTCCTATTGAGAGTGCCGTCCAGGTAGACAGCTGTTGGTCACTCCCAAGGCAAGAATGCCGCCACCACACTTCTGGAGATACCCCGCCATGCTGGCTATCTCTGTGGCTCACAGGCTTTACAGCTGATAGGAGTATTGATCACTTTGGTTCTTGGCAACTTGCAAAGCACTTTCCAGCTCCATAAGAGCTAGTCCTCAGGGAGGAGGCTTATGGGTCACTTCCAACTCAGTTCCTCCAAGTGCTGTGTCCAACGTGTGTGGTGCCTTCAGCAACAGTCTTGCCTTCGAGTCCTGGAAGGCAGCCATGAGCAAGGGAAGTAGTCCACATTATTTTAGGGAGTCTCCCAGACTCCCCTGTTCAGTAAGTCAAAGGGAAATTTCCTACACCTGGTACTGGGGCAAGTCCAATAGTTTATGGCTCCAAGGGAAAGCATCGTCGCCTCAAGTGGATGAATTTCATTCATTCCTTCATTCCACTCATTCATTTATTTCATTCATTCATTAATTCCATTCCTTCATTCATTCACACACATTATATATGCATTCTTAAGTAAACATAAAATGTGCGTTTCCACACAGCTTTTCAAGCATCCTTGGTGTTATTTATGCCCTCCCCTTCCGTCAGTCTATACTGCATTTTCTCTCCATTTTGATTTAAATCACTGCTGCTGTTTCTCTCGTTTCTTCCTTCACAGCACACTGTCACCACTAGTCAGCCCCCTTCAAACACATCTCCTTCCCCTTCACCCACTGACACATTTTATTACCTAGGTTTCTCCAGTCACTCCAGATTATACCCTCACATCTAAATTCCCAGAGTTGGAGTCCACAGATAAGGAGACTACACAGGGGCTACACCATGGATAAGTATAGCTAGATGGTATGGTAGATCTACTTCTAGCTGTTGGGGAATTATCCACACCAGTTTCCATAACAGCTGCACCAGTCTGCAATCCCACCGACAGCAAATAAGAGTTCTCCTTTCCCATACATCTGCACCAGCATCGTGGTCAGCCATTTTCTTGATCATAACTATTCTGGCTGGGGTAAGACGAAATCTCACATAGCTTTTATGTGTGCTTCTGTGATTGCTAAGGATGTTGAACACTTAAAAGGTACATTCTTACCTATCTCTCTTCTGTTGAGAACTAGGGAGGTCTCAGGTCAATAGCCTGCATTTTCAATGGGTCAGCTGTTTTATTGAATCTTTGGTTTTTGAGTTCTTTCTATATTCTGGATATTAACCGTGTATTGGGTATATAGCTAGCAATGGTTCTTTCTCACTCTGTGAGGATCCTATTCACTCAACTGATTATTTCAAGATTTTTAGATCTATGTGAGGTCAGTCCTATTTGTCAAATTTTGGCTGTAATTCCTGAGCCAACAGAGTCCTATTTAGAAAGTCTCTTCCCACACTTACATCTTGTAGAGGCAGCCTATGATTTCTGGTACTCTTGTTGATTCGAGATTCACACTGGGGTCTTTGATCCATCTAGGGCTGATTCTTGCGCAGGCTGATAACCGTGGGTCTAATTTAATCTTCCACATGTGGATGGAGATTCAGCTGCCAGGGCACCATTTGTTGAAGGTGCTACCTTTTCTCCAGTGCCTAATTTTGGCATCTGTGCCATATGTCCATGGCTGTAACAAACATAGTCATGCTGGGTCTTGTAGGTTACTCTGTTGATCTACAGATGTTTCTGTGTCAGTACCAGTAGTATAGCTTGAAATCTGGCATGGTAATTCCTCCAGCACTGCTCTTTTTTGCTCAGGATTGCTTCGGCTATCTGGGGTCTTTGGTGGTACCAAATACATCTTAAAATATCTACTTACCTGAAAAATGTCCTGGAAATTATAATTGGAATTGCATTGAATTTATAAATTGCCTAGGTAGGCTGGTCATTTCACAATATTAATTTGACCAATCCATGAGCATGGTATGTCTTTCATTTTCAGTGTAGAAGTTCTTCATCTCCTACATAGTTTTGTTGTTGTTTGGGGAGTGTGTGTGTGTGTGTATGTGTATTTCAGATGCTATTGGGAACAGAAGAGTTTCACTGATAATCTTTTTCTGTCCATTACTGGGCTTTGTCTATGATTGTCTCTTAAGTTTTATTTTGTATTCTGCCACATTGATAAACGTGTTGATCATTTCTACCCAATTTCTGATGGAAATTTTGGAATTTCTTACATATCGCATTGAATTATCTGCAAATAATGGTACTCTGATGTTTTCTTTTCCATTCTGTATCCTATTAATTTTATTCTCTTTCCTTGTTGCTCTAACTAGTGCCCCCAGAGTGCTATAGTGAAAAGGAGTTGGAAATGTGGACGTCCGTGTCTACAGATATCTGTAAAGTCCACTGGATGTATGATATTATTTAGCTCTGATGATTTTCTGTTTAGTTGGTTTCTTTTTTTTCCAGATGACCTGCTTTGGAGCAATCGGGCATTGAAATCATCCACTATTATTGAGTTGGAGTTAATAAGTGTCTTTAAGTCTAATAATATGTCTTTTATGGAATTGGGTGTGTCAGTCTTATGCATATTATGCTTATGATTAGTATATTTTCTTAGTTAATTGCTCCTTTGATTAAAATGATGTGACCTTCTGTCTTAGTTAGGGTTTTACTGATATGAACAGACATCACGACCAAGGCAACTCTTATTAGGACAACATTTAATGGGGCCTGAATTACAGGTTCAGAGGTTCAGTCCATTATCATCAAGGTGGGAACATGGCAGCATCCAGGCAGGCATGGTTCAGGAGGAGCTGAGAGTTCTACATCTTCATCTGCAGGCTGCTAGTGGAACACTGACTTCCAGGCAGCTAGGATGAGAGTCTTAAGACCACAACTACAGTGACACACCTACTCCAACAAGTCCACGCCTCCTAATAGTGTCACTCCTCTTCTGATTACTTTAAGTTTGAAGTCTATTGTGTCAGATATTCAGATAATAAGACCCACCTTCTCCCTGGTTCCATTTTCGTGGGATACTTTACTTTATTCTTTCCCTCTAAGATGGTACCTGTCTTTGAAGATGAGATTCTTTTACAGAGCAGAAAGGTAGATTTTGTTTCTTAATCCATTAGACTAACTTGTGTCTTTTGATTAGGAGTTGGAGTCATTAATATTTAACATTATTGAGAAATCTATTTACTGTTGCTATTTTATTGTTGTCTCTTGTTTAAAGGGTTGTTTTGTTTCTGTTGAGCTGTTCTGTTTGTTTTCTTATCTAACCACTTGGATATGCTAATTCCTCTCTTCAGTCAAAGTGTTAATTCTGGAATGTTCTGTGGGGCTGATTGGGGACATGGGTTCTTCTGTTTACGTATCATGGAAAGTTTTTGCTCTCTCCTTCAACAATGGACGATAGTTTTGCTGGGCACAGTAGTGTAGACTGGCATCCACTGCTCAGGTCTTCTGATAAATTTTAAAGTTTCCACTGATAAATCAGCTGTTATTCTAATGAGCATTTTTTTAAATGAGTGGTTTCATACAAGAGAAGCGTTCAATACCCTCTCTTTCTGTAGTTAGTATTTTTACTCTAAAATACCTTGCAGAGTTTCTTTTCTGGTCCTGTATTCTGTGTTTCTTCTATCTTTGTGGGTATGTCTTTCTTGAATTTGGGAATGATTTCCTTTATGATCTTGTTGAAGATCAAGTCTAATTCAGTGACCTGGATTCTCTCTTTCATCTATGTTTATAATTTGAAGGTCTAGTCTTTCTAGTATGTCCCATGATCTTACATGATTCGTGTGTGTGTGTGTGTGTGTGTGTGTGTGTGTGTGTTTACCATCCATTCTACATAAAAGCTTTTGTACTAGTTACATTCCTGCTGTGATAACCAGGGCAGCCTATAGAAGGAACCATCTATTTGGGCTTACAGTTCTAGATGGGTAAGAATTCATGGTAGCGAAAAGAACACAACAACAAGAAGCAGGCATGGCGGTTGAACAGGAAGCCCATCCCTCACATCTTGAATTATAATCATGAATCAGAGACAACCAACTGGAAGTGGTGTGGGATCTTTTAACTCTCCAAACCTAACTCCAGTGACATGCTTTCTCCAATCAGCCTGTACCTCCTAAATGTCCTCATGAAGCTCCATCTAGGGATCAAGTGTTCAAACATCTGAGCCTACGGAGAATGCTCTCATTAGGTCACTACAGCTTCCCCTGAATTTTCTAACTGGCCTGTTGAGTTTTTCAACTCCACCTTCATGCCAGCTTCAGTTATCTTTGTAACTCTGTCTCTTTATTTAATCTATTTTCAAGTCCCAACTTGCATTCATCATTCATTCAGCTGTCTATTTGTCTTGGATATCACTGAGACCTTTTTTTTTTTTTTTTGCTATTCCCTTAAGTTCATTGAGCTGTTTGTGCCTTCTTTAAACTCCTTTGGTGAAGTTTAGGATTGTTCTTTAAACTCTGAGTCCTGGAGTTTATAAGTAATTTATCAGAGATTCCTTTAATGGGACTAGTGGGTTGTTGGTAGTACACTATCATGACGTTTCGCATTTATGTTTTTATTATATGACCTGGGTGTGTTAACTTCTTTCCTTGGTTGTATGTCTGATGTGGGATTCTAGGCTGCCTTGGGCTGGGTCAGTGCAGGAGCTACATGACCAGAGCTAGATTTTGTTGAGTATGAAAATGGTACAGGCACTCTTAGTTCTGGGAGACTCACTAGGGAATGCTGGTACTTAAGCAAAGCCAGTGCTTTAATTGTGCATCCAATGTCAGTCCTGGGAATGTAAAAATGGAAGGTTAAGGGAAGGTTTGCTTCTGGGCAGACTAACTCAGGAGCTAGTCCTTGGGAGTCTCATTTAAATGTTAACTAATTTATATTTAACTTCATGTTTATCAGTCTTCTCTCATCTTTGATTCTTTAGGTCCTCAATGTCCTCTCCACATTGCTAATTTATGGGAAAAAAAAAAAGACTGGATTATGGATGGATGGTTTGGGGAAACAGGACTGTAAACGATACTTATCATTTCTCACATTTACTCAGTAGGGCTCAGTTACACTGCCATCACCTAAACTTGCAAGAAAAAAAAAAAAAGAAAAGAAAAAAATCTGAGGGCATATGTGGTGGTGGTTTGAATATGCTTGGCCCACAGGGATTGGCACTACTAGGAGGTATGGCCTTGTTGGAGGAAGTGTGTCACTGTGGGGGTGGGCTTTGGAGGTCTCCTTCTATGCTCAGGCTCCACCCATTGCAGAAGAGAGCTTCCTCGTAGCTGCCTGAGAATGCCAGTCTCTCCTGGTTGCCTCTGAATTGAGATGTAGAACTCTCAGCTCCTTCCCCAGCACCATGCTTGCCTGGACACTGCCATGCTTCCCACCAGGATGATAACAGACTAAATCTCTGGATCTGTAAACCAGCCCCAGTTAAATGTGTGCCTATATAAGAACTGCCTTGGTCACGGTGTCCCTTCACAGCAATGGAAACCCTAAGACATCCATGAAGAAGGATGTAGCAGGTGTTATAGAGAAGCAGAGTACTACAGAGATCTGGAATGAATGCCATGGAGGAGTCCAGCTTCCCTCCCTAGCAGTGTGGGCCTTCTGACCACAACTTTTGGGTCTCAAACAAAATTAAGACAAAACAAATTGCACTTGCACAATTCATCACGCAGGCAAATATAATCTGAGTTGCATGTCTTTCAAATTTCTCTAGCGCTGATGAGCTTTTACTTACACCCAATTCCCTCTCCACTTACAGTGACAGCGCAACGTTTGGTTTTCAAGTGTCTCCAAAGGGCCACACGCTGTGCATGAATTATCCCACTTTTGGAATTATTTCTTGAATTATTGTTTCATGAATTATTTCTTGGAATTATCATGACCTAAGAAGAGAATGCTATTTTGATGCCCATTTTACAGGTAGGAAAATAGGATAACTCATTATTTTGCCCAACATTTATTATCTGATTCAGTACTGAAGCCCTGGAAAGGTGACCTAGGCTCTCCAGCAGAGGTCAACAGGCTATGGTTCTCCATACATCTCACATAATAAGTTGTTGCAAAGTTTCACAGGAATGCAGCCATATCTATTCATCCTCATATTATCTATGACTTCTGTGTTTCAAGGCAATGCTGAGTAAGTACAGTGGAGATGACATGGCCTGTTAAGTCAGAAATACTTGCTATCTGGCCCTTTACAGGGGCATGCTCTCCAGCATCTTGAAGAGCCTTGAGCACTTCTACCATAGACTGAAAGGTAATTCTGTCTTGGTGTTTGGGTCCCCTAATCTGTACGCTTATCAGCAACCTGGTCTATGAAATATAAGGTCAGTGAAGCTTCCCTCTGGCAGCCATGGCTGCTCCATCTGTTTGACGTTTCACAGGCAGATTAAACAGCATCTGTTCTGTTTTCCAAACACATAGATGATACTACCAAAAATGCATTTGCCCAGTTTTCCTAAAAACGATTATACCAATTCCCTCGTAGGTTTTCATACTTATGCTGTAATACTGAGAAAAATAAAGCTTGCTCGAACTAATCAACGTGACTGCATTTAATACGCTTTCATCACTGACCTCTCCTACCCTGGCTTTTTTGGTTAGATCCAAAATCAGCCACGGGAAAATAAGATGTTTCTGGGGAGAACTTCTCCAGTAAGATTTACTGAACTGAAACTGACCCATACTATTTTTAGCATAAATTCACTAATTCCGGGTTTTCTTTTTTTTTTTTTTTTTTTTAATTCAAATGAGCCCCCAAAGAAAATAAACATGCTCGGCCTTTAAAAGACTCCTGAGGAGAACACTAATGTTGCATTGCTAAAAGCGGAGTAGAGACTGCATAACATACTAAAGCAGACAGAAGTAGCTTTCTGGATGCTGCAAGCCCCTCCCAGATTCCGTTCTTCATACACTCTCTCTCCAGTTGCTAAAATTCTTCCTGGAAAATCCTTTCTGCCCAGCAGGTAACTGCTGGTCTGATAGCATACCCTCTACCCTGCCCAGGCCAGGCCAATGCTACTCAACAGGGAGGAGGCGGGCTTGGTCCCAACAGGACCACTCTGATACTTTCCATGAGATCAGAGGGTGTTCTTGCAAATGGACTCCTCTCTTCTAACTCAGTTTCTCTCTCTCTCTCAGGGGAGTGCTCCTCGGGAGCACTCTCCAGCAAATCTGCAGGCAGCTTCTATCTCAAGCCACAGCCTGTCCCCTCAGGAAGCCAACCTGAGACACATGAAGTCTGAGTTCCTAAACAGTGCCAGCAGTGACACTTAGGGACCTTGTTTAGTAGTCATGGACACAAAGGAATCAGCAACAACAAGCTTCTGCAAGGACAGCAAACGCATTAATACAAGGAAGAAGAACAACACCAGTGCCTGGTGGTGGTGGCACAGTCTTTAATCCCAGCACTCAGGAGGCAGAGGCACATGGATCACTGAGTTTGAGGCAAACCTGATCTACAGAGTAAGGTCAAGACAGCCAAGGCTACACAGAGAAACCTTGTCTCAAAAACACAAAAGACAGGAACAAGGTGAACGCTGTGGTGTACACCTGTGTTCAGAGTACTCGGGAGTCTGGGCAGGAGGACTGTGAGTTCAAGGCCATCCAGGGCTACATTTTAGGAAGACTCTATCTCAAAAAAAAAAAAAAGAAGAGAGAGGGGGGTAAAAGAGAGGGGGGAGGGAGGGAGGGAGAGAGAGAAAAAGAGAGAGAGAATATAACTACATAACATTGGCCAAAATATACATCTCAAACAGGTCCCAATATGCTGCAGAAACAGTAGCCATACGGGACAGCAAAGTGGGTCACAGACAAGAATTCTAGAAGCATGCTAAGATGGCATAAGAAGTTAAAGACAGTAAGGAAGAAAGGCTGCCTTGAGCAGGGGCAGAGTCAGTGCAATCTGCTCTGGCAGCAGCTAGGTCTCACAGCCTTGGGCCCAGACAGTCATGCGCAATGGCAGGTTCTATAAATAGCCCCCGCCACAAGCAAATCATAACCCAGCCTTTGTAATTACAGATGAATGTGGGCACAATCTGTCTGCACGCGGCCCTTTTCAGATCGAAAGAGTCACAGACAATAACCCCCAGTCTACAAATAAAAAGTCACCATCGTAAAATGTGTACGGAAGAAATCCTCTCCAAGACAAGACACCAGGAGATAGGAATGAAATAAGCACTTTTTTACAGAGCGTTTGCAATGTTGGTGGCACCCTGCTTGCTCCTCGGTGCTCTGCATCCTGTCCCAGATCTAGCAGCTCTAAACTCAGAGGAGCTAAAGGCAAGATTTTAAGGTGAGAAGTGACTATATATATGATGAATGACACTTAGAAACGAGCATGAAGGCCTGTTGCAAGAGAGAAGGCAGTGCAGAGAGGTGTGAGAAACAAAGAGGATCATGGGAGAAGCCAGGCGGGAAAGCAAGCAGAGAGGTGAGGCCAGGGACACATTGGAAGACGAAGACAAAAGAGCAGGAGGGGCTTTGAAAATTTAAGCCACACTAAAATCCTAAATGCTTCTTGAGCATTTCAGCGGCAATCCTTACAGCTCTTCCAATGGCCACTACACACTCAGAGTTGTTAAGACACAAAAATAAGCTTATAAGGCAGTGAAGAAGAAACAACCCAAGATATAAGAGAGGACACTGGGTTAAGAGATAGAGGCCGGGTTGTCGTGGCTGCAATGGCACACACATTCAGGAAGCAGAGGTGGGCAGATCTCTGAGTTTGAGGCCAGCCTGGTCGATCTTTATAGTTAGTTCCAGGACAGCCAGGGTTACACAAAGAAACCCTGTTTCAAAAAAATCCAAGAGGGAGGGAGGGAAGAAAGGAAGGAAGGAAAGGTCGATCAAAGAAAAGACATACACATACAAACTGAACTGCTAACACATGGAGGGGGGTGGATAAACAGTCTTACAACTATGTCCATTATCAACAGCATCCTCCGAAAATCTGTTCTCAAGGACCAGCTTCATCTTGAGGTCCACCTATTTCTGTTCTAAAGTACTATTTCTGGAAGAAATTCCTGAGGTTGAAGCCAACCCTATCCTAACTTGGGCAGGTTCAGCCACAAAGTAGATGGTACAGCACCAACTCAAGCAGTGAATAGACGGGCGAGAGAGGAAGCAGCAAGACAAGCCTACGGCTCGCAGAGGTTCCTGGGTCTGCATCGCCACCAAGGGCTTGGCCGCATAAAACACAGGAACTGGGCAGTATTTTGGGGTAAAGTTCCCAAAACCTCTGCATGTCCTCCTGTACCACCACCCTGATCCCCAATGCTCTGCAACCTGCCCCAGATCTAGCAACTAGAATGAATCACTCCATATGTCAACAACTCCGGGTTGTTAAACACTTTAAACATCAATATCTCTACCAATGAATGAAGTTAATCAGTGCTATTGAAGTTTGGTGCTGGAGCTCTGGATAGGACTTCAAATCCCAAAGGTAATGAACTGTAGTAGCACAGGAAAGGGAGGCAGCAGCAGTCAGGGGTAGATATTTGGCCAAGATGCCCTACCAAGCCCCAGGCTGCCTGCCTACGCAGGAACCAAAGAGCAGTGGTCCCGGCATACACTGCGCTGGTCAGAAATGTCTCCAAACAGCCCCAGCCCCCACCGCTGTGCACAGAAGAGGGAGGGCTGTTGATGCTCCCGACCATATTATGGGAGTGAGCTTTGCCGCCTGCTGAGATGAAGTGTGTATTTGGTCTGTGTTCAAGACTTAAATGCTTTTCTGGCAGTACATTCTCTTTTAAAAATCTGCTTACTCTGGAGGTATACTAATCAGAAAGCTGGGGGGAAGGCGGTGTCCCATGACCTAACAGCCGCTGATAACGTATACTTAGTAAAGAGGGAAAAGGGGGAGCAGGACACAGACTTCCCGGCAGCCGGAGATCAATTCGGTCACTGAGAAATGCTGTGCAGTGAGTTTTTGTCACAGCCTCTTGCAATGTCCACTTCTCCTGCTCTCCCTCCATTCCCCACGCCTCCTCTTCACTCTGAGGAGCACTACACCATGCCACGCCCCCTCCACACTGGGCGGAGCACTGCATGGACCTCAGCAGGCACTGCACCAGAGACCCCTTTCCTGGGAGGATGCTACTGAGTCTTTTAAAGCTATGGTGATGTTGTACAACCTTCCCTGGAGCTTCCCTGATATTCCAGCAAGAACTACGAACTTTCCAACCTCCACCTCTTGACTCTGGTTGGCTTCCCCAGTACATGAACTTGACTGGAGTTTATTCCATTGTGACTTTTGTAGCATTTGTCAGGCTGACTTACATAGAATGCTAGAATGCATTCCTGACCATAAGGACTCCTACATCCCCACCCTGACCACACCCTGACCACACCCTGACCACATCCCTCCACTGTTGGGTTCTATTTCTCCTGTTGGTTTCTATGCTCTTTCAGACTCTCCACAGGTTTTTGGTTGGTTGGTTGGTTGGTTGGTTTTGTTTTTCGAGACAGGGTTTCTCTGTATAGCTCTGGCTGTCCTGGAACTCACTCTGTAGACCAGGCTGGCCTCGAACTCAGAAATCCGCCTGCCTCTGCCTCCCAAGTGCTGGGATTAAAGGCGTGCACCACCACTGCCCGACACTCCACAGGTTTTGACGTTGGCTCTTTTCTTCTTAAGCTTTTACCTGACTGAAATGCTCTGAAAATACTGATCACGTAAGTACTCCTATAAATGTAAGTAACACTTGTGTCTGAACTAAAAATCTGTCTGAATGGCCCTGCTCTATCTTTCTAGAAACATCCTTCCAAAACAATCCCTATCAGTAACACAGATCATCCTCATCTTCCTAGATTGATAGAGATTTAGCAAAATAGGATTTCAAATGCACATCTTTCTAACTGAATAATTTTCCAACATACGGCTGTTTCATACTTTATTATATCACTAACTGAAACTGATATGCTTTAAATTTTAATTGTATGGAACACAAGAAACAAGATATATATGTGCTTGTTTCCCTAGGCTAGTTAGTTGTTCGTTTATTTGTCTGGTTGTTGTTTGTTTATCAGCTTGGCACAAGCTAGAGTCATTGGGAAGAAGGAACTTCAATTGAGAAAATGCCGCCATCAGATTATAGGCCAAGTCTATGGGGCATCTTCTTAGTTAATGATTGGTGTGAAACGGCCCAGGTCACTATGGGCAGCGCCATTCCTGGGCAGGCAACACTGGGAGGCATAAGAAAGGTAGCTGACCGTGAACCTGATGAGCAAATCAGCACACAGCGTTCCTCATGGCCTCTGCTTCAGTTCCTGTCCTGCTTGACTTTTTCCCTTTGCTCCCCTTCATGACGGACTGATAATTGATGAACACGTGAACCAGAATTAACCCTTTCCTCCCCAGGCTGCTTTTGATTATGGTCTTTCTCACAACAATAGGAAGCAAACCAGGATTACCAAAATCTTTTTTATTTATAAGTAGAGTTAGCATGCAATTAAAAGCTTGGTGGTAACAGGACCCACAAGGTGAAATCGATCCCCACACATTGTCCTCTGACCTTCAGGAATGTGCTGAGACTTGCACACACTCACACACATACACATGCACACTGAATAAATGAATAGAAAAATAAGTAAAATAAAAATTACAAATTACATTTCTAGCACCATTCTGAAAGCTTCTTTTAATTTCATCTCATCAACACTGAATAGCATGTATCTTTATCCATTACCATGCTAGCAAGCAAATATTATTCTTAATTGGTAACTGTTTATCAGTAAATGGAAACAGTCTTTTATATTTATGTAAGCCACTGTTTTAAGTATCTGCTCATAACGTCTTTGCTCATTTTTCTACAATTATAGATACCTTTTACTTACTTTCTAGAAGACTTATCTGCCTTGAATAAAAGTATCTGCCATAGATGAAGCCGGTACTTTTCTTCTGGCAACCTGCCTGTTCATTTTCCTATACAGAGATTTCGAATTCTCCAGTTCAAACTGCCACACTGTTCCCTTTATAGCTTCCAAGTATTTCTTCATAGAACATGTCTTTCAAGGATTTCCATGTTCTCCCCATATCTTCTTCCATTCCTCTTCTAAGCCTTACAATGCCACTTGATGTCACAAGGCAGTGGAGTAGAGAATTCTCTTACATGTGAGGACAGAGGGTGAAGGGGGAAATGGAACGATGATTGATCTTGATCGCCAATTTGATGGGATTTAAAATCACCATGGGAACAAACCCTGTGGGCAGGTCTGAGTTTCCAGAATGGCCTGAGGTGTGAAGACCCTGATGGAGTCCTGGACTGAATCGAAAGGGAAGGTGGCCGAGCAGCCTTCAGTGTGGACACTTCACCTGTCACAGCTTCCTCACTGTGTGACCAGCCGCCTCACGCCCCAGCCACCAGGCCTTCCCTGTCTGGAGGAACTGTAACTTCAAGTTGTGAGCCAACGCCAAACTTCCCTTAAGCTGCTTTGTCAGATATTTTATTACAGCAACAAGAAAAGCCTCTAATACAGATGGTCACTCGTTTTCTTTCCTCTAGGCCTTCAACTAACTGTACTTGTAAGTCCACCAATTTACATTTAATTTCACCCCTCAAAACATAAAAAAAAAAGGTAGTATTTGGCCACTATCTAGGCCATTACCTAGCCAAGTTAGTTCACACATAAAAAATTAACTACTATAAAATGCCCTAATAGCCAAAATAAAAATATTTCTATCATGGCTATGAAACCACTGAACGCAGAGCTGAAAAGATGCTCATGGGACTGAGATGTTTCGGTGTGAAAGGATGCCTGCCATGAAAACCTGATAATCAGAGAGGAGAACAAGCATGAGAAAGCAGTTCTCGGACATGTACACATGTGTAGTTGCATGTGCACACTCATACACATCACACATCCAATACTGTCATGCTTTAAATATGCTTTGCCCAGTGAGTGGCACTATTTGGAGGTGTGGTCTTATTGAAATAGGTGTTTGACTGTGGGCATGGGCTTTAAGACCCTCATCCTAGCTGCCTGGAAATCAGTATTCTGCTAGCAGCCTTCAGATGAAGATGTAGAACTCTCAGCTCCTCCTGCACCATGCCTGCCTGGATGCTGCCATGTTCCTGCCTTGATGATAATGGACTGAACCTCTGAACCTGTAAGCCAGTCCCAATTAAATGTTTTCTTTTATAAGAGTTTCCTTGGTCATAGTGTCTGTTTACAGCAGTAAAACCCTAACTAAGACAAATACTATTAAATAAACATAATTAAAAGAAACAAGAAATCACAGAACTAGCTGTCCCCAGCTGGCAGGAACTAGGTCTGGGTCATTACTGGTTGAAGTCCAATTTAGATATTTAGACTTTTATACTTAAATGAGCTGTAGTTTGGATATTAAGTATCCTCCAAAAGACTCGGGTATTGAGTGACTGGTCCCCAGCTGGGATGGATTTGGTCACCATTGATCTATTTCTTTTGGATGGCATTTAGGGGACATTGGGAGATAAGGGTTGGTTGAAGAAAACTCGGGTGTATCTCTGAAGAATTTTGTCTCTGCCCCTACTTTGCTTCCTGCCTGTTAAAAAGCCAGCCAGCCTTGGCTGAATCCTCTAGAATCTCCCCTCCCCTAGGTTGTATTTATTTCCCAGGTGCTTTGTCGTAGCGATGAGGAACTAACAGAGTATGTATGTAGAAGCATACACACCCAACCCAGTTCTTATGAAATTGAGAGGATCCTATCTTGCTGACATCATGTATATGGATTCTTTTAAGCTCTGATCATCCTGCACCCACATCTCACACTCTGCCTAGGTTTCCAAGGACAGAGAGGAAGGCAGTCCCACTGCGGAGCACAGGTTAGAAAGGAACAGCCCTTCCCAAATCACGGTTGATGAAACCAAGTCATCTTACTGAAAGGAATAAACATTTATAGGGTAGGGCTATAAAACCAGCAAACTTATATTGTCACCACTAATTTTTCTCAAGTTGGGAATGATGTTAAACTTGCAAATATAATTTTAGCTGTTGAGTCTCAATCATAACCATAACTGTGGATACACATCTCTTAGATTATCCCTACATAATACAGCATGACAAAACACAACACACTATCCAAAAAGGGAAAGAAAACAAATATAAAATATCTATTTAGAGCCAGATGCAGGGGCATATCCCTTTAATGCTAGCACCTGGTAGGCAGAAAAGGAGTGGATCTCTATGAGCTGCAGGCCAGCCTGATCTACACAGTGAGTTCCAGACCACCCAGGGCTACACTGAGAAACTCTGTTTCAAAACACAATCAAAATTACTTATCCAGAGACAATATAGAGAATACATTAGCTAACAAACATATTACTTAAGCTACATTATAGATGGGTAGCATTAGCGGAGCAGAAGGACCGGACAGCATGGGTCACAAGGATTCAAATCATGCTGGTAGCAGGAGTGTTTTGGGGATTCTGAATTTCTCCTTTGTCATCCAAACACAGACTGTCAGTTAAATTGTTTCCACAGCTCAAGATGGGAAACCACTCTGGCAAAACATAATGGCAGATGGTACTGGCATTCGTAATTTGCAGGTAGGAGCTTGGAAACAACCTTTCTGCTCTAAAGTCTCTCATTGGATACTCCGGTTTCAGAGCATCTGACCTCAAGCCAGCAGATCTAATTTTAGCATCCTTGATGAATCCCTTTGATTCCTTTACTTCTGTTCCCATCATTTCCTGAGGCAGGAAGAAAGATGAGCACCAACTCCCCGATACAAAAGCCGAATTATTATGAATCTACTAGAGTAGTTCAGACTTCTGCAGCTTCAGAGACAGTGCGTGTGAGTTATTCTGAGATGCATCTTGGATGAAGCGCATTTAGAAGGCGTGCTCCCAGGAAAGAATCTACAACATACATCATGAATGTAAATCTGACTGCTCTGCACGAAACTGCCATGAGTATTTCTCGTCCAGTGCATGATTTCAACCCTGTTCTCAGTACGTGAGGACCCCTTGAAAGTCTATTTATCTATTCAGTATTCATCTTCGTTATACTCCAATTTTCATGTTGTTGTTGTTGTTAAGGAGGAGGGAAGGTTGCGGGTCTGGAATTTGTGCCTTAGCCTTTCAGGTACTAAGATTACAGACATGTGTGAGCCACGCCCAGTTTCTTGTTGCTCTGTATTCACGAGGGTCTCATTTATCCACTAATTCAGGTATTGTTCTCAAAATCGTGTGGCACTGTGGTAAGTACTGGAAACAGGACAGAACAAAATGGAATTCATACTGTGGAGTAATCAGACAAGTGAGGGTTGTAGACCAGGACCAAATCACACAATAATGATAACAAGAAGGAAGCCAGCTCAGGGCACATCGGGAGAGAAGCTAAGGAGGTGACCAGTTTGTTGTTCCCTCCTAAGGGAAGCCAAGGTCATTGTTTAATAAGCCAGTGAGGAGTCAACACAAGGAAAGAGCTGCCAGGCCAACTGAAGCGGTCACTTCGAGGCAGGCGCTGAAAATCCATCTCAAGTCAGGAGACTGAAGAGATCAGAATAGCAAGGTGCTAGCCTTTCTCCTCACTCTAAAACAGCAAGGCAGAGACTCCGGCTTCTTCCCTCAAGGGCTATATTTATCTGAGACCCTAAGTCCTGCACTGGAGTGCTCACTCTGCTTCATATCAGGCTAAGTGTGCATGGAGATCCCAAAAGACAACACAGCAGGGGAACAAAGCACGAACGCTGAGACCCAAGATTTTCCAGAATTGTATTCATGTTCTGGTAAGAAAATGAAACACTTCTTTTTAAAAAATATTTATTCATACTATTTTTGTGTTGCATGTGTGTTAGTGAATGTCACATGTGTATAGGGTGTGACTGAACGCCACGTGTGTGGGGGAGCTCAGAGAGGCCAGAATTGTATGTCAAATCCCTTGGAGCTGGAGTGACAGGTGGTTGTGAGCCACCTGACATGGATGGCAAGGCTATCTTGGGTCGCTTGCAAGAGCAGTAAGCACTCTTAGCCCCTGAGTCACCTCTCCAACCCCAAGAGAAACACTTCTATGGAGTCCTATCTCCAAAATGGTGCTGGTTAGTTAGGAGGTAACTTCAGCGGAGACAGGCAGCAGGAAAAGAGGGAAAAGAGGAGCTGGCAAGAGGGGTTAATAGGAGACATAAAGATAGTCATCACAGGATAAAGGGCACCAGAGGCACACTGCTGGCTGCAGTTTGATTTGGGCAGCACTGACAGCCACAAAGGCCACATTCAGTCAACCTTGCTCTCCTGCGAGAGGAGCATTTCACGTCTTCATCATTTAATGAAATAGATCCCCCATTACCTGACACCAAATGTACTAGCCAGAGTACATTTTCACCAAGCAGTGCTTGTGACCCTTAAATCAGAGCCAAACAAAACAGAAAGAGCTTACACAATACTCAAGTGAAACAAATTCCCGTAAAGAAAATACAATGTTGCGAAAACCCTCAATGATTTCCCCCAGTCGAGGAAACTTCATATCAAGTCCCACATAGATACTGACACAAAGATCTACTTAAACTAGCAGCAGATATAGCTGCTGTTCTGGCAGATGCCTGTCATCTCAGCACTGAGCAGACTAAGGCAGGATTGCTGCAAGCCTAAGGCTAGCCTAGGGTACAAAGCAATCACTAGGCCAGTCAAGGGTTCATAACAAAACACTGTCTCAGAAAAAAAAATACACCAAACAATAAAAGTGTGTCTGTCTGGTTCCTTCCTCCCTCCCTCCCTCCCTCTCTCTCTCTCTCTCTCTCTCTCTCTCTCTCTACCACATTGTACAACATAAGAAGGGAGATCTGTTAGAAGAATTACAAAGGCCCTTCTGCTCTGAAGGAAGCAGCGGAGACAATCCTAGTCAGGTTAGCACAAGGGAGCCCACACCTACTCTTTTATGTATGCCTGGCAGACCAGGAGACGGCAGTAAAAACGGCCACAAATAGTATAGGAAATAAGATGCAAGACTAGAGGAGGTCTGCACTCAGAAGGTGCAACACACTCACTTTTAAAGGACCAAGGACAGGCAGAACAAAGGGAACAGCGTTTCCATAATCTGTTGGGAAAACTAAACGGATCAACACTCGATTCTCCTTTAACACGATTCACATTGGACAGGCTCAGTAAAAACACTGATTTTTTTTTTTCCTTTGCATTAGAAACACAATTGAAATACTGGCATCAGAGACAGACAGACAGACAATAGCCAAGCTAAAGAGAAACCCAACCGAGGAGAAGTATGGCTTTCCATATTGAAGCGCCCATTATGGCAGGTCATGTGACAACATTTACTCGAGTGAAAAGCATAGGAATCTTATGATCCCATCTCTGGGAGCTGATGTCAGACCATGTGGCATCTGCACACTTGTGGTGTGACTATGAATGGCTCCTGTCACTGCATCATCTGTGATAAGAAAAGTCAAGAAATTTTAAGTGTATTCATAGCATGTACTTCATGTATATTCATAAATACATGAAATGCTATGAAGAATAAGGTGGATACTCTCTGTGGAAAGCTGCCCAGATGCAAGAGTATACGCAGTGTTTTTTGTCCACATAAAAAAAAGAAGAAAAATCAGATACGCTTGTTCCCTCACATATGGAGAAATTCATATCAGGATTTGTAAGAAACTAAGTCTAGTGATTCTTAGGCAATTTCTTCTTCTAAAATGGAGATTAGGAACAGAATGGAGCTCCCACTGGTGTCCTTTCATGTTTATTCTTCAATCAACAAGACATGTTTAATTTTAAAAAGAATTTAATGCCATCAATAATAGCAAATGCTGCCAAGGACCCCTTTACTTCCTCGAGGGAAGAGATATTGAGGCACACAGTAAATGGTTTCTACTCTTGTTCCTGACTCCACAATTTCATCACGAAAATCTTATGCACAGATTACTGTGAAAATCAAACTGGAAGGTTAAAGGACTGAAGCAATAAAAACCGACACCAGGGCCAAGAGAAAACAAAATTTAAAAATTAGCAAGCCAATCTTACCCTTTAATTCTTCAAAACAAGTATAGAAAACTTTCGGGGGGGGGAATACAAGCTTATAAATATCAACATGATGTTGATAACTTACAAACTTATCACACATTGCTGTAAGCAAGGGGAGGATGCCCCAAAGATTTAAGTTGGCTCTATTTCATCTACATTGTCTGACAGCCAGGCCTTGTGTCAATCAGGTTTGCAAGGGAAGCCTTCAGAACAAAGGCCCAGAGTGAGCTTGCACTGCTCTCTCTGGCTGGGAAGGCCCCAGTAGTCAGCCCTGGCCCCCTGGGGTCATATGACAGTAGTTGTCCAAGCTGGAGCACAAAAGCCTTGGTGTTTATGGTTCTCTTTTGATCCTACAGGTGAGGTTTGCAGAGCAGCTGGTTCAGAAACTGTAGAGCCCCTCCCAGTACCCAGGCTGTCCGCTAGTGGAGCAGGACCCTTGACCTAGAATCAAATTTCCACCAGCCCTGTCAGTGCAAAACACTGTCAACTGCTGAAAGTCTCAAAAAAAAGGGGATGGGGGTGGCCACAAAGAAACACCCAGGCAGCACCTTGATGGAAACCCAGGCACATTCTCTATACAAAATGTTTCCTTAAAGACACCACCAACAGGAAATGCAAACACCGCACTCGAACCTGGATATCAAGGGCCAGAAGCTGAAGTACAGGATGTCTCTCCGAGAGCATTCAGGAGTGGATTCTAGGTGAACTGCAGTGAGCATGCACTCGAGACTGAGAATTTCTCCTATTTGCTCATGCAATTTTTTAATATGTTTATCTCAGGTGAACTGCCGGATCCACCAGGTTTTTCTCAGCAGCAGCATTGACAGTCATTTTCCCAATATTCATTCAATTATATAAGGTATAAGGAAGCAAAGAAGTATTCAAGTAAAGAACACTCCTGAACAGGAGCAAAGCTGCGAAAAGCTGGCTGCAGACACACAGCTCTCTAAATAGTCCTTTGTCAAGACTAAATGACAGAACCGAAAATCTTGGCATGGAAGCTCATTTTAGATTTCATTAACATACTACATGGAAGAAAAATTTCAGGGTCAAAAATTTGAAAACCAAAACAGCTCTTTCTCTTGTGGAATTCAAATTTCGAGAACTCCTCACTGCTTCCCTGTTATGAATCTGTAGCCTGCCCCAAATTAGTGGAGTGTTCAGTCCCCAGTAACAGTCATCCTTGAGGGCTGGTTTCTCAACGCCACTAGCATCCTTTGGGTACCAAAAGGCTGGGTGCTCAAGTACACTCGTGCTCCCTCCTTCCGCTTTCTCGCCCTGCCCATATACTCCCATATACCCTGAGCCATTCTTCATTTAGTTATACCTAATAGTATACAATGTGAATAATGTATGCACGGCTCTGCTGTATTGCGTATGGATCAATGACAAGGGGGAAGGGTCCATATATGTTCATATATACCCACATTTTTTGACGGACTTTGCAAATTTGGAACTACTGATACCAAAGGCTACCCATAGACAGGACAGTGTGGTTTTGTTTGGAAATGGCATTTTGAGTCTGGAGTTGAGGGCAGAACTTGGGAGAAGAAAGGCAGTGTTTTAGGAACTCAGGAGCACTTAGGGATAAGGAACACCTAGGTAAGAAGGGCTGAGGAAGGTGTCTGGTGAAGTAGAGGGGCAAATGTGAGAGCAACCCACATCCAAGGAGAAACAGAAGAGCAGGAAAGAGGGGGACAGCAAACAGCAGAGAGGCATCTCATTGCTTTGTGTCTTCTCAATGTGCCTGGCGACTCCAGTCATCTTACCCACTTAATCCCACCCATATATTCATCAAATGTCTATCCAACATCAAACATTTAGCAGACGGTTAAGTATTTCTCCCATGTCGGGTGTCATACAAGGTTATAGAAAGATAATCAAAAAATATGGAGGTCCTGCCTTGGGAAGACAGATATGTATCTAAGTCCCTACCCCACATCTGTAGCCATCACCCAGTCTCAGAAGACAAAAATTTGTGTAAGAATTATGGGTAGATGGAGAGATAAACGTAGAAAAGAAATAATGATTTACTCTCATTTTGGAAGTATGAGCAGAAATTTGTCACACACAACACCACACACACACACACACACACACACACACTGGACTGGAGGAATTCCAGCCTGGGGAAAAAAGCATAAAAAGACAAGGAGCAGTCAGATCCGGCTTTAGGTCAGGAGGCACGCACTTCAGAGTGTGTTGGGACAGACACTGAGGTACTCATCCTGTATGAGGTAAGGAATAGGAGATCAGACCTGGCTATCCATAGGGAGCTGTCAACAGCACACAAAAAGGAAGCAACCTGTGGCTCGCTCTTATAGAACCCAGGACCACCCGCCCAGGATTGGCACCTAACTGCAAGCATACTACAGAGACAGAGCTACAGTGTATCCCAGAAGTCTGTGCTGGCTCTGACTTAGGGATCCTAAGCCCATACCTGTGACATCTCCAGCTTTGGAGCATTTACATTTATTACTGTTATCTTTTATTTATTTTTTCTCTTTTCTCTCTTCTTCTTCTTGTTTTCCAAGACAGGGTTTCTCTGTGTAGTCCTGGCTGTCCTGGAACTTGCTCTGTAGATCAGGCTGACCTCAAAGTCACAGAGAATCGCCCGCCTCTACCTCCCTAGTGCTGCAACTAGAGGAGTGCGGCACCAACAAGTGTTACCTTTTACTGCCTTAGATGACACTTGACTTCCTAGATGCTGCCCTTATTGGATAACTATGCATTTAGACTCCAAACTGAGGCTTTTCTGAACACTAAACAGAAGGACAAATCAGATGGGATGGTGAAATAATAGGCATAAACTCAAATTCTTCTAGGCAAAAAGTAAAATAAAATATGCCCATAACTAGGGTGGTTGACATCAAACATACACACACAGATACATATACATGCATGCACAAACAACAATTTTTGTTTTCCCATTTTGCTTTTATTTTTTTAATCTGGGAAGCTGCCCTGGTTGGTTTTGTGTGTCAACTTGACACAGCTTAGAATCATAAGAAAGGAAGAAACCAAAGTTGAGGAAATGGCTTCATAAGATCCAGCTGTAAGCCATTTTCTCAATTAGTGATAAATGGGGGAGGATCCAACCTACTGTGGATGGTGCCAATCCTGGGCGGGTGGTCCTGGGTTCTATAAGAAAGCAGGCTGAGCGAGCCACAGGTTGCAAGCCAGTAAGCAGCACCCTCCGTGGCCTCTGCATCAGCTCTTGCTTCCAGGGTCCTTCCCCGTTTGAGTTCCTGTCCTGAAATCCTTCAGAAATGAACAGCAAAATCAAAGTGTAAGCCAAATAACCCTTTTCTCCCCAACTTGTTTTTTGATCATGGTGTTTCACTGTGGCAACAGAAACCCTAAGTAAGACAGAGGCTTAACCTAATAGACTGCTGTTTGTAAAATAATATATTAAATTGTTTTAAAAATAAATTCTAGCACACTGGATATAAAGGCGTCAGTTCAAGAGAGAACTAGTTTAGCAATGTATCAGCCATTAGTACCTATGTAGCAAACCAGTTGATAGAGGGTATGCAGATGGATACATGGTACCAATGTAGCAAACCAATTGATAGAGGTTATACAGATAGATGGATACATGGAACAAATATATACATGCACCACCATCCATTTGAACATCCTCCTACTCCGGCTGCCTTCTACAATTGAGAGTGCCTCTGGGTTAACCCTTACAGTTACATTTTAATGTTGACCTTTAAAAACTATAAATATGGCCTATATAACACATCCTAAAGCCAAATGTCAATATTCACTAACCAATTCACTGCTTCTTTTTAAAAAGGAGATAACAAAGAAATATCAAATATATATTAAAATGAACTTGGGGTTTTTTTTTTTTTTTGTTTTTTGGGTTTTTTTTTTTTTTTTGGTTTCTGGATTATTTTCATGTACCCACCCTATCAGTTGGCAGTCTCTCCATGTTTCTCTAAGCTACACATACTACTTCAGCTTTAATTAAAAGGCTTGTTGCCATAGTTTCTGGGAGAATGGCTCCAGGCATGCTTGAGCTTGTTATTTTCTTAAGGTTTCAAGAGAACCTGTTAGCGATATAGCAGCAGCTAGCCAACACTGTCCAATTTTATTTCCCATTTACTCCATACAGCGAGGTGTTTCGGATAATTCAAAGGAGTCTAGCAACCAGGAAAATAACTTGAATTCAGCATTTGGTTCTTCTATTCCACCACCCTGGTGATGTATCTGCAGACGGCTGCTGAGTCAGACAGCAGGCGGAGGGCAAGGGCTTTACACACACACACACTGACTGCAGCTGTGGAAAACGCCAGCAGACTTCCTAATGGACACAATGGAGAAGACACACTGCATGTCTGTATAATACACTGTCCCTATTATTATGACATAATAACCATCTGCCTCACCAGACCTGACTCAGAAATGTGAAAGGGAGAATTGTTGGGAAGAGAGCACTCAGAAAAGAGATTAAGCACAGAAAATTCATTTCCTTGAAGATTTTGAAAAAAATTTAAGTGTTGCACATATATATATACACACACACACACACACATACATATATATATATTAAAGATTTATTTATTTTATATATGTGAGTACATTGTTGCTGTCTTCAGACACACCAGAAGAGGGCATTAGATCCCATTACAGATGGTTGTGAGCCACCCATGTATTGAACTCAGGACCTCTGGAAAAGCAGTCAGTGCTCTTAACCATTGAGCCACCTCTCCAGCCCAAGAATCATATTTGTAAGAGCCAAGACACCATTCTGTGGAGCCCCACCTGGCTTTCTGGTGAAAATTACCACTAGCTCCCGGGCCCCAAAGGCAGGCTCAAACTCTCTTCTGAGTATGCAACCTTACAGAATGTAACACCGATCCCTACCTATTACACTTAGCAAAGTGAAAGCCACTTCAGACAGTTTTCCCTCAGCTCCCATCTCTGCTCTCAGTGGCCACAAGCAGGATGACCAGGCTTGGGCAACTGATGACTGAATAAGTCATAAGGAAAGACGCCTGGCAAAAGGAAGTGCTCAGATAATGGCAACTTATATGGCTTCCCTGTAACTAGGCCATCCCAGGACAGGATGTAGGGCAGGACAGGATCTCACCATCTTCAGAAGCCACTGAAACCCTTCTGCTAATCATTCATGGGCTCTTTAAAAGCTAACAGAAAAAAAACACTCAATTACTAATTTTTCCAACTTGGATGTCGCATAAATCACTTGCCGTCTTTGTATTCTGTAGGAAGGATTCGACCCTCTCCTACACGTTTTCTGTGTGAGACGGAGCATTGCCGAGGCATCTGAGGTGTAGAAGCACCGTGTTTCCAGCAGGACACAGAGGGTAGACAAGGAGCTCAGGGAATGCGAGATGCCATGAGCCTGCTGGATTTGAATTATTCACTAAGGAATGAAAGGTTCCACTTTGTCTCAGCTATTCTACAGATTATTATCTTCTAGCTTGAGATGTAGTCAGAAAGGGGAGAAAAGAAGGAGAGAAAAGACAGTTATTATCTCATGGATACTCAAAGGGGCCGGTGAGGATCAATATTGCAATCTCTAGTTTCTCAAAAGAGAAAGATACCATTATGTGGTTTCCCCAAGGTAAGCTAAGAACCTGACCTAGGTTAGGATCCACCTCAAATCTCACATGCTCCCTTCACTGTGTATGTGTGGGAGAAGGGGCGAAAAACCTGGCCTAAGACACTTTCTGCAGCCCCATGTAATTCCTAAAACTATACCTATTCACTACTAAAACAAACCTCAGGCCTCTCTCTGGGCCTAAACAGCTGCTTCCCACACCCCATCCCACACCCCACACCCATCCCCACCCCACACCCATCCCACCCACACCCCATCCCTGTGCCCCAGATGTGACAGAAAGAAGATCTGAGCTGAGATTTCAAGCTAGAGACTAGAGACTATGAATGACTATGTCCCCAAATCTAACAGGTAATCAATACACAGTTACCTACAATGTCACATACCTGAAGCAGAACAACAACTTAAGGCAAAACTGACCCACCCAAAACATTTTCTGGGATAAGTTATTACCTGGTAGAGCTGCCTTCTTATAACTAACTAACTAACTAACTAACTAACTAACTAACTAACTAACTAACTGTGTGTACATGCTGGTGTGCCACAGAGTGCATGAGTAAAAGATCAACCTGCAGGAGTTGGTTCTCTCCTCACACCATGTGAGACCTGAGGATTGAACTCCGAGTGTCTAGTTTTGCAGCAAACGCCTTAACCTGATGAGCCACCTCACGGCCCCAGTTGAGACTTTTTAAAGAATCCCAGGGCTGGATATAGGCAGCAGTACTGTACTTGGTTTGCATGCATCAGGCTCCAGGTTCCATCCTCAACACCCCAAAAGAAAAAGAGGACCTCCAATCTGCTTTGAGTGTTTGTACAGACTCGACTTTCCTGGATACTGATGTGATCGGTGAGTCACATGGAATATGGACTCTTCTGGATTGGGGCATCTTTAGTGGAGCTTTATGGTTTGGTTTTGCTCTGTTTGGTGTGTGTGTGTGTGTGTGTGTGTGTGTGTGTGTGTGTGTGTGTGTGTTTGTCAACATATGTGTGTGGATTCCAAAGGTGTCTGGTTAGCTTGCTCTCCACGTTACTTACTGAGGCACAATTTTTCACAGGACCAAGAGCTTTCCAATTTGGCCACTCTAGCTCTCCAGCATGCCCCTGGGATCCCATCTCCACATCTCATGCAATAGGATCACAAGCAGCTGCCGTGCCTACTCCGGCCGGTGGGACCGTGGGGTCAGGGTTCGAGGCCTGTGCCACACCAGAAACCAAGCCATCCCTTCCACAAGCCCCACACCAGCCCTCACACCTAAATGGTTTTATCTCCTGAATATCTTTCCAGCCACCACTTGGGGCTTTGAAGCTCACCCATGCTGTGGCACTGCCAGCTGTTTACTGTGAAGAGTTTTCAGTCTATGGCTGCACAGCTCTTCCTGGTCATTTCCCTACAACCGAGCCACTGTGCCAGCCCAGGTGTTGAACATCCATCCTTCATGCTGTTCACAGATCATCAAAGGATTGTCCATTTTATTTTATTTTGTTTGTTTTTCGAGACAGGGTTTCTCTGTATAGTCTGGCTGTCCTGGAACTCATTCTGTAGACCAGGCTGGCCTCGAACTCAGAAATCTGCCTGCCTCTGCCTCCCAAGTGCTGGGATTAAAGGTGTGCGCCACCACTGACTGGCTAGGATTTGTCATTTTAAAATTTCTTTTCTTCTTAATGAGTTTTGTCAGCTTTTAACTACTGGATACAGGTCTTCTACTAGATACATGTTTCCCAAATATATTCCTATGATCTTTGATTTATCTTTTCCGCTTATTTAAAGATTTGTCTTTTTTTTTTTTTTCTTCAAAATTTTAGTATGGGTTTCTGAGTCTATAACTCATTTTCAGTTTTTCTTTTCCAACTTTGTGGCTGATCGATATTAATTCTTTTTACATATTTGATAGAGTTCTCCAGTGAAGCCATTTGGGGCTGGTGTGTTTTCCTTTGCAGGGAGATCTGAGTTATCAGTTCAGCTGAAGAGAGTTGGATGTCTCTTCAGATTGACCTCTGAAGTTGCTTCAGTGATTCTTTCTAGAAATCTGTTCCTTTCAACTAAGCTGTTCAGTTGGCTTTCAGATTCCACTTCTGACTGTGTATTCATCACAGCGGCTCCTTGTTTTCCTGTTCTGCTAAATACTTCTGTGATGCAACTGTTCGCATCAGAGCCAAGGGGCAGCATACAGAAGCAGAAAACAGCAATGACAATTTGCCCTGTTCTCCTGGGGCGGGGGAACTTTGGGTTTTGTTCTCTGGTGTGGTGGTGGTTTTGGTTTTTGTTTGTCTTGGTTTTTTGTTTTTGGGTTTTTCTTTTTGTCTTGTTTTGTTTCGGCTTCTTTTGGGATCTGCCTGTGGTGTTACTTGAGGCTCAGGGATTATGGAGCAGAGAAAATGAAGGGTTTCTGGATCTTTCGAGTTTTATAAGGAACTATTTTCCCCCTCAAGCTGGAATCAGGGTACTCCTCTTGCAGTTCAGTACGCACTCCTGGAGTTAGGCTGCCTTGCTGTACACTACCTTGATGCCGTAGGTCAAAGATGTCAAGTTAGTAGACAAAGTATGGTGTTTAGGTTTGGGAATTAACTTCAACCTATTACTGAGTTGTTTTGTTTGTTTTATAATTCTCCATTGTATGCACCAAGCATTCTGCCCTGTTCTAAACCTGTGGTCAGTAGGAGGAGTATTTATTTTTCCCTTATTGTAACTGGCCCATCTTCATACCAATCAAGCCCACTCGTGACTCGAAGACCACGCTGCGGCACAGAGCCCACAGTACTACAGATTCCTGTTTGGAGATTACTGATGAGTCATGATTACTGATGAGTCATGATTACTGATGAGTCATGATTACTGATGAGTCATGATTACTGATGAGTCATGATTACTGATGAGTCATGATTATTGATGCGTTTACCCAGGATAGCTGAACATTCACACAAGGGAAAAAAGATACAGAAACCTCAACATGCAGGAGGCAGAGGCAGGAGGATCAAAAGTTCACAGTAATCCTTGGCTACGTAGACAGTTTAAGGATAGCTTGGACTATATGACAGACTACTTCAAAATAATAATAATAATAATAGCAGTAGACCATTAACAAGTTTCAAATTTTAAGTAAATAACTGACCAACTCTAGAAAGTGATTTCAAAAGCATTCAACAAATGACCCCCTCAGTCCTGCGGTGAAGGAGCTGCCGGAGAGCAGAGGGCCTTTGCAAACTTTGCAAGTGGGTCTTCCTATTGGAAGACATTCCAAAGCAGAGCAAGCAAGTCCTCAAAATTGGTAAAATATTAATCTTTTTTAAAAAGTTATCAGCCAGGCGGTGGTGGCGCACGCCTTTAATCCCAGCACTTGGGAGGCAGAGGCAGGTGGATTTCTGAGTTCGAGGCCAGCCTGGTCTACAGAGTGAATTCCAGGACAGCCAGGGCTACACAGAGAAACCCTGTCTCAAAAAAAACAAAAAAAAAAAAAAAAAAAAGTTATCTTACTGGTGGGTGGGGGCACCCTCTTAGAGGCAAAGGGGAGGGAGGATCAGGTGGGGAGTTTATGGAGGAGGGACTGGGAAGGGGGACAACTTTTAAAATGTAAATAAATAATTAAAAAATTATCTTACTTTTAATTGGTTAATCAAGGAAATCAGCAAACTATACATTAGTGATACTATGCTTTCTTGGACGTGTGTTTCCCAGAGCCTCCTTCCTCCTTCCTTTTCCCTCCTTCCTCATTCTTCCTTCCTCCCTTCCTCCTTCCTTTCCTCCTTCTCTCCTTCCCTCCCTTCTTCCTTCCTCCTTTCTTCTTTCCTCCTTATTTCCTTCCTCCTTCCTCCCTTCCTCTATCCTCCCTCCTCCCTCCCTTCTTTCCTTCCTCCTTCCCTCTTCTTCTTCTCTCTCTTCCTCCTTCCTCCTTCCTCCCCTCCTCCTCTTTTCTACTCCCTCCTCTGTCCCTTGCTCCTCTCCTTCTGCCCGTGCAGCCCTGACCTCCAGGCTCTTCCCTCAGTCATGCCCTGTGTCCTCTTGTCTGTGTTCCCTTCTCGCTGTCTTCTCCTGGACCATATTTACCCCTGTTTATTTATGCTTTATTTTTAAAACTAAAACAGTCACAAATAGAAACTTAAATATCATTAAATCCAGATGAGATCTGGTTTCTACTACTCTCAAGTCCCATGTGGGAGGTTAACTTCGAAGAGCTTTCAGAGACGCTCATGAAAACCACTGTTCATACTTCTGGGGAGATAGAACAATCCACGCACCTTTGCATTTATACTCAAGTGCCTGCAGAGCCTTCATCATGCTCATCAGTGGGCACTCAGGGTATGACACACCCAAAGTAGGAATTCCTACACAAAGATGACACAATTCTGTCTAGCCGTGTGACTTTACTAATGCTAGTGTCAAGGAAAGACAGATCAATGGACACTGAAAGCAGATGAGGAGTCTCGAGGTGAGAACAAAGGCTGACTGCAAACAGGCATGGATAATCTTCCTGGAATTATGAAAAATATTATAAAACTGGACATTGGTATCTCAATAAAATTAGATGTGGGATAAGCATTCATTTTTATTAATTTTTAGTGTACAGAAATAACGGACTTTATTAGCTAATAAAAAATGTAAGTTGTTAGGTCTAAAGATCTTAGCTAGTAGTAATTTCCATGTGTGTGGAAACCGGAAATTAGAAAACATTATGAAGGGGAAAGTAGGAAATGTTTGTCAGGGACGAGCCTGCATCCCAAGGTCTCCAGCATTCCGAATCTGGTACTTTGCACACAACTTTAACCACAACTGAGACAAACTCTATCAGCTCGACAGCCAATGGCGGGCTATGTGTAAGGAAGCAGAGTTAGAAGTAGCCCGAGAACACAGAAGTGAGCACCTGCTGAGATCAGGCGAGACTCACCCAGACAAGAGCTCAGCACAGCCAAAACCACCAATGTAGAGTTACAAGCCAAATGGCTAATTTCTTAAGCCACTGTTTTAAGTAGTTTGTTCCAAGGCACCAATGAGGGAAACAGAGAAAGCAATGCCAGAGTTCAGTGGCTTTCTCCTTTTTCCATCTGCTTCATCGAGAACCCCAAGCCCACAGGATGGAGTGCTGTCACATCAGGGGTAGTCTCAGTCCTTGGTTAATCCTCTCTGGGAACACCCTCACATTCTCACCAAAGGTGTGTCTCACTCATGGCCTACGTATGTATTAGTCTAATCAAGCTCCCCATCGAAAATAAATATCTCAGTTGGCTTTCTCAAGTATCTGCAGCAGTAACAAGACTAGATGATACATTCTTCAAGAGCTCGTGATGTCTCAGAATCAGGAGAGCATGTAGTCAGAGAAAGAGGTCAAAAGTCAAAACTGGAAGAGTTGGAACAGTTCTGAGTCATGAGGAGAGGGGGGTTGGGATACAAAACTCTGGACAGACAGGCTGCTCTAGAGAAGTGAAACTATAGACATAAAGCTTAGGGAGTTCTTCCCCTTCATGTCAAGCTTTGTCCACGGTCCTTGCACAGTGGCTGAGCCATGTTGGTAATGTTTACACTTTATTTCCATTTATTTTTGTTGTGCAGCTACTTCCTCCAAATTTAAACATTCCTTCCTCCCTAGATTGAGGAGGAAGTTTAGAAGACACAGGAAGTGAGCAAAACTTACCAAAAGCAGAAAGCTCCTGGATCTTCCTCCCCAGTTTTATATAAGCAGTTGCTGGGGAGAGACTGCGGCTGGAAGCTGCCAGCAGGTCAGTCCTGAGCCATCATCTCACTGGCTTCGATGGCTCTGAGGTGATGAAGTCGCCTTTGAGTCACCCCTGCTCCTAAGAGGAGCTTGAATAAACTCACTAAGCTAACGGAGTGAAGTCACTGCTTTGGTCTGTCTTCAGTACTCCATCTGAGTGAAGACATCAGTTCACGACTCCACAAAAAGTCACAATAGTCTTCTAAACTTACTTTTATAGATCTCCCAACATTAAAAAAAAAAAAAAAAAAAAAAAAGCCGGGCGGTGGTGGCACACGCCTTTAATCCCAGCACTTGGGAGGCAGAGGCAGGCGGATTTCTGAGTTCAAGGCCAGCCTGGTCTACAGAGTGAGTTCCAGGACAGCCAGGGCTACACGGAGAAACCCTGTCTCGAAGAATGAATGAATGAAAGAAAGAAAGAAAGAAGAAAGAAAGAAAGAAAGAAAGAAAGAAAGAAAGAAAGAAAGAAAAGAAAGCCAGAAAGTGTTTTTCACACTTAGATAGAAACCTTCTAAAGGAAAAAAATGTTACAATCATAAATATGTATGTATATTGAATATTACATTCACTGAAGGACAGAGGCACATAAAACACATCTATCTAAAGTTGGCAACTCTCAATGTGTGGTCCATGACCTCAGGACTAAGAGGTTCTCAGGGGAGGGGCCAGGCTTCACAAGCAAAGAAACACATAACGATGCAAGTCATCTCAGTATTGTCATTAGAGAATTTTTCAGTAATCTCATCGAAGCTAAGTTACCAAGTCTTTGGCGTGAACGAACACTGTATTTTAGCTCTGTCATATCTGTGGATGGCTATAACCATAAAAGGAAAATTCCCCTCCACTAAAACTAAGGCCCTGAGCTGGGCTCAAAGGTCCAGGAAGTCAGCTATTTGTTCAATCCCCAGAGGCTGCAAGACAAGCAGCTGACCCTCACCCTAGACATCTGGCAGCTGTATGTAAACCCATCTCCTGCAGTTCCAAAACCAGTTTAACCAGAGAAAACAGTACATTTCTCAATACTGCTCCTAACAAAATTCCTTTCCCTCTTCTCTGTCTTTAGCTACCACTACTCCACTTCCACACACCCCACAACCCTCCCACCACCACCCATCACCCCACACCCCCTCCTGCTCAAAAGCCCTGCACACTCCCACTCTGGCCACAGTGCCTCTGGGTCTTGCACCTGGTTATAGCCAGACCTTCCAGCAAACTTCTCAGGCAAAATAAAGTCTGTTCTTGCTACCAAGGTTGGCCTAAAGCTTCTTTCTCTTTTTTACTTATCAATTTATTTACTTTAAAATTTTCATTATTTCCTCCTAAAAGCCTAATTCTTAGACCCACAGCCCCCACTTTCTTCTGTCATACCAAAGTGATATCATAAGCATAGCTATTTAAGTTTGATCATTTCTTTCTCTTTCTTTTTTGGGGGGTGAAGGGAATGTGTTTTGTTTTTTCAAGGCAAGGTTTCTCTGGGTAGCCTTGGCTGTCCTGGAACTCACTCTATAGACCAAACTGGCCTTGAACTCAGAGAGTCGACCACCCCTGCCTCCCTGGTGCTGGGAATAAAAGCGTCTGCTACCACTGCTTGGCAATAAATTTGATCCTTTTCAAAGAACCAACTTCATCCTTGCTGCTTTTACTGTGTCTTCTCTCATCCACGTCTGCTCTTATCTTTCCTTTTTCTTTGTATTTGCTCTGCCCCCTCTTCCCAGTTACATATGACTGAGCATCTGTGAACTGACTCGGGGCCTTTCTTGTTGGAAGGGCATGTTTCTTTCAAGACTGCTTTGATACTGTGTTTCCATTTTTACTCAGCTCAGCCGTCCTCTTATCTCCTTTACAATTTCTATTTTGATGCACAGATAATACAGAGGAAATGTTATTTTATAAATATATGACATTTTGTAGAAATCTTGTTACTGATTAAAACCTGATTTGAACAAAAATCAATCTGTAAGATTTCAATTCCTTACAATTACTACGTATCTTAGCATGATGACGCATATCTTTAATCCCAGCACCTGGGAGGCAGAACTCTTGAGTGTGATGGCCAGACTTGTTTACAGATCAAGTTCCAGGACAGCCAGGGCTGTTACACAGAAATCCTGTCTCAGTAAGCCCCCACCCCCACAATACAGTCTATCTCTGTGGGTGTGTACATGATTGAGGTTAAATCAGCCACCTTCTATGTGGATGCTCTACCAATTCTGACCTTTATTAACCTTGCTAATAACCTATTACCCAGCATCTCCTATTTCTCCATTGCTTTTCACCTTCACTCTATACTCGCTGGTTATGTACAGACGTAGGATTATGTCTTCCTAATAATTATCCCTTTCATCCTTATGGGACATTTCTTGGTCTTTATAAATATTATTTGCCTTGGTAAGTCTATCTAATCTAACGCTATGAGAGCCATTCCCATCTTATGGTTTATCTCATGCACTTTCAATGTGTCTGTTTTCTTTTTCTTCTCCCTTTTTTCTTTCAGACAGTGTCTCATGTAGCCTACACTGGTCTCCAACTTGCTCTATCACTGAGGAAGGCCATGCTTCCATCTCCTGATCACTGGAATTATAGATGTGTACCAGCACACCCGGCTAACGCAGTGTTAGGGATCCATGAACGCTAGGCAAGTAATCTGCCAACTGAGCTACCTCACCAGGTCCTCTGTATTTTTACATATTTTAAATAGATATTTTTATTTATGTGTGTGTGTGTAAATATGCCATAGTTGGCATGAAGAGGTCAGAAGAAATCTGTCTTCCCCAAATATTTGGGTCCCAAAAACTGGACTCAAGCTGGGTGGCAGGCGTCTTTACCACCTGAGCCATCTCACCAGTCCGATCTGTCTTTATTCTTAAAGTCTATCCCTTGTAAATGGTATATAGTCAGGCCTTGCTGTTTATCAGTTACAGTAATCTCTGTCACAATTAGAATATTTAGCTCTCTAATATTTAATGTAGTCAAAAGACATGCTGATTTGAAGTCTGTACCTTTACCAATTTTCAGTGTATCTTCTCTGGAGTCCTGGTTGGGGGTGAGTTCTTTGTTAGTTACTTTGGGGATGATGGCTTGGATCTTGAGATTGGCTTCACTTTGTTGTCCAGGAGGGTCTTTAACTCATGGGCTTCACACATCCTCCTGCCTCAGATGTCCAAGCACCTAGACTTTATACACACAGTGCTATACTTGGCTCTCTCCTCTGATTTTTTATTTAATGTGGTCTCCTTCCTGACCTCCTCTGGTCATTTAGATATTTCAGAATTCTATTTGCATTTACCCACTGGCTTCACATTATCTTCTCTTGTTTTTTTCTTGAGTTGAAATCTGCATCCTTTACTTTATTGCACTTTGTAAAATAGAATCTTTCCAGTCATAGAGGGAGTTCATTTGATTTCTTATTCTCTATTAGTCATTATATCCACATGTATCATTAACTCTCTAAGGAGGTATAATAATTTGTGCTTTTAACAATTACAAGTATCTAAAAGATAAGAGCAATAAGTAACATGTTAAATTTATTTTGATATTTCTTATGTTCTTCATTCAGTTATCTCAACATATGTTTAAATCTATGTGAACAGATTAATCAGCAAAGCACAGCACTGGGCCTCACCTAGCACAGATGCATATAATATACATAAAAACTGTCCCTGATCATTTCTCTTAAGATCACCATGTGATACCCTTTGTCATGAATGTGACTATAAGCAAAATATAAATCCAGGTATTGGAACTGAATGACAATTATCAGCTAAAAGAGAAATTGCTTAAAACACAAAGCAATATATAACACCATATATACTTAACATAGGTTTTTTTGGGGAGATTATATACAGTTTAAAAGGAAAGCGTTATGTATTAAACTTTCTTTTCAAAATTACTACAGTATATAAAAATCCCTTCAATAAAAAAAGGTCAGGGCTTTTCAGGTGGACACTGCGTCATCTGTTACAACACATCTAGTGATGTCGACAGATTATAAGACAAAATGACAGTCTAGAGGAAGTAGACAGATCATAAAAGTGCCATGAGAAGCCATTTGAACGAGATTATTGATAAATTTGATGATATAAATCTAAAAGAGTCAGGGCTTTTTTACAGAATAATCTCAAACTATGTATGTAGTCTAAGGCTAGCCACTGCTCCTAGCCTCTTCCTCAAGTCTTTCTTCAATGTTTCAATATTTTCCCTGTAGAGTTACTTCGCTTCCTTGGCTAAGCGCATTCCAAAATATTTTATTGGTTTATTTTATTTTATTTTATTTTATTTTATTTTATTTTATTTTATTTTATTTTATAAGTACTTTGAACGGGGCTGCTTTCCTAATTTCTTTCTTGGTGTATTTGATACTGGTACATAGGAAAGCTACTGATCTCTGTAAGTTAACTTTGTATCCAGCCAACTTTGCTGAAAGTGTTTGCCAGATCTAAGAGTCTCCTGATGGAATCCTTAGGGTCTCCTATGTGTAGACTCATGACACTTCCCAATATGGTACTCTTGGATATCTTCCTTTCTAATCTGTAGCCTTTTTATTTACTTCTCTCATCTTATTGCTCTAGCTAAGAACTCAGTACTATACTGAGGGGAGTGGAGAAGCAGGCATCCTTGACTTGTTCCTGATTTTAGTGGAAACTGAGTTTTTTCCTGTTCACTACGATGCTGACTATAGGGTTTCATGTCTAGCCTTTACTATGATGAAGTATGTCCCTTCTATCTGAGCTTCCTCAGGGAAATCCCTTCCTCATGGAGGGACGCTTGATTTTGTCACAATCTGCTCTGTGCTTATTTAGACATTCTATCTTTCCCTGAGGACATTTATGTAATTCATTCCATTTATTGATTTACACATATTTGACCTTCTCACATCTGTGGAACAAAGCCAACTCATGGTGAATGGTCTTTTTGATATTTTTCTTGACATTTTTTGTGTCTATATTCAACAGGGAAATAGGTCCCCAATTTTCTTTTGTGTTGTGTGTTTATTTGGTTTTGGTGTCAGTATAACATAGTTTCATGAACAGATGGGTGGTACTCCTTCCCTTTCTAGTCTATAGAATCCTTTGAGAAGCACTGGTAATGTTCTTCATTAGAAGTCTGATAATTTACCATAAACTCATTTGGGCCTGTGTTTTAATCAGGACTGTCTGTCTGTCTGTCTGTCTGTCTACCTACCTACCTATTATCTACCTACCCACCTATCTACCTACTTATTATCAACCTATCTACCTATCTATCACCTATCCACCTATTTACCTATCTAACTACCTATCTACCCCTCTATCATCTACTTATCTACCTACCTACTTATCATCTATCTATCTATCTATCTATCTATCTATCTATCTATCTATCATCTATCTGTGCAGCCTAAATGTTTATGAGGTGGGACAGGGGCATCAGTCATTCTTGGCCATGGCCTCCCTCTTTCTCTCAGTGTGGATGTGCATACCCACCCTCTTCTTGATGAACTTGACCACAGGCTTGCCCTTGAACACCTTGAACAACTCCATGGTGCACCAGTGGTAGGGCATAAAGCTGCAAACCTCCTGGATCATGTCCCTCAGTAACTTGGTATGCTGGGTGAGGCGCCTGCGGGGCTAGCTGTGCCTCAGCTTACTGACGTTCTCTGTTACCTTGTGGCTTTTGTTCGTGGATAATACAGGGCCATGGCTGCTGTTCTCCACTGGCAGCCTCAACAGGAAGCAGTCAGAACATTTTAAATTACTGTTTTAATCTGACTGCTTATTGTACATCTTTAAAAATTGTTTCTCTTGTCTTGGTTAATTTTGGGAGGTCACATGCATCTAGAAATGCATTCATTTCTTTAAATTGTGCAGCTTAGTGAAGTAGATTTTTAAACATGTCATCCAGTGACTCTTATAAGTTCATTAGTATCTGTGGTAATGACTCCCTTTCCATAATTTTTTTTTTATTAATTTAGCTATTCTCTTTTGTCCTATTATCATTTCTGCTGCTGTGGTAAAACATGCTGCCTAAAATCACCTTGAGAGAAAAGATTTATTTTACCTCACAGTTCCATGGTGCAGTCCATCACAGCAGGAACATCTACTTGCTCATACTCAGTTCAATTTCTCCCTCTTCTGTAATGCAGGACCTCCTGTCTGCAGAATGGTGCTGCTCACTGTGGGCTGGGCCTTTTCGCATCAATGAACTCAATTAAGATGATGCCCCCATAGATAGACAGGCCAACACAGTGTAAGTAATCCCTTGTTAAGACGCTCTTCTCAGGTGACTCAAGGTTGTGCTCAGTTGATAACCAAAACTAATCAACTAAGGGTTTGATCTTATTTTCTTTTCATTGACCAACTCTATATTTTGCCAGTTCCTTACACTGTTTTATTTATTTCTGTTTCATTAATTTCTATCCTGATTTCTGTCTACTGACAGGGTTAGGCTTATTCCACTTCCCCTCCCCAAGGGGCCTAAAGCGTACCATTAAGTTATTTATTTGGCACCTCTCTTGTTTCTTGATGTGCACACTTAGAGCTATTGGACTGCCTTTCTTATATCCCATAGGTCTGGGTGCATTATATTGTAATTCGTTGTAAATAAAAATTTATTCTCTTCTTGGATTCCTCTAGGACCCATTCATTATTCTATAGTGATGTGTTTAATCGTGTGTGTTTGTGTTCACTCAGGTGTTTCTCTTCCTGTTAATTTGTTTTATTATTCCATTGTGATCAGATAGGATACAGATTATTTTAGAGCCAGGCATGGTAGCTCGTCTTTATTCCCGGCACTTGTGAGACAGAGGCAAGGAGATCTTTGTGAGTTTGAGGCCAGCCTCAGTGAGTTCCAGAACAGCTAGAGCTACACAGTAAGACTTTGTCTTGAAAAAGAAAAAACCTGGGGGTGGGACTTTATGTTCTTATGTGTGACCTATTTTGAATAATGCTTTATGGTTGCTGAGAAAAATGAGTATCCTCATTGTCTGGGTGGAAAGTCCTGTAGATGTCTGTTAAGTCCATTTAATCATAAATGCCATTTAATTCAGATATTTCTTTACTGACTCTTAGTTATGATGGCTTGTCAATCAGTAATCATAGGTTATTAAAAGTGCCCACTAGTATCATGCTGGGGGCTAACGTGGCCTTCTATATTTGATTTTCTAAATACCTCTTGCATCTGGGTTGAAATTTCTTTCTCTAACTCTGGGAATGTTTCTATTAGGTTCTTTTGAAAATATTTTCTCTGCCTTTAGAACCATAGTTTTCTAATCTTTCTATGCCATTGCCTATAGAGTTCATCTTTCCACACTGGTGTTTATGTCTTGAAATTTCCACTTGTATATTCTCACTATTCTGTCTGCACCCTTGATGGATATTTCCAATTATTCCCTTTGTCAACTGCAGATGTTTTATCTTCTCATGGACCCATTTTCTTGGTGAGATTTTTTGAAGAGGTTTTATCTAACTTATTGTTATCTAAGGATAATCATCTGTCTTTTATCTTTCAAGAAAAAAAAAGGATATAGAATATTTGGAAAATTAAAAAATACGTAAGAACTAAGAATTTAAAATGACTTACAGAACACCTCACTCATTCATTCACATTTAGTGAACTTCACTATGTCCTGGCCACTGAGATGTGAGGTAGAAGTTAGACTGCCTTCCAGACCCTTGGAGTATTGTTAGGAGAGACAACAGAAGGCTCCAGCAAAAAGCTCACCAATTACTCTGAGAAAGGAGACAAGAAAGTTACCTCAAGAGATGACCTGGGTTTTGAGCAGTTATGAACTGGGCTTGAAGAGTGGCCATTCGTTGGTTGAATAATTTTGTTTCTGTAGGAGTCCCAGAACAGAGGAAATGGAAAGGTTTTCCTCAACTGGAAGCACCATGAGCAATAACTATGATCTTAAAGAGGAAGTGTAGACAGTGGGAGACTACACCTTGAAGAGAATGGATCTTAGAAAGGGAAGAGTGGGTGGTGGTTTACCCAACACTCTCTTGGCAGCTTTGCCTACAGATGCTACGAAAGAATCAAATTTCACATCTAAGCATTTTCTGCAAAGAGAGCTGGCCCTGTGAGGCTGGCCAGTGAAAAGCAAGCTGCAAGTTAACTAAAGAGTGTCAAGCAAACTCTTTCCAGATGTACACTGTTGGTTGACTCTGTCCCTTCCCTTCCCCCTTCCTTTCTTCCATTCTTTCTTGCACATCTGGAAGTTCATTACCATAGTGCAAATCTGAGTGTCTAGTTAGGGTTTTACTGCTGTGAACAGACACCATGACCAAGGCAACTCTTATAAAAACAACATTTAATTGGGGCTGGCTCACAGGTTCAGAGATTTAGTCCAGTATCATCAAGAGAGCATGACAGCATCCAGGCAGGCATGGTCCAGGAGGAGCTGAGAATTCTAGGTCTTCATCTGAAGGCTGCTAATGGAAGACTGTCTTCCAGGCAGCTAGGATGAGGGTCTTAAAGCCCATGCCCACAGTGACATATCTACTCCAATAAGGCCACACCTCCAAACAGTGCCACTCCCTGAGCCAAGCATATTCAAACCATAACACTGAGGGAAGGCAAGTTTGTCCCAAAGACCAGCAAAAGCAAAGTAGAGCCCACAGCCACCTCTAATCTCCTCTCTAAGAACATAAACATGATGTTTTGCGTGGGCTTTTAGTTATTAGACTAAAATTGTCTCCAGGACTGATGAGGGGGAGGTTCTTAAGACTTATTTTTTTTTTTTTTTAAAGAATGAACCTTATTCAGTTAGTGTAGACAGATTGCAAAGGGGATGCAAAGGCTTTGTCAGAGGCTTACGACATGGCTCAAGGCAAGAAGTCGGCAATGGTGAGAGTAAGTAAGAAAGGCAGAGTCCAGACTTATAAATAAGATAGGGTAGAGGGGATGAGGGGCAATCTGAGCCACAGTGGGAAGGTAAGCATAGACACAGTGATGAACTGAGACATTCTGTTTCTTACAGCGTTAATTTCAACAAGCTATGGGGACATCCGCACAAATACAAGCAAAAAGATGGCTGACTCCTGATCTGGAGGCCAGAAATGAGTGAGATGAGCTACCAATTTCCAAGTGACTATTACATAAAGATAGAGTCAAACAGTCCCTGTGGAGAAAGTCTACAAAGAAAATCTGAAGGGGAAAGAAGTGAGGCCCAGCAAATCTAAGACAGGAGACTGACAGCTTCCAGAGAGCAAAGGAGACAGTAGGAGAACAGACAGCCAATGGGCATGGGTTTCCATTTGGTGTGATGAACATTTAAAGGTTAATTGTGCATGTCTGTTTAACCATGAATTCACTGAAAACAACCACACTTTGAATAGATGAGCTATATGGTTTGTAAATTAGCACTCAACAAATCAGTTTAAAACAAACAAACAAGAAGCCAAAAAACAAACAAACAAACAAACAAACAAACAAACGAAAAAAAGCCAAAGTTAAGGAGTAGCAGCAGAAACCAGACCATCCTGAGGAATGACAGATAACAAAAGGTCTATGCTGGTTTGAGTGAGAACGACCCCAGCCCCATGTGTTTGCAGACTTAGTCCCCAGTTGGTGAACCCTTTAAGAAGGATTAGAGACATTTAGGAAGGATTAGGCCTTGTCGGAGGGTGTGTCACTGGGGGCGGGCTTGGAGGCTTCAAAAGACTCACTCTATTCCCTGTGCACTCTTTCTGACTCCTCCTGCTTGTAGGAGGCTCAGAGGTAAGCTCTCAGCTATTGCTCCAGCACCAAGCCTGCCTACTGCCATGGTCCCTACGATGATGGCCACGGATTAACCCTCTGAACTGTAAGCATCGGGGTCATGGTGTCACCTCACAGCAACAGGACGGTGACGGTGACACGCCCTATAGTGAAAAGACCAGCAGTAACCATGGATGTGCAGGTGTCTCTGTGGTGGGATGTGAGTTCCTTCGGGTGTCTGCCCAGGAGTGATGGAGCTCTGTCATTCCACTGCAGCTGACTGTTCTGTTTTTAACTGTCTGAGAAGCCTCCTGACTGACTGATCTCTCTAGTGTTTGCATTTACACCCCTGCCAAACCGTGGGGAATGGCTCTTCTTCCCTCACATCGTCCCCAGCATTTGTTATTGTTTGGTTTTCTTGACGGTGGTCATCCTAGCTGGGGTAAGATGAAATGTCAATGTGGTTTGCGTTTATGTGATGGCTAGAGATGTCAACTACTTTTTAAAGTATCACTGGCCATTTATTTGGGATTCTTCTTTTGCCAACTGTCAAGACGCCTTGTTGGGTTTGGGAAGTGTTTACGTTTTGCGGTTCTTGATATAGTCTAGATATAGTAACTCCTTGTCTGAAGTGTCGCTGACAAGGACTATGAGAGGAATTTTCCAGCAAGATATTGAAAAGCTAAAACACAAATTTCAGGTATTTAAAACTGTAGTACAAGGGGCACGGGGAGGCCAGCGGAAGAGGGACATATTGGAACCAAGTATAATGATAAACATATATGAAAATGTACAGCAAAAGCCACCTTTATGCTGACTTTTAAAAAATGAAAAAGAAAAACTTTAACGCACTCCATACCCAATAAAAATGTTCTTGTATATGACAAATACTTGCCATTTTATACATTCTGCACTAGACTCTGTAATGACACACCAAACACATGAGAAACATAAGCTCAGTGGTAAAACGCTGAGGTCCTAGGTTCAAATTCCAGGACTACCACCATCATCATCACCACCACCAGCACCATCATCACCACCACCAACACTGTCATCACCACCACCACCACCCACCCACCCACCCACACTGACATACACATTCTCTCTCTCTCTCTCTCTCTCTCTCTCTCTCACACACACACACACACACACACACACACACACACACACACACTGTGTCTCACACAGACACAGATTCTCTTGCTCTATCTATCTTTAAACAGATGGTGTCTACAGGTAGGACATAACACAATGATACCCAATCCCTGGACCACAAACCATGATGCCCTTCCCAATCTCAGCATCCTAGCAAGCAGAAAGGCCCAGCCCTCTATGTCTGCTCAAATGCTCTGCAGCACAAGCCACATCTTTTCATTCTTCCTGGAGATGAAGAAGGAGCAACCAAACTGCTTTGTTACAGTGGCTCAAAAAGAAATTTAAAAGTGATTTTTGTGTCCTGTAGAGGCTCATAGCAGGCACCCTCCTAAGTGCAAATCAAATAGCTGTACCAAAACTATAAGGTAGTATACCAATAACCCTCTGGTATACTACCTTATATACTACCATAAGAGTATATGGTAGTTAGCCATTCACCCACTTATATTCCCAGCTCCATAGTCCTTCAGGAAATTTCAAGAGTCCTTTACTCTCTAGTCAGACACTGAGCAGTGGAAGTCTGGGTGTGCTCCTGCTGACTCAGCTACTGTCTAACTTCTGGACTTTTGCATCAATGTCACCCCTCAGAGGACACCCGCAGTCACCCCGCCATCTGCCACTTCAACGCCACTAGTCCGACCATTCTTTTTCTGCACATAATTTTTGTTGTGTCTCCCCTCCCCCACCGCACCCCCACCACCTGGCCCAATCCAGAAGGCAGGATGTTCCACATGACGCCTTGGCAGGGTGGCACTGTGCATCCTGTAGAAACACTGCCTGCAGTGGGCTCATGCTGCCAGTGAGAAGCTAAGAGCCTTCGAGGTGGAGCAGCAAGCCAGTGCAGACCTTGTAAGTTCTGTTCAGAGCTGTGAATTTCTGTACACACAGCCCTTTCAATACACCAGCACTCACGGTTAGACTGTCTCGGTTCTACTCACCCCCACCCCCACCCCCTCCCCCAACCATAGGCTCATATTTCAGTCTAAACGTTGGACAAATTCGAACTTGGACGACGCTTCTGCTTAGACACGTGATAAAGTGGGAGTTACCTTATTCTAATCTTTTGGAGGTGTGTTTTTGTTTCGTTCCCAGCAGTTGCTTTGTTAACACTGGGTGAATGGCTGTGCTGGAATGGTAAGATAAGCTTCTTGGACTGATCTGTCGTCTTTCCATAGGCACCAGCTGCACTGCGCACTTGCATGCCGCAGTCTCTCCTGCTTTCGCTACATTTGTGACTCACTGTTGCAAACAGCACACAGTTCAGTTACTGTAACAGAAGAGCCAGTGACTGTAAGATGTCAGCAGTGACTCCAGAGAGACTTAAAATAGTGTGGGCATGAGTACACTCGAGCCTCTTCATCAGTCCCAGTGTCTATCTAAAACAGTAGTTCATACAGAAAAGAATGATGTGTTTACTCTGAAAATAATTGGGTCACACTAAATGAACACCATATCGTGTGTACAGTCACTACTCATGACTGATTTAATTAGTATAAATTAATCTAGACCTAGAATGGCAGTAGACAAAAACTTATTTATACCAATAGCCTAATTATGAAGGACAGCTCAATAATTTTCCCGATTTTTTTTTTCAGTTTTTTAAACTGTAAACGTATATTTTACATAAAACATAAGTTAGATATTTACATATTATATATATATATATATATATATATATACATACATACATATATACACACACACACATATATTGAAACTGGATAATTCCTAATGAAACATGCATGTTTCATGAGAAACTATGTAATATGGTTATTTTGCTGACCAAACCTCTAGAGTCTGGAAAAGGGACACTTGGGTATCTAATGAGAGCAGAGGCGTTGAGTGGAGCCCACATTTCATCTAGAAGACCTTGGCTAAAGGTGGGTACGGGGAGCAAATAACAAATTTTTCTATCCAGTTTCAAAGCAAGTATGCACTAAAAACACTCCTCTTAATTCTTCTCTTTCAGTGAGAATTTTGAGGACATCTCTGTATGGGTTCTGAGTGACACAGGTTAGCAGCAAAAGAAGACAAGGTATAGTTAGAGTTCTTGTCCCACCAGCCCTGTCTCTTGCTCTGTGACTCTTGAAGAATTGCTTAATGTGAGCTAAGTCTTGTTCCCTTTGCCTGAAGCAGGAAGAAAAGATATTTACTCAGATCTTGATGGAGGGATCTCATTCCTTTAAACAAACAAGGCACCCCTTATTCTCCCAGCTGATGAATAGGGATCATGTAGCACCATCCACTCTGGGACTCTCCAAGCACTTTACGCAGGGCAGTACACCAAGATTCTCCTTTACAATAGGACGGTGTCACAGCTGCCCGTATCACTCTCTGAAATTTCCTCGGAAACAGGACTGTGGCCGCCTGACTTTCACCACAGGAACCTAGGGGAACAGTTTACCACTGTTCACAGTCACACTGGAAGTCCTCAGAAAAGTGTACCTTGGAGATGCCAGACAGCTAGAACCCAGGATGCCCACATGGTTTCTAGACTGTTCTTCATCAATGGGAAATCACTTCATTAACGCTTTACTACAAAGATACACACACACGCACACACACACACACACACACACACTTCAATTTTCTAAGTAGGCAAACAATGCACATATGTCTACCGAATTGAACCTTTCCATCTGTAGTTTCTACGGTCAGGCACTGCTAGATGGGATAACTTCACTTTCTCTTATGCTGTTATTAAAATTTAAAGGCTTTTTTAAAACCTCGGAACTTTGCAAGTATCTGGAAAGAAAGCACTGGTAGTGACTAGAGACCTAAAGCACCTTATAGGATTACTGATTTCTAGCCGCTACAAAGAGATTGGATTGAAGGAATGTGCCATTATATACACATGAGAAGAAAAGGGACCACAGCTCTTCAGATGCGGGGCTGGATCCACCGCTTCTATGGAGCCTCAATGCTGAGTTTTCCTCTTAGGAAGTATTAATCTGATCACCATGGACTGAACACCCCCAAATCTCCTGTCCCAGCTGATGCTCTCCTGGGGCTTTGGGTGGCAGAAACAATGTCCTCTGGCAGGTGAAATAGCAAAATGTTTTCCAAACTTCATCAATTCCAGGACTTTCCCATAGCTTGCTCAGGTTTCAAAGTGAGTCAGCAGATCCTACCCCCATACTTCTCGTTTGACCAGGACAGAAACGCTGAAAGCGAATTATCCGCTTACTAAGATTGGCACAGGGAACAGAAAACACTAAGCACTCAGCCCGAGGTGATTAGGACTTGCCAGAAATCAAAGCATTTGCTTTGATAATAATATTTTGCAGCAGCTGCTTTAAAGAAAAAAAAAAAAAACCCACATGCAGCAGGAATAAATAATATGCATTGTGTCCACTCTAACTTATTAGGTATGCTTCAATCCAAGTAAATGTGGAGGTCTTCGTTAAGGAGAAACACGTTGGCAGAAATAATGTTCTAAGAGGGAGAAAAGAATACATCTGTGTTCTGCTTATGGGGAAATGCTGTTTGTGGTAAATATAAAACAGTGATGAAATAAGACGTTCTTGTGCAACCCAGTTTATGAATTTCCACATATAAGATAGCATCCCCTGGGTATTAGCCCACCAAAAAATTAAGCTGGATACCTTTTATTTTATTGGGGGAAAAAAAAAAGAAAAAGAAAATCTAACAGAATCTTTTTGTTACAATGAGTACCTTAAATTTTACTACAAACACTAAGATAATGTTTTTTTAAAGCTTTGGGAAAAGCCAGGTAATCAAGAGACTGGAACAGGTGCTCTGTGAGTTCGAGGTCAGCCTGATCCACATGGTGAGTTCGAGGACAGCCAGGGCTACACAGTGAGACCCTATTTAAAAAGCAAAAACAGAAGCACACGTCAAACGCTCTAATTTAAAAGCCTGAGGAAGGCAAATAAGCACTGCTGAATTGTGAGCCATGTCCTAAGAATGTGCAGTTTCCCTTCTGTCAAGTCTGAGTCCTATCTGCCCACCCAGAGACCGTTTTCATTCCTCCCATAAATATTTATTAAGAACCCATTCCATATGAGGCCAGATAGTGGTGTCACAAGAGACCTAGGCTCTGCCCCCAGGAGCTCACAGGCTAGCAAGCAACAAGTCTACACGAGGATTTCAAACTATACCAGCAATCTTACAGAACAAGATAAGGCGCTGAGCAGCTGCTCCCAGACTTCTGAACCAATCAGCTCAAGATAAAATTTTAGCCAAAAAAAAAAACCAAAAAACAAAACAAAACCACAAAGACACAGCCACGTCCCACATGTTCCCAGCATGCTTAAGCCAAAATGTCCAGGGCAAGCTCACAGCAGAGTTATCCTATCATTTAGCTGCATAGAGCTGGTGAATCTTTTAAGTCCATTCCCTACATCTTGTGCATTGCCCACTATTTACTTTTTGTTTTATTTAAATTCTACTTTGCTCTTCAAAGACTGTTCCACAAGATCTAGTTCATGTATACTCCATGAACCTGACCTAATTTTCTAAAGACTTCATTCAAATATATCTTGACTTTTACATATTTTTCTTTCTCTTCTTCCTTTTTATTTTTCTCCTTCTTCTCCTTCTTCTTTTTTTTTTTTTTTTTTTTTTTTTTTTTTTTTTTTTTGAGACAGGGTCTTACAATGTAGCTCTGGCTGTCCTGGAACTCACTACGTAGACCAGGCTAGCCTCAAAACTCACAAACATCCCTTGCCTCTGCCTCCAGGTGTGGGGATCAAAGGTGTGTGCCACCACACCTGGCAATTTTCAGTTCAGTTTTACAAAATGTACGAAGTCTACCCACAATTAAATACCTCCTATGAACTAATTATTCTTTATATAATTTTTAAAAATAATTTCCACATACAGCCCTACAGGGTACCGTTGGCCCTGTTTGGCACAATTGTTTTTCCACACCACCTACTTCCCCCTACCCCCACCTCCTCTGCCCCCATACCCCCACCCCCACTAGTTAGTATAAAGCTAGATCCAGGCCTGCTGAGGTTGGAAGCTACTCTCTCATAAACCTTAACTAGCATGGAGCTCTCACTTCCCGTGTACATCCAATGGAGTTACTCAGCACGCAACCTAGTAACATTATGCTAATGCAGTTAAGCTTAAATAATCTCCATCTAGCAAGGAATCCAGGGTGCAATAAAACCTCCGATGAACAAGTCAAACAAGATGTGAAGTAACTTCAGGTAAATAACAAGCTTGCAGTAGGGTCTAGACACCACAATGCTTTGCTAAGATGAAGAAGCTGCATCATAAAATAACCTCCATGCCCGGGTATGTGCAGCTTTCCCCTAAAGAGAGAGAACTTGAAGTGGGCATCTGGAAACCCAATGAGTCAGGCAGAGCTTGTGTCTTGTTCTAACTGGAGCTGGTTCTCCTGCAGTTTCATGTACTGGCAGCGTCCAGTCTCTTACTCCAGAGGGATAGTCTAGAACAGATACTAAGTACACACTCGGGTGTATCTTCATCAACATTACTATCACGTGAAAAACCTCATGGGCAACTTCCTAGGACCACCTGAAAGTCACCTGGAGTCTAAACTGGAATATGGTTCAAACTCTTCTGCAATAACATCCTAAGAGGTTTACACTGTGGTTTATCAGAGAGCGCAGCTATCAACCTCCGTGAGCAACCAGGAAGTGCTTCCACCACAAGCACGGATTGTAAGCTAAACTGATATTCATTTCCAGACTAAATTCTCTAAGGCCTGTGGCTCTTTTAGGGCCGGCCCTCCCACCTCTTGTAAAGCAAACTCCACTACACCACACACACACACACACACACACACACACTTATAATGCTTCCCAAGCTTGATCATACAATTGCTTAAGAAGAGGCAAGTCCCTTTGGGCTTAGGGACTGCAAGCTTCCCATTAGGTGTCCTACTGGTTTTTTAACACCCATATGATTAATGCTGGTACTCAGGAAAGAAAGCTACTCTGACCTTGAGAGTGTGCACTAAATAAATTACCTCAGAACGAAAGTGATGAGATCTCAGAGCAGCATCTGGAGAGAAAAGAGGGAAAAGGAGACTTCATTAATTCCTTGTTCTCAGCCTGCAGAGTTACTGATCACTTACCTGGATTCGGGAAAAGCACCTTCTAGGTGTCTCTCTCCAATTCGGTGGGCATATTGGGGCGGGGCGGAGAGAGTATAGGACCATCTGTCTCTAAGGTGATTTCTCTGCAAGAAGTTCCAGCAAAGTTGGGAGGGGGAAGCCCAAATCATCACGCCTTACTTTTTTATCCATAAGCTCCAACAAAGGTTGGGTAAAGGTAACAGTGCCTCAGCCCAGGACTCCGCTACAATTACCTTCTGGGCTCTAGCAAACTGACCCTAAGAGTCTGATCCTTCTAGGACTTCCAAATCTCCGTGGTTATCCAAACCTGGTGACCAGAGGATGGAAGTGAGGCAAAGGGCCAGGTTGCGTTAAATAAATAAATGCACTTAGCTTGAGGAGTGGGCACTGACGGGGTAGGGGAGGCAGAGGAGGCTTGAACCTCGCTTCTGCCCAGAAGAACCCAGCGGCGGAGTGTCTCACCTCGGCTTCTGGAACGACCCGAAAAGACCGATTTCATCGGATGTCTCCCTTTCTGGAGCTTGCGGTGCCAGCAGCAGAAGAAGATGATGGTGGCGATGGTGCCCAGCAGGAGCAACAAGAGGAAGAGAGCACATTGGATGCTGTAGGGTCTCAGCAGAACGAGGAAAGCGGCGGCGATCATGGTGCGGGCGAGGCGGGGGGCCGTGCGGCGCGGGGCTGAGGCTGCAGAGCGCGCTGGGCGCGGGACGCGGGACGCGGGGCGGGCGCGGCGGACACGGGCGAGCGCGGCTCAGCGCGTCAAGCCCGGCGCTCGCGGCCCCGCGCGCGGCCCAATGGCTGCACACCCCGCGCCGGCCCCGGAACGACTGATGGAGAGCAGCGGGCAGCTCTCGCCATGACTCAGCACGCGGCGCGGCGGCGGGAGCCGCGCCCCTCCCTCCGCAGGCGCCCCAGCCCGCGCGCAGCCCTCGGGCTCAGCCCCGCCCGGGACGCAGGCGGCTCGGAGCATCATCGGGTGGCCGCCCGGGGCCTCGGCGTCCTGAAGCCGGCGCACGTGGGGCGGGCCGGGGCGCGGCGAGCCGACGGGGGGCTCGGTGGGTGACGTCACGGGCTGCGGCGGCAGCGGCGCGGGCGCGCGCGCATGGCTGGGGCCGGGCCGAGCGGCGCGCGCCCTCCTTCAGGTCGGCTCGGTGCGCGCGCGGCCCGCCAGGCCACGCGCCGGGCGGCGGTGCGCGGGGACCCCGGGTTTCGCCTGTGCAAGCCTCCGCGGACCTTCTGCTGGAGGCCGACGTCAGGGGGCGCCAAGGAGCCGGGGGGAACCCGGGCTCCCGCCTCCCTGAGCCCGCCCGAAGCTGGGGCTCGGAGGATGCTGCAGGGTGAGCTATTTGGTTTGGGGGCGGGGGTAGTCCCTGCGCACTGAGGCGCGAAGCACCTGGAAGGGCCATCTCCAAGCTGGTCCCATCTTAGGGAAGGCACGCCGGGGTCTGCAGGCTTGCACTCTACTGTAACCCCCAAACTTGGTGCTGATTCTCAGCCCAGACGTGAGCTCTGCCACGGTCATAGAACCCTGATTCATTTATTGGCTTTGTAGGGAGAGATGATTTTAGATGTAAGGATCTAACATGATGAAAGATGAAGGAAGTTGGTGATTGATTGGTCTGTAGATACTGCAGGAGAATTTTTTAGGCACTATCAGCCACAACGGTGATCGGTCACACTCGGGTACACACCCTTCTCCTCTTTGCGGTTTTCCAACCCCCTTACATTCCGTTACAACTCGCAAAAAAAACTATATCGTAGTTGTCTGTTGGACATTTGACAGTGGTCCCTGATCCGGTGCCAACGAAGAAGGCAAGGCGTGAACGCTGCGGTGTGCTCTTTTGCGGCGGGCCTCTGCCACCTGGCGAGAAAGCCAAAGCTGCAGCGGCAGCCTGCAGCATGTTGCGGCCTTAGCGGGCCAGTGCAGTGCTCTGCCCTGCTTGCCCCTAAGGCATACTAGCTTTCTCTCTGAGGATTGAATGATTCGTTTTCTCTCATTGGCTTCTATTTGTTTAATTAATTATATGGTATATGACATATGAAATATTACCACATTTGTGCAATTTCTAGTAACTGGCTTGAAGACTAAATAATTGGTAACATTCTGAAAGTCAACTGAAGAATCAATAGGAATGCGTGTATTGTTGTCTAACTATATGAAACCAACTGTTCAATTCTGCAAAAACGTGTAGCCATTAGTGTCTGTTAAGGTGGGTGATACAGTATCAAGTGTGAGCATTAAAAGAAATGCAGAAAGATGTTGCTTAGCCTGATGCCAGATTCCTAAGTATGGAAGGCACAGGATGTGTGCTTTTTTTTGCATGTTGGTTTCCCGAAAACAAATACAGATTGCTATTATATGCCGATCATTCTGTTGTTTGGGACTGGGGAGGGAAGGGACCTTGCTTCCTGACACTGAATGTCAGACTGCGGGGAGCCCTGGGTGCCAAACAGGCTTCACGAGTCCCTGGCAGTCAGAAGAGCTGCCTGGAAGCTCTGTATCATGTGCACACAGCTGAAGGGCTCCGATACTGCAGCCCACTGCAGTAAGAAACTCTATTCCTATCCACTATGCAGAGGTTTTTGAAGAGAATTCTGAGAGCTTGCAAAGTGTAGCACACCGGGGAAAGGAAGAATTCGCCATGCTGAGCAGGGTTCTGGGAGGGTTATTTTAAACTAGACTGGAGTAACCTTCTGCAAACAGTGGGTAGAGATAGACCATGCGGTTTCGGAAGGTCATCCTTCCTAGGATGGTCTTTCAGAAGGTCATCCTTACGTTTCCCACCACTTAAAGCTTGGCAGTGAACTGAAATAGCACAAATATCTTTGAACAGAAACAGGTCTGAGGCGGCAAACACAGCAAAGTAATCAATGTGCCCCCAATTCTGCATTTTTTAACAGAGCTGTTATTACTTAGTGCGATTATTGTCATCCCGAGACTTGCGCAGCCTTTCACAAGTTTCAACTGCACACAAGAATATCATTTATCTCCCCTCTCAGGCAAATGTTTAACTGGAATGCAATAGGATTTATACATACATCTTTTTATATGTATTTCCTTCCGTTCTTTGGGTTGTCTTAAGGATACATAAAATAAACAAACCAAGTCCTTGAAAGAATTTAGTCTGAGTCCATTAATTTCGGATTTGTTGCTGATTTATCGTTTCCTTCCCAAATAATGGCATGCTAGTAATTGTTTCTTTCTGCATGTTTGTGCGGTGCCCAATGCATCCTGGAATTCAATATGTATTAAATTAGCCAATCTGTCTTTTGGGGAAATTAATTTAGTAGAATTTATGCCTTCTCTTCCTGCTGGGATTTCATTTAAAAAAGAAAAATTGATGTTAAGTAAAAGTCATAAATTTAAGATTCAAGGTAAGGATGGAAAAAAATACACTTATAATACAAATCTCTCATACAAAGAAATAAAATAAATCACAATGGAAAATGTTGTAATTTACTGCCTTTATGACCAAAAATGACTACCAGAATCCAAGGGGTTAGGGAGTTAAGGAGAAAACAGAAAGTTTGCAGTGGGTTATGTAGATGTGCACCACCATATGTCCCTTCTTGTTCTCCACCACATTAGATAAACACATGGATTCAAAAAGAAAATTAAAACGTTAACTTTATTCAGGGTAAAGTCAGATTAAAACATTGCTTAGATTCAAGACCAAAATGGGATACCTTATCCAAAATAAAATATCCCTATTTCCCTAACTCAGTGTGCCTGCCCCCCATCACAGATAAAGAAGAATCTCACTAACAGTAGAACAGGCAAAACCAACCTGTACCAACTCCTGCATAGAGATAAGAGCCTGACACTCTCCCATCTATAAGGTACACACTATGAGCAGACAGGAAACGGGCTTATATATGAGAAGGGAGCTTTATCAATCTTTCTGTCCATCACTAACTAGCAGGCTGTGCTGTTTTGTCTTGATTGACCAACAAGATTATCAGCTTGATAGAACTGAGAAGTGCCTAAGAAATTATCAAAGCACATCTCTGGATTTGTTGTGATGTCATTTTCAGAGAATTAGGTGAGGTGGGTTGACAGGGAGCCTCACCCTGGATGCGAGCAGCTACATCCCATAGGCTGCTCAGACATAGGTTGTCTCTCAGACAACCCTGACCAACAGCTCACTATTGATGAAGGCACCATGCACTTCAGACACACGGCTGAGAGGCCAGATAGCATAAAAGAAGAATAAAGAAAAAGCACAGGTGTTTTTCTCTCTCTCTCTCTGTCTCTCTCTCTCTCTCTCTCTTCTCTATCTCGTCTGTCTTGTCTCTGTGTGTGTGCCGCGGCGTTGTGTGTGTGCTGCGCGACAATTCTCAGCTACCATACTGTGAACTGCTCTACCTTACCACCTATAATGGACTAAAACCTTTGAAACCACAAGGCCCAGGCAAACCTTTTCTCCTTTACCTTGCTATTGTGTCACAGCAATGGAAATCCTACTAACAAGCCATCCTTCCTCAGTCTTTCCCATTACAAACTCCTCCTCAAAGTTAAGAGTAAATTAAGTTCGGGTGGCCTGGAGAAATTCATCAGTCAATGAAGGTGATTATTTTGAAAGCATGAAAACCCATGTCAATCGAAACATACCAAAATCCCGGCATACCTGCATGTTTGTAATCCCAGCCCTGGGAGGTAGATCCACAGAGCATTAGCCCAACAGCCTAGCCTATATATGGAATTACAGGCATCAGTGACCCTTTCCCAAAAAGGGAAGAATTCCACAGTGTGCCCTCTGTCCGTGGATATCCCCACTCATGTGCACGCACGTGTTGTGGACCCCACCAAAAAGCAAGTGGTTTTACTAAAGCAGAAATATCTTGCATTTATTTCCCTGGAGTCAGTGGGTGTGGCACGATTTCCTAATTAATAGGTCAGGAAGAAATACCAGGAGGAAGCAAAGTGTCCACCCTAAGCCATGTAGAGAGGGAATAACGGAAGATGACTCAGTCCTGAGCCAGAGTGGAAACGGTGAATTTTGAAGGAATAACAACGGTGACAGTGTGAAAAGTCCCGCTCCCTCAAAAAAAAAAAAAAAAACCACTGTGTAAATGTCGGTAGAGAAGTCTGAACCAAAAACCGGATGTGGGAAGAGTCATCACAGAGATTGTTAGTGAAATCATAGAAATGGAAGAAGAGAAACTCTTGAAAGAGGAACTGGAGCTTGGAAGATAGCTCAGGTTTTCTGATGGGAAAGCCAAAGGCAGGATGGCTGAGTGAGGAGCGAGTCCACCCGCCCCCACAGCTTTCGAGGCCTGCTGGAACAATGCACAGAGGTTAAAGAGAGAAAGCCCTGGGGACTGGGAGGGGCAGACCTCAGGATTTACTCTAGAGGTGAGTACTGAGTGATCTGTGGTAGGAAATGGGTTACAAAGGGAATAGAAGTTAAAAGGAGGCGCAGAGACACCATCCACAGTCTTCAGAGAAATTTAACTGATGGAAGCAAATATAAAAGCATTAAAAGTCTGAGTGAGTACAGCCTAGTTACTCCTTCTGCTTTTCTCTAGACGGAAGTCTCTAGAAATTTGCATGCCTGACCATGTTTGGGTTTTTATTTGTTTGTTTGTTGTTTGTTGTTTTCTTCCTTTTGCTATGGTAAATGCTCTGTCAAAAGGGACTTTGGAGAAATATGCTTTGTTTCACCTTCCAGTTCAGAGTTACAGTTCATCTGGCCAGGGAAGTCACTGCAGCCAGCACTTATAGGAGGCAGCGAGTCACACCCCATCCAGTCAGAAGCAGAGACTGTTGAATGCAGGCCCAGCTCCCACTTTCCCTTTCACTCAGTCTGAGATCCAACCCACAAACAGTGAAGGCCGCCTTCCACACTGCAGAGTTATAAGATGCCTTCCTGTCCACGGATTTCCTTCCCAGACTACTACCACTCTGACTACTAACATCTGGACTTGAAGAATTAGTTTTTAAGGAAAGAAATGGGGACTTACCTTCTACCTGTGGGGATAGCTAAGGGCATAGCAATAGGTTGTATGTTTGAGGAGTCTCTCAGACAACCCTGACCAACAGCTCACTATTGATGAAGGCACCATGCACTTCAGACACAGGCTGAGAGGCCCTTGAGTCAAAACTGATTTAAATGTCTCGTTCCTGTGGACAAGCTTCCGTGGTACCAGAAGGCACCATGCAAGCTTCTACAGGAGGGAAACAACCAACAGTCCTTCCCAGCTATGACACCTATGAACCACAACAACGACCAGCAAAGCACCATAATCGTGAAGGTGCAATGGTGGCACACATGCCTTAGCAATAACCAGCTTACCAAGAGGGAAATATGCCTGATACCGGAAACTTCTCACAGTTAGTAAGGTCATGAGTCTTGGAGAAGAATCTGCAACCACCACTTTACTAAACCAGCACAACCCCTAACTACGTTCTAAGTGTTTGTCCTTATCCCCACAGATAAGCATAGTCCTCATGTCTCATCAAGGAAATTTCTCTTTGCAGCAGACAGAGACTACTACAATGTACACCCAATCAAAATGCAGAGTCTCAGAGTCCGGTCCCAAGAGATACATTTACAAAACAGTCCTGCACCTAAGGCTCAAGGGACATTGCAGAAGAGGGGATGGAAAGATTGTAAGAGCCAAGGGATCGGGGAGTTTGCTATGATATTGTGTATTCTACTAATGTCAGAAACTACATCCATAGTGTCAACAATATGACTGCCTATGCATGAGCTGAACAAAGGTGACAACAGACATGCCCAAAGTGGATAAGGGAGGCCCCTGACACCCTACACAAAGACAGAGGAATTCTGAGAGTGGAGGAAATACTGCTCTCCAGGGAAGAACATACCTATTGGATATCCAATACCAAATGGTCAGCCAGGAAATCATAAAGACAAGGAACATTACATAGACTGAACAGGTTATGTATAGGAATATATAAATGTGTGTGTGTGTGTGTGTGTTGTGTTGTGTGTAACAATAACTAATGATGAAGAAGCTATGAATTTGAACAAGAACAAGGAGGGCTATATGGGCGTGTTTAGTTGGAGGAAAGGGAAGGAGAAATGGTGTAATTATATTATAATCTCAAAAAGAAAAAATGTAAAAGAAAAAGATCTGAGGGCCAGTAAGATGACTGAGCCGGCAAAGTGTTTGCCCATATGACCCAAATTCAACCCTTAGAATCAACATAAGGTCAAAGAAGATGAGCACATCTCCATAGCTCTTACCTCTGAGTATGTGTACTACATGCCCTGTGTGCACCTCCATACATACACACCGTGCACACAAGTGCGCGCACACACAACAGTATAATAATAAAAAGATACGGGGGTTTGGAGAGGTGGCTCAGCAGGGAAGAGCACAGACTGTTCTTGCAAGGAGCAGGGTTCCTAGCACCCAGATCTGGTGACTCACAACCACCTGTAACTCTAGCTCTAGGAAAGACTAGATACCTCTGGTTTCCATGGACAACTGGATTCATGTTCACACAGAAACACAATATACCCATAATTTAAAAGCAGAATATTTAAAAAAAAAAAAAAAAAGATAATATGGAGATACCTTGAAGTATAGTCAAGACTTGTAAATTACCCAGTTGGTAATCATACAAGAAAAATACACTCAAATTTTGTCTCCTTGAAAGCAAACAAAAAATGCGTAAGAATTACCCTAGCTAGCAGTAAACTGTTCACAGATCCCATTGGACAAGTAGTTTACTTAGTAGTCTTAGATGAAGTGTTCCATGAGTTTATAGGGAAAGGCAAAGAAGCTACATCATTTGGAAGACTCTAATCTGGATAGTGTGATCTTGGCTATCTGGTGATCTCCGGTCACTACAATCAGGTAAAATGGCTCACTTTCGATGCGTGAATTTGGGAAGGAAAAACAGTTGTCACCTTCAGCAGTATCAAATGCTATTTTCCACAAATGTGCACGCAAAAGAACTTCATACGCATGTTACCATAGTAAAGGCATTTAGAATAATACAAAGGCATTATTATAAGAGAGAATGTTGCTAATGGAATCACTTTTCACAGCCTAAGACCTATACTAACAACACTGCATAGGGAAAATTTTGTTTAAACTTACTAAGTTCAAAGAAAAAATGTCCAAGGTTTGGTAGCTTAAAAACATCAGAATACGGAAACTACGCTATAATGTTCGCAGACAATTTGGAGGAAGTGATTATTATCCACAAGCAGCAAGAACTCATTTATGTCACTTCCACGTGGCGCATAGGATTGAATCATGCAGCAAAATACTGAGTCATTTGGCCAGAAAACTAACTCACAGTTGTAGGAACTGCGGGTAGGAATTTTAAGAGCTTCTTACAAATCGACTCATGAAGCTTTTAAGACTCATAAATCATAGAGTCCGTTATTGTTCAGATGATTGTAAAATACTCCTTCCATTTCTAAGAATGTGCAATTTAGGAAGAGAACTGGAAAACTGAAATTATTTCCTGGGTCCAAGGTGAAGTTTGTCGTATGATTTCTGGTATCCCAACTTTCTTTCTTTTTTCTTTCTTTCTTTCTTTCTTTCTTTTTCTTTCTTTCTTTTCATTCATTCTCTTTCTTTGGTTTGTTTGTTGGTTGTTTGGCTGTCTGGTTTGAGGCAGGGTCTCACTGTTTAGTCCTAGCCGGACTGGAAGTCACTACATAGACCGTATGGCCTTGAACTCACAGAGATCCACTTGCCTCTGCCTCTCCAGTGCTGGGATTATAGTTATGTACCACCACACCTGGCTCTGACATTCTTAACTAATTTTTTTTTAAAAGTAAAGAAAAAGTAAGATTTCATAGTTGTATAATAAATTTTATAGATGAATAAAATATCAATTAGTAGTCATTAAATTAATATCTTCCTGGAAAGAAAGCTACAGCCACCTTAAAGAGATGATTCCTGCACTGAAATCTTGAGAGCTTTTGGATTAATTTTAAAATTTATTTCCTGCATTAGGTATTCTTATGCTTTTGCATCAATTCATTCATTGCCTGGAAGAATGGCATCACTTAAAAGAAATACCAGGTACCAAGAAAACTGTATGAGTAACTCGTAATTATGGAAAATTATTGAAATAACACATAGTTTCAGAGGTTTTGAAATTATCCTTGTGTAAGAATATCCCAAGAAACAGAAAGAAAATTGCATTAAAATGTCTGTGTAGTCTCAGATACTTTATGGAGTAGAATAGGAAAACAAACAGCCAACTTACTAATTTAGAATACAGAAGAGTTTACATTTCAAAACCGGCAGCCTTGGCGGCCCCTGCTCTCCATAGCTCTACTATAGAAGAGCTCAGCCTGCAATCCATAGGGGAGTTTCTGGGGAACTGATTTTATATGAGAAATAAAAAAAATCTTAGTTCCACCTACTCAGGATGTTCAGAGACAGAATGCCATGGCTTGTACATTTGTCCTTTCTGAAGTATGTGTTGAAGTTTGATTGCTATTATGTAGCATTGGGAGGTAAAATCTCTGAGTAGAACTCTTGTGGAGGCTTTTGTGAGGTCAATGCCCTGTCTTAAAAAGTGGGTTATAAAAGAGCAAGGGTAGCTTCTTTTTCCCCTCTCTCTCATCTTCTACCATGAGATGAGGCAGCAAGAGAGCTCTCATCACATGCTGACACTTCCCAGACTCCAGAAGTCTGAGCACGCGTGTGTGTGTGTGTGTGTGTGTGTGTGTGTGTGTGTTGGTGTCCATTACACACACCACATATACATAAACAAAACATAAACACACACACCTATCAACCAGTAGATGTTTTTGCAAAATCCCATGGCCATCTGTCGTGACAAGAATCTACACACAAATACACACACACACACACACACACACACACACACACACACACACACACATATATATATATATAATCTGCAGTCCTGGGGATTGAACCCGGGGCTCTACCAATGCTAGGTGAGCATATTACCGCTGAGCTCTAGCTATACCCTCAAGCCTTTACAGTTCTTCACTGTTAAGAACCAAGCCTGTGCTTTTCTGTTGCTGCATTGCAGAATATCCTCTGTTGAGATGCTACTCAGGCATCTTGGTGGACCTCAGCTCTTACCCTCTAGACACGCTATCATATGCCCTAGATACCAGGCCTCAGTATTTCATCAGCATAACCACATCCTGTCACAGACTCTGTCATGAGACTTTTTATGTCATTATGTGACGGTCCCGCTCCAGCCCTTCAGGTCTAGTGTTCTGAGGAACCCTTATTCTCAATCTTACAAATTCTGTCTCCTCCAAGTTCCCTTGCGTCTGTCTAATTGGTGAATAGTGGACACAGTGTTCACCCCTGCAGTAAGTGAAGAGTGGCCACAGCACTCATGCATCCCACAGAGAAAAGGACTTTGACTCATTGTCCTCTAAGGACCTTGTGACTCCTCTAAGCCTGGTAGGTGTTTTGCAAAAATCCTATGGCCATCTGTCCCGAGATAAGAATCTACGTTGAGAGGAGCCTGCAGGGAAGCAATTAGTATCTCAGACTTCCTGTTGACCTACAGCCTGGTAAGCTAGTCTCACTCTCAAAATGAGGCATGGTGGACAGAACACTCTTGAAATCCTTTAGACAGTGGAAGCAGGATTGCAAGTTTCAAGCCAATGTGGTGTGTGAGATGTGTCTGCTAGCCCTACTTGTCAAGTTCTGTACATTTGAAGTTACCTTGGAAGGCACATCTCGGTGCGTTTGACAAGGTGTTTCCAAAGAGGTTTAATGGAGAAGAGAGGTCTGAACCCAGACGGCAACAACCGTGTACTGGGTGTAGGACTCAAAGAATAAGCAAAACGGAGGTCTGATGGACACCAGCATTGTCCCCTGCTTTCTGCCTCACACTCTTGCAGCCATGTCTTCCCCAACAGGATGGACTGCATTTTCTCAAATTGAGCCAAAAGAAACCCTTCCTTGTGTTGAACTTTTCAGATACTTTGTTACAGTGATGAAGAGACTAGTATAAGAGACCTGCCTAAAATAAACTCCTTAGTGTTAGTGCCTGGATTAAAAGCTTTCTGGAGGTTGGCTGATCAGAGGCATGGGACAGCATGCACTGGCCTCCTTCGGTGCTGAATGGCTGGCTACCTTGATACAGACACCCTGGCTATTTGTGATCATAGTTGACACTTACGTTGTATCTACTTTCTGCTTATGCTGCTCCTTGATGCCTTACATACACTTATTTATTCTGTCCTCACAGCAACCTGGGCTATACATATGCTGATCTTACTCAATTGCCATCACTTGACTAAGTCTGAGCAGCACACCCCATCCCCCACGCCGCTATAGTATTAAAGCAGCTTGGGAAGAACCAGACAGACCCATTTTGGAAAACAGCTGCTATTTAACCTTCATTTAAAAAAAAAATACCATTGATAATCTCCTATTTACAGGAAGCTGAGCTTTATGCCATAAGCATCATAGGCACTGAGGTTAGCCAGAGTTGGTTCTGGAAGTCCTCTTCCACTTCCTCTGCTTTAAAGATTCCCTACTCCTGCGTTTTTAATCCAACCTTATAGGAGAAGAATCTGGACCTGTTTCCTCCAGTTAATTAAGATAGTAGAATATTAATAGAGCTAAGATGTCAACCAAAACGTGGTACTGTTATTGTCTCCACCTTACAGATGGATAATAGGCACAGAGAGGCTACAGCACCGTGGATACCGGAGCCAGGGCTATTGATCCAAGTGGTTTGGTGTTAGAGATGCTATGTATAACACTGTGTGCAGCCCTGCTTCATCATCAAGTGTGTCTGGATGACGTTTAGACAGAAAGATTAACACCACTCTCATGAACTTTGATTTTACATTAAAAAGTAGAAGTCTCTATATCAGACCTGGCAGCCTTGGACACTCCACGGTTAGGAAGTTCGCTTTGGACTCACTGTCCCATCTGTTTGCTTTCCCTGCTTCTGTGTAGCTTCCTGGGATTAGATACATCCACATGTTCTCCTTTGGGTTTCTTTTGGTCAATCAGACATCTCTAAGGAGGATTAGAACACCAAACCCCACAGAGGCTCAAGCGTCTTCTGCAAACAGCATATTATATACATACAACCTACACACATCCTCCCATGAACTTTAAATCAACCTTGATTACTTCCTTGCATAGCAAATAAGATTCTTTCCTGTCTTTATTTCCTAAACATTACGGTATGACAGTCATACAGGTGGTTGTTTGATTTGGTTTGGCTGTTTTTGTTTTGTTTTAGCAAATTTTATTTCTAAATAGGGAATAAAGGGCAGAGAAACATCTATCTACAAGTATTCAGTCAAGACGCAAGCTTTTTCCAGACATCTTCTATCGGCGTGCTCAGTTGAGCGAGAAATGTGAGACCCCGTGGGTATGCGAAAGCAACCATGCTCTCGATTTCCACTTGTCACTCTTGCTGGTTCTGGTTGTGACAAGCTGTAGCAGCCTTGCCAGTACTCCTGTCAGAAAGAAGTGTTCCCTCCTGACATTCCCTCCATTTCCACAATTCTGAGGAATATATTGATAGTAGAATATTCTACTTGTAAATATGCATATATATATATATACATATACGTATGCATATACATATATTTTGTATGTGTGTGAGTCTATTTTTCTTAATGACAGATACATAGGAGGCAGGGAAATAACTTGTTAAAATGTAAAATGTAACTGATCATTTTACACAATATTTTAATTGTAATGTTGCTTCAAAGGTGGTGTGAATATTAGAAGAAGAAGAGGAATTATTGGTAGTGTAAAACCGCTTAAAATGATGCATTAAGTAATTATCTGAAATGCATGTTTAGACCTAAAACTGAGAGTAAAGAAAACACATAATGGAGACATTGGTCAATGGGAAGCAGTTATTTTATTAATATATGTCATCCATAAAGGATAGCAATTTCAGAGATAACTAGTTTGTCCTTTCATGTTTCAATTGATTAGAAAAATTAATGTTTAAGAGATGAATTACTCCTTGTTTTTATGCATCAGCATTGATTCTGGCATCAAAATTATTACATTAGTGAATTAAAAATTGATTTAAAAGTCATTAAAGTTGTAGAATACACTTACTTTAAGGAAAAAACCATAATGGTCATACCTTACTCTGAACTTTCAGGATGAATAAATTGTTCTACATAATAAAACAATAAGTACGAAGCAGAGGGCGTGGCTTGTGAGCATGCTGGAAAAGAACAGAGGGCGTGGCTTGTGAGCATGCTGGAATAGAGCAGGGGGCGTGGCTCGTGAGCGTGCTGGAAAAGAACAGAGGGTGTGGCTTGTGAGCATGCTGGAATAGAGCAGGGGGCGTGGCTCGTGAGCATGCTGGAATACAGCTTTCAGGTGGATTGCTGCTTCTTAGGCTTAGCTCCACATCCATGCTGTTGGTGAATGGAGGGGTCTGTCACCTAAGTATTAGGAGGATGAGCAGTACCAAAACAGCCAAGGATAAATCTGGTATTGCTTAGAAAATATTTTGGAGACCCTGAAACCACAGAAAACTTTACTCAGGGGTTTTCCCGAGTTGCTTGCCCAACCTTTCCAGTGGTTTCACCCGTAGGTGCTGAATTTTTGTTCACAACTGATGGAGGAGGGTGCCCTTATGGAGCAGCTAAGAGCACCTTCCATTGTCGCAGCCTCTGGTTTCTATGCTCTCCCTATCTGCGGTAGAAATCTCCTTGAATACATCAGGATGAAGGTAAAGCAGGTACATGGTATAAAGAAGACAAAGGCAGGTCACTGAGCACTTAGTTCACAAGCCAGGTCATGGCAGAATGTGGAAACCAGAAATACTAGCTGAATTCAACCCAGCAATGATACTGCAGTAAATAAGTATTGGCCAAGGCTCACTAGTGATACTATTGATAGCAGATGTCCACTCAGAAAGACTGACTGAAGGAATCTAGTGGCTGGCAGGAAGTAGACACCCAGGCAGCCGGAAGGTGAAGGGTCCCTACCGTGTTTTACCGGTTCAGTAAAACTAGAAAGTTTCAATATAGGCAACTCAAACGTCACAGACTAAAGACAAAGAAACATGAGGGTAGTATTATTTCACAGGGCTAGTCACTGTGGATGTGACACCAGCCCTGGACAAAGGGGGAGGAAAGTGGCAGCTATTCCACTAAATGAGGAGAGGCTTATAGACACAAGACGACCCTGAAATGTGAAGCAGCTCCCTAGAACAGGGCCCTAGAGATTAATTCTCCTAATTGACTGTCTTCCCTCCCTCTTCGCTCCTCCCTGGAATGCCACTGGCTGAACTCAGCTCCCCAGAGGACAACAGAGCTAGCGTAACAGTTCAGCCTCCAAACTTAGCAGAGCAGAGAGAGATGGGATGGAATCTGGCAAGACAGAGGGTTCCAGCCCTCATGTCAGGGTAGGAATACAGTCATGCAAGTGCTTGAGCATCTCATAATTCCTGTCTCAGAGAGGCTGGATCCACAGAGTAGCACCTTAGCGAAGGAGGGCCTTCTGGGGAAGTCGTTACTGACATTGACAGCCTAGCGCAAAGCTGCTGAGGAAAGTCTTTAATTTGCTTGCAAGTCAGCAGCTAAGGGCCTTTGTCAAGGACTACCACGGATCTCAATTAGTTCATCCTTGAGGCGTAAATATCCTTTTCATGTATTCCAGAGAGATCAAGCAGGTGAATGAAGAGTAAATGCTTGCAGCAGTGACGTACATTCATACATACTTACACACACACACCACACACACACACACACACACACACACACACGACTGTACACACATACATAGGAGGAGAGAACGCAATACATTCTAGCTGTGGGCTTATTCTTCCATGATTGGAAGGATCTGATAGTATCTTGCAGTATAGTGCAAGGAGCTAAAGGAAACCTTTTTATAAGTAATGGTTACATTTAGAACAAGGCTTGACATCTCGGTATAGTCTTTAATGTAATGTCAATAAAAATGCATCTACAGACTCCAATCAGTGGTTCGTAAATGATTCAAGTCTATAGTCCTGCAACCGTACTTAATGATTTTAGCTTACACGTCTTCTCCAAATAACAACATCATGACTTGGAAGCATTTTAACCCATTCTGAAGCATAATGAGAGCTGGTAAAATGGCTCAATGGGTAAAGATGCTTACGGCCAAGCCTGCCAGCCTGAGTTCAATACTGAGAACCAACACCGTGGAAGGAGAGAACTGACTTCCTCCACAAGTTGTCCTCTGACCTGCATGTGCATGCGCATGTGTGTGTGTGTGTGTGTGTTTATATCACATGTATGCATCTATATTAGCCACCTTTTATTCAGAACAAGCAGCAACTACTTGAGAATTTTAAATGTATTTGATGCTACTTGACTATGGAGGAAGTAAGAGCAGGTTGTGCTGCCCCCTAGTGGACACTAGTAGAACATAATCTCCCTCCAGAAGTCAAGCTCTGACAACTTCTTGCTTGTGGTTTTTGTTTTGTTCTGTTTGTTTTTTACTCTGAAATTGCTGCTGTAATCTAACGCTCCAAGAGCACCCAATTAGAGCATCCTTCCAGTCTTGGTTTCTCTCCCTCTATAGTAAATTACAGCTTTTTCACGGTAGTAGGAAACACCCTGTTCTCTATGCCCTACTTTGTTAAAAGTCTGGGCTAAAACTAGAAATCCACTTTCAGGATTTCTAAGTTAGCCATGGGATGTACAAAATGCCATTCCACTGTTTCAGAACACTTTGGGAATCCTATGGGAAGAGCAGGCAGTTCATCGTCTGATGTGGGCGCGCAAGGGAACAGCGTGCGAGGGCGGAGCTCAGTTGTACAGTGCAGTGTGCTCTCTCCCCACATTTTGATGGAATTTATAATGGAGATGTTTTGTTACAAAGGTGAGACAAATGAATTGTGTTTTGATAACTCATCTAGTTTCCTTCTCTTTTATTTCTCAGAATTTCAGGTAGCTTTTGATTCCATGTATTAATTATGTCATTGATTTGCTAAATGTAGACAAAAGCTGCATTGAAAATTCATATCTGTAACTACATTTGCTTTCACATTACAAAACCTCCCTTTTGTCTTATCTTTTTTTTTTTTAAGATTTATTTATGTATATGAGTACACCATTGCTCTCTTCAGACACACCAGAAGAGAGCACCAGATCTCATTACAGACTGTTGTGAGCCAGCATGTGGTTGCTGGAAATTGAACTCAGAATCTCTGGTAGAGCAGTCAGTGCTCTTAACTGCTGAGTCATCTCTCCAGCCCTTGTTTTATCTTTTGTATAATGTTTTGTAACTAATTTGGTTATCCTGTACATTATTACTCTCAACTACAGCTTATAAGACATTTGAGGAGCCTTGTCCTCGTTGGTTAAAGATGAAATAAACCCTCTCCTCCCCAAGTGACTTTATCATGGTGTTTTTCACAGCAACAGAAAGCAAACTAAGACGATTGTGAAAATCGGTTTTACTGTATTCCAATCAGTATTTTTTAAAAAGTTGAAAAACAGCATTTAGTACAGATAAATGTGTCTCTGAGGTTCTACCTCCCTGTGTGCACACACCATGAGTGCATGGATGTGCACGATTTCTAAAGTGAAATAGTGATTTTCATTCACTTCCCCCATGAACTGTATTTTCCTAGAACAACAGGGAAAAAAAAATCTTTGACAGCCACTGGCTTATATTATTCACACAGCCGTCAGTCTCAGGCATAACTGTGGTTATGGTTTAATTTGTTCAGCTACGTGATAATAAGAGGTTCTCTAAGGAGTCCTTAAGCTTTGTGGGGAGTTGAGTGGTGCACCGTGGGAATACGCGTGCAATGATCAACTGTGAGTGTGCAGGAGGGTGAGCTCAAGGGACGTGTCTGCAAGGTAAAGTGGGAAGAATTGTGCAAAGCGGCTTGAAACAATAACCCAGGACCACAGTGCTCAAGAATGATGCTTGTACCAGTCAACGACTGAGGAGATGCTGGATGTCTTGGATAGATGTCGTGTGTGTGTGTGTGTGTGTGTGTGTGTGTGTGTGTGTGTGTACCTGCGATGACCTTTATCCAGGTTGTGGCTTTGGTAAAGAATATAAGACTTGCCGGGCGGTGGTGGCGCACGCCTTTAATCCCAGCACTTGGGAGGCAGAGGCAGGCGGATTTCTGAGTTCGAGGCCAGCCTGGTCTACCGAGCGAGTTCCAGGACAGCCCGGACTACACAGAGAAACCCTGTCTCGAAAAAACCAAAAAAAAAGAATATAAGACTCCTGTTTTCAGCGTTCATCAGTGGGCTCATCTCCACCCTGAGTCCACTTTATCTCTCTGTTGTTGCTTTTTAGTTAGGACTCTACAGTAGTTGCTGTAAGACAAGGCAAAGACTATGTTCTTGTATGTTAAATTGTTTCTGCATTTTGTTGTGATAAATGAACATTAGGGCTGGAGAGATGGCTCAGCAGTTAAGAGCACTAGCTGTTCTCAAAGAGAACCTGGGTTTGATTCTAGCACCCACACAGTAGCCCACATCTGTTAACTCCTATTCCAGGGGATCTAGTACCCCCTGTTTGACCAGTAAAGTCACCAGCCATACATGGGATGTATAGACTTACAAGAAGACAAAATACACATACGACATAAAATTAAATTAAAAATTTGAAGTATACACTAACAAAAGTTGCCATCTTTATAATATGTAACTGTACAAATCAGTGGTAGTAAATATATTCATAACAAATATTCCACTATGAATGTATATTAATATATACATACTATGAATATATATTCATATATATATACATACATGAATCTCTGCAGGGGAGCAGGCTTTGTAAGGGAGCATACATGAATATATATGCATATATGAATATATATGAACATACATATATATGAATATATATTTATAGTATAGTAAATATATTCATAGTATAGCCATCATCACCATCCAGCTCTGGAAGGCTTCCAACTTGCAAACTCAAACTCTGTAGCTATTCAATAATCCCCAGTCACCCCTCTTTCCCAACCCCTTCCACTCAGTGGTTTACTTTCTGCTGTGTGCCTCATAGGAATGAAATCATGTTGCATTTGTATTCGGGGAAACTAATCCCCTTATGGTCATTACTATTACACTACTGTGACCAAATATCCAACATAAAGAACTCAATGGAGCAAGAATATATCTCAGCTTGTGGTTTCAGGGTGCCCGTTCCATGGCTGCTTAACCTGTGTATTTGAACAAATGGTCATGGAGGTGAGAGCAAGTGGCAGAGAAAGTCATGGCAGATAAGAAGTGGGGTGGGAGGGACCGCGGGAAGCAGCAATGTGCTTAGGGCTAAAACATCCTCAAGAACCAACCCTCCCAGTAACCTACTTCCTCTAGACCAAAGGTGGTTCTCCACCTTCCTAATGCTGTGACTCTCTAATACAGTTCCTCATTTTTGAGACACCCCCCCCAACCATAACATTATTTTCATTGCTACTTCATAACTGTAATTACGCTACTGTTATGAATCATAATGTAATTATCTGATATTTCTGATGGTCTTAGGTGACCTCTGTGAAAGGGTCGGTTGACTCCCGCAAAGGGTTGCTGCCCACACAGACTAAGAACCACCACTCTGTATGGTTCCTATCTCTTAAAATGTCTAAAACAACATAGGCTTTTGACACATGAGACAGGAGGAGACAATGCTGTGCTCTGCGTGGATCTAGGATTGAGCTACATGGGACAGTGAGGGGTCAAAGCAATGGCAGACACTAAGAAAATGGCATACATACCAACAGGAGGGGAGACGCTGGGATCAGATGGTCTAGGCTCTCTGATGGAGAAACTACACCATCCCAGAAGCTCAGCTTGCTTACTATGTACAGTTGAATGGGGAAGCAAGGCTACTGCATTCAGCTGGACGAGGAGACAGGGTGAGCCGATCTAGGTAGGAGCATCTCTGTAAGGCGCAGTCTCTGTCCCACTTGACTTTCATATTAGCTATGTTCTACCAGCTCCCCTCCCTTTGACAATGGTTACTTACCAGTTTCCTGGATTTTATGGATGGCTAATGTTAAGCACAAGGATCTGTACACTCAAAGCTAGGATCCACATCTGAGAGAACATTCGACCTTTGTCTTTCTAAGCCAAGGTTACCTCACTCAGCATGATTTTTTTTTTCAGTTTATCCGTTTGCCCACCAATTTCATAATTTCGCTATACAACTGAGTACGTCGATGAAATAGGAAAACCATGTGTATGTAGCACAATTGCATTGCCTGTTCATATTCTGAGTCCATTCCCTAACTATTATGAGTAGAGCAGCTGTAAACATGCATGAACAAGCATATCTGCGATAGGATGTACGGTCCTCTGGGTATATGCCCAGGAATGGCACAGCTTGATCGTATGCATGCTGTGTTTCTACCTTTTTGAGGAACTGCCATACAGACTTTCGTAGTGGCTGAATCAGTCTATACTCCTACTAACAATGAACCGGTCCCTTTCCCCCAGATCATCGGCATCTGCCGTCATTTGAGCTCTCAAGCATAGCTATTCTGACCAAAGTGAGACGAACCTCAGAATACTTTTCATTTGTGTTTCTCAGGTGGTAGATGATGTCTGGTGAGGTTTTTGTGTTTACTGGCCATTTATGTTGTTTATTGTTTATTCAGTTACAGAGCTTGTTTTTATTTAGCTGTTTTCTTGATGGTTAGACTTTTATTTACTTGCAGAGCCTAGGTACTAATCCTTTATTTGATGTAGAATTGGCAAATGTTTTCTTCCATTCTGTAGACTGCTTCTTAACAAAATGGAGTGTCCTGTATTGTATAGAAACTTCCATTTTATGAACTGCCATTAGTCAATTGTTGGCGGGTTTTCCCCTAAATGACTGGTTCTATTTAGGAAGTTCTTGCCCACACCTATGTCTTCATACAGTATCCCTACATCTTCCTCTAGACACTTCAGAGTTTCAGACCTTCCATTGTTTCTGTGATCCGCTGGAATTGATGTTTTGGTCAGTCAGAGTGAGAGAAAAATTATCTATTTTCATTCATCCACATACTGATTTTCAGTTTTTCTGGCACCATTTGTTGAAGATGCTGTCTCTTCTCCAGCGTGCATTTTTGGACTCCTTGTAAGAACTCAGGCAGCTGTACTTCCACGGTCTTACATCTGGCTCTGTCTTTTCTATGCCATTGACCTGAGTGTCCGTTGTTTTGTACCAGCCCCGTGCTGTTTTTATTACTCTTTGTCTGGAGTCAGGTATGGTAGCATTGCTAGCTACACTCCTGGATTTCAGGATTGTTTTGTCTTTCGTGTTTCTATATGAATCTTTGGATTGTTGTTCTATTTTGGGAACCACAGAGTTGCAATTTGAATGGAATTGCATTGAATCTTTAGACTGCTTTTCACAAAGTGTCCATTTCCCAAAATAGATTCTTCTAACCTATGAGCATGGGATGTCTTTCCAGCTTTGTCTTTCTCAGTCCTTTTCTTCGGTATTTTAAAGTTTTACTTCTAAAGTTCTTTGGTTTCCTTGATGAAGTTTATTCCAAGGCAAGTCTTTGGTTTGGTTTGGTTTGGTTTGGTTTGGTTTGGTTTGGTTTTTTAAGACAAGGTTTCTTTGTGTAGCCCTGGCTGGCCTGGCACTAACTCTGTAGACCAGGCTGGCTTCAAACTTACAGAAATCCTTCTGCTTTCTGAGTGCTGGGATTAAAGGTGTGTGCCACCACCACATAGTGGGAGGTTTGATTTTTTGTTGTTGTTTTTTTGATTTTGTTGTTGTTGTGGTGGTGGTAGTTGTTGTTAGTTTTGTGCTATTAAAAATAGTATTTTCCCCAATTTCTTTATTGGAATATTTGTCCTTGGGATGATCTTTATATAGTAATTTTGTACCCGTGACTTTACTGAAAATGTTAGTCAGCCGTAGTTGTCTTGAGGAATCTTTGGGTTCTCGTATGTATAGCATCATGTCATCTGCAAGGAAGGGTACTTTGATTTCTTCTTTTCCTCTTTACAGCCCCTTTATTGCCTTCTCTTTCCCTATTGCTGTAGCTAAAACTTCAAACACAATATTAAAAGGTAGTGAAGCGAATGGACACTCATTCCTAATTTTAATGGAAATCCTTGGGATTTTTCTCCACTTAGCAGACTGTTGGCTACCAGCTTGTTGTGATGGTATTTACCATGTTGAAATATATTCCCTCTGTGCCTAGTCTCCACAGGGACTTCATCATAAAGGGATGCTGGGTTTTATTAAATAGCTTTTCCACATCTGTTGAGATGATCAAGTGCTTTTCTATCCTGAGTTCATTGATATATTGAATTAAGCTTATTGATATACATACATGCAACCATCCCCTACAGCTCTGGAGTAATGTTGGCATCATGGTGGAGGAATTTGATGTATTCTTGAATTCAGCTACAAGTACTTTGTTGACAGTTTTATCCTCTGTTCACTGGAAAGGTTGTTTTATAATTTTCTTTTTTGTGATTTCTTTATCTGGTTTGGCTGCAAGTGTAATAATGTTGGCTTCACCAAAAGAATCTGGAAGCACTCTATCTTTTTCCCTATGTCAAAATCCATTTTACTGGCCCACGGAGGAACTTCTCCCTAACCTGCTCTCAATTTAAATTTTCATTAGCTTGTAGGTTGGTATCAACATATACCAGTTTCTATCAGTGTGAACGATATCATGAAAGAAGAAATACATAAATATAAACTTTCCTTACCAGCTTGCACAAAAGGTGAGTATTTGCCCTTGGTGGCTCACACTGTAAAGCCAGCACTTAGGAGACGAGGCTTAGAACCCTAGGCAGGTAAGCCCAGAGGAGAGCCTCCTCATGCTGTGTTAATACTGCGAAAATAGCTGTCGACCAGAATCAGTGCGATCCTCATCAAAATTCAAACAAGAAACCAAACAGAATCATCAATAATGGGGGAAGTAAAATGAACAGATGTTCCATTAAACACATGAAAAAAATGTTAAACCTCACCAGTCATCAGAGAAATGCAAATTAAAGCTAAACAGAGAGTCCATCTCAACCCAGTCCATGAAAGCCATTAAGAAACCAAATAATCTCGGTCTGGGCCCAAGCACAGAGCAGATCCCGGGCGGCAGCTCTGCACTGAACCTCACAAAACCCGGCAGAAGTGGGGCACTCAGGAGCTCTAACCCAGGCAGTATCTCAGGTAAAAATGAAACACCTGTGATGTCTGCTGGTAGAAGTTCTAATACTGGTGCTGGCCTCTGGACTTATACTACTTAGACCTTTGATGGGCCATTGACAAGGACACCAAACAGCTAGAGATTGACATCACTAATCTGAAGAAATCCTTCATTTCGCTGTCTGAAGTGATCTCCAAAAATTGCAAAGGACTTTATTGGACTTGATTTACTCTTTTACAATAGAAAAGACTGTGTACAGCTCTTGACTGTGTACAGCGCTTAAAGAAGAATGTTGCCCTTACATAGACAAGACAGGGACAGTTAAAGAGAGCATGAGAAAAGGTCAGAGAAAGCCCTGAGAAAAGACAGAGAGAGAAAGAGAAAGACAAGAGCTGGTACAAGAATTGGTTTTCAGCATCTCCATGGTTGTCAACCCCACTTCTTCCCATCTCGGGACCATTAATTGGGTTATTTTTGCTGATTTCTTTTGGTCCCTGGGCCTTAAATAGGCTGACTAACTTTGTGAAACAACAGATAGATAATTTGGTAGCAAAACCTATTCAGATACATTATCATAAGTTGGCTATGGAGGACCACAAGACTCAAGATGAGGTTGTTACTCTATCCGGGGTGTTCCCAAAACCCATCTCCACCCAACCTAAAAGAGGGGACTTCTGCCCTAGACCAAGCAGAGAGGGGCCACCCAGAACCCCCTCTGACTGGCGATCTGAATTCTTGCTTAGGCTGTGAGGCTAAGCACTGCAAGGGAATATAAATAAAAGTTAAAAATATCTCTCTGGGTTCCCTGAGGGACAAGCCTGACTGCATAGGGGTTGATGTCAAAAGTATCCCCTCTCCAGGAAAAAGACATCAGGATGGGTATGGTCTTCTTGCCTCACTGGGCAATGATAGGAGGACTGGAGCCATTACAAGGTCCCCTTCAATTATTGGAGGTCAGTCCTCTATCCCCACCTTCGTAAGATTTGAATCACCACAGCCCTTTTATACTTAGAGAAGGGAGGAGATGTCAGGGGCAGCCCTGCTTATACACTGAAGGCCTAAAATCAGCCACAGGCCTAAAATCAGCAATAGGCCTGACATACATACATGCTAACACAAAGTTTTCGGTCTCTGTGGAAAAACACTGAAACAGATGGCTATAAACTATTGTAAACAGGCAGCTTTTGTGGAAATTTACCAGCTTGAGTAGTCATAGACCTTGTAAATAGGTAGCCTCGGTGGATAGTACCAACTTAGATAAGGACAAGTGAATCATAGGCAGAGTCATAGTGACCTGTCCCCTGAACCTTCATCCAGCCGATACCGTTCTGAAAGATATCTGTACTCCCCCTGAACACCTATGCTCCGGTGTCATCCCCTTCCCCACGTCCTGCCTTTTTTGTGTTTATAACCCCTGTGTGAATAAGTAAAAATTACAATTTGAAAAATAAATAAATAAATAAAAATAAAAAGATAAATAAAAAATAAAAATAAATTAAAAAAAAAAAGAAATCAAATAATCACATGATCTGGGAAACCTGTGTTCAATCCCTTGAATCCAGTAACTGTGGCATGTTACATACACATGCATACACACACACACACACACACACACACACACACTCACGAACACACACATGCAAAAACACACAGAACATTTGAAATTATTTTTATGAGAGCAAACATCCTACTTGAACCTCAATTAAGCAAAATGCTATCCAGTTGTTTTTTGTTTTTTTTTTAAGATTTATTTATTTATTTTATGCATGAGTACTCCATAGCTGTCTTCAGACACACCAGAAGAGGGCAACAGGTCATATTACAGATGGTTGTGAGCCACCATGTGGTTTCTGGGAATTGAACTCATGACCTCTGGAAGGGCAGTCAGTGCTCTTAACAGCTGAGCCATCTCTCCAGTCCAGCTATCCAGTTTTTTTGCTTTTTGTATATTTATGTTTTATTTTGTTTTGGAATTTAGAAAATACATTTCATGTTGTAACCCAGGTTGGCCTTGAACATGAAACCCTTCTACAGGAATCTTCAAAGTGCTAGGATTGCAGGGGTGCACTACTATGCTCAACCATAATGTTATCTTGAAAACTTCACTCGTCACATTAGTAAATATAGCTTCCAAAAAGCTGTACTCCAGTGTTTTATTATGAACTTCGTGAATAAAAAATTTTGAGTAGTGCATTTGCTAATACATTTATAGTAATTTGATAAGAAGGAAAATATTACTGTGTACTCAATATTCTATATATTTCATGAAGATTCATATGCTCAATCTGACTTCAGTTTTATTATTTATAATTAAATGCTTATGAAAACAAACCAATTAAAGCAGATACTCTGAAGATGAAATAAGACCTAAATGTCGTCATTGCAACCCTACTGATAGAATCAGCTAGTTTGGGACAAGGGGAACCTCCCATTGTAAGATTTAAGAGTTTTCAGGAAGAAAAACACCTTTTAAAGAAAAACTCAGTCCTAAGCAATTCTAATTGATCTCCAGAGAATACTTCCACCTTCAATCCTGGTATTGTTGACTATTATTAATATATTTTCTTAGAAGTACATAACTTCAGTTCTGTGTGATAATATTTATATACACCTATAATTTTTAAAAATTGTAGATTCTTTATAGCTACTTGACAAGAACCACAGATGGAAATTGTTCTTACACCATTGAACATTTTTAAAGCCAACTGGCTGGGCCTGACGTGCTACTATGTATCAATCACTTGCCTTGCAGTAGATTCTCTTTTTTTAAATTAATTAATTTCTTTATTTTATGTATACGAGTACACTGTAGCTGTCTTGTGGTTGCTGGGAATTGAACTCAGGACCTCTGAAAGAGCATACAGTGTCCTTAACCACTGAGCCATCTTTCCAGCACCAAGCTGAAGGTTTCTGAGTCAAGTGAAAATGTGCTGTGCGGGGAAGTTGACTAGTGAGAAAAACAACAACATGGCACCTTCCCTGGGAGCCGCTCACCCGAGCAGACTGCAGGCTGAGGCACCCTCTGTGTTGTTTTTGTTTTTAAGGAGAAGCTCGAAACGCATGCAGAACAGCAGCACCACATGGGCGTTTCTGCCTTCGATGGTTTTGGAAAGCCTTGGCTGACTAATTGAGAAAATGCAGAAGATCTTGCAGACAGATGACATCACCGACAACCAAGTTCTTAGAAAAAGAAAGAGGAAACGGACAGAGACCGTGAACTCAGAAAACAGTGCTCTGGATAAAGCACAGGTTGGTGTTCTGTTGCTTTGATTTAATCTTACCTAGCGCAGCAGAAAGTCTGCAATTCTCCGACATTGTTTCTTGGGCGTTGTTTCTCGGCACTTTCTCCCATTTCTTGTAACTAGTCCTTTTTAATTCTTTATCCCACCGAGGGAATATAGCTCTTGCTCCTGAGTCCAGTGGTGCTTTCTTTGGCAGTTTTCTGTCCTCCAGATCATAATAGCCTTCCAAACTACATAGTTCTGTTGGTTTCTGTTGCAGTTCAGTCCAGCCTGGGATTTGATCCGGTCAAAGATCCCGGGCCTGAGAGACCTCTTCTTTTATTATTGAATCTGGATTCAGCTTCTTTTCTCTCCAATTTATACCAGTCACCTAAAGGCCTTTTGAAACAAACACTTGAAGGTATCCCTTGACTCCACAGCATCTCATTGGACCAGATCATCATCAGAGATCACATAGGGAAGCTCTTGAGAAAACCAAGGTGAAAATCTACCTTCTGCCGACCTAGGGAAGTAATATGGAATGTTTCTCAAATCTTGAAGATTAACACTATGGGACTCAGCTGATTTAAATTGCACCTTGCACTCATTGCTTCCCTATGTCTTCTTGCAAACTGCTGACACTGACAAAGCAACTGACATGCAGCAAAATTCTCTCTCCAGCGTCCTTGGGTGTGTGGTCTACCTGTCTTAGGCACTCTAGGTGACAATTTTACCAAATGTCTCACTGAGAGCTAACAGGAGTCAGTGGCTTTTCCCCACGCCACCCTGTGCCTTTGGGGCCCACACAAGTATAAACAGGTGTCTTGTTTTAGGTATCCCCACTTCTGTGCACCACATTTTAGACTTTTGTGAGGTTTACTGTGAAGATCCGAATAGTGCACAGTAGCTTATGTAAGGTAGAAAGTGGTCTCCTGCTCACGTGCTGCAGTCTGCAGTTCCATGGAAGCCACTGTGATGAGGGCCCACTCACATAGTTGATCCATCTTCCCCAGCTTTGTCTCTGTGCCTAACACCTGCTGATAACTCCTCTCCCTCCCTCTCTCCCTCCCTCCCTTCCTTCTTTCCTTTCTTCTTCCCTTTCCTCCTTCCTCTGGTGACCTTGCCTGAATTTCTTTCTTTCTTAAATGAGCTTTCTAAAATTTGAAAGCAGGATTAAGACCAATTATTATCCAAGGGATTCTTGTCTGAACAGGCATCTTTCAGATTTCAAATACCGTCCATTTATATTTACTCAAACAGGTCATTTCCTCCCTAAGACTTGGACATATAATGAGAGTACATTAGCTATGGTGATTTTCATGACAATTGTATGTATGGTGTTCATATCCCTACAAACTCACATACATAATGAATGAAATACATATAAGCTTGCATATCATCTCAACATTTGGAGAGGGCTATGTCTCTTCTACCAAAGTTCTTAATGTCCCTGTCTAGTACCTAAGTATCCATTACCTTTCCTGATGAGCCCATTCTTCAAAGCCCTTTGGAGATTCTGTTGGCTCCATCTTCCATAAGGCTCTAACACATCGTGTACGCTCTTGCTTTATCAGTTCCCCGAACACTTGCCTGTCTCCTAACTTCGACATGAAGACCATTTGAATCTTCTAGCTGCTTTGCCTAAGCTCTGGGGAGTCTGGATGCTGGTTTTCAACCATTTGTCCAAACATCAGTTTGACTGTCTCTGATTGCCAGGGAGGCAATCTTGCTGGACCCAGGGCCTTTTCAGAGACATTAGAACACAGAGATAACAAGCAAGGAGTTGGTCTGCTGTTCTGTTGTCCCTCCCTTATGTGCATGTTTACCTCCTATGTCTCCACTCCTGAAATCTATCGTTTCTTCTAAAGGACCCAGTGAGGAGGAATACAGACATTTGACTTTGATTTTCTGATATTCCTGCTCTTTATTCACCACTCCTCCTCCAAGCACCAGAATGTCTCATAGCGTGAGCTTTCCCTGTGCCTTTCGCTCTTCTACTCTCAGGTTAATTTTTGAAGAACCTTCATGCTATAGGCATCTGAATTTGGTCTTTACATAAGCCACTTTACACTGAAAATTTCCAGTATGTACAGATACACACACACATGCTGGTTCTTATATATGTGTGTATGTATACATGTGTATATGTAAACATATATGCATATATACATATATATGCATACTACTTCTAGTTTTTTTAATCTCACCATAGTTTGAAACATTTTTAACTTGAGACATTTTGACCTCAAAAACTGTTTCTAAAACTAAAAGATGAACAGGAGCTTCCTGTTGGGTGACTCTGTTCCTTCTTTCCTCTGAGACAATAAACCACAGAATTAGCTCTGTGACAATCTCAAGAGAGAAACCATGAATGGAAACCACAGAGAGGGAAAGAATAAGAATGAGCTACAGGCAAAGAAAAGCCTTTTGCCTGCGATCACAGTAATCGAGATGGTTAAGTGCTTACTGTGTGCAACATAGTATGAGATTTATAAATATCAAATCCGGAGTGCCTAGAGTGTATGCTTGGGAAAAGAAGCTTGGGACTAGAGAAGGAAGAAGCCTTTTGAGGCACACAAAGGAAAGAGACACTGCACTGTGGACAGGGAGACTGGGGAACAAACACTTTCTTTTTCCTCATATGTTTAGTTAAAAAGAAATAAACTCCGATAAAACCACTTCCTTTCCTTAGATAGCCCTCCATCTGTCTGCTCCAGATGCAGTCATATGCAGCCTTGCCTTTCTATACTCAGTCTCTTCCCTCCCCACCACAGGGCTTATGCCTTGCACATGCCAAGAAACCGCTTCGCCACTGAACTGTGTCCCTAGCCAGCTTTTTGAAAAAAAAAAAAAAAAAAAAAAAAGCACACACATACATAAATATATATTACATATCATAGATTATATATTATCTATAATACATGTTTCTAAATAATTTATAAATCATTTCAATTTCTTATTTCTGTTTCTCATTTGGGAGGGTTTTCACTGTGTTGTTTAGAGTTGCCATGTTTCTGGAATCAAATGATCCTCCTGCCTCAGCTTCTGAAGGAACTGGCACAGGAATGTGCTACTGTACTGACTTCTTCACTTTGTAATTATACAAATGCTACATTGTATATTTACTTCTGGAACTTGCTTTATTCACGTAACATTGTATTAACATTGATTCTGCATGGCTCTTATTTATCTTCTGTGCCATGCTGTGTAAATCCTACCATCTGAGTTCAGTACAAGTTGCCCCATCCTGACAGTAGACACTTGGATTGTCTTTGGATTCTCACCGTTATGGATTTTGCTTCAATTGAAAGTCTTGGGTATGTTCCCTTGTAGGCACACACAGCCTTGGGGATCATTTGCAAGAGCAAGGGGAGATAAGTGTCAAACTTCATAGGATAATATTACAGTGCTTTCCAAAGTAGTGTACCAAGTTCTCTTCATACAACAACATATGGAGAAGCAGAGGTCCATGCCCACCCTCTTTAGTTTTGTCAGATTCCTTGGGCTTTGCCCAAATGGTAATTGTTGGTGATTTTGACCTTCTCTCTTTGACTGTTCACTAATTAGGTTGAATATCTCTGTGTCTACTGATGAGTCATATACATTCTCTGTTCTGTAAAATACCCCCTTCTTATCATTTATTCATTTTTCCATTGAGTTAGTGTTTTGGTTAACACACTTCAGAGATTTCCCATTGGCTCTTACGGTCTTTTTTTTTTTTTCTTGTATAATGTGTCTTATGAATAAAAGTTCTTCATTTTAATTTTTTAAAATACTGTGAGCAGTGATTTTATATCTAGGAAATGCCCACCCAAGTTGAGAAAACATACATTTATATTTCTTGTACAGTTTTTGCATTTTGCTTTTGATGTATAAATTCTTAATGCATCTGCAGGGATTTGCATGCAAGTCTGTGGGGGGTGTATGCATATATATGTGTACACATATGGAAGCATCTACATGTGGGTGTATGTGTGTATAAGTCCCTGTGTTTGAGAGCGGTGGTCCATGCACACGTGTTTATAATGAGGTAGGGATCCATTTCTTTACCTGTTTTTCCAAGTCCCAGTGAGCCAGCATCCTAGTGGCCTTGGTTGAGCAGATCTCACATCCTTGCTGAGCTGCCAGACCTCTCTGTTCCACATCACAGCTTCTCAGGCATCTAGTTTTTTAACCTCTGTTTCTTGGTAATATTGACTGTCTCTGGGTCAGCACCAAACTACATTATTCTGAATTTTTAATAACATCTTGAATTTATGGAGGAAGTCTCAATTTCTGATAATTCTTTAAGAATTCTTTGGCTATCCCTGGCTCTTATGCATACAAATTTGTAGTCAATTTCAAATTTGTATTAGAATTGCATTGACTTAATACAGTTTAACTTGAGCATAACCATATTTTTTACTTATAGCTTTTTATCTCTGAACTTTTCCTTCCACACTGAGGGTATCGGTCCGTAAAGGCTTTTTGTTTTCCTCATAAAGAGTTTGCACACTTTTTACTATTCATTAGTGATATCTAGTCTCAAGACAAGATACAAGCATAAAGATAAAAGACTAAGATTCTAAGATTGGAAAAAAAATCAACATGTTCTATAGACATGTACTTGTTTGACATTTTCCTTGTCGGCTGGAGATGACACGCAGGGTCTTATGCATGTTCAGTTCCATTCCTTGCTTCTATTTACTGGAGAATTGAAAAGAACATTTTATGAAAACACAAAAATTCATACAGAAGAACACACATATCGAAAGTGTGTTTTCATGCATTACCACCAATGAATATAGCATTAGAAAATTACATCAGCGCCAGCACACTAAGAGAACTCCCGTGACTCTATTTTAGCTCCCACCCTCTTCTTGTTCCTATGTGTGACTACTGTCCTTACGATATGTAATGTCTTTGTTAATGGTTACAAATCATCTGTAGCTGATGTGCAGAGCAAGAATTTGCTGGGAGCTTGCTAAGCTTCAAAAACAAAAACAAAAAAAAGGAAAGGTTGTTGTTTCTGTCTAGTCCAGACTGATCTGGGAACTCCCTATGTGTCTCAGGCTGACCTCCTATCTGTACTGCCAAAGTCCTGGGATTAGAGACATGTGTCACCATGCCTAGCATGCTAACACAGAGTAAGAGTCAAATTTTGAAGTACTTGGCACGAGACAGGCTCCATCTCAGAGGAGCCTAGGTTTTAACAATGGCCTTGCTAAGTCTACTGTGCTATAAAATACTCTGCCTTTCACCACTTAGGCAGAAAGTCAGACTCCTGTCTTCTATTTGAAAAAGGTACAGGAACCTTTTTCTGTGTCCTGTCCTGAGTTCTGGAGGGTGGAGGACAAAGCTGGGACCACGCATTGCAGCAGCTGCGTGTGGAGGCAGACATGTCTTGGTCTGATCAAGTGGTGTTGGCATACAGAACATGGGGTAGCTGTTAAGGGAACTGCAAAGTGTCTTTTGTTGTCCGTGCTTTGTGTTTTAGAGAGACCCATATTCAGGAAATGCCTTCCTGCCTGGCGAGAGTTCCAGCGATGAGGAAACACCCTTAGCGGAACTGTCCAAGGAGGAACTTTGTAACAAAATCGAAAGCCTGAAGGAAAAACTAAGAAGCATCAGAAAGGAAAACAGCCGGCTTCGGCAGTCTTTGGTCATGCTGCAAGGTAAACCTCAAAAGGATTGGCATTTTAGATAAAAGGGACAAAATGTGACTAGTGCAAAATATTGCATAATGGAAGATCGACAGTTAAAAAGGGGAAAGAAAATCAGTTCCCGCGAGAGTTCAGAATACACTTAAGAAATCAGTGGATAGCGTTGGGCCTCAGAGAGGGGGAAATGAGTAAGGTCAAATAAACATGCTGTGGTTTCCAGATTCCTGTCAGGATAGCTCTATAAAGTGGAAACTGTGATTTGCAGAGCCACTGGGGTTACTGGTTCCACAGCCTGCACAGGAGTTTGTGTTGGCAACAGTAGCTTAAGAGAATGCTACCTTCCAGAAACAATGTATTATGATCATACCAACATCCATTTCCTCTTTTTAGCTCCTTCCAGGCCTTCCCAACATGCCTCATGTCTTAGTTAGGGTTTCCATTGCTGTGAACAGACACCACACCCAAGGCAAGTCTTATAAAGGACAACATTTTATTGGGGCTGGCTTACAGATTCTGAGGTGCAGTCCAGTATCATCAAGGCAGAAGCATGACTACGTCCATGCAGGATGACGCTGGAGGAGCTGAGAGTTCTACATCTTGTTCTGAAGGCAAATAGAAGACTGGCTTCCAAGCAGTTAGGAGGAGGGTCTCAAAGCCCACACCCACAGTGATAAACTTCCTCCAAGGTCACACCTACTCCTACAAGTCCACACCTCCTAATAGTGACACTCCCTGGGCCAAGAATATTCAAACCACCACACCCTCACCACTTCATATTTTTCAAGAATTATAGTTCAGCACCGTATCCTTCTTAAACTGCTGATTAACAGGCAGTTATTGTATCTTCAGCACCATGATACAGAGCACCAAGTACACAGAACATTCTGAAAATGTGCTTCTGTGTGCAGAATTGGTACAGTTAGCACAAGAAAGGAAGTGAGGACCAGCCACCAGGAGGTGCCACAGCCATTCAGACTAGCCTGATAGCAGCATCTCTAGGACCTTAACTATGGAAATGAAGTAGACAGTTCCACAGAAGGCTTGGTGACCAGACAGGATGATACAGGCTAGAGGATACGTGAACTTGGAGGTTGACAGGGTAATGAGTCCCTTTTCCTAAGATATATGTCAAATTTAACACTTTACAGCTTTAAGGGCAACAAGCCACATGTGCGCAGAAGGACATTCATTCCTTTTTGTTTTTTTTTTGTTTTTGTTTTTGTTTTGTTTTGTTTTGTTTTTCAAGACAGGGTTTCTCTGTATAGCCCTGGCTATCCTGGAACTCACTCTGTAGACCAGGCTGGCCTCGAACTCAGAAATCCGCCTGCCTCTGCCTCCCAAGTGCTGGGATTAAAGGCATGCGCCACCACCGCCCGGCACATTCATTCCTTTAACAAACCATTAGCCCTTTATTTCTTGGCTTTAAAGATGGCATCTTTATAATTGTTGTTTTCTCTTGGTGACACTTTCAGAGGACAGAATTCCTGTTTTAATGTAACAGGTTTTCAAGCTCTGAATGTGCTGAAAAGTTAAGACCAAACCTTAGACTAACTTGCCGGTAGAGCATTGCTTTTAGGCCACACACTTCAATTTCAGTGCTTGATCTCTTCACTGGCTATAAGACTTTGGTGGTATCCTCCTTCTCTGCCCTCTCTCCCCTTTTCAACTTCCTCATCTACAAAATGGCGTCAATGTGTTGTTTACTTGTTACTATAGGAAGTGAATGAAACAATGATAAGTTCTGTACCCAATGTCTGGCAGAAACTCAGCAATGGCAACTTAGTATTGCCTTCATCTGTTTTTGTTTGTTTTTTGTTTTTTATTGACAGCAGAACAAACAAGGAAAGGAAAGAGAGAGAGAGAGACAGAGACAGAGAGAGAGAGAGAGAAAGAGAGAGAGAGAGAGAAAGAGAGAGAGAGAGAAGAAGGGAAGGGAAGGGAAGGGAAGGGAAGGGAAGGGAAGGGAAGGGAAGGAGGGAAGGGAAGGGAAGGAAAGGAAAGGAAAGGAAAGGAAAGGAAAGGAAAAGGAAAGGAAAGGAAAGGAAAGAAAGGAAAGGAAAGGAAGAAAAAATTGTAGGGGGCTAAAAAATAGCTTAGCCGTTAAGAGCTCTTCCAGAGAACCCAGGTTCAATTCTCAGGATATCCATGGAGGCTCAAACCCATCTGTGATTCTAGTTCCAGGGGATCCAATGCCCTCTTCTGGCCTCTGTGAACACCAAGCACACATGTCGTTCATAGACATTCATGCCAGCAAACACTTGTGCACATACATCTGAAAATAAATAAAAAATAAAACTTTTAAGACATTTGATTTTCTGTCTTATTTTTCTCCTTTTTTTTTAAATGGAAAATCTCCTTAAGTCGTAGGAGGCAGAAGCAGGAGGACCAGGAGTGCAGTGTCATCTTTGGCTATATTGAGGTGCTGTCTCAAAAGAGAAAGATAGAAGAAAACAAAACAAAACACTTTTACGCTGTGGAAGTCCCACATGCCGATTCTTGGGACGAGTTCTTGGCCACTAGAGCTTTATTCAGAAATGCTTGGCAGTACCTTGGAGAGCGTTCCCTCTGTTTTCCCGTGGCAATGACAGTGTTTTGGGTTTTAAATCATGGTATTTAATTGGATTTGAGTTGATTTTTGTGCAAGGTGAAAGATTAAGAATCCAGTTTCACTGTTCTGGGGTGGAATCCAGTTTTGCCAGCACCATTTGTTGAATGTGCTGTCTTTTTTTCCCATAGCACATTTTTTGCCACTTCTGTCCAAAAATTAGATGGCCTTACTTCATCAGCCTGTTTCCATGACCTCGATTCTGCTTTCCTGTTTGAACTGCTCTGAAGCCTGAACCCATCTCCCCTTTAGATTGCTTTGGCTATTCCAGATCTTTTCTGGTCCCGTATGAATACTTGTACTGTTTTCCAATCCTAGATCCAATAAGTATGCTATCTGAATTTAAGTGGGTATTGCAATTAAATCTGTAGGCTATATAACCTACAGATATATAACCATTGGTATATAATCATTTTTTTAAAATTATTTTACCAATCTAAGGATGTGGAAGGTCTTTCCATTGCCTGATATCTTCTCTGATTTATATTTTCAGTGTCTTGAAGTTTTCATTGCCGAGATGTTTCACTTCATTAGTTTAGTTTATTCTTAGTTACCTTTTTTTTTTTTTTTTGGAGCAATTATGAATAAGATATTTTTTCCTAATTTCTTTTTCTTGGAGTTCATTGTTAGTATACAGTGGGACCGCATGAAGAGAAAAGGTTTCTGTACAGCAAATAAACTGTAACAGAGCAAAGAGACAGCCCACGGGATCAGAGAAAATCTTTACCAGCCGTACTCAGACAGAGGGATAATAAACAGAATTCACAAATACACGGCGAGAAGTAGACACCAAGGAAACAAACTGCCTGTCTTCAAATTATCTAATGAGGTGAATAGACCGTTTTCAAAAGAAACACAAATGGCCAGTAACCATTTTTTTTTAAAGTGTTTAGCATCCTTACCTATGCAAATTAAGACAACTTTGAGATGTCCTCTCACCTTCGTCAGATGCTGCTACTAAGAAATCTGACAACAAATGCAGGAGAGGGCGTGGGAAGGAGGACCCTTTATTCATGGTGCTGAAAGTAAGGACCAGTGCAGATGTTATGCAAATCAGCTTGGAGGCTCCTGGGGAGGAGAGAACAGGACTATCCTATCCCCAGCTACTTCACTCTTCACTCCGGGCGGTAGATGCAGAGGACTCCACATCCTACTGCAGATATGAGTCCCACCCATGCTTACTGTTTCTCTGTTTGCAGTAGGAAGGAAACAGAAGTGGCCTGGTTGTCCATTAGCAGAAGAATGGACAACGAAAACATGGTGCATGGACACTGTGGAGTACTGTTCAGAGTCGAGTTCTGCCTGAATCAAGTTCTCCTAATAAAGGAGATTTGTAGGCGAATGGATGTGCCGGAAAATATAATGTTAAGTACAGTGACCTAAACTCAGGAATGAAAGAGAGAGGTCGGGGAGGGAGGGGAGGAGGGAGAGAGAGAGAGAGAGAGCACAAGAGAGGACCATATTAGGTAATGAGGAAGGATGGAGTGTAGGAGCTCCCCCTCCCCGTCCTATACTGCATCTATGAATTTGACCTTCAATGTATTAATGTAGGAAAAACCATTTTGTAGTCTAAAAGAATCCCGCATGTGGTTTTTCCTCTGCAGCAGTGCCTGGGGAGGTTGAGCCTTCTTTTTATCCCTCTAACCACCGATGTACCAGGAGTTAGAGATGACGTCTGTGAGCACATTTGTCACAATGACCGGCTTAGAAAACCTGGAAGGGTTTTGCAACCTGACAGTCTCCTACTTTCCCTTCCCTTTCAAAACTATATCAAAGGATTTTATTATAATAGTATTACTTAAATTTTGTTAATTTTATTACTACATGTAAATTATATTGCTATAACTAAGATAAAATATGGGATTTTTATAAAAGGAGGAAACAAAGAAAAAGAAGGGAAGGAGGGAGGGAGGGAGAGAGAGGGGGGCATTTTAAAAGGCATGTGTATATAACCCTCTCCCGTTTCCGATTTCATATTATTTCTGGGTCCCATCTGAGTCAAGTTCTTCTCATCTCATCAGGATTACTCTCTCTCCCCCTCACACATTAGTGCTGAGTGTATCAGGTACAAGATGCCACAGACTGAAAGACCAAGAAACAAGAAAAGTATTTTCTCACAGTTCCAGAAACTAGAATTCCAGAGTCAGGGCAGCAGCAGAGGTGCTGAAGGCTTTTGAGGTCTTTCTCTTAGCTTGTGGGCTGTCCGAAGCGGCTGTCCGATGTTAGTCTCCACATAGTGTTCGCTCTCTGTCTAATTACTGGGTGTTAAAATCCATCATGAGCTTTGAAGCTCAGATTTCTGTCTTCAGTTAGACTTTCCATTATTGGGAGAAACTCCATTTAAGGGAGGAAAGATTTATTTTGCTTCACGAATTTGGAGATGTCAATGTATGGTCAGCCGGCTCCATTGCTTTGGGCTATAGGCAAGATAACAACCCTTGAGCAAACAGGCTCACCTTATAGCTTAGAGATGCTCACCTTATACCTTCCAGGAAGAGCAAAGAAGAAAAAGATGAGGGAAAAAGTCATCCGTCCGTGGCCCATCCCGGCCCCACCTACTGTCCACTACCTCCCACTAATGTCCCGTGAATCATCGAGGAATAAATCTATTAGTGACTTTAGAGACCTTATGACTCAATCACTTCTTAAAAGGCTGAACATGCTGCCTGTCTGTGGTGGTTTGTATATGCTTGGCCCAGGGAATGGCACTATTAGGAGGTGTGGCCTTGTTGAAATAGGTGTGCCACTGTGGACATGTGTTTTAAGACCTTCATTCTAGCTGCTTGGAAGTCAGTCTTCCACTAGCTGCCTTCAGATAAAGATGTTGAACTCTCAGCTCTGCCTGCACCATGCCTGCCTGGATGCTGCCATGCATGATAATAGACTGAATCTCTGAACCTGTAAGCCAGCCCAGTTAAATGTTGTCGTTATAAGAGTTGCCTTGGTCATGGTGTCTGTTCATGGCAGTAAAACCCTAACTAAGACACTGCCTTAGGAACTATGCCTTCAATACAGGACCCATTTGTGGGGATACTTTATATCCAAACAACAACAGGTGCCAAGACCTCCCCAACTCATTGTTCAGCAGCAAACCAGAAGACTTGTAGCCATCACTAATACAACTCAAGCCTCATTCCTGACCCCCTTCCTGTCTCTCTTCTCTATCTTGATTCCAATTCTCAAGCCAAAAAATCTATTATGTTACCTATCCTCTGTTTTGAAACTGCTTTCTCTTTTTACCTTCAAAATAGTTCTAGAACTCAGGCTCTTTTCCCACAACCACTACTGATACTCTTTAAATTTTTTTAATTATCATTTTATGTGTAAGAGTGTTTCACCTCCATGTCTGTCTGTGTACCATATGTGTGCAGTGCCCACAGAGGCCAGAATTGGAAATCAGATCCTCCAAACTAGAGCTACAGACAGTTGTAAGCCACCATGTACCTGCTTGGAATCAAAGCCAGGTCCTCTCCTCTGGGAGAGCAGCCAGTGCTCTTAACCACTATGCCATCTCTTCAGCACATTTTGCTCCTCTTTTCCAAGCTACCAGTATCTCTCACAGAGATTCTTATGACTGTCTCCTAATAAGTTCCTGCTTACATTCTTGCTCTTATGCCCTGCAGCCTTAGCAAAGCTCTGATAATCAAAAATTGGCTCATGTCACTTCTCTGTTTGTCCCCCCATGAGTGAATTCCTACTCATTCCTAAAGAAATGAAATTCTTTCCTCTATTTTTGAGGGATCTGGACACTTCCCTCCCCTCCATCCTCTGGCCTTTTTTCTATGCCCTCTTCGGTGTGATCCAGCCACTGGTCTACCAGCTTTCCCTCTAAGAAATCAACTAATCATCATCTTTGTTCTCTCCATTCCATCTGCTCAAAATCTTCTTCCCGGTAACTCTGTGGCTTAAACCTTCATTTACTGGAGGACTTACTCCAAACTCACCTTTTCTTATACTCCTTACATCTAAGTTTCAATGGCTTTTTTTTCCCATGGCTTTTTTTTTCTCCCTTCTCACTTTCCTTTTTGATGCTTATGCATTCATTCTGTTTGTTATATATTTAATACTATCTGCTCATCTCTCCCTGCCCCACCAGATACATACTTACCAGAATGGAACAGCAGAAACAAAGTAGCCACATTGCCTGTTGGGTGGGCAGCTGGAGAGTCAGGAGCTGCCTAAGCCTCCTGCTGCAGTGTTCTTTCCTGCAAAGTTGTATCTTAGCACTGTTCTAAGAACCAAAAACAATCTGCAGAAAAACAAAGGTCCCTGCTGTCAGAGCCAGTGTTCCTGTGTATGCATATTTATTTATCTGTGTGGAAGGAGAATAGGGACACAATGAAAAGAAACATACTATAATAAATTATTTAATATTTAAGATGGTGTTAAAGCCAATGGAAAAAATTAAATGATAAAGGTTGGGACTCCAGGGAGGGGAATATTTACAATTTTAAATAGCATGATCATAATTGACCTCATTGTGAAGCTATGCTTGGGAACTAGAAAGACACCAGAAGATTCTATTTTCATACACAGTCCTCTTAGAGTATGAATATAGTGCAGCATCAAATAGCTTTGTGGGTTGAAAGCTTCATTTGGACCTGGTATGGCTCCTGAAATGTGATTGGATCAGGGGAATATTAACTTCATCAATATATTATTCCACTGGTGAATTCATGCTGAATGGGCTAGGAACTGGCTAGTTTTATGTCTGCTCCACACAAGCTAGAATCATTTGGGAAGAAGAAAGCTCAGTTGAGAGCATGACCCCACCAGACAGGCCAGTGGGCAAGCCTATGGAGCATTTTATTGGTTGGCCCATGGTGGGTGGTGCCACACCTACTCAGATCGTCCTGGATAGTATTAAAATCAGGATGAGTAAGCCACAGAGAGCAAGCTGGTAAGCAGCACTCCTCCACGGCCTCTGCTCCAGTTCCTGCCCTGGCTTCCCTTCATGATAGACACATAAGCTATAATGTAAAATAAGCCCTTCTGTCTCCTGGTTACTTTCTCTCACTGATATTTTACTATAGCAATAGAAACCTTAACTGAGACAGACTTTTAATGGGTGATACCTGGGTGAATCACATAGGACACTGAGGCTGTGCCTTTGAGGGTGTATATGGGTCCTGGTCCCTGTTGCTCCCTCTGTTGCCTGGCTGCCATGAGATAAGCAGCTTTTTTCCCCTACTATACCCACCTGCTACCAGGTTTCTGCCTTGGCCTAAAAGCAACAGAGTCAGATGTGGGTAGAGACCTCCGAAACAGTGAGCAGAGACAAATCTGTCCTCATTTTAAGCTGCTTAGGTCAGATGTCTTCTCACGGTGATAAAGATTTAACTAACTCCCTAAGAAGAGACTACATGCTATCATAGATTCAGTAAGTCTCCCAGCTGCTCTTTAGACTTAGAATCAGAGCTGCTTGTTGACAGGATATATATGCCATTGTGGAAGGGCAAGTGTGAGTGGTATGTGGGGTGTGTGTGTGTGTGTGTGTGTGTGTGTGTGTGTGTGTGTAAAACACTTCAAGCATACCTACATCTAATACAAGTGGCAAGTGAGTGCAATGCAAAAGGAAGTATGTGGTATTCAATCTGTAGAGTGACTGCATAGCCAGGAAACAGAGTCCACCTAAAGCTCAAGTCTTTTAACAGGAGATTCCAGCCAAGACTCATAAATTACACTTTTGCTCAGTACTTAGCTATCTCAGAAAGCTTAACTTAAACAATGTTTTAATCTCCCTCCTATGTTGAAATGCTACCAAAAGTAAATTTAAAATAGACAGAGGCAAAAAGAAGATCACACATAAATGATGCCGATGTAATCCCAGAAGCTGACATGCAGGTGACAAACATTGACTGACTTGACCTGGACAAGTGGAAATGCTCAACTCTGTGGTTGAGCCTGTGGTGAGCAGCGAAGGACAGCACTGGACAGATTAAAACGCAATAAGCCAAAACCATGCTGACAAATTGATGAAGGCTATAGGAATCATACTCAGGAAAACCTAGTGGCATGGAAACCAGAAGAAAATCCTACACAAAGACTCACTCAGACCACAAATTCTTAAATACACCATCATTTCTGGACCACATCAAAAGCCAGGCTTCAAGAGAAGCCAAATCAAAGCTATGGATTCAGGGACACTGGGCACATCTAAGCAAAAGAGTGTATGGCTATTTGAGAAACTATTCTAACATAGGCTAAGGCGATGGCTCAGAGGATAAATTCACTCGCCACCAAGCCCTGTGACCTGAGTTTGATCACTAGAATCACATGATGGAAGGAGAGAACTGACTGCTACAAGATCTTCCTCTGGCCTAAGGCACATGTATACACACAAATACATATGCATGCACATACAAAATAGAATGCATAAAATATAAAAAAAAAACTACACAAAAATATTCTGACATAGGAAACAGGAAATGAAAACAAGGCAGGTATTAAAAGAATTCTCCACTGCAAAAAGATTCTGTATTCATGAAACAAGAACAGAATAATTCTAAAAAGGAATTCAAAGAAGCAGAATTTAGAAACGCAATAGACCATCTGAAAGTGAAAGGTAAGAAAATATTATAGATAGTAGAGCAAGAAGACAAAGAAAAGGGAAATAAACATTATTAAGCAAATATAGAATTAGTCCTAACACCCAAACAAGAAACCCTAGAAGATACAAGTCATGTTTTAAAGAATTCATAATGTCTTTCTAGAACTAAAGGGTGTAGATTTCGAGAACAAAAGACCTGAGAGCAAATACATTTATATCCTTGAGCTCTGGATGTAGCTTGGTGACAGAGTGCTTGCTTAACATTCACAAAGTAAGTGCCAGGAGCCATTCCTTGCACCACAAGTAAAGATAAATACCTCTTTTCCCATAGCAAATTGTACTTTTGGTTATAAATACTGATTGGCAGATATGAATCGTAATGATTTTAACTTTAATGAAATTTGCAAAGTGTCGGCATATTATTAAACATTTCGTAAGATTAAAAACCACTTGCATCCCAATATAATGAATTAAAAGTAGTTGCCCAGAGCGTTGTGAAACTTCAACCAAACAGAATAAGCATGTCGCAGGCTAAGGAGAAGAATCAAAATGGCATCAGACGATTCACCAGGGACACTGTAACTCCCAAGGGGGCTGAGCAAAACCTTCAAAGATCTAAAGGGAAGTACCTTAATTCTATATTGCATGAAACTGTGAACCCAGTAGAAGAGTAACATAACAATATTACATAAAATCTCAAAATATTCGCTACATACTTTCTTCTTTAGAGCCAAAAGTAGAATGTGTTTCCCCGTAATGAGACAGTAATCCCAGAAAAAGAAAAGAAAAATATGGCATCCAGGAAACTGTGATCTATGGTAGGCATGGTATTGGTTAAACTAGCAATCCTGCTGGAAAGCGCAGGATGGTGGAGGGAAGTGTGGCTGTGTTTGGATATAGGAACTCTGTGAGTTCCTCAGGGGGAGAAGTTAAAGGCGCCTACACGGCCTTATGACATAGATGAAATTCTCTAATCTGAAAGAGTCAAGAAATAATTACATATCTATATTGCAGTTATTTAAGGTTATAAAGTCTAATCCATACCTAGCAAGTAAATGGGTTTATGTGAGAGTCTCTGTGAGTAATGGGGGGGGGGTTGTAGAAAGGAAGAACGCTGGGTGTTAAACCTTATTTTATTTAAAAAAGTAATAAATCAAGGCCAGCAAGATGACTCAGTGGGTAAAGGGTTCTGCCATCTGCCATCCAGGCAGCCCTGAGTTCCGTCCTTGTAGCCCACAAGGTAGAAGAGAGCTAATTCCTGCACGTTGTCCTCCTGTGCCCACACTTGTATACACACACACACACACACACACACACACACACACACGCACGCACACGCACAGGGAGAGATTAAATATGTAAAATATTAATAAATCCAGGGTAGGAAATAGATATCAGTATTTAGTACTGCTGGTTTTTAATTGGTTATTTTCTTATAGACCAGGAAAAAAAAGAATAAAGAACTGATTCCTATCGATTAGAAGTAGCTTTTAGGTATTGACTAATTACCCTAGCATAAATGTGTGGGATGTGAGGAAAAGCATATAACTGAGAAATATTCAAGGCTGTATAAACTGAGAGGCATGTCACAGTCAATGAAAAGAAGAAAAGAGGCCAGTTCATTCTGAAGAGGCTATAGTAGCTTGGTTTCTCCGTTAAAACACCAACGGTAGTTTTTTGGTTTTGAGCCTTGCAAATGCTAGGATTCAGGCATGCACCACATCAGGGTTTATACGGTGCTGAGGATCCAGCCTGGGACTTCATGCATCCAGGGCAAGCGCTGTGCCAACTGAGTTACATCCAGCCCTTATTTTTGCTTTTAATAATCAACCAAACTATCCTTAAATTAATCTGAAGGAATAAGCGAGTCAGACTACTTAAGAATATTCTGAAAAAGAAGAACGTTGTGTGTGAAGCATTTCACCGCTAAACTGAGTGGTAACTCAGCGATATTGTCTGACTGTTCGGAGTGCTCACCGACCGCCCACATTCATAGTTTCCCTCTCAGAGATGAAGAAACTGAGGCGCAGGGTGGTTAAGCGACGTGCACAAGGCTACACAGATAGTAGATGGTGGGACGTGTTACCCCACAGTTAGAAGTGATGGGCAGTCGAGAGCCAGCCTAATCTGAGAAGAAATATCCCAGGGTCAGAAGGACACAGCGCTGAGGAGGACGTATTGGAGGGAGGGCCGGGACCACATTGGCTCAGGCTCTATTGGCTGAAGAACAGTATATAGGTTTTTTGTTTTTTAAAACATTGTGCCATTTTGGAAATGACAGTTTCCTTTAGAAGGAGAAGAACAAAACCAAAAATTGTTAACTGGGAAGCTGTTGTAGGATATTTGATTACACTGTGAGCCCCGAGATTCTGTTATTTACTGAAAAAAAAAAAACAAAACTTGTTTCTAGTTGTGGTGTGGCTCAACCTTAGCACACACCTTTAATGTAAGAGCTTTCTATTTATTGTAAACAGGATTAAATAAAGTCAGTCATAGGTTGGTTTTCAACATTCCCAATGTTTCAACCCTTGAATTCAGTTTTTCATGATGTGGTGATCATCCCCCCCAACCATAAAATTATTTTTGTTGCAACTTCATAACTGTAATGTTGCTACTGTTATGAATTACCATGTAAATATCTGTGTTTTCCTATGGTCTTAGGACCCGTGAAAGGGTCCTTTTACCACCAAAGGTTGCAATCCATGGGTTGAGAGCTACTGAACTAGACATTCTTATAAGCATTCTATAAAAGCCCTGTAAGTTCATAGCAAACTAAAAAAAATGGGGTCAGGGATTGATCAGGCTATTACTCAGCTGTCAGGGCTGCACAAGACCCTGTATCATAACAAAGCAAAGTAACTACAACACACTAGCATCTCGTGGTCAGACACATAGTTCATGAAAGAAATTCAGATAATCAAATGTCAAGCACACATATATTTAACCTCATAATTTTGACTTGTCAAAAAAGGTAAAATTCTTAACGAGTGTTAATACCTTTTATTGTTGATTCAAGGAAAGGGACTTACATGAGGGATGACTGTGTCCTTTAGGAAAGTCTTTCTACAGAGTTATTTAGCATCATGACCTGAGTCTTGAAAACATTTGTACCTGGTGACCCTACTATGCTCTTGAGTTGCTTCAGTAGCGACATGATCAGAGACATCATCACAATTTGTGTCTTCTAATGGCAAGCAATCTATTAATAGGTGAATTGATTATTCATCACAGTGTATAAATTGCAGTGCAGTGGGATACTAGCTAGCAAAATTAGTAATGGATTATGCACACGGTGTGAATGAATTTTAGAGTATTATGCAGAACAAACCAAGTTCAAAATGCAAAGTGGAAGGTATACTTTGGAAGCTACTCATGTTGAGTTCTAGAACAAACAAGACTTGTCTACATCTAAAGCAAGGGACTTTCTTACAAGGCCGTGAAGAACTTCCTGGCTCAAACTCATCCCCTTTCCTTACCTTATTTCTTCTTTTAATTATGTAAGTTAGACTTCAGATCCATGTGTTCCAAGAAGAGCTAATCAAACAGGCAAACATTCAGCCGCGGCCTTCATCGGAAGGAGAGCTGGGACACAACGCTGTGTGTCAGTATGGTTCTAATTTTGTAACATAGTGAATGCCAACAGAGACAGTAAAGTGGAAACAAGAAAAGCATAGGCCAATGCACATGTACAACCTTTGTGATCAGAGAAACTCGTAAAGAGCCTTGAAGCCCCCCTTCATGTCCGATCTCCTCTTCTCTGCATTCCAGCTTTGGAACTTCGGGTGTCCAAGTGCAGAGCATGTTACCTCCACCTCATATGTCCTCTCTCTTTCTCTGTGGCTATTTAATTCCTACTTCACCTCCTACTCGCAACTCAGTGTTGACCACCTCAGAGAAAGGCCTTGCCCTCCCTGAATCCAACCCTCCCTGTTATAGCTAGGTCAGATCCCTGTACTAATTGCTTTTGCTGTTACTCTGACAAACACCTAATATAAGTAGTTTAAGGAAGGAGAGTTTCCTTAGGCTTGTAGTTTGAGAGGGATAAGTTTGTGGACGTCTAGTTCTGTTTGGGAGTCTAGGTGAGGGATACATGGGTGGAGAAGTGGCTGGTGTTAGAGTAGACAAGAAGCAGAGCAAGTGAGCCAGGAACTGGGCACCAGGTATAATACTGAAAGCATGTGCTGTGGGAGCCGTTCCCCCAGCTAGGCCCACCTCCTAAAGTTTCCACAACCAGCCACTCAACAAATGAACCTTCAGTGATGTTTCATATGAAAGCCAGAGCATAGCTCATTTGTCTTCGTGACACTTATGCGTTTTCATTTCTTGGGGTCTACAAGCTAGCCTCCAGAATGGCAAACTTGCCCTAACTTGACACTAACTACAAATCTGAGAATTTTTCCCAATTTGATAATTTGCCAGGAAGAAACAAAACTCACAGAACTCACTGAACCCCGTTAGAATCACAGTTGCATTTGAGTGGGCAGAGGATGGAAGGGAGAAATACAAGGTAGAATACAAAGAAGGCAGAGTCTAGGCTACCAAATACAAAGCTGTTATGATGGACACTTTGTCCCACCAACATTGCAACTGTACATAGAATATTGACCCTTAGGAGGCTCCCCAGAGCTCTGGTACCCAAAGACTTCCTGAAGCTTCCTTTCATAAGGATGATGGGTTTATTGATTGCCCATGTTTTTGAACACTGTGTCATTAGTGGGGCTTTTATGATTTATGTCTGTATCCAACCTTACTTCAGACTATTAGGTACGGAAGGCTCAACTCCTAGCAACCTCGTAGCATAAACTCCTAGGTGTATTCTCAAGGATTCACCACCTTTAGCACACACCCTGTTGCTTTAGGAAAATCCAAGGGTTTACCCTGCTCTTGTTCAGTACAGAATTTCTGATAAATTAAGCGTCAGTACATGGGAGGGGACGGTGCTTAATGTACTTCCTGAAAGAGCAAGCAAGGAGAATTTTTTCCTTATTAAATTTTCCTGCTTACACAGCACGCATGTCCTGATTTGAATACATCACCAGTTATTGTAAAGATTATAGATCAACAATATACGTGATAAGATAGTCCCAAAAAAAGAACTCAGAGGCTTCCCACCGTAACAAACCACGCCCTCAACCACTGAGAGAGGAATTAAAGTTAGGCAGAGTCCAAGGTCTCTTCCAGCTCCAACAACAAGCTAGTTTTCCTTAGAAAACAAACAAGCTAGAGCAAAAAGACTAGTTTACAGGGCCCCTGAAACTTGAATATGTGACTTTCCAATAACAAAGAAACAGAGTCATGCAGTTGATCTCCAAAACTCGACTTTAATATGTGACAACATAGGTTTGAGTCGCAGCAGTATGGAATTATTAGCTTGCTGGAATTTGGCTCCCTGGCTAAACAATCACAAACCTTATCTTAATCCATGGTTAATTGTATCGTGGCCCTTACATGGCCCAAAGTGAGTTCTTCGGAGGAGACTGATAACAAGAACGTCCATGTCCTCAAAGCATAGTCCTAGCAGTTAGAGAAGAGCCAACTTTTGAACCATTGTTTTTAATTCAACGTAATGCCTAGACATTCAAATATAACCAGTGTTTCAAAACTCATTATCAAGCAGATTATTACAAGAAGAGGTTCTAGATGCCTTTGCAGCACACGCATGCACACACACACACACACACACACACACAGCATGCACGAATACACACACGAACAACACATGCATGCTACTAAAACGCTACTTTCTGTTGCCGTTCCAGTGTTACCGCAGGCAGTCACCCAGTTTGAAGAACTGGTTGGAATGGCAGAGACCCTCCTTAAGAGTGGAGGAGCCGTGTCCACACCAGCGTCTACCCTCTGGAGAGCAACAAACAACTCCTCCCCGGATTCCTTTGCCTCTCTGTGTAGTAATTCCAACTCTACTTCCAGCTCCCCAAGTTCTGTGAAGGCTGAGGAAGAGCAGCATCCTGGGGAGAAGCAGGTGGGTTGGAATATCTTCCCTCTGGCTCTCTGGAAATGGCCAGACACAGAAACCAAAAGAGGGGGTGAGGCAGTGGGGTGCCACCACCAGATAAAGTCTAGACAGAATTACATTGCTACCATTAGAAACCTATCACGAAGAATCATCTTATTTTAATGATGAAAGTTAATATTTGTGAAACAGATATTAAGTTTAGAATACTAACAAATACATCAGGGGGGATAAATGCAGCTTTTCCTCTAACTGAGATGTAAAATATATACCAAACGTACAAAATACCTTAAAGAGTAAATACTACCTTAAGAGAATAATTGGCCTTGTTTTGCGTGTGTGTCTTAAATAGCGTTTTTTATTTCTCCAGGTATCTTCGTTTTTCTAATTTCAGTTATCATTTCTTATTTTGTAGTTCACGATTGAGAGATGGCAGATTGCCCGTTGTAATAAGAGCAAGCCTCAGAAATTTATTAATGATTTAATGCAAGTACTTTACACAAATGAATACATGGCCACACACAGTCTGACTGGGGCAAAATCCTCTACTTCAAGGGACAAAGTTGTAAAACCAGCTATGAATCAGAATGAAGTTCAAGAAATCATAGGTGATCATTTGATTGCATTGTATTTTCCCACGAACCTGAAATGATGTTACAGTTCACAGTTGGGTTATTTTTTTTTTCAGTCTTTTTTTTTTTTAATTTTCAGATTTATTTTTTATGAAAAAATTAGAATCATCTAATATAACAATATTAAACTATAAGAAAATATGAAACTATAAGAAAACTGAAATCTGGGCGTGGTGATGTGTACTTGTAATCTCAACGTTTGAAGATGGGGAGGGAGAGTCCCGAGCTCAAGGTCATTCTAAGACTCCACAGCAGAGTCAGCAGCCAGCCTAGGTTGCATAAGACCTCATCTCAGAAAGGAAAAAAAAAAAAAAAAAAAAAAAGATACTGAACTAAAAGTTAAAGTGTCTAAAATGGAGAAGTTTGGACTAATAAAATTCAAAGCTTCAAAAAATAACAATTTCACTGTTTTAAATGTTCAGTAACAATTTGTATAGCTTTCTCTTTCTTAGTTATTTTCCCTTGTGTTTTGTTTGTTTCTAGAAAGAGATCGTTTTTTAACCATGCAGGTTTAAAATTAGCGAATTCCTTACAAATGATGGTCCAAAATTTTCTTTTGTTTTGTGCAAATATCCAAAAAATCAGAAACTCTCTGATCAAGCTCTTTACTTTTATTGTTTCTTAATAAGTGATTGATTTGTTTGGACTAATATTAGAAATGAATAAAAATCAATTGGTGAAAGCTTGAAGCAAAAATATAAAGCATGGAATTCATAGCTAGTAGACAAGTTAAGTATCCTGATGCCACAGGGAACAAAACACACATGATTTGTATATAGTGTCCCATGATTTGTATATAGTATCCCATGATTTGTATATAGTATATTGTATTCGCCCTTCTGTGAGCTTCGGCTGTGCTTTGGAAACCTGACTGTATTCATCTGCTTAGATAGTCATGCCAATTTGGGCTCCTTTTGTAAAACGGAGACAAAGCTGAGTTTTTGCCTCAGTTCACAGGATGCAAACTCCTCACGACGTGCTCTTGTGTGTGCCCTGTGATCTCTTACAGGAGTGACGAAGCAGGTGTTTCCCAGTGCGGATGACATCTCAATTAGACGGATGATAGGACAGAAGCTAAATAACTGCACGAAGAAGCCGAACTGAGCAAAGCTCCCAACTCTCAGGATATTAAGTAGATCCTAATGGTATGTCTCTCAAGCCCTCATCCTCCTCCTTATGGCTAACTCTATTCTGCTGTATCTGCCAACTGGCATTTTCCAGATGCTCGCCTAGGGGACATTAGTATCCTCTGAGATGTGTACATTTGGGAAGATTTTGAGATCTACCAGTATCTAAGAGGTTAAAATTAGAGAGACACCTCCCCGACAGAAGAAAATAAGAGAGATGAAGATACCCCAGTCTCCTTCAAAGGTGTACCTCAGTAACCAGAAGAACTCCATTAGGCCCAAACTCCCCATGTTCCTAAGTCTCCCCAAAAGCACCAAGCAGGAGACAAGGCATTTAACGCATGTGTTTTTGAGGCATATGTAAATTTTTTCTGTCAGGAAGGTGTCTCTTTCCCTGATTGAACCTCTCAGATACTGGGATGGGTATTTGTATATCTTAAAATCAGTTGTTATAATTTAATAAAGTTTTTTTTTTTGTTTCAAAAGTTGGGCATTGCCAATGTGTAGTGAAATTTTGGCCATTTTAGCTTTGCAGGGGCTCTCTCTTCCATAATTTATATTCAGTATGCCCTCAAAGGCCCATGCATTAAAACCCTTGTACAAACAAGCTTGTTGAAGTAGCCATAGCACCACCCTCTGGAACACCTCTGTAATTTTCTCTTCTGGTCATTTAAGTTACAGAAGCTCAAAGGCAGACCTTAGCCCTGCCTTGCCTCACACCCCAACACCCAAAGTATAATTCAGGGAAATGACTGTGATGGTTGTTCTTGGTTGTCAAACCTGGAATTAACTAAAGCCCAAGCAGCTGGCTACACCCGCAAGGGATTGTTTCCTTATTGAATCGTTTGAGGTGGGAAGACCTGCCTTTAATCTGGACCACATGTTCTGGTGGCAGCCTACATAAAGGACATGGAATAAGCTCACTCCCGATGCCAAACTCATTTCTTTACTAACATTGGAACCTACTTCTTTGGGATTCTTTTTTTTTTTTTTTTTTTTTTTTTTTTTTTTATTTTCAGCAAAGCAAAAAAATTTAGAAAGCATTCAAACAGAATAAAATGAAAAGAAACAAACAAGCAAAATACCAAGGGTCAGATATACTTATACAAGAATTCTATAGAGCCTTCAAACAAGCAATACTTTTTGAGTTATATTTAAAAAAATTCAGAACCACAATAAGCTCCTTCACTAAGCAAATAATATTGAAATAGTGAAATCAAGTGTAAACCCAACAAAAATATATAAGTTATAGTCCAGTATCCCTCATGAATATACATACAAAAATTCTCAATGAAGTAGTTGCAGACTGAATACAAGAGATATAAAAAAATAATATTCCATGAATAACTGAACAACTGTTTTTTTTTTTTTAGAAGACCATACTCCATATACAGGCTGCATGTTTTGGGATAGCCCCCACTCCAGATGTTTGAGACCTACATGAAAACCAAGCTGCAGATTTACAACATATGTGCAGGGAGGCCTAGGTTCAGCCCATGGAGGTAGATCTGTGTAGACTAGGTATGCTCCACGGTTGGTGATTCAGTCTCTCAGAGCTCCAAGGGTTCAGGTTCGTTTACTCTGTTGATCTTCCTGTGCAGTTCCTATCTCCTTAGGGCCCGCAATCCTTCCACCTATTCTTCTTTAAGAGTCCTCAAGCGCTATCCACTGTTTGGTTCTGGATGTCTGTATCTGTCTGAGTCAGCTGCTGGTTAGAGCCTCTCAGAGGACAGCTTGCCCCTGTCTGTTTCAGGCTGGAGGTTTAGATCCTGGGAGCTCTGGTTGAATCTTTTGATACTTGTTCTAAAAAGGACAAAAGCACCCTCACTTTGGTCTTCCTCCTTCTTCTTGAGTTTCATGAGGTTTCTGCGTTGCATCTTAGGTATTGTGTGTTTTGGGGCTAATATCCGCTTATCAGAGAGTGCATACCATTGGATCTGATGATGACAAATGGATTTGGACATCTTTGGCACAGGGGAACAATATTGGATTCATGACATTTGTTGGTACACTATGTGGATATGAATATATTATATGTATGTATAGTATATGTATATGCTATATGTATAATATAATATATATAAGATAGTAGATATACAACACACACACACTACACACAATATATATTGTCGTGTTGTTTTTAGTTGTGTTGTGTGCATTCTTGATCAAGGGTTCAGGTAGTGTAATTATGCTCTCCAGTCATATATTAATACTGATCCCTATACATAAACATATACATATAAATAATATAATGTATATCTTATACATATACTATATGATTCTTGTCAACAGAGGTTCAGAAGCCTGTAATTCCTAGGCACTCTAGGCCTAACAACCCTGCCATCCTCTGTGTGGCTATGCCTGACTCCCAGTACAGAGTACAGGCTGTCATTGGCTGATAATCAGATGATAATGGCTGAAAGGACAGCTGCTTTCCATCTAAGCTTCCTTTCTTTGAGAGGAAGAGCTAAATTCTCTCTTCCTTTTAGAAGAACATGTTTGTTCTCATCCCACACCTGCCCTCTAGCTGCCTGCTCGTACATTGCTAGAGCTCACAGATTCCAGTCTTCATGGCCTTTGACTATTCTCATCTGTTTCTTACATGAGCTAAAGAAAGTTTGATTTATAAGGATTGCAGAGTCTTAGGCTATCGCTTCTAGACCATCATGCTGAAGACCTAAGAAATTCTCAAAGGTATCTGTCTCTAACAGAATATTTTATGCTTATGTTATAACAAATGATTTCATACAATGTTGTTTAGAAAGAGGGTCAAGGCTGGCTCTTTGCCCATCTCAGCATTCACAGAATGTTTAAAATGTCTAGACATCTTTGGGTTTTACACCTGGGACCACTCCTGGCATCTCACGGCCAACAGTGCCACTGAACAGCCTGCAATTCACAGGAAAATCTCTCAACTCTCATCCTACCCAGCTAAGATCCACCCACATCGCCACTGAAGTTAAGAAACCCTGGTCCAATGTGATTTTATTATTTTGGAAACAGTGACATAAAACCTGAAGAACTGGAATGAATTGCCACAGCTATATGACTAAGGACCAGCAGGTAGCAGTAGTACCAGGTTTTTCTTTTTGTATTAGTCCGTTTCAATTACTATAACTGTTGTGGGATACCCACTAAAACCTCAACTACACTGGGTATTCAGGGTCCAGTGTAGCTCCAAGCCTTTCTTGAGGTGAGCTGTTAAGCACAAAGCCATGTCCTGAGTTGACAGGCTTCAGTTAACAAGAAGCAGAACTACAGAAGCCAAAAAGCAAGGTTAGTACATTTAGAGACTTTCCCAGAACTATGGACTTTGATGGATTATATCTTCATTTTCGTATTGGCATGTGGCGATGTCTACATGCTCAGTTATACAGGCTGAATGGTCCTTCTATCATGGAGTCAGTTGTGCTAAGATTATAGGGGGTACTGAATGGTATTTCCATCATGGATCAGTTGTGCTAAGATCAGGGGTACTGATGTATATCCGTCATGGATCAGTTGTGCTAGGTCTGGTGGGCTAAAGTCTGGGATCCTGTTAAAATAAGAATAATGCTTATGGACTGCAGTGTACAAGGAGTTCCCTTCAGCTCATGATTTTATAAGATGACAATCTAAAATCTGTGCACTATGTGTGCACTCTGGTTGAGACCTCACAGTGGGGTTGCTTCAGTAGTGGGAGCACATACAACACAGGAAACCAGAGATCCAGGACAAGACTCTTCTCAAACAGCCCACTCGTGCAATACTGAACAAAGTGGATCCCTTCCAAGAGTGGTGCCCCCAATGGCTTAACCTCCTTCCAGTAAGCCCCACCTCATGAAGGTTCCACCACCTCCATCCAGTGAGAAAACAGCAGCATGGGCAACATTGTGTAACAAATTATAGCACAGAGCCCTCTTGAAAACAGAGCCCATAGGATGTATATAAATAGTATCTAAATGTAGAGAGAGCAGGGGAGGGGGAGCCTCTTGAGATAAGTGTTCATTCAGTAGGAATGGCAAGCTGGAAATGCAGGCAGGCCAGGTGCAGGCCAGAGAAGACTGGATGCTGAGTCAGTGTTGAAAGCCATCTAGAGGCAATATTTCTTCTTCTCAAAGGACTTCACTCTTTAAGGTTTGCAACTGTTTGGAAAGAGCCATACACATATAGTAGGAGATATTCTGTTTCAGTCAAGTAATGATTTTAAAAAGTTAAAACACACTCAAGGAAGCACCTAAGCAGAAATTTGACAGATATTAGGTATACCGTGGCTGACACATAAAATCACCCATCACAGCTATTGATGTGGGGACAGTGGTATCTGGTTGGGAAGTCTGTTCTGTCAACTTTAGAAAGCCATTTGATTTCATGAACCTCGACTTTTTCTGTGTTTTAAAACGTTAATTTTGTGATGACATACAAAGAAGTGAGTCTAATTGTGACATTTTCATACCTGTGTTCTTAACTCTTCACCATCTTTCCACCTAGCCCCTCCCAGCATCCTGCTGTGCCCCCCTTTACCCCACAAACACTCCCCTTCCTGCTTTAGTGACACATATTCTAGTACCCTCTCATTCCCTACCTCTTTCCAAATCTTCCTCCCAGATTACAGTACCCTATCTCCATGTCCCACATAAATATGCACATCTATGAATTTAGATCTGGATTCTGCATAAAAACATTCACTGTCTCTTATTTTGTAAATCATAATGATCTTCAGTTTCAGTTTTTCTGCCAGTGCCAAAGGTTCATTCTTCCTTACAGCTGAACAGAGCTTACATATATGTACAACATTTTATTTATCAAGACACCTGCTGATGGGCACCTAGGCTGCCTCCATGTTGTAACTATTGCAAGTAGTTCAACAACACAGAGGATGTACAAGTCCCTCCATGGAGTGCTAACTTAGAATCCTTCAGGTGCATTCCCAGGGCTGCTGTAGCTGGAACAGACAGGTGTTCTACATTTTAGCTTTTGTGGAATCTTCTTGCTGCTTTCCGTAATGGCAGCAGTTCACGCTCCCACCAGCAGGTGGCAGAGTTCCCTGTTCCCAACATCCCCACCAGCCTTTGTGGTTTTCTTCTTGGTGAGAACCATTTATTTGACTAGTGATCTTTGACAAGCAATGGTGTCAAAAACATGCATTGGAAAACAGAGCATCTCTTCAACAGATGGTGCTTTGAGGTGGAATATTGAAATAGTTTGAAGATATTGTTCCGTTGCTTTTGCTTTTGTTTTCTGATGCAAGACATGATGTAGACCTAGCTAGTCTCAAACTTAGGGTGTGGTCAGGCATCACATTGAACTTCTGATGCTCCTAGCGCTAGCTCTCTATCAGATGGGTAACTGGTAAAAATCTTTTCCCATCCTGAAGTCTGCTACTTTGTCCCAGTGATGGTGTCCTTTGGCATACAGAAGCCTCAAACTCATGAAGTCCCATTTATTAAATGTTGTTTTCCTTAGTGCCTGTGCTAATAGTGTTCTGTTCATAAAATCTTTTCCATTGCCAATGAGTTCAAGGCTATTTCTCACTTTCTCTTCTATCAGTGTTCAGTGTGTCTGGTTTTATGTCGAGGTCTTTGATCTACTTGGACTTGAGTTTTGTACAGAGTGGTAAATATAGATCTATTTGCATTCCTCTGTACACAGACATCCAGTTAGACCAGCACCATTTGTTGAAGATGCTGTCTTTTACTCAGTTTGTATTTCTGGCTTTATCAAAATCAGGTATCCATCGGTGTGTGGATGTATTTATAGAGCTTCAATTCTACTGATCAATGTGTCTGTCTTTATGTAAATATTATAATGTTTTTATTACTATGGCTTTATAGTACAATTTGAGATTGGGGGTAGTTGTGCCTCCAGCAGCCCTTTTATCATTTAGGATTGTTTTAGCTATCCTGTTCTTGTGTGTGTGTGTGTTTGTGTTTATGTTTGTGTGTGTGTGTTTCCATATGAAGCTGAAAATTGTACTTTCAAGTTCTGTGTAGAGTTGTGTTTGAATTTTGGTGGAGAATTGTTGAAGGAACCTTTCCTGCCCATTGTATTTACAATAGAGCTCTGTGAACAGTGGAAGAGAAAAGTGGAGCGAGGAGTTGGGAGGAGGAAGAAAGGAGAAAGGAGAGGGAGGAGAAGGGGAAGGAGGGAAAGATGGCAGGAAACGTCTGTGTCTCTAGGAGTCTCGGGTAGTTAAACCATGTCAAAAGGTTGTGTATAGGAGTTGATGTTTTAGAGTCACTTAAATATACTATCATATCATCTGCAAATAAAGATGTTTTGATTTCTTCCTTACCTATCTGTATCCCATTGATCTTTTTTCAGTTATCTTATTGGTCTAACCAAGACTACTTTATGGAATAGGTATGGAGAGAGTAGCCAACCTTGTCTTGTTCCTGATTTTAATAGAATTGCTTTGAGTTTCTCTCCATTTAAGTTGGTGTTTGCTATAGGCTTGGTGTAAACTGCCTTTATTATGCTGAGCTATGGCTCTTGTATCCCTAGTTTCTCCAGAACTTTTATCATGAATGGGTGCTGGATTTTGTCATGGGCCTTTTCTTCATCTAATGACATGTTTATGTGGTTTATTTGTTTTTCCACCTGTTTATACGGTGGATTACATTTACCAGTTCATGTATGTGGAACTACTCTCGAATCTCTGGGATGAAGCCTGGAAAGAGCATGGTGGATGCTTTTTTTTTATGTGTTTTTTAATTCCATTTTTTGCAAGTATTTTATTGAGAATGTCTGTGTCCATGTTCATAAGGGAAATGGGTCTGTAATTCTCTTTCTTCATTGGGTCTTTATGTGGTTTGGGTATCAGAGTATTCGTGGCCTAGCCTCATAAGAAGAATTTGTCATTGTTCCTTCGATTTCTATTTTTGGAATAATTTGAGGAGTGTTGGGGTTGAGTCTTCTTTGAAAGTCTAATAGAATTCTGCACTAAAACTATCTGGCCCTAGACCTTTTTTTGTTTAAGAGACTATTAATGACTGCTTCTCTTTCCTCAGAAGTTTTAAATCTGTTTAAACTGATATCTGATCCCGATTTAACCTAGGTGGGTAGAGTGAGAAAATTATCCATTTCTTTTAGATTTTCAAATTTGGTGAAGTAGAGATTTTTAAAGTATGTCCTTACAACTCTGTGGACTACCTCGGTGCCTGTTATGGTTCCCCCATCTGTCTCTCATTTTGTAAATTTGGATACAGGTTTGTCGATTTTCTTGATTTTCTCAAAGAACTAAGTCTCTGTGTCATTGATTCTTATCATTTTTTTCTATTTTCTTGATTTCAGCCCCAAATTTTCGTATCTCTGTCTACTCCTCTTGGCTGTGATTTCTTCTTTTTGTTTTGGAGCTCTCAGGTGTGCTGTTAAGTGCCTAGTAGGAGCTTTCTCCCTCCTTTTAATGTACGCACTTAATGCAATGACCAGACCTCTTAGAACGCCTTCATTGTGTTTTAATTTTGTCTTAATTTCTGTCTTGACCCATTTTTCATTCAGTTGAGAGTTGTTTAGTTTTCATGAGTTCCTAAGTTTTCTGTTGTTTCTATTGTTCTGCAGCTTTCATCCAAAGTGGCTGATAGGATGAAGGCTGTTATTTCAATTTTCTTGTATCCGTTGAGACTTGCTTTGTGTCCAGTATGTGGCCAATTCTGGAGTAAATTCCAAAAGCTACTGAGAAAAGGGTATATTATTTTGTGTTTGGGTGAAGTATTCTATCAGTATCTGCTAGGTCCATTTGTTTATGGTGTTAGTTGACTTCAGTCATTTCTCTGTTTAGTTTTTTCTGGATAACCTGTGTATTGGTGAGCATGGAGTGTCGCTGTCTCCCACTCTCAGTGTGTCAGGATCAATACATGATTTAAGTACAGTAGTGTCTCTTTTTATGAACATGGGTGCCCTGTGTTCAGTGCACAGATATTAAGAATTGAAATATTCCTTGGTGGATTTCTCCTTTGGTGAGTATGTAGTGTCCTTCCCCATCTTCTCTGGTTAGTCTTGTTTTGAAGTTTATTTTGCTACATATTAAAATGGCTACACCAGCTTGCTTCCTGGGTTCATTTACTTGGAATATCTTTTTCAAATCTTTATCCAATGTTTATCCTTGAAGTTTGAGTGTGTTTCTTTTGGATGAGGAAGAAAAATGAATCCCGTTTCCATATCCATTCTGTTAATATGTCTACTTTTAGGGAATTGGGACCATTGTTATCAAAAAATGTCAACGACCAATGATTGTTGATTTTCTGTTGTTCAAACAGGCTATTTTAAAATAGCCTTTTCTTGTGTTTTAGCTGTATGTTGGAATATTCAGGGCCTGCTGTGGTGGGATTGCTGGGCTCTAGGGAAGACATGGTGTCCTGGCTATAATTGATTGTGTTTTTACACTGGAGTCTAGCCATCTGGGTTTGGGATGATTGTATTCTAGGTGATGCTCTCTGGTCTTGTCTTTGTTGAGTGGGTGTTGTGTATCTTGGTTTCTGAGGCCTTTAGTGGTCTTAGGAGAGTGTGGTGGCTGTGGGTTGCCTGAGAGGGCATGCTTTTGAGATCCTGCGGGTTTGGCCTCTGGGGACTCTGATTAGAATGCATTTCTTATATTGAGAGCTGACATTAAAGGTAGATGTAATCCACTCGAGGTACAGGAGTAGTCAGGCCCCACCCCTAAGGACCCCTATGGGACCCAAGCTCACCAATCCCTTCCCTGGAAAACACTGCTCCCAAGAAACGCTATCCATATAAAGCCTGAGTTCAGCTCAGTTCTTTGCTACTTCTTCCACAGCAGAGGCAGTCCCCCCTGTCTTGTGTCTTTCCCAATAAATCTCTTGTGTGTGTGAGGTTTGGCATACGGTGTGACTGTGGTATTCTTTACTCCAGACTTCCAGGATTCCTTTCCCTTCAGAGCTGTAACACTTGGATTGGGAAAACCTTTTCTCTCAGAGCTGTAACACTTACAATGGAAATGGGATAGACACGCGCTGAGGAAAAACAGTCTATCCACCAGGATCAGCTCAGCCCCTGGAATGGGGGCAGAGAGGGAGGAGAGGCCACAGTCTGCCCGGTAGTCTGCTACAGAGCTGGGAATTACACTTGGGGGTTGGATATGGGGAGAGAAGGAGAGTAAAGATCTGAAGTTGGTCTACCTGCTTCTCTGGCAGAGGCCAGCGGGTTCCCACGGAGTGCCTGAGGGAGCTGGAGGCTGACCCTGTGAGAGAGCCTGTAGGAGAAGCTCTGTGTGATCTGCTGGAGATGGTGAAGAGGGCAAGGGAGGCCACAGCAGATGGTCTGCTACAGAGCTGTGGATGAACTCGGGAATTGGATTTGGAGGAGAAGGGGAGGGAAGCTCTGAAGGTCACCTCCCTGCTTCTCTTCTTCTGGGTTTTGGGTCAAGTAACCAGGTTTGAGGAACTGCTGACCGATAGGTAACCAATAAACACCACTGAAACAGAACAATTGATAATTTTTCAAATACTTGATTGACATGGGGGGGTCATTTTACCTTGGTTTAAAATTTAGCTAATAAAATTAATTGCTTCAAATAAAATTTTGAAAATAAAAAATAAAAATTAATTAATTAATTAATTAAAGTTAATAAATAAATAAAATTAAAATTGTTTCAAATAAAAAATTAATATAAAATACTTCAACTGTTTTTATGTCAGGATTCCTCTAAATTACAAAGCAATTTATGGGACATCTTACTAGCAATAGTTCTTTCCTTTTATATAAATTTGCACCTCTTAGAAGTTTGCTTTTCTATTTTACAGGTGTCTTAAAATAAACATGCTTGGTTTTATGTCAACCATTGGATTTTGCTGGAGAACCTGAGAGACCTCAAGGACTGGCTGTAGTAGCCATGGCTTTCCTGGTGGAGCAACAGACTGGCTGAAGAAGCTGCATGCAGAGCCCATACTAATTAACAGTGATGCATCAAACCAGAGCATGTCTGTCACACAAGCATGCGATACGGTTTCTTTGGAAATATGCATCTTTCACAGCCCCAAAAACTTCCCTGTAAACTAACTTAAGATGATATCAGCTCTTATCATAGCAACAAAAGCATCCACCCTCCAGATCAGTCTTTGTCTTCAACAAACAATGCAAATTATTACTATCAGTGACTTCCCGTTATGATTTTTATTTGGTGGGGAGGGGCTTCAGCAAGCACGTGTTTGGTAAAAATACAATTGAAATAATACGTGTCTACCAATACAAAAGGAATAGAGCGACCTAAGCGACGATAACTGTGTCTAACCAAGTAATGATGACAATGTTAAAGCAACTGAGTTATTATGTGATCTAAACATGTGTGAAATAAGATTATGGAAAAAAACAAAAACATAAATGTCTTTTCCTCATGCAACTATTCCCAACACACTCCTGAAAGTCTAAACTCCCATTTTTGTTTGTTAATTCCATGCAGTGATTTTTATAATAGTCTCCTAGTCTGTGAGGAAGACACATCCCCAATATCCATTGTCCAGAACATACTAGATTCAGATGTGTAGTAATAAACATATCACCTAAAGTGCACGTAGGACATGAATCATGCCTGATCAACCGTGATGTTAAATGCTTAATTTTAACCTGTTTGTTTCCACTGTAGCAGAAGAAAAATTAACTGAAAAAAAAATTAGTACCAGTTTAATAATGGCATGGAAAATGCCATTTTGTAATAAATTGCATTTCACAGCAAAAGTAAAATAACTTAAAAACACTTTATCATTGATAAAAGCATCCCCATGATCATTTTGTTCAACAAAGAATTTCAAAACTTTCACTTGATAAAGATCCCTGACTACTTTGCAATAGAGCTATGCTTTCTCTTTTTCTCCCCCTCCTTCCTTTCTCCTCTGAGACAGGGTGTCTCTGTGTAGCCCTGGTTATCCTGGAACTCACTCTGTAGACCAGGCTGGGCTCACACTCAGAGATCTACTTGCCCCTCCCTCCAAAGTTCTGGGATTAGTGGTGTGTGTCACCACTGCCCAGTGAAGCTATGCTTCTTGAGTGTGTAAAGTGACATTGAAGCTTAGAAAGGGGGATTTCTAAAGTGCAGTGCAGTGGACCCAGGGACTACTCTGTAAAGGCTACGTGACATAACAGTGCAGTTGTACAAAATAAATACAATGAAGTAAATTATGTAACATTTGCTACTTTTAATTAAATAAAATTCAACTCCATGGAAAACTAATGTGCTTTCTTATTGTTCATTTTGTTTCATAATGTATTCTACTCAGGGCAAAAAAAAATTTTTTTTCTAGGTAGAGGCTTCTTCAACACATGGAAACATTCACTTCTTCACCAAGAGTTTCTCCTGACCTCTTTTGGTGCCAAGCCTCAGCTGCCTTCCATGACACTGTGGGAGAGCAGAGGAAGCTGTGAGTGAGTGTGTAAGGAGTGTGAGTCCTTGAGTGTGTAAGAAGGTGTGTGAGTCCTGAGTGTGTAAGAAGTGTGTGAGTCCGTTGAATGTGTAAGAAGTGTGTGAGTCCTGAGAGTATAAGGAGTGTAAGTGTGTAGTCCTGGGTGTGTAAGGACTGTGTGAAGTCCTGAGTGTGTAAAGAGAGTTCGAAGTCTTGAGTGTGTAAGGAGTACAAGTCCTGAGTGTGTAAGGAATGGGTGAAGAAAGTCCTGAGTGTGTAAGGAATGGGTGAAGTCCTGAGTAAATGTGTATTATTGACAAGAATCTCTGCCAACCTTCCTACTAGTGAGGCTAAAAGGCATGGCAAAGCTTTCCTCTAATGCAAATACAGTGTTGATGAGCAATTATGTGCAAAACACAAACAAAACAAAAACTAGCCACTGCAGCTTATTCTTCTTAGGTGGCTGCAACCTGAGACTGCATAATAAACAGCCGAGTTCACTGTTATTCCTCCACGGTGTACTGTGCATGATAAACATAAGAGATTCTAAGTTGTTGGCTCTGCTCCATCAGAGCAAACACTGCACTCACATACACACATTGATCCCAGCTTTTCTGTGCGCTGTCTGTCCCTTCTTCATTTCTTTGTGGCCCCAGGACTAATCCATGTTGGTCACGTGATGACCTCTTCACCCCTTCAAAACCAGTACCCCTGGGAGACTCTTGTAGATTTCCAAGTTTGGCTGCCAGAACAAGGTTCAGCCTTGGTCCCACTGTCCGACAGCTTGTGTGTACTGATACTGAGGAAGCACTCAGAGATTTGTGATCCTCAATGATGTTGGTCTCTTCTTAATCACTGATTTCTTAGCTCCAGCTAAGTAGCATCAATTGTCCAAGCAAAGCAAGGTATCAGTTTGGTGGTTCTGGTCCTGTGTTAATCACAGACAATTCTTCAGCCCCAACTGACCAGAACCACACAATCCTACTTCAAACTATCACAGAAGTGACTCTGATAAAGTCTTTGAAGGACTCTCACACTCTTCGACTGCACAAGCCAGATCTCTGTTCTCTGTGTAATTCTCAGCCTTATCTTCCAGGTTCCCATGACGGCCCATTAAGTTTCAAGCACTAACAGCTTTTTCAGCCAAAGCTCTGAGGTCTTTCAATAATTCTCCCCTAACATGGTTAGGCCTGTTAGAGCAATATTTTATGAACCGATACCAATATCTGTCTTAGGGTTTCTTTTGATGTGATATCATTACCACCACCAGAAACAACTAGAGGAGGCAAGAGTTAATTTTGACTTATAGTTGTAGTCCATAGTCAGAATGTGTTCTAGGAATGGAGCCATTTGAAGAGAAGTCTGGGTGCTTACGAGAATACCTCAAGAAAACAAGAATCCTGTTTCCTTTTCAAACATGGAATTGTGTTTGCCTGTTCCTGCCAGGTATAGCCAATAGGAATGAGTTTATTTCAGATTACTCATTATTGCTGGCTGTTGTTATTCAATTAAATGTTTAAACATCCTTTATATACCCCTTTAAAGCAAATTTTTGCTACATGCAGCTTTCCTTTAGTTGTATACAGCTTGAACTGATGAGAAATTTACGCAGGTAAGTCTTCTTAACCCTCAGGGTATAAATTGTCTGATGCTCTAAATAAAGTTGACTATTGCACGAGATATTAGTCCACCTTATGTATCAGCTCCACCCTCCCAGGTCCCACTACCTCTGCAGTGACACCTGAACAGGACCTGAAGTCAACTATAAGGTAACCGAGTTGGGACCCTCACAGAAGGAGGTGGGTGAAAAAAAAATGGGTCAGAAACCAGGGAAGGAGTTGCCTTATGTTACATTTTTGCATCATTTTTATAGAAAGGAGGAGCACACATATCAAAATCACCACTATTAGATTGCATGCAGGTTGTTTATGATTGTAAGCCCTGATTTCTTAAAGAGGGAAGTTTAGGTGAAGAAATATGGGGCAGAGTTCAGAGGAGTATTGAAAAGGCTTATATGCAAGGGGGAGAGGTGCCTGTCCAATTTTGAGTTACTTGGGCATTAGTTCAAATTGTTGTTAAAATACTTAAGGAAGGCTGGACATTAATCATAAACACTAATTCCTTAAATGGATATAAACAGGGTGATAGAACCTTAAAATTAGTAGAAGAGGCAAAAAAGAAAGAGAGAAAGAAAGAAAGAAAGAAAGAAAGAAAGAAAGAAAGAAAGAAGAAGGAAAGAGAGAAAGAAAAGTGGGGGTTGGAGGAGGAGATAGTCCTTATTCAAGAAGACCAGAAAGGAAAATCAACTCCATAATGAATTCATCACATCTACACCTCAGTTCCTGAGGCTCCCTTACTAGATAGATCCTCCTTTAAATATAAATCACCATTGCCTGGAAATGACCCTTAAGCAGGAATGAGAAATCTAATGATCAATCTAATATTGAATTCCTCCACTTCCTGATGAGGATTTAGAAAGGCTACAAAAATGCTAAATTCACAAGGTAGGGCACAACAGAGAAGATGAATCCATTATCAGTACCTCCCCAGCCTCATGAGCTGCACTTGGTATTTCCAGGGCAATTTCTGCAAAATCAAATTGTTTATTGGGGATTAGATGTAAATATAATGAAAGATTTTCAGACGGTTTGTGTTTCTTACGGACCTAATGCTCCGTATTGTACGAATTTCTTTTTGGTTGAAGCAATAACGCACAGTGTTGGCCATATGGTTTTTAATGTAATGGCCCAATTTCTTCAATAGCAAATGTGGCTTATGGATGAAGCTCATGAAAAGATTGACAACGAGGACCAAGGGGAGATCCTGGAAATGTCATGTAGGAAATGCTGACAGGGACTGGTAGATGGGTATCAACATAATAAGTATCAGCATATGTTGCTAATATGCCTGCATCCTTCCCACATGTTAGGAACACAGCCATGGCTCCTTGGATGAAAAGCAATAGGGAATCTGAGTTCAGGTCTAGTGATATAAAATTTATGCAAGGTCCTTGTGCTGATTCCACAGGGAGATTCAAAGATGCTAGTGAGATTCAAGTAAAAGGAGAACAAATTCAAGAGTTATTAAAACAGCTGGCTTTTGATAATGCCAATGGAGACTGCCAAGGATTAATCAGACTTCAGAGAGAGACAGGAAATGTTAGGGATTTTCTGGAGTTATGTAGAAATGTAGGGAAACTATAAACATAGAGCAAAAATAGCTGCTTTAGAGACATATGCTGTTCAAAGGCAGATGTCAGTAAAATGATTCAGTTACTGCTGACCTGGCCACATAAACAATGTAAATTGCCCTTACAACAAACGGATGTCCAGAATCAAGGAACTCCTGGCTTATTCCCTGAAGGCAAGAAAGGAAAACATTGAACTAAGAAATGGTGATCTAAGTATAATAAGGATGGAAATACATTGCCTAGCAACAATAACAATATCAGTCAACAACAGGAAAATGGATCAAGCCCTCCCCCCATAAGTCACACAGAATTAGAGGGTTTAATACAGAAATAATATTTGCACCAGCTTTAGATTGTAACGGTCTATTCTTGATTTACAAGCTGCTACTCAAGGAAGTGCTGCTGTTGATAGTCCTTGCCCATTTCAGCCCTTCAATATCCTAAGTTATACAGGATCCTGGGGACCTATCCTCTTGAGACAGTTGGACTTTTATTGGGTCACAGGGGTTTACCCATGAAAGGAATACAGGAGTCATAGATGGAGATTTATATAGGGGAGACTGCAGTCATGATCAGGAGAAAAAATGCAGTTGTTATTATCGCCTTAGTAGTCCTTTCATGGAACGATGAACTTCTGAGGGAGGATTTGGTGGTATAGATAAAACTATAGCTGTGCGCACCATACTGAGGAAAAAACTGATAAACCATTATTGGGTTTAAAAATAAAAGGAAAAGCTTTTACAGGAAAAACTGACTGTGGAGCTTGATGTTTCTATTATAACTGATAAGTTATTTCTCCACTGGTGAAATAAGCCAACTCAAACCAGATTAACTCTAATTATATTATTAAATTATTAAATATTTTAATATTTATTATAAATTATATTCTTATATTATTATAAATATTAATATTATAATATTTATTATATATTTTAATATATATATTAAAGGCAGGTTTATGGGGAAGCTGCTCTCAGGGAGTTCACTGGCCCCCAGGACTGAGGCCAGGGAGTTGACATGGGGGTAGGAGAGGAAACGTGTACAGAGAGAAAGAGGAGATATACAAGAAGAGAGAGGCCAAATTATCTGGGCTCTATAGAGAAGAGCCTCTGGGGGAAGGGCAGCCCAGCCTCTGGGCTGGAAAGTTCAGGTATGCCAGGTAGGGACTGGAGGATGTTGGGAGAACCTGGAGGCTAGATCTGCTTTAGCATGTAAGATATGCACCTTAGACCCTTATCCTGGGGTCTGAAATCAAACAATAACCGAAGAAGAACAGCCTGGTATGGAGGGAAATTCAACCCCAATTGGGTTGGGAGCTATGTGCTCTAAGGAGGTTAAACAAAGCGCTACAGTGTTACAAATGTGTAGGTCCAGAATGGTAATGACAGCCCCGCGGCCCATGTTACTCCTGTTCCAAGTAATCTTTGGGGAAGAGACTTTCTACAAGAAACTATTTCAGGGATCAATATCCCCACTTCCAATGCTACCTGTTCTTCACAAACACATGGCTAATGAAAAGAACATGATAGCCAGGCAGTGGTGGCACACACCTTTAATCCCAGCACTTGGGAGGCAGAGGTAGGAGGATTTCTGAGTTTGAGGTCAGCCTGGTCTACAGAGTGAGTTCCAGGACAGCCAAGGCTACACAGAGAAACCCTGTCTCGAAAAAAAAAAAAAATAAATAAATAAATAAATAAATAAATAATAAATTGCAACCAACAAAAAAAAAAAAAAAAAGAGAGAGAGAGAGAAAAGAACATGATATAGAACAGGGAAAGGACTAGGAAGAGTTCCAAAGGATTACTGAATGTATATTCCCACCAGGACAAAATCATAAACATTGATTGGGGTTTTCATAAGGGCCATGGAAAATTACCTATAAAAATTACATGGAGGGCTGGAGAGATGACTCAGAGATTAAGAACACTGACTGCTCTTCTAGAGTTCAATTCCCAGCAACCACATGGTGGCTCACAACCATCAGTAATGAGACCTAGTGCCCTCTTCTGACCCAGGAATACATGCAGGCAAAATATTGTATACATAATAAATAAATCTAAAAAAAAAATACATGGAAATCTTTGAGCTTGTCTGAATACTTCATGGCCTCTTTCTAAAGAAAAGTTACAGACTCTGCACCAGTTAGTCAGAAAACACTTGGAGAATGGGCACATAGAGCCCTCTTTTCCCCTCCTGGAATTCTGTTTTTGTAATTAAAAAGAAATCTGATAAATGGAGATTGTTGATTGACTTACAGAATGTTAATGCCACCCTGTGGCCAAGAGCGCTTTACAGCCTGGTTCACCTATGCCCACAGCTATTCCTAGATGGCCTTTAATAATTTTGAATTTAAAATATTGTTTTTATACTAAACATATTCATCCTGATTATAAGGTACATCTTGCCTTTTCTGTACCCTCATTCAATCATTAAGAACTTCAGCTCCTCTATCAATGGCTGCATTACCTCAAGTCATGACAAACTGCCCTACTATGTGTCAATACTACATAGGAAAGGTTTTAGAGCCTGTGAGACCAGCTTTCCCTCATGTTTGTAAATCATCTGGTCTAGTGACATTTTTGTAGTGTTTTAAATTTTGTTCTAGTCACCAATTGTTGCAAGTATTGTACAGTGTCTGATCTTTATATCTTTGCGGGTGTGCAATAATTTGCTCATTTTTATATAGCACATCCTGAGTCATGCTATGTGAGTTTGTAGCTCTACTTTGGAGGTGGCTAACAGGATATCATAGTAAATAATATAAGCAGGGAAGTCACGCAAGCAAAAGCACACACTACTCATAGTTAGCTGATGACTGCTGACCAGACTTCTAAGTCAGAGGAACATTGCAGATGGGAAAGGGCCAGAGTCTTTTCCAGGTTTCTCTTCTGTACCCATTTTTAGCTGACACAATTGTCTAAGACTTGCAACCACTTCTTAGAGATGTGCACTTGCTATTTACCTGCTTTCCTGACTATCAGTGCTGTAACAATGTTTACTCTTTGGGCAGAAGATACTTTACAGTAAGTTGACAGACTCACCTCTGTTACTTCTCCCAGTTCTATGTCCCTTAGTTTGATTATTGTCCCATAATGAGACTGTTCTCCACACTGAGATGTCCCTGTAGTGATGTCATCTTTACTGAGTATGCTTGAGATGACATTTTTCCTGACAGGAGAAGATGCATTGTTTTCCAGCTGGGGTTGGAGAACAGGGGAAAGCCTGCAATAAAGAAAGCTGAGGAGATTCAAATTTAATTCTGGTTGTTTAGGAAAACATTTTCTTCCTCTTACAAATTCTTGGCTCTGTAGGATAATGGGAGATAACTGGAGTCTAGGGCCTTGTGAAAGACACATAGATACTTTGTAACAAAGGAGTAAAACTAAAATCTGGAACTTGAGGAGCAATCCTGGTATTTTTGTAAGTGGGTATGGGAAGCAGAGAAAAGCATTCACAACTGAACTCCAATAGTTTCCCCAAAGGTCACAGACTGAAGGTTTTCTCCTCAGTTCCTACAGTGACCAGTGGCAGGTGTGAACCTTAAAGAGGTGGATCCCAGTTGGAAGAAGTTATGCCATTAAAGTATGCCTTGGCATGCCCTTCTGTCCAGCCTTGTTCTTAGTCCCACTACAGTGAGCTCAGAGGGCTTCCTGTCCCATATACTCACACCATGGCGCACTGGGCCACCAAAGGGTCAAAGCAATGGGGCCAAGTGAATGATCTGAAGTTCATGAGTCAAAGGACTTTTCTTCCCTTTAAGTTGATTGCCTCAGGCATTCTATCACAGTGACATGAAGCTGACTAACACCATGGGACATTTGTTCTTTGGAAATGTGCATAGATGCCAACTTCTTCCAAATAACAGCAAAACATCTGGGTTTTTTTTTTTTTTTTTTCTGTTTATCAAAAGACCTATAAAATAAGCTGTTTGCTAAGCTTGCTGTCTTTCTGATCATGAGGAAAGAAGAGATGTTACCAACTAAGACTAGACATGGTGGTGCACTGTAGAGGAATTTTAATCCAGCAACAAGGCTGCTCTGGCAAGGGATCACATCCAAAGATATGATCTGGCCACATTCTAGATTACAGTATGATCTGTCTGGAATATAGATATAGGAATAGATGTAGATATATAGATGCCGTTAGTGCACACCTTTAATCCATAACAATGAAGTAAGGTTAGTTAGCAGAAGGAAGAATGTTGCAGGAGATCTGGCTTGTGGTAAGGGGCTGCCATGTTCCCAACTTGGCTAGGCCTGAGGCCACGAGTTGCAGCAGTGAATTATCAGAGCCACTCAGCTCAGGCTTCAGGCTCAGACCTCCAGCTCAGGTGGCCAGAGACACCGGTCCTATCACCCACAAGACACCAGTGTGGAGATGGCTTTGCCAATCTTCCATGCTGTCTCCACAAGGTTGGACTGAGCCCAGACCACCCCACCATCCACAAGGGCCAGTAGAATGAGACTCTAATGCATAGATTATCCAAAGGCTTTATATGTTTAGTAATGCTCAATAACAATATACCCACAAAATTGGAGGTGTTTCCCAATTAATAACCTTGATATAAGTTGTTACCCAGGACTGCTCTCGATCCAAGCATGTTCTCCATCCTCCTACATCTCTGCCTCCCTAGCTCCTCTCTTCTTCCTCTTCTTCCTCTCTCTACTCCTCTCTTCCTCTCCTTACTCCTCCCACCTTAGTCCTCCCAACTTGTGGGGAAAATATGCTACTACAGAAGAAGCCATATTTGAGTGACATCTAGTTGAGAGGCAGACAAAATGATGAATCAGAGAAAGATTTGACAGAATGAGTCATAGATAAAATATGCCCAACTCTCACAAGAATTGGAAGGAAGAAGAAGGTAAGAGAGGCAACTGAAGAGCAGCAAGAGAGAAAAACAGGTGTGTGTGTGGTGTGTGATATGTGGTATGTGGGGTGTGTGTAAGTTTTACTGGGACAGTTTTGCAGAGCCAGGTTACAGAGAGAACCATCTAGACACAGATGAAGACAGAATGAGCCAGAAGATTAGACCATACTGACAAAGTTAGTATGAGGCCAGTCAGAGCAATTCAGTCAGAAGCCAAGAGGTGCCAGATTGATTCAGTCATCTTGGAAGATTAGATTGTATGTAGGCTAGAAGTTTCCAGGTCTAGGCCTAGGGATGATTAGTACAGAGAAGGAAACACTCTGGGCTCAGCCCAAGCCATGAATTCACACAGCTTGTATAGAGCTCTCATCTTGTCACTTCATCTGAGGAAATAAGAGCGACATTTATAGTACACACTTGTAATCCATCGCACTACTACATAGACAGAGACAGAAAGATTTCACAAATCCAATACCAGGCAGGTCTACATAGTGAGATATAAGCCAGTTGTCACTTCACAGAGAGACCTTGTCTCATAAAGACAAAACAAAAACAGAGCTGTGTGTGATATGAAGAGATTTCAAGTATATCAGTCAGAATTCTGTAAGAGAACAAAACAGAGAGAATGAAGGGACTTGCTTGTTAGACTGACTTACACAGTACAGTTTAAGTTGTTTAACATCTCTCTGTCAATATCATTGGAGGGCTGAGAACCATTAATACTCTGTCCATGAGGACTGATGATGCATCACCATTCCCAGTCTGGAGCCAAGGCCTAGAGGAGTTTTGGTAGAGCCATTGGTCTTTTGTCCACATTGGAAACCCAAAGAAACTGAGTTCTCATATCAGAGAAAGAAATGACAGCAGCAGCAGCAGCCCCATTCACCAGAGCAAGGTAAGAATGATTAAGTAAAATCATTGGGCCTGAGATGTGTGTGTGAGTGTGTGTGTGTGTGTGTGGGTGTGTGGTTACTGTGACATGGGTATGTATTATATGTGTCTGTGTGGGTGTATGTGAGGGTGTGTGGGGGGCAGGTGTGTAGTGGGAGTGGGAGTGTGGGGGTGGGGTGTGGGCTATGGGCAGTTGTGTAGGTGGGTTTTCGGGGTGTTGGGGTGTGGGTTGTGGGTAGGTGTGTAGGTGTATATGTATGCATGTGCATGTGTCTATGTAGGTATATGTGAAGGTGTGTATGTGCATGTGTCTGTGTGGGAGTATGTGAGATGTGAGGGTAAGTGTGTGTATATGCATGTGTCTGTGTGGTGTATGTGAAGGAGTATGTGTGTGTGTGTGTGTGTGTGAGTGTGTGTGTGTGTGCATGTGTGTATGTGCATTTATGTGTCTATATCTCTATATGTGTATATAGACACATAAATACATGCATATGTACATATTCAAGCATAGATACATGTGAATGGTACTAAAGCTGTAGATCAGGGGCAGATTCTTTCGAAGCATGACTGGGCCCTGATGTTACTGGTCTGAGTAAAGGCCAGATGCTTCCAAGCTTTTGGTGTCTTAGTCAAGAACTGAAATAAAGGCCCACACAGACTTCAAAGCAGCGTGGAAACTCTATTCAGAAGCAAAGCAATAGGGCAGATGAGAAAGAAGCTATAGTGCTAAAGAACAGCAGGACACAAGAATGAAGGTGTTCCTAGGGCTTGCAGGTCCTTGTTTGCATTTCAGAGAAGGTGGAGCTCATTACCAAAGAGCACAGTGAGGGTGGTTCTCTTGATTGATTGATTGTGACTGATTGGGACAAACAAAACCAGCACCCGCACCCACCCCCATATCCTGTATTGGACAGACTGGAATTGTTTGAATAAAAACTATCTAGGCTTGATGGTTCGCTAGGGGATGAAGGACTTACTAAGTTGTTCAGAGATGGATGTGCCTGTAGCCCGAGGCAAGAGGGGTCCCAAGCTCTTAGAGACAGCATTCAGAGAGGTGTGTGTGCCTCCGATATGCAGGTGCAAGAACTAAGCTGCAAGAGCATTACTAGAAGACAGAAGTTAAAAGGAGACATTGAAAGTAAGTAGGAAATTAATAAGAAAAATATAAGGTGTGTCAAAACAGTGGATCAACTGAAAAATTTAACATTTTTTTTTTTGGTGGGGGCTTTTTGAGACAGGGTTTCTTTGTGTAGCCCTGGCTGTCCTGGCACTCACTCTGTAGACCAGGCTGGCCTTGAAGTCACAGAGACCCACTTGCCTCTGACTCCCAAGTGCTAGGATAAAGGGTGTGTGCCACTAAGCCCAACAATTTAAAAATTCCTATCCCCTATTCATCTGTCCTCTGATCTTGCTCCTTCTTTGTCTTCTAACAGTAATCCTAAAATAAACCAATTTATGGACTGCTTTAAGATAAAAGCCAGAGAGAAAAAAGAGTCCATACTCTACTAAGTTCTCATTTAGGATGTGGGGTGGGGGGAGATGGTTCAGGGGGTAAGGGTGTTTTTGATGTTTCTGCAGAGGACCCGAGTTAAGATCCCAGCACCCACATCAGACAGTTCTTAAACACCTGTAAATCCAGTTCCGGGTATCCAGTGCCTTTTTATGACTTCCACTGGTACACATCACTTGGCGCGCGCACACACACACACACCAAACACATACATCACATGCATGTACACACACACAATAAACTTATGCATACACATCACATGCACACACACATACATGTGAGCATATATAATTTTTAAATCTTTAAAGGAATTCCTGTTTGTAAAGATGACCCTCTTGAGAAGTCCACACTCACTTTTCAGTGTGCCTTATCTTCTCCTTGAGTGCCTTTGTTTCTCACGACCCTCCTGCTGACACGTTCATTAAATATGTTAATAAAATCCCAAACTCTGCTTTAAACTAGCTAAGCCTTTTTAGTTATTGATGCTGATCTTTGGCTACTTTGTGGCTTCGTTTTTTCGTCCACTCCCTAACACTAGATAGGAGAGAGAAAAGATAGAGGGAAATAGGGTAACATTATTGTTAGACTATTTCACGCTGATTAGGGCATCGAAGTCTTTGGTATAAGTTTGATCTTGCCATCAGGATATCTAATTTTTCCTTGTTCTTGTTTCTTCTTTGCTCTGACTACTTAACAAACTGCAACCAACAGCAATCAACCAATCAACAACCCGCCATCGGCAACCATTCACAGCTCTTCAGTCCCTAGCATTTATATAGCCACTGAAGAGAACCCAGACTTCCAAATGTCACACACTGGCAGAAACTATCTGCAGCTGGCAAACTCACACCTCTGCTAGAGCAGACAGCTGCTGTGGACCGTCTGAAGCAGCCCCAGATCCCACACCTGGGATTAAAATGAAAACTTATCTTAAGACTATCTCTGTGTGTTTAAAGGAACCAAAATTCTCACTACAGCTTATATTTGGTGGAGATGAGGTTCCCAAAAGCTTAACAGAACTCTTCAGACTAAGGATATCAGCGTCAAGTGTCACTGATGGTTTTTGGAGGCCCATGGTAGGCTCTATATGAAGCATTGTTTTGAGTTTCCCTGACTCTCACTTGGCTGATCCACTCTGCTAAGCACAGCGTGCATGTAACCTTGCTTTCTTTGCTTTTCTTTGCCTGGCCAGAGACCCACCTTATGTTCCATGACCACCATTGCTAGAGACAAATATCCATTGACAACTACTCATGCCCATTCCTGGGACACATAGACTAGTACATAGTGTATGGCAAGGCGGTGAACTCCCAAAGCCAGTCTGCAGTGACAGTTACTCTAGCAACATTGTATCCCCTCCCAAACAGTGTCAAGTGAGGACCGCATGTTCAAATACCTGAACCTATGGAGGGCATTTCTCATCCGAACAATTATAAATCGGGCTACTATTTGTTCTTTACATCTTTCCGTATTAGTATTATGGCCTTTCTAGTTTATTGTATTGGATTTCTCTCTTTCTCTTCTTTTTTAATTTCTCTCATGAAAATCTTTTCCTGTGTTATTGTACGTAGACTTTCATCTTTCATCCTTTTTCCTCTATGTATAATATTCTGCAGTGCTGTCTTGAGGTTCATGAAGTGGCTTAGACTGAGTTTGAGATGCTTTATTTCTCCATCCATTTTGGATTTAGCCACATTGCTTGGGAGCTATTTATTTTGATGGCTTCAAATACACTTTTCATGTTTTCCTGGCCTTTAAGGTTGGTGATGAAATACCTGGCTTGGCCTTTGAAGGTGAGTTGGTGTTGTGTCTATTTTATTTCTTTGCTTTGTGTTTTTGACACCTTGACTATAGCATGTCACTGAGGAAGATCTTTCTTCTACTCCTGGCGTTTGGGCTTTTACACATTGAATGTCTTGTGCCTGAAGTGACTATCTACTTCCCTCGGATCTCTAGTGTCTTCTTGTCCTCTTACTCCCTGTGATGTTGATTGAGATTTGGTCTCCACTTGTTCTGAGTTTACTTGACAAGCCATCTGCTGAAACAAATCAGGGAATCTTCTGTCACCTTTCACTGGATGTTCCCTTGTCTTAGTGGGTTAATTTAGTCCTTCTTCCCACAGTTTTAGTAGCTTTATGCAAGCATTCTGACGCCTAAACTTGATTCTGTCCCATTTCACGACAATTCTCTATGTCTTAGTGGTATCAGTTCTTCCGTTCCTCACAGGGAGTACATTAGTGAGAGGCATAGTCATATTTGTTTCCTTAAATACTGTCTTCATGTTTTAACAGTACTCTTCATGTATCCACGAGTGTCCATGTTAGCTACATGGGCACAGAGACCAAAGGAGCTGATTGTCCAAAGCTGGGTTATCTTAACCACTGTTTTAACTGTTTCTACAGGTCCACTCTTCCTGGAACCAATCTGTACCAAGCTCTTGGGAAACCAAAATCGCTGCTCTGTCCCCAAGGCTGGAGGGTCACATTGTGTCACTTTGGAACCTGACATTTTTATATGGAGTTCTTGGGTCCTCAGACTTGCGTGGCAGCACTTTACTGCTTGAGCCATTTCTTCTGAATCCTTGATGTCTTCTTCAGCTGTGACCTCTGTCCTTGGCTTTCCTCCTTCTAATTGGTTCAATGTTATTTATACTATATCAAGTATTGACTTATTGAGCTTCACATTCCCAAACTTTCTATTATTTTAAAAATTTTTCAGACAAGTTTCTATATATCACACAGATACACACAGACACATGCAGAGCACACAGACATAGATGCAGGCACATGTTTAGAGTCATGCAACAGACAGACAAAGGACAAAGACACAGGGACATGCAAAAGAGAATTCAAGTCTGGACCCACTCTTGGTTAGATAATTCCAAAGAAAATGTTTTAGTTTTCTCCTTCATGAGACACCAACGCAGGATTAGTGACTCAGAATTAATGACTAATGCATTTATTCCACGCCCAAAACTAGACAGCAAGGCATAGAAAAGTAATGCTAGTGGCTAGAGAGAGCTCAGTGCTGGGAACTTTTGCAGAGGATCCAGGTTCAGTTCCCAGCACCCACATAAAGCGATAGTCCTCAGGTTCCCTGACTTGACTGTTTGCTCTTTTCAGGTTCCCAGAATTACTCAGCCTCAAACAATAGGCCTTCTCTCAAAATGCTGAGTGACTATAGCACTCTGTGATCTGGGGAGTAACCCGGGGATTTCTGATGAGAATAAACCCACACTCTGGGTTTAAGTCTTTCGATAACTCCTGGGTTCCTGATATGGCTAAGAATTTCTGTCTGTCTTCACCAAGGCCACCTGGCTTATCAAATCCCTGCTGTTTCTGGTCTGCTTTCCCAGGGAGTTGCAAGATACTTGCTAGATTTCTTTGTGTCCATTTCACAATTCTTTGTGGGAGTGGCCATGCTACTGTCTCTCTGTTGTTTCCTGATGGTCTTCTTTCTGGTCTCTTTTTATCCTGATTCTTTGTTACCTTGTTTATCTTTGCTATCCTAACTCTCCTCATTCACACTCACACTAAAGGAATTTGTGGTCCACCAGCTTCCCCAGAATCCTTACTCTTTTTCCCCATGGCTTTTGGTGGTTTCTGGCTTTCTATGAACTTTTCCATTTTATCTAATTTAAGTTGTTTGTATACAACCTTCATGATGCATCCCTCTAACAATCATTTGGCAAGAGTGGTATAAATGAGGCCTGTTTCTTCCTGATCTTGTACATTTGAGTCTTCTGGTTTTTGACCAGTCTGGGTAAATAAAGGTTTGTCTGTTTATTGGTTTTTATTTTATATTTTATTTTATTGAAAACTTCATACATAGGACCTACATCATTCTTTCTTCCCCCTCCTCTGAGTACTCTCATGATCCTTCCCACTGCCTCCCAAATTCATAGTCCCCTCCAATTTAATTCTTATTGTTAACACACGAACACACACACATACTTGTGTGTACATGCACACACATACACATATATACTCAGAGTCCATTTAGTGTTGCTCATTTGTATATGTGTGCATGGCCTTTTGACATTGGATAACCTATGTGGCAATTCGAGCTTGTTTGTGGAAAAAAAAAACAGATTCTCCCCGTTTCTTAGCAGTCACCGACTGCTGGAAGATCTTCATTTAATGATAAAGCCTGTGAAATTTCTCCAGTCCATGCATTAGCATGCCAGCTTGTATTGTAATTAGGCAAGTACATTCAGACAATCACATTGTGATTTTACAGGTATAGTCCTTACGTAATGTCAAGAAAATGTTGTCTAGCAGCGGGTGTCCCTCACAGTCTTTCCACACTCTCTTCCATGATTTTTCCTGAGCCTTAGGTGCAGGGGTTGCTTTGTGGATGTATCAACGCAGCTTGGGTACCCCATAGTCACGTATTCTGTGCATTAACTATTTGCAGAGCTCTCAAGAGTTTCCACAGGTGCACAAAGACACTTCTTTGATGGGAGGTGAAAGAGACGTTCAGGCAGGTGGTCTTAGGATCCTGACGTTGGTTTTTCTGTACTACCCCATAGCTCTACTTATTGGTTATTCTGTACTTTCTGTTTGCCTTAGGTTACCTCTTTTCCTCCAAGAATTTAAGGATTGTGCTTAGCTTATTGTTTGAGGTCTTTTGTATTTCTTCAAAAATATTTTAGCTAAGAAGGTATTTGTGAATAAATCAATTAAAGGAAAAAGAAATATCTGTGGGGTACGCTCTGATGTTTTGAATAGGGTGCTGTAGAGTGGCGAGCTAAAGCCAGCTCACATAGGTACTGCTCTGTACTCTGAGATCAGGCATTTATGGATAGAAATGTTCGCGTAAGCGCTCCTTTGCTGCTGCCATCCATCACTTACAATGTCTTTACCTCCATCTCAAAGTATTCCCTGGATCTCTTCTGCCCTTTTCCGAGGTGACTGATACCATCACATTTACCGCTGCCGTGGTCTTTACTACAGTGGGGCTTGTATGTTGTTTTTTGTTTATGGATGTGTTGTTTTATTTTGTCTGTCTTTCTTCCTTTCTTTTTATCATCAGGGTTTTCTGACATAACACTTAAATTTAATGATACTTTCACTCTTTTCTTTTTAAAATGTTTGCTATATGATTTGCCAAATGAATCACCTTTAGGTCTTTAATAGCTCATTTCCACTCATGTAAAGAATGGTTATACATATTGTTTTATTGCCTTTTCTAAGGTGTTACTGTTATGCATAATACACCTATTTACAAAACCAATAATATATTGTTGCAATAATAATTTAATACCAGTTATCCCATTAGCCCAAATATAATTTTCTCCCAATTTTTACTATTGGCAATACATCATATATATATATATCATCTCTATATGTAATATATGTCTGTGCATTGTGTATACATTTTATGAAATTGGTTTATAAATTAGTTCAGAGAAGGAAAATAGACATTAATCTACCATCGGAATTATGGCTGAAGAAATGCTCAACGGTTAAGGATCCTTCCTATCTTTGGGAGACTGGCGTTCCCCAGCACCTATAATGTGTTACAGCTCACGGTTTCTTGTAACTCCAGCTCCTGGAAACCCTCTTCTAGCCTCTAACAGTATACTTGCAAACATATGACTGACACATAAATAAAAAATAAATCTTTAAAAGATGAAAATGACAGGTTATGAATTAGGGATATGTTTTAATGGATAATTCAACCCCTGAGAATCCACATGGTAGAAGGAGAGAACTGATTCCCACCGGAGTCTCTAGATCTCGGTGTGTGCACCGTAGTACACACATATACATTCATAAATAAGTAAAGAAGACATAAATTATATAGTGACCTTTATGGGTGCTCTGGTTTTGTGCATAGACTGAGTTGATACTTTAATGTATGCATGGTTTACTAGCAACATATTGTATTTCTGTATACATGAGAAAATTTTAATTTCTCTATAATTCTTGAGAGGAGTTTTGTCAGATGGATGATTTTGTTTGCCTTCGATGGAGTCCCGAGTGGCCCAGGCTGGTGTAGATTCATGACAAATCTGAGGCTGCTTTCAACTCATTATCGTCCTACCCTGTTTCTAAATGCTGGGATCGCTGGCATGTGTCACCATGCTTTAGGGTTTAAGATACATGATTTTTTTTTTTAACACTTAGTTATTATTTATTTTGTTGTTGGTATTTGTTTGATGCATTTATTGCACGTGTGCATGCTGTTCTGTGAGTACAGATGTCTGATACCCAGAAGTGAGTACAGTGGTTATAACCGATGTGGATGCTGGTAAGCCAAACAGGTCTCTATGAGAGCAAAGTGCTCACAACCTGAGCCATGGTTCTAGCCCTAGCCACGATATGGTCATTCTGATTTCTTTTTTTTGGTTTTTCAGACAGGTTCTTGTGTAGTGCTGGCTATCTGGAACTCACTGTAACCAGGCTGGCCTCTGAACATCAAAACGTTGCCTCTGCACCCAGTGCTGGATTAATAGGCGTGGCTCACACCGCCGGCTCTTGTTTTACTTTCTAAAAGTTATAATTATGCATAATTGTCAGAACACAGCCCAAGAACGCAGTTATGTGAGAAATTCTGAGTGCTTGTGAGAATGCTCCAAGACAGTTGGAAGTTGCCATGAGAGCTTTCAAGGGAGGGGAACAACCAATTAGCCCTACACAGTTGCTACACCTTTGAACTACACAATGCTCCAATAACCCAATTCATACAATAATAGTGGCATTCTGTTCTTGGTAGTAATCAACAGCTGTCTAATTAGACTTAAAGGCCAGTTCAACCTAGAGAAACCTAGTCAACTACCTGGGATGAGGGAGGTTATCAGTCTTAGAAGAGAACCTATTACTGCCCCTTTACTAAGCCAGCATAATTCTCAACTGCATTCGAAAATTTTATCCTTACACTCATAGTTAACCCATGAGTATAGTTCACACTCCCAATCAAAGAAATCTGTAGCAGATGAAGACCATTATAGAGAAACCACAACTGGTCAAAGTGTATATGTGATCTTCTGTTGTCCAGTCACAACCAAGACATCTACAGCATGGCTCCAGCACCCACAGCTGAGGAACATTGTGGAAGATGGGGCGCAAAGTTTGTAAGAGATGGAAATCCAAGAAATCTGTGAGATTGCATCCCTGGAAACGACAGGGAAGCTTCACCCACAGCACCCCACAAATATGACTGCCTAAACAAGATCTGAGAAATTACAGCACCAATAGATAGGGGGAATCTCTCAAAACCCCACCCATAGAATAAGAGCTACATTCAATTGAGAAATGCTGGCAGCAGCATGAATAGTTGTATGCAGGAATGAGCCCCTTAATTCTCTATCCAATTCCAAATGGTCGGCCCAGAACACATGCACACCAGTAGCACTGAATGATCGGAACAGGTTCTATTTCTACATTTAGTTATCTATGTAACAATAACAAAGAAAGAGACCATAATCTCAAGAGGGATTGGGGGTGGGGTGGGGTGAAAAAGGTGTATAGGAGGGATTAGAGGGGATAAAGAGAAAAGGTGGTCCGGGCAGTGGTGGCGAACCTTTAATCCCAGCATTGGGAGGCAGAGGCAGGTGGATTTCTGTGTTTGAGGCCAGCCTGGTCTACAGAGTGAGTTCCAGGACAGCCAGGGCTACACAGAGAAACCCTGTTTTGAAAAACCAAAAAAAAAAAAAAAAAAAAAAAAAAAAAAAAAAAGAGAGAGAGAGAGAGAAGGTGGACTTAAAAATAAAATAAAAAATAAACAGTTAAAAAAATTATCTGGTGAATGAAATAAAGCGCAACCTGGTCTTACGGAGACCTTGGCAGCATTTGACTCAGGACCCCTTCTTCATGTCTGACCTGTTTAAATACAAATGCTCTGAATCCAGCCCAGTCAACTCTGGCCCAAACAATGAGTGTCTTGTCTAGTCTATAGTACTGGAGGTGTTCTCTTTTCTCCTCTTTGACTCTCCTACTCAAAAACAAATAATTTGCTCTCTTTCCCAGCCCTTCTTTAGTAACAGAGTGAGTGATTACAAGGTCAGCATGCACAGATTTGCTCTCTCTGTATCTTATCTCTCTTTTGCTTTTATTTATATTGACATAGTTTTACTATTCAAGGTTGCTGGAAGGTTGGTAATCTTGTTCTGCTCTTGCTGGAATGTTACATTCCGTAACTCCCAAAGTCATGAGAAGCCAAAAGAAAAATCTTTTTTTTTTTTTTTGGTTTTTGGAGCAGGGTTTCTCTGTATAGCTCTGGCTGTCCTGGAACTCACTCTGTAGACCAGGCTGGCCTTGAACTCAGAAATCCACCTGTCTCTGCCTCCCAAGTGCTGGGATTAAAGTGTGTGCCACCACTGCAAGAAAAATCTATTTAAAAAAAAAAAGCATTTGGAAATTTTGAAGAAATTCAAGTAACAATAAAATCTGCCTGGACTGGCAATAGATGAATAGATGTAACCTTGTAATTAATAAGCATGGTCAGGTAATCTTAATTTGTTATACTTCCTCTTTGACTCTCCTACTTAAAAACAAATAATTTACTCTAAAGAGGAGGTAATCTTAATTTGTTATAAATGTAATTTGGACTCAATTTTATTTTAAATAATTTGATAAGTTATGTTGCTTTGTCATGATATTAGGAAATTATGTCATAAAGGAAATAAAATAAAGGGGAAATAGCAAGTAGGAAAAATTTAAGTATGAGGATATATATTTGATAAGGAATGTTGTGATAAAAGACTTTTCGAGATAAGGATTACTATGACAAAACAAGGTTTTATCCTAGGGTAAAATTGTTGCCGGCCAGCAGCCACAGTCAACCGGTTCACCTGAAAGAGAGGCTGGGAATGGAAGAGGGACAGGAGGGTGGGAAGAGATGAAGCCAGGACAAAGGTTTCTGATCGAGGCTCAATACTTTAATGTTCAGCATTCAATTTAAAGGGGAAGCCCACCCCCACCCCCAGAGTTCTGTCTGCTTCATCCTGGAGGCGTGGGTGAGGGGAATCCATCCTTAATGAGGTGTCTCCAGGCAAGCTCAGCAGGCAGTCTATTCGCCTCAGCTCCTGTAGCAGACTGTGGGTCTGCCAAGGTGGTTAACACCTGAGTCCTATTGTTTTGGTCTGCTGTGGTAAACAAGGTCTCAGGCCTGCAAGGCTGGGGGAAGGGCACATAAAATGATTGGGGTTTTCCAAAACAGAAAAGGAACAATAAAGGCCAAATCAGTATGCTTATGCACATTGCAGAAAGTACAAATAAGTCATAAAAGGTTTGTGGAGAATGAAGTTAGAGATTATATATGTATACACACACTGTACACACACACATAATAGTTATATGTACATATATGTATAATATATAAAATTTTGTTAAAATTCCTAAAATCAAAATTCAGTGAACTGATACAAAACTAGAATAAAATCCTCTGTTAAAAATAACAGTTTATCATCTACTACACTGCTTCCTGGAGGCCTTGGGGTGACCCGTGAGCCTGATCTCCAGCAGGAACCCCCAAAGAGCCAATCTTCCTGCCTTTCCACCAGTCTCCCCAACCACCACACTACCAAGGGACTGCATGGCATTCTGTGGGCCAGGCCTTGGATAGGGATCTCCTAGAGATATTTAATCACTCATCAGCTGCTCTACCCACTGTTCTGCTCCTGGGGACCGTGTTGGGTCCTGTGAGCCAGACCCCAAGTAGGAACTCCTAGAGCCAGTATATACCCACTCACCAGCCATCTCATTCAGCAGGACACTAAGAAAGAACATGATATCCTGTGTTTCCAACTGGACTGTTATAAGATTCCAACCTGTTTTTCACCCAACTTACATCCACCTGAAGATGGTATGGTGTCTAATGCCGCACCTCCAATGATCCTCACACACTCCCACAGTGACTCCAGCCCCTGTCACTCAGGGACCATCTTGTAGAAACCAGGGAGCCCTCCACAGGCTTCTAATGACTGAAGCAAGCATCTTCTAGCTACAGAAAGCTTGTATCTGGACTCAGAAGTTACACCTATTCTTACCTGATTTGAGACCACTTCTGAAATCCATTCATACATCAACAGAGTTGTCCAAGACTGAAATGCTAAGCACCATTCAGTTGGCCATTCAATTAACAAGTAACAGCAAACAAAGATACAAACATCTACTCAAAAAAGGTGAGACTAGTTATCCATACTAAGGCACATCACCAATGACCCAACGCCAGATGCTTAGGTCATAGAGCAAAAGCACAAACAACATGAATAAACCTGGACAATATCCCCAAAACTAGTAACTTGTAATATTCAATGAGAAAAGCCACTTAGTTGATGTACAAGACAGTGATTTCTTTTGTTAGAGTTTTCGACATCGAACACTGACTCTAATCAAATTTGAGATTGCTTGCCCAAGTGTGATAAAGTCATGCAAGACGATAAAATATATTTAGAACAAATGTGTATAAGTTCCAGAGTACAGTATATAAAGAAGTATACAAACAGTTGAATGAAGAAAGCAAATTTAAGATGTGAAAATAGATTTTAATAAAGAGAAGAATCTTTGAAGAAAAACCAAAATGAAACAAAATTCAAAAACCTAGGAAATCTAGAAGAATCTAGAAAATCAAATATAATGTCAGAAAAGTCTCATCAATTGACTGGATCAAGTGGAAGAGAAAATATCCGGTCTTGAAGACAAAATAGAGGAACTGGATCACCTCATCAGAGAAAATGTTAAATCAAAAAACAAACAACAAAACAGAACTGCAATGTACAATGTTGTTTAAAAAAAAGAAAAAAAACGGCGGCAGAGGGTTCCAGGAGGAGAAGTTTATTTAAGACAGAGGGGAGACAGAGAAAGGTAGAGGCCAGCCATGACCACGTGGAGGGGGGAGGGGAAGGGGGGAAGGGGATATGACCTGCAGGCTCAAGAGACAAGAGAGCAAGAGGAGCAAGAGAGCAAGAGAGAGAGGAGGGCCAGACAGCCCCTCTTATAATAGTGGGCAGGGCTACCTGGCCGGTCCCAGGTAGCTTTGGGGAGGAGCATACCTAGCTGTTGCTAGGTAACTGTGGAGGTGGAGTTTAACAGAATGCTAACATACAAGAACTCTAGAACACTATAAAATCTCTGGATCATAAGTATTGAAGAAGAAGAGACTGTGGTCAAGTGCACAGAAAATTTTTCAACAATATTATAAATAGAACTTCCCTAATCTAAGGAAAGACATGTATGTCTATCAAGTTTCAAGAAGCATAGAGAACACCAGATAGACTGGATCAAAAAGGAAACTCACATCACAAAATAATCAAAACACTAATGTACAGAACAAAGAAAGGATATTAAGAGTGAGAGAAAAGTCACATATAAAGGCAAGCCATCAGAATAGCACCTGACTTTTCAGTGGGACTTCCAAACCAGAAGGACCCTTAAGTTCTACAAGTTCTTAAAAGCCAGAGGAACAGAGCTAAACTATTATACCCAACAAAGCTAACAACAGTTTCAATTGAAGGAGGAAAAAAAAAAAACAATAAAAACAGATTTAAGAAATTTATGACCACTAACCAGCTCTACAGAGGATACCAGAAGGAATACTTAAGTCTGAAGAGAAGTTTTAACATCCCACAACAGCACAGAAAATACCTAAGAATTACAAACAGTAGTTGCAAAAGAAGTATAAGAAAATACTACCACCATAACAAATTAACAGTATGGTGGTTTGAATGAGAATTGCCCCAATAGGTTCATATGTTTGATACTTGTTTTCCCAGTTGGTGGAACTGTTTGAGAAGGATTAAGAGATGTGATTGTGTTGGAAGAGGTCTGACTTTGATGGAGGAGGTGTGCCACAGAGGGTGGGCTATTAAGGTTTCATAAGCCCAATGCCATTCCAGTTTGCTCTCTGCCTCATAGTTTTTGTCTTAACATATGAGCTCTCAGCTACTGTTCTAGGGCCATGTGTACCTACTGCCATGTTCTCTTCCTGCTATGATGCTCGTGAACTCATTCTCTGAAACTGTAAGCAAGCCCCACAATTAAATGCTTTGTTGTATAAGTTGCCTTGGTCTTGGTGTCTCTTTACAGCAATAGAAAAGTAACTAAGACAATCAGTAACTAATACACATTTTTCAATAATTACTCTCAATATTAATGGTCTCAATTCCCTAATAAAGACACATATCCCAACAGCTTGGGTTAGAAAACAGGATCCATCTTTTTGTGTGGATTCGCATCTCACTAGAGAAAGATGAAAATCTTCAGCATGAATTAACATAGAAATATTTAGAGTAAAAGGATTAAAAACTGTTTTCTAGGAAATTGGAATTTAGACAAAACCTTCGAGAAAATTATTAGATCCAAATAATGAGAAACTAGTTTAAAAACCTGTCTGTCCTCAAGTTGAAAATTAGAGAGTGCAGAGTGGATTTTATGACCATGCTAAAGAGTTCCAAAGAAAATCAGGTCAAAGAGAAAATGTTAAAAACCAAATAAAATGAAAAATAAAAACCATAGTTAAAATCTTCTAGGTAGCTGGGCGGTGGTGGCGCATGCCTTTAATCCCAGCACTTGGGAGGCAGAGGCAGGCGGATTTCTGAGTTCGAGGCCAGCCTGGTCTACAGAGTGAGTTCTAGGATGGCCAGGGCTACACAGAGAAACCCTGTCTCGAAAAAACCAAAAAAAAAAAAAAATCTTCTAGGTAAAAACCGTCCCAGACCAGACAGATAAAGAAATGAATTCAAGTAGACCTTCAAAGAAGTACTAAACCCAACACTCCTCAAATTATTCCATAAAACAGAAGAGGAGGGAATAATTCCAAATTCTTTTTGAAGTCAGTATTACCATGATATCAAGATCAGACAAAGATCCAAAGAATAAAATAAATTACAGGACAATTTCTCTAATGAACATAAATGTAAAACTTTTCAATAAAATACTTGCAAATTGAATTCAAGAGCACATCAAAAAGATTATGCACTTTGATCAAGTCAGCTTTATCCCACAGATGCAGGGATTATCTAACATACATAAACTGAGAAATGTGATTTACCACGTAAATAGAATGAAGGGGACTGGACAGAAGGCTCTGTGATTAAGAGTACTGATTAGTCTTTTAGAGGACCCATATTCAATTCCTACCACATACATGGTGGTTTACAGTTAGCTGTACCTTCAGTTCCAGAGGATTTGCCATGATTTTCTGGCCTCCTCAGGTATCAGGCCTGCAAGTGGTACACAGACATACATACAGACTAAACACCCATACATATAAAATTTTAAAAATTTATTTCGAAGAGAATCAAGGAAAGTACACAATCATCTCATTAGATCAGAAAAGTCCCTTGAAAAATACAACATCTATTCATGATATAATTAGTGGAGAATAAAGGGATATAAGGCTATATATCACATTAATAAAAGCAATATGTGGCAATGCCCACCCAGTATCATGCTAATTGCAGAATAACTCAAAGCATTACTAAAATTGTGAGCAAAGCACAGATGTCTACTTTCCCCACTCCTGTCTTATCTACAGCAACAAGGAGATAAAGGAGAGACATTTAACAAAGGAAGAATCCAAAGCATCCTTATATGATACTTTGATTCTGTATGATGATCTACACACAAAAGACCCTAAAGACTCTACCTGAAAACTCCTACAGCTGATAAACACACTCAGCAAGTAGCAGGATTCAAAATGAATACACAAAATCAGAAGCCTTCCAATGTACTAACACCAAACACTCTGAGAACGAAATCAAGGAAACAATCCATTCATAATTGCCTCAGGAAAAAAAAAATCTTGGAACAAATCTAATCAAGAAAGTTAAAGTCTTGTGATACTTTAAGACACTGAAGAATGAAATTGACGAAGATATCAGAGGTGGAAAGACCTCCTGTGCTCATAGAATCAGAGGATTAATATTGTGAAAGTGGTCATCCTATCAAAAACAATCTACAGATTGAATGCAATCCCCATCAAAATTCAAATTCAGCTCTTCACACAAATTTAAAAATGTTTTTAAACTTCATATGGAAACAGACATACATGAAAACTCAGATAACCAAAACAATTGATAAATAAAAGAACTTCTAGGGTATCACCATCAATGATTTTGAGTTATACTACAGAGATATAGGACTAAAAACAGCATGGTATTGGCAGGAAAAAAAGATCAATGGAATGTAACTGAGGACCCAGACATAAGTCCACCCATCTTTGGTCATCTAATTTTTGATATAAAGGCCAAACGATGCCCTGAGGGAAAGACACCATCTTCAATAAATGGTGTTGGTTAAAACAGAAGAATTAAAGTAGGTCTTTATTGGTCACCCTGCATAAAATTCAACTATACATGTATTGAGGTCAAAATAAGACCTGATACCTTTTACCTAATAGATGGACGGAGGAAGGAATATGTTTGAACTTTATAGACACAGAAATGGACTTCGTGAACAGGACCTCTGTAGGGCAAGTGTTAAAACCAACAGTTGAGAAACAGGATCAAAGTATGAGAGAGAACTTCTGTACAACAAAGGACCAGCACCGTTGCAGTGAGGGGGCAGCCTGCAGTACAGGAAAAAAAACTTGACCAGTTATACATCTGGCAAAATATCTGTATGTAGAATATATAAAGGACTCAAAAATCTAACCAAGATAATGAATAACCCAATTAAAAATTAGGGGAAGGCATCAAATGAAAAGTTCTCAAAAGATGAAATACAAATGTTCAAGAAATATTTTTTTTTAAAATGTTCAACATCCTTAGCCTGGGAAATGTGAGTCAAAACTAATTTAAGATGCTGTCGTATACCAGTTAGAATGGCTAAGATAACAACAACAAACAATAAACAAACACATCTACAAATGATGAGCCCTAAGTACATATTCATAAGACTCTCACCAAATGGACTCAGAGGGCTGTTTTGGTGTTGAGGGTTGTTGTTGTTGGTGGTGGTGGTGGTGGTGATAGTAAGTGATTGTGAGTGTGTGTATAACAATAATTAAAGAAAAGGTCATGAATTTGAGAGGAGTATAGGGGGGCACAGGGGACCTTGGGGAGGTAGAGACGGATGGAAATGAGGTGAATATAGTATTTATACACCATATTCTCCAATTTAAAGAAAAAAAACCACCTGGCAACAGATGCTTGAATGGATGTGAGGAACAGGAAACACTTATCCGTTCCTGGTAGTATGTAAACTGCTAGAGCCGCATGAAAATCAGTGCAGAGATCCCAAGGTTAGAATTAGATCTACTACATGATTCAACTATACCACGCTTGGGCATATGCCCAATAGGACTCTGTATCCTGTTACAGAGATAATTGTTCATCTACGCTCCATTCACAATAGCCAGGAAATGGAAACTACCAAGATGTGTATCAATTGGTAATAATGATAATGGATTAAAAAATGTTATACATTTACACAATAAATCTTATTCTGATATTAAGAAAAATAAATTATTAATACTTTTTAAAAAATAGCAGGTAAGGCCGGGTGGTGGTGGCGCACACCTTTAATCCCAGCACTTGGGAGGCAGAGGCAGGTGGATTTCTGAGTTCGAGGCCAGCCTGGTCTACAGAGTGAGTTCCAGGACAGCCTGGGCTACACAGAGAAACCCTGTCTCATAAAACAAAAAAAAAAAAAAAAAAAAAAGTAGCAGGTAAATGAACTTGACTCGTCCTGACTGATGTAACCCCAAACCTGAAAAGACATGTCAATTTTTTTTTCTTGTGTGGACCCTAGCTTTGAGTTGTAGATATATTTGTTTCATTTGAAAATTCTTAGAAGTCAGGAGACTAATAAGGAATGAGGGATCTTTCAAGAGCAAGAGAAAGAGGAATAGTGGGGGGATGGGAGGGGAGAAAGACAGGAAGAGGGAGGGAGAGGGAGAGGGAGAGGGAGAGGGAGAGGGAGAGGGAGAGGGAGAGGGAGAGGAGAGGGAGAGGGAGAGGGAGAGGGAGAGGGAGAGAGAGAAACTAACTCTAAAGGCCTTTTGTAAAGGTCACAAAGAAACCTAGATGCTCTCTAAATTATATATATTTGTAGCAACAGTTTAAATGGAATCATTCTATAATGAGGAAGCAACGCTCCTACTAAACATCACAAATTAACACATAAAAGCCCAGTGCCAGGAATAGCTTCTTTTTGAGTTGTCTACTGAGGTCTTACATACCCCCAAACATTATAGAATATAGAATACCCTCCCCCAGTGTATAGAATATAGAATTGGGCTTGGTTACCCTCCTGAAGCCCTGTGGCAAAGACACCACATGCTTGAGTCATAGAACATGGAGAATTCAATCTGATACTGACCTGGAAGCTTCACCCCTACTGTCTTGCTTTCATAGTGCTGGAAGGTGCTATGCATGCCAGCCAGAGGAGAAAAATAATCTTTGTTCTTTCACAGTTGGGAGTCTTTCCTGCAAGTAATGTTTCTGCCAAACCCACCATCTACTCCAGGCAGAATGACAAAGGGCACACACTTCAGTAATGAAGGTATGCATCCCTCCTCTGGGAAAAGAGCAAAGACCTGCTGAAAGGCTTGCTGAGGTCGGAGAAAAATACAGAATAGGTAGTAGAGGAAAGTAGTTATATCAGCTAAGGTCATGTGACTAGTTGCAGAAATGAGGATTATAATCAATATGGGTGTTTCTGTCACTTTAAGGATGTATTTGTACAGATTTCTGTTCTTTGCTTGATTTATCATGTAACATCAATTATGAGAAAGAACGTCAGTAGTTATCACATTTAAGTTTTGAGATACAAAAGGATGCTCTTCAAGGTGAAGGAATCTCAGATCTCAGCCTAAACTTCAAAATTAACTTCTCCAGAGACAGGTCCCGGGAGAAGCGCATTCCAAAGACTACATACCCATTCCAGGAGAGGGACCCAAGATAAGAGAAATAAAAGGTTATCTGGAAGCTGGGCCCTTAGTGCAATAAACCTGGGTAAACAGAAGCGATGGTAAGATAGACTTAGCTAACACTCATTGTCACAAGATAATGTGCAAATATGAGTTGCCAGGAAACCGGGCGTGGGAGGGGCTGTTTGTGGTCAGCCTTTTCGGTTAAGCTTTGTCTAAGAGGTGATTGTAAGACTGCCGTTTCGAGCCCCGTGAAAACTGTATAAAAACTGCTCTTAGCTTTAGCTCTGGGTTCCTCTAGCCTGCATGTGGGGAAGGAGTGGGATGGAACCTCAGTGCACTGGATCAATAAACCTCTTGCTTTTGCATTGAACCCTTGTCCCTGTCCGTGTTTCTGTGGGAGCTCGTCTTTCCGGTTTGGATCTTACGGTCCAACAAAGGGACATTGCCACCTATTTTAAAATTTAGAATGCACTTGCTGTAGTATGAGGGAAAGTTTGTTGGGCTAGCTGGACCATAGTGGGGTTCTTCAGTCAACAAATACATGTTATTTCTACCAACAGGCTGCCATCCTCCACTTAGGCAGCTTTGAGTGCTCTACCAACATACACAGCAAGGATGCTGGACCCATATGAGGAGGGTCTACCTTCTTTTTCAACCTGAAAAGGTTACTAAAGAAAAAGGATTCCGGGTCCTTCTTCCCTTATAGGATTACATTCCTCCCGTTATGGGGGTGATATTCCTTGTGAAATGAAGGGCGCTGGCCAGGCAAGGAGTTAGATGCTGGCTAGCCCAGTAATCTGTCCCTGTATTTCAGCAGCTCTGTCTCTTGATATTCAGAATGAGATGTAGGTAGGTTGTTCCTACTGTATCAGAGGCTAGAAAGCCAATATACTTTTCCCAACTGCCTTCACAAATGACTAAAGAAGTCCCCGAATCCTCATAAGACCCCAACTTCATCTGAACATCACTTACCTTGTGGTTTTTATTGCTAGCCGATAGGGGGCTTTTCTATAGGACCATGGAAGAAATAATGTAGCAGTGAGATTCAGTGCACCATGACTTGGGCGGGGTGGGGCTGGGGGGGTGTTCTCTATTTCCTCAGACTATGTCACCCATCTCATAAATATTCACAAAAATGTCTTTAAACTTTGCAACTCAGAACCTACTAGGTTGTTTTGTTCCTTTGGGATGACCCATTTTTCTCTGGAGCGTATGCTTTGTTTGGTAAATTCTGTTTATATATTGACTTAATTCTTTCAAGTAAAAATAGAGTGGAGCCTCTAGTAACAGAACTAATTTCCCACTCTCAGACAAGACTGACTTAGAACCACTTGATCCATGACTTTCTTACTGTCTTAAAAAAGATTCCCAAGTTTTGTTCATAATGTTTTTAATTCTTCTTTGCTAAATGCAACATGTTGCAATTTAACCTTCTGTTAGGTAGCTTTGAAGTATGTTCTTATAAACACAGTGTGCTAGAAAAAAAATCAGTATTAATATTTATGTAGGTTTTCTATTATGGACATGGTTTGTTTGAAAGTTTGGCAAGGTTCTATTTATTCAATGTTTCTTCTGCTTATTTTTCGAAAAACAAGCAGGCAAACTGTCAGGAAACATTTTCAATAGAGCGACATTAGTCTATAGTAGTGGCTCTCAACCTTCCTAATGCTGTGACCCTTAAATTCAGTTCATGCTGTGGTGACCCCCCCCCAAAACATAAAATTACTTTGTTGCTGTTTCACAACTGCAATTTTTCTACTGCTATGAATCATAATATAAACATCTGATGTACAGCATATCTGATACATGAGTCCCAAAGGGGCCACGAGCCACAGGCTGAGAACCACTGGTCAATACTATTCCATTTGTAGAGGGTATCACAATTTAACCTCATCCTGACTTTGTTCAGCTGGAAGACATGGTGCTTCTAAAGACCTGTAAGACAGTCCTTCATGTGTCTAATTTCAGTCACTTTAAAATAGGCTTGCTCCAATAGCTGACAAACTAAGAAATTACCTGTTCTCCTGACCAAGATGAAACCCTATTTAAAAAAAAAAAAAAGTAAGACACTCAAGCCTCAAACACTAGCCAGACATTTTTTTTTTAATGTTTTCTTTACTAAACAAACCTGTGACATAATCTTGGGTAAGTCACTGCAACTCTAGCTAACAGATAGGAAGTATGACCACTTTCCTGTTTTAGTTGCAAATGTCTCATGTTTCCCCTGAGTTTTACCCACGAATTCCTACTAGAAACCAAGTAAACGTTCCATTGGACTTACCTTCTCACAGTCTGTTCTACACACTTGAGTTTAGAGATATTCAATTTACATAAATATAGCTTTTGAAAATGCATAGGGTGAATCTTTGGTTCTCAGTTGGCATATATTAATCTCAAGTGTATTAGAAAGCAATAGACATCAGACAGCACTTTTTAGTAAGGCAGGAGATAAACTATTAAACAATAATTTCTAAGGCATAGGCAATTAGATGGTATTTTTGTATCTAGGTAAACAACAGCAGGTACCACAGACTTAATTTTCTTTCTTAAATTTTTTAAAAAATCTTACTAACCACTGATTACATATCTTTTTAAAAGTTTTTTTGTTCTAAGTCATTATTTGAGAAAATATTAAGTGCCATAGTTGTTTTGACTGATGAACCAGTCAACTTCTATTTTCATAAGTTCAGTTTTATTTTTTAAGGGCCTGAGATTATCTTGAACAATTACAGGCTTTAGCTGCATTTACTTTCGGGCTGAACTCTGGACTCCAGTTTTACACTTTGGGTCTTTAGTGAGATTGAATACTTGCTAGTACTGGGAGACTGAAAGAAGACATGAAAGAGATTGAATAGCTCAAGTGCTTTAGGCCTTGGGGCATTCTTAAACCCATCATCCATCCTCATCCATCCATCACCATCCATCCATCATCCATCCATCCAACCATCCATCCGGCCCGAAACAGACCACTGAGTTTTGCTTTTATAGCAGTATGATCACTAAAGGTCTGAAAGAGTTAACTGACATTACCAAGTCTGTGTCCCACTGGTCTTTTTTGCCCACACCTCTGTGTCTCACTCTCAAAGTAAATTAACCTATCAACTCAACCTAGCCTGAAAAGAGCAAGAGAGAAAAATGAAAGACCAGAAGCAGCCCACTGGGACCTAATCAGTAACATTTCTTTTAGTTTACAGGAACCATGCGCAGTCTGGTAATCTGTGAACAAGGAAGCCACTTTGTGAGACGTCTGCAAGAGTTAATGACCTCTCAGGAACGCCATATATATAAGCTCTTGCCACCTTTGCCAAGATGTAATTGGGAGGAAAAAGTCTTCCATGTTTTCATCCGCCTCGCTTGTTGCCAATGGAGCTCTTTCTGTGTCAGTGTCTCTCAGTTAAAGGCGACAGCAGAACGAGATTTGACTTGGGCTCAAAAGTACACCGAGACCCTCGCCACCCACTCCCGCGATCTTCCGGAGACCCAGGTGAGCGCCGAGCTCCAGGTCCTCAACAGCTTTCCGCGCCACGAGGTCTGCAGCCTCGAGGCCGCGGAAACTACAACTCCCAGAATCCCTTGCAGGGCGGGAGGAAGGCGGGGAGCGTACAAAGCGGCGCTGGAAGCTAGCGGCAGTGAGGCCGCGCTTGGGGTCCGGCAGCTCGGCGTCCCCGCGGCCTGAGGCGTTAGCTGCGTGGGCGTTCACGCAGGGTGGGTCGCGCGGCGCAGGGGGAGAGGGAAGTCGTGGCGGCGGCGACGGGAACAGCAGCGGCGGCAGGAGCGTGGTGCTGACAGGCCGTGGGAGAAATGGGAGACCCAGGGCCGGAGGTGAGTGGTGGAGGCCCGGGCCTTGGCTCCGCCGAGCCCGACCTCGAAGGGTTTGGTTTATCTTCTCAGTTTCGGGCCTCAGCCGGGCCGCCGCCTCGGGCGACTGCGGGGCCTCCGGGCCTGGTGCACGTCTGCGTGGAGCCCTCAACAATGGCGGTCCGGCCGCCCCCAGCCCCTGGCCGCCCTAGCTGCAGCAGCCACAGCCCCGAGGGTGAGAGGGGATTGGAGGCAGGCTGGCCTTGCATTTGTAGCCTGTATCCCCGATCCCGGAGTTCATAGAGCCTGCATCCTGTACCTAGAGGAGGCGGGGAGGAGAATGGTGGTAGCTCGCTTGAGAGGCTAGGTCTCTGCGGCTCCGAGACGCCTTAGCAAACCCGGCCTCCTCCATGCAGTTCCCTGAGCCGGATTTGTGCTTTTTCCAGCTGCTTCCCCTCAAGGGCTTTTGTCTTCACTCGTTCCTTTTGGGGAGAATTTCTTCCTGCGATCTTGTGACTGAATAGATAAGCGTGTTTTGGCTTTTGTTTATAGATAATAGAATCTGTCCCACCAGCTGGGCCCGAGGCATCAGAGTCAACAACGGATGAAAATGAAGATGACATTCAGTTTGTTAGTGTAAGTAGAGAGACTGACAATCGCGGTTTGCTGGAGTGAAAGTGTGGTAAGCCATTGTATGATTAAACCCCACCAGGCAGGCAGACATCAGTCAACAGATAGTCATGAATGTTGAATAGCTGACACACACCGAGTGCAGGGGACTTTTACCTGAAGGGATACCTCGATGCTTGGCTGAAGGGGATACCTGAAAAATTGCAGTAGGCGTCACAAAGTGGGTGGAATGAAGAATTGTTTTGCACTTCATGGCACCTCCCAGGGCTTAACTTACTATCTTGTGCACAAATGAAGACACGCAGTACTAGTTAATGCCAGGAGGTAGGAAGTAAGACTTATAAACAACACTGCATTGCATGTTCGTGTGATTTATCTTCTAATAGCTGAGGACTTTTCCTGACTTCTGAGGTCATCTTGTTACAGCACAGAATAATTGTTGGTCACAATGAGGAGGCCTGTGTCACCTGGAGCACTGCTGTGTTTTTCTAAGTTTATTCCTTTGGGGACAGTAGTTCTCCAGCATTAAGTGGAAGCTGTAAGATCTGGGCCCACTCCAGATCTGTTGAATCAGAAATCCAGGCTGGAGCCCAGGTATGTTTTGAAATACAATGCTGGACATTGGGATCTCCTAATGTGTCCTAAAGTGATAGTGAAAGGGAAGAGAAATGGCTTTGGGTGATTTTTCACCTGTAGTGGCTAATTTGTACCTCAGTTCTTCTTAAGTAGGATGTAGCCAGAGGGCATCCCTGCTTTATACAGCTCTTGTGAAATTCTATAGTCAGCCGAACTTAGCACTAAAGCTCTGCAGTTCTCATTGGTCAGCCTATATTTGTGGGCATCATTGCCATCTGTAGACTAGTACTTACTAAAGACCATCCACTCCAACACTGAGCCATTGTGACAGTCTGTTGGGAATGATGTGTTTGTGGAGTTGGGAGGGGAGTCCTTCATCAAATCATTTTCTTGGCAGTTTTCCTACTGGACTCTGTCTTTTTCATTTTGAACTTTGAGGATCTGAAGTTAGGTTTGGGGATATCATTGTGTCTTGTCCATTCTTCCTAATACTAGTATTTTGGAGAAAGGAGAATTTAGGTAATTAGTACTACCCCTCAACAAACATATGCATGATAAAGGTTTTTATAACTTCTTAAGACAAATATTTTGATTGTTCATGAATCATGTATATTTGTAAACAGAATATTTACTTTGATGTTTCATGCAAAAGGCAGGAGTAACTCTTCATTATACAATATGACCTTTTGAGAAACTGATAGACTATGGAAAGAGTAAGATTCAAAAAGTAAATTTTTTGGTCGTATATCTTCTGAAATAAAATACCAGTATAGTCTGTATCTAGTTAATTCAGGTGTCTATTGATCTGAGTTTTTTTTTGTTTTTGTTTTTCGAGACAGGGTTTCTCTGTATAGCCCTGGCTATCCTGGAACTCACTCTGTAGACCAGGCTGGCCTCGAACTCAGAAATCCGCCTGCCTCTGCCTTGATCTGAGTTTTAAAAGTAATATTTAAATTTTATTTTAACTATAAAGGTGTATCTTTGCATCAAGAATCAAGAATGGGGCTGGAGAGATGGCTCAGTGGTTAAGAGCACTAACTGCTCTTCAGAGGTCCTGAGTTCAATTCCCAGCAACCACATGGTGGCTCACAACCATCTATAATGGGATAAGATGCCCTCTTCTGGTGTGTATGAAGAGAGCAATGGTGTACTCATACATAAAATAAATTAATAAATCTTTAAAAAAAAAAAAGATCAGCAGTGTATAATACATAAAACTGCCTATATGTGTAAGGGCTATCACTTAAAGATAATTAGTGATAGCTTACTTTTAAGATACATTTAGGATTTAGCACTGGGGAGGTCATGGTAGAAGGATCCTGATTGGAATGCAGGCTGAGCTTTACTTAGGAAGTTGTAGGCTTGCTGTGTTGTAGTAAACCCTAATCCAATAGGCCATACTGCTGTGCCACACAACCAACGGACCGAGACAGAAGCTGGAGTCTTGGTAACACATTCTGTCCTCTGGTAGTTCCTCTCTAGTAAAGATGAAACCTGGTTTCCGCTCAAGATGTCACGATACAAAGCTACATTATAATATAAACTTCTTGGTTTACTTGGTTCTGATTATTAGCTTGTAATTTATAACAATTATATGGATAACAGAGTTGTGCAAGAGAGTAAACTACCATTGGACAAGAGACTTCCTGTGCCTCACAAACATAGACTGAAGCCAGACATAGCATGCTGAAAGGAGAAATATAGATATGAACCTTTTATTTTATTGAAATATGTAGGGAAGTACATAGTTATTAGGGGTCCTAGATATTCGCAAAGATAATAAGTTAAAAGAAATTGAAGATGTACTTATGTGTATGACTGTTTTACCTGTGCGTACGTGTAGCACCCCATGTATGTACGGTGCCCACAGAGATGAGAAGAGGGCCTCCGATCCCCTGAGAGCAGGGTTAGGAATGCTTGTGAGCCGCAGTGCAACAGGTGCTCTTAAATGCTGAGCTATCTCTCAGTCTTCTCAAGGCGGTATGTTTTCATATGGTGCTTGTACATGGTTAGTTTTTTTTTTTTTTTTTTTTTTTTTTTTTTTTGGTTTTTCGAGACAGGGTTTCTCTGTGTAGCCCTGGCTGTCCTGGAACTCACTTTGTAGACCAGGCTGGCCTCGAACTCAGAAATCTGCCTGCCTCTGCCTCCCAAGTGCTGGGATTAAAGGCGTGCGCCACCACCGCCCGGCAATACTGGTTAGTTTTTAACTGTCAACTTAAACTAGAGCCAACTAAGAAGAAGGAGCCTCAGTTGGGGAATTATCTAGATTGGCTAATGGGCGTGTCTGAGCCAGAGAAAGAGCTGGGTTCTGTAAGCAGCGCTCCTACTCCTTTTCTGTGTTGACTCCCTTAGAGCTGGGCCGTGGCCTTGAAGATGAACTAACCCCTTTCCTCCCCAATTGATTCTGGTGATGATGTTTCAAATCATAGCAACAGGACAGCAAATTAGGACAGTGGCTAAATCAAGAAAGAGAGTAACGTAGCACTGATAAGAACTTTATGTTTCTGCCTCTTAATTACATTTTTTGTTTAGTAATGTGGCCCTTTATTCAACTTGTGTCTCATGTTTTCTTTTGAAATGAAACTTTTTTATTACAATTTTTTTACTTCCAAAATTTGTTGAGCTGAGTAACTGCTAACAGTATTGTTCACGGTGGCACTTTAGATATAAAGGCATACAAACTGGTGGGAACCTATCATGATCTAACCTGATCAACCCATGTTGAATATTAATACTTCTCACTGCAATGAAAGGATGCATGTAGAAAGCATCATTTAAAAAAGTAGTGTATTTAACTTATTTATGTGTGTGTGTGCGCGTGTGCGTGCTTGCATGCATGTAACGGTGTCATGTGTATAGGTGTAGAGACCAGAAAAAGGGGTGTTTGTACTCCTGGAGCTGGAGTTAGTTACATGTGGTATTGTGTCAGTAACAAGCAAGGGTGCAGCAAGGAGATCGGGAGAAGAAAACGGCTCCAGTAGGAAAAAAAAAGCAAAGAGTACTTAAATAAATAAATAAATAAATGCTCCAAGGAAAAGGCTTAGTGAGTGACAGCACTTGACCTCAATTCTATCCTTGGAACTTACAATCCCAGTGTGTGGGAGGCAGAGGCAGGGGATCTCTGAGTTGGAGGCCAGCTTAATCTGCTCTCCTGCTCTACAGAGTGTGTTCCAGGACAGCCAAGGCTACACAAAAAATCCTGTAGCAAGTAAATAAATCAAACAGGTGTGATGGCAAGTGTCTGTAGTCCACATTCACAGGGAGTGAGTGGAGGAACCTGTGCAGCAGCAGAAACGAGAGCGCCGCCTCTGCAGTGTGATGCCTGCTGGGAGGTGTCCTCTGGCTGTGCATACCTTCAACAGCAGTGTGTCTGTTCACACAGGAATGCATAACCGTCACACAACATACACTAAACAGGCCAAAGATGGTTTATTAGTTTACTAGTGCAGTAGTAGCTGGTTATCTGTATTGAGTTTGGGGTAGCAGGGCTTGACTTCAGGGCCCTCTACTTAGTTCTATATCCCCAGATATTTGAGTGTTTAAAATGGCAGTTTGCACAGAAAGTAAGGGAAGGTGTGAGATGAAAGAACAGCAGCATGTGTGATTTTGGAGAAAGATGGGCCATGTGACACAGATCTTGGATGTGGTATATTTGAACCAAAGAGTAGGCAGTTGAAAACCATAAGTTTTGAACTCAGCAGGACTGCGCAAGTAAGATGCCACCCTGACTTTTTTTGAAGGAAAACACTTGTGAGTGGTATTTTAATGTATTTACATCTTTTTCTAAATAAAAAGGTTGGTGGTTTTCATTTTTAGAATTGACATTTAATTACAGGAATGCAAATGGTTCATCACATTAAAAGCCTATATTCTAAAACTTAGAATATACCCCGTGTTTCTAAATGTGTTCTGCATGAGCCTCTGCTGCTAAATTGTAATGGCATTTTGAGTTGAATCCTTTGTTACTGATACAAGAAGAGATAAGACTGATTTACTAATTGGTAGTCTAAGTGAAGGACAATGTGCATTTGTACTTAATTCACATATGGGTTGTCATTATAAATATAGTAGTAAAAATATTTAGGTAGGGGATAATCTTTTTCTTCATGTTTGTATTATGAACATTACTTAGGGAATTAGTAACCTACTTGATTAGGCAACATTATGAAATATTCATAAATCAGGCAGTAGTAGGTTTTTTGTTATGATTTTTTGTTGTTGTTGTTGTTGTGGTTTTTCAAGACAGGGTTTCTCTGTATAGCCTGATTTTTGGTTTTTTACTGAAAGAAGGACCACATTAACTTGAAAAGTTGGGTAATCAGGAACAATTTTTAAAAATTTGATTAATACTTTGAAATACCTCTGAATTATAGTGACTGCACAACCAATTATATGTGTGTCATTCCGTTTTATTATCTGTAAACTAGTAATCGAGAATCTCTATAAAGCTGTTAAGGAATTTGGATGATATAATTGATAAACTCAGCTGAGAGCCTGGTATGGGGCTCAGTAAATATTACGATTAGGAGTGGCACCAATGGGGAACTAAATATTGTGATTCCTTGTTCAATATGGCAGACAGGGTTTTAAATAAAGATAAAAGGGAAGTTAGTCTTGACGAGGGCCTAAAATCCAAGCACTTGGGGTGAATGAGAGTAGTTACTGCTTTAAACAATATACAGAGAAATCCTGGTTGGCCTGTGCATGGTAGGGATTGAGATCCTGTCTTAAGACAAAGCAAGCGAGGATGTTGTGGTACATACCTGTAATCAGCCTTCCGGAGGCTGAGGCAGGAGGATTACTGCTAATTGTTGTGTATCTGCAGTGAAAACTGGTTGAGAGTACTCTTAAGTATTTTCCTTTGGCATGCTCATAAGTAGTACTTTCATTTTCTGATGTCCTCTGTATCAATTATGTTCTCATTGCTGTGGCCAAATACTTGGCAAGAAGCAACTTCCAGAATTGTGGCAGAAATGGAGAAGTACCAGTTAGTCTGTGTCCACAGGCAGGAAGCAGGGAGTGATAAATGCTGGTATTCAGCTCCTTTTCCAGCCCATGGAGTGCTGCTACTCAGAGGAGGAGCAGGGCTTCTCAATCCTGCCAAGGGAAAATCAAAATTTGTATCACATTTTTCTTGTGTCATTCTGTTACTTGTAAGTCAGTAAAAAAAAAAAAATTCACCTTTATTTTGTTTTCTTCTGTCCTGGTTATTGTTCATTCTTTTGTCTTAATTACTATAAATCATGAAATTACTTTTTATAATTCAACAGAGGTTGCATGTCAGTGAAATGATTCAATAGTAAAGTTCTGGTAGTCTTGCTTTATCTGTTTGTATTCATGGCATTTTATATATATTTAATTACATTTTAAAAATGGTTAAATTCTTTACATTTGAGCTAGCATTTTGCCGGGGCTGGTCTTGGTAACTCTTGCCTCTGCCTCCTGAATGCCAGGATTATAGATGTATACTATTACACTTAACATCTTTTTATTTCCCTTAGTACTGGGGCTTGGACCCGAGGGCCTTGTGCATGTTAAGCACCCTACTACCAGGCTACACCACCAGTCCTTTGCAGGCTGCTCTTTAGTCCTAGCCTTGAACTTGTAGCAGTTGTCCTGAATTAAAGTCCTTTACTGCTCACGCCCAGTTTTTTGTTTTTCCTTGAAATAGTTGTGTAGTGTCCAGCTGGCCTGCAGTTACCTAAATATTGTAACTCGGCTAGCCTAGAACTATCCTGCCTCTCCAGGGCTGGGATTATAGGTGTAAGCCAAGACCATCTTCTGTTTTCATTACTCACTTTATGAAAATTCTGGCCCTGCCTCTGTGCTTCTGATTACCTGGCAACTTTCTTGATTGACGATTTCTGTGTATAGTGTTAAGTTCCTAAAGGCCAGGCTAGATGACACACAGCTGTAATGTCTGTGGTCTCAGTACTCCAGAAGCAGAGGGCAGCTGTGAATTTGAGGCCAGAATGGGCTGCATAAAGAAGTTCCAGGCCAGACCAGCCCAGGCTACATAGACCATATGTTAGAAACCAACCAAGTGAAATAAAATACTACATTTTAACAAATTTCTAAGTAACATTGCTTGAGGAATCCAAATTATGGTGATTAGACCAGTGGTAAAAGCAGTTACATTTTCAGCTTTTCTACTTTCTTCTTGACTGTGTGATGGGACAGTATCAGAACCAAGAGCAGGCTTTAGTTTTAAAGAAGATGCTACATGTGGCTCTGTTGACCACCTGACTGGTGCTATTTTTTTTTTTTTTTTTTCTTTTTTCCTCTTGAACTTTTATCTTAACAGCTTGAGCAAAAATCCTGGTTCCTTTATTACATTCCGTGGTCTCTGTTTTGCTCACTAGTTTTACCTTGATGTCTGGTTCACTATCCAGGAGGATGGTAGTTTCTGGTTTGTTAAAACCTAAGAGAGAGATAGGCTATCTGGAAAAAGAGAATCATGATACATCTTGTTTCTAACAACCATCCTTCTCTAGTCTAGAAACCATCAGTGGTGTTTTCTCCTTTTGTCCCCATCCCACTTTTGTTTCCAGTACACTGGATTTTACCATTCTGAGACAAGGTCTCACTTCCTACCCCAGCCTGGCCTTGAACTTCTTTGCTAACCCCCAGTGCTGACAACACAGGCAGATTTCAGTCATATCTTAGATTTTAGAAGTTTTTGTTGTTTCTGTTTTCTGCCTTTACTTTGCTCTCTTTGCCTTTTTTTTTTTTTTTTTACTGTATGGTTTATGTGCTCACTGCTTTATTTAGCATTTCTCCTTCAAACATCATTACAGATTGTATTTGGTAAGTAACTCACTGTCTAGTCTTGGTGTGCAGTGCTTTTGCCCACATGCAGCAGTAGTGGGATGGAGGCAGTGCGGATCAGCTCTTAGATCTCACACTCAAATGTTACAGGCCTGCATGTCCGGTGGTTGGCCAGGCACTTTTGTATACCACTGGTGCCTTGTGCAAGTATATTTCTAGTTACTTGAGCTTATTTGATTCCTTGGTTTTGTTTTTGTTCGGTTTTCGTTCTTTGGGATATGTTCGGTCATTTTTTTTCCTATGGTCCCTAGATTGTTTCAGGTGCACTTCTCTCTTACCTCCGCCAGTGTTAGTCGCACATTACTTTGTGTCTGTACTCATTAGTCATCTTGCTTTGCCAGGTTTCATCATCTGTGGTATTCTTATATTAATAAGTTATTCTTGTCATAATGTTATTTATTAATTCTCCTTTGCCTGTAGAATAAGATCTAAGCTTTTAAGCCTGGTGTAAGAATAGGAAGAATATTGGAGAATAATCTGGGTTTGATGTTTTACTCTCTTAAGTTTTGGGAGATGAAGCTAAGCTATTGGTCAGAGATCTCCAGGTTTTGATCTGTATCCTCTGATGTTCACAAATTTGGATGTCTTAGTAAACTGTTGATACGTCCTTGCTGAAATGCATTGGGTCCCTAGGGGCTGGGGTTTAACTCTTTTTTTTTTTTCTTTTTAAAGATTTTGTCTTATTTTGCAGGCCAGGGTAGTCTGATACTTGCCCAGCTAGTCTTGAACTTGCAGTTCTCCTGCCTCAGCTACTAAACTGCTTAACACCACAGCATGCACCACTGTGCCTGACTCTGTCAGCTTTTTTTTTTTTTTTTTTTGGTTTTTCGAGACAGGGTTTCTCTGTGTAGTCCTGGCTGTCCTGGAACTCACTCTGTAGACCAGGCTGGCCTCCCAAGTGCTGGGATTAAAGACATGCACCACCACTGCCCGGCCTCAGTCAGCTTTTTAAAAACTATATGTACTCTGAATAGTTTACTTTTTTGTTTTTGTTTTTTTTTTTTTTTTCTCCCTGCTGCATGTATGTCTTCCTTCTCAGATCCAATCCCAACAAAGAACATTGTTTAAAATGCTGGTTTGGTTTAAATGATGTTCATGATCTGAATTTCCTCAATTTCTTTTATAGGAAGGACCGTTAAGACCCGTTCTTGAATATATTGATCTGGTCAGCAGTGATGATGAAGAGCCTAGTACCTCTCACAGTGATGTAAGTACATTACATTTGATTTCATATTTTCTGTGGTGTCAGTTAAGAGGCCTGTATTGTCCTGAAGAGCTAGGAAAGCAGTAGTGGTGTGTTTAAGAGCATAGCTGCTGTAAGGAATGCTCATTGCTCTTTAGGATGGGCCAGTAGCTCCATGAGTATTTTGCCTCCAGCAGCTTTTGCTTAAATTTTGCAGGAAAATATAAACACTGGGAAGTAATAACTGATAAAAGGGAATATTATAAAAAGTGCAAGCTTGTTGCTTACCCCACCTTCCCTCTTTGCTATAATACATTTGATACCCATAGAACTGTTTTTTTTTTTTTTTTAACTTTGGAATTATGTGGCTACAGAAAATGTTTCTTGGGAGAAAGGGTGTGTGAAGATCTTTTAGAAAAAGGAGTGTGGAGTCTTTAGCTGAGAAATGACTCCAGTCTTCTTTCCATTTGGCCTTTTCTCTCTCCATTCTTAGAACCGGTGCATGGGATTTGCTCTGTAGGACTGACTTTAACACCAGTGCCTCACTGTGGGGTTGAATTCCTTGAGCCCTCTGCAGCAGGGTTGGTTTCCGTTTGTTCCTGACTTGGCCCACATTTCTGCTGATGGACTTTTCTTGATAGATCAGAGAACTCCTGGCTCTTGCTCCTGGTGTTCAGGAACCTTCCTGTTCTATGCTATGGGACTTGAGACTTGGATGTATGATCAGTTTACCCCTCACTGTGTTAGCTCAGGGCTATGTTGCTTTATTTTGTTTTGCAGTTGAGAAGAGAGTAAGTCCTACCTCACAGGTTGTTGTGAGGAGGAAATAAAGTAACAAACATGAAAGTTCATTAACAACAAAATGTAAGGCAGAGAGGTACAACTGGAAGTTTATTCATGGACAGTTGATAATTTTTAACAAAATTTAAAATGGCCCCAACTGAAGGGATTTTAAAAGTCTTTTTTTTTTGCTTGCATTTCAGTAGAACTTTGCTCAAGTTTTCTCTGCCATTATTTTCTTCCACTTGCTGCCCTTTCTATATTGAGTAGGTTTTTTCTTTTGTAGTTGTTATTACAGTAGCCTTCACCTTAGCTTACTGTAGCTCGACTAGGATAGGACTGCTTTGGACTGAGGTTTGTTTGTTTGTATGGCGCGTATGTTTGTGTGGATGTGTGCAAGTGTATGTGCAGGTGCGAGTGCACATGTGAGCGAGCGTGTGAGGGCCACAAGCTGACATCAGTGGTCCTCAGTTGTTCTTTACCTTACTTTATTTTTGAGGAGCTCTCATTGAACCTGGCACTCACTGATTGACTAAGACTGTCTGCCCAGTGAATTGTGGGATTTGCCTGTGTCCACCTCCGAAGTGCTACAATTACAGATTTGCAGTTGTGTGCCTAGCTTTTATTTGGGTACTGGGGATCTAAACTCAGGTCCTCATATTTGCGCGACAAACACTTTACGTACTGAATCATCTCCCCAGCCCCCAAATGATCTTATTTTTAATCATGATTTTTTAATAGACAGAATCCAATGTTAATGCCTATAGTTTTTATGGGGTTGAGGGTAATGAATCCTGTGTATTTGATTTCTCTTACTTATCTTTTGCCGACCTATAGTGGATTGTTTCTGCCATTCTTATGTGTAATAATATAAAATTTGAATTCTACTTACTGGACATGCATCTCTGCACTTGAAAGTTAACATATTAAAAGCATATTTTTTTTCTTCCTTGGTTTTCTTGTTCATGTGGATAACCCAGAGAATGCCTGAATCTAAGGTGCCATCCTCTGAGAATCATCGCCCAGAAATGTGCTCTAGCTGCAGTGTTCCTCTTCCCATTGGAGACAGCAGCTCCTCCTCTGGGAGTTGTGCCAACAGTCCACAAAGAATAGTTTCTCAACCTTCTTCTGTTGAGAACACATTGGAGAACCAGAAAAATGATCAGAGTAATTCTGATGTTAGTGTCTCTGAAAAAGAGACACTTAAATCACAAAGTAATCAGACTCTGCCTTCAGCATCACTTCTGGTCCCCCAGGAGTCTTTTTCTGAGGTCAAAGAGGATTTACCTGGCACGATGTCTTCAGCTTCACAGAGTGGACAGGATGCCATCCTGTATCTCCAGACACAAGTGGCTGAGATGTCCCGAGTTATACGTGATCTGCAATCCAGGAGTTGTTTTAGATTTCATCATTCTAGGCCAAGTGAGAGCTCGTCAGTTCCGTGGGATATCTCCACCTCTAAGGAGGACGGTTTATCCACAGTTGAAGAGGAGGCTGACTGCAAATCTCCATCAGGTGATGACAAAGGGCAGCCATCTGACCCCATGCAGTCCAGTTTCACAGGTCTTTTGAAGAGAATGGAACAAAGGGGTGTTATAAAGAGGGTGACGTTCCAGTCTGAAGCTGAAACCTGTGAGGGCAAGTCTGATTGGATGACCTCTAAAAAACGCTTGGTTCCTCCACTGCATCCACTTTTGAGAATTGCCACCACTGAAGTTTTTAAAGACCCTGCTGATTGCCATCCTTCTTCCTTCATGGGACACAGGGTTTATCCTGTGGCCAAGGACACCTCTCCTTTCCAGCCAAATCCACCAGCTGAGGGACCCATCATAGATGTATTAGAACATAGCAAAAGAGGAAACACAACATCTCCTTTAGACTCTACCTCAAAAGAAATGGAGGTCATGGGCTGCAGGTTTTACCATGCTGCTTCCATTGCAGCCCGGGCTGCTAGCTACATGGCCTATATGACCCAGTATCAACGTAAACTCTGGGAAGACATGGAAGATCTGGTTCACGACCCGGAGTTTGATCGTGGGAAAGCAAGGTGTATAATATCTGATGGCATGGATGCAGGACTTTGGCAGCTCTGTACCACTAGAGACATAATGGACTCTGTAGTCAGAGTTATGGCCATGGCAGTAGACTATAGAAGACAGGCCTGGCTCCGACTAACATCTCTCACTAAGAAAACCCAGGAGAAGATCTTACACTTGCCCTTTGATGGTACATCTCTTTTTGGACAAGATGTGAATGCTATTGTTGCAGAAGACAATAGTATTAAAGAAAATGAATATAAGGATCACAATAAATACTATACTCAGCATCGGTACTTTTATAATCATGATCAGAAAGCACATTATCACAACAGAGGGTACTCCAAAGGGGATTGGTACAAACCCCGCAATCACCCCTATAGATATAGAAAAAAAGGAGACTCTCCAGAACGACATGGGTATAAGAACTAATACTCTGACTCTGGATGTTAAGCAGATTAGCCTTCCAAGATCCGATTTTACCTGTTCTTCCCCAGGTTGAAGGTCATCTCAAAAGAATGAGTGCATGTCTGGAATAATCACAGCTGATGTTTGAGTTCTAGACTTTTAGAATGAAGTATATATAAAAAGACTTAAGCTTTATTGGCCAAATGGAGACTTTGCTCTAAGGAGTGTCGGATAGAGGTTTACACAGTATTTTTGGTCCAAACTAAGTCCAGAGAAGGGTACTCAGGAATCTTCTGGAATTAAAAGAAATACATAGATTCATGCCTCAGGAAAATCTTGTTGGTAAACTGAGGACTAGCAGAGTTTTGGATCTGGAAACAATTTGCTACTAGATCAGTGTTTACTAAGACTGAAGTGTAAAACCTTCATTTTAGGTCATCATTGCTTCTGGAACTTCAGACTTCAGCTTGATGGGTCATCAAAAAATGATAGATCTGTTATATACAGTCCCTGTGTTAGGATGATCAGCTCACCGTAATCCATACTGTTATCAAGCTCTGTGAGACTTCAGAATTAGCCCTGAAGCTATGTATCTGCTGGAATTCATTAAAAATTTTGCCAAATCCAGTGTACTTATGACTGGGGTGACTAAATGTCACAGGTCTACTTTTGGACTCAAAATGAAAAAAATATGGAAAAAAAATACCTGTAACATCACTGTAGAAAAGATAAACTGTCTTCATCCTGACTATGATGGGGTACCACACCATCACTACTCATAACTGCATGTGAGATATCTCGTTGTCATCAATTCTACTAGTCTTTGACTTAACAAGCTCTCATATGAACCACCCGTGAGACTCAGGCATAGAAGTCTCTCTAATATGGCCTTTCAATGAAATGGCCTTCTTAAGCCTCTCTTCTAAGCAGTTGGTTCTTTTGAGCTTGATAGTGCATTACATTCTCACAATAGACAAATGCATCATCGTGGCCCTGGAAATACAGGATATTATTTCTATCACCAGGCATGCAAATGTGAACTCTAAAGAGCAAGAATTTCAAACATGCCTGACAATCTGATCTCTCTTGAAATAAAGAGGGATACCATTAGTCTAGACTTCGTTGCGAAATCCTTGAGATATAAAGTGTGACTGGGTGTTTTCAAGATACACAGCTGTTTCTGGATATCTAGATAATAATACTTTTTATTGAGTTCTTAAAAGGCTGGAATCAAGACTTCAGTGACATGTTCTTGGTTAAGTGGTTAATTTGTCATGTAATCTAATTGGACTCACTCTGAGATGACGTATGTTTTGCTCCCAATAATAACTCCACCTTTTTGGAGCTGGCAGCAGATACCTCAGTTATATTAATGTCCCGCAGTGTCATCTCTTTAATCTCAAGGCAATGCTGTATAATATACCAGCCCCTATGTCCCTGTCTTCATAGCATGACTTAAAGTAGAGAAAATGTCAAGTTTGAGGAGGTCTGAACACTTAACTTAATGTAACTTGGCACCCAAAAAATAATTTTTTCATGGATGTAGTTCTGTGACCTCTTGGTTGTTTAAACATCTGCTTTTTCTTAGTTTTTTAATCTGCTTGATCAAAATGTATTAGGTATACTATTATTGGAATATAGCACTGTCTTAAGGGTTTATGTGGTTTCTGTTTACCATAGTGGTTGACGTTTTCTGTGATGCTCATCCTTTGTAATTCATTAGAAAACTCTTCCTACTTCATATCCATATTCAGCAGCCTACTTAACCTACATTTCTTCGTTTTTGTTTTTGAGACAGGGTCTTACTACATACACCGAGCAGACCTGGAACTTGATAAGTAGACCAGGCTGGACTTGAACCCATAGAGATCTGCTTGTCTCTGCCTCCTGAGTGCTGGAAGTAAAGGCATGTGCCACTAGGCCAGGCTGCTGCTTTTCATTTGTGCCATATAGATCAAAGGCACGAGTTTCCGACCATGGAAGACGTTACTCTGTCAGATAATTTTAGGGTCTGTATTAGTCCTGTTTGTGTTATTTGTAGACCACACCTGAACTAGTTTACAAGACCGTTTAGCAGATTTAACTGAATTGTATCTAGAGTTAGTATTTACCTAATAAGTTAATATTGTCCACAAAATTTTACCAGGGGTCTCTAAAGTGTCTCTCAGACAAACTCCAGAAAAACAGACTTTTGTAGCTTGTAATCAATGCTGTACAAAGGGTAGACTTTAGTGCATAACTGTAGCATTGCAGGTGTCCTCTGAGAAAGGGGTAGCTACCCAGACTTCACTGGGGCAAGTCTGCACATGGCTTTGTGCAGTGTTCTGACCAGTTGGGGCTGCTTCAGCTCGTTTGTTCTTTTCCATCTTACCCTGAATTAGATGCTACATATCACATATGATTTATGAGATACTCTTGTTTAAAAACAAAAAAAGTCAATAATGCTTGGAGATATGTTCTCTGAAACTGTTTTGGCACGCTCACCTAATTTATTTGTACCAATCCCTGTTTTATAGTAAACAGCAACTTAAAAGCACATAAAATTTAGCACTTTAATAATTTTGACATTATTGTACAACTCTTAAGTATTTTTCAAGACAGCACTACTTTTGTCTTAGATGTTTATGTGGTTCATTAGTGAAGTAAAAGTAACATTGCGTGACCACTAATTGATAAACCCAAGCAACTCCAAAGAAGTGTGTTTTTCTGAAAGTGAAAAGTGTCAGGAAATCACCAAATTGGTGATCAGTCAGACAACCTAACAGAAGTGCTTGGCAGCTGAGTCGCTGTGGACAGTGTGGTAGTGTAGGAACCCTTAGCTCAAGTTACTTGACTCAGTAATATTCCAGTTATCCTTCACCTGTTTGTTTCTCTCTCTCTCTCTCTATCTAATCTGACATACTTGAATGATGATGGTGTAAAGGTAAAAGTTGGTACTTGGTCTAGTGAGACACCCCAGTAGACAGCCCCATAAGAAGCTAGCATTGAGATTTACCCAGATGGATATTTAGACTGTGTCTGCCGTGCGCAGAGCCTGCATCAGAATTCCTGTTAGGTTGAATTTTGAGTGAGACTACCATGTGCTTTTCTAGACACCTTGAATAGTTAATTTAATGATTTGCTTTTTCCTTTCATTCAAAGTGTCATTTCTTGACTAGATATAAGATGTATTTGGAGACAATATGATTTTTTTGTAGTTATTATATATATAGAAATACTATTTCCATTTATTGTTATATAAAGTGCCTTTTTAAATTTTACTCTTATGTTTAAGACGTAACCTTTGATGTGGTATTTATGTGACTTCTGTACAGTGATTTACTCTCAGTTTATTATCTTTATTATCTGTAAAATTGCACTATTTAAATGTACTCCTTCTGAATGCTAATTTGTTTTCTTTATAGCACTGTTACTAATTCAGAAGGTTATAGAATAAATTTCCCTCTTAACATCACAGAAGTTCTTTTTAGGTTTTAGTGATTGGTTCTGCTTTCTAGCCATAAAAGTAGCTATTTTTTTTTCTTTGCATGTTGTAGATTTTTCTGATTGAGTCATCTGTTTCCTATCTAACCTTGTTCATAGCCATAGCAACACTACGTATATCTGCTAAATGGATGTGTTTCCTGGGACAGAAGAAGCAAGGACATTAAAACAGTGACGTTGGTGTCACTGTGTATTTATAAATAGTAGTCGGTGGCAGCTTCCTTAGCAGTGTAATTAACTGTTTTTTTCCTTTTTAAAGTGGCAGCTTCTTTATCAGTAAATTGCATTTATTTACCTAGCCTTCAAAATGTCGTTTTGAGGGCAGTGTATACTCTTTCAGGCTACTCTACTGCATTATACCTAAGTGACCTGATTGATAGTGTCCTTAAGGGCCTGATACATCCAGGATCTATACCTCTCAGGTATTGTAAGCAAGGAGGTTGAAAAGACAGAGGTCAGAATTCCCTCTCGATGTAGAATTGGATACTGAGAAGAGTGAACATAGAGGTTAGCAGCACATCTGTCGGTCTTGAAGTTAATTGGGATTCTGCTGAAGGCTTGAAATTATGGGTTAGATCTCTTTAGAAGTAGAAGATTGCAATAACAAAAAACTTGTTTTCTTTAATGTGAGGCATATTTTGCCCCAGTCTTGCACTGTCTAGTTCTTGTTTTTTGAAATTTACCCTTATATACTTAATGTTGGTGGCTAGACCAATACCTGATTGTCACTGTGGGTACATCTTATGCATGTCATTCAATTGGTCAGATTGGTTCTGTATGGTTTTTAGTGGACATACAAACTAGTCAGTTCTTTTCACTTAAATTTTAAAGGAGAAAGTTACTAGTAAGTAAATGTTGATTATTGTACTGAATGCAAATCTTTCTTTTCATATTTAACCAGTTTTATAAACCATTAAAATGTACGGAGTTTCCCTTTCTGAATGATTTTTGAGAATGCTGTTTTATTAAATCCTTTTCTCTTATTACTGGAGTCCCATTTTTGTACTCCTGTGTCATTATTTATTTTACTTTATTATAATGCACTTTTGTAACACTTGGAACATTAAGATCTTACTACTGGAGCTTGTGTTCATTTCCTGTAGGATATAGCGGTGGTCTCAGTTCAGTTGTGTCTTGAGTAGAGCTTTATGTAGCTTTTCAAGCTGCCCCAAACATGATTTTCATGTCTCCTCCTGGGGGCAGGACTTCAGGGGTATGGCACCACGCTGGGGTTTTAGTCCTGTCCTCTTGGTGAGGGTTTGTGATTTTGATCTGTCTTTCCTCAGATCAAAATCCTTTTCCTTTATCTTGTTGATGTTGATATTTTTAATTTTACCATTATATACTTAACAGAAATGTTATGTGTGTGTGTGGTGGGTGGTGGAATGTATGTCTGCGTATAGGGTGTGTACATAGCATGTGGAGACCAGAGGTTGATGGCAGGTGTCTTCTTTATATACTTGGCATGTTTTTTTGTTTGTTTGTTTGTTTCTTTGTTTAAGACAGGGTCTTTTACTGAACAGTGAGTTCACAGGGTTGGCTAGACTGTTTAGCCAGGGAGGTCCAAGAATTTCCTACCCCATCCCCACTTCATATACTGGGTTACAGATGCATACAGCTGTGCCCCATATTTTACATAGGTATTGCAGTACTTGGGTCCTCATACTTATGTGGCAAGCACTTTATCTATTGAGCCATTTCCCCACATCTTCCTTGCTTGCTTGTTCAAGTTTTCCTCTCCTTCTCTCCCCGTCTCCCCTTCCCTCTCTCCTCTTTTCTTCCCCAAACATCCCACCAATCCTACTTCATGTTCCTAAATGCTGGAATTAAGTGTGAGCCACTATGTCCTACTAGCCAAGCCTTTGATATGAATTTGTATGTTTAAATGTCATTTAATTTGTATGCTTAATACATGCTTAATGCATGCTTAATGCATTTGTGATAAGAATGTTTTTAGTTTTCCCTAAAATCCTTAAAAATATACAAGGGCTAAGACTATAGCTCATTGGGGATAGTACATGTCTAATGTGCAGAAAGCCCTGGGTTCAAACTGCATAAACCAGTATTGGTGGTAAATGTCTGTAAACCTAGCACTTAGGATGTAGGTGCAGGAGGATCAGAAGTTCAAGGTCATCCCTTAGCTGTACATTAGATTCATGGTTCTCATGGTCTACATGAGACCTTGTCTCAGAAAGAAAGAAAAAAATCGTGCAGCCAATCCAGTCTCAGAAGTGATACCTGACGATTGAAATTTAATTATTTTTAATAACTCATTTAATGGTGTTTTCTTAGTTCAAATATATTTTTATTTATTTATTTTGTTGTCACTGCTGTTGGTTTTGTCTTTTGATACAGTGTCTCTGTAGTATAGGTTGCCTCTGAATTCAAGATGAGTCCACCTCACTTTCTCAAGTCCTGGGGTTACAGGAGTGAGCCATTGTGTAGTTTTCACAGATGCATTCTGTATATACTAATATGGTTGAATTTAGTATCATACAATTAATTTATAGTATAGCTCTGATATTTTGCTTCTTAAAGTTAACCAATCTTTGGATTTTAAGGGCTTTACTAGTTGTTTTGAGGGAGCTAGTACAGATGTTATTATTGGGTGTTTCGAGGTCAGAGTTCTCGGGTTTCTCTTAGAACTTTGAAGACCTCAGGCCTTGTTTTCCAGTATTATAGTGTGTTCGATATCCTTGACTCATCTCTCTGGTATAAGTAAAAGTAAATGTTGTATATTTGGTGATTTTTGTTTTGATTTTATTGCAAATGTCTCAAGTGTTGCTGTTAGAGGCTCTCTTAGTCCTTTCACAAGGCTAGCGTCTCATAAGCTCCTTTCCCATGAACTGTATCCTATGCCTCTTGTTTTCTTTGATTACCTGTAAGAGTGAGTATCACAACATTCACTTTGAAGGGACAGTTAGAACTCCCACTTTTGTCTGTGAGAGCTGATTCACACTCCTTGGATTTAAAATGCAGTTTGTGTTAAGTAACTACCATGCTTGTGGACGCTTTCTCTCTCAGTGAGGCAACATTGCCCTGAATAATGGTGGAGTGAAATGACCCCAGTCTTTAAGATACAAGTTGTATTCTTGTTGCTTTGTGTGGAGTGGTGGGTGTGTTTTCATATTTGGTCTCATTGTATCACCCAGACTGGCTTAGGACTTGGTGCAGTCCTCCTGCTTCCAAGTGCTGGGATTCTAAGTCTTGTTTGAAAAAATATATGATTGCTAGCTAGGTGTGGTGGCCCATACCTTTAACTCCCAGCATTCTGGAGGCAGATGCAGGTAGATCTTTCTGAGTGGCCAGCTTGGTCCACAAGACCGGTTCTAGGTCATCCAAGGTTACATAGTGACATGCTGTTTCAAGAAAAAAATAGAAAATCAACAATAACAAAAATACTTTTTCCTCGTGGCAGTTTTTTCTGTTTGGAATACAGCCCATTCCTTACTAAGTAAAATACAGTTAATATGTAAATAGCCTCATTCAGCTTCTTAGCACAGAATGTGTGTGTGTTTTGTGTGTGTTGATAGTTTTTTAATGACCTGAAATAGCTCTATGTGTTGGATCACCTTGAATCTTGATTGCATTGAATTGTCACCTTCCTGTCTGGGAAGAAAGGCGGGAAGAGGATGTATCCTGTGTGTACTAAGCATTCTTTACCCATACCTTCATCTCTGCAGATGTGGACAAGAAACTTAAAAGTCACTAAGTGATTTGTTCAAGTGGTGTGCCTCCACGTTGATGTAGACTCCTCCCGGCCTCAGGTCAGGTGCTGCCATGTCTTTGTAGACAAATCTTTTTCTGTCTGTGGCTGTACATGCACTCTTGTTATTTGGTACTTGTCAGATGAGCCACGTCTTCCTCTCTCTTCCATTGAGGTGTCCTTGTTCTGGACTAAGGCTGTTTGTTCCTACAGTGCTCAAGGCTTCTGTTCGACAAGGCACTCATAGACCACTAGCATAACCTGTTGTTCTGGTCATAATTCTTACTGCCTGCTTTTTGTGCCATTTCTGTTTGCTGAAACAAAGGAGGAATGGTGCAAAGGATTGATGTTTAAAACATTAAAGGCTTTGACCTCAGTATTAGCAAGTCATCTACTGTCTCAGCCTGTTTCCCTACTTTAAGGTAGGTACTAACTGGGTGTGGTGGCACATACCTTTACATGTCAGCACTGGGAGGCAGTCACAGGCTGCTCTGCATAGCGAGTTCCAGGACAGCCAGAGCCACATAGAAAGTCCTTGTCTCAAAATAAATAAGTATAAAGTAATAACTGGAATGCTTTGAAAATCACTAAAGCCCAATGAAGATTTAATTTTATAACTAATTTTTGATGTTCCACAGTCTTAGAATTCCTATGAATGGGATGATATTGGATAGAAATGAATGAATACTTCTTTTTAAGATTTTTTTTTTTACATGCATACCATGTATCTTGATCCTGTTCACCTTGACGCCCTCTTGCTATTCTGAACCTTCCCGCCACCCCCAACTTAATGGCTCTTTAAAAACATTTCCCACTGTATGAGGTCATCTGTTGGGCATGGGCCCCGCTCACCAGTACTCAGCCTTCAGTACCCATTGTGTGCAGGCAAGGGCAGAGAAAGGCATGGGTATATACTGAGGGCTGTTTATGGTCTCACAGGAACCCTGTCTCAAAACTAAAACCAAGAGAGAATCAGATATTCTCTTGAGCAAGCCAAATGCCAATGCAGTGTAGAAACTACTTAATTCCGAGGAAAGCCTGTGGTGATGTTGGAGGAAAAGGCCAGTTAGGTCAGAGAGCTTCTCTTACCAGCTGGCTTTGGAGATGTTAGTGTAGTTGGTCTGCTGGAGAGAGAGAGCCATTCCTTTAGGTGGAAGAACTGACTCACGCACAGGTGAGATGGCCTTGAGTGTGCCTGGCTGCAGAGTTGTTAAGAGCGGCTGTTAGGGGACAGAAATGGAGGAAGCTCAAGTATGGAAAGGGTAAGTTATGCATAAAAATGTTTCAGTTCTTAAGGCTCAAAGTAGTGTTTCAATGGAGGTTATGGAAGTAGTCCAGAAATTGTTCTATATTCTCTCTGCTGTGGACATCTAAAACAATTTCAGCTCAGAGAAAGACCTTGGCATTGCCTTTCTGGCAGCTATTTAGGGCTATTGGAGCAAAAGCACTGGAGACAGACAATGTGGTTGTCCATCATGACTACAGCTGCACAGGGTCCCTTCCTCAGAGAAGCCTTCCTCAGCCAACACCTTCCTCAGAGCAGCTTCATGTGGCTAACATCTCTTAGTGTTGACTTAGGAAGTTTCCAGTAGACTTGGAGAAGAGAAAATGAACATTTGTAAGACTGTTGTAATTGACATCTGTGGGTCTTTTATAGGAACTGTAAAGCTGGTGCTAGAGGTAATTCTGGTAGCCCCAACCACTTTTTACCAACCTTTTTTTTCTTCTTCTTCTTTTTATTATTACTTTTTCCTGATACAGAATCTCTTGTAGCCCATGCTGACTTTGAACACACTGTATAGCTGAGGATGATCTAGAATTTTTTTATTCTCCTGCCTCCACCTCTTGAGTGCTAGGGTAATGGACTTGAGAAACCATGCTTGGTTTATGCTGTGCTGAGGCTTAAACCTGGGCTTTGTTCATTGCAGATACGCAGGTAAGCACCTTACCAGTTCATACATTCCAAGCCCTTTTTCCTTTTGAGACAGGGTCCACACAGGCTAACCTCAGGTCTGCAGTGGTCCTTCTGCTTCAGCCTCCCGAGTGTGGGAATCATGAGTGTGCCTAGTCCTGCATACTCTCTGTTCCCTCTGTCTTTTCTTCCTGGCTTGCTTTCTCCCCATTCTTCCTTTTCTCTGTCAGAGGCATCACAGTGGCACTCAGGGTTGAGAAGTAGCTCTCCTTTATCACAATTTTACATATTCACGATAGTTAGAAATTCCTCCTTAAATCCCAAAGTTGTATAAACTGAACATACATGTGTTTCCTATGCTAAGAGGGTCTGTCATTAGAAGAAAGATAATAGAAAGATACTAACAGTTTGCTCAAAAGACACAATGGATAGAATCTTATTTAACAAGTTTGGTGTTACCTACTTCCTTAGTGGTATACAGAACAGAATGGGGTATATCTGCATGTTTGTTTTTGATGTTGTTTATATAAAGCAGATAATATGTGTACTTTGTATTTGTGAACAACTGGAGTGTAAGGGAGATGGCTTTGTAACAAAAGGGTTTCTTTCTTGGTTTCGGAATTATTGCTGGGGATCGTGAATATATATATTGTACTGCATTGTGCTTATCTCCTGCTTTATCTGTATTTGATATAAAATTCTTGAGAAAACTTGCTGCCTTTCAAACTGTTTCTTTGGGATGAGGCTTAAATCATAAATTGGGCAAAAAGGGGCTTCTAGTCCCCAGAACTTTGGGGTTACAAACCGACCTTGGAGCTTTAGAATGTTAGTGACAAAGGCTCTGAATTATTAATGCCTTTGTTTTAGGGAATCTTCCCAATCTCCTGTGATAGTTAGGTGGTTAATGCATACAAAGTGACGAATCAGAAAGATTTGCTAGAATAGGCTATGCCCAACTCTGATGAGAAGAGGGAGGAAGGGGAGGCTGAGAGCATTGTGGAGGGAGAACAAGAGGAAGGAGGCAGTTGTATGGGGACAGTGGTACAAAAACAGGTTGCAGAGAGAACAAGCTGACACAGGTGAAAAGAGGAGCTAGAGAATGAGTAGGAGCCAGAAGATTAGAACAGACTGTCAGGGTTAGTTTGCTGCAAAGCAGAGCAACTCAAAAGGGGCTGAGAGAGAGAGAAGCCACATTGAGTCAGCCTGAAGAGGCATTTTGAGCCAGAATAGCTGAGTTGACCAGCCAGCCAGAATTCAGAAAGAACAAGAAAGAATGAGCTGATTCAGCAGTAAGTGTCAAGACTGAAAACATTCTAGGCCTAGATAAGATTGTACGGAGGCTAGAAGCTTCCAGGACTAGGCCTGGGTTAGCAGACAGAGGCAGTAAGCCTCAGAGATAACAATTACTCCAGGTGAATAAAAGATACTTTTACAGTGGAGCTACGTGTGGAGACTTATATGGAAATCATAGTGAGAACCAGTCTCTTTAAAAACCAGCGTATACTAGAAAGACACGTATTTAAACAAAAATAATACAAATTGGTGTTGGCCAAATAGTTTTTTGCTTTAAAATGATAATGGTACTTGGTCTCAAAACTGTGAAAATACTTTCTCAACAGTAGCCAGCCTACTATCTGGAAGTCACTTACCTTGTTTTTTCACGATACCTCCTCCTGTATCGCTCAGTTTGATATCCAAGGCATAGTCTTAGGCATGCCTCTCACCACTTGTCAAGTAGCTGGGCCTGCCGACCCGCATGTGCACCACTGCACCTAGACTCAGTCATACACGTCTGTTGAATGTGGGGAAGTTTTATCCAGCCATTTTACCTCAAGGGTATTTCCAAACAACAAAAGATTAAGAGCTTTAACACGCTTTGCCTTTATTTACTCTTGATCATTTGTAGGCTTGGTACCAACTTTAATGCATGTACTGCTTGTGGGAAAAGGAGGAAATAGGGAAGTAAGAGACTCACCAAACAGATAGAACCACTACTTTCCTAGATTTTACCCTTTGTGATTATTTTCACAGATATGTATGTAATAGCAAAGATTGAAATGTAATTTAGTATGACTTCATTGATTTGTAGGGTTTTGTTTTTTTGTTTTTTTTGGTTTTTCGAGACAGGGTTTCTCTGTATAGCCCTGGCTGTCCTGGAACTCACTCTGTCGACCAGGCTGGCCTCGAACTCAGAAATCCACCTGCCTCTGCCTCCCAAGTGCTGGGATTAAAGGTGTGCGCCACCACCGCCCGGCTGATTTGTAGGGTTTTGTGTCAAGTTCATTGGCTAGTCTGTTTAATGCTTATACTTTGTTTATTGCATAGTTTACATACATAGCAGGTTACAATTTCTAGCAGTGTTGCAGATTGATACTCTCCAGGGAATCCTTGTGCATTAAATTAGATAAACCTTTTGGTGAGATTTTTGTCAGAGTGGTAGAATTTTCATTGGAGATAATTATTAATGATTCTGTTGCCATTAGAATGCAGAATTTAAGTTTATAGTCTGAACTGGTTTCTGGTGGAAAGGTTATTGATCTGCAATAAAAAGAAAAGGATAGTGTAGGTAGTTTGTTGCAAAGCTAAATTCATACCCTATACCCTGTTTGTGAGATTTGCAGAGCTACACTGAAGGATAAACTTTGTTGTTTTTGGTGCTGTTGAATGAACTCGGAGACATATGCTTGCTAATTAATCACACTCTTTTCTAGTTTATTTTCAAGATAAGGTTTCCTCTTTTTAGCCTTGGGTGTTCTGAAACTTGTTTTGTAAACCAGGCTACCCTCAAACTCAGAGATATGCCTACCCCAGCCTCCTGAGTGCTGGGCATGTGCCACTACCACCTGGCCCTACTATGGGTTCTTAAAGTTATCCTGGCATCTGTCTCTGCTTAAACTTCATGGAGGAGAATAGTCAGGTTTAACTAGTGTCCTAAATTTGATTGCCATTTCTAGGATACCCAGGATACTTTGAACATGTTTAACCAAGTTTAAAAGAGAAAAAGCAGTTATGGTGGCTCAGACCTGAAATCCCAGCACGTGAGGCAAGTCATCCTTGACTACATAGCAAATTTGAGGAAGCCTAGCCTTTGGAGATCCTCTTAGAAGCAAGTCTAAGAGTGCTTGCTTCAGCAGCACATATACTAAAAAAAAAAATGGAACGATACAGAGAAGATTAGCATGGCCCTGCGCAAGGATGACACGCAAATTCATGAAGCGTTCCATATTAAAAAAAAAAAAAAAAAAAAAAAGAAGCAAGTCTAAGAATTTCATAGTGGCTAAACATGTGTCTGCCTTTTAACCTCTTGACTTTGCACTGTCCTTTGTTAGTTCTATGCAGTTCTGCATATGAAGGAAACAGAGTGGTCAAAAATGCAGATAAGCCTATTTCTCAGGAGGCTAAAGTAGAAAGCTTGAAGATTTGAGGCCAGCTTAGGCTGTGTCTCAGGATGAGTAAAGAAAGAGGGGTGGATGTTGCTTAGGTGGTGGAGTACAGGGCCGATGTTTAATCCCGAGTCCTGGGGATGGGGTGTACTGTTGCTTACCACCCTGCTTCTAGAGACTCCTCACCAGGCTGTCCCCTCAGGGCTTCCTGGGTTACCCCCACTGCTCCACCGAGCCTTCTCATTTGTTGTTCACCTGGACTCTGCAGTTGTACTATGTATCTTACACAGACGTTAGTCCTAAGTGACCATGGTGAGTATTTCAAGATGGATAATCCTGGAGATGCTGCAGCTGCTAATGTTTCAAACAGAACGTAGAACCTATCATTCTCACATGGATTCAGAGCTAGTTTAGTGTGGCCTTGGTAAGCCCATGGCAAACCAAGCCTCAATGTATGGGAAGTTCCAAGAATTATAATCTGTATCTGTGACTTAAATGACAATAAATTAAATCACAATATCATTTGGGCATTAGTGAATAGCAGACATTTCCAGTCCTTACAAATTGTGGCCCATTTACTTAGTTTTATAGGAAACACTTAAGAACTTCCATCTGTTCTCGAATTCAGTATTTGCCTTGTGCTCGTACCCCTCACTACTATACACTTTTTCTGACATTGGGCTGCACTACTTTCCTCATTGCTGTGACAAAGCAACTTAAAGGGAAGACTAGTCTGGCTCTCTGGTTGAATGCACAGTCCATTGTGTCAGGAACATGAAATAGCTGTCACAGTCCTAACAGGAAGGGCTGGAAACACCCTTGTAGACATATACAGGGGTGTGTTTCTGTGGGGATTCCAAATCCATTCAAGTCCACAGTGAAGAGTAAAGTACCTCAGTTGTTAAGGAGCTAATGCAGAGTTTTCTTTCCCTAGCGTTGTGATAATTTAAAATTTGTATCTAGGTTGTTTTATTCCTTGAATTAGCTGCTGTGCTGCAGTGCAGAATAGGATTCCCTTTGGTCTCTGGGTCAACTTTTAACCAGTGTTTTCCAGAGTCAGTGTCCTGTCCTAGAGGCACAGAAGAGTATAATCCAGTGAGGTGTAGTGGCCAGTCCTCGCTGTGTACCTCTAGACATGGGATTTAGCATTCTTGAGAGAATGGTAACATCACTCATGCCTGGCTTTAATCAGCAGCTTGCCTTATTTTGTTTTGCAATTCTGGGTGGGTAAGTGCTTTACCATTGTGCCCTGCCTTCAGTATTAGCTAGCTCTTCTGACCCTCAAACAGAAGATTTGTGATTGGTTGATGATGATGATAATGCCATGTAACTATTAAACTGCCTCATACACTTATTTTTCCTGAGTTACAGAGAAAACATTTAAATATATTTTTTTCATTTTCAAATTGCTAACTTCAAAATTGGAAAGGTTCCAAGTTACAGTGTTGCTTGCTTCATTTACTAAGATTTTCCCCAAGTTTGCAGCAGTGCCTCTCATATCTACCTTCAATATTGGGAGCCAGAGTTCTCTTTTATTACTAAGAATAAGACCCAGTGAGTGGCAAAGAACAAAAGGTAAACCAGGAGAGGGAGAAATGGGGAAGGAAAGGGGTCAGAAGGAGTGTAGGGGGAGGGGCATGTGTGTGAAGAGACAGAATGGGGTGACTGTGATCACAGTGTGTTCTATATCTGTAGGAAAGTGTTTTAAAGCAAGGACTTCTGAAGTCAGCCTCTGACTTCTGTGTTAGCAAATCTCTCCCCACTCCCTTCCTTTGTTACCTCCCTCTTATTCTCTTTCCTCCCACCTTCCTCCGCCTCTGGGGATTGAACTGAGGGCCTTGTGCATGCTAGGTAAGCACTCTATCACCGAGCCAATCCCCAGCCCTTAGCAAATAGTGTTCATTCTTTGCTTTTAATTTGTATGTTTCTTTATTTAAGAGATGATTTCTTATAAACATAATTGAATCTTGCTTTCAATTTTTTTTTTTTTTAAAATTACATCTGTTTATTTTGTGTGCCTGTGTATCTATATATGTGAGCTTGGTACCAAGAACATTTACCCACTGAGCATCCCATTGGTCCTCAAAATGGTTTTCAAAGTATATGGACAGTGAGTGTTTTAATTTGTGCATTTAGACCATTGCCATACAGAGTGATTAACATAGTTGTGTTAATTCCATATGTATTTTTATTTTTACTGTTTATTTGTTGCCTTTCTTTTGTCTTTTTTTATTGCTAATTTATGTGTTCTCATTTTTCCCATTTGTAGTTTTAATTCAGTGGTGTGTGTGTTGTTTTTATGTGTATGTATATCTTGCCTGCACATATGTCTGTATACCACTAGCATTCTTAGTGCCCTTGGAGGTCAGAAGAGGGCATCAGATGCTATGGAACTGGTAGTTCCAGACAGTCATGAGCCACAGTGTGCTGCTGGGGATCAGACCCAGGAGAGCGGCCAGTGCTCTCAACCACTGGGTAGTATCTCCAGCCCCTTAATTGAGGGTTTTATTTGATTCTGTTTTTCTCTTCTGTTAGCATGTCAATTACAAAATATTACGGTAAAATACAAAATATACTCTGAAGACAAAGACAGGACCTCACCCCACACACACACATCAAGATTTTTAGAACTCTAACAAGTAAATGTTTCTTGAATATAGTAACTGTTTGGTAGATGAATGTTTATTGGCTGTGTGCTAATTTTGTATTAAATAAAATGAAACTTTTTCTGTTTTGTTTGTACTTAGGAGAATTTTAAACGCAAAGACTATATAGACCATCAGAAGGATAAAGTTGCTTTAACATTAGCTCGCCTGGCCCGCCATGTTGAAGTGGAAAAACAACAAAAAGAAGAGAAGAACAGGGCATTCAGGGTATGTGTGTGTGTTAATCAAGATTTTTTTTTTTAAAGATTTATTTATTTATTTCATGTATGTGGGTACTCTGTTGCTGTCTTCAGACACACTAGAAGAGGGCATTGGATCCAATTACAGATGGTTGTGAGCTACCATGTGGTTGCTGGGAATTGAACTCAGGACCTCTGGAAGAGCAGTCAGTGCTCTTAACCGCTGAGCCATCTCACCCGCCCCGATTTTTTTTTTTTAATGTATAGAATTATTAAAGATGTAAAGATATTTCCAAAAAAGAAAGAAACTTAAATAAAAATTTTGAAGAATTCTAGTGAGTAATTATTCTACTTAAACACATACAGAAAATGTCTTCTAGTTATTTTTTTGTGTTTGTAGCTTTCTGTGTTTTATAATTTATATGTGCATGCCTGTAGGGAAGAGAGGTTACCCGTGGGCCATCCACCTTGTATTTTGAGACAAGGTCTGATATTGGCCTGGTGCTCATGATCAGGCTAGGCTGGCTGGGTAATGTGCTCCAAGGATTCGCCTGCCCACCTTGCCAGCATTGGCTTGGACGCAGGCCTGGTCTGTATGTGGGCCCTAGGGATTGGACTCCGCTCAGTCCGCATGCTCATGGCACATGACTCACCAAGTCATCCCTACAGCCGTTGATACTGTTACTACTAAAGGAGATTTTTATCTAATGATCTTTTAGTAAGAAAATGGTGGTTTGTGAAGTTGAGATATTTGCTTTGTGTTTCAAAAACTCACTTAGTGTGGTAGGGCTTTAGAAGTTTTATATGATAGATACTTTAAAATTTTTTTATTCAAGCCAGTATTTCTATGATTACTTGACTATAGAGAATTTAAGTATGTGCATGTCAGCATTTTTGAGAATTCTTTATAGAACAATATTTTATAGATTATATTCAGATTAAAATCTTAGTCATTTTTTTTCCTCTTCACTTAACCCTTTGTCTTAGTTAGGATACAGCAAAACACCATGAGCAAAAAGCAGGTTGGAGAAGAAAGGTTACATTTCATGTCTTTGTTCATCATCTAAGGAAGTCAGAGCAGGAACTCAAACAGGACAGGAACCTGAAGGCAGCAGATGATGCAGAGGCCATGGAGATGCTGCTGACTGGCTTGCTTCTCATGGCTGGCTCCTCATGGCTGGCTCAGCCTGCTTTCTTGTAGAATCCAGGACCACCAGCCCAGGGATGGCACCACCCACAATAGTCTGGGCCCTTCTCCATCAATCACTAATTAAGAAAATGTCCTACAGCTGGTCTGATGAGGGAGACATGTTCTCATTTAAGGTTCCCACTTCTTTGATGACTCTAGCTTGTGTCAGTTGACATAAAACTATCCTGCATGCTCTTTCTTATGGAAAAATCTCATTATATGGCTAAATAGGTTTTGAAAAATTTAGAGTTAATTATACCGAATACAATGTTAAGTGCTGCACAATAGTTATGACTAGTTTAGAGACTAAGAAGAAAGTCAATACATGGTAGCACAGAAACAGAGTCTTCTGAAAACTTTGACAAATGGTTGGTCACATACATGTATTAAATGTGGATAGGAAGAGCTAAGTATATAACCATCTTTTCAGGAGTCACAATGTATTTATTTGTACATGGAGTTTTGTAAATGAAACTTTTTTTATGTTTAAATCAAGTTGTGTTAGGTGCTACAAGCTAATTCACATACTGTATGTGGGTGCTCTGACGCCGCCGCAGCAGGGGTGAGAGGTAGTAGTGGAGGCTGCACACTGAGCAAGCCAAAAACGTCTGCTCTGCGACTGTGCTCAGAGTGCAGGCCTGCTCTCAGTGTAGGTGTGACAGACACTGTGCTGCCGTGTAGTAAATGCTACTGAGGGCCTAATATTAATAGTAGTCATTAAACAAGTATTCACTGAGTGTTTTTTTATATATATATATAAATCTATTAAAAAAATTGAAAAAACCTAAATTTTCAAAGATGTAAATAATCCTCTATGTTTACATTCCAGTATTGCCTTAATAATGTTTAGTTAGTTCTTATCCTTTTTTTTTTTGGTTTTTCGAGACAGGGTTTCTCTGTGTAGCCCAGGCTGGCTTGGAACTCACTCTGTAGACCAAGCTGGCCTCGAACTCAGAGATCCGCCTGCCTCTGCCTCCCAAGTGCTGGGATTAAAGGGGTGCACCACCACCGCCTGGCTAGTTCTTATCCTTTTTGATACAGTTTACTACATAATTAGAGATGACTCCTTCATTTGGTTCTTACTGTTTAACATCATTTGGTGACCTACAAATATATGCTCTTGCATCAAATGTTTGTGTTGTAATTTACCTACCTCCCCTATTGTTGATGTAAATATGTAGCAACTTCCAGCAAATAACTCTGGGCTCAACATCTTTGTACAGTACATAAAACTTGATTTTGACAGATGTATAATCTTTGGTAAAAATATCTACATGTGGAGCCCTTGGGATAAAGAGTATTCAGTATTTTCTAATCACCGATAAATCAAGATCTTTTCACCCAAGAAACAATAGTTATCATAAATCAACTGAATTTTTTTCTTGTCTTTAGGAAACAATTGATTTTCAGCATGCTCATGGTTTACAAGAATTGGAATTTATCCAAGGACATTCAGAAACAGAAGCAGCAAGACTGTGTGTGGACCAGTGGCTAAAAATGTCAGGTATTCATTAGAGGTCACAGTTCAGTTCCTGAGCTTCTTGGGAGCCTTAAGGTAGAAAGGGTGTGGGTTTGATTCCATTGCTAACAGCATAGACAGACGGATGGACAGTTAGGTGCAAGCATTGAGGATTTGATCCCTGGACCTCACATCAACAATGCATGTGTTTGTACTCCTGGTGCTGTGGAGACAGAGACGGGAGAGCCCCCAGGGCTCACTGGCTGCCAGCCTAGCCTGCTCAGCAAGCTCAGGCAAGGGAGAGACCTTGTTTCCCAAAAGCTGTACAGTCCCAAAGAGATGACACTTAAAGGACACCCAAGACTTTTTCTACATGTGCTGTGCACATATCTGAACATGTACACACACACACATACACACACACACACACACACACAAAGTTTTAGTCACTAATAACACTGTTTTCCAGTGTCCTGCTTTGCTTTTGACTTCCTTTGGCCCTGAGCTCTTTAAGTATTTATTAGAAGTTAGATCAACCAGTTGAAGAGTTTAGCTTAAATAAGAACTCAAGGGAAAGAGTTTTTCCCATTTATGTGAACTTTAAGGGAGCTAGATTGTGTTGTGAGTCTAAGATTGCACACACCTGATTGTAACTGGGAACATCTCCTTGTGCTTTGCTCTCATTCCCACCGTTTTGTTATTCTGATGACCAGCTAGTGCACAAGTCTCTGAAATAGTAACCCAGGAATTTGTGTTATGATGTAGGCCTCAGAACAAGTGCAGTTAATTCTGGAACAAAAAGATCATTCCAAAGTGGAGGCAGCATGCGGAGGTCTGGGAAGCCAATTTTGTGTCCTATAATGCACTGTAACAAGGAATTTGACAATGGGCACCTTCTGTTGGGACATTTGAAAAGGTAAGTAGGGCACTCTGGATTCAAAGGTTAAAGGTTAATCATCTAGGCGTGGAGAGCCAATCCAGGATCTCATTCAAGTGCGAACAGTCCTCAGTGATTTTTGTTAATTGAAATGTGATATACCTTTACAAGTGTAGTTTTAGCTTACTATTTGAAACTCAATTTGTTTTCTACTATTTTGATGTGTTATTTGGAATTTTTATTTAGGTTTTCTAAAAAACTGGGTAAGATTTTAGGTTGTTTTTCAGCATTATAGTGCAGGTGAAATAGTTGTAGAGACATCCAGCCTATAAATGTAAATTGCAGGAGAGAGCATTTGCAGATATTTTGTGTATCCTACATAATCTAGCATGGGCTTCTAAAGCAACCACTATAAGTCAGTCTTTACAGTGAAATGCTCTGCTGTGGCTCATCTTACTGATTGCTGAGATGCTCTCTAGTAAGTCATGAGAAAGCAGAGGGCTTTGTAGCCTCCTTTTCAGATAGCTGAAAGACGAGGCTTCCAGCCATTTCCTTTACAGATATCTCAAGGAGACATACAATGCTTCATGTGCTTGTGTGTTCATGTGGATCAGCTCCACAAGCAAGGCAAACTGGGTTATCTCCTGGTAAATAGATCCTTCTAACTTGACTTCTCTCGGTGTATAGGTTTGATCACTCCCCATGTGATCCCACAATTACATTACACGGACCTCTCGCCAATTCGTTTGCATGTGCAGTGTGCTATGAACATTTTGTCACTCAACAGCAGTACAAGGATCATCTTCTCTCCAGGGTAAGAGTGTTCTCCGGGAGGAGATGTTCTTTGAACCGTGGAGCTTGTGTAGGTTTGTTTTTCCTGTTGCTCTTAATCCTGCAATCACTAATGATGCACATAAAGATCAAAATTTAATTACTGAAAATAAAATGACTTGGGGTGCAGGTTACTTTGGACACTTCAGCTTAATAGCTAAACTCCAGCAGTCCTCGAGATTACCACTAAACTCTTCTGTGGTGTTGATATTTGAAATAACCTTACTCAACATGCTCATAATTTGAGTCACATGATAGGAAATTGCATCTTATTCTATTAAAAAGTTATTTTAATTCAGTATGTGTGCCCCTGCATATACTCACAGAATTCAGAAAAAAACTGTGTTGAATCCCCTAGAGCTGAAGCTGCAGGTGTTTGTGAGCTGTGCAGTGTAGGTGCTGAGGACGCACTTGGTCCTGGATCGAACAGTGCACTCGCTCACCCACCGCTCACCCACCGAGCTGGTTCCACAGCCCTTCACAATTACACGTTCAATTGGTTCTCTCCTTTCTGTTTTACATGGCGTCCAGGGATCAAACTCAAGCCATATCACTGTCCCTTATATGTATACCAGAAATATAAGCTGAACCTTTCTGGTTTAACTTACTGTACATTCTACTTCCTAGTCCTTCTCCCAAGTTTTTGATGATTCCTGCAAACCTGCCATTCTTTTGAAATAGATACAGTATAATAACTGTATAATATTTTATGTAGAATGCTACTTTGATTCTACTGAGCAAATCCTTTAAGAGTTTTTACTTTGGATCTTCTTATAATGTGGAGTCAAACTAAAAATGTTTTCTTTACTTAAAGGTCTTAAAATAGAAATCTAGTTTTAAAAGTTTCACAAATTAGGAGAAACTTGTAGATTTCCTTATTGTTCTTATCATGTAATTCAGAATGTCCTCCTAGATTTTTCCCCTGTGGAATTTATCAAGTTAAAACCTGATCAAGAGGGTGTGAGGAGTAATGAGGAGTGTAGATGTGAAGCTAGTTTTAAGTCTCTGATTTGTCGCTTTTAGGAATAACTTGTTTATGAGATGTGGTAGCCGTGGTGATCCCTGATGAGATGAGAACAGTACCTCTTGGAGTCATCAAGACAGTTCAAATAAACACGTTCAGAGTCTGAGTGTGCCTTTGACATATTCTCAGTATAAATGTCAATTTCCTGTTGCTAAGTTCCTGGTCTTACTGATAGCACCTTTAAGACACAGTATACATTTAAGATTATTACTGCAAGGATGGACAGTAGGAAGATAAATTTATAGCACACACACATACCTATTCATACAAATGTACAAATTTTAATTTTAGGGTAGAGGAGGCTCTAAACCACCTTGGGAAACATGTAGCCAGGCATAGTAGTGCATACCTTTATGCTCTAATCAGTCTTGTGTTCTGTGGTCGCATTTATGTGTTAATAGGATATTATCATAACTGTATCAGAAATGAGAAGTGTAGAGGGCAACGATGTCCAACAATGTCCTTTAGTGTGAAAGAAAGATGCTTATAAATTGATTTCTAGGGAAAAGTTATGTTTTACCTATGGTATCTTGCTTATGGTAGAAATTGTATAATTTATACTCAGAAAAGTCAAAAATTGGTATGAAATTTTCCAAATTATTTAAATAAAGTTAGACGTTTTAAAATTAGTTTTTAGAAAGTATATAGAATATTGATTTTAGTTGTAACATTGGTATGACATTTTCCAAATAATAAATTGGAAATTGTAAAGTTTTTTTTTTTTTTTTTTTTGTTTTTTTTTTTTTTTACTGTGCCATTTGTATACTGATTTTAGTTAGTTGTGACATGGCTTTCCTTTTTATTTTAGGCAGCTGCAGCCGATGGACATAGCAATAGCCTTCTTCCTCAGATTATTCAATGTTTTGCTTGTCCACATTGCTTTCTTCTGTTTAGTACCAAGGATGAGTGTTTGAAGCATATGTCTGCAAAGAATCATTTCCATAAGAGCTTTAAACTGGGTGGTATGTCAATATATTGCTTCTAAAACTTTGTAAATGAGTTACATTGGCAAATTTATACCTTTCAAAATACTCTTCTAAGTTAGCTATACTTCTCAGTTTAGAATCATAAAAATTAAATGTTTTTATTTAAATTCTTTATTTTTCAAAAATGCTTATTTGTATCTATGTGTTTTAAACCCCCTTCCTTCTTTTTAGACAAAGTCTTACTTTGCAGCTCTAGCTGGCCTTGAGCTCACAAAGATCTGTCTTTTTCAGCCTCCTGAGTGATGGGGTTAAAGGCATGAACCGCCTCCACCCAGCTATGTCTTATCTGTTTGAGGGATGAAAAGAAACTTGGGAAGGAAAGCACATATTCGGAACAGTGTTATTGTTACATCTGGGAGGTCTGGGGAACTGCATGAGAAGGCATTCTTTGTATTTAAGTCTAAAAACTAGTCTCCTGTACACTTTTACTTAACTGATGAGTTCAGGAAGGGAAGGAAGCGAGAGATTGGGTTTTCCTTTGTTCAGATTACTTTGCGATTTGTGGTTCATTTTGTCTTTTAGATGATAAGGGAACAGCCCGCCCAATATCATTTCCATCTTTTGCAAAGAAACTTTTGGTCTCTCTGTGCAAAGATGTTCCATTTCAGGTTAAGTGTGTGGCCTGCCACCAGACTCTGCGTTCCCACTTGGAGCTCACTGCCCATTTCAGGTTTGTATAGCTCTTCTAGTCTTAGGCTAGAAGGAACTCCTCGTGACGTCTTCAGTAGTGCAAGGGTTCAGCAAGTTTATTTTCTGTTCCAGGTGTCTCCCCTTTAGAGTAAGGATGCACAAATCTAGCATAAAGAGAGAAGCAGGAGGCACGGGGAGAAGTATGGATGGGAAGCACGGGGATATGTAGCCAAAGGCAGGGGTCCTTACATGTGAGTCAGCTTCTCAGACTCTCCAGCCTATTGATGAGTGTGAATAGCTTCTCAGATGGTCCAGCCTATCGTGATGTGGTTCTTAATGAAAATTGTTCTTTAGCAGAAAAGAAATGTGGGTAGGACATATTCTTGACATAAGTTAATCAATTATTAACAAGTAGTTCTGGGAGTTGTGGTGCCTACCTATGACCCTAGCACTATAGGCTGTGGAAGGGTCACAAGGTTAAAGGCACTCGATTACATGGTGAACTTCTATCCAAAGGGGAAACAGAACAAAATGGGCTGGAGAGATGGTCAGTGATTATTAGAGATGTTATGGCTGCTCTTCCAGAAAGCCTGGGCTTAATTCTCAGTACCCACATGGCAGCTCACCACTGTCTGACAGTGACAGATAACTCTGAAAACTCTGGGCCCACAAGAAGTATACAGCTATATAGACAGAGCAGCCATACTTGTTAAATAAATAAATACAGTTAAGTAAGTTAATCAATTAAAAAACTTACAATGAAGCCAGAAAACAGCAACAAAAAGTGGAATATTATCTAGAAATTTATAATGGTCATTCATATATTTGAATGACCTTGCGAATTCAGTTTGCTTCTAGGCCTCTATATCAGTTCATTTGATACTGATTGATGTTTTCTGAAGTTTGCCTTCATATTTTGAATCTTCTAATTCTACTTTTAACTCTTGTATGTGGATGAGAAAAATAAAATAGGGGTAATATAAAAGTACTTTAAGATGATAAAGTAATTGCATTATTGAAAAATATCTTTTAGTGCTTATTTATATTGTTATTTAAAAATTCTTGTCATACTAAAGCAGAGAAAACTTATACTTGTTTTTTTAAATCCAAATTAGGGTTCGTTGTCGAAATGCTGGACCTGTAGCTATAGCTGAGAAAAGCATTACTCAGGTTGCAAAAGAATTCATAGTAAGAGGTTACTGTTCAGATTGCCTCCAGGTCTTTATGGATGAAGCCAGCACCCAAAGCCACAAGAATTCAGGACACAAAATTACACTTGCGAAACTCAATGGAAGAGTCTGTCTTGCTTTATTGCCACATCAGTGAAGGGAGTAGGCCTCCTTGTGATTTACATTTATTCAGTCAACCAAAAATTTCACCACTTAAACGAATTCTGTCTATTAAAGAGTCCAGTGCAGAGGATTGTGTCATTCCAACAAAGAAGGTGAACTTAGGAGTTGAAAGCCGTGGAGGTACAACTCGTGTGCAGGGTCAGAGTTCAGCAGTCACAGCCTGGTTTTGTGAATGCAGTCGGCGGTTTCCAAGTGAAGATGCGGTAGAAAAGCATGTTTTCTCAGCAAACACAATGTGTTTACAAGTGTGTGGTCTGTGGAAAGGTTTGTGAAGATTCAGGGGTCATGCGTTTACACATGAGCCGGTTTCATGGAGGGGCGCATTTAAATAACTTTCTATTTTGGTGTCGGACTTGCAAAAAGGAGTTAATAAAGAAAGATGCCATCATGGCACACATTACTGAGTTTCACAGTGGGCATAGGTATTTTTATGAGATGGATGAGGTAGAGGAGGAGGCCATGCCGTCATCCTCTGCGGAGAGCCATTTGAATGCTGACAAACCACCTTCACCCATTGCTGCTGTTGATCACTGCCCGGCAACCAGTCCTCCCAGGGGCAGGTGGCAGTGCCGCATCTGTGAGGACATGTTTGATTCCCAGGAGTGTGTGAAGCAGCATGCATGTCCTTGACAAGCCACCAGTTTCATAGATACAGCTGTGCCCACTGCAGAAAGACATTCCATAAAGTGGAAACTCTGTACCGACATTGCCAGGACGAGCATGACAATGAGATCAAGATGAAGTACTTCTGTGGGCTTTGTGATCTCATTTTTAACAAGGAAGAAGCATTTCTGAGTCACTATAAGGAGCACCACAGTATAGATTATGTGTTTGTGTCAGAAAAAACGAAAACCTCAATTAAAACTGAAAGCGATTTGAAAATAGTAGAGACCAGTAATTTACTAAGCTGTGGCTGTCACGAAACTTACATCTGTAAAATCAACAGAAGGGAAGATTATGACAGATGTCTTCAAGTCATGCTGGAAAAAGGTAAGCTGTGGTTTCGCTGCAGCTCGTGCTCAGCCACAGCACAGAATGTGGCCGACATTACTGCCCACGTCTGTCAGCGCACAGAAAGGAGAACAGCGATGAGGAGCAGCAGTATGTGATCAAGTGTGGCGTCTGCACCAAAGCGTTTCTTAACACTGAAAGCGCTCAGCAGCACTTCCACAGGAAGCATGCTACCTTCCAGAAACCCGCTGTGACCCGTGGGGGAGCTGACAGAGGAGGCACGGGCCAGCTTGCTGCTAGTGTCTCACATGCTGAGAAAAACCTGAAACAGACAAACTATCAGAAACCTTCAGATGTGGAAAAGGGAGCTGAGCATGACCCACGGTGCCAGCACATAGGTACGGCCTACAGCAGGGGCATCTGCTGAGGACAGCAACCAGTGTACACTTGTGCTTATGCTGTCTTTAAATAATAGAGTAGATCTCTTTCTCTTTAAAAGAAATGAGAATTTTGAGAAATGACAGGTCGTGATACTCTTTCTAAAAGATTTGAGAGTTATTCCGAACCTTATAATCATATTTTCCTTAAAATATGAAAGTTCGCGTTAAAAAGCCGATGTTTTCCCTTTGTGTGTGAATGTGTGTTTATGTCTGTATCTTTGTATGTTGTGCTTAGTTTTGTGCATGCTAAGCAAATGCACTATCACTGAGCTACATCACCAGCTCCAGATGAATCCTTTTGTATCTCTTCAGTCTTGTTCTCATTTATTTGTTTGTTTGTTTTCAAATAAAAAAAGTTGGGGCTGGAGAGATGGCTCAGTGGTTAAGAGCACTGTCTGCTCTTCCGGAGGACCCAGGTTTAATTCCCAGCACCCACATGGCAGTTCACACCTGTCTGTAACTGCAGTTTCAGGGGACTTGACACCTTCACACAGACATACATGCAGGCAGAACACCAATTAACATCAAATAAAAATACATAATTTAAATAAATTTTAAAGTTTAAAATTTTTACTTGCTTTGGTTTTGTTTTTTTAAGACCAGGTCTTACACATTATGTGTGGTTGCCTGATGTAAGGCCTGCAAAGCCCTCCCCAGTGGGCCTGTACCTAGAGTCTCCTGGTTTCAGCTGAGGAATAAAGAACCCCCTTGGTTCTTGCCCCTGCTACAGCACCTGCTAGACTCCAAGGTGTTTATCTAGAGTAGAGTACCTTCCCTCAGCCTCTCCTGGGGATACACAGCCAGTGGTGGACCAAGAGGTAGATAGGCTCAGACCTGGCTGGCGCATGTGTGGAGTAGGCATGTGTGGAGGCCCAGCAGCTGAGGTTGGCAAACTGGGGCTCTGGTTAGACTTTGATTACTTACCATTTTTTGACATGGAGTCTTGCACTGTTACTCAGACTGTTGTCATACTCTTGGGCTCAAGTGACCCTCCCAACTCGGCCTTCGGACTATAGGTGTGCACCGCTACTCCAAGCTATAGATCATTGATTATAGGTGTGCACCACCACTCCAGGCTATGGGCCATTGACTTCACAGGTTTCGATCTAGTTGAGCTGTTCATTCATAAGGTTAACACGGTTGACTTCGCTTAGGTTGATCGAGCATGGTAGTTTCAGTAACAGAGAAGCACTTAAATCTTTCATGGTCTAGTTAATTCTAGTTCCAAAAAAGTAAAGTAGCCCCAGCGTTTTATGTTCTTTTGTGCTTTTCTTTCGGTTCTCTCATTACTTTTGGGGAATGTTGTGTTTGTCTGTTCAATAGAAAATGACAGTAGCATTTAAGAACCTGAAGATGTAACATGGCTTGGAGATAGGAGAGGATGGTGGTAACACATTGAAGAGGTCTCTGTTAGTCCTAGTAGAAACTACTCATTTAAAAATATCCCAAGGCTTGCATGAAAACCACTAGAAACTATAAGTCCCTGTCATGGTGGAAAAGCTTGAAAGTGGCGATGGGTAAGAAGAGAAGTATGGGAGATGAAAGGAGAACCTGAGAGAACCAAGAAATAGGGTGTAAGTCTACCAGCACCTGTTTCTAGCACCCATGGGATCAGCCTTTGAAGTTCCCTTATTTATGCTCTCTTGGGTATTTGATCCTCAAGCCAGAGAGCTACTAATAAATCCATCTAGATTTATTAGTAGAAAAGCATATTTATTAGAGAAAAGCAGATTCTCATGACAAAGAGCATTCTTGGTAAATTACCTTGAAAATTATGTTTGTGGGGTTTTAATCTGTCGTCCGGGCTGCCTATAAACTGTGATCTTCCATCTGCCTCAAGAATGTTGGGTTAAGGTGTGTGCCTACCTTGTACTTCTACTTTATATTGGTTTTATTCAAGTTCCTTTTGAGCCTTCCTAGACAGAATGTTAGGACCTAATTTGAATGTTGTTACTATGCATTGTATTATTCTACTAGATTATTTTTATGTCTGTGTTGATGTAAGTTCACAAGTCTTTTCATCCACATTGAATATGGATAGTGAAATTCTAGTCTTAAAATTTGAACGTCTATTTGATCTAGTACATTAATTTTTTAAAAGTAATTTTATTTACAGTAACAAATTTTTATAGCTCTTTAAAAAGAAAACCTTAGCCAGTCATGGTAGTGCATGCCTGCAGTCTTAGCACTTGGGATGTGACGGGAGGAGAATCAAAAGTTCAAGGCCAGTCATGAGTGCATAGTTATTTTGAGTCCATTCTGGGGTAAATAAATAAGATCCTGTCTCAAACACCACAAAGGCCTTATAGTCAAGGGAAGAGAGCTTAAGAAGCATATATCAAGTGTGAAGTGTCCTAAATACTACCGGGCCTTAAGTCTATAAATGGTTCAATGCAGATTGGATTCCTTGAAAAGGTTTCAGCAGAGATGGACAATAGGAACAATGGACAGTTTTGCATTTAGGACCTCTAATATCTTTTAGACTTGAGGAATTAGGATATTTATGAATGATTCTTACTGAATTCGTGTTAATTCTGTTTTTGTTTTTCGTAGACGAGGAAGTTGAGCTTCCTGACGTGGACTACCTGCGAACCATGACTCATATAGTCTTTGTAGATTTTGATAACTGGTCGAACTTTTTGGCCATCTACCTGGGCATCTTAATCAAGGAACATTTATTTGGGGCTTTCAAGGTATGGTCACGAAGGAAAGCGTTAGAGGCACTTCTTCTGAGAATGTGATTCACTTAAGAAGGGTCCTTTGAACTTCCTGAATAGAGCATGAGAACATAGTTTGTGTATTATCACTGTGCACTACTCTGCTAGGTCACTTGTTTACATTTATTTTACCTCTTATGTGTGTAGAGGTCAGAGGACAATCTGTGGGAATGATTCTCTTCCTACACTATGTAGGTTTCAGGGATCATTCTGAGGTCATTAGCCTTGGTGACAAGCACCTTTACCCACTGAGCTTCTGGACAGCTGGAGCTAGGGATTTCGCTGCTGTCGTTAACATATTTCTGTGGTATTAGCTTGTTTGCTAACCCCAAATTCATGTATCTTTCAATACACATTGAAGAAAGATTCATTCAACACCTATAATGTGTCAGGCTTTTAAAATGCAAGAAAGCAGGTGGGGAGGATTGTGTTTTACTAGTTGTATGTGTTTAACATTTTAACAGTAACTTAAAAACAAAATTTAAGGAAGCAGGCTGAGAGACTCGTGTTTGTTACAGGGTCTCTTGAAGTGTGTTCTTGTAGCTATGGGAGTGTTGTGATTTTCAGTATGCTACAGTTACCTCTTTAGTTCATTATGAAGTACCACATGACTACATACTTCTATGAACCCACTGGCCTGACTACAGGAAAGAATTCTTTGATTTACTGAGATTTAGTATAGTGAGTATCGGATGCATTTTTAGAGGAAATGGCATAAAAAGGTAAGTATTGCCATTAAAGATAGAAACATACTGGTCTGGATAAGTTGGCCAAACTAATGTTTTATTAAGTCTAGTTCTGCTGTCATATTTTTATAATTTTAAAAATTCTTGATAATTTCATATATATATATTTAAAAACATGTATGTGTGTATACATATATATAGTCCTTTTTACCCCCATTGTGATCTCACTTCTCCCCTGAGCCCCTTCACAGAATTTCCTCCTTGTGTTTTCATGCGTCTCTTGCTGGCATGAGTGTGGGTGAGAGGTTGCTTAGTGAGCAAGCATGGGTGGTCTTAGCACTGACTGCGTCACTAAAGCCATTGAGTGCCTCCAGCAACCGTGAGGTCATCACCCGCCCACTGTGGAACGTGGCTAGGCCCACCCTGTGCGAGCCATCATAGTCACCGCGAGGCCACAGTTGCGGCAGCCGTGCTCCCCTCTGTCCACTGCCTCTTACATTCTTCTGCCCCCTCTTTCCTTGTGTTTCCTGTGCGTTGTAGGGAGTTAGGGCTGAGCATTCAACAGCAGTTACCTCAGCACTCTGATTACTCAGGAGTCTGATTTGGCTTTTGCCCACACAAGAGAAGCCTGTCTGAGAAGGACAGAGAGCAAGAGCGGCACTAACCTATGAATATAAACAGAAATATTTAGAATGCGTATGTATTGGTTCTTAGCCACTGACTTTGGCATATTTGTAAAACCTACCAGACTTTGAATTAGAGTGATACCATTAGAAGAATGTTAACTTTAGTTTTTTACTCTGCTCACTATCCATATGAACTTGTAAGAAAAGTTATTTTTTATGTAAATGGATGTTTTGCCTCTTTGTATGGTGTGCATGAGCTGCTAGTGCTCATGGAGACCAAGAGACGGTATCAGATTCCCTGGACAAGTTAGAGACAGTCATGAGCGACCTGTGGGTTCTCTGGAAGAGCAGCCAGTGTTCTTAACCATGGAGACATCTCTCCACCCCTCACCCCATGAACTTTTACATGTGTTGGCAGATTAAAGGATGTCAGACTCTGTTCCCAAGATTGTAAAGTGACAAGATGGTGATGCATGTTTCAGGACTGAGACAGCATGTCTTGTAGCTGTAGGCATAGTAGCTGAACTTTGGTCACCCTGTTTCCACCCCGCATGCCTGTGCACCTCAGCCCTGGTTTACGAGGTGCTGGAGTCAGACCCCAGGCTTTGTGCATTCTAGGCATCTACTCTGATAAGTGAGCTACGTCTGCAGGCCAGTTCCCTCACATTGTAATTTAGTACTTTCAGGAAGAAAAATAGAGGTTATAGTTTACCTTGATAAAGTTCCCAGTCTCTTTGTTCCTTGCTTGACTATCATTTATATTTTTTTTCTAAAATTAATAGGGGGAAACACCAATTGGAAGCCTCCGCTCAGCTGTAAGGTCTATAATTACTTGAATAGGATTGGATGCTTCTTCCTTCATCCTCGCTGTAGTAAAAGAAAAGATGCTGCTGACTTTGCCATATGTATGCATGTAAGTAGGTGTGTTACTAAAGATGTGATGGCAATCTAGGATGCATTTGGATTTTTGCCTTTTGGACTGTAATGGCAGCATAGATCATTATTCAGAGCTGATTTCATATAAACCTTTGTGTGTCAAGTCCTACACACTTCTTGTGTGGTCTAGCCAGGACCCCACCACACATATACTTACTTTTTATGGCAGTCCTCCAGAAGATTTCATCTGTATATAGCAAACTTAGTTATGCATGGAATAAATAGTCAAGATGGTCCTGTACTTGCTGTGTACAATATTCTTTTACATTTTCATATCTGAAATTGAGAGGCACTGGATTAATTGCTGTTGTCTTAGGTAGAATTTGCATTTACATCTGTCTCTGCCCGTCACCTCATGAAACTACTGACTGAGCCAGGACTCACTTTATTAAGTCCTCTGTGTGAACAATTCTTTGTCACTCAGATCATGTGAATGAATGCTTTTGCAAATGTATCACTTGCTGCTTCAGCCTCAGGAGATTCCTTCTTCCTTTGATTGAGTCATTCAATTCGCCTTCTGCACATGTTCCCTGTGAGGGTCTATGTGTTCTTTCTTGAGTAGGTGGCATTTAGGTCTGTCCGTCATGCAGGTGCCTGTGTATCTGTAGTTTGCCTGCTGCTTTTTTCCTCAGTGCTGCCTCCATAGATTGTCTTGTAATTGTTGACATCTTACATTTGATTTTTGACATAGGTGCCATATGTCAACTATGAAGTCTCACTAGGGAATCAGTATAACATACTTTCCTAGATATGTGCTCCTTGTGAAATAGATGTTACTTGATTTGAAACTCTTGTAGATTTGTAACAACCTGTGTCATTTGTTCCACCTTAGGCTGGCCGTCTAGATGAACAGCTGCCCAAACAAATTCCTTTCACCATCCTCTCGGGAGACCAAGGCTTTCTGGAGCTAGAGAATCAGTTTAAGAAGACCCAGAGGCCAGCTCATATACTGAACCCTCACCACTTAGAGGGAGACATGATGTGTGCCTTGTTAAATAGCATATCTGATACTACCAAAGGTATGGAGCTGCTGTCACGGTGCAAACCACCCAAGAGGAGGAGATTTCACTGCTGAGAAAACCAATAAACTGCTGTCTGCTAGTGAACTGCTGTCTGCTTCCTAAACCTTTGTGCTTTTATCTGTCTGTCTTGCTTGTCCTTTCTTATATACTTACATCTTGTTTGTTTGCTTTGAGCAGGATCTCTTGTAGCCCAGACTAGTCTTGATCTTCTGTCTGGAAGAAGCTGATATAGCAGAGGCTAGCCTTGAACACTTAATCCTCCTGTGTCTTCCCCCCAAGTGCTGAAATTCTAGCCCTATGCTGTCATACCTGGTATTATTACTTTCATTCTTTAGTGTTCCAGAATGAGGATTAATCACAGTAATTTTATCTATTCTAATAGATAAAAATCAGTTTCCACCTGTATAAAATTGTACTAATGTCATAAAACATATTAAAGCTCAGAATTCAGATCATCACTGTTTCTAAGATTGCAAATTTATCTTCAGATGTTAGTGGATGAACAAGAAAGCAATCCCTAGAAGACAAGTGTAGAAACTATGTGAGAGGTTGCCTGGGACGCAGTGAAGTGCTGATGAGCTTGTAAGTCCTGGGGAGGAGTTGGGATCCTCCTACTCCGTTGCCCTGCTTGCTTACTGGGCTGTCCTCCTCTGAGTGTGTCCATGGCTAGGAGTTCAGTTTCACCACCCAGCATTTGAAAAAGAAAGTAGTTTTGGTTTTCCTAATTTCTGACATGAAAGAAGAGAATATAAGAATGATATTTAAATGTAATACACAGCTCTGCTGAGTCACACTTGGTCCTTCTAGTGGTTCAGAGACTGAAGCAGGAAGATAGCTATGAGTTGTAAACAAAACCTTGGGCTTTGTTTACAAAATGAGACCCTGTTTCTAAAGGTAACAACTCCAAAAAAGGTCCTAATAATGAGATACATGAAGCCTGTATCAAATTTAAAAAAAAAAAAATGAAAAAAGATTTGAAGATTTTGGCGAATGGCCTCTGACAGAAAACTGGCTACTTCTCAGAGTGTTACTGGATAGATTAGCATTTTTCTATTCTCTCTGTTTTCTTCTAATATATTTGAAACTATATTTTTAGTAAAAACTCACAAGAATGTTACTCTAATCAGCGATTACAGTGGATCAGTTGATTCTACAGTTCACGATTTCATTTACTCTCCCTCTCCCTTTTCTATTTTAAAATAGTCTCTCATGGCCCAAACTGACTTTGAGCTCCAGGAACTCTGGCCTCCACCTCTGAAGTATAGGGTTCAATGTCATTTGCTACCATGCTTAGCACTCAACTATCTGTTTTGAAGCAGTAATGAAGCTGGGCACGGTGGCAGATGGCCATTAGCCACCCCTAGGGAGGCAGAGCCAAAGAGAATTGTGAGTTCAGCTTTGCCTAATGTGTACACAAAATGCAAGATTATAAGGGAGAGTAAATCCTTTCCTATTTATACCATGCCTTAGTTGTCGATATTTTCTCCTACTCTGTAATTTTTATTTTCATCTACTTAATCAGAGGTTCCCCACAGGCATCTAAGTCCTTTTACGTTTTATTCAGAAATCTTTAATGCAAGTTTCATGTTTCAGAGATGAACATTACACTTGTCACCGAAGTTTTCAGTAAAATGGCTTTTATTGAAGCATACTATTTTACAACCGATATGCTGTAATTTTTATAGTCTTATTTAAACATTTAGAGTTTAGACACATTTAAATAACTTGTGATGTTTTTCAGTGCTCTTTTTTTATATGCTAAGAGTTAGATGTATTGGATTCTTAATCCTTATGGGTGAGGAAGCAGTGATTTAGGAAGATTGAGTTATCTACCTGTGGCCTCTGCTTGTCTTTTCATCAGTACCTGCTTGTTACAAGCTTCTGTGGTATAGAGGTGGGTTCTCCACTTACCCACATGCATTGTAACTTATTGGCTCTGGCCATGTGGTTTAAGAGTGAAGAGGAGATATATATAGTTTGCTATAAAAGATGCTGCATTTTGTTTACATAAAGGTATATACTAGATTTTCTTTTTGAAGCAATATTTAGGAATTTCTATTTATTTTTGTCAGAAGATAGAAATTAGTTGTGAGAGTTCTAGTGCCTCAGAAATAAAGTGGACCTGACATTGAACACAGTCAGGGAAAGTAGTTGGTGTTGTAAATGCCCTAGGATCTCTGTTGAGCCATTAAACTAATCTTCCTGTCTTTCAGGCATCTCAGAGTGTATGTACGTAGCCTGCAGCTCTGAGAAGTGCAGTAGCAACCCTGGCCAGCTGGCCACCCACCTTACCGCCACTCTGTGTGGACCAGTGTCCTCTCTTGAGAACGAGAAGTAATGAGAAAGAGTTTGCCACAGATATCAGATACTTTGTAAACAGTCTGCTAGGTGGACAGACCTAAGACTTTGTTGTATGTATTTGGTTGTGGCATAACTTTAAATGAGTAAGATAGATCAAAATATTAAGTGGAATTTGTGTCTGTGGAGCCAAAGATACAGAGACTTTGAAATCCATCTTAAAAAGTGGATATAGAAGTTGCCCTGAGCATGCAGACAGTTTAGGCAGTGCCATGTCTGTAGAATAGGCCTTACGTTAAACAATCTTATCCAAGTCTTTATAGTCCAGTTAATTCCGTACAGAGGACTGAAAGTAGAAGAATGCTAATGATTTTCTCAATTTGTGGGGATCCGTTGGTTGAGGCAGAAGAACCTGCTCTGCAGCCTAGTGTATGCTACACTTGGTTCACCTAGAGTATGCTACCGACAGACTCCACGGGAATTAGGACCTCCACCAAGAGGCGAAGTGCTGACGTCAGTCTGGACATGTTCTTTTGGCTGGCCTAGGCCTTACACTATAGGAACAGAACCTGCTGATATATTTGTTTTTCTCTTGTAGTTTTTTTTTTTTTTTTTTTTTTTTTTTTTTTTTTTTTGTTCATTGGTTTTTTGGTTTTTTCTCTCCCTTGGTTCTCTTTTAAAACAAACTTCATTGCGCTTTCTTACTCATTTGCACCTGTGGAGGTACAGAACCATGTGCCGGCTTGGCTTCGGCTTGGCTTCGGCTCTCCTCTCCTGTGTGCTCATGAGGGCGTGGTGGCAAGTGCCAGTAGCAGCCGAGTTAGCAGCTTAGCCGTCTCATCAGCTCTTTCTCTGTTTTTAATGTCTGTACTCTAGAGACTGGATTTTGTTTTTAAAACTAAAATGTTTCTCTAAGATGTTGCTTGAAGTATTTAAAGCAGTATGCTTAAATAGCAAAATAAATTTCTGCAAAAACTATAATGAAGTACAAAATTTAATTTACTCAAATTGTGAGTAAAATCTTAATTCTTGGTGTTTTACTGTGTTTTTGCAGAGGCAAGTACTAGTTATATTTAGTTATTTTGATTTTAATTCAGTCCCTATGATATATTTGTTTGCTATGTGTCTTTTTTACATGCAGTTATATGTTGACACATTGATACATGTTCATTTAAATTTTGATTAAAAGTGATTAGTCAAGTAAGTAACAAGGTCACTGATTATACCAGAAATGATTCCCTCCCCCCCCCAATACCTGGTCAATTATAGCAGTTTATAGAAACTTGAGGTTCGTTATGAAAGCCATTATGACACTAGGTGACTTTGTGCCATGTATTGCCATTGTCAATTAAGGCTTTTTATTGCTTCTTTATAGCGATGAGTGCCTCTGGTTTATAATAATCATTAACAAGCCTGCTGGGCTAGCAATGGGGCACTACTGAATAAGCTCGGTATGGAAAGTCTTTGAAAATATATTGTTTGGCTAAGCATGGCAGTTCACACCTGGGGCAGGAGAATTGCTGTGAGTTTGAAGCCACATGTGAAGTACAGGACACGGGTTTTCAGAACTGTCTTTGCATTTCTCTCTCACAGAGTGTGACAGCGATGACAGCTCGGGGGTGAAAGGCTCTCCAACGGAGGAGCTCAGGGCCGCGGAGGGTAAGAGCGCAACCCGCCACCCAGGCGCTCTAGAGTGTGTGTCATGTCGTCTTTAACTCCCTGTGCCTTCACTGTCTGAGTGTTCCTTCCTCAAAAATGCTTCCTCTGTAAGACCTAGTTGTCGAAGGCTAGAACACAGTAGCATGTTTCTGCAACCTTTATTTAAAAACCTCTGACTAAGTACAGGAAATGCTGATCAAAATTGTGAGTTTTAACTACCCATATATTGGGGTGCTTGAGTTTTGTAAGTTTCTGGCTACCCTGGTCAATTTGCATTGTGTACAGCGGTATATTTTAGAACCTCCCCCATTTTGTTATTTTTGCAATCTATTTTATAGTTAGGACATTGAATATTTTCATGGTTCTTAGTTTAGGGAAAGAATTATTGTTAAGAATTTCAGGTAACATGCTGGAGTCATAGCTCAGTTGGTAAAGTGCTTGCCCAGTGTGCTGCATAAAGCCAGATGTGGATGTTAACAGAGATAGGAGAATCAGACATTTAAGGTCATCTTTGTGCTCTAGTAATCTGGAAGCTAGTCTGGGTTACATGAGACCCTGTCTCAAACATTTAACAAATCAAAGAATCCAGAAAAAGATTCCTTACATTTTTCACTAATAAATTTGAAATGCTGCCGGGCAGTGGTGGCGCACGCCTTTAATCCCAGCACTTGGGAGGCAGAGGCAGGTGGATTTCTGAGTTCGAGGCCAGCCTGGTCCACAGAGTGAGTTCCAGGACAGCCAGGGCTACACAGAGAAACCCTGTCTCGAAAAACAAAAAAAAAAAAAAAAAAAAGAAGAAGAAAGAAAGAAAGAAATGCCAGCATTATTGTCCACAGACAATCAGAGGGGCAAGACAGTGTGATTTGTTTATTTCCTGATGATGCCTTCTGTCCAGTATTCAGCCCACAGTGTCCCCTGCCAAGGCAGGGATCCGATCCCTCCACTTTCCTCTAATCACCTTTCCTTTTCCTCTGGACCAGTGTTTTCTCCCTTCCTGATGCTGCCACCCTTTAATAGGTTTCTCATGTTGAGGCAACCCCAACCATAAAATTATTTTCCTGCTACTTTTTAGCTGTAATTCTGCCACTTATGAATTGTAATGCAAATATCTGCTTTCTGATGGTCTTAGGCAACCCTAAGGAAGGGTTGTTTGGCACCCAAATGGGTCATGGCCCGCAGGTTGAGAACCGCTACTCTACATGATAAATAGCTCAAATGTCATTTCTGTTTGATTTACTGGTTTTGCTTTTGTCTGTTTTGCTGAGCTGGTTGTCTTTCATTACTGTTTAGGCAACCTTGAACATGAGTTCAATCTTCCTGCCTCAGCCTCCCTAGGCAGATACACTACATACACAGATATATTTCTCTGGTTGTGGGCAGAGCTATAGCTGCTGTCTGTGAGAGCTGCGACTGGACTGACCAGGTTCACTTGGAATAGTTGTCTTCTCATCCCTGCTGATGCCCCTGATGATGAGTTAAGGTCATGCTTATCTGTTTGCTCACCAGAACCTAGCAGAGCATGAGCGTAATGATTGCTTGTTGGATAGATGAAGTTACAGTAAGAACTTAAAAGTGTGTTAGATCCACCAGGGCCTGTCTTCCTGCTGCTGGATAATTACCATGTTCTGTCTGAGGCGAACTCAAAAAGTCTAGGAATTCTCTTAAATTAATCTCTCCCAACACTCTGTTTGACAGATCGTGTCAAGAGCAGGTAAATTTGCTTGTGGCTTTTGCTTTGGCTTTGTTGGGGTGACCTAAGCTATTCCTCTGTGATGGTTGCTCTCCGTGAACCAATACCAAATTCTGACCACCCAGGCAGCCACATGACGTGCAATGGCTATGCAAACACTGGATCCAGTTGCCTGCGTTAGAGGCTGTATAGTAGTAGGCAGGCCCTTCCTTCATACTTTGTCGTGTTTATGTTCTTTTGCTGTTGATGGTGCTGGAGTGATAGAATGAAACCACTCGAAATCAAGTATTACCTCTTCCATTCTTGATACAGACAGAGTGGGCAGCTAGCCACTTAAGTTTTACCCAAACTTAAAAAGTGTGATCATTGGAGTTTTTTTGACTAGTTTTTGACAGAAATTTTCCTGAATTCCAGGAACTAAAAGCCCACCTCTCCCTGTCTTTGCAGATTACTCTGTGCTAGACCCCTCCAGCCAGCCAGGTATATGCCAAGGCCTGCAGATGAGTTAGTGGTGAAACTCTCTTCATATGACTTCCCAGCTTACACCCTGTCCAGGCACGTGCACAGCTTTATAAGTCTTTCTTACAGCAGACACTTTTGGGTGCCCCAACTTCCCAGAGAGACCCTGTTACTGTTTTCTTCCCAGGGTTTAATGGTTGATTGTATGAGCAAAAGTCACATTTGGTTGCAGTCTGTGTTGGGTTATTATTTCTGGCATACAGCACATCCTCCTGCCCCACAGAGCATGCTCCATGTTTTGTCCTGAGAGGGTTCTAAGTTAGGGAAGTAGATGACTGGCTGCATTTCATTAACATTTCAGGTAACCAAGGATTAAAACAGACAAACTAATTTGTAAGGTCTGCTGTGTTCTTTCTGAAATCTGGGTCCAGGATCCCACCCTGAGAGCAGAGACTGCTGTCTACCTAACAGTACTACTGCTAGTCAGCGCATGGTCAGTGAGGAATGGCAGTAAAAATCCCACCATGCTCTCCCGTTCTTATTCTGTCATCTTTCCTTCTTCCCTATTCCATAGTAGCACTTACGCACCTTTTAGGTTTCCCTCTGTCGGTTTGTCCTGTGTGGGTGTGTGAATGTGTGGAGGATGGAGTGCATCCCTGCATGCATGTGATGGTCAGAGGACTCCTGTGGACTCCAGGAGTCAAAACTTAGGCCATCAAGTGCCCACCACACCCACCAGGCTATCTCTCTGGGCCTACCTTGGGAACTCTCCATGTGTGTTGCACTAAGAAGTTTCCCAAGGACTTAGTGTCAGGGATCCTACTTTTGTTGCTTTCTTATTTTGTGGCTCTTCCTTTTCACTCCCAGTCTACACGGTCGAGCATTTCTGGAAGACCAGAACCCTCTCTATTGATTCCTGAAGGCAGTAAGTGTGTGTCCTTCAGAGTGGAGTCTGGAGTCATCTTTTTAAATTTTTTTTTTGTTTTACGCCTATTAGTATTTTGCCTGCATGTATGTCTGTGCACCACGTGCATGCCTGGTACCTGCCTAGGCTAGAAAAGTGTTTCAGATCCCATGGAACTGGACTTAAGGGTATTGGGAATCAAACCTGGACCTCTGGAAGAGCAGTCAGGGCTCTTAATTTCTAAGCTATTTTTTTAGTTTCAAAGTCTAGCCATCTTCTATACATGGATTAGAAAGGCAGAACAATAAAGCTGTAAAGTTGACCCTGTGTCTGCAGTTTCCTTCTTTCAGGGATCACCTTTGTCTTGTTACTACCTTTTCATGGCTTTCTTCTGCCTTGCAGGACTTAAGATGGATTTGCTCCACTAATATTGCCTTTAAAATTTTTATGTTATTAAGAGTCTGTATTAAGAGACTCTGTATGGTCCAGGCTGTCTTAGAAATCACTGTATAGCACAGGATGCACACAGACTCAGAGCAGGCCTGCCACCTCAGTCTCACAAGTCCTGGGGATGTAGACATAAGCCTCCGTGCCCACCTGGCTAGCCGGTAATATGCTAGCTGGTAATTGTAGTTTGTATAAGCCTGTTGTAGATCAGGGTTTATTTGTATGTACTTTAGCTATTCTTTTTATTGTAGTACTTTGATTGTTTGCCATGGGGTCTCATTCCATAGGCTGTTCTCAAACAATAAGATCCTCCTGCCTCAGCTTCTTGAATGCTGACATTACAGGGCTTTTCTACTATACTTCAATTGGGTCTTATTTAATCAACATTGTTTTAGAGATTCTCTGTAGTCTAGGATGCTGTTGTGGTTTATTTTTTAAATGTGCAGTATTTTATGTGTCTACCACTTCTGCCTACTGTTTGTTGACATTTGATTTCTGTGTATATTTTGACAGACGTGCTTCACTGTGTTCTCTCTTATTTCTGGGAATATGAACCCAGGACAGGAATCGCTGAGGTTTATTTGACATATTAATAAATCATTTTCCAGTGTGGTGGTGTCAGTTGTTATTAATTGTGACAACATGTCCTGTTTTTGCCATTCTGAACCCACTGATTGATCAATCATCAAAGGGATTTGTTTGGTTTTACTTTTGTTTTGAGACAGTGTCTCATGCTATAGTTTAGACAAGTCTGAAACTTACTATGTTATCCAGGCTGGCTTTGAACCTATGTCAGTCCTGCCTCAGTCTCCTGAGTGGGATAAGAGGCATGAGCCACCACACATGGTCCTTTAGTCCTTTTATTCTTAACTAGTCAGATATTGTGTGCTGGATGCAGTGCTAGCTATCAGACCCAGGGCCTCATGCTTCCTAGACACACCACCCCTACCCCTCAGTGAGAAATGTTTCCTAACTACATAAATACCATTTTCCAGATGCCCTTTCAAGTATCTTTTTCTTTTGGATCAACTTGACCTTCATGGGTTAAATATCCCCCCCCCCCTTTCCTGGGCACTAATCTTGTGGGTGGCAAATGTTTGCTCCCATTCTGGACTCTGCTTGCCTTTTTTGCTCATTGAATGGTGCTATGTCTCCATTTACTTGTTTTGTTTTTTTGTTTTTAGAATGTATTTTATGTATGTGCATCACAAACCTCTTGCCTTGGGAGTCAGAAGAGTGCCAGGTCCCATGGAACTGAAGTTATGCATGGTTGTGAGACACCATGTGCACACTGGGAATCCCGGCCAGGGATAAACTCCTAATCACCAAGCGTCCTTCTCTGTAGCCTGCTGGCTTTGTGACAGGACCACACTGTACCGCACAGGCTGACCTCAAACTCCCCACGCTCTGACCATCCTTCTGTCTTAGCCTCCACGGAGCTGGGCACCTTCTGATTGATAAACTTCATTTTAGTCTACTTCTCTTATTGCTCTTTACCATGATCCTGTGAATTTTCCTTACATCATTGATATGTATTTCCTTGCATTGCTTTTGCTTTTATAATTATCTATATAGTGTATCAGGAATTTTTTTTTTATTCCATAAGATAGAGATAAATCCCTATTTTCCTACATGGCCTGTTAGTTGATTTACCTCCATTTACTGAAAAGAGCATTTTCCTAGTTACTTTTGTAGTAGTCAGTTGCCCATATATTCATGGTTCTGTGTCTGAGGCGACTTTTCTGTTCTTTTGTTCTGTATCAGTAATACCACATTCTTACTGTAAGTTCATAGTCCCACCCTCTTGATTTTAGCCTAAGTTCCAGTGGGAACACAGGAAAAGACCAGTGTGTGACCTAGGGATGCTTGTTCTGTTCACTGTTGCACCCCCCCCACCAGTGTGTTCGTGTGTGTGTGTGTGTGTGTGTGTGCAGGCATGTCCCTATGTGTGCATGTCTGAAAGCCAGAGGTTAATATTCCACATTCTTTTGCTTGTGTTTGTTTTTTGAGACAGGGTTATCTCACTGAATCTGAACTGAAATTGCCCTTTAGGCTCCACTGTCATTCTGTCTGCTTCCCAGTGCTGGGGCTGCAAGCTCATCCCATCATGCCCTCATTTTATATGGGTTGTGAGGATGTAATCTCACATCCTCATGCCTGTGACAGTAACATTACTCACCGAATCTCCCTGCCTCTAGGACTGTATTCTTGTTGCTGGTATATGATATGCATTTAGTTAATGAATATTAGTCTCTCTCTCTCTCTCTCTCACGCACACACTTCTTAAATGCCATGTAGCAGAGAGCCTCATTCTGCCTTAGATGCTACAAATCTAAGCTAATTTCCCCAGCTTTATTGAGGCATGGTTGACAAATAGAAAGTAAATTTAATAGTTGTTCATAGTATTACCTTTCTGTTTCTATCTCTTTCCCTCCCTTCCTCCCTCCCTCCTTCCCTTCCTCCCTCCCTCCTTCCTCCCTCCCTCCCTCATTACCTCCCTTCACCCCGGGGCCACGTTCCTTTTCTTCTGTGTTTTAAGACAGGAACCTTGGCTAGCCTGGGACATGCTACGCAACCAGGCTGGTCCTAAACTCAAGAGATCAGCCTATTTTTATTGACTCACTCTTAGTCATCACCCCCAACTCCACCAGGTGAGGGATCTCTCACTGTTGTAGCCCTAGCTGCTAGGTCTCACAGAGCTCCACCTGGCTCTGCCTCTCAAGTGCTGGTGTTAACTGCTCATGCCACTACATCTGGATTCTATTTCTTTAATGTTGCATTTTCTTTACTGTGTATCTATGTATGCCACTGTGTGTGTGCCTGTGGAGGCCAGAGGACAATTTGGGACAGTTGCTTCTCTCCTACCATGTGTGTCCAGGGAGTTGAACTCTGCTCACTAGGCTTGGTGTCTGGTGCCTTTACCCCTGAGCCATCCCACCAGCCCACTGTCTCCGTTTCTTGTATGTATCATCATGAATCTTTTAGGAAATAAAGGTATTGGTCAGTATTGAAGTAAGTAACATGTAAGTGCTATTTCAGAATACTGAGACTTTATTGAGGAACTCTACCGCATTGTAAGTTTGCTACTTGGAAAGAAATGTGTTAATAAAACTCAGACAGCACATGATTAGTTGTCTGCTGTCTGCCCTGTTTTAAAGTCTTTTTTTTTTTTAAATGCAGATGTGGAATTAGAAGAAGCTATTAGAAGAAGTCTTGAGGAAATGTAATTAAAGATATTACCACACAACATCAAGTGGCCTTGAAGAGACTCAGGAAAATGAATTCTTGACTTTGTTTTCTAAAGGAGACCAGAAATCTAGGATACATTTATCAAAAACATGTCTTATTCTTTTCTATGTTCAGAACCTCTATGTTGCTTCGTATTTTGTGCTATTATATAAGAAATGAAGGAACAGAATGCATACCAATGGAAACATAAATCATATTCTAATAATGGGTAACACGTCTCTCCAACTAATTTAGAATTCATGCATTTAGGTTATAGTCATTTTCTAGAAGGAAAAGTGTAAGTTCTGTCTCTCCTTAGCATTGCATTTTTTTTCTGTACTTTACAATGGCTGTTTTATTTTTTAGGAATGAAAATGAATATAATAAAAGGTGCCATAACTCAGTTTTTTCCAGAAATTCTGTGTGTGATGTGACCCTAATGTATGATATACCTTGGAGATCACTGTTTATAATTATTAGAAGAGAGGAATGGACATTGATCACAGAAACAGATTCAAGTCAGCAAGGTTCCATGTGCTATCATGCAGCTGTATGCTTGCTCTGATTACAGTTGCACATTGCCACAATAAAAACATCTTTAAAGCAACTCAGATGAAACCTTTTCTATCCCTTTCAGACTTTGTATGATTTGGAATATCAAAGTATATACACAGAATTAAACTTACTTTAATATAAGTTCTTTTTTATATTTCATGCAAACCTTTTTAATCATTTTCTGATTTTTTTGTAAATATACTTTTAAAGAAATAATGTGTAGTCTACTCAGGAATAATTCCTAACTCCTTAAAAATTCAGCTTCGTGTGGACTGTGTAGTTCGTCACTGAGTTACATCTGGAATGGTTTATTTAGTTCTTAAGGATTGAGGCTTCATTGGGAGTAAAAGCCCTACATCAGTGGAAGAAGCAGCATCTCATATTGCCTTGATTTGTAGGTTTCATGTTATTTGAGCAGAAATGTCTTATAAAATATTTGAGACATAATTTGTCAATATTAAATGTATTTCTCTAGCCAGGCATGCCAGTCTGAGGCAGGAAGACCGCCCTGTGGTGAGACTCTGCCACAGAAAGATGAAGTAACAGATTTCTAAATATGAAGCTTTTCTTTTTGGTTAAGACAGAAAGATGTGGCTTGAATTTTGTCCTTTCTCTGCAGCACTGGATAATTTAGTCTGGAATCGAATGTCTGGTCTTTTCATATTCCTTCCTTGGGCTTTCCTGGAAGAGATAGCAAGCTCCTAGAATGGCCTCTGGCTATTACTCTTCTACTTTCTGAGTAGCCCTCCGCAGACTTTTTAGTAGATATTATAAGTTGAGAATTTTTTATTCATATTGCAAAATCAACCAGACTGTGGTTTATTTTTCTTCTGTTTTTGTTTTCTTATTTTATGTATATGAGTACACTGTAGCTGTCTTCAGACACAGCAGAGGAGGGCATCAAATCCCTTTACAGATGGTTGTGAGCCACCATGTGGTTGCTGGGAATTAAACTCAGGACCTGTGGAAGAGCAGTCAGTCTCTCCAGCCCCCTGTTTTTGTTTTTAAGGTGGTGTCACTGTGCATCCCAAGCTGCTTTGACATTTTATGTTAAAGTGTCAAGCAAGGCCGTAAAAGGTACTCCTCCGACCTTAACACATTTGCAGGAACTTGCTAAATAGCAACACTAAAACACAGGGAGCTCATCTGAGCATGGTCTATCCTGATAGTCTCTTAGGGAGCTTCTGGAGTAAGTATGTGGCTCAGCGTGTGCCCAGCATACACTCACTGCAGGCTGTCAGGGACTCACTCCCAGCAGTTCACGGGGCGTGCACAACATCTTGGGCTGTAACAGACAACAGCTGGACATCAAGGTTTTGACAAGAAAGGCGTATTTCACTGAGGCTCCTAAGAAGAGTTAATGTTATCACTGACTGCATTTCTATTCACTAAGTGATTTAAAACATAAAACTGCATTGTAATTTTGACAGGAGTCATTAATAACAAAGTTGTAGATTACTACCACAAGTATATTTGTAATATTGATGTTTTTTTTTCATGCCATCATTATTCATTTTTTTCACAAGTTACTGTTGTGTTTACAAAAAGATAAAGAGAGGGGTGTATGTTCTATGGAGGTGTAGTCAGGTATGGGGGAAGGGGGTGCCTCAGGCCCATGCTAAAGCATCCCTTCTCCCTGATGGACCAGCCACAGGACTGTACCGTGTAGAATAGAGTTTATTAAGGGCATGGGGAGGGGAGTTAAGAGGGTAGTAAAGGCGGGGGGGGGGGCAGCCATGAGCACATGGAGAAGAGAGAGAGAAGGGAGGGGGAAGGGAAAGCAAGAGTAAGAGAAAATAAGAGGGAGGAGAGGGCAAGCAGCCCCTTTTATAGTGGGTCAGGGCTACCTGACTGTTGCCAGGTAACTGAGGCAGAGCTTAGAATGCTAACAACTGTGAATCTATGTGACAGCAACTGCTTGAGGTACCTAAGATGTGACTGTGATCCTAAGTGCTCCTGTCCCTCTACTGCGCAGATGCGGAGAGTGGGCTAAATGGACAGTACTAGATAATAAGTAAACAGATAAAACTGTATCTGTTAGGTATAATGTGCTGACTGAAGAAGGGACTGAATGAAGCTCAGACTGAGCTTACCTGCAGCTCTGGGGAATCTCAAATCCGGGGCACTATCTTGCTGTACAGCCTGGGTCAGCCTCCAGCTTGCAGGGATTACAGATAGGCACCACTGTGCTCAACTCAGAAGATAGTTTTAACATCCAGGAACATTTTCACTGATACGTGAACTTAAGCAAAGATTGGAAGGAGGCTAAGGAAAGAGCAATGTGAAGAGCAAACAAGGTAGCCCATGACCTGGAGAGATGCTTCCTTGTTTACTCTGATGAGCCACTGGAGGTTTTCGAGAGGTTATGGTACAGTCTACTGTGTGCAAATACTGTATTGAGAGTCCATGAGAGAGGCAAGACAGATGCTTGAGAGAGCAGACGGGGCTCTGCGCTCGTCCAGGTGAAGACTGACCAGATGATGGTGTATTGTCGAATCAAGATGGATTCTGAAGGTAGAACTGGTACTTATTAATAGATTGTATCTAGGATACAAGAGTGAAAGAGTCCAGGGTGATTTTAGGGTAGGTGCCTGAAAATTACCTGGCTTCCTGCTTGTGAAGCCAAAGTAGGCACAGCAGAGATGTAAAAGACAAAGATTTGCAACCTGCACCAAGCAGGAAGAGCTCTGGAGCTGTTACCAAAGGAAAGCTCTGCAGAAACTCAGGAAGCACTGAGGGAGTTTTCTTTTCAGGGATCCCATATATATTCATAAAGGAGCATACCCATTTCAAATCATGCTCAGTTTAAGGTCATAATTTATATAAGGAAAAGAGCATAGACAACGTCTTTAGACAGGAACATACCCGTAGCAATTTAGTCTGGAAATGCCTTCTGTGGATGCTCAACTTGTGAGACATTAAGACAAACATATTTAAAGATACCTGCTATTTTACTTTCCTACTGCTGTGATAAAACACCATGACCAAGGCAACTGGTAAAGGAAACCATTTAATTGGGCTTAGATACAGAGGGTCTGAATCAATGATGGCCGCAGAATATTCCACTGGGAATAGCTTGAGTCTTCAAACCTGCCCACAGTGATACACTTATTTCAGCAACACCACACCTAATCCTCCCGAGTGGACGGAGGATCAAGTGTTAAAGTGCCAGAGGGGGCATCTCGTTCAAACCACAGAGCTATGTCTGCAGCCCCTTTTATTTTTCCTTTTGACACAGGCGCTTCTGAAGCTACCCAGACTAGCCTTGAATTCAGGCAGGCCCAAGTTACACAACCCTGTCTCAGCCTCCAGGGTAGCATTAGACCTGAGACCTGCCCAAGCTCAGACTTTCAAGTCTACAAAATGTTCACATTTCACAGTTGTGTCGTCAGTTGACAGTGTTGAATGATGCCAAGATAATCCACCGTTCGTTGGTATTAAGATGAGTTCGGGGTGGGGTTGGGGGTGGGGGGGCGGGACTAGAAGCTACCCTTACTTAAGGGGCTTTGTCTCTGTTCAGTACCTAATGGCTTTGAGTTCTGAGTAAAGGCTATAAATGAACTTTGTTTCCCATTTTCTGTACCCTGTGCATTGAGAGGACAAAATAGAACTTTAAGTAGATGCGGCTTTGCATTTCAGCCCTACTGACCTCTACAGCTTCTGACATATGAGCCTATTGAATATCATCCGCAGAGGATTTAAACAAATTATGTGCGAAAGTTATAATCCTTTCATTGGAAAGGCGAGACAACACAGATGCACTTGGCTTCTCCTTATTTGGAGCTTGTGGTCCAGGCTTTCCCTGTCCTCTTCGGAGCCCGCCTGGTCACCGGACAGGTCGGACTAGTAGAGACTGCCCTCAGGGCGTACTGGATTGTCTCCTGCTCTCCCCACGTCACGGGCTGCACCCACTTCATCCTTGCAGTGAATCGTGGGTGCTGGGAGGACCGGCAGAGGCCCTCGGTGCGCCGGGGCAGGGTCCCCCACCCTGGCGTGCGGGCGGCTGCGCCCGCGCCTGCCCTTGTTTGGCCGCGCGGCCTCGGGGGTGGGGAGGTGGGGGCGGTGCCGTCCGCGTCAGCGGCGCCCGCGGTGACGGTGACGTGCGGCCCGCGCCACTGCTGCCCGCGGACGCCGAGGACCCCCGGAGCTCATGGCCCAGGCGAAGATCAGCGCCAAGGCCCACGAGGGCCGCTTCTGCCGCTCGTCGTCCATGGCCGACCGCTCCAGCCGCCTGCTGGAGAGCCTGGACCAGCTAGAGCTCAGGTGAGGGCGGGGGCGCGCGCGGCCGGGGGCGCGCTCTGGGTGGGCTCCCCTCCCCCGGCCCGGAGGACCTGCGAGCGAGTGCGGCTTGCAGAACTTCCAGAACCTTCTGCTCTGTCCTCCTCTGCCTTTAACTTTCCTGTTTCCAGGAGAGAGGCAGCAGGTTGGTGTGGTCCCCCTCACCACACACTGTAGTAAGTTTCTTTGCCCCAGATCACTTCATAGTAACAGGAGAGTAAGGAGAAAACAAAAATCCAGGAGTGCCCCTCCTGGGGACCAGCGAAATCAAGATTCATGAGGGACCGCGCGAGGTACCGAAGTTGGATACCATCTTTCATTTTCTTAAGCACGTGCAGTGCCTTCTGCAGTCTGTCCCCGTTTGTTGTGCATTTAGAAGACACGGCCGACACCTTGGAAGTGCCAGTCGCAGGCCTGAAAACACCAAAGGCAGGAGTCACACTCTCCCTAAGATTCTGTCACGGGGACAGCCTTGTAGTAAAATTTCTAAATCATGACTACTACTAGCAAATGCTGTGAACACTTCGTTGGCTTTAACCACTTATGTATCTGGTGGAGCCCTTATGTATCTGGTGGAAACGTTAACGTCTCCAAAGTTGTGCAAGTTTCAATTGTGTGCAGGTGTTGTTCCATGAAAAATCTTATCAAGACGCCCTGACACACTTTGTTCCCTAGTTTTCTCCAGGTTCTGCGTAAGCAGAATATGAGCCAAAATTTTAGCGTCTTGTGTGTTTTCATCTGCCTCCATGCATCCACCAAACACAGGGAAGTGCAGTGTTTGTTACAAGTGAGGCGTTCATTGTAACTAAGTACTATTACTATTAGAGCCAGAAGGTGAAAAAAACTTTCACAGTCTCCGGAGTAGCCACAAGAGAAGCCTCAACCCTATGTCCCTCCAACCCGGAGGGAGACAAAGGGACCTGCAGCTCTAAAGCCCCTCTGAAGAGTGGGCAATGTTTCCGTCTGGGAGGTAGGCTCTGACTTTTGACAGTATATGCTCAACTGCTCCGATTTTTTTTTTCCTTGAAAGGCTTCAGGAAGTTGTTACTCTTCTTCAAGCTGAGTCATTGTTCTGAAACTTGAGTTAATCCTGCCCACGTGCTGAGTCCTCCCTCTTCTCCTGGGGGGCTGCTTGAAAGTCTGGGGTTTGCATAGTGTTACATTCTAATGTCTGATTGCTATCAAAGGAATCCTGATTAGGTCACATAAGCGATTAAATTATGTTACTTATTAACAGATTAGCAGTTGTGCTGAAGGGGGTTTATTACTGTGTTTAATGGTTCAAGACCTTTACCAGTAACTGCAAATTTCTCTAAGTCTTGTTTCTCTCTTAAAAATGTAATGCACACTTAGAAGTAATTATGTCAGAAAGTGCAAAGAAATAGAGAGAGATGCTGCCTCTTAAGGTTTGGGGGCCCTTTTTAGAAGCCACCTGGACAGTGCCACAGAGCACAACACTATTCAAAATTAGACTTTTTAAATATGGGTAGAGAAAAGATGACACTCCCGTGACTTCCCTCAGCTCTCTTAGTGTACATGTCTGAGGAAAGCAGTGGACAGGGTACTGTAAATCACTGGTTTGTACCAGTCAAATCTCATCAGTTGAATGGGTTCTGTGAACAGCAAAAAACCACTGTATCTTTGTGAAACTGAAACCACATCAAAGGCTTTACTTCCTTCAGGATGAACTGACCTCTGGGGTGTCTAAAATGCTTTGAAATGTTTAGCCCTGTTTTACAAACTGGTAACATTTTGACAAACTGATGTCATTTGTTTCTATGGCTTATAATATTAGCAAGATCATCTTCCATTAAAAAAATTTTTTGCCAGGCAGTGGTGGCGAACGCCTTTAATCCCAGCACTTGGGAGGCAGAGGCAGGTGGATTTCTGAGTTCAAGGCCAGCCTGGTCTACAGAGTGAGTTCCAGGACAGCCAGGGCTACACAGAGAAACCCTGTTTCGAAAAACCAAAAAAAAAAAAAAAATTTTTTTTACTACTCTCCTCTCTACGTGCTTTCTCTAAAAGATAATCCTGTCCTTTCCTGATTTCATGACCAGTTCTATGGGGATTCTGCACGTGTCCAGGATAAGTACCTTGCTTTTTAGTGGTTATCCTAGTTTATAAATAATCCATGTTAGCATCAGTCTGTAGGCTAGGCTTCGAGTCTCTGTGGAAGTTACCACTATCTGTATTACACAGATGAGAAACCGAAGCTCAGAGATAATCACAATGTGTCTCAGTCCAGTGCAGTGGGCTTCACATACGAACATGGCAAGACCGGCTGCTTAGATCAACGTCATGTGTCCTGGTCTTGAATATCACTTTTCAAACTGTCCAGCTGACATATGAATGAATATGATTTTACTAAAAGAGAAGAAAATCAATTTAGCATTTGATTCAGACCTAGAACATGCCAGTTATTGAGAAGCTTCTAGAAGCTGTGGGTCATAAGGAAGCTGTTCAGGGCTGGGGTTTGGATTTGGGCCAAGGAGGTATAAATGATTGGCAGGTCTGGGAGATTGGCTGCTTACACATCTCCCAAAACCGATCCATCCTACAGTGAACAGCTCCTTTCCAGTTCACTCAGCCAGGAAATGATTACCAGCAGGGGCCAGGGAAACGAGCACCCCCCCCCCCCCGCCCCGAGACACCACCACACACACACACACACACACACACACACTTTGGTTTCTTACTGTTTAAGGTTCCTGTTAGGATGTGCCAATGTTCCAGAACCCACAAAGCGAGCTGACACCATATTTAATTTGGAGTAACAGTCTGTAATTTAGAAAGAACACTTTTCATGTACACTGTAATTTTGAATCTTACAAAACCCGTGGGAGAGGAGAGCGTTTCTTTTAGCAGTGAGAACGCTGGGCTGTGATGGGACTTGGTTGGAAGGATGTTGTCTAGATGTTCATCACCCTAGTTTGATCTCTGGCTTCAGAAACCAGCATGGTGGTGCATGCCTATAATCAAATCTAGAGTCATGAGGATTTGGTTTTCCTGGGCTACATAGTGAGTGCTGGGTCAGCCTGGGACACAGGAGATGCTGTATGGGGATGACGGGGGTGGGGAGGAGCGGGGAGGGGAGGATGAGAGACTAGGTGCCTTGCCTTACTGGTCAGTGATTTGTTCACAATGAGGATGAATGAAACATAGCGTGTGTGACTGGGAACTCCTAAGTATCGGGATGCCCGGGGTCTCACATGGAACCTGGCCTACGAGTTTAAGAATGTGTTTTAGAAAAAGTTCCCTTCACATAAATCCATGGAGATGAGTGGCTGCCACCTCCCTGTTTATGAAAGCATGTGACTTTGTCATTGTCAAATGAGCCTGTGTTCATGACAGTAAGTACAGGATGACCATGGTGAAACCAGCGCATGCTGACATCATGTGTATCGGTTGACTCATGCTGAGTTTCTCAGTTCCGTCAGTCACCGTGCTAAACTCCAGTCCTGCTTTGCTTCATTTGTTCGGCCACAGCTTAGATCTCCTTATCATTGGTGTCTGGGGAAAGGAAATTTCCGCAAAGTCAGCAGTAGCTCCTCACATAGCTGGTGGGTGGTTTGCAGTTTTGTGAGCTGCCGTTAGGGACGACTGCCTGCACCTGACATTTTATACTTCCACCGCCACGGCAGGCTCATGAAACACCTGCAGGCTGGGAGCCAGGCGAAGATGCTCCAGTTTTATGCTTATGAAAATTCTTACCATAATACCTCTGCCAAGGCCTGCTTAGGGTGATGTGAGATGGTCTAGAAGCTCCACCCAGTCAGCTGCGTTATGAGGGTGTGTTCTTTCCCAGTTCAAACAGGTAACACACGTAGCTGTTCCTTGGATCCCAGTCCACTCAGAACTACCATCAAGAGAAGAGTCATCACTTGAGTTTATTGGGATTGTGTTTATATATGTCTATCCCAACTACTGGAGGAATGACAGAGAGGCAGGCTGTATTTAAGGTTCAGTCACTAATCGAAAACCAATGGGAACCTACGTAGGTAACATTTTGTGAATCGAGTTTTAAGTACAGCAATAGTTGATAAACAGTGCAAATGGTCTTAAGCAAGCCAAGCAATGGAGAATGCTGGCTTAGTATGCATGAAGCCCTGGGTTCCATCTCCAGGACTGACAAACCAGGCATGGGATATGTTTGTAATGCCAGCACTCAGGAGAGAGAAGCAGATGGAAAAGAAAAGGTCAAGTGTGTTCCAAGCTAGCCTGAGATACAGGAGGAGGTCTTTCTCAACAGGCTAGCCTGAGATACAGGAGGAGGTCCCGTCTCAAAAAAGAAGAGGTAGGTGTGTATGTGTATTTAACAAAACAGTCTTGTCCTGGCTAGTTTTAAAGAAAACAACACAAATTACAGCCAGTGGGAAAAGGGACTCTCATTGTGAAAATACCTCTATTAAGATGAAGCTGTAGGGAGCTGGAGAGATGGCTCTGAGGTTAAGAGCACTGGCTGCTCTTCCCTAGGTCCTGAGTTCAATTCCCAGCAACTATGCCGGTGGCTCACATCTATCTGTGATGGGGTCTGATGCCCTCTCAGGCATTTGGGTATACTTGTGTATAGAACACTCATATACATAAAATAAATAAATAAATCTTTAAAAAAATAATCAAGCTGTAGGCAAAATCTCCACCTTCCTAATGCTGGAACCCTTTCATACAGTTCCTCACGTTGTGGTGACACCCCGCCCCTCGAAAACATAGACCTTTAGTTTTGCTACTGTTATGAATTATAATGTAAACATCTGTGTTTTCCAATAGTTTTAGAGGACCCCTGTGAAAGGGTTGTTTGATCCCCAGAGGGGCTGTGACCCACAGGTTTGCACCAACTGTGTTAGGTCTTTTTCTTTTTTTTAATTAGTGATTTGTGTGTAAGAAAGCAGTGCATTGTGGGTGGTGCCGTGCATAGGCTGGGAGTCCTGGGTCAGGCTGAGCAAGTCGTGAGTGAGCAAGCAAGGAAGGAAGCAGCATTGCCTGTGGCCTCTGTGTCAGCTCCTGCCTCCGGGTCCCTGCCCTGTCTAAGCACCAGAACTTCCTGATGTGATGAACTGTGACATGAAAGAGTCTGGAAAATAAACCCTTTCCTCCCCAGGTTGCTTTTGGTGTGGCGATGTATCACAGCAATAGAAACCGTGACTAAGACAAGCTCCAAAGGAGGTATTAATCTCCTTAATGAAAGAAGGGGAAGCTGTGAACAGTTCCTGCCCAGGGGAAAGAATTTTCTAAAAGATCTTAAGAATAAGGAAGAATGCCGTGGGCCGGGCGATGGTGGCGCACGCCTTTAATCCCAGCACTTGGGAGGCAGAGGCAGGCGGATTTCTGAGTTCGAGGCCAGCCTGGTCTACAGAGTGAGTTCCAGGACAGCCCGGGCTACACAGAGAAACCCTGTCTCGAAAAAACCAAAAAAAAAAAAAAAAGGAAGAATGCCTGTAAGAGCAGCAGATGAAAGGCCCATGGTAACTTGTATTACCTATAAAGAACTCTTTCTGATGCCCCCCTCCTTGCTTGCTCTCTCTCTCTCTCTTTCTCTCTCTCTCTCTCTCCCCCACCCCCACCCTTGCTGGTACCTCATACCCAAGGTTTTACAAACTGAAGTGCATTCTGTATGCCAAAGCCTATCCCTAGCTCAAAATAGCCGTTTTATACACAGATGAAAGGTGTTTCCCCCCTAAGGATGTGTCCCTTTTCATCTGCTGTGTTAGCTCCACAGACTCACTGCCTCAACTGATTACTGTAAACGAGCCCTTTTTAGAACAGCCCTCATCCCACAGTCATCTCACATCTAATACGAGCTCGAGTGTTAGAATGGAATCTGGTCTGTGAGCATCTGTGCATCATTTCTCTAAACACGGGAGTCATAATTAGAGTTTCTAATTATAGACATCTCTCCCTCGTGCCAGCTGGGCCTCCTTTGTACCTACTGGGCTCATGTATCTGCCGGAGGACAGTACTGTAATCCAGGCGAGCTGGGGGAAGTTCTTGCCCTGCCTTATGTTGTAGCCAGATTTGTCCATACAATTACTTTTACTGGTTCTTAGAGACAGGCCGTGAGTGTCACAGTGTCACACCTAATAGCTGCATGCTATTTTGGGGCTTGACAGGTGGGTGATGGGGATGAGAATAGGAGGTCCTGGGGTTGAAGGACCAGTTCCCTCCATGGCCAGTGGTCTGAGTTAGAATGGCCTCATGCTTTGAGGTCATCTGTCACTGTTTCTCTACAAAAGCTGGAAATGTAGTCACTGTAACCTGTAAGCGGGCAGTGGTGGCGCACGCCTTTAATCCCAGCACTTGGGAGGCAGAGGCAGGCGGATTTCTGAGTTCGAGGCCAGCCTGGTCTACAGAGTGAGTTCCAGGACAGCCAGGGCTACACAGAGAAACCCTGTCTCGAAAAAAACAAAACAAAACAAAAAACCTGTAAGAAAAGTGACCTGGAAACAGAAATCTCTTACATAGGTGAGATGGTTTTCTTTTGCTTTTCATGATGATTCAAACACCCTAGGTTTGTTCTCTGCATGCAGTAAGTATGTGTGTGTGCATGTGCATGTGCAGTAATGAATAAAGTGTTCTATAGTATGATCCAGGTTTTACAACCAAAATCTTTAAGATGCTTTCCCTTTAAATTTGAGAAAAGGCAAAAATCCCATCTCTGCAGCTGTCTAGTATGGAACCAGAAGACATCAGTCAATGCTATAAAGAGACAACAATTGTATTAAAGACACCAAGGTTGTATTTTTTTTTTTTTTTTAATTTAAAGATGGTATGATGTCTAAGAAGAAGTGATAGTCACAACAGGACAACCTTATTATTTAATGCCATCGATACTGCCAGCTGTAAGCTGAGCCCGCAAAAACAGCACGTCTCAAGCAGTAATAATTGACCAGACTAGAAATGTAATTACAATTTTCTGCAACGATATCCACCAGGTCTCTAGAGCACTCAGAAACCCATAAGGCTTCTGTAAAGAATATTTAAAAGCTAATAAATAATATATAAAACTGAAGAAAATGAGGGCTGGAGAGATGGCTCAGTGGTTAAGAACATGACTGCTCTTCCAGAACTCTTGAGTTCAGTTCCCAGCAACCACATGGTGGCTCACAACCATCTGTAATGGGATCTGAAGCCCTCTTCTGGTGTGTCTGAAGACAGCAACAGTGTACTCACATAAATTAAATAAATAAATCTTTAAAAAAAAAAAAACCTGAAGAAAACAAGATGTAAATTAAATTTAATTGTCATAAAGGGTGTCAAATTTCCCCCATTTTTAAAAAAAGAAATCAAACTTTGTACAGTTTATATGGAGGAATAAATATCTATGTTAACTTTCCAGAAGATTTTGGGGAGGCTGTTCTACCAGTTATTGCATGGGACGAAGCCCATGAGGTTGTAGAGCAGGCGGGGCTTGAGGATAGCCAGTGAACTGACAGGAGAGATTAAAAAGTGCACTTTGTATAGGTAGCACAGGATCTGATATAACGACGGAGTCTATTTTGGTGGACTTAACAAATACTAGGAAGGTAAAAGTATCACAGAATATGGAAAAATACTATGACCAGAATATGAGAAGAACAGCTAAAACTTCAAAGGTATAAATTCCACGCAAAGCCATAGTAGGCTGGAAACTCTTCCTATCTTCAGGAATCAGGCAGGAAGGCCAGCCTGCAGTATGCCGGGAAATCTTGTTGCAAAATAATAGTAGTGATAATAGCAGCAGCAGCGACAATGACAACAGGGCTTGAGAGATGGCTCAGTGGTTAAGAGTACTGGCTGCCATTGTAGAGGGTCTGGTTTGGTTCCCGCACCTATCATAACCATCCATAACCCCAGTTCCAGGGGAGTCAAAGCTCTCGTCTGCCCTCTGCAGGCACAACATATACAATGCACTTACATGCATGCAGCTAAAACACTCAGGCACATAACAACAAATGTGTCATTAAGTAAACTGAGGCTCCCTTAACTGGGTAGGCTAACATATGCAAGACATCACATCCGAGGGGCTTGAAGCTGAAACAGAGCACAGGGCCACCCTGAGTGATACAGTATTATGAGTTTATCTCGGAGCAGGGGCAGTATCTCTTTGGCAAAGGCCATCCTGAACAAAGCTCACAGGGCAGTTGACTATGGCTTATCGTGTCTGGCCAGTAAGGAGTCAATGTGTTGAGCATACAGACTCCAGCTCAATCACTGAAGTAAGCATGAGTGGCTGTCTCTGAGTGGTCAGAGTGAAGAGGATCAGACGATTGACACATGACACGGAACGCAGCAACGATACCCAGGAACCCGGTGGTTTTGAAGAGTAAGTTGGAGAGAGATAAAAGAGGGAGACAGAGGCGGATACAAATTCAAAATGCAAAAGAACAAACACAAATTTCTAAAGAACAAGTCACATAATGAAGATGGACTCTAACGTTGCCCTGAACAGGAAACTGCTGAGCGAACACAGGAGCCAGGCTGCCCAACCACTGAGTCAGGAGGATTGCTACGAGTTCTAGGCCTGCCTTTGACAAAACAATAACACCCAGAGAAGACATTTTTTTTTTTTTTTTTAGAGTAATACCATTTACTTTTTTTCTTTCTGAGACAAGGTTTCTCTGTGTAGCCCTGGCTGCCCTGGAATTCTCTCAGTAGACTGGGGTGATCCCCAAACTCAGAGGTCCACCTTCCTCAGATTAAAGGCGTGTGTTTATCTCACCTGGCAACTGAGTAATACATTTTTAAAAGTGCTCTTGCTGTCCTTTATACTTGAGCTGATTTAGATGGCAGCTGAGGAAAATTAACAGGAAGGAGGACCCTGTCCCTATAATGACTGTCTTGTGTTGCCAATTCACACAGGGTTGAAGCTTTGAGAGACGCAGCTACTGCTGTTGAACAAGAGAAAGAAATCCTTCTGGAGATGATCCACAGCATCCAGAACAGCCAGGACATGCGGCAGATTAGCGATGGTGAGACCTGTTTCCAGAGGGCTGGCTGCGGGGTCTGTGATAAGCTTGCCTGTCATTTGGTGTGTCCAGCCCAGTTCAGCATTAACGGTGCAGCTGCGGCTGTCAGTCCGCTGTCTGTCGGTGGTCTTCATTTCAGGATGCTCCCCACACTGGCAGGGATGGTGGGAGAAGGCCTGCGAGCTCTGGCAGGGTGGGCAGGTAGTATGGCCTTGCAGCTCACCTCAGGAGCACAGCCTTTTACAAGGTCCTAGACTGCAGGTACAGTAAAAGCTGAGAGACTAGGTGAAAGTAGAGACGGATCGAGACGATCTGAGGTGTGGCAGGCAAATGCATTGTCATGGTCCTCTGAGCAGGATGACATCGGAAGACAAGTGGGCTAATGAGCAGTGGAAATAAGTAGCTGAACTCCCAGACCCAAAATGCTGTCCATCCACAGTGGGTCCTGCCTAGCCTGTCTATTCACCAGCATGGTAAAAGATCAACGAGTTACAGAGTTCTGGAAGGGGAAAAGAAAGGAGTTGTTGATGGTTTTGTGTAAATCTTGAAATGTTACCAGAGTTCATGGCCACCACAGCTTCTGGTCACTGGCAAAGATCACACTCAGGGTCAGCCTGAGTATGTCTGCAGGGGAGAAGGCCAGGACTTGCTGGGGAGCCTACTGGCCCTCTATTGCCATTGTTCCTTCTTGGCTGACAGTGGGTAGTGCACATGCTATTGTAACGTCAACCCCCTAGTGCCCCTACTCCCCTGCCATGAGCCCTAGCCATCCTCCTAACTAAACTGAGCTTGCTCTGAATTTACTCCATCCCAGCTGTCCATGCCTCTGGCTTGTGTGGACAGACAGACTCAGGATGATAGCTGGCTCTTCCTGTGTGAAGACTTCCCGGGAAGGAATTCTCTGCTCTGTAATCCAACACTTCCTTAGTTATGCTGATAGGCTGCAGTATTTATGGCTCTTACCTTTAGAAAAATTCACAGATGTGCTCGCAGAGAATAAAGATAGCACAAGTGCATGCCTCGGCACTGCTGAGGAGGGAAGTTTCCTGCCTCCTACTGACTGATGTTTCGTGTTTAGGAGAAAGAGAGGAACTAAACCTGACTGCCAACCGACTGATGGGCCGGACCCTCACTGTCGAGGTCTCAGTGGAAACGATTCGAAACCCCCAGCAGGAGGAATCCTTAAAGCACGCCACGAAGATAATAGACGAGGTGGTCAGTAAGTTCCTGGATGATCTGGGGAATGCCAAGAGCCACTTAATGTCACTTTACAGTGCGTGCTCGTCTGAGGTGCCACCTGGGCCGGTTGATCAGAAATTTCAATCAATCGTCATCGGCTGTGCTCTGGAGGATCAGAAGAAAATCAAGAGGCGATTGGAGACACTGCTGAGGAACATTGACAACTCCGACAAGGCCATTAAACTATTAGAGCATGCTAAAGGAGCTGGTTCCAAAAGCCTGCAAAACACCGACAACAGATTTAACTAGCCTTCAAATCCACAGCCCCTTACGAAAGATATAGAAAAGAAAACTACATTTTAAATAGCTCCGTCTTTATGTTAGCCATAACCACTTAATTGATACTGGTAATTATTTCAGACGGGGAAGTAGTCCAGTGTCAGCAGACACACCAGTAACGCTTAACACCAGGAGTATTTCAGTCACCTACTTTGAAGTTTTGGACAGTGTTCCCGTCTTGAACTGGACTCTAGCACTGTGTATCTAACTTCTGAAGATGCACACGCAGTGTGTGGGGGAAATAAAACGGGAGGGGCAGCAAAAAATACCACTGCCCTTTCCTTGACGTCAGCACAGAGCACCCAGACCCTGGGGCAGGGCACTCACACCACAGTGTGAACAGAGCAGCCAGCCCTGGAGCAGTGCACTCACACCACACAGTGTGCCTAGAAGGATAAACACATTAGAACTTCACCCTGCATGTTCTCCATGTTTTGGGCATCTGTTTTCTCTATGCATCTCCTACCATGTAATTTTAGGTGTGCGTGGAAGCATGACGAAACGTGAGGAGCCCGCCTTCATTTTACCACTGTGAAGCTCCGCCCCCACCCTGTGTGCTGCAGGCCATCTCTCCAGGGCCAGGGCTGACTGCCTTTACGTGCTGCCTTGAGCTCACGCGTGTGCAGCCCAGCCACTTCTCTGTGACAGCTGGGTGGTTTCAATTTGTTGCTGTGACTTCAACATACTTGTGTCCGCTGAGCTTTATTCCGTTCTGGGTCTTCTTTGTATGAATTCCATTAATGGGTTCATCGGGCCAAAGAATATACACATTTTCATGGCCTAGAAACGTGATTCTAAACTTTTATAAGTTATATCAATTTGTACTGTCTTCGGTAAATTAAAAGAATCCATTTCGCTGAACTTCTAGCATTGGGCATTATTTTTCTACCATCAGACAACAAAGCCCTCTATTTAATGGTACCTTGTGTCCTAAGAAGGCTGGCCTGCACAGTCATCTTCCTGAGTTCTAATTAAAAGTAAATACACTGGCGATGCACCAAGCCCTCAGCTACTATGACCTACAACATTGAAATGAACCATTTCAAATTCAGTTTCTATTGGGACGTTGACATTTTTCATACCAAAGACAAAGTCTTATATGGATTGTTATCCATGTGGACATTACTGAGCTGAACTTTCTGTCCTGAAATGCTAAGTCTCTATGGAGAGCTGTCCCCACCTGAGGCCAGCAGGCTTGATGGCTGTCATCAGGTTCTTCACCAGCTTCTTAAATCTTTAAAAAAGTACACACATTTCCTTAGGTTCTCAAATGTCAGCGTCTGATTCCTTTGCACCCTGTTAAGATATGCCCAGCTCCCCAGCTCCCTCACCCCGTACCCATCCGAGTTTCCATCACAAAGTCTGGCCGCCTCCTTGACCTTTGTATTCCCTGCAGCATTATTTCTCATTTCCCCCTCCTCTGTGTTGTTGTGTGTGTGTTGTGTGTGTGTGTGTGTGTGGTGTGCACCCATACCCACAGAGACCAGACGAAGGCATGTGATATCCTGGAGCTGGAGTTCAGGCAGTTGTGAGTTGCCCGACTTGACTGTAGGACACCCTTCGGCTAGCCCCATGAATTCAGCTTCCCTCTCTACACTTGCTTTTATAAAGCTGCTCTCTGCCTTTATGGTTAAGGACAGCTCTGTAGTGCGGAGCTCGCAGGACCTACAAGAGATGCTGGGAACAGCTATGCAGATCATCAACTATCAGCAGGGTGGTCTTTAGGCTTCCGTGTCCCCAGGGTTGTCAAATGGGAGCCGGGGGAGGCTTGGGCCACAGTGGGGAAGATGCTAGACTGTCTCACAAATTAAGTGCTGTGGTTCTCAGCCTTCTTGGGACCTTGAGTGGTGGAGCAAGAGGGGAACCCTTGCTCAGTGCAGCTGAGTTCTAGCGGGCTCAGACAGCAGGGCCAAGGGCAGGGGCTCCAGGGAAAGCCTGACTCTCTGGGAGGGGAGGAGAGTAGAGGGTGTGAGGCAGCTCCAGGGTCTACAATAGAGCAGCTAATAAAGTATAAACAAACACTCCCACTCCATAATATATATATATATATATATTGTTCACAGGAGCATGAAGTACAGAATGGAGATTGGTCCATGCCCTCATTAAAGTGTTTAGACTTCACCCTAGAAGTGATCAGTTCATGGGTATGATGGTGCAGGCCTTTAATCTCAGCACTTAGGAGGCAGAAACAGGCAGACCTATACTGAGGTCAAGGTCAGCCTGGTCTAGTGAGTTCCAGGGCTACGTAGTGAGAGGTAACTCTTGTGGAGTTTCATTTTTCATTATCATTATCATCTTTTATGAGCCTGGGTGTTTTGCCTGAATGTAGGCCTGTGTCTTTGGAGTGCACTGATCCCCTAGGACTCACGTTACAGACAGTTGTGTGGGTTCAGGGAATCGAGCCAGGGTCCTCTGCAAGAGCAGCCAGTGTGCTTAAGCAATGAACCGTCTCTCCAGCCTGAGTTCCATTTTGAAACTGGAAAAACAGCAGAGAATTTACCAGCCACTGCTATTACAGCAACAGAGTATTTGATGAACTGAAAGCACAGAGGGGTTTGAATGTCACGACTGGTCATTTTCAAAAGCCCAATTCTGACAAATGCTGATACATCTCAAGTCCGTCTATAGGATGCTATTTTGAAAGCTGACAATACAAATACCCAAGCATGCAAAATGAGGTAGAAACAGCTGCAGATGTGGAGGCAGTAGCAACAGGGACATGAATGAGTTTAAACTTAGCTGTTCTTTACTCGTTTGCTCATACAAGGAAACGGGACAGAGCAGAATGTTCTGCAGGGAACAGCCAAGGCACCTTTTGGCCAGCAGAGGGCGAGTGGTTGAGATCTTGCCCGCCTATCCATAAGGAGGTGATGTGTGTGCTGCTGTGTGTGAGAGGTGTGAATGATAGAGGGTGTCTGAGAGAGTGTCTGACACAATGAACTAAGCTAGCTCTATGGTTAATTTACACCAGAAGGTACAATAACAGGTGGGAGACCCAAAGCCTCAAAACAAGAACACACTCTTTTAAAGGCTAGTAGTGAAAGCGTTTGTAGCAAAACCATCTAAAGCATGACTACTTGGTGACACTGAGTAACTGGCGCCCAGACTGTGAGTATATATCAGCGTTCAAAGTAGCTGGTGAGCTCTGTAGCCAAGGATGGCCTAGCACCGCCCCACACCTAGCTCCTTTGAGCATTCCGCCCCACGCTGCTGGCTCACATCACACACACCACACACAATAATTCTAGCTTTGAAATGTTTTATTTTTTTGGTTATTGGAATTCATCTTTGTGGAAATTTTAATCAAGGAGTACATTTTTAAATTAACCCCAAAGGCGTTAAGAACCACTCAATAGGAATACATACAAGTAGTTTTCCATTCAGATTTACAAAAGCATTATTGGTAACAAAAATATAGAAGGAGTTAAATTTTTCCTTTGATCCAAAGATTTTTTATTTTTAAAATACCATTTATCAACATCCTACTATAGATATTTCAAGAGACAACAGAAAAGTAGTAACTCCTATGGCCGAATCATTCTGCCATCTGGCTGTTGGCTGCCTGGGCAGTTCACACCCTGCTGGGGTTTTGTTTACCTGTGTGCAGATAACTTCATTTGTATGACAGATTTTTTTAGGTTTTATATGTGAAACTCTTAAGAGCAACACGATGTTTGTAGTAACTGTTAGTGTAAATAAAGCCACCTGCTCACCTAGGGCTGTGGAGGCCAAAGCTACCCCCCACCCCCGCCCCCAGGGCTCCCAGTCAGCAGCAATTCTCTCTGAGGTGCTCCCAGGACACCTCACAGCAGCCACCAGAATCCTCCTCCGAAGGCAAGTAACATCTCAGATCACAAGAGCACTTCAGGGTGCTGCATCAGGCCAACTCCTCATCCTAAATCCTCCGAAAGACCCCAGTCCCTAGTAGCAGGCACAGTAGGGCCACACCCGAGTTCTCAGCACTGCCTACACAAGTCAGGAGCATCACTTCACTCGGCAGGGAAAGGGTCATGAATCCTCTGTGTTAGCGCTAGCTGGAATTTGAAATCTCCATGTGTATTATCACCTTGAGTGTACAAGAAGAAACTGTTCAACCCGCTTTTATCTGAACTGCTGTATCTGGGTTGTTTTATATACTATTTCATTCATAGGCAGAGACTGGAAGAAACCCGAGGGACTCTTAGATATGGCAATTATTCCACAGCTATGTGCCTGATACTAAAAACCAGTGATACTGCAACAAAGTTAACTAGAGCACAAAATGTCCAATGGCCCAGAGTCCTGGACAGTGTTCATCGACAAGGGGGCAACTCTAGAATTTCATATTAAAGTTCTTCAGCATTACAGTCACAGAAGAAACCAATAATGTGACTTTTGAAGGTTTCGGAGTTGAACGTATTGATAAGTTAATATTACTTGTGGCTGATTTTAGACCTTTTTAAAGTTAGGTATAAAATACAGTAATGCAAAGTAAAAATTCAAATGTGTAATGAACATTTCCATAAAAAAAAATGGGTAAAACAAAACACATAAACTTCTGTTACAAATATTAAGAAGGAGTTGGAGATTTAGCTCAGTGGCAGAGCGCCTGTCTAGCCCTGGGTTCAGTCTTTGGCTCCGAGGGCAGAGACAAAATAACAAACATTAAGGAAACTGCAGTGATCACCAGACACTATTTATAGAGACACAGGACACACCTTTTTACCACTCATTTAGTGACTGTACATAAAGCTACGGTGCTCTATAAGGAATGAATTTTCTGCCAATGCCACTAAAATTGGCAACCAATTTATTTACCAACAAATTTACTTTGTGCAAAAACTGAAGAGTCTGTATTTGAAGAGAAAACTGGTGACTCACATCGGCACCACCTGGAGGAGCCAAGCCCCCCTCACCTTCCCCCGGCAGAGGGGCGCTAACGCTGACCACACAGCTGATCTCTACGGCTTGGGATGCACGGTGTGAAAAGCAAGCATGCGGTCCACCATGGAACAAGGGCCCTAAGTGACCTCTGTGCACACAACAGGAATCTGGGCAGCAGCGGGTGGTGTGACAAGGGTAAACTTAAAAAAAAAAAGGTAAGAGAAATACAAGAACTATTTATATTTTAGTAAAAAAAGAAAGAAAGGAAGAAAAAAAGGGAAAGAAAAAGAAAATGTTCCAAGAAAAAATCGCTTTTATATATTTTGAGGACATATGAAAACCAGGACTGTAGAAATGAGTTTTGATACTTTCAAAACAAAATTACTGATTAAGGATAATGAGTTTTAATAGAATTCACGACATTGTCTCTTTGGCAGGCTAGTGTCCAACTCATTTTTGACCTTCATTTACATACTGGGTCATTTCTTTACAGATGCTTCTGATCCACAGTTCTTGATAAGGTGCCATGTAAACCAAAGGCCACAGAAAAATTCAAGCAATAATCGTAAGATGCTATACCAAGTATGTAAACAAAACGATGCTTTCGAGTTGCAGGGCTTCAGAAAAACTGTGATCAGGACCAAAGACGGTTCCCTTCATCTCCGAAGTTCGGAGTTTGTCTCAAGTCAGCAGCCAGAAGCTAGTGTGTACACTCCATGGGGTCTTCTGAGTGTACCAGGCACAAGCTCACTGTGCTTACAGTGGCCATGGAGAAGATTCTGGAAAATTGCACGAGGGACAGGACCTAGCACTCAGATGTTTACATTCCCTTCACCTACCTGTCGGAGAGGAACTGCCTTTACAAGATGCCATAAATACAAAGTCTAATGGGAAAGGACTGTAAAACTTAGGGGTAGTGTTTGGCACGCGGTACACTTGCGTCCAAGTTCACTCTGTAAAGTGTGTCCCAAAGTCTCATGTGAGACCAGAAACATACACAATGGTTGTACGAGTGAACCAATTAGAATCTGCACACCCTTTCCCAGGGCACAGGCCTTCTGTCTGAGCCAGGCTTCTGCATGCACACTCCCCACAGTCCACACCTCACAGATATTGCACGAGTACCTCTGACAACACACGCACCGGGGCAGTCTGACAAAGTCCGGGTTTCCCCTTTAGTATGTTCTTTAAGCATTCAGACTGAACATTCCAGAAAAGCTCGACAACCAGTTTCAGAACAAGAATGCTCGCCATCTCTCCTTGGTCCTTCAGGGTAAAATGGTTACCAATGTAGTTAGTCATGTTGGTTTTGTTTTCAGCATTTAAAATTCAGCAAAACCTGTTTTTGACATTTCCTATGGTGTCTCTTCAAAAACAGGAGAGCTTCGTCTAAGGTAAAAAACTAGAGTGAGTCCACAGGGCAGTAGTTTTCCAGCAGAGGGCTCCATCTACATTCTGAGAAGCGTGGCAGAACAACATTACAATGTCAGCTTTCAGAGCGAGGTGCGAGGCCCTGATTCACACAGGACACACCCCGCACACGGTGCCTTTAACTGCACGGTACCTTTAACTGTGCGGTGCAATTCAGCTTTCTCCTCCCTAAAACCGTTTAGGGTATGCTACAGCTGCTGAAAGGGTTTCTGCTTTTCTTGGTCCTTGTTTGTTGGGTCTAAGGTTGATGACATCTCCACCATTAAGGGAACTTGAATTCTGGCCCAAGTGACTTCCAACGGACGCATTAAAGACACCTGTATAAATCAGGGAAAGCACAGTGACTGATCCACCTCCAAGTCACCTGTCGTGTGCATACCATTCATTAGTAGAGTGAGACAGAGAACCCAGTACTCGGTGGTTGTCGGTTTTTACTGTACTAGAACAGAAACATCCTCAGCATGCAGGTCAGCGTCCTATAACTCAGTGCTGCTATAACTGACTGCTACCCATCTCCAGTAACTTCCTCCTGAGGCTAAAACACCAAAAACCAAACTGGCCGGCAGGTAGTGACCAGTGGGTGAGAGGAAGCTATTATATCTGTACCTTGACATGTGCTGTGCACACAACAGAACCGCTAACTCATGAACTGCAGAGCATCAAGATATACAAAACCCTGCCATAGGCACCATCAAGGAAACAGACTCCAAGGCCAGTCGCTGCCCATGGGAAGCTGCAGTCTAACAGGTGATCGACAGTATGCAGGGAAGAAATACCATACAACAGTATATCATCTTATTTTGGTTTCTGGAGACAAGGTCTTTTTGTGTAGCTTAGTCTCATCTTGCTGTCACCATGCCCAAGCAAGATATACTGTGTGCAACACCCGTGAGAGACCACAGACCCACTGGCGGCTCAAAGGCAGCTCTAACTGCACAGCTCCTAGGAAGGAAGGAAGGAGTGCGTACTAAAGATGGGGCTGCACGCCTCTGTGTCCTTGAGCCTCTGAGGCCAAGACAGCATGGAACAACCTCACTGCTGTGTGGAGTGAAAACTCAGAAGTAACAAATTCCAGTTTAACAAGAGAGCTGATACTCGCCGAGCTCTGACTTCTTGTACATTTAACAAGTAGGACAGCAACAGTGAACAGAGAACCGGGTCAGCGCACGGCGGGAGTTTCCCACGCACTTACCAATTTTGTTACTACTTGAATGTGTCTGTTCTGGATCTTCCGTATTTGTTGTTTCAGTTTTTGTAGGTGTTTCTCAGCCAAATATTTAAAAACTAGAAAAACACATAGTCAGTATAACTATGCAAGTAAGTCCATTTTCAGATTGCATTATTTATACTTACTACATAAATTTTAAGTTAGATTAAAGGAATACAATTTAGCTAAAATTCAACTATTAGAAATGATTTGAGCAGCCCCTGAGAAGTACAGTGATGTGCCGGTCACTGAAGTGTCTAGCGGAGAGGGGAAGCGCACTGTACGCGCTGGCTCTGCTGTCTGAAAAGCTGGAATCATGCTGAGCACACGGCTACACTACCTTGACTCATCCTCTTGCTCTGGAGACAAGGGCCAAGCTGGCCTGAACTCCTGTCTACACTTCCTAAGTGCTAGGACTACAGGCTCGCACCCACCATGCCCTGCTTAAACTAGTTCAGTCTTGAAAGACACATTCACTTTCTTCAGATGAAGAAAAGTGCACAGCATAAAGACCTTTATGACAATCCAGCTGCAATCTAAAGATGAAGATTCCAGAGTGAGGAAAACCTCTAAAATTGTCTTTAATCGTACTCCGTTTGTTTTTGTCTTGTTCACAGGGTTTCTCTTTGTACCCTGGCTGTCCTGGAACTCACTCTGTAGACCAGGCTGGCCTCAAAGTCAGAGACCCACCTGCCTCTGCCTCCTGAATGCCGGGATTAAAGGCATGTGCCACCATCTTCCGGCTAACCTTCCTTTCTTAAACTAGAAATAGTGAAGAAATGTCACTGCCTGGTGGAGTTTCTACTATGGTACAATAATAAAACAATTTGATAACTTCTAAAAGTTATGCAAGGAATACATAGATAATCTGTATGTCTTTCAGTCAGTTATTTATTTACTCTGTGTGTGCACAGGCGTGTGGATGGTGGGAACCCCGTGGGAGCTGGTTCTGTCTCCTCCCACTCTGGGCTGCAGGGTTGAACAGCTGCTGGGTGCCTGCTGGACCACAGCTTAGGTTTAAGAGCTATGAAAACAAAGGCTGGCAAAGAGGAGCCCACTATAATCTCAGGAGAGAAAGTGGCAGATAACTACGAATATTACTGACTCATTAGGGACCCTTGGAACAGAACACCTTCAAAATGATGTGGCAAGAAGAAAAATTTGTTCTGAGATTGTTTTGAAATCCAATTTCTTTCTTTTTTTTTTATTCTTTGAGACAGGGTTTCTCTGTGTAGCCTGGCTGTCCTGGAACTCACTCTGTGGACCAGGCTGGCCTTGAACTCAGAAATCCGCCTGCCTCTGCCTCCTAAGTGCTGGGATTAAAGGCGTGCGCCACCACTGCCCAGCTGAAATCCAATTTCTAAACACAATGGAAATAACCTTTTAAAAACAACCCAAACTTGTGTTGCGTAATTACCTTCGTTCACATTCAGATCCTCCTTCACGGACATCCTGTAGAATCTCAGCCTTAGCCTTTTGGCCAGCCCCTCAGCTTCCTCACTGCACAGCAATCAAAAACAAAGCCAGGACAGCTGAGAGGGTCGCCCAAGTTACTTTCTAATGTAGCTATAACACCAGGGGGGTGGACGGGGAAAGGGAGGTAGAGGAGTAATGGGAGGTGGAGGGCACTGGGGGAATGGAGAGGTAATGGGGGTGGAGGGTGAGGGGTAATGGGGGGGTGCGGGGATAATATGGGTGGCTGGTAGAGGGGTGCTATCTGTTCCCCCTTAACTAAAATGGAGAGAAAGCTGAGTGCAGCACTTGAGCAGGACTTTAGTCTTGTGGGATACCCACCAATCATTTACAATAGCTGTGAACAAAATTCGTTTCTAGAAGTCAGTTATACATTACTTTTCTCTAGAGAATATCTTAAATTAGGTCTGGGCCATAGTTCAGTTGGGAGAGTGCCCGAATGACAAGGCAAGTCAAAGTTTCACGGTCACCCTCAGTTACAAGAACTGGAGGCCACTCTAGAACACATGAGATCGTGCTAAGAAGCTATTTATCTTTAACAGCATTAGAATCTAGTACACTGTAAGTTACTTATCGTCTCTTCCTGCCAAAAGACAAAGTGAGCACATCAGTGCCCACGCTGGTGACAGACTTTTATTTTCATGAGGACTGTGTAGATTTACAGGACTGTAGTTGGCCTGCTCCAAAATGGCTCCCTGTGACCCCCAGACTGTTGATTTGCATTCCCTGGGTTGCTCTCCCAACCCTGTCACTAAGACTGGCCTATATCCACTAAGAGCCTTTGGAGAGGTCATCGAAGTCATTATGCTTCCTCTTGAGGAACTGGCTGCCATGTTATAAGAAATGAGAACATCAAGTCAGTGAGCCGCCTCAGAGCAGCCCCTCCCCCAGGTATGCAGGCCAGGAATACTGCAGGCCAGGAATACTGCAGGCCAGGAATACTGCAGGCCAGGAATACTGCAGGCAGGATACTGCAGGCCAGAATCTGCAGGACAGGAATACAGACCAGCATGGACAGGCTGTGGCGGGATGGGTCTGAGTTCACCTGCATAGGGAATACCTTGTGGCCAGCCTGGGCCACAGAGCCACTCTCAACAGGCAAAGCAAGAAAGAGAGGAGGAGAAAGAAAAGGTAAAAATAAAGCAAGTGTTTAAAAGCTACCAAACTATCATTAATCAGGAATAAATATGTATAGGTACTGTATATGGACGTGTAAAATATGTATATGGACAGATGATTAACTGTTTAAAAAGCTGAGGGAACACAGAGATGGTCCCATGGTTAAAAAAGACAGCTTGCTACACAGCCATGGGACTACTAGGTCAGATCAGAGGACCCAGCTACCAAGTGGGGCGCAGTCTCAAAACACGCTCAAAGTCCACAGCTGTTGGAGTATGGAGACAGGAGGGTCACTGGGGCTTGCTAACTACGAGCCTTGTTGGTTTTAGTCTGTTTTTTAAAGGCTAGCAGTGGTCTCCATGTTGATGGAGAGACCCTGCCTCAAGTAACATCCTCCCCACTCTCTCTCACGCACACTTAAATTTCCAAAATTGAGCTACCAGTTCTGAGAATACAGAACTTGCTTACTGGCATCCACACAGAGATCTACTCACTATAGACATTAAAACACCTAGAGAAGCTCTGCTCTCTTCCTTCCCTTTCTAAATTAATTTTTAAAAAATTGGCCCTTCCTATGTAGCCCAGGCTAGCCCAGGACTTGAGCAACCCTACCTCAGCCTCTAGCGTGCTGGAATCTAGTTGTGCACCATGGGGTAGGACATGCACATCAGTCCTACCTACAGTCCCCTGTGGCAGCAGATTTTTATGTCTACCACAGAAAGAATTTCAGGACAAGTCAGTATGAGAAATGCTTTAATACAGATTTATGCAAGGGGAGTAGGGGATAGATACAGAGGCCACAAAGAACAGGAAGGAGAGATGGGAGGGAGGGCGGGCAAAAATGACAACACATCTTACTTTTTGATACATGAATCGTCCAGCAGATCGATCTTGTTCTGTACAAGTGCGGTTGGTATATCTCCAACTTCTGCTACTACTTTTTCTCTCCAGCTGGAAATTGCTTCAAAAGATTCCCTGTCTGTGTAGAGAACACAAGCACACAGGCCTGGGCTCCTGCAAGATCACAAAAGGAAACTGTCACCAGATTAGCACAGACAGCTTCCACTTAGGACGGCTCCCGCTGGACCAACACTGAACACAGGTTTAAACACTGCTTAGGATTCAGTCAGTGGACTTTCAAATTAAAAGCACAGGCTATTATGAAGAACAATCAGTTCAAGTGTCAAAGTTAACTCAAACTGAACATGCTGTAGTTAAACATTACAAAACAGGGCTTACTTTCAACCTAAAGGCAGAAAGGACAGTAAGTGGGACGGCAGGCTTCTGCTGAAAGCCTCACGGTGAGGTTTGTAGTCTGCTTAAAGCACAGAGCTCAGGGAAACTGTTACTTGAGAAACAAAAGACCAAGGAAAACACAGCCTCCGGCCAGCTACTGGGTAGGTGATAGAATGGGCAGAGGCCAAGGGAATGTCAGGACAGAGGAAGATGAAATGTTGGTGCAACAGCTGAGGTGATCTGGGAGTAACTGAGCGACTGGCAGACAATGGCCAGGCAGACGCTGGAGTAGGCCAGCCCCTGCCTGTGTCCCCTTCCCTGTGGGACAGCTGCAGAGACCCATTCTGTGCCGGTCACTAACCGGCCAGCACCTCCAGCAGTTTCCTCTTTTTGTGTCTAAGGGACTTTGTTTTTATTTGTGTCTCCTTGTTTCTGCAGGGCCTTGGGTTTCTGAGGGCATTCCCACGAGGATCTGGTGAATCCTGAGCCTCCCCAGGCAGCTCTGCAAGGTTCTTTAAAGGGACTGGACCCGAGTTTCCTACAGTGAGAAGTAGTTTCTACTTTCAATACAGTAGTAGCCTCAGGATGTTGAAGGTCCGATTTCCCTAACATCCTCCCCCTTCTACTTCTTCCCAAATCAACCACTGGGGCTGGAGGTGGGGCTCAAGGAGAGACTTGACTGGTTTAAAGGCAATTAACATAATAAAACCGATCTGTGGAGCCACAGGAGAAATCAGAAATGGTCAGATCAGAGACACCAATCACGGGGTTTACTCTCATTGGCAAGGGCTCCTCTGCTAGGAGCCCTGCCTCACCCAGGCTGGAATCTTGACTGGCTTGAAGTACTGCAGGTCTTGAGCACTGAGTAGATTTAAAGGAAGTCAGTATCACAGCTCTCTTCCCATTCTACCCGCCCTTAAATGTTCTCCACCCCCTGGTGGTGTCTCCCACACTCTGACTTGGGGTGGGGGCTGACACAGATGATGCATCCACAGCTGAGCACTCCGTTACCTCCCCACTCTGCCCATTTAAGAATGTCTGTATTAACCACCACCCGCTGGAAACAAGCGGCTTCTCACTATAGTTGAGAGCAACCCAAGCCTGTGTGCATAAGCACACACCATGAGAAGGCAACTTACAACTACTAGCACACCATTTAACAAGGCAGCAGTAGGTTCCCCACCAGGGACCAAGATCTCAGTCACGGCTTCTGACTATGTTTGCAGTACCAGGCATGCCAGCTCCATACTCAGTCAGGAAGCTGGTCACCCCATAACTGTCCCCCACTGGCATACTACGGTGCCAGTGAGCACATGTGGCCAGGCATGTCTGTCTGTTATATGGAACCATAGGGTGTACGATGCTAAATGAGACGTTGATATCTTCTCTCCTCCAAGAGCCGGCACAGTGCCTCCCAGCCCTGAGAGCGAGCTATCTGGGAGAGTGTCCCAGTCAGTTGAGGTTGACTCCTCTATGTCTTTTATACAGAGAGTGAGTTCTGACCATTTGGGCGTGGTAGAAACAGTGAGAAACGGCAACAGCCAGGGTTGTTCCTGGTACCTCTGGGGCTTCCCTGACCAATGCCTTATGGGAGGTAGCTGTGTCTGAAAGTCCCCTGAGGACTTAGAGGACAGAGTGATGCTTTGTTAAATCCTCCACTATGGAAAAGCTGGAAGATCCGGCCACTTTGAATACAATATGGGCCACACAGTATGGGCAGATCAACTTTTAAGAACTATTATGAGTGGGGGGAAAAAAGACATGGCTGCCCAGATTATGAGCTTGTAATGAAAACAAATACGTTTCCTGACAAAGAAACTAGCTCCTCCTATTTTGGGACAAGAGGACTGTAAAAAGCCTAGACATTTCAAAACTGAAAGAAACTCAAGTTGATGTTCTCCCAAAATGGACAACAGGCCTCAAGAGACTTTGGAAGAAAACCAGCCTGGAATAGGGCTGCTGTGTGGGAATCCAGAGTTTTTCCTTTTCTCTTAGTAATACCTTGAGAGAAATGGAAATAATTATTAACCAAGAAGAAGTCAAGGTCCTGCTGGGTACTGGAGTTGTGTCTGCTTTAAATCCCACAATGTTTAAAGACTCTGCTCCATGAATCCCAGAGACTAGCAAGAGACCCTGGACTAATGATTTAGCAGGAAGTTTCTGAACCATTAGAAGGGACTTACTAGAACCCGAAAGGCAAGGGATCCCAGCCCCCACAGCACGCTAGTACAACAAGGGAGCCAAAGGGAAGGTTGTAGAGGTCTGTGTGGGTGTAGGAGCACCAAGCCACAGCCAGGTCCTCCTCACCAACCATCAGCCAGTGGTGCCTAATGCCCGCACCATGTTATCCAACCTTCTCTGAAAGCAGCCTGCTTTGCAGTGTTTCTTTTAGCATCCCTGTTGAATCAAGCAGCCAGTATTTGTCTTCTGGCCCCAGTGGAGAGGACTCTGTCAGGCACCTTAACTGCCTTCCGTGCTGCAGCACAAGCTCAGGGTCCTATGTCCACCTCAGACATGCAGCACCTCCTCCTGACGTCACATCCGGACCCCAGAAAGGTGGGATGATCCTCACCTCCTACTGCACATCAATAAGGGCCATCGATAGGGCTTAAAACCCTAGCTTGGGCCCTTTTAGAAATTTTCTGAGAATTTAAATTTTCTTTAGTATATTTCCTTAGATGATAAAAATGTCGATACTGAAGACTTGAATGATGCTACCCTGCTCTAGCTATATGCTTCAGTTGTGCCTGCTTCTTACCCAGACCTCCCATCTTACTTGAACCAAGTTTTTATTCTTGAAAAGATTCAAATTTCTCATCGCCCCCAGGAAAGGACTTTTAATTCAGTGTAACTTGGACTCTTAAGAAAATTCCAGGAAGAACCCTATTGTAAATCTTATTATACCTACGGGAATTCCTTTTTGGATACCTGTATTATACAGCGTCAACCTCTATAGCCAAGATGCTGAAATAAATTCTCTCCACTTTTTTTTTTTTTTAAACTATCTACATGGTCATCAATACTGCAATAAGATACATCCAATTCCTAGATTCCAGCACTTGCTCTGAGGAGTCTGCCCATGTTCCCTGTCACAGTATAACCTGTCCAGTGACCATTTGCCCAGTAAATGTGGCCTGGAGAGCTCATAGTATTGTACCTAACAACACCTACCAATCACGTGATCTCTGATCCATAGGAACTAACTTGGTGGCCTCAAACTCCAGATGACATTCCCAGCACCTACACGTTAAGGTACACATACAGGCAGGCATGCAGGTGAACACTTGAACACATCAAATAAAAATGAATTTAAAAAGAAGAGGCGAAAAGATGGGAACTCTTGTAAATTTAAGTGACATATTGCAAGAATGGTCTAAAAACACCAGACAACTTTCCAGGGCTGACTCAAGACAGAGGTGGGAAGAAGCGTGTCCTTCAGCACAGCACAGACGTTAACAACGTCAGCACAGATGGACTCTGAGGCAGCTTTGGAGAAATGACCAAGCTTCTTAATGCCCAGGTTAGGACGAATGGTCTACGGAGATTTTATGAAAAATGACTGATGGAGTTTGTAGACCATGCTCGCTGATTAAATGAATCTTCAAGGTACTTTAGGGTACAGTTAGCTAGGATTAGAATAATACTAAATAGAGTCACATCCGCCATAGGAAATGGATGAGCAACACTACGAATTACTCCTACTGGGTCCACTTCCTGGATCCACTTCCCTCTGTGTAACTGAGAAGTCTGGTGAGGTTGTTTCCCACTGCTGTGCCTCTTGTGCCCTTACAGAAAACTGGCACACTAGGACAGGGTATTAGCTGAGAAGGAATTAAAGACACTGTATGTTATTGATCTCTTCTGGAACGTAACTTTCTCCTTACTTCCAAACTAGAATCTGTTCAAGCAAGATATGGACAAATCGGTTATATCCACAAACGAGAGTTACAACGCTTAGTACTGCAGACCATGTCTTCGAATTAGAGCTCGACACTCCGATGCGTGGGCTAGAGTCAAACGATAGAAACGGACTGAATTAAGATAGTGAACTATTTCAAGTGCCAACATCAATCAAATGTCCGGGAGGCACAGGAATGTAGACATAGACACATAAGAAAATGATCTGTTTAGGATCCTTACTGTGCCCTCTGCTACCTTTACATCATGAAGCCCAACTGATAACTATGGTATGCCTATTATATATCACATGCAATATTACGTCATATACAGAGGGAACCCCTCCAAAAAAAAACAAACATGCAGCTCAGATCATGTAGGTAATAGACTTTATATGATCCAGGAATTTCTTCCTTAATGACTGCCTGGCATTCCTTTCTCTTTCTCTTTTCTTTCTCTTCTTTGTTTTTGGGACAGGGTCTCTCTACACAGCCCTGGCTGTCCTGGAACTCATGCTGTAGAGCACACTGGCCTTGAACTCACAGGGGTCCGCCTGTGTCTGCCTTCAAAGTGCTAGGACTAAGCACCATACCTGGCCATTCCTTTCTCTCAAAGACTGGTCTTCCGCCTACTTAGCCTCATGTTGCTCAGACTAGGAAACAGCATCTAGTGGTGGGACAGTAAGTACTTAGTAAAATATTTGATACTCACCATGGATACACTAGAGGGAAAAACACAGAAACAACACTGGGTATATACCATCAACCTTAACCCAGGGTAGACACCATTTTTCATGGAGATAGGGTCCCTCTGTTTCTATGTAGCCCTGGCTAGCCTGGAACTCACTATGTGGACCAGGCTGCCCTCAAACTCATAGATATCTACCTGCCTCTACCTCCTGGGTGTTGGGATTAAAGGCACAAACCACACCCAGCTACAATCCTACAAATTAAGTGCAAAACGCTATACTACTTCCAGACTTCTCTATTAATCAAATGAATACACCTTGTTTGTGCCTTAAGCTAATCTGAAGGTGTTTTTCTGTTTTCAGTGATCTTAAGGAACCCCAAAGAAACCATACAGGGATACAGAACAAAGCACCTCTCAGATGTAAGAGACTTGCTGCCATGTGCCCCTCACTCAGCCCACTCAGCCTGTGTGTGAAGTATACTCCCCTTTGTGATGAGAAGCGCACACAACGGAGGACCTACCAGTGTCCCACTCCTCTGTCATCCTAACTTACCTGGATAAGAAATTAGTTACATTACTGTGAAGAGCTCTTCTCAAGTACCTATTTATAAACTTAACCCATTTTCAGTTAAAAGGATGAATTTACAGAAACCAAATCCAGTTTAAAGCCTTTAATCCAAGGGAAACAGAACGTAATTTAAGCATTGTGTTTACAATGCAAGTCCCAACACTAGAGTCATTTTGTACTTCTGGGACGAACAGACTTTACAAACAGAGAATGGTGTGATCTGGGATTATCTAAAAGGTACTAGAGTAGTCAGTGGTGTAGGGTCATAATCTCTATCAGGGGGCTGATTCAGTAGACTCAGAATGTGCCTAGCCCAGGCTATAATCCTTAGCAGCACCAAAGCATAAAAATAAAATAATGAAACTCAATCATGGAGAAGAAAATAAACCAAATGCCAATGTTATCTTGAAGGAGGCATGAAAGAAACAGAAGGGCCAGTTTCTGGCTGATTCTATCTCCCTGGCCTTTGGGCATCATGTGACTTTAGGGTGGGACAAACTGTGTACAGTACAAAGCTTTAGTTTTTTACAAGATCTTTAGAAGTGGGGCTGGAGAAATGGCTCAGTGGTTAAGATCACAGACTCTTCCTAAGTTCAATTAGGAACCACATGGTGGCTCACAACCATCTGTAATGGGAACCGATATCCTCTTCTGGGGTGCCTGAAAACATCTATAGTGTCCTCATGTACATAAAATAAATAAATTAAAAAAAAAAAATCTTTAGAAGGATACTGAACCAGAGCCTTTAAAAATCCCCTAAAACTAACTTCTTTATCTCTTTATATATAGTTTGAGATCCTCTATCTATCACTGGCTGCCTGGAACTGGCTACATAGACCAGGCTAGCCTCAAACTTGCCATGACCCTCCTGCTTTGCCTCTGCCTTCCCCTTGTTGAGATGACAGGTGTGTGCCACCACACCTGGCCAGCACTTCCTTTGTTATTGCTGTTGTCATTTTCTGGTTCTGAGGATTGAACTCAGGGCTCTGGGAGTGTTAGGCAAGAGAAACAGCATGCGTCCACAGTTGTGCTTCAGTTCTTGCTCAGAGTCCCTGCCCTGACTTCCCTCTGTGACAGAGAGTGTGACCTGAACACTGTAAGATGAAGTAAACCCTCTCTTCCTAAACTTAATTTTGGTTATGGTACTTTGTCAGGTCAACAGAAACCCTATGTAAGACACCAAAAAAAAAAAAAAAAAGCAATGTTTCTTTTCCAGCCAGAAGAAAGGTTTCCTATTTTACCTCGATAGTAGGCCTTTGTGATTGCATCAAATTCCTCTTGACCTGCAGTGTCCCATAACATTAGTCTCACGTCTTCATCGTTAACTCTGAAACAAGAGATGAGTTTATTCCATACAAAACGGAAAGGTTTATGCACATGTTTATTTTAAATCAAAAGTCTGAAAGCTGTGTTGTTGATTCTCAGAGTGGCATGGTTTTGAACGACAGGGACGTTCCCAGTACTGAAAGTACAGCTACAACATTACACTCTGTTTGCTGGCTGTTTCTACAATGAGTCACAGACAGTGGCCCGAGATCAGCAGAAGTGGGAAAGCGGAATCCCTTGGGTCTGATCTCTTCCTCCTCTTACTATACCACTCTAAATGGGTTTGGCGTCCTAGTAATGGGATGAGAATTGGGAAAGAGCAGCCAGCTTGGTGGACCTCTACATTAAAAAACAAACCAACAAAACCATTGTCGTGTAGTTGATTCTCACTACAGTTGCTGTGGACTCTATCCACTGTGTGGCGCTGGCGATCAAACCTGGGGCCCTTTGCATGCTAGTCATATGCTTTACCACTGAGCAACATCAAATGTTACTGTGAGTATTAGATTAGCAAATACAGTGCTATCCTATTCCTGGAGAATAGGTCAGGCCCCTGAGTGTCAGCATAATGATGCTGCCATCCCAGCTCTGGACCCTGAGGCAAGACAGCCTGAATTTGTGCTACAGTTATAAGATATTATCGAAACACAGCTTGCGGCCAGCTTGGGCAACAAAAGGACTGTCTCAAAAATAAAAACACAGAGTCAGGGGTGTGAGCTGAAGCCTGGGAGGACGAGCACAAGGACTAGAGTTTAGCTTCATCTGGTCACAAAGCAAGGTCAAGGTTAATATGGGCAACGTAAGGCCTCGTTTGAAAAACATAACGGAACAGCGTTAACTGCTCCACAAGCCTCTGCCTACTCGTTGCCTGGCATGGATGGAGAGTATGGCTGTTTCTCTTTCCAGTCAAGGCTTAGACACTTTACAAGTTGGAACCAAGGGATAAAGTGCCAGGTACGTACTGAATCTGTCGCTCCAAAAAGTCAACGCCGATGGTTTTCTTGTAGTCTTTTGTGAAAATGCCTTTGCAGTAGCGCTGAATCATGCTTGACTTTCCAACTGCCCCGTTCCCCACCACGACCATCTTGATGGCCACCTCCATGTCTTCCTCCAACATTTTGAAACAGGACCAGTTTCTGGACCAGCTCTAACTCCAGGAGATCAGACCGTCTCCCTCAAACCTATAATTTAAGACAAAATGGTTTTTAATCAAGAAACAATCACACGGCATTGCAATAATCTGTAAGACTGAGGCTCCCGCCCCACCTCTCTTGTTAACCTTTGAAAGGTAAAAGACTTATCTGTACAATTCTCTCTGTCATAGAGACAAAGTCTTGTCATTGGGGTTGAAGAACTAAATTTATTACTTAGCCTCTCCAATTTCCTGGCAATAATATCTATCTCACAGGGTTGCTGACCAAGGATACACGACAAATGTTAGCAATGTGTAAGTAACACATGTAAACATTCATTTATGTAACAGTGAATCCCACACCGTGTAGCACACAAATGCGTTTATAGATACAAAACCTGAGAAAACTGCTTTTCAACCTTAGAGATACTTTTTTATAAGCACCCAAAGAAAGGTTTTGTGTAATAATGTAGAGTCATGTATCGGGCTGCGTTCTTGGTTAACTGTTTCAGTGTGCACATTACAGTGAACGCTGCAAATTATCTAATGCAACAAATTATTTCATTTGAGTCCAGTCATAGTTTATCAGACAATCAAAGTAATAGAATATGCATATTTTATACAAGAAAGAATAGAAAGTCAATCTCCTCGTTCTTAAAAATGACCAGGCTACTTGGCTGGTCTATATCCAGTAAAACTGTTTACTGGAACCCATCACTGCACAGACTACACCTGAAATGCAAGAACTCTCCTAAGCCTTCATCAGAGCTGCCCCAGGTATTTCAGAAACTTGCATGGTCCTAAGAATCTCCTAGAAGTACTTGTTAAAGTGGGTCTCCTGAGAAGATCTAATCATCCATGATCAGAAGCTTCAGAGCAGTAGCCTTGAATCTAATTTTGAAGAGAAGTGCAAGCTGGGCATGGTGGTCCAAACCTGGAGTCCCAGCTCTCAGAGGCAGAGGAAGGAGGATCACCACAAGTTCAAAGTCTGCCTGGTCTACAGTGAGATCATGTCTACAAAAGAAACAAGAAAGGCTCAGCCTTCCCTTCAGAAAGATGCTGCATGCCACCTTTGGGAAATCTACCGTCGGGATCCACACTTGCAAGAGGAACACTGGTGGGCGGACTAGCCTAGAGGACTTGGTGTCCCCTTTGCACTGGGCTCTCCACCAGAGCACTGTGGCGGAGCTCTCCTCGAAACCCCTTTGGGTTGTCAAAGGGCACTGCAGTCTTAAGCGCTTCATCAGTCACATGAATGCCATAGTGCTGCTAATTCTATTTGGTATTGTTTAACAGTTCAAAGTTAACTCTTCTCTCAATAGGATTTTATATTCACGTAAATGTTAGAACCATGCGCCTATGCTATGAGACTCTGGACTGTAGCATTGCTGGAACCCAGAACTTCAAATAACACAGATCCTGTGCTCAGAGAACATGTTTTCAACTCTGGGGATGAAACCAAACTTCAACTACCAGCTTCATTACACTCTTAGCTCAGGACAAATCTAAATTTAGCAGGAGTGGTGGAAAAAGTCATTATCTCGGCCTACAGGTGGACTGAGGCTGGAGAGCAAACTGGGAGTTCCAGACCAGTGTGGCTTACACAGTGAAAATGTCATCTAGCAGAAACAAAACAGTAATCAATACAAATCTACAGTCCTTACAATGATCTCGAACGTGATTCATACCATCATGTTTCACCTGCTCAGTTCTGGGAAGTCCACTTCCTTTTCCTACAAGTTAAAAAAAAAAAAAAAAAACAAACTCCTCCAAAATAATACGTCAACAACAAAAATAAACCCATAACAACTCATTCCGTAATAACACATAAAACCGGAAACTACCAAAAGCACTTCCAGGGTGGAAATAAACTGATCATGTTTGGTCACATCTAACCTAAGTAAACACTTAGCAATAAAAAAGGGGAGAGGATGGAGATTATCATACAGTAAACTGTGGGAACTGATAACGTGGTCCAATTGATATTGTTTGCCGAGTTCCACAAGGCCCTGGATGCCATGCCTAGAAGCACAAACACATACTTGGCATGATGGCACATGTCTGTCATCCCAGCACTTGGGAGGTGGAGGCAGAAGAATCATAGGGTCATGATTATCCTCGCTACTGGAGCAAGTCTGAGGCTAGCTAGTGTGGACCACCTGAGATCTTGTCTCAGAAATACATTTAGAACCTCCCTTCCCCAAATAACCAACGGGGCTGCATCTTTAATCTCAAAGGTTGTTTATATATAGTCACTGAAGACAGCTGTCAACATCTCAAACTGTTACACTTAAATGACATTCTGAAAACATCAGTTGATTTCTAGAGTCAGGAAGAAGAGGTGAGATATAAAGAGACAACATGAGGTTTTAACAGGTAGTAGGACTGGTTTCCTATCCTGACTGTATCCGTGGCTACATGAATCTAAAAGTCTCCAAATGTTTTTTTTTTTAAAACCATATGGAAGTTAAAAAAGAAAATTTAGACAAAGACGTGAAAGCAGATCGTAGTGCCAGGAATTACTGTTAAGATTCTCAGAAACTAGATTTAAAACACTGCATCCCAGCACGCAGGAGGAAGAGGCATGTGGATCTCTGAGTTTGAGGCCAACCTGTCTACACAAGTTCCAAGCCAGCCAAGACATCTCAGTGAGTGAGATACTATCCCAAATCACACTCGCTTTTAAGAAAAAAAAAATTATGTTCTTAGAAAAGCAGAAATCTGGGTATAATTAAAAACTGAGTGATTATCAATATCATTCCCTCTCGATTTCAAATCCCTTGGCAACCAATGCAGTCTCTCGCGTTGGCAAAGCAAAGGATGGGTCAATTTGCTAAAGAAAGGCTTGCCGGGTTTGTTTTTTCCGTTCTACAACATCCCGCCCGATACAGAAGGCACAGGGATTGTCCCTGGCGGAGTCGCACAGCCTTGTGCGCCCCGCGCCGCGCCCGCATCAAGTTCTCCCACTCTCGGGTTCCCGCTCCTGGGAAGCCGCGGCGGCTGGTGTGCGAGCCGCGGCCGGGGTCGTCGGTGTGGAGCGGTCCCCACGAGGACGCCGGAGCAGAGCGCCGCCCGCAGCCTCTGTCCCCGCCCACAGCGACATCCCGGCAGCACCGCAGCCCCGAGCCGAGGCCGCGCAGGCCGCACTCACCTCTGCCCGCAGCCCGGAACCCTCAGCGTGGAGTCCGCAACCCGGAACGCACAACCCGCAGCACCGAGCCCGGAACGCACAGCCCGCAACACCGAGCCCGGAACGCACAGCTCGCAACACCGAGCCGAGCTCCTCCCCGAGGACGCCTCGCACGGGCTCTGCTCTTTCAGAACGATTATGAGTCTCCAGCGAACTTTGTTGGTATCCGGGTTCACCGGGCTACTCGTCGCCGACGCCGGCGGGGATGGAGGGCGCGCCGGACTCCCGCCCGCCTCGCTGAGGAGCATGCGCCACCTCGTCTGCGCATGCTCAGCGCCGGCCCCGCCCTGCGCTGGCAGGGAAGGAGCGGGCTGAGTTTCCACAGCTTCGGGCCTTGGTACCCAAGGAGACCAAGGTGAGCAGGATGTGCAAACCTATTGAAGGCGCTGCTTGTTTCCGCTACTCGGGGTCAGGCATCCAGGGGCCTCAGAAGTCTGTCACCACCTGAGACGCACGTGGTAGCATCGAAAGTGATAAGAGTGTGCAAAAAAATTGTTGAGTGAAGACAAACACTTTGTAGAGTATGACTGGACAAAATAGAAGACTGTGATGGTTAACAATTCAGAGAGCCAACCCGCGAATAAAAAAAGGTCCTACAAAAAAAGCAAACTTGCTTCAAACGCAGTGTGGTAGCACATCTGTGTGACCCTAGTACTTGGAAAGATGACGGCATGAAGATCAGGAATTCAAGGCCAGCCTGTTCTACAATAGACCCTGTCTCAAAAGACAGACTTCTTCAATTGTTTCTGTATACATCGAAATAAAACAGGAAAGGGTGATAAAAATACCAAGTGTTGACAAGAACATGAATTAACTGAATTTGATGGTGTCCTGAAGCAACTCCTTTGAAAGAGGACAGTTTGTTATACTTGTGGATCATGTGATCCACTGGTTCGTTGGTCACACAGCTGATAGGAACTGCCCTTATGATATACAGGCAAACAGATATCAGAACACCCATGGCTGCATCTGTCCTAATAGTCTCCAACAGAAATAACCCAAAAGACCATCAACAAACTAATACCTCTTCGTTGTGTAATGGAACCACTACACAGCAATGCAAAAGGAGTCTCTGCAACTGTAGGCAACAACACAGAAAATGACAGAAGATTACAGTTGAGCATAAGTGCTAGACACAAAAGTACACCTGCATGTTAAACCCAATTGTTTTCGTCTTCCTTTTTGGTTATGGGTTTGTTTTTGTTTTTTGTTTGTTTGTATTGTTTTTGTTTGATTTGGTTTTTTTTTTTTTTTTTGCTTTTTAAGACAAGGTCTAGCTATTTAGACAAGACTGGCTTGTTCAGGTCATTTCTGCTGTTAACTCAAAACTCTTGACACTAAAAGTTGTCTGACTGGGGCTGGAGAGATGGTTCACTGATTAAGAGCACTGACTCTTTTTCCAGAGGTCCTGAGTTCAATCCCCAGCAACCACATGGTCACTCACAACCATCTATAATGGGATCTGATACCCTCTTCTGGTATATCTGAAGGCAGTGACAGTGTACTCACATACATAAAATAAATAAGTTTTTTTTTTTTTTTTAAGTTCTCTCTGACTAAAAGGTTTTGTGCAGTCATTACAGATGGAAAAAAAAAAGGGGGCGGGGGGACCTGGTCCTAGGATATGCCCTACAATTAGCAGCTGAGCTACACAAGAGAAGGGACCTCCAAGTCAAGAGCATTTTTAAATGAAATTTTGACAAAGGAAACCTACATTAGCCATAGCTAAGAGGGTCTATATGAACCACTTGTTGCTTCAAGCTCATCTTAGACAGAATTGTGGGCATTAGAGTGCTAGGGTCTTGAATCATGGTTTCATATTTCATTCAGGAATGTGGAAGAGCCTTGACTTGGACTCATAATAGTTAGTTACCTGTTAAGTTCCCTCACAGCCACTTACCCAGACCTGGACCCCTCCATTCTCTGGTCCTTGTAATTAAATGCTGAACATCCTGGAATTTTTCACTATAGAGAACAAAACAGAAAGATTGAGATGCTGGAAGTTGACATAATAGTTATGTGATGTACAAGGAATTGTGACCAAAAGAAAGGGCTTTCTTTTCAGGTTTTGGGAAGGTAGTTTCTGTTTTTCTTGCTGCTAGTAGCATTGTGTATTTGTGAATGTTCAAATTGACCTTTCTATAAACCCAGGGATGCATCCATGCTGGCCGACCGACCATCCTACCTTTGTATAAACCCAGGGCCGCATTCATGCTGGCCAAGCATCCCACCTTTTTGCAATAGCAGCTGCTCAAGTTCTGCTCTCATCCACATTTTTTTTTCTGTATTAGAATTATACATCATATATAGTAATTTTAAAATGAAAAAAATTCAGATTTAAAAATTAGAGGTTAATGATCCATGATAAAGATCATGTTTGAGACACAAATGTCAAGTCACCACTAAGTTTAGCCTTCATGTTATTTGGAAGTTGTTAGCTTCTTATGAAGTAAAATTGGAGTTTACAAAGAAAAGTTTTAATATAGATAGGCATTAAGAGAGAGAGGTGCTGAGGAAAGGGCGGTGTGGTGGTTAGTGCTGTCGACAGAACCTAATTGCCTGAGAGATAGTGTCCGACACCCCTCCTGACCAGCAGAAATGAGGCACAGGACAACCAGGTTCCTTCTCAAGGCAGTTTACTCAGGATTCTCCAGACTGACTGACCCCCCACCCCTCGGCTCTGACTGTTATACCTGTGCCACAGCCAATGACCGGCCGCTGCGTGGCCGATCTCCATAGGTCTCTTACATAGCCTGTTGATCATGCCACTCTCAAGCACAGCCTCATGCCTAAATATGGAGTTGTTTATCGCTCAAGCGTCAAAGCGCCAGGTGCCATCTTTAAGACGGGGTACCAGCTCTCCATAAGGTGCGGTACCAGCTCTCCACAAGATAGGCCTCTGGACACATCTGTGAGGGATTATCTTGATGACATTGATGAGTTGGGAAACCCCACCCACTGTGGGTAGCGCTATTCCCTGGCTGGAATTTTGGGCTACATAGAGAAGGGAATGGCACAGTGCCCCATCCAGCAGGGCATTAAACAGGGGTCCGGGGAGGTCACCTGAAAGAGAGAATGGGGAAACAGCAGACTCAAAGAACCACGATTTGTCTATAGTTTGATCAAATCATAATTTTTACTTTTTCACACAGGGGTTATAAACACAAAAAGGCAGGATGTGTGGAAGGGGATGACACAGGAGTGTAGGTGTTTAGGGGGAGTACAGATATCTTCCAGAACAGGGTATCGGCTGGCTGAAGGTTCAGGGAATGGTCACTATGACTCCGCCTATGATTCACTTGTCCTTATCTAAGTTGGTACTATCCACCAAGGCTACCCAAGGTCTATGACTATCCACAAGACCTATGACTACTTGTTCTCATCCAAGCTGGTAAATTACCACCAAAGCTGCCTGTTTACAATATCTTATAGCTATCTGTTTCAGTGTTTTCCCACAGAGACCCAAGACGTTGTGTTAGCAAGCTGACGTAGGCCTATTGCTGATTTGAGGGCTTCAGTGTATAAGCAAGGCTGCCCCTGTCAGCACAGCATGTAGGGGCTCAGCAGCGGGGAGAGGAAGCACTATCTTAACCTTGCACAGTCTTAACAATGCACAATCTCCATGAGCAGTCTGGCTTTCTCATCTTGGGAGTGTTGCATTGGTGTCTTGAGCATCTCCCCACCCCCAAGGAGCTCAGTAGGACAGGCTGATGCTGCTCTGATCTGATGAGCCAATAGGAAGCAGAGTCCTGCTCTCACCTGTTGGACTGCCTGGGCTTCCTAGATCTCACTGTCACTGGGTCAGCTGGTGCTTTTCTGTTTCCTACACCTGGTCCTGAAAGGGACCTTGACTAAGCAAACAATCTCCATCCCCAGGAGAGAATGGTACACAACCTGCTCAAGGGAGAAAAGTGTCCACTTCTGAGGAAAGCTTAGCAACCTGGGACTCTGCCTGGTTTGAGCTATACACACACCGTTTTCCTAACTATGCACTTAGCAACCTGGGTCATCCAGCCTACACTGAGTCACACATACACCCCACTTCAAACAAAGTAATGTTACTCCTGCCTATTAGCAATTTAGTACCCACCCCCTTGTGGTTAGTTTCCATTCAAACATGTTTTGAAACATCCAGGAACTAGAGACAGGAGGCTGATTCCTCTTGGACTAGTTTTGGATGTATCCTCAGTAAGACAGCCTGTGCCCTTTGGGTGAACTTTAGCTGGGGAACTTCTACTTATCTGATAGCTCTGGGGGCGAGGATGGGGAGTCATGAGGGGCTGGAAACTTAAAGAAGATGTGCAAAGCACAGACAGATGTGCCATACTCTGTTCACTCCAGGAGAAGGTACACACTCTTGGTCTAAGGGCGTTTATAAAGAATCACACAAAGGTAGCACCTTGTTAGTTATATGATGTTATATAATAGTCATATTAATTGCTTGCTCATCTTTCCTGAATATCCAGTAGCTGTCATCTTAACTGTCATTCTAGATACCCACAAAAGAGCAATGTTGTTGTATTAGTCAGGGCTATCTATCTATCTATCTATTATCTATCTATCTATCTACCTACCTACCTATCTGGAATTTATTAGGATGACTTACAGACTGTGGTCTAGCTAATCCAGCAATGGCTGCCTATGGATGGAAAGTCCAAGAATCCAGCAGTTGCTTAGTCTCAGTTGGTCTTCACTGTGCACTGGAATCCCTAAGAAGTAGGCTCTAAAGGTAGTGAAGGAATGCTAGCAAGGTAAGAACAAGCAGGAACAGAGAACGAGTTTCCTTGTTCCATGTCCTTATATAGGTTTCCAGCAGAAAGTATGGCCCAGATTAGAAGTGGGTGTTCCCACCTCAAAGGCTCAGATAAGAAATGTTTCTTCCCACTTCAAAATTGAGCAAAAATCCCTCACAGGTATGCCCCTCGGTTTTGGGGTTTTAGTTAAGCAAATTATCAACCAAGAATAGCCACCATAGCTGTCTAAGCAAAAAGTGGCCCTTATGGCTCTCTTGTTTCCTGTACTATCTTATGCCTATACATAATTGAGCTTGCCTATGATTAAACCAGATGCATCAAGAGAAAGAATATGCACAATGAAGATGCAAGAAAGGCTGTTTTACATACCACACAGGGAAAGATGGCCACACTGTGATCACCCTTGCGGGTCATCTACCCTTTAAGAGCTTAGCTTCAATTGCTTGTTATCACCCCAAACAAGGCAATGAATGCATTTGTTTCTTCCAGATGCACCCCAATTGAATGCCAATTGTTGTGTGAACTTTTCCTGGGGAATGTGGAAAAAAAAAGTCTACTCAGTCCAGACAAGACACCAAATAGGAGAAAAATAATTATTCCGCCTGGGTCTAGCTTAGTGAACCGAGAAATTTTTAGGTCTTACAGGAGCATTTGTGATCTTTAAACAGCCACATCTTTGAAAAATCTCATCCCAGCGTGGGTGATGATATCTCCACCTGTATAGACATGGCTTCCTCTTTGCCGTGCCAGGAAATGTTTGTGAACCCCCAAAAGACCACAAAGAGCTGATTCTAATGCAGTCACATTAGGGTCTCTTTATTCAAGCTAAAACTTGGGCTCCCTGCCAACCCTGACATGGCAGGAAGGTGGAGCCCTGAGCCTAATTTTAGACAAGCATTTATAGAGGCAAGAAGAGAGTATCTAGCCTGGTACACATCTGATTGTGGGGGCCATTATAGCTTTTTAAAATAACTGGCTGGTGCTGGGAGCCAAACCAAAACTTAACTTCTGCTTTCTTCCTGATTGGTGGTTGTTAGGAAGTGAAGTGTCAAGGGCAAGCTTGTAACGTGGAGGTGCAGATTTGTTGGGAATAACTGGGAAACTGGTGTTAGATTCAGGTCTTGTTGGGTGTTAGTCTAGAAACTGGTGCTAGGTTTCTAGCACCTAACTAATAAGCCTGTTAGTTAACTTGAGTTCAACCATAGATCAGGTTCTCTTAACATGGAGTCTGAACACAAAAGATTTGATCTCTCACCTTTAAGTTAACATTCTACACTTCGTATACTGTAGAAATTCCCCAAGAATACATGCATTTGGGGCAGAAGTTCATACAACTTAGGGAGGTCTAGGATGGAGTGGCTAAAACCTCAAATGAGGACATTTCTTAGTTACTTTTCTATAGCTCTAAGGGGACACATTACAGAATCTTTAAAGAAAGCATTTAACTAGCTTGCTTACACTTCGATGACTCTCTGAACAGGCAGCAGGAGCAAGAACTGGAGCTTACATCTATTAAGCAACATCAGCAGAGAGAGAGCTGCATGGTGGTTTTAAATCAAGTAACCCCCAAGTGCATGCTCTCAACAGGCACACCCACCACAGGCAACCATCTCAAGCTTCCATCCTGTGATTAAGCATTCAAATTGAACTATGAGAACCTTTCATTCAAGCACCAAGGGGTGAATGATCTACACCTGTTTTTGTAGGAGAGAATGTAAATGGCTTTTCTTAAAAGCCAAGCTCAACTGCCTAGGATGTGCTGCCATGGGTGGTCCTACCTCAATCACCAACATTCCTCATAGATATGGCCCAGACATCCCCCTCTGAACTTCCTCAGATGACTCTGGCTGTGTACATTGAAAAAAAGCCATAGCCGGCGGTGTGGCGCACCCTTTAAGCCCAGCACTTGGGAGAGACAGCGTATTTTGGTTCGAGGCCTAGCCTGTCTACAGAGTGAGTTCCAGGACAGCCAGGGCTACCATGGAACCCTGGTCTCGAACCCAACAACAAAACAAAACAAAACCAACAAACAAAACACAACAAAAAAACAAAACAAAAAAAGAAAAAAAGCCAGGACAACTTGCTTTACTCTTTCAAGCTAGTCCTTGTGCACTGCTATGCTGATCAAGGAGACACTGATTGAATCATATAAAAAAATCATGCATTTCTTCTGTAGCTCAGGTAGATTGAAATGAATTGAAAGGTTTATCAAATTTCAAAGGTCTGTTTGATACCAAGGGTATTCGGAATTTGAAAGGTGCTTAAGAATTTTCCATCAACAAGTAAGCTTTGAGGAGAGATTTTTTTTTAAGTATTATGAAATAAATTACAGAGTTATAATTGACGCTTATTCAGAACAAAATTATTTTTGGTATGTTTTGAGGACTAGATAAATGTCAACATCCTCAGTAAAAAATAGCAAAAAAAAAAAAAAAGAGCATAAATTCTCCATTCTCCCTTAGAGCTGGGTAGAGGAGATAGAACTGTTCTTTCTTTGTAAGGCTTGGTCAGTGTGAGAACATGATACTGCCAAAACTCTGTCTCAGAGGACTGGGGACTTAGCGCAGTTGATAGTGTTTGTGTTCTAGCCTAGAATACACAAAGCCTGAGTTCAATCTCCAGACACAGTGGTACACACCTGTAATCCCAGCCCCAAGGCAGGAAGATCAGAGGTTCAGGTAACCAACCCTCAGGCTACATCTTGTGCTCAAGGGCAGCCTGACCTGGTGACCTATCTCCATCATCATCATCATCATCATCATCATCGTCATCATCGCGCGCATGCAGCAGCAGCAGCAGCTGCGAGGCAGCAGCAGCAGCAACATCTTATTCTCAGGATGTCACATTAACACGTAGTTTTCAAGTAGTGGTTGAAAGAACCTTTACTTTTCTTTCGATGTAACCTAGATGCGTGACCCAAGGGGTTTCTGCTGGAGGGGAATCTAGCTTATTCACTTTCAAGAAATAAAATCTGGGGCCAGCAAGATGCCTCAGCCGGTAAAAACACGTGACACAGAAGCCCAATGAGTTTGATCTCTGCAACCCATGTATAAGGAAAGACTCAGTATCTCAGAGTTTTCCTCTTACCTCGACAACTGTGCAGGTGTGTGCGTGCGTAACACACACACACCACACACACCCCAAATGGATGTGTGTTATTAAATGAGGGTCCCGCCTGCCCCACCATAGGACTAGGGCCGCTTGGGGAAGCAGGACGCAGGAAGTTTGACTGCGTTATCCCAAGCTGGCTCTGGGTGGGAGTTGGGCTGTGAGAAGCCTCAGACCCCCTCCAGGTTGGGGAGCTCAGTTGAGGTCCCAGGGACCGTCTGGTTCTCAGGCCCTTAGGCATCCAAGCGCCACTGGAAGCCTCGGAAGAGCTGAGAATGAAGTGGGGTCCCTTGACGAAGATGATGGGGCTGAGCGCTTTGGCTGGCTGCCGTAGGAGATGAGAGTTCTTGGCTTGCCTGGTGTTGGTGGGTCGCTGTGCTGGGGAACACAGAGAGGTCTTCTACGGGAGATTAGATGTGGCTCTTTAGGCGAAGGCCTCTTCCATTGTTCCTCAGGGCAGATCCGAAGAAAAGAAACAGTTCATGGTTTTAAGGCTTTTATTGTCTTGGGGAAAGTAGATGAGAAAACCGTACCCCAGTTTCTCAGGGCAGGCCTGAGGTTAAATACCTTTTGCAGGGAGGCGTGTCTGGGAAGGAAAGCTTAACTGGCTAAGCCCTTCTGGCCTTTAGATACCTCATTAAAATGGAGATCTGTCTTGAGGCTACATGGCCTGTGGTTACATCCTCTACCTGTGGAAGGGATAGGGGACATTGCCCTACATGACTGAAGGACACAAATCCATGGAGGGCTTCAGCCTTGTGTCAGGAGCCTAGTGTCTGGGGACGTGGTGAAATGCCTGCTATCCCTTAGGGTCACCTGGGGTCACTGGGTTTCCAGCCTGTGCTCGACCAGAAACCATGCTGCCTTTTATGGTCCTACAGGTGTATACACACACACACACACACACACACACAAATCAATAATAAAGCTCTCCCTCTGATGCATTCATATTCTTGCTTAGTGCCTAGGCACACATCTGTTTATTAGTTTCTATTTAAGTTTCATTCACAGTATATACTATACGCTGTACACCTTTCCCACTATAGCCCCTCCTTCTTTTTCCCTCTTTCCCTGTCCATCAGTTCCTTCGTCATCCATGACAGTTTTATGTCGACTTCCATGCCATATACATATACGCAATTGCATCTATCTATATAAAAAACTAGGGACCACAAGTGAGAACATATGGTCTTTATGACACTGCTTACTTTGCTTAATATGATTATCTCAGGCAGCACCTGTTTTCCTCAAAGTGACATTGGTGTCTTTAAGGCTGAAAGAAATTAGACTATGAACACATCCCATTTTCTTCATCCACCTCTCAGAGGCTGGACATGGGGGTTTGCTCCATTTCTGTGTCTTGTGGATAGTGTAACAATAAATACTGACATGCAGACATCTCTGGGGTATGCCAATATTCTTTAGGTAAATAGTCATCAGTGGTATAGCTGGGTCATATGGAAGATCTCTTTTCAGCCTTTAGAAAAATCTCCATACTGGCTTCCATAGTGACTGGAGTAGTTCACATTCCCACCCAGCAGTGTGAATCCACCAGGATTCCTTTTGTCTGCACCCTTGCCAAATTTGTTTTTATGAGCGCATGCTAAGCATGCATGGTATTAAGTTTCATTATAGGACTGGCACATGTGTGTACAGTGTATTTTGATCATACTTCCTTCTCTGTAACTTCTTCTGTTCTCCTCCACTCCTGCTTATGCGTTCATCTTCCCAGACAGCCCTGTTCTTCTAGTCTTCCCTCTCCCATTCCACCTCTCTCCTTTTCCCTCTCCCTTTCTCCCCTCTCCCTTCCACCTCTCCCTCCCCCTCCCGATCCAACTCTCTCCTCCTCGTCCTCTCTCTCTCTCTCTCTCTCTCTCTCTCTCTCTCTCTCCCTCCGCGTGTGTGTGTGTCTGTCGTCTGCTTCCCAATGAGCTTAATTAGGGTTGTCTACAAGATATAGGTGAGAAGTTATGTACAGGACCAATCACTGGCAGCCTACCAGTGGATATGCCCCCCATCTCCCTATTAACAACCTATTGATGTTCAGGGAAGAGGTTGCTTCATGAGCCCCTCCCCTCCTCCATGGGCAACCTTGGCAGTCTTGTGTGTGTAATTACAGTTGCTATGTGTTTGGGCATGTTTTTACAAATCCATAAGGTATACAAGTTATTCACTTGTGATTTCATGGGTATTTTTACATTTATCGATTGACTCATGTGTGTGTGTATGCATGTCTGTGCATGCATGTGTGTGTGTTAGAGTGCATGTGTGCATGTGTGTGCACATGTGTGTGCATGTATTAGATCCAAAGTGCGTATGTGGAGGTCAGAGTATGAATTATGGGAGTGAATTCTCTCCTCCTTTCCTGTGGGTTTCAGGGATGAAAGGTTCTCAGACTTGGTGACAAGATCTTTTCCCTGAGCCAGATCACTCACCACTCTCTGATTTCTGAATGAGAACCTTGTAGTTATAAATGTTCCTCTAATGACAATTTGCACTTATCTACGGGTTTGCTATGTTGCCTTTTCATTTCAATTCCAGGGTTAAAACTTCTTTTGTGTTGATGTCTTCAGTGACTCATTCCCATTCAATGGTGTGTTCCTTATTCTCTGCGTGTTCCGTTGTTTCTCCTGCTATTGATTTAGGCTTCCAGTGTGGTCAGATAGAATAGACGAGGTGATTTCAATTTTTCTGCTTGCTAAGACATTTTGTATCCTGTAACAGCATCTCCTTTAGAGAAAGGTCCATGGTCTCTGAGAAGAATGTATATTCTGGAGTGTTGGAATATTCTGTACTTTCATTAGCTCCATTTGATTTATGGGGTCATTTTACTCAAGTGGTTTTCTGTTTAATTCTAAGGATAGCTTATCTAGTAATGAGAGTGGAATACTGAATTTACTCACTGTGACTGGGTTGGGAACTAAGTTATGACTTTATGTTTACATGTATTTGCTTCATGAAATCACATGCCTCTGGGTTTAATGTGCATATGTTTCCATAGTAACATTGTCTTCATAAATAATTTCCCTAATTAGTATGAGATGCCCTTCTTTAAACATTTTTTATTTTATTTTAAATTGTGTGTGTATGTGTTTGTATGTGTGTGTGTGCACCTTGTGAGTTCAGGTCTCCTCATAGGCCAGAGGAGGGAGTAGGGACCCTCTAGAGTGGCTCTCAACCTTCCTAATGCTGCAACCCTTGAATACAGTTCCTCATGTTGTGACGGTCCCCAACAATAAAATTATTTTCATTGCTACTTCATAACTGTAATTTTGCTGCTGTTATGGTCATAGGCGACACCTGTGACCTGTGGGGGTTGTTTGACCCCTAAAAGAAGTCTTGGCCCACAAGTTGAGAACCACTGTCCCAGAGCTATGGTGACAGCGGTTGTGAGCTGTCCTACATGGGTGCAGGAAACTAAACGCAGGCCCTCTGGAAGGGCAGAGTGTGTTCTTAACGGCCGACTCCTCTCTCTAGCCCAGAAAGGCTCTCATCTATGTATTCTGACTAGTTTTGTTTTGAAGTCTGTTTCTCAGATATTAGAATGATGTCACCTGCTGCTCTCTGCTGACATCTGCTTGGATGCTTTTTATAACCTTCCATCCCAATGTGGGTGAGATCCCTTTGAGGGAAACATGAATTTCTTAGGAGCAAAAAAATATAATGGATCCTATTTTAATCCACCCTGCTGGTGTGCCTCCTCGATTTGGGAACTGGGACCATTAACGTTCTGTTAGCACTGAAAGGTGTGCATTGATTTCTGGTTTTCTGCGGATTTTTGTATTTTTGTGTTCCTCATTTACTTACCTGCTGTTCCAGCATTGCCTGTTCTGTCCTGGAGCATTTTGGGTTTGCTGACTTTTCTTTTCAGTCTGCAGAATTCCTTCCAGTGTTTCCTGTCATGCTGACTTAGTAGCTATGAATTCGTTTAGCCTGTTTTTATCATGGAATTTTTCTTATATTCCTATATATTATATATATCCTATATATATATATGTATTATGTAGTATACCATACATATGTATCCAAGTAGGTGTTCTTTAAAAAAATTTTTTTATACAAGTATATATTGTGCATTTAACCTATGCCCCCCATTCCAAGTGGATTTTTTTTCATATGACTTAGAACTGTATTGAGCAGGAGGCTGTAATACCTATGCACACAGCAAGCTAACACTGGAAACAGGTACTAGGAGGCATTTGAAACAGAGCCTTGAGTTATGAAGCATCCTTCAGATTCATTGCTATTCACAGAGAGTGATGAACCGCACTCTTAACTTACCTAATTGTCCTTAGCTGCAGCTACGAGGCTCAGCATCACGGTCCTTTTAACTCTCATTAAATAGTCATTTAGGTGAAATGACATCTTTCGAAGGCACCTTAGTTAGTGATTTTCATTCAACATTCTCTGGTGCAATTTGAAAATAACAGAACTCATTGAATAGTATAGACTCCAAATTACACAGTACATTTCTTCTCCGTAGATCCACTGGGAAAATGGTCACGTCCCCCTCTTACACTTGAAGCCATGTTGTTGTACTGTGACCAGATGCGGCTATCTTAGAATAAAGATGGAAGGATAATTATGAAAACATATGAATTTGAAAGGGTACAGACTAACTGTGCAGCTTTCAAGTACTTGGACATCAGAAGCCTGTGTAACATGTGTCTGGGTGTTGTAAATATGACAATGTTATAATAAGTAACACTCTAAAAAAAAAACCTCTTTCTGCTTCCATTTCTAGAAAAAAGCCATATTTCTACCACATATGTTTCGAACAATTTTTCTTTCATCATGAAAATAGGGTAAGTTATGATAAAAAAGGTTTTTTTCTAATTGGATCAGTTGTTTGAACGCTTGCTCTGATGTATATTTAGAGCTAGACTCACACTAACCTGCCCTGTTAGGGCAGGCCAGGTGTTGCAAACAGGATGTAGACTATCTCAGGAAAAAAAATGCAAATACCCAACATTTGCCCAGGAGAGATGGCTCAGAGGTCAAGAGCACCGGCTGCTCTTCCAGAGGACCTGGGTTCGATTCCCAGCATCCACATGGTAGCTTACAACTGTGAGTAACTCCAGTTGGTTCCAGAGGACCCAACATTGTCAGTTCCTCCAAGGACTTTCATATATGGCCACACACCTGTACACACAAAAGAAAAATAAATAAAATTGTAAAAGAAAAAATAGCAATATCTAAGGATAATTAATAAAAAAAAAATTAAAATCAACCTGTGATCAGCTCAAAGGCTTTGAGCCACAAGCTCTGACTGAGATTAGAGCCAGTACACTGAGTCTGAGACTCTGGGCTGGGTGGAAGGCTTTTAATGAGAGATATTACTACAGAAGTGGGGTTGTTTTGTTAAGGGACTGACTCCTGACATTGCTACTTCTTGACCTTCTGCTGTGGGAAGACTGGTATTTAAAATTCCAACCTTCAGTTTATGTGGGGATTGAGAGCCCAAGTCCTACAAGCGGCAGCATGGCCCTGTGATTTGACTTACCCTGTGTGTCCTGACACTATGACAAATGGTTTAAAAGAAACAAACCAATCAACCAACCCCTGACTTTGGGGAGCGGGGAGTTGGAAGAGTCTTGATATGTAACCCAGGCTGGCCTCAAACTGACCAAGTAGCCAAGCCAGGCTTGGAACTCACAGTCTTCCGGCTTCAGCCCCTGCAGTGCTGGGATTGCAGTGTGCATCATCATGGCTGACTAACTAAAAACAAAACGAGCCAGGTGGCGGTGGTGACCACCTTTAATCCCAGCACTGAGGAAGCAGGAGAAGGGGTTCTCTAGTTCGAGGCCAGCCTGGTCTACAGAGTCCCTGGACAGCCAGGTTACACAGATAAATCTTGTCTCAAAGAACCAAATAATAATAATGATAATTATAAATAAATAAAACCAAATCAGAATGAGTTGGTGAATTTTGGTTTCCATGCTAGGTTTTCTTCTTGAAGACTAGCTAGTCTTCTTTATCATCTGCTTAATCCTCTTTTCTGAAATATTTCCTGCCTTCTCAGAGGCTATAAAATTTAAGTCATGCAACCCTATTTCCTTCCCTCCTACGACCCGATGCCAAATTCTCTGAGTGTGCTTGCCTTCTTCCATGTACTTCCGCCTCACCGAGTCAGTGCCATTCTACCGCTCACTCTCCATCATTGTCCTCACGACAACCCTCAGAACTTCTCCATGTACAACTTTAAATCTCACTCTTCTCCTCTGTCACCCTTTCTTCCGTTCCTTCCAAATATGTCTCCTCACTGCTCTTCCTGCCTCTGGTTACATCAACTGTCACTAACTATACAGTCTTGTATAGAACGCCGCCCTGGGCTCCCATGATTCTCTGTGCGTGCACAACTGGGTGAACTGGGTGTCCGTTCAGGCATGCGCATCCTATGTCTATATTCAATCCCTTTCTTTAATTTGTCTTGAAATCACCTTTCGGTCTTCTCCCTTTTAATTTTACCCAGAACGCTAGGTTCCTGCAAGAATTCTTCTCAATATATTTGTATCTGTGAATCCACCACCCTTCACGATCACAATTCTAGCTTCCGGCTATACATCTTCGTTTTTACATTGGGAGGTCAGAGGCTGGTGGAGGTAGTTACTGCATGCACAGTGTCTCATGAAAAACCATGGGCATATTATAAAAAACCATGACCCTGTAAAGACGCGAAAGAGTACACCTCCTTCAGATGATCACAGAAAACGTCAAGGGAATTAAGGGAGCTGTAAATTCTAACAAGGTACCACCAGATTTGAGAGGTCCTGAAGTACAGGGATGCTAACATTTCTATTTAGTTTACTGATACCATCTAGCACTTAAAACAAAACAAAAAAATTTAATAAGTTGTGTCTCCTCTACTGTGATAATTCATTATTAGACAGTGCAACAAAATACCCCAAGGGTGCCCAAATGTTAAATAAATTATTTTAAAAAGCAATTTATCACGATATACATGAGAGAACACATACACTCATTATGTAAGTGTAGAAAAAACTCCGAGAAGATAAGCACTGGCATCAGAGCTATGGTAACATCTACGATGAGGCTGATGTCACCTTTGTAATCTAAGTGTGGGTAAATATCAAAACCTTACTTGGTTTTGGAAGCCGCTTGTCTTGAATGAGATCTACCCCCACCTCCCACCACATCATCTTGCGTATTTAAATATTTGATTCCTCTAATAAACTCATTCTTTTTTTTTTGTTTTTGTTTTTTTGTTTTTCAAGACAGGGTTTCTCTTTATAGCCTGGGCTGTCCTGGAGCTCACTCTGTAGACCAGGCTGGCCTCGAACTCAGAAATTCACCTGCCTCTGTCTCCCAAGTGCTGGGATTAAAGGCGTGCGCCACCACCGCCCGGCAAACTCATTCTTTTTTAATGCCCTGATCACCATGTTTTATCTCAGGAATACAAAGATATGAATACAGATACTTTATGGCAAAAAGTAATAGAAATGCTTACACAGTTTCTGTTCCTGAGGTCCTGCCCCGTGTGACCATTCCTGTGCTACCTTGTTACCGCCAACCCTCACCCTGAAGGACTATATGATTACTCCCGCTTTGTAAACAGAACTCAAAGAAAACATTGCATTTCTTTACCCACAATATTAGAAATTAAAAATAAAACTTTAAAAACTGGTAAAATTGGTAGCAGCTGTGGTGACCTTTGATCCCAGCCCTCTGACCCCAGCCCTCAGGAGAGAGAGGCAGGCGAATCTCTTGAGTTTGAGGGCAACTGATCTGCAGAGTGAGTTCTAGGGCAGTCAGGGCTTCACAGAGAAACCCTGTCTCCAAAAAAACCAAACCAAAGCATTTTAAATCTTTGAGATTTGTATGAGCTTTATAACTTTACTGCTTATAGTATCTTAAATTAGATACAAGTAGGTAAATTGAGCTGTTGTTGAGTATAATATTAGATAGAATATTTTAAGTCAGTGGCTCTGAATTCTGTACTTTTGCATTCGATTGCATTTGTTATTTTATTTTTAGTTTTTTCACGTGTATGGGTATGTTTGCAGGGTGTGTGTCCGTACGCCATGTGCAGAAATTGCCTCAGTTAACAAACGCACCCTACTTTTCCTTTTCCAAGGTCTCTTCCTATTTCCTTCTTGCACACCCCTCTCCCATTCACAGCGTTCGCTCTCTACAAATAAACTAAAAAATGCCCCATGGGTCAGGTGCTTTCTTGTGGACAGACCTTACGCTGATTGTAAATTTAAGCTGTGATACACATCGTCTGTCTAACTGGCATTACCATAACCTTTCTGTTGCTAACTCGTTCAGTTATCACAATGGATCTCAACCTCCCTAAAGCTGCAACCCTTTAGTATAGTTCCTCATGTGATAGTGACCCCTCAATCATGAAGTTATTATTGTTGTTACTTCATGACTGTAATTTTGCTAGTTGTGACTCATAATGTAAATGATCTGATATGCAGGATATATCTGATGTGAGGTTGAAACCCACAGGTTGGGAATCAGTGAATTAGTCTACTGTGTTTATTGTCTTTTCCGAGACAGATCTTGCTATGAAGCCCGAGCTGACAGAAACTAACAATCCTCCTGCCTCTGCTTCCAAGTGCTGGGGTCACAGGTCATCATTCCTGCCATCGGAATTCTGATAGAAGTAATAAAGGTTTTTGGATTCTTCCTGTGCTTCTCAAATTGCCACGGCACAAGAAATGCAGGGAGTCTAATTTTGGATGCAACAGTTTTACTTGATGCTGTACTTAAGAGGATCAAGTGGAAAACGTGTACCAAACTCTCTGTCAAACAGTAAAATATAACAAAATCATCTTAGTTAGCTTTCTGTTTAATTTAATTTTTTAAAAATTTTCTTCTCTCTCTGTTCCTCCCCACGTCCCCTCCCAATCACCTCTACCCTCTTTCTATCTTTCATTAGAAAACAAGCCAGCGGGGCGGGCGGTGGTGGCGCACGCCTTTAATCCCAGCACTTGGGAGGCAGAGGCAGGCGGATTTCTGAGTTCGAGGCCAGCCTGGTCTACAGAGTGAGTTCCAGGACAGCCAGGGCTATACAGAGAAACCCTGTCTCGAAAAACCAAAAAAAAAAAAAAAAAAAAAAAAAAAAAACAAGCCAGCTTCTAAGCAATAGTAATACAACAAAATACAAACACATCGGGATACAACAAAACAAACAACGGAAGGAAAAGAGCTCAACAAAAGGCACATCAGCCAGACGGTGGTGGCGCACTTGGGAGGCAGAGGCAGGTGGATTTCTGAGTTCGAGGACAGCCTGGTCTACAGAGTGAGTTCCAGGACAGCCAGGACTACACAGAGAAACCCTGTCTCAAAAACAAACAAACAAACAAACAAACCCAAAATGCACATGAGATAGACATAGACACAGAAACCCATTCATTCACAAACTCAGGAATAAAACACTGAAGTGGAAACCATAATAAGGATGCAAAGGCCCTGCATGGGTTAAAAAAAGAGAAAGCTTTATTTTTGCAAAAGGGAGAAAAGAAAAACCTCTGACATGACATTACAAGACAGGGATTCTCCAGAGATGCCGTTTACTTGGTTTTCTGTTGGCCATCCACTGCTGGGCCTGTGGCCTACCCTTGAGAGTGGTTTGTTTGCTCAGTGAGACTCTGGTTATCAGTTGGAGATAGCTTCAGGGTTAGGGTAGAGGCATGAGTCCACTTCTCTGTGTAGGCAGGGGACCCCATCTGCTCAGATGGGTGCAGGCCCTATATATGCTGCCTCAGTCTCTGTGAGCTCATGTGAGCATCAGTCCTGTGGTAAGAAGGCCTTGTTTTCTTGGTCTCCATATTCTCTTGCTTTTACATGTTCTGCCTCCTCTTCTACGGTGTTCCTTTAGCCTCAGGTGAAGGGATTTGCTGGAGACATACTATTTTAGGGCCGAATGTTCAAAGAGGTCTCCGTCTCTGCCTATTGTCTGGCTATGGGTTTCTGTATTTGTTTCCATTTGCTTCAGGAGGTACCTAAGAAGTGTATGTGTTCCATTGGTGGAGTGGCCTAAAGTCAAATCAGATATTGGTTGGTGACTCCCACAAGCTTTGTGCCACCATTACACTAGGGTATCTTGAAGGCAGGACACCATCTTAGATCAAAGGGTTTGTAGCTGTGTTGGTATTCATGTTTCTCCTTTAGTAGTGTGCTGAGTACCTTCCTGTACCAAGAACACTAGCACATAGGGGTGAAGGGTCTAGGTAGGCACCAGCTTGACATCTTTATGTTTAATGAATTGTATAGGTATTGCCTTCAGCAACAGGGCTTTGCTATTGGTTTGTGAAGATAACCTATAGTCTTGCAGTAGCCTGAGTTGTTTGAGGGTCCCCAAGGGACTGGAGGTAGGAGCACACACCATGGAGGAGCACTGTTTTTCTCGTTTGCTTTTCAAGGCTTGCTCAGTTTGCTTTCATATAGAACTTAGGACCATTTGTCTAGAGCTGGCCCCTCCCACAGTGGGCTGGGCTCTCCCACAACAATCATTAATCAAGAAAATGCTCCACAGACGTTTGTACAGGCCAATCTGGGGGAGGCGCTGTCTCAGTTGAAGTCCTTTCCAGCCAATCCTTTCAAGTAGAGGAAAAACTAACTACCAAAGAAACACAATGGAATGGTCTGGTGGATTGTTTACTTCCAAGCATTCAGGGGCAGAAACCAGAGGTCAACAATGAATGGCGTCCTAGATCACAGCTCACATTAACTTTTGAGATAGAGTTTCTCACTAAGCTTGGAGCTCACCAATTTGTCCAGGATGCAAACCCTAGGGATCTCCCCTTCTCTACCTCTTAGCACTGAGAATTGCATGCAGTCATGCTTGAATCTTGTGTGTGTGTCTGTGGCTTGCATGTATGTATGTGTACCATCTTCACGTAGGCCTCACGGTTGTGAGCAGCCATGTTGGTTCTGAGAATCTAACCTAGGTCTTTTGGAGAGAAGCCAATATTCTCCAAAGAGAGCTGAGCCGTGTCTCCAGCTCCATGCTCAATTTCTACATGGGCGCTGGATCCAAACTCCGATCTTCATACTCATGCAGCAGACACTGTACCAGTGAGCCATTTCCCTAAGCCCCTCATATGGATTTTGAAATGAAACTTTAACAAGAGTTTAAACTGGTGGTAGACAACTTGTTGTTACAGCTGTGGGTTTTGCGTCCACTTTCTGCCTTCTCTCACTACAGTCTTTAAGCGAGTTGCTTCAAGTCTTTGTGTCTCAATTCTTTAGTCTGTGAAATGGGAATAATACTTCTACCTGGCACACAGGATTCTCCTGAGAATCAGCGATTGGTTTTGCTAAATAGCGAAGAGCGTCAGGCACCTAGTGAGATCTCATTGACAGGAGTTATTTCTATTTTTATTTCTGGATGTCTAAGTTAGGGTCAGTTTTGATCTTAACGGCTGCTGAACTCAATAGACAGCATAGCGGCCACATGAGCACAACCTCTTTACAGAAGACAACATTTAATTGGGGCTGGCTTACAGGTTCAGAAGTTCAGTCTATTATCATCAAGGTGGGAAGCATGGCAGCATCCAGGCAGGCATGGTGCAGGAGGGCTGACAGTTCTATATCTTCATCCAAAAGCAGACAAAAACAGAAGAAGGCCCCAGGCAGCTAGGATGAGGTTCTTCAAGCTCACACCCACAGTGAAACACTTCCTCCAACAAGGCCACACCTCCAAACAGTGCCATTCCCTGGGCCAAGCATATTCAAACCACCACACAGAACTTAATCTTTCGTTATCTTCTTTTAGTGTCTTTTTGTCTTTCTCTTGAGATAGAGTCTCTCCTTCTGAAGTCACTGTGTAGCCTAGGCTGGCCTCACACTTGAAACAATCCTCTTGCCTTTGACCTCACATGTTAATTTGTCTTGAAGCAAAAGTTCTGGAAGCCTTGTCTTAGCCTTTCCACAGCCTTTGCACATCACTGGAGTGCAGCAAGTCTCTTTGTTGATCTTTGCTAATATCTCAGGAATGTGCTGTTTTTCATGTCTCTAAGAGTAACTGTCTTAGGACTCTGGAAAGAGTGGGAGGGTGACTTTTAGTTTCATTGGGCATAGAAGCAGAATATTTTTTCCCCCAAATTCTCAATTCCCTTTGAGCCATGGCTTGGACCCACTGATCCCAAAATATGAAATCGTTAAGTCACATGTTAACTCTCTCTTGTAAGTCACAGATGTGTGACGCCTCACTGAATAATGGTTTGTCTGAAATGATTTTTTTTTTTTCTGGTGCAAATAAAAAGTAAAAACAGCATAGAGTCAGTCTATCTGTTGTGGATTTTCTGCCCTTTGATTTTCCTTGTTAGCTTTCAAAGCAAAAGAGAACAAAGCAGTCTGCCAAACTTGACGGTGGAGTTTCAGTGAGGGAAATCTTTACAGCCATGTTTGAAGCAGTTGCCTGGAAAAGCTGCAATGAAGCATAACAGACACCAACTCTCTAGTGAGCACTAGTAATGAGGAATGCCAGCCCAAGCTCCCTAGGATGCAAGGAGGGCAAGTTTCTGCTCTGGGTCCTAACAGGGCAGCATGAATCAGACCAGCAGATCCTCTTGAAGAATACCAGTTCACAAGACAAATGCCCTGTGAGTGTGATCTCAGCAGATAGCCTCTGAAATGAGAAACCCTGTAAGGTAACCCATGAGCAATCATGTCAGGAATTTCCTAGTTTTCTATGCTAGGTTTTGAATGCTGATGCCTCAGTCTATAATCTCATTCTTATTATTCTTGTTTTATTTTTAGGATTCAGTATGGGTGAAGCAGAGATAGAGGAAAGAAATACACTGGCTTCTTCTTACAAGATCGCCATTCAAAGCCTCCTATTGTCTAAACCGGTCCAGAAACCAGAACTGGGAGGAAGGTTTCTCTATGACACACAACAGGACACATCAGGGCAGAGACAGGACTAGGACAGGATCCCTGCCCCCGTGGAAGTGTCCTTCTCTTCCTCTGTCTCTCACACTGCCTCTGCTTCACCCAGGCACCCTTACACTTGTGCACAGGTGACAGGTGACAGGTGACAGGTGATGATGTTGGTAGGGTGTTGCTGTCTCCTCCCTGCTTTGGATCAGTCTTTTTGCTTTAATGGTGTCCTTCCATGGTTTACAGATCCTAATTGTAACTCCAGCTCCACAGTTCTGGAGTCAGTAGGTGTCACAGAAGATGTTCTTTTCTATTATTTGGCTTTGGGGACCTCAATACTGCTTTGTTGATTCCTCTAATCCTACCTCCACCAACATAAGTACAGCCCCGTGTCAGCTTCTCCCTCAGCGCACTTATGAGCTGGACTGGAGGGGGAGGGGAAGTTTAGTCTGGGCAGGTGACAGCCTTGCAAAGTCACTGAACACACCTGGGAACAGCTTCGAGAACTGGTTTCTTTAGTGGGGTGGGGGGAGAGAAAGGGGTATTTATGCTCCGCGGGAGGTGGCCAGGGTTTCTGAAGCAAGGTTTGTGTGGAGGTATACCAATGGCTAGGGCAGGAGTGTTGGAAGATGCTTCATCTACAGACCCAGGGGGCATAGGATATGTGTCAGGGGAACCTTATGAGGTCAAACAAGAAGCAAGTCTGATAACTGTCAGGGTAATAAGTTCTTGCCAGGGTTGATGGTCTGGGAGCTGGCTTTATGGCACCAGGTTGGGAGGGGGGAGGTAGCCAACTCCTTGGCAACCTCATGTTTGAGGTATCTGGGGTCGAAGCTCTCTGACTCTTCCTCCATAACCTTGGGCCTTTGTGGTCCCACACATAAGAGTGTTCTGCATGAAGTCTTTTCATTTAAATAACTTGTATTGAATTCTATGTGTTGGCCGTCTTGGCTGGTGCTTGGCTTCATGGCTTCCTTTCCATGCTCCTTAAGAGTGTCAGCTCTAGCCGGGTGGTGGTGGCGCAGGCCTTTAATCCCAGCACTTGGGAGGCAGAGGCAGGCAGATTTCTGAGTTCAAGGCCAGCCTGGTCTACAGAGTGAGTTCCAGGACAGCCAGGGCTACACAGAGAAACCCTGTCTCGAAAAACCAAAAAAAAAAAAAAAAAAAAAGAGTGTCAGCTCTTCCCTATGGCTCTGGTGGCAGGTATGCATGGCTTTACTTTGGATTCAGCAACAGTAATTCACTGAATATCATCTGGGAAAGGTTAAACAGCATACTTGTAAATCTCCATATCCTTGCTAGTGGAAATGGGTCTCATGGGTTTCAGTTGGCTTACATTGGAAAATCAGCCCTGACCTGGGAATTACAGGCCCCCTCTGCTGTGTTATCCTAAATCAAGGTCTCACAAAACAGTCTTCCCTTTATATTCTGTTTTTTCAGTGGCATAAATATCCTTTCTATTTGACCAGAGGAGACTAACTCCCTTCAATTATCTCTATTCATTTCTAGAAGTTTCTTTAAACAATCTGTCTTTAATAATTGTTCCAGGTTACTGTCCTGCCTTTTTTCTTCTGCTCCCGTTCCCACAGATTTATCTTCTGTCTCAGGGCCACTTAGTTCGGCTTTGCCAAGGCTGAACCTTTTTCCCCAGTGTCACAGCTGGTCTGTAGAATACAACTCGTGCCAAGGGTGTGGACTTTTATGCTCCTTAAGGATTTGGTGCACTTGGAAGTGCTCTTGTGACCTAGCACACACACACACACACACACACACACATATACACACACCACACACACACACCACACACCACACACACACACACACACACACACCACACACACATATACACACACACCACACACACACCACACACCACACACAACACACACACACACACACACCACACACACACACACCACACACACACACACACACACACATATACACACACACACCACTCACACACATATACACACACACACACACACACATATACACACACACCACACCACCACACATCACACACACCACACACACACACACACACACCACATATACACACACACCACACACCACACACCACACACACACACAAAATGACCAATTTTCAGTTTCGTTTACCTAATTTATTAAATGTATCAACCATCACAGGATGAAAGGAGCCCGGGCAGTCAGGAACATCAAATCCAAAATGTCATCTGTCGATGAGAAGCCTACCCATTTATAGAAGAATAATTTCTACTATCATGTATATACATGCAGAAAGTTTCTGATAAATCTTAGATGCTATAATCATGAGAATGGAAAAACCCATTTCTGGATACTCACAAATATAAACAACACACAACACACACACACACACACACACCACATATTGAGATGGTAACTTAGTTTGTGTTACTATTGCTATGATAAAACACCATGACCAAAAGCAGCTTGGGGAGGAAAGGGTTTACTTGTCTTACACTTCCACATCATTGTCTATCATTGAAGGAAGTCAGGACAGGAACTCAAACAGAGCAGGAACCTGGAGGCAGGAGCTGATGCAGAGGCCATGGAGGAGTGCTGCTTACTGGCTTGCTCATCATACTTTACTTAGCCTGCTTTCCTATAGAACTCAGGACCACCAGCCCAGAAATGACCCCACCCACAACGGGCTGGGCCCTCCCACATCAATCACTAATTAAGAAAATGCCCCACAGCCCAATCTTATAGAAGCATTTTCTCAACTGAGACTCCCTCCTCTCTGATAACTATAGCTTGTGTCAAGTTGACATGAAATTAGCCAGCACAGATGGCCTCTCATTATGTTACCCAGACTACCCTGGAGCTCAAGTGGTTTCTTGACTTAGCTTTCTGAGTAGCTAAGACCATAGGCAGGTGCATCATGCTTTGCCAGATGGTATGAGTTTTTTAAGTTCAATTTATGTTACTTCTTATCAGAAGTCTGCCTTGCTCTGCTTAGCGTGAAGTGATCTCTCTACATAAACTAGTTTCCTAGGACTGGTTACAAACTATCCAAAGAGGGTGGCTTGAAACAATAGACCTTTACTCTCTCCTATCCCTGGAGGTTAGAAGTTTGAAATTAAGGTGTAAAACCCTCTTTGCCTCTATTATGCCAGGCTATGTTGTCCCTTGACTTGGTTTATAAAGCATCATTTCAGTCTCTGACTCTGCCCTGTGCAGACTTGTGTCTCTGTTTTCATAGAAACTGTTATATAAGGATAATAGTGGGCCAAGATACTCCCTAAAGACCTCATTTTAACTTCATTATACCCTCAAAGACTTTAATTTTTAAGAATAGCTTATATTTATTCATTGACATGATGTATCTTGCTTGAACATACCTTCAAGTCTTCCCACCAGTCTCTCTGAAACACCTTTAAATACATCATGCCCCCTCTTCAGATTTGTAACCCATTGAATCAAATTAGACGTGCTTGTTGTAATATTAACTGGTCTTGTTGCCTTGACCTCGCCTAGGTCTTATGCAGGTTCCCGTAGCTCCAGTGAGTTCATGAATGTAATAGGCATTCAATATCCAGAAGCAGCATTTCACAGGACCCCTCCCCCATCTTCCCGCTCTTAGATTCTTTCTCCCTCCTGTTCTACAATATTCCCTGAGCCTTGCAGTATGTGTGCGTATGTGTCTGTGGGGGCTGTTGATGTTCCTTGAGAGCTGAGCACTCAACCGCTACTTACTCTCATGGTGTCCACCAGCTATGAGCTCCTGCACATGGTGTCCACCAGCTATGAGCTCCTGCACTATTATCCACTGAAAAAAAGACGTTTCTCTGGCCAGGGCTGACAGCAATGCTAACCTCTAACATAGTATAGAAGTCAATTTGACAACTTGTCCACTTACCAAAATAATCTGCAGTTTACATGCAGGTTTCTTCCAAGGCCTATGAACCTTTGAACCAAGGTCTTTTGGCCAGAGTCACAGTACCAGGCATAACTTTCCTCGGCTAGAGCACCCCTAAATCTAACCAGAAAGCAGTGGTTACTTGTATAACCCTCATGTTACCATTGCAGCGGTGAACACGTCTTGCCAGGCATGTTGGTCGGTGTTGTAGCATTCAGAGTCAAGGACTGAGTAAGATCACTGATCTCGTTTCTTCTCCGGGGCCTAGAAGAACCTTCCAACACTGAAAGCTAGCCAGCGGAGAGCAATATTTAGGTCACTTCCAGTTTTATCTTCTTTAGCCACGGGTCTCATCATCTACTTATAGTGGGCAACCAAGAGCCTGTGTTGCTTCAAGGAGTCTCTGGGCCTCCCTGACTGGTATTCACGGAGAAGTACTGCACACCTAACGCTGAGATTTTCATTTCTTAACCCGTGTCTTTTGGAGGGAAATATGCTATTTCTACGATCACATTTTGTCATACTTAAGAGTTAAAATTTCAACAAATGCTCTTGGAGGGTACCATTCCATCTACGGTACCATCCAGAAATACTCTAAAACATAACATCTACAATCTTACCTCTCCTTTGACCTTGGTCACAGCTCGCTTATTTATCCTCCCCTGTACATTCCAAGGGAAGAAGCTATTTCTGATTCGCTTTTGTGTCTCTGATAATACTTTGTAAGCATCTGGGTTGGGGCTCACGCCTCCCTTTTCTGACTCACAGGCAATCTACTAGATTAAACCATGCTGTTTTCTTCCTGTTAGGTACATGAAGGCGTTACTTGTGTTTTCTGTTCTTCAGGTGATTTTTTTTTTCCCCTTAAAAGAGTAGCTATCAGAAAGAAGGGTTTGACAAACTGAAATAGCCGCTTACAGTCACTTTGAGCAGTTCAGTATTTATTGAAATTGAACAGTGGGCTTCATTCTACCAGAGAGGCAATCTTGTTTGTCTCCAGTTTATGGCTCCCCTTTTACATTTTCAGCATCTCGATGATGCCCTTGGTGACAGTTGCTATGGAAGTATTTTAGTGTTGCCTACAGTGCTGGATGGTGTGTTACCTGGAGCTGTCATTAATTCAGATTTATGATGATGTCTAAGCTGCAGATTTAAATTTTGGGCTACTTTTCTAGTCTGGTAACTGCTTGTCAGTAGGGAGGTGATACCATTTTATTTTCACAGTCCAACTTATCACATGATTTTTTTTTTTCTTTTTTCCTTTCTTGATGGGCTCCTCTTCGGTAAACATAGGCAATCCCTTTGATGTCAGCATGGTGAGGTGTGGTTTAAACCTGTGACAGCTGCAATATTGTGTGTATCTGTGTGTAGAATTTGTGTATGTGTGTATGTGCATTTGTGCATGCATTTGTGGGAAGGAGTTTGATCTTAGGCTAACAAGGATTTTGTTTGGTTGATTTCCTCAATATATATATATGTATATACACATATACACATATACATACAGACATACTTGGTATGTAGCCTGTTAGCCTTGAACTCTCAACCCTACTGTGTCATCCTACTAAGTGCTGGAAATAAATGGATATATCACTGTACCGGGCTTCAAATTATCTCTTTGATGTAACCTCTCTCCTGTACATCTGCTGCCAGTTTGGAACGTATTGCAGTAAACTTCCAACCCCAATAAGCCCGTGCAAAAACACACAACTCAGTTATTATATTTATAAGCTGTACACCTAGATTGGGCAGATCCACCGCTACACTATTCTTATACACTATATAAGGTATGAGATCCCTTGCTGCTTGCAGCTTCTCCAGGCCATGTGGTTCTGCTCTGTCTTCCTTCTACCTCTTCTTCCTCCATCTTCCTCTTCCTCTCGAACCCTTCCTCCATTCTCTAAAACCTCCAGCCCCACCTTTTCCCTCCATTGCCCAATCACAGGCTCTTGTCTCTATTTGACCAGTTAGAATGGGGAGAAGGTTCATGGGAAATCACCTGAGTAAGTGATCTACTCAGCCCCTCTTGAGGAAGCAGAATTAACATCAGAATACAAACAGCACCAGGGCAACCCACATCAGGAAGGTGCCTATAATTTTGCTCCTATGAACGTTTTTGTGTTTGCTCCCACTTTGGTTTAATCAACATGCGGCTTGAGTCAGTGGTTAACACAAGACCAGAGGCTTGAGCAGAACACACATGGGCACGAGGAGTTTGCCAACTCTTGGAGCAATTCAGGATGCACTTAGTGAGTGATGTGGTTTAGTTTGAAAAATGATCAATTTGCTCCACAGATGCTCTGGAAACTAAATCATGCAAGTCAACGAAATTTATAATATGTAACTCCTTGCTTGACAACTCTGGGTATTTTATTATTAGCTTCTCTTGAAGAACTTTCAGTTTGCTCATTTGAACAAAGTCTGAGAGTTAAACGCAGTTAGTTCCTAGACACTGAGTCATTTTCCAGATCTGAGGACATTTCCCCAGTGGATGTTCCCCTGCCAGGATGCAGCCCAGCTTCTCAGTGTTCTGTCAGCATGCTCTCGCTCACCACCAGTGAGAAGCAGGCTTCTTGTCTCTCTTAGGAAAATAGAAGAGTCAGATAATTTAAGTTTTAAATGATAAGTGATAAAGCACTAAGTTAATAAACATATTTAGGTTCAAGATTGTTATTGGAAGTAACCTGAACCAAAGAGACATCTAGGAACAAGAGGAAAGCCCAGAGTTTTCACCCTTTTAAGCAGAATACACAGAGGTTTTCGTTACTTTAAATATCTGTAGGATGGATCAATTTAAGTAAATCAAGAAACTGGGGCTTTGGTGGAGACAACAGCAGTTTCAAGTTCGAGGTTGTGTCTCTGTTCAGATTTGAGTATCAAGTCTGTTTCTGCTTCTAGGAAACAAATCCAGAAAGCCGACAGAAGCAAGAGGGAATATAACTCCTTTTGCTAAAGGGCTGATGATATTAACTCTGAAAGTAGTGAAATCTTTACCTTTGCTTAGTCAAGTAGTCGGCCGGACAAATCCTGCAGCCACAGCTGCTTTATGGGACTGACAGCAGCGACTGATCAAACTAAGCACATGTTGCGTAGATTTGATCCAGCTGTGGCTGACATAGCCCATATGTGTTCTTCATGGGTTCCCAGGGAGCGGGAAGAACAATTTATTGCTGTTGAAGTATTTGTCTTAGGTACATGCGCATGTGTGTTCTTGGGAGTCTGGGAGTTCATATGTCTATGTGCACTTGTGTGCATTGAAGTCTGAGGTTATTGACTGTCTTCTCAATCCCGTTCCATTTTCTCCTCCTCGTCCTTCCGTTTCTTGTTCTTCATCACTATCAGCATTACTATCACCACCACCATCATCGCCATCATCATCACCATCATCATCACCCCCCCCCCATTATCATCCATCATCACTGAGACAGGGTCTTACTATGTAACTTTAGTTGCCCTAAAACTCCCTGTGTAGACCAGGTTGGCTTTGAACTCATAAAGTCCCAATCACATTTGCTGGGGATCAAAGTTCTGGGGATCAAAGGCACACACCACCATGCCTGGCTCCACATTATGTTTTGGTACAGTTTCTCTCACCAAATCTCCCTGACTTGGGTAACCAGGATGGGCAGCAAGCCCTAGCTATCCTCCTGTCTTGCCTCCCCAGTATGGGGATTACAGACATATGCAACTCCGGGATTTTTACCCCAAATGAGAATCCATCTCAGCCTCCTTCTGACCTCTAAGAGCTTTTAGTGTCCCATGAGACACTATGTAAAACCAATGAGCTTTGAGCAACTATTCATCTGGCCTCATTCTGTATTAACGTCACTTCCTGGGAATGAAACTTTGGGGCACCCTTGCCATAAAACACTGTTCATAGGCACAGATGTGGGTGGTGGGATCAGAGTGGGGGAGCACAGGAACTGGAGGCTCCTGGCTTTGAATACTTAGAAGAGTGTATGAGAAGAAGAATTCAGAAGGCCGCACAGAGGTAGGAAACCCTAGGAAGGTAAATGGAAGTTTCCTGTTAGAGTTTCTGAGAGCGGCTCCTTTGTGGAGGGCTGAGTGTCATCTCGTTCCCTTTAGCAGGCACACGAACATGGAGCTCGGCTTTCCTCTCAGCCGCCTTCATCACGCTCTCTTTCGCCGATGATAAAATACGAGTTTGTATTAGTCACCCGAGATTGCAAACTGAGTACCACAACTGGGAAGGTTAGGGTTTCAGTTTGGTTTGTGGAATCCGTTTCATTCTCTGTCTTAGGCAATACTCTTTCCTTCTCTTGTAAAATGTTCAGTGAGACTAGTTAACTCCGGACTTGGAGGAAGGATTTGTGTCCTGTAGCAGAAATCACGCACCTCCAAAGTTCTCCTTTATCAATCAATGCTGTGTACTAAGTGCCATAGGCTAAGCCCTCAAAGGCTTCCCTCTTGATTTACGAATCCAAGGGCAGGCGTTGATGTCTTACTGATTTTAGTGGGCATTAAATGCTTGGGTATCACTCCTGGCTTGATTCTAGTACAAAAATAGCTTTGTTAATTGTTTAAAGCAGTTGTCACTGACATCTCCCTTTAATTAGACTTGAATATGCTGTTTAAATGAATAACTCTTAGGAAAACAGAGATGGTTAAAAATAACCAAGGAAAGGAGAAAGGCATTGTAAACAAATACAAGCTAGAGACAGAAGCAGAGCTGAAGTCCAATTATATACAATGGAGAAGATAGGATTGAACTTTGAGGGTTGTAAGGAATTGCAGTATATTGAGCTCCTTAGAGACAGCACCGGGGCAAGCGAGAGCTGAATGGGCACTGGGCGACTCTATGCCTCTCGGAGGAAAATCAACTAAACATGGGCAAAGGAGTTCCTAAGAAGCCGAGAGGCAAAATGACCTCATATGCATTCTTTGTGCAAACCTGCTCGGGAGGAGCACAAGAAGAAGCACCCGGATGCTTCTGTCAACTTCTCAGAGTTCTCCAAGAAGTGCTCAGAGAGGTGGAAGACTATGTCTGCTAAAGAAAAGGGAAATTTGAAGATATGGCAAAGGCTGAAAAGGCTCGTTATGAAAGAGAAATGAAAACCTACATCCCTCCCAAAGGGGAGACCAAAAAGAAGTTCAAGGACCCCAATGTACCCAAGAGGCCTCCTTCGGCCTTCTTCCTGTTCTGTTCTGTTCTGAGTACTGCCCAAAACCAAAGGCGAGCATCCTGGCTCATCCATTGGTGATGCTGCAAAAGAAACTAGGAGAGATGTGGAACAACACTGCAGCGGATGACAAGCAACCCAAGAGAAGAAGGCTGCCAAGCTGAAGGAGAAGTATGAGAAGGATATTGCTGCCTACAAGAGCTAAAGGAAAACCTGATATAGAGAAAAAGGGGGTAGTCAAGGCTGAAAAGAGCAAGAAAAAGAAGGAAGAGGAAGATGATGAAGAGGATGGAGAAGATGAGGAAAAGGAGGAAGATGAAGAAAAAGAAGCAGATGATGATGAACAAGTTAGTTCTAGTGCATGTTTTTTTTTCTTGTCTATAAAGCATTTAACCCCCCTGTACACAACTCACTCTTTTTAAAGAAAAAAATTGAAATGTAAGACTGTGTAAGATTTGTTTTTAAACTGTACAGTGTCTTTTTTTGTATAGTTAACACACTACAGAATGTGTCTTTAGATAGCCCTGTCGTGGTGGTATTTTCAATAGCCACTAACCTTGCCTGGTACAGTCTGGGGGTTGTAAATTGGCATGGAAATTTAAAGCAGGTTCTTGTTGGTGCACAGCACAAATTAGTTATATATGGGGACAGTAGTTTGGTTTTCTTTTCTTTTGGATTTTTTTTTTTTCTTTTTCCTCTTCAGTTGTCTCTGATGCAGCTTATACAAAGATAATTGTTGTTCTATTAACTAAATACCACTCTGTAATTGCAAAAAAAAAAAAAAAAAAAATGCGGCTGTTTTGTTGACATTCTGAATGCTTCTAAGTAAATACAATTTTTTTTTTTTTATTAAAGAAAAAGAGAGAGAGAGAGTCGTGAGGAATGAAGTCTTTGTCCTGCTGATTGGAGGAGAGGTCGCTGCCCTGGAGGAGCTGAGCACGCAGGAGCCGTCTACTCAGCATCGCTCGGGACTCTGAAAATGAAAATAGATCATCCTGGTTTTACAGCTGAAGTGAGGTGCTTGTGGAAGAGCCCTGTGAACGATGTTGACTGGTTTGGGTGGATAGAAGGTTCTGTGAATTATGTAAACGGTTACGTCATTCACCACAGAGAGGGAGGGATAGCAGTCTGTAGGACCTCAAGAATGTACTGTGTTGTTATTCTTTCAAATCTGGAATGTAGCCAGAATGACCACTAGGTGGCGCTCAAATAGCAGTGTACATTTCTGTGCTCTGTAGAACTAAAGATTACAAAATGTTAGAACAAACAACCACATTACCACCAATTGGATAGAAAATAGTATTTAATTCAGCCTCCAAGACATAAATATATCATATGTTGAAAGAACTATCACAGCTTTTAAATTTTTGTGTCATAAAATTATCTTTGCCGCCACACCTTAATCCCAAACAACAACATCCAATTGAGAGGCAGACAAAGTGATGAATCAGAGAAAGATCTGACTGAATGAGTCTGGAGATAGGATACACCCAAATCTCACAAGAACAGACAGGAAAGAGAGGCTACCTGAGAGTGTTAGGGTCCAAGAATCGCCGAAGGAAGACCCCAGACTCAAATAATAAACAAAGGCAAAGAGCATTGATTCTGCAGAAACAACCAGCTTTTGGTGGGGGATGTCAACCTCACCAAACCTCCTTCATCAAAATGATGACAACTAGAGGGACTGGCAGGGCCCTTTTATGCAGGGCTGGGGAATTTTCCAGAAGGGTTAGGTAACTTCTAATATGATTGGTAGGGGCAAAGCAGTGACATCAGTACAGTTTTGATTGGCTACTATATTACTTTCATTGTAATTGAAAGAATTTCAGAGGCCAGCTCAGCAGTTAGCCCCCCACCCCCAGCCAGGTGTCCTGGCACTGACTCAGTTTTGGAGGTATCCTCCCTACTTCAGGGTTGTCATTGATTAAAGGCATATTGTCAGTAGCTTTCTCTGAGGACCCCAGTTTGCTTCTTGGGAAACTGAAAATTTTTCCACTTTTAAGGTTTTAATTTTTTCAGTGGACCTCTCAAGATCAGTGAGGGAGAGAGAAAGGCCAATTGGATCCATTCAGTTGGGAACAGTTCACTTCGTAGAGTTCAGAGGCTGTCTTTCCAAGTAGAGCAATTGAGTCAGAAGCCGAGAGAAGCCAATTTGAATCAGTCAGCTTGGAGAGAAGTTTGGGCCAGAACAACTGAGTTGAATCAACTAGCCAGGGATCAGAAAGAGCTAGAAAGAGTGAGTTTATTCAGCAGCACATCCCAGAGGCTGAAACATTCCAGGCCTAGGTTAGCAGGCAGAGGCTGGAAGCTGAAGTCTTCAATGTCTGGGCTTGCAGAAGATTAGATTGTATGGAGGCTAGAAGCTTTCAGGTCTATGCCTAGGGATAGTTAGTACAGAGAAGGGAACACTCAGGGCTCAGTGCAAGCTACGTATGCGTAAAGCTTGGGCACACAGTTCTCATTTCATTCCTTCATCTGAGGAAATAAAGGCAACCTTTTCATTTACAGGAAAATCTCAAGAGAAAAAAAATGTGGTCATTGTCCTAGTTTGCTGTTTGCTGCTGTGATAAAAACCACAACCAACAGCAACCTGGGGACAAGAAGGTTTACTGAATTTATGATTCAAGTCACAGTTCACCTCTGAAAGAAGCCAGGCAGCAATTTCACCAGGCAGGACCCACGGAGGACTACTGTTTACTGGCCAGTTCCCTCCTGTAACCCTGGGATAACTAGGAGGATAATGTAAATCAATAGTCTTGTAATTCTCCAGGGACTAGTATATTGAGATTCATTTCAAAGCTCAGTAGAAAAAGGAACTACGAGGCTGGAGCAGCGGTCGGGTGTTAAGTGCACAGGCTGTCCTTTCAGAGGACCTAAGATCAATTCCCAGCACCCAGTAATTCACACTCTCTGTATATACACACTTCTAAGGGGTCTACCTCCCTGGCCTGCCTAGGTACTAACTAGCACAAACATGTTGCAACATAAGTTCAGGCATAATACCCGTACACATAAGATAATAAATTAAAATGTAAAAGTATTAATTGCAATCTAAATTCCTACCAAGGTTGTTGATTGCGGCTGGAAAGAAACTCTTCCCACCCCTAATCCTACTTTTAAGCAAAAAATTTTCTTCTTGTTGTTTTTGGTTTTTGAGACAGAGTTTCTCTATGTGGCCCTGGCTGTCCTGCAAATCAATCTGTAGACCAGGCTAGGCTGGAATGCAGAGATCTGCTTGCCTCTTCCTCCTGAGTGCTGGGATTAAAGATGTGCACCAACACCGAGAGTGGTGGCAAAGATATTTTGATGACACAAAATTTAAAAATCTGTGCTAGTTCTTTTAGCATATGATATATTCATGTCTGGAAGGCTGAATTAAATAGTGTCGGCAACCTGTAATCCCTGATATTATAGGTGGGAAAGAAAGCACTGTCTCGCACGCCTCTCAGTTTGCAGGAGGACTGGTTGCTTTCCAGCTGTGGGGAGTCTAGCTGAGGAGCTACCAGAGCTGCTTCTTCCAGCATTTTAAGTAGAGGGACCATATGTAGGTCAGGAACCGTCGTGGCATTTGCAAGTTTCCAGGAATTCATGGCTTCTATATTTCTCTATCCCAGGCAGGATCCAGCCACCCACACTTTGGAGAAGTATGTGATCAGACTTGGGTAAATTTCTCTGTGTATAGAATACCAAGTGTGTGTGTGTGTGTGTGTGTGTGTGTGTGTGTGTGTGTGTAAGGGAAATAAGATATGGGAGAATGAACTTAGTCTTGCTTTTAAAAGGCTGTGGCCTTGCTTGTTGTGTTTCAGAGGAGAAAATAATATAGAGTCCCTGTCCTCAAAGACTTGACGGACAAGGGCACAGACCCATCAAGGTATGGTGAGTCCTGACAACAGAGTGTGCTCCTATGTTTGTGGTGGTTGGGTGGAGGCTTTCTGGACTGAGTCCTTAGAAGAAGGCATGAGGATGGGGGGAGGGTGGGGAGTGAGGGGGGAATAGGACTGAAGACAGCCTCCATGATCGGGTGGCTTGCGGGCTTGAGTGCTTCAGTATAACTAGAAAGGAAGAGGGAAGGAGATGACACATACTGGAAGCCCCTTGTTGTGTGTTATATGTTAACATGTCCCTGTGCCATGTTAAGAAACATGAAGAGCTGTGAATGCTCCCCCTTCCACAGAGGTGCTGAGGAATGTTACATAGGGTAGTTGGCAAAATATACGATGTTTATCTCCATCTAAAAAAACATGTCACTACCACCATCACCATCATCACCACCATCATCATCTTCTGTGTTTGAGTGTTTTGTGTACAGGAGTCTCTGTAATACATGCATTTCTGATGCCCAAAGGAGTCAGAAGTAGGCATGGGATGCCCTGGAACCAGAGTTACAGATGGTTGTGAGCTGCCATGTAGATGGTGGGAACCAAACCCGGGTCCTCTGAAAGAGCAGTCAGTGCTCTTAACCATGGAGTCATCTCTCCAGCTCCTTGTTTCCGGTTTAGTCTTTACATTTTTTTCAGGAACTTGGCAATGCAAAGAAAAAAATGGGAATCTACCTTTACTACTCAAAGGCCACTTGTTGGACTGTGTGTATGTCTTTTTTTTTTTTTTTTTTTTGCATGTTTGTGATCATTTAGTACATAAAACTCTACCTTTCATTTGGGTTTTTTCCTTCCTTTCTACTTTTTTCCTCCTTCCCTCTCTCCCTCTCTCTCCCTCCCTCCCTCCCTTACTTCTAAAATATTTTTTCTACATGAATTTCTCTGTGAAGCACTGGCTGTCCTGCATTTGAAGCAATTCTCCTGTATCGGCTTCCCTAGTGCTACAATTATAAGCTTTATGACACTATGCTCAGTTTTTTTTTTTTTAAAAACAAAACAAAACAAATCCTCTTTAAATTTGAAATAGTTTTACACTCACAGAAATGTTTCAAAGGCAGTGTAAAGGATACAGTATAAAGACCATCTGCTGAACGCTTGTTTCTCAAACGTTGACATCTTCCTTGCTCCCATGGCTGGGTTTGTTTGTTTTTAATATATTGGCTGCTAGTATTTCCAGTGAAATTTGCCACTGTATGCTAATTAGAATGGAGAGCCACCTTAGTGCTGGGTTATGTGGACACTCCCAGCCTGAAGCACAACTGTACTTGAGCAGATGTCCCCTGGACACTTATCTAGGAAGTAGGAACCTGGGATCTTCCACTGACAGGATAGCGCTCTCCCTGGTGGGACCTTCACTATCTTAGCTTTGTGTGGGAGCAGCTGTGTGTATGACTTCTAGATGAATCCCCACTCACCAAGACATTGATAAATGACTGCTAAATCTTGTTTCGTCATGAGGAAATGCGGTAAAATGGCGCTTCCGTGTGCCTTTGGCCAATTTTTGACTCTGAGTTTGATCTAACATTTACTGACTTTACTCAAAACCAAGTTATGCTAAGATGTAGAACCCTGAGTTGAAATCTGTGGTCCTCCTATCCAAAGCATAACACACTGCAACATGTTACCTGATTTGTTACTCATTTGTTTCGAAAACACTTTTTGTCCTAAGGCGTCCTTGTGTACCGCTGTGTGGGATTGTCTGTACAGATTTCTTGCTATAACATACATTTCTTGAGACTGGGACTGAGCACGGGGCTTTCCTGTGACGTGTTAAAGAGTTTGCTTGTCTGAACTTAATTCTTTATGTCTTTCTCTAGAAGGTACCCTGATGCCTCATCCCTTCAGCTAGTGCTTTGGGACTTTGAGCCTCGGGGTGTTCCCCAACCGTCACCTAAATGATTCTACTTCAGCGACCTATGTTCCCTGCAAAGTCCAACAACATTTCCTATTCATCCGTTAGATAGGGGCCACGGTGAACCACGTCCTCTACCACATTCATAACTTCAAGTCCCAACTCCAGTGTCTCAGAATATGAGTGTCTTTGGAGATAGCATTTAATAAGAAAATTTAGGTAAGTAAAGATGGGCCCTAATCTAATATGATGGGTTATGTTTTGAGAGCCCTGAAAGAGACTATCCCTCCTTTTCTTCAATTTATTTATTTATTTATTTATTCAATTTACATCCCCATCAAAGCCCCCCTCTCCTTTCTGTCCCCCCTCACATGACCCCTTCCCCATCCCTCCCTCATTACCTTTCATTTCTGAGAAGGGTGAGGTCTCTGCCTGGGTACCAACCCATCCTGACTCAAGTCACTGCGGGACTAGACACATCCTCTTCCACTGAGTTCAGCCAACATAGTTGAGCTAGGGCCACAGGACCCCCAGGTGGGCAACAGAGCCGGATAAGCCCTCGCTCCAGTTGTTGGGATTCCTGCATATGTGCAGGGATCCTAGGTCCAGCCCTGGTATGGGCTTTGGCTAGTGGTTCAATCTTTGGGAGCCCCCAAGAAGACCTTAATATTTACCCTTAACAATTTATATTAATAAACATTGGATGGATTCCTTTTTAATGCATGCCTTCTGCTTAGTAAAACGTTAAGATCATTTTCCAGGGAGGAACACTGGCTTTTAGATGTGATTATCGACCAGTCAAGTTGGAATGAGATCTTGGCATCCTTCACAGAGTCAGATTTACACCTTCTTCAGTTTCCAAAGCTCAGTCAATGGAAGGAAAATATTTTTCATCAGGAGTTTCGATCGGAAAGCCAAAATCAAGAGTGAAAACATGTCTTTGGGGAGGATTACATCATATGGCACATGGAAGCCCATCTGGCTGAAGTCAGGGATAAATATGTAGGAGTTCAATCCAGTTCAGCAGGCTGCAGTGGAGTGTCTGTCCTGGGAGAGAGAAGGGATAGAGGCAGAGAGGGAAACCCAGCGAGGTGGTCTTCTCCATCTCAGGACCTGGTGGACAAGGAATCAGACTTGTATTTTTTAAAAAAAATAAGATTTTCAGAGTACTTTGACGTCACGTGACAGTTAAAGGCTGCCGGGATCAGGCAGGAGTGATGTGAAATGGTATGTTCCCTTCAGACAATCTCACCGAGGAGGTTATTTGGACAGTGCATCGAAATGCCACCCGTGTGTGTGGTAAAACTGGGTTTGAGGGCTGTTCTTGGGTTTTTTAGGCAGTCTTTTTTTCAAACCAACTCCTTTGAACATCGCTGTTGAAGATGCTTTGCGGTTGAGGTGCCCTGTACGATGGAGTTCAGCCCAGCTTAAATTTAAATAGAGAATAAAGGTCTACTAAATGCTTAGGCTTTAATCGGAGATTACTAAAACCAGGCATTCCTCATAATCTTGGGATACTGTCAGAATTCTTCCACAAAGTTAACTTGACCAGAGAAAATGAAGCCGTTGGCCTTACCGTGCCTATGGCAATTATTTAGGTAAGACATGGTTCATAAATACTAATATTTCGAGTTAGTTTCACATTGCTAAGCCAGAGAGAGACTTAAAAACAAACAACAAACAAACCCTGTATTCCTTTCAATCTCAGATCTAGAAACAATCCTCCAAGAGAACGGCTTTGCTGCTACCGTGTTCAGGATGAGGTTCGCCTCACTTCACCAACAAACACATTGGCCTAGCCTGGGGTTTCTGTGGTCAGCAGCCTACTTTTCTAATCTGAGGGAGCTGCCCAAATTAACACACACACCTGCGTCCCGTTGCCATCTTCTAGAGGTAATCAGGGTGCCGAGAAGGTCCAGGCAGGACGAAGTGTCTGGGATGCACAGTGGATCCCTTGCAGGTTGTTATTGCAAGGTTCATGTGTGCATGGGTGAATGACCTCTCTCTCTCTCTCTCTCTCTCTCTCTCTCTGTGTGTGTGTGTGTGTGTATGTATGTTTGTATTTGTACCCTCTCTGTGAGTGCCTGTGGGGACTACGGGCAATTGGACATAAGACATCAGGCAAAGGTGGTGGCTTAGTGAAAAGAATCTTCATGCCATGCCCCCCATAGTGTTCAGAGACAAAACAGACAGAGGAGGAGGAGGGGGGATTGTGACGTGAAGGAGAACAGAAGTTACGTCTCTGGAAATCGCCCCACTGAGATGTCAGGAATCCATTTTCCAAAATCTCATTTTCTTTTACAATATTACAAGGTCTCTATGTATTCCCTGGAAGAGAAAGACGGCACAAAGGTCCCACCAATGCATGTCTCTTCTGAAGGTTGCTGGCATCTTGAATTGAATGGCTGCCTGTCCTTCAGTACATATTCTTCAATACTATATTGATTAAATTTTTAGATTTTTAAAATATAAATCCTAAATTGTATCAGAGTCCAAGAGAAGGCAGACGGTACACTCAAAATATGCTATTTTTTTGTGCATTTGAGATAATTTATGAGCACGTGATCTAAGTCAGTTTGTTATGTTACTAGTCCTGTGGAGGAACAGGGATTGCTGCCAGACCCAAAGCCAGCGAGCCATTCAGTGTCAGCTACCTTGAGATGTGTAGTGACGTGTTGAAGAGCACAGCCCTGCAGGGAGACGGCTTAGGAAGTAAACACACTGATCCTCCTTCCTTCCCTCCTCCTTCTGGGACTAAACCTAAGTGTAAGCACATGGCACTGAAAGATGCTTATAAATCCCAAACAAGCTGGAATCAGCAGGCTGGAGGGATGGAGTGATTGATTGATTGATTGATTGATTGATTGATTTTTTAGGTAAGGGATGGGAAATTAAATACACCTAGCAGATAAATCAATGCCTGAGTGACCTGTTTCCTTATGTCACCGAGTCATTCATGACTCTGTGCTTACTCCAGCTCTAGTTCATTGGTTTACATTGAAAAAAAAAATTTTTTTTTTAATATTTCATTGGGTGAAAAGGCTACAGTTTATTTCCCTAGCAGTGGATAGGATCTGGTGTTTTAGTGTTTTGATGTGCTTGTGAATATTCTTGTGTGTTTTTGATACATAGGCACAAAATTTCTCTTGAAGCTCTACAGTGCTTAGATTCGAACTCTTGAGCTGGGGCAAACACGTGGAGACCTACCAGGCGACACTGGCTTGGCGTTGGTTCATCTGTTTCCGAAGCACAGGAAGTCGTCTTGAGATTCTGTATTCTCAAACCTTGACTGTGGTGTTGCTGTGGTGTCTGTCTTCCTGGTTGTTCCTGTGTGTTCTCATCTGTGCAGGCAGCACTGCTTCCTCTGCTCTGAAAACGTCCCCAGATGTCCCCTCATTCTTTACTGAGTATCTGCTTATTTACTTATAGTTTTGGAGATGGGGTCTCATTGTATTCAGGGTGACCCATCAACTCCCTATATTCTTGGGGATGATCCACCTGCCTCCATTTCCCTGTAGCTGGGGTTACAGTATGTGCCACCTCGGTGGTTTTTGTGTTGCTGGGGATTGAGTCAAGGGTTTTCTGCATGCTAGGTAAGCATTCTACTAACTATGGGGCACCCCAAGCCCCTGCTTTTTTTGTTTTTACTAGTTATATTTGGATATTAATTCTGTGTTGGTCACAACTGTTCCAGTTCTGTGGATATTAGAATGCTCGTGCACTTAATTTTAGACTTAAGTTCTTTATTCTAATGTATGCCTCCAAGTCAATCCATTCTTTTTATATTCACCCTCATTATCCACTCTTGTGACTTCTTACTTTTTAGCTTGTGCTTTTAAAGTGGTTAAAATATATATAGCACAGAATTGGCCATTTTAAGTGTACAGTTCATTAACAGTGTAGACATTTAAATTATTTCATGGCCATCATTGCTTTTCAGCTCTGAAATGTTTAATATTTTTCTTTCTTTGTAATTTATTTTATAATTCTGTATTTCTCTCTCTCTTTCTCTGTGTGTCTCTCTTTTTGTCTCTCTGTCTGTCTGTCTCTGTCTCTCTCTGTGCATGTGTGTGCCTGTGTGTGTGTCTATGTATGGCATATGTACATGAGGCCAGCAAAGGGGGTTGGGTAGTTAAGAGCTAGAGTCACAGGCTGTTGCAGGCTGTCTGACATGGGTGCTGGGAACTGAACTAGGCCCTTCTTTTTATTTTTTTTTTTTCACTACCGAGCAGCAAGAGAGGATTTTATTTTATTTTATATTATTATTATTTTTCAAAACCACCAGTCTTTCTTTATTGGTCTCGGCTACTTGAGAGGGATGCATCGGGAGGAGTGGGTGGCACCGATACAGGGCTGGCCGTGCTTCACGGGCTTGTGGGTGATGGAGAACTCGCCCAGGTAATGTCTAATCATCTCCGGTTTGATCTCCACCTGGTTGAAGGTTTTGCCATTGTACACGCCCACCATGCTGGGGACCATCTCCGGCAGAATGATCATGTCCGGCAGGTGGGTCTTCACCACCTCGGGCTTCTCCATGGGCGGTGCCTCCTTCTTGGCCTTTCTCAAGCGCTTGAGCAGCGAGTGCTGCTTCCGCCGCAGGCCGCTGTTCAGGCGCTCTGGCGGGCGCTCTGTAGAACTGTATCAGCCGCTCATAGAACATTTCCTGCAGCTGGTCGAGGCCCACGCCAGGATAGGTGAACTTGTGGAAGGTCCGCTTCTTCTTCTGCGCCATCTTGGTCCCAGGTTCCAGAGGCTGCAGGCTTTGGTGGCAGCAGGCCTGGCAGGCCCCAATGATATGAGGAAGTCTTTGGTTCCAAAAGGCTTTATTGTCATGGCTGATGGTAGATGGATCTGGATGTACCCCCCGAACTAGGCCCTTCTGTAAGAGAAGTACACACTCTTCATTGCTGAGCCCCTCTCCAGCCTCTGCAGCTTTTATTAGTGCCTTTCCACCTCTAACCCCCATCTTAGTTAAAGTTTTACTGCTGTGAACAGACACCATAACCAAGGCAAGTCTTGAAAAGACAACATTTAATTGGGGCTGGCTTACAGATTCAGAGGTTTAGTTCAGTATCATCAAGGTGGGAGCATAGCAGAATCCAGGCACGTACGGTATTGAGTTCTACATCTTCATCTGAATGCTGATAGTGGAAGACTGGCTTCCAGGCAGCTAGGATGAGGGTCTTTAAGCCCATGCTCACAGTGACACACCTACTCCAACAAGGCCACACAGCTCCTAATAGTGCCACTCTCAGGGCAGAGCATATACAAACCATCACACCCCCATTTTGAAATATGGTCTTGCTGTGCTATTCCAAGTGGCCTCCAGATTGTGGGTGTAAGCTATATCATTACTTTAGCCTTCCAAATAATAGAGGGTACAGCTGCCTGCCAGCTGTGCCTGTACTGTCATGCACATGGACCTCTTTGGAACACAAACAGTATAAAGATCATGTATATGTTTGTTCTGAAAGTCTTACTAGTTTACCTCTCTTGAGTCAGTCTTCCACTAGTTGGAGTTGATATCTGTGGGTAGTGAGAGATAGAGAATAAAATTACTCTCCCACAGAGAGCCATTTGTCCCAGAGTCATTTAGAACTGTCCATCTTTGCTTCATTGACTTGAGCCTGTCACATGCAGGCTTCTTTGCAGGTGTGAGACCACCTCTGGATTCTCTATTCTGCTCAATTAATTTGCACATTCCCGTTCCAATATCGCAGTGTTGTAAGTTCTGCAAGACTATAACAATCTTCCCATTGATACACCCTTCAAAGCTACACAGATAAAATCTTTAAATTTCTTTTTGTTGTGGCTTCATAGTCACATGCTTATCCAGCCTTTCCCAGCCAGTCTTTTTAGAATTTCTAAGGCTCCTTTAAACATTCTATGTACGCCTCCTCTGGATGAATTCTTTATTGCTTGGCAGTTATTTATATTAATTCGTATGTTTGTTTATTTCTCTTTCCCACTAGACCATAAAGTTCAAGAAGGTAGAGGTGTGTGGCTTTTTCATCAGAAACCCCTGCCTGGCACTTAGTAGGGCTCCCTGATGTTTCCAGAATAAAAAGAAACCGTGCTCAATCTGGGAGGGCATTTTTTCCTCCCCGTAGTACCTCTTAAGGGTATGTTCCCTCTTCTGCTCTCTTGACTTTCATTGCTAGGCTGATGGTAGCCAAGGGAGGAAGAACGGGATGGTTGTTTCTAGACTTCTTTCATAGCCAAACTCTCAGAAATAGGAAATGAAGTCAGGAGGTGGAGGGAGAAGAAGGTGGCCAAGTTTTTATGGATCAGCCACTCTGTTGGAAAGACTTCTTTTCCTGTGCTTTCCGTGTGAGCAGGGCTGACAGGGCTTGTGGTCACAGCATGCTAAAAATCCTTAGCACGCCCTCCCTTTAGGATAGCACACCCCAAACTGGGAAAAAACAGGGATGCAGGCTGACTTACCACATATGGCGACTAAACCCTCAACTGTGTAACACACCACAGAATAGGAGTTTTGGAGCAGCGAAGTCAAGTAAGGCCGAATGCCAGCGGGGGTTAGGCTGTCTGCAGCTGGTACTGTCCAGCACAGGATCTGTGCTCAGTGCTCAGCAATGAGTCATGGAAACTCTGCCGCAAAAGGTACTCTGCTTTATTAAGGGATAAACTGGGAAGCCGAGTCATTCCAGGAGGAATGCGTATACAGTTTTCAGACGAGTACTTGAAGTTCCTTATGTTAGAGTCACATTTGATTCAAACCATCTGTGAAGCCGAACCCAGGATCTTTCCGGGACTCATCAATCTTGTTTTGTAAATAATTATTAAAGGCTCTCGGAATCCAGGAGTGGTAGTTACAGAAAGGGCACAGTCGTCCCTGTTTTTGACTGCTTATGGTTTAGTGAAAGTAAAATTGAGTTTGTGTATATTTTTTTTCCCTTTATGAAGCCAGTGTCCATAGTTTGCCCAGAGTCTTGTTTACCAGTGCTGAGTATTAAATTAATCTGTCATTGTTGATGAGACAGATACACAAGAACTCATTCACTGATAGCATCTCTGAGATGTTTGTATCATTGCTGCAACAGGGATGTCTGCCTTTCAATTGCCTCTGGATACGGAAAACAATTTTTATAGTATGCAGCGACCTACACTGACATTAGAAAATAATGATGCTAGCAGAGTTGATAGACTCAGCCTATTTTGTTCTCTGAGATCAAATACGAGCTTTTAGGGGGATGAAGAGATGGCTCAGCAGGAGCACTTGCTGCCCTTCTACTCAGGTTCTAATCAGCCCCGACACCCGTGAGTTGCAGCAGCCTGTAACTCCAGTCCCAGGAGATCTGGTGCCCTCTTCTGGCCTTTGTCTGTCACTGCATAGTGCACATACAAGCTGACCCTACACATGAAATACACAAAAACACCCCTACCCATACCTACATACAATTAAAACAAAATAGGTGTTTGGTATGTTGTGAAAGCAGCTATTACATGGCATAATAAGATTTTGGTGTGGTTAAACATATTTTTCTAGTTCTTTATGAATTAGTCATACAATGACATTAGTTACTTCATATTTTAATTTTGAAGGCAGGCATTTAAGAGATTGTATTGAAAGGTCCAAAAGTCTTGGGGATAAAAAAATTTTAATTCCCCGGGAAGCAAATTAGCTCCTCAGAGGAAGCCACTGACAATAGGCCATTGATCAGTGACAGCCCTGACTTAGGGAGTGTAAGTCTCCAGCTGAATCCATTTCTGGGACACCTGGCCAGAGGAGATAACGAGGCCAGAGCTCAGCTGGTCTCTGAAATTCTTTCAAGGTCTCACCAAATATAATACAACTAATATAGCAGCCAACAAAATTGTCCTAATGTCGCTGCTTTGTCCCTACCAATCATATTAGAGGTTACCTAACCCTTTTGGAAAATTTGCCTAGCTCTGTATAAAAACGGGATTTTGATGAGTCCTCAAGCCATTGACATTTGGATGAATGGTTGACCCCTGCATGCTGGAAGTTTCTGCAGAATAAATGCCCTTGCATACTATTTGAGTTTGGGGTCTCCCTTCAGCGATTCTGGACCCTACGGTATAAGGGATACTGAAGATAATGAAAGGGCTGTCCAAAAAAGAGCTTACGTCAAATAGCCATGCAATTCTTAAGCCACAAGTAATGGCTTGAATCATTTGAAACTACAAAACTGGCTTATAGGCACATTTTTTTTTTTTTAAAAAAGAAGACAATATTTTTTAATAGTTCTTGTTTGGAAAACTCTGTAGTAGAGGGTTATAAACATATAAAAATAAATCGGGTACAGTGGGACATGCCTTAAATTCTAGCACTGGGGAGGGAGGCAGAAGCAGACAGATCTTTGTTAGCTCAAGGTCAGTCATATCTACACATCCAACTTCAGATCAGCCTGGCTTACACAGTGAGACCCTGTCTCGTAATTGGAGTGTAGAAAAAATAATGGCAACATATGGGGATTATAAAGAATGGGGGGTGGGGCTTCAAGTGAATGACATACATGGCAACGATGGGCTCTTTTATTGTGAAATATTTGCCAATTTTGCATGAAAAAACTTATTGCCGATGGTAATAAACACTTTCTCTGAGTTAATTTTTCAGTTTGTTAATGTTCTTTCTAATAAACTTATACTCTTTAACACTTGATGGTATTAACCACCAAGACGGTAAATCTTTTCTGACTGCAAAATAATTCTGTGGACTTTTTTAGATGCACAATTTTATGCTTTTATATTATACATACATATATACATACATACAAATGAAAACAAAATAGGTTTTTGGTATGTTGTAAGGGCAGCTATTATAGATATTTAGTTTTTATTCTTTGTGATTTTACTTAAATTTCCATGGTGTCCTCAGACTACTCACGGGTTTCCCTCCTTCTGTGCTTCAGTCGCCTTCCCCCTAAAGCAGTTCATATGTTTTAGGAGTTTCTTTGGATTTGGTGATGACAATTGTATGTGGGCCACAGAGGGGAAGTGTGTACACTACTGTCATACAAGTGAAATCAGGACAGTGAGACGGTTGTTAGAGTGGAGGCCCCTGATAGACACTTCAGCTGTTTTTTTGTCAGGCAACCTTTGAAAGTCACCGTTCCAATTTATGTGTAAACTGGTGCTAATACTAGGGCTCGCTTTGCGTGGCTTGAGAATAAAAATGGACAGATAAACAGGTTCTGGTTTAAGGAACTGCCACAGATTTAGTTTATCTTAGGTTGATTGATATTTTGAGGCTTTAAAGTGCTAGAATATACTGTGCATTTCTCAATCAGGCCACTCCCAGCCCCTTCCCAGGGCCTGTCTGCGGTTTTTGTAGGGGGGACACGCCGCCTCGAACACACTGTAGACGGCAGCGGCCGGTCGTCTCTTAGGTTGTCCACCCAGCTGTACTCCCTGTGGTCCCGGACCGTTTCTGATTAAGTCCTGCAGGTTCCTCCATTGCCCTGAGTCTATGCTCAGCTCGGACGTTCCCTGGCGAGCATCACGCGTGGATGCGCAAACTGACGTCATTCTTTCTCATCAGGAAGATGAAGGCAGCGTTGCTAAAGAACGAGGGACAGTCCTGTGTCCAGGGGCGAAGCGGACTCGGCCGGCTCCTCTCCACCTCCTAGAACGAGAGCTGGGAGGCCACCCTGGGTAAAGCGCCCCCGAGCTTCCGTAGCCTCAGTTACCCCGACTCTGGCTACAGCGTGGGAATGTTTGCCGTGTGCACTGCAGCCCCGAGCCCAACAGCGTTTCTGCGCACCGAGGCAGCTTACGTTCTGGAAAACCAAACAACAAAATCCCCACCACTTGGATTCAAGCTGTTTTAAGGAGGGCGCTGTGGCTCAGCCTAAACCCAGTATTTGTGGGAGGCTGAGGCAGGAGGATCGCCACCAATTCCAAAATAGCCTGGGCTTCAGTGCGAGACACGGTCTCAAAAAGAACCCACATCCGCAAACAAAACAAAATACAAAATCAGCATCAAAAAGTCTGTCGGCGTGCAAAATGCACGAGGCTCTCAGACCCTTCGGTCGCGCCCGCGCCGCACCGCGGTGGGCGGGGCACCAGGGGTGGGACTTCAGTGCCTCACTTCCGCTTCCGGTCCCAAAAGAACTCTCCCGCCACTGGGAAAGAGCGGCTGTCAGCGCGGGTGTTTCTTCCAGTTTGGTTGCTGGCTGGTTAAAGAATATCCTGCGGTTTTATTTGGGACGGAGAGAAACCGTGGAGTTGGAAGCTTGCGAGCTGACCTGGTTGGACCGAGTGACAGGTGGTGTCGGGTGGGAGGGAGGCGCTGGCTGGGATGGCGGTGGGGCGGTCCGGGAAGGCGCTGGGGCCGGGAGGCAAGTTGAGGCACTTTTGAATGTTCTGGAAAGGCTGAATTGCAGAGTTATAAGTAAGGGAAGTAAGTCTCTCATCCAGGTAGAATCTACTTTTCTTTCCCTTGATTTCGGGAATTTAACACACCCCGAAACCTCATCCTGTCTTGGGTTCGCAGATGCCCGAGGGTGGCGAAACAAATCTAGTGAGCAGGCAACATCACTGATCACTCTCTGTCTTACAAGGACATACTGTCTGCATATTTCCCAGTTTGAGTTCTTCCCTCACTTGCCCCGTTATTACAGATGTATGTAGAAAATCTAGACAACGCAGAAGGGCATCGTCTAAGTATAATCACTTGAAAACGGTCTGTGCATTCCTTCAGTATTTTGTGTGTTCCCGTACATATATCTGTTTTATTGTGTCAGCCCTTTTCCGTCGTTTGAACATATATGTGTATGTGTGTGTATATGTATATATGTATATACATATATATAGCACATACTTTATTTATTTCACTACTTTTCAAAAGGAGGTCAAGATGCAGTTCTCAGGAAGGATCCGGAAGAAGCTGAGATTGGCAGGTGACCAGAGAAACGCTTGTTACCCTCACAGTCTTCAGTTTTACCTGCAGCCACCTACTGAAAACATATCGTTGACAGAGTTTGAAAACTTGGCTTTTGATAGAGTTAAATGTAAGTGGCATTTAAATTCCAATGTTTGTGTTCTCGAGAAGTGCAGGTATCACTTGTGGTAATGAGTACGGGCCGTTCATCTCTGCTCAGCAGTCCATTTAACATATATTGGTGATTTGCTGTTGAAGCTTTGTTATTCATTTATTCACTGTAGTATGCATATTGAGTGCTACTCTTCCAGGTGGCAGGGACTTTGTAATGAATAATGCAATTAAGCTCTATGTTGAAACTGTATCGACTATGTGGCGACAGACATGTAGAGTAGAAATCATACATCAGATCACTTTCTGCTTCGGTAGAAGTAAAAAATTAGTGCCCCTGGAGCATGAAACTGAGAATAACTAGCTTAGTCTAATTAAGGAAGGTTTCCTAGAGAGTTGAAATTTGGTCTGGTTTCTGAAGAAATGAGCAGAAAGTAGGGATTTTCCAACAGAAGCAGTGAAGGGCTTTTCCAGGAATTAGATGACGGTCTCTACAAAGGCTTGCAGCCGTGAAGGAGAGCTCTGCTTCCGGTGAGAAGTTGAGGGAGAGTGGAAAAGTGTGGACGTCTGGAGGCATGTTATACCAAGCAGGACTGAGTGTGAGAAGGACGTAGCCACAGAACTGGAGGCCTCCTTAGCCTTTGTGTGTGCAGGAAGACATGAACGAGCTAGCTACGAACTGAGACAAATACAAGCACCCTCAGAGTGGATGTTCCAGAATATTCTTGCTGGAGTAATCAGAAGATGGGAAAACACTGCTCATTTTTCTTAGAGCAACAGGGTAAGAGCGGTCAACCCAGGAGAAAGCACTTATTACTGTCCAGTGTAGTGAAGACAAGGTGGGTGGGGAAGGGCACAGGAAGCTTCGCGGTGTCAGGGTTTCCTAGTGATTGAAACCCTTGGCTTTCGTCAGGTGAAATGGTAAGGACCCGGCAACAGAGGCAGTGACAGGCAAAGGCTTGAGGGATGCGGATGCCAAGGAGGTGTCATGAACAGGGTCTGGTGAGTGGTTGGAGGTCAGGTCCGAGGGAGCAGGTACCGCAAGAAGACGACATGGGAAGTGGAGACATGTGCATACCATAGCAGAATGGAACCGGTGGAATATGGTCGTGTGCTTAGGTGGCAGTGCAGAAGACTCATTTCTGGCGTTGAAGCATGCCTCGAGGGGATTTGTGTGAGAAAGGCTGCACATGGCATTAGAAACCTTTGAGTACTTGTGGCTTCTGTTCTGGATAGCTCCCTGGATGACTTGGTGCCTTTCATTGCTGTGAAGTCATCAGGAGAGGAAGGCCTTTTTTTTCTTCCTCCTTTTCATCTTACTGATGTGCTCAGTCAAGGCAGCTCCAAACTGCCAAGCTTTTCTTCACACTGACACGGGGGCTTTTTCACTTCTCAGCATTTGGTGGCTTGTTACAGCCGGAAAGATCACCTGTCATTCTTCCATCTTCCCTGGGTGAGCATCTTTGGTGTTAGATGATCTTGTATTTCTGCACACTGGTGCGTTTATGGACTTCCAAGCACAGTTCATGTGTTGTACCTGCAGGAAACAAAGCTGTTAATATTGTCAAATATTCTAAGAACAAATAATTAGAGAATTACTCTCCACAGGTTTTTATCTTTGATTTAGTTTCTTTTTTAATTGTCTTGGATTTAAACTTTTTTTCCTTTTAATCTCTCCTCCCCCCCCTCCCCCCAGTGCTTAAAGCAATTGAAAATCTTGGTGTGAGCTATGTGAAAGGAACCGAACAATACCAGAGTAAATTGGAAGCCGAGATTCGAAAGCTCAAGTTTTCCTACAGAGTAAGTAACAGGAAGGCGGAGGGAGAGTGCGCCCTCCAGTCTGTGTGTTTACATCACTGAGTGTAAGTTATGGGAAGGGGCTTTTATTAGGCACAGGCTTTTGTAAAGATGAATGTAGTTTAGACTGTTAGAAAGTCTAAAAAATACACATTTTGCTGAGGTGATTGGCATGTAGTTAGATGATTGTCATGCAGCAGTTTCCACCCTCAGGCCTCCTAGCCTTCTGGCCTGTTACCTCATTGCAGGACTGTCCTATATTGTGCAGGGTGCTTAGTGAGACCCTCGCCTTCTACCCACAGACTGAACACAGAGATGGCCTGTGTATTCCGTGTCACAGGGTGATGCATGCTGTTTTTTTCTGTGTACTTCAGGAGCATGTACAGTGGCTGCCTGGCTCGGGCAGGGACAGTTTAGAAGGGTGACCAGAGGAGGAAGTTCTGGAGTTCTGGAACAGCTATTTATTTATTTATTTATTGTTTGATTTTTTTGGAGGGAGTTATTCCGCAGTCCAAGTTCCTAGCACTTGTGATATAGCCCAGGCTGGCCCTGCACTGTTCATCAGCCCCTGGAGTGCTGAAGTAGCAGGTGTGCAGTGCCACATCTGGCCTGGAACTGCATGGTGACAGATACCATGACACTTATTTTGGGAGGATAATTGCCAGCAGCAGGTTGATCAGGTTGTCTAGGACAGGAGAGAGCAGGAGCCTGGAATGATGAGAGTCTGAATTTATGAGCGATGGGGATGGTGGAAGGGATATTAACATAGACTCAAAGGATTTTAGTGGCTTATCCCAAGGGAAAATCAGAGAGAATAGTTATAGTGCCCAGGTCTTGCTTAGGACAGTATATTAGTTCATTAAGTACCTGACAGAAGTAACTGAAGGGAAGAGGGGTTTTACTTGTGGCCATACTTCATCATAGCTGTTAAGGCATGGTATTTTCCGACCAAGGGCCACCAGGGGCAACAGCCAATGAGTTGAAGATCTTAGTTACTGGGTAGTGAAGGAGAGATGCTGTGTCCATGGAGATGGGAGGGGAGGCAGCATGCCATGTGGATACACAGTCTCAATGCTGTTGGGGAAGGCGCTACCACAGGGGCCTCAGGGCAGCTGGTGAAGACTGAAGCTGCTCTCTTAAGAAGTGAGGAGGGAGATGTTTCTGTATCAATCCCAGCTTTGCTGCTTATAGGCTTTGTGCTGTTGTTTGAATCTGGAATGTCTCAGCTTGGTGTATTTGAAGGGAGATGGGATCTCTAAGAGATGAGGATGAGGCCCGGGGGAGGATTCTGGTCACTAGAGCATCCGTTGGAGGGCACAGTGACACCCTGGTCACAGTGACACCCTCGTCACAGTGACTCCCTAGTCACAGTGACACCTTGGTCTACACCTTTGGGTGCTTCTGCCACTCTTATGCTGTGAGTGGCCCTGCTCCGGCATGTGCTACCTCCCACGGTGTTCTGGGCCCCAAAGCGGCAGAATAAATGACAGTACTAAAATCCTCAAATCTGTGAGCCAAGAATGAACTTTTAAATTGCCTGTCTCTCCTCTTTTTTGTAAGAGTAACCAAAAGCTGACTGTAATTATTATGTACATGTATATGTATGTATTATTGTATATTATGTATAAATATATATTATGATATATATGTACACACACACACACACACACACACACACACACCACACTCTGAAGTCCTAGGTCCTATCTCCAAATGCTGAGAACAAAGTCAGTCAGTCAGCTTTTGGTTACTCGTGTGTGTGTGTGTGTGTGTGTGTGTGTGTGTGTGTATGTGTATGTGTATGTATGTACAGTTTTTTTGTCCATATCTAGAACAGTTGAAAGAAGTTGAGGGTTGATGTGTAGAACTGATTGAAGGGTGAACATCTGGGTCTGGGAAAGACAGGAGCAGCAGCTGATGGAAGGCAGAAGTTGGCTTTGCTCAGGAGCTCTCAATGAGACAGTGTAGTTCTTAGTTTCACCCGGCTGTGGTTGACAACACGATAATTGTCAGTGAGAGCATGAGTGTGTCGAGTCAGCGTCTTTTTACCCCTCTTGTCATCCCAATACGTTCATTTCTTCACGCGGCCTTATTTTCCAGGAGAACCTGGAGGATGAGTACGAGCCACGGAGAAGGGACCACATCTCCCACTTTATCCTGCGACTTGCGTACTGCCAGTCGTGAGTATCACCTGCATCCTGACACACCGCTCTTATCGAGTTGCTGTGTCTTTGAAATGACTGCAGAAAAACTCACAATAATATCGGTGGAGCCAGCGTGCCGCAGAAATAAGTTGTTTTACTGGAAAATACTGAAAATAAATTTCAGTATTTCAGCGATACCTAATGAGAGAGGCTCTACGTTTTGGGATTTAAATTTATAAGGGATTTCATTAGGAGGGCTACTTTTGATACTCTTTCAAGAAAAAGTGTTAATATTACTAATAAACATTCATTCAAACATGCACTTCTATTTGGTAAAAGCTTTCTAGTTTGAGAAGTAAGAACTTACTACATTTTAGCTAGTTTCAGTCATAGCTGGTTAATTATGAGTCAATGCTGCCACCTAGAGGCAGAAGGTGTTAATTGCTTTCTTACAATTAAACTTTTCCCCTTTACTAATTTTTGATCAAATATTAGAGCTATGGTTGTTTCTTTTTATTAGTAGGTTATGAGTTGAGTATCTTGAATTGTTTCTTCTCTCAAGAGCATAAATGATAGCATTTTTGGCTTAAAGCGGAGACCTAGAGTTTTGGCTTTATAAGAAAACCATATGTAATCCATATAACCTACATAGTCACTGAATCATTGGTAGTCTATAAAAGTCATCTCACAGAAATGAAACTATTTTATATGCAGTAGTTATAATGTAAATGCTACTCTTATGGATAAGTATATTTTTATTCTGGCTTTAAAATATCGAAGTTTGCTATAATGCTTACACTTTCAGTTGCCAAAGTGTACACATGTTCATCTGTTTAGAGGTAAAATTACTTTGAAGGTTTTGGTGTTTCTACTTGACACGGACCTTTGAAGAAGGAGTGCCTTACTTCCCACTGTAACTGACTCTTTGGAAGTTTAAATGCAGTGAGCTATTTTTATGTTATTCAATGGTTTGTTGTGCATTTAATCCTTTTTACAACACTCCCGGGCCTCCCTCCCATGGTTTGCAGTGCTCACATCTGTAGCAGATGAGTCGGGGTGCACAGCGGTGGCGGTGCAGAGAGCATGTCTGCTCCTCACTGCCCTCTGGGCACCTGACTTGTCTTGAGTGTCGTCTCAGAAGATCTCCTGAGTGTAGCAGTCACCGGGTCACTCATCCTACTCCTATTTCTGTTTGCGTTTCAGGGAAGATCTCAGACGATGGTTTATTCAACAAGAAATGGATCTGCTTCGGTTTCGATTCAGTATTTTACCAAAGGATAAAGTCCAGAGTTTCTTAAAGGATAGTCATTTGCATTTTGAGGCTGTAAGTGTGCTCCCCCCATGTGTGTGAGTGTGAATGTGTGTGTGTGTTTCCCACGCTTCCCTCCCTTCATTTTTGTGAGACTGGGTCTTTCTATGTAGCCCAGGCTGAGACTTCCGGCAGTCTCTGCCTCTGTCTACTGAGCACTGGGATTTCACGTACCGTCTCCTTTTACGTGCTGGTATTGTAAGTTCAGGCTCTATGTCCCTTTATTAGGTAGCGGCTCCAAGACTAGCTGATAGCAAGTGATACTTAAAAGCATGTGAAGTCTAGAGAAGGTCGGATTTCACTGTAAAAGCCAGCAGTTCATAAAAATCTGCTTGGATAGATTTAAGAAATAGTTTTTGCAGGTGATCTGAGCGAACTACATTTTGCAGTTACATGAAACAGAAATGTCTGGGAAGTTTAGCAAAGAGAAGTACTGTGGATAGAAGAAGAAAGATGTCTTAGGTGGTTCTGTGCTCCGTCAGAGGAAGATTGTTTCTGGCAGGTTCCAGCCGTCAGGTGGAAGTGGGGCTGTTTGGGACGTTGGTGTCAGTGTAAGGCCTGTGTCCCGTCTGCAGGCACCTCCCTGCCAAGGCTTCTTACAAGCCAGTGCCACCAAGAGGACAGAGGTACGCACGTTTTCTGAATTCATCTTTCCCACTTCCTGTTACACTTTTGGTCAGATTTGGTTGAGGAGAGTCAACCATCAGTGTTTACTAGAGAGGTACTTTTCTTTTCAAAGTCCCCTACACAATGCCCCCATGTGGGCTTACCTGGGAAGTCTCGCACACAGGATCCTTGGATCCAAACTCAGAGCTTCCCTTTGATTGTAGGCAGCTTTGGCCTTTGGTGAAGTCCACTGTTGCCGTTATCAACAGTTGATTTATCGTAAAAAAAAAAGATGTGTTTATTTCAGTCATGCTTTCCGCCTGCGTCTGTGCGTGGGCTCTGCACGTGAGTGTGGTACCCACGGGGGCTAGAGGTGCTGGAGTCCTGCAACCGGAGTTAGAGGCACTTGGGCGCTGCCTGCCTTGGGTGCTGGGAATCAAACCCAGGCCCTGTGGGAGAGCGGTTTGTGTTCTTACCTGCTGAGTCGTCTCTAGCTTCAGTTTATCTTCTTGTTAGAAGTAGGTTTTAAAAACTAAACTATTATTGAACTTATTGATTTCTATTAGAAGATTGAAAAGAGCTGTCCAGATGTCTTTTTTTTTTTTTTTTTTTTTTAAGGTTTACTTTTAACTCTAGAATATCTGAACAAATCTCCATATATACTTTAAAAGAGTAATATATTGAGGCGCTGGAGAGGCAGCTCACTGAAGGGCATTTGCTGCTGTTGCAGAGTAGTAGGGTCTGGTCCCCAGCACTCAGAGAAGTGGCTCACAACAGCTTGGAACTAATCAGGTCCCGGGGAGCTGATGCCTTTGGTTCCTGGGGAGCTGATGCCTTTTTCTGGGCTCCTTGGGCACCAGGTACACATGTAGTCCTCGTACATATATGCAGGCACTCATACATACATGTAAAATAAAAATAAATCCTAACCATATGTGCTTATTGAAATAGAAATAATATATTTTAACATGCTTTTTTTTTTTAAGAATAATTTATTTTTTTTATGTATATGAGTACATGTAGCTGTCTTCAGACACACCAGAAGAGGGCATCAGATCCCTTTACAGATGGTTGTGAGCCACCATGTGGTTGCTGGGAATTGAACTCAGGACCTCTGGAAGAACAGTCATTGCTCCTAACCACTGAGCCATCTCTCCAGCTCCCGTCAGCACTATCTAATTGGGATATTTTTATTATCTTCAGATCAAACCCTCATACCCATTAGTAGTTACTCTTTGTGCTAATTAGCTTTCTGTTGCTGTACAGTTGCCTGAGCAAGCAGAGGTCACAGCATTGGTGATCATGGCGCATATCCTCTGGCTCCACTGTTCGTGGTTCTGTGGGGAGGCAGAGCACCGTGGTGGAGGGGGTGGTGACAGGGAGCAGCTCCCCTGGTAGGAACCAGAAGTACTGAGACACCGGAGTGGGCCAAGGCAAGATGAACCCAGCAGAAGCTGGTGATTTGTATTTGTAATTCTGAAACAAGACTACCAGGGCTTCAAGGGATCCTTGGCTACGTAACAAGACTAGTCTGAATGACATGGGACTCACTTTAAAAGATCTTCCACAGGTCCTCCCTGATGTCTTTGCTCCTCCAGCCAGTTTCCCGTTCTCCAAGGCTGTCACAGGGTGAGCTCTCAGAACCCACCTGCCAGTCAGTGTTGACTTTCACTTCCAAACTGGCCATCTCACACCCTCCCAGTGCTTGGCATCTGCTGCTTGGAGTTCATATACTAGGGTGTGGATGTAGTAGTTGATATTCTAGGGTGTGGATGTAGTAGTTGATAGTCTAGGGTGTGGATGTAGTAGTTGATATTCTAGGGTGGGATGTAGTAGTTGATATTCTAGGGTGTGGATGTAGTTGATATTCTAGGGTGGGATGTAGTAGTTGATATTCTAGGGTGTGGATGTAGTAGTTGATATTCTAGGGTGTGGATGTAGTAGTTGATATTCTAGGGTGTGTGGATGTAGTAGTATTGATAGTCTAGGGTTGGATGTAGTAGGCCCCTTTAACCCAGAGATTTGGGTTCATGAGAACATTTCTTCTGATTACTTTGTTTTCTGTTAATAATCTTCTTAGTTGGAATTGGGAATTTTTTGATTGGTTGCCTGGCTGTCTTCTGTCCTGACATATAGTATTTATTTATCTTTGTTTATTTTGGGAGTTGCATTAGGTGTTTTACACATTTTCAATATACTTGTTCTATGTTTCTTCTTTTTATAGACTTGTTTTGTTCATAAATATACCATCATTCCTTTTGATGGTTGCCAGTTATGACATTTTTAGTTCCTTTGCCTCTCATTCCTTTAGCCCATTGAATTAAATAGTCTTTTATGATAAGTGTTTTCTGCAAATATCTGATGATCCTTGATGTTTAAGTTTGAAATACTAAAATGTGGATCGCGGTGACATTATCAGTTCTTAGAAACTGTTTGGCGGTTGGATGACCCTTGCCAAGGTTGCCGTCCCAGACAGGAAGCCTTCACTCTCTGCAGTTTCTGCTTCCATGCAGACATTTTTTATCAGAGTCATGCGTACACTGTTCAGTCATCCTTGCGGTGGCTTTATTTGATGTTTTACGCCTGCACTTCGTAAGTCACACCTGCCATGTCTGTATTTGATGCTTCTGTGACCTTTCTGGTGCTCTCTAGGTCTAGTAGTTCTTTTGGTAGTACCTCTCCAGGGATGCAGCTTCCTCTTGGAGACTCTCCTCTCATTCCCAGAGCACTTGGACCTTCTTCTCTCTTCTGTGTTTGCCCTTGGTGTTTTATCATCTTTCTATAGCTTATAGCTATTTGCATTTGGCTTTGGAGGGAATGGAAATACTATTTATATTCAGTTGGCATGATTGCCAGAAGCTTCAGTGGGCTTGATCATTACAGGTTCTAATGTAGGGGCTGTGGAGAAACTTCTGGCATTTTATTCAGAGTGGTAAACAGTTCAGGCTTTGATGATGTGCTGTTAGGCAATCCCCTTGTCTTTAGTACCTGTCAGTATTGGGAGTCTCCTGTCCAGGACTGTGTTCCTGCACTTCTGGCTGGGTATGACAGAGATGCATGGCCGCTCTCTACTCGGTGCTTCTTACAACTGTGCTTTTAAAAACTTTTATTTGTAAGCTAAAAAAAAAAAATGTGTATGGATGTTTTTATTTTATTTTGAGATTATAGTACAATTACATTATTTCCTCTCCCATATTCCCTCTTACTGTCTTTTACATTCATGACCCTTTATTCTGCCAACTTTGTGTTAAAAGTTTTTGAAAAAGAATTATGCTTGTGCTGAAATGTGATGACTTTTTTTCTCATCATTGTCTCCTAAACAGTGTAGCTTACTTACACAGCACTTACATTTATTGTGTGTTACAAGTAAACCATCACTGATACAACTGTAAGGAAGGGCATGTGTAGGTTACGTGCATAGAACTATACTGTTTTCTATACCTGAGCTTCTGCTGAGTTTGGTATCTGTAGCAAGGGTCCTGGAACTCATTTCTGTAGACAATTAGAAATTGTCTACAATACTTTCTACACCCTAGAAATTGCAATCTGTAGTCAGAGATTTAGCTTGGCTCAGTCTCAACTCCAAGGTCCAGTGTTTCTTCTGGGACACAGGCAACTGATCTATGATCATGTAAAATTAATTTTATGTGTACAAATGTGTGTGTGTGTGTGAAGAAGGGAGGGGGTAGGTTGCACTTTAGGGTTTTCCTAATTTTTACGACTCATTTCTAGAAGTGTGCATATCACCTTCAATTCAGTCTGAATGTCTAGTTTGCATCTGAAAACCATTACTCCTAAGCAGGGTTTAGAAAATACTCGAGAGCAGTTATGAGCACTCGTCACTGAGGTGTCTTTGAAATGGAGACCATGGAACTTGCTGCTTTGTGTCCAGGCACATGGAATGGTAGAGAGCCAAGAGCTATGGGAAGTCCTAATGTCATCCCGGACGCGGCCTTCCTGGCATACTTAGAGTCTACCTAGATTTGACATGCTTTCTTCTTCGTTTGCTTGTCTTTGCCTTTTCAGTTTCCTGAGGCTACGGTGAGTTCCGTCATCATCCTCATCTATAAGATAAGGTCCTGTTACATCAGGAGATGCAGCAATAGAAATCATGTATTTGCCTCCATGGAGAGACATGTACAGGAAAAGGTCTCGTTAATTCTTTTGCACAGACTTTTCTCTTAATTTGCTTTTGTTTAGATTACCCTGCTGATGTTACTTGATTGGGTAAAATCTAGAGAAGGCAAACTGGTTCTTTATGCTGCCTGGTACTCTGTGCTTTTGATTCATCCAGTTGTGCTGGGCCTTCTGTTTATCTGGTTTAAACTTGAGCTTGCAGTGGCTGGCAGATTCTGGATCTTTGTGACACAGGACAAGAAAATCTACAACAAAAGAGAAGAGCAGATATGTTATCGTTTGTCTTAATGACTTGGATGTTAAATTTCTGAGGAGGATTACAGATGGTGAAGTACTGTCTGTACGAGGATTATTTTGGATTTCCATAGCTGAGCTGATTGACTTGACTTTGAATCATAACCAAGGTGACTGGGCGTCCTCCAACAGACTGTATGTAGCGGTTTCTTCAATTGTTCAGTTAGAGAAAAGTCGGGCTGTGACAGCATCATCCTCAGACATGATCTCTGGTGTTGTCTATAGCCCGACAACAGTCTGTAATACACTTGGATGGTTTTAGACTTCATAGGATAATCCATTTGAAACGTGGTGGATCTAAAGGCTGGATACTTGATTGCAGAATGTCAGGGACAGTAAAGGTAGGTATGGGAGGGTTATTTCTGTGTGCCACAGACTAGGTCTAATGCATCCTAGCAGGAGCGTGTGCTGTTCACTTGCTCTTGTTCTCAAGGAAGTGAGAGCTTTACGGAGCAGGCAAGTAAAGCTAGAACCTCGTTGTTGGCTTTCTTAAAACAGGCACGCATACAAGTTTGATGCCTTATTCTTGCTTATTGTAAAATGACTTTCTTATCTTACATCTGGCACTTAGAATTATTATCTCTTATTTCAGACTATTTATTTATTTTCATTTTTATCTTCAATGTTTCATGTCATGTTTTGTTGGTGACTTTTTTAAAAACACTTTTTTGTGTGTTTGTGTGTAAGGTGTGTTAGGTGCACATGCCACTGAACACATGGAGGTCTGAGGACAACTGTTTGATGGGAATGGGTTCTTTTCTTCCACCCTGTGGGTCACTAGAGTCAAACTCAGATTGTTAGTGATAAAATTCAGGCAGGACATGCAGATGTAGGAGAAGAACAGGCAGGAGACTACATGTCTACCTTTAAAATCTTTTTGAAAATTACCTTTTATTTTATGTGAATGGCTGCTTACCTGCATGTATGTCTGTGTACCGCCTGTATTCCCTTCCTGTGGAGACCAGAAGAGGGCTATGGAGCCTGGGGACCAGGAGTTACAGATAGTTCTTATCCCATCCTGTGGGTGCTGGGAATTGGACTGGGGTCCTCTGGAAGAGCAGTCGGTGCTGCTAACTGCTGGGTCATCCTGATGGCCCTTTAAAATTTTTAATAATTATTTAAATATTAAAGATTTAAAAAATGTTCATACAATACGTTTTGGTCATATTCTTTCCCCTTATTCCTATCCACCCAACTTCATATTTCTTTCTCTTAAAAATGGGAAAGAGAAAATACACAGAAAAGAAACATACACGTAAACTCCTCTTTTCAAACAAAACAGCAGCCAAGATCCCCACAAGGTGTCTGTGTTGGCCGATGTGGTCTGCTCTGGGCTGACTTGATAGCCAGTCACTCCTTTGAAGAACAAAGACTTCCCTCTCCCAGCAGGTGACAGTTACAGAATAGCTTCTTGGTCAGATGTGGGGCTTTGGGCTCACTTCCCTTTCTCTCTGTTTTGCGGTGTACACATATGTACCATGTGTGTGCATGAGCCCTTGGCGGTAGGAAGGCAATGGATACACTGGGGTTGGAGTTGTGAATGATTGTGAGCTGCCGTGTGGGTGCTGGGAGCCAAACCTAGATCCTCTGCATCCACCCGTCCCTCTAACACCCAGGGCTCCCTTCCTAAAAGTCAGGCACAGTGTTGGTAACTTGTGCTTAGAGAATAGGAGAAAGCTTGTGGAGCTTTGACCTATTTATCTGTGTGTATAATTGTAAACAGTCATGACAGGTACTCCTTTGCAGTAATATTATAGAACTCACAGAATTTGGGTTTTCCTTATAGAGTTACAGGTTTAGATTCTGTTCATAAGGTAGCTTAAATCTAGACATTGGCAAATGTGGAATTTCAAGCTGAATTAATTATCCTTGAAGACTAAAATTAACATATGCAAACAGTTTCAAACTAACTTGTCAAGTCACATATTTTTTTTTTTTTTAAAGTTTTCATGTAGTTTCAAAATTTTGTAAAGTCACATTGTTTGATTCTTACAGCTACAACTCTGCCCTTGGAAAATAGGACTTTAAATTAGCGGAAGTTTCCCACGTACAAGGTATATCGTACATGTTATAATACAATAGAAAAATGTATATATAGTGTTAAGTATTAATTAAAATTATTGTGAGATATTGTTTGTTTTCTGAAATAGATACTGAAGTGAAATATGTTATATTTTTACTTCATAATTTTTTGTAAACTTTCTCCTTTTTGCAAATGTCCTAAAAGCTCAATCCTCTTGCATTCATGTGTCCTAGGTTAGTTTGAAGTCTAGGTCAGATTGACTTGTTCTAGGTCATTTGGGTGAGAATACGAGTCAGATATGCTACTGGGTGTGGTGGCACGTGCCTGGAACCCCGGTATTTTGTCAGGGGCAGGACGAGGACAGCAAGTCATAAGGTCATAGTGAGTTCCAGGTCTGACAGGGCTGTATGCTGAGACTCTCACTATGGCGCGTAAAAAGTGATAAAACAAAGGAAAAAGGAAAAGAGTGTGTTTTCAGTGATTTAGGTAATCTTGGTTACAGAGCACGACCAGGAAGTAGCTGCTGTAGCAGCCACTATCCAGTAGCCTGCTGCTGCTGTGGACTTGCCATTCTGCTGTGCTTACCCTCTGAAGGCCGATAACAGGCATCTGTGTCTCTGTTTTGGGTATACCACCATTAGATTTCTTTATCTGGGTGGTAACATGGCTTGAAGACTTGGTACCTTTCTCTTGTCGTTGATCCCTGTGGTTTGTTCTCGTGCTTACCTCTGTTAAGTCCGCTGTCTGGGTCCCTGTACTCTACTGGAACAGACCTTTCACATACTTGCTTCTTTGGGTGATTCAAGGGGTAAGATCACTTCGTAAATAATAGGCAACAGAATTGTGGGATCCATGCATTGTGTCCAAACTTACATGGGTCCTCATTTCCTAGAAGGATGTGGATGACCAGAGAGAGTCCGCGTCACCTAGAGATGGAATGAGAGGAGGCTCGTCACCGACAGCCCCGTTCCCTGTCTACCAAGTACCAAGCACTTAGCTAAGTGCTTTCTGTGGCAGGTGTAATGTCATCCTCCCAACGGTTCCACAAGGAGTCTCAAGATCAGAGCAGTTAAAGAGCTTCCCCAGCTTTGTATGTAGATGCGGGGGATCAGAGCTCATCTCTATGTTTGTGTGAAACACTTCCTCCTCAGGTCCCCCCGCCCCTTTTAAAATTTTTATTTAATCTTCTTTTACAATCCAGATTTTATCCCCCTCCCGGTCCACCCTCTGTTCCATGTCTCATACCTCTTCCCCTCCTCCCACCCCCACCCCCACCCCCGTGTTGCACCCTCCCCCTGTCTCCATGAGAATATCCTCCCCCTTTCACCTCCCCACTCCCTGGGGCCTCCAATCTCTCGAGGGTTAGGTGCATCTTCTTTGACTGAGGCCAGACCCAGCAGTCCTCTGCTGTGTATGTGTTGGGGGCCTCATATCAGCTGGTGAATGCTGCCTGGTTGGTGGTCCAGTGTCTGAGAGATCTTGGGTTAATTGAGACTGCTGGTCCTCCTACAGGGTCACTCCTCCTCAGCTTCTTCCAGCTTTTCTCTAATTCAACCAAAGGGGTCAGCAGCTTCTGTCCATTGGTTGGGTGCAAATATCTGCATTTCTTTCAGCTGCTTGTTGAGTCTTTCGGAGGGCAGTCATGAGCACTTCATAGCCTCAGTAATAGTGTCAGGCCTTGGGTCCTCCCCTTGAGATGAATCCCACTTTGGGCCTGTCACTGGACCTCCTTTTCCGCAGGCTCCTCTCCATTTTTTTCCCTGCAGGTGTTTCAGGCAGGATCAATTCTGGGTCAGAGTTTTTGACTGTGGGATGGCAACCCCGTCCATCACTTAATGCCCTGTCTTTCTGCTGGAGGTGGGCTCTACAAGTTCCCTCTGCCCACTGTAGGACATACCATCTCAGGTCCCTCCCTTTGAGCCTCCTCAGCCCCCTTTACCTATTTAAGAAGATTTTTGGATGTGTTAATTATGATCAATGGTTTACTCTTGTAATATTCAAAGATCACTGTAAACTGAAAACTGAGCACTAAACTTTGTGCTCCAGTTGGGAATAATTAAGTTTAATTCATCAGGAACAGAACAGTTAAGGACTTGAATACATTTTCCTCTTAGCGCATAAGAAAGAGAGATATTATCAAGAGAGGCTTACTGGTTATTATACACTGGGCTTTTTAGAAGGGCTTGTTGGCTAGTCCAAGGGTTCTGAACTACAGTTTCCCCAAAAGATTATCTAGATATCTCTGTGGTAGTTTTGGCAGGTATGATTGGTAATGTCAGGCATTTAGGAGACAGGAGGCTGGAGTGCCTATGGCGCACTAGATAGGTCTGTGTAATGGAACTTTCCCATGTCTTCCTTGATGCCAACTTTTCTCTCAACCATACCTTTTTTCAGTTATTGAGCACCAAACATTATTTCATAAGCCAACATGAAATTCTTAGCTCTGTGTTTCGCTTTGGGATTGTAGCTAGCTTTGTAGTATGTTTTAAGTGTTAATGTGTTTAAAGAAGGGCAGCCTTGAGTCTGACACAGCTGAGAACCACCCTGGCCTTGCAGGTCTCCAGTGATTGACAGTTGTACTGTCTAATTGAATAATACTAAAGGAGCCAGCATTCCAGATGCCTTGTTTTTAGACCGTAAGTTCTAGAGGGAAGCTCTTCTATTTCTTGTGAAACATAATCTTAACTCCTAGGGTCACATTCTTGTGAGCACAGGGCACATTAGACCAAGAGTCAGAAGCGGCGTGGTAGTAGGGCACGTTTGTGCTCTCCTTGATAGGCAGGTGAAAGCTCTTTGCTGTGCTGAATGCCTCGCGTCTCAGAGTTCCAGTGGAGTAGGAGAGCCAGCTTTCTGGAGAGCGAGTATGGAGCCCGGCTGTGTGTTCTCAGGTCTTTTGTTCCCTTGGGGACCTCTTCTCACCGCGCTGTCAGGAAGATGTCTTTCTCCTGGGCTTCTGCCGCCCATAGAGAGGCTTCTGGTCTCCTGGTCAGGGATGATGTTCAACTTCTGTGTCTCCCAAGAGCTGGGATTGTAGGCATATACCCCATATTCAATTTTACATGGTGCTGGAGATTTGCCCCTGAGTTTCCTGAATGCTGGGCAAACACTTGAGCAACTGAACCATATCCTCAGATTGTAAATATTCTTAAAATTGTCTGTTTATGGTTCTGACATAAACTAGCCAGTCATGAAGTATAGTAGTCATAAAAAGAATTTCAAATTTCACGGTTTTGGACCGTGAAGTGGGTCAGTGGATAATAAAGGCACTTGCCACAAGTCTGATGGTCTGAGCTTGGTGTCTGGGACTCATGCTGGAAGGAGAGAGCTGCAGATTATCTTCTTACCTCCGTGCATGCACCATGGTGTATACCACCCTGCAACAGACAACCAGACAAATGTCATTTACGCCCTTTTTCATTTTCCCCATTTGTTGTTGTTGTTGGTGGTGATGGTGATGATGGTGATGATGATGATGATGGTGGTGATGATGATAGTGAGCCCTGGAAGGTCTCCAAACATAAACCATTGAGGATGTTGTGTTTGGAGTAGAGCTTTACAAACCTGGCCTCCCTGTAGGCAGGTCCTGAAGATAAGCCCGAGGGAGGCTTACAGATTGTTAAGGTTCTCTCTGATTCCTCTGAGTGCCTGCTGGCCTCTGAAACTGGGTCCTTTCCCCTCCATTAGTCATCAACAGTGGCTGGCTTTTCTGTAGTGCTATGTGCACAGTTCCATATCTCACGTCAGAGTCTTTACCCCTCTAGAGGTCTGGATATCACGTACTTTGTTTATGTAATGTTATTTTAATGCTACACTCTGTTTTTAGTTACAGGAAATACTTTATATGGCCTAGTGTTAATCTTGGTTCTGGCAAAAGTCTTATGACAGGGAAATCTGTCATGAGGTTAGGAAGAGAGAAGGGCAGGAGGACGTTGTTGAAGGTTTCTGGGGAGGAGCGACACAGATCTCTGTGACGCAGATGGCCGAAGCTGCCTAGGTTGAGACTTGAGGATGCAAAGGGTCAAAGCACCCGATGAGTCATTTCCAAGGGTGTCAGCAGTGTCTGTGTTTACCGAGTGAAGAACTGACCAAATGCAGACCTGAGGGCTTGCATTAGTGTGGTAGCTGTTAGCCTTTGTGGAAGGAGCCTGAAGATCGGGTGGTTATTGGATATGAAGTGAGGCTGGCACCAGATCTTGGTACGGAAGGCAAGGGTAGTATGATGTCGGCGATAGTGGGTGTCTTAGTTAGGGTTTCCATTGCTGGGAAGGGACACCATGACCATGGCAACTCTTAGAAAGGACAGCGTTTAACTGGGCTGGCTTACAGGTTCAGGGGTTTAGTCCGTAATCGTCATGGTGGGGAGGACCGTGGCATCGTGCAGGCAGATGCGGTGTTGGAGGAACTGGGAATGCTTCATCTTGATCAGAAGGCAGGCCGGAGTTGACTGTCTTCTGCAGGCGGCCAGGAGGACGGTTTGAGGCTTTGATTCCACACTTTAGCAGAGGAAACCTCAACAAGGCCACACCTCCTAATGGTGCCACTCCCTGGGGCCCAGCAGTCACACGCAAGAGTGTATGGGGCCAAACCTACTGAAACCACCACAGTGGGGATGTGAGAAGGGGATGTGTTTTGGGACTGGATAATGTATTTGCTTGTGGAATGCTGCCGTGAGTGCCGGCAGGCCAGTGGGGATGGGTGGCGGCAGTTGAGAATGTTAGGCTGAGATTAGGAGGTCAGAGGTGAAGTAGTGGAGCCACAGTACCACACACAGCTCCTCTGAGACTGTGCAAAGGAAGGCTGACAAAAGAGCAAGTGTGAGAGAGAGCTGGGAAAAACTAATTCAGTAGATTCTTACGATCCCGACTAAGTTACTTTAATGCCTTGTTTTTTTGTACTATGATACTGAATGAAAATACATGGTACATACTAACCTTGTTTATCAAGCACTTGGGTTATGCATATGGAAACTGAACTAAGACGTCTAACTCTGGACATTGTATTACATGTCTAAAGTGCCAGGTGTGGCTGTCTAGCCTTTAACTGTAGCACTTGGCAGGCAGAACCAGATAGATCTGCGCTCAAGGCCAGCCTGGTCTACTTAGTGAGTTTTAGGCCATCCAGGGATACACAGTGATACTCTGTCTCGAACATAACAAAACACACAGCTAGACAATGGATCTTATCCTTCAGTTAGACTTGTAGGTATGTGATGATTGGCCCATTCTAATCTTAACACTCATTTGTTTGATAAATATGTGTTTTAGTTTTGGGCATTTTTTACATAAGGCTTTCCTTTTAGATATTCTAGTTAGCATATAGACGAATGGGTTTCATAATGCCGTTTTCTTACATATATGTTGTTGTACCTTAGTCATATTTAACCTCCCTCAGAGCCCTCCCTCCCCACCCTCCCCTCCTTCCTTCTGACTAAACCTCATTTCCGTCCCTTAGAGTTCCCTTTTCCATTTATGTCATGTGTGTGTGTGTGTGTGCGTGCGCATGTGTATGTGTGTGAGTGGTGAATGTAGTTAATTCTAAAGCTAGGTTGTGTATCTCAGTATTCTCTCTCTCTTCTGCTTGGCTGCTGCTGATTTTCAAGCCCTCTTGCTACAGACTTTGGCTCAGAGGCTCTACCTTCATTGTTCTCTCTGTTTCTTACAGATCCCTTCACCTTTTGGGGATCAGAGGAAAGTTCTTGGTTGAAATGAAATGTTCTTATTTGGTGAGGTGGAGAGGGGTGAATGAGAGGTAACGATACTAAAACTGAAGATATTCTGACAGATTCCCCCCCCCCCAAGAAGATGGGCTTCCAGGAACCCACTTACTTTGGCATGCATGCTTTTCTTGGTTGGCAGAACTACTGTGCAGTAGAAGTGCCATTTGGGGGAGCCAGAGTACTGTCGTTGCCAGTGGCCCGTTCAGTATAAGCTCTGCAGGGTATGTGTGTGTGTGTGTGTGTGTGTGTGTGTGTGTATGTGTGTGTGTACACGCGTGTGCACACCTTCCATAGGATATGGTTAGAAGGTTATTAAGTAGTAAATTAACGAAACACTCAGCAAACGTGTAACTTGAATTTTAACGGTTCACACTTGCATCTCGCTTGTTCTGTTGACATCTTAAGATGTCTGTGTTTTCAGATGAGGAGAATAAATGTTCTATCACATCGGAGCCATAGTCGTTCCAAATCCAATGAATCCCTTGACTCATTGAGGCTTGGGTTAAATACTAAAATTCTCAGCAGCAGTCCTTAGAGTTTTTCTAGTCAGTGATAATATTTTCTGAGTGCATGTACCAGAGTGCTGTAAGTTATCTTGAAAGTATTGCCACTAGAGTAAGTGTTTCAAACAGTTCTGAAAGTGTTTGGTTGACCAGTGGACACCAGAGCCTGGGCGTGGGTGCCGGTTCCTCAGGGATGTTGTCCACAGGAATCTGGGTATAGGAAGCAGAGCATTCATAATTAGTCCCCTTGCCCTGGTTTCCCTTAGTTGTTGTGTATTATTTAAAATAGGTTTTCTTTCTTTCTTTTTTTTTTTTTTTTAATATGTCTTCAAAAGGATTAAATTCCTTTTAATTTTTGCCATTTTTTTTGTGGTCAGGCACATATGTGTGCACACACAGGGGTCTCCACACTTGTGGCGGTATTTTATAGCATGTTAACAACATGATTTATTTCAGTTTCTAACAGGCTGTTGTCTGTCATTCAAAAACTTGTTTTTGAATTTCCTTGTTCCCTTCTTTGGAAAGACGTTGGATTCTAGACTAGAAGGCAAGACTGTCTTTCTGAGAAATGTCATTTAATGTCAGAAACGAAGTGGACTTTCTCCGCCCCTAAGCAGTTACGGTTTTCACCCCCGGCTTCTGTTTATCAAACTCGGTGCTACTTACTTCGGTTAATAAGTATGGATTTCTGGCCATGCTACTAGAAGAAATATATATTTCTTAAAAAAATTTGTGAGGAACAAGCTGTTTCTGTGAGAGAGCGGCCAGTCAGCTGGGTGTGTATGGACGACTGCTGCTGTCTTTCTTCTTCCCTGTGCAGCGGGGATTGACAAACGGCTCAGTACAGGGGCTGCCTCCTGTGAGCTGGGATCCTGCCTGGCTGTGTGGGCAGAGCTCCTCATTCTTTCCTTATGTTGCCTTTTCTCTCTTTCCCCCTGCCCTTCCCCCTGCCCTCCCCCCTGCCCTTCCTCCTTCCCTCCCCCTTCCTTCTTCCCTCCCTTGCTCCCCATGCCCTTCCTTCTTCTTGTCACCTCTGCCTATTTTCCTTTTTCTCTAAGAATGCTAATTGCTTTTATTTTGGCTGAAGTTGACTCAGGAGAGTTGATTTAAGGGGAAAAAAAAAAGACACCCCAAAACCCACTTAATTTTTTTTTTCTTTAGAGTTCTCTATTAATTTGTCCAGATGGACAGAACTAGAGTAAATTTTGTAAAATGCTAGCTTTTAAGAGGTGAAGATTAATTTAAATTATATTTCTTTGTTTTTACTGTATATGCTATAAAATTAGATCATTAACACAGCCTAAAGAAGATAATTAATCAAAATTTAGAGGAATTCTAACTGATGAATTCTGATTCATCTCTTAAAAACTAAGAAGCATTTGCCTAAATTATGTAAAATGCTAATTAAAGGGCTTAATTTGTTAATCATCTCAGTTAGATTAGAGGCAGATGCTGATTATCTAAGTGGACCTTTCAGAGATGACTTTCATTACTTAAATTCAACTTGTCAAACTAATTAAGACACTAACTTAAGGGATAGCATATACTAGAAGTTACTGTGTACTAGTTATGAGGGCGAGGCCTGGCAGGGTAATTCACCAGCGCTCTGGACCAAAGGCTTGGAGGGGAAATGCTAGGAAGAATTTCCCTCGCCTCAGGCTGGGGATGGAGATGCTCGCCTAGGTGCCCTGAACCCAGGGTTCTGTCCCAAGCACCTCATCAACTGGTTGTTGTCTGCTTATGCCTCTGTAATACTAGTAAGGACAGAGAGGTAGAGATGGGGGGTCAAGGCCAGTCTACGATCATAAGCATTTGAGGCCAGATGAGATAAGACCTGTCAACTGAACAGAAGGAAGTATCAAAAGGAAGATTTGAACTTCCCTTCTCTTCTTTCTCTTCTCTTCTCTTCTTCTTTCTCTTCTCTTCTCTCTCTTCTCTTCTCTCTTTTTTGAACTTATTAACTTTTGGATTTCATTAGATTTTCTGTCTTATCTTTCTTTTAATACTGTGGGCTCTGAATTCTTTCTGATTCTACTAAGTCAGATCAGACACGGAAGCAGATGTAATCTTATCATGTAGGTTGAAAGTGTGCACATAAGGGAGCGAAGCACGCATGTGTTCAGCGCGTTACGGTAGCCAGAACTTCCTTTTACAAGCTAAGAAGCGCAAGACCTGTGTTCATGTATGAGACAAGATACATAGCGAATATAATGTTAACTAGTCAAGTCAAAGGCCCTATGCAGTTTGCAAAGCATTTAGTGTTTGGTACACAGTTAGAGCACATAAGTTATTATCCATTAACGATTTTGTTTTTACTGTTCTGGCTTTTGCATAAGATTTGTGTAAGATTGTGCATGTGTGTGTGTATGTGTGTGTATGTGTGCATGTGCCTGCGTGTGGTGGTGTGAATGTGAGTGTGTGTGTGTCAGTGTATGTGTGTGTGTGTGTAGTGTATGTGTGCATGTAGTTGTGTATAAGACCATTGGATGGAATTCAGTGTGAACTTGTCACTCGTGCTATATCTATATGGCAAGGTATAAGAACTTCAGGAATATAGCTAATAGACTTTGAAATCCTGTCTTACAGTGAGTGAGTGTAGGTTTTATTTCAGCTCTTGCTTTGCATGTTCTGTGAGGGGGTTACGGATCTGTGTGGATGAATGCTAGATTAATAGTTGAACAACTGGATGACCGTACAACCCTGGTGTTAGGAATTGGTCTCAGGGCCTTAGCTGGTATTTGTAAGTCCATTTGCTGTCCATTCTGCATCTGCATTTCCCTCTCCCTCCTCCCACCGTGAACACCTTTAACAGTGGGATTTCAGGGTACATAGGAAGGTTCATTTAAAGGCAGCTGCTTCCTGGTTCTGAGGCTATAAAGCAGGTTACAGTGGGACAGGATAGGGTGGCAGAGTGCTCTTGGACCTCTTCTCTGGCAAATTAGTAATCCGGCCACAGTTCGCTGCCTACATGCCTGCAGTCTGTCCACCTCCACCCCGCCTCACTGTCACTCCTGGCATTGGGCTATCAGGATATCTTTCCCAATTCATTATTCACTGTGAAGTGAGAATGCACATATCTGCTTAGCCCTTGACAGTCCAGTGTTGTGTGTGTGTGTGTATGGGCATGCATGCACACGGTGCTTGTGCACTGTGGAGGCCACAGGAGAGTGTTGATTGTCCTGCTCTGCGACTCTGTATGTTCAGGTACTCACAGGGTGACTTTTTTCGTGCGGGTACCAGGATCCATTGCAGGTCCTCATGCTTAGACAACAAACATTCTTACCTACTGAGCCATCTCTCCAGCCCACTCATCTGATTTCTTAGTCACCATTACTTTCAACTCTGTGGACTCTAATGAATGCTGTTAGTGGTGGAAACGCTTTGCTCCTTTGATCGTAAAGGTTCTTCTCTCTGTTTCTTACCTGTTAGCAAACACAATGCCCAACCTGAGAAAGTACTTAATAGAGGCTGGTTTAATGACAGGATACGTAAGTGAATCAGCCACTTTCAGTTCAGTATGTGAGTTTACATGTGCACTAGCCCTGTTGTGTGTAGAAGGCCTTGATTCCTTGTCATCCATCCCCTCTGACTCTTACACTCTTTCCCCTCCTCTTCCCAAGGGTTCCCGGAACCCTGAAGGCAGGGATTTGATGGAGACCTCCTATTTAGGGCTGAGTGTTCCAAGGCTTCTCACTCTGAATGGTGTCTGGCCGTGTGTCTCGGTATTTGTTCCGATCTGCTGCAGGAAGAAGCTTCTCTGATGGCTGAGCGAGCATGCTGATGCCATGAGAATAGCAGAATGTCATTAGGAGTTATCTTATTGCTAGGTTCCTTTAGCAGAACAGTAGTATTTGGTTTTCCCCAGGCCCTAGGTTATATAGTTTTAAGTTCTAGGTCAGTCAAGCAGTGCCAGCCACAGGTTCCATGTCGTGGAGTGGGCCTTAAACCAGATATTGGTTGGTCACACTCCCACAAGGTTTGTGTGACTACTGCAGCAGCTATCATCTGCTTCTGAAAGAGGCCTGGGATGCTGTTAGGATGTATAACGAGACGCGAGCCCGCCCAGCCTTTCAGCCTTGCCCGTCATGCCATACACATGAGCCCTTGAGCTCTTCTTAGTCACGAGCTCAGCACCAGCAGCAGCCTTTCCGTGCCACATAGAGAAGCATTGCAAGCCTCACCCTTTGTTTGAGTACTTGGGACCGTCAACAAAAATTCGATCTTCAGTAAAATAGTTATTGCTTTAAACTGTTAAATTTTGGGTTAGCTTGTTATGCAGTAATATATAATTGAAATTGGTAGCTAAACTAGAACTTCAAGCTTCTTAACATTGAGCAGGAAAGGAGACATTGCATCCTGAGTATAACCCTTCCATGATTGGGAAGGGTATTGTGAAATATAAGGAAGGGTTTGTAATTCAAGACTGCTGGTGTGGAAGATGAAATTCTGATTTTTGGGTTGAGAGGAGACGGTAACTCTGAGGAAAAGGACCAGAGATAGAAAATTGCTGACAAATACTTTTACCTTCTAAAAAATCAGTAGAAAGGCTGCTAAGAAAGAGTTAGCTGAGGGATGGAGAGATGGCTCAGTGGTTAAGAGCATGGACTGCTCTTTTGGAGTACCCAGGTTCAAGTCCCAGCACCCACATAGTGGCTCACAACCATTGGTAACTCCAGTTCCTGAGAGTCTGATGCCCTCTTCTGGCTTCTTCAGACACCAGGCATGAATGTGGTACACAGACAAACATGTAGGCAAAACACCTGTACATATAAAAAACAAAACAAAAAAATAGCTGAGAGGTTTATGGCTTTTTAAGTTTGAAGAAGAGGTTTGCCTTGGGTTTGAGAATGTTTTTGAGGTCTTCTTTACTTCCAAAGACAGCTTTTCCTGTTGGAGAACACTGCTCAGGTATAAAGTGTCAGGCCTTCGGTAATGAAGGTTATGTTTATGTGGTGGTCTTTGTTCCTGAGAACCTTCCATCTGTAAGACAGGCAATTTGTGTGCATATACTACAGCATGGATTGTGGATCGTTCTTTCTGCTTGCTGCCTATGGTTCAGTTAGGACATGGTGCTGCCTGTGGTACAGTTCGGACATGGTGCCTGCCTGTGGTTCAGTTAGGACATGTTGGTGCCTTCCTATGGCTCAGTTAGGACATGGTGCCTTCCTAATATGTTAAGAACATTATGCAGATGCTGCTGGGCATTTAAAACTGTTTTCTTAAATGGGAAGAGAGGTAAGTGAATGAAAGCAACTCTAAATCATTATAGACACCACGCTAGACAGACCTACATTTGGTGTGACCTTTGAAGTGGTTGAAGATTTTCATCTTTTTAAAAATTTTCAGTATTCACTGCACTGTACTAGTTCTTGAGATGACCTCTGACCTCTGGGGCAACCACACATAGGACAGACACACATAATTAAAAATAATAGAAGAAACTAAAAAAAAGAATGTTAATTTCATGGTAGGTCTCCATCATGAACACCCTTAGAGGTTTTAAATGGTCAGGAGCGGTCAGATTGGGTTAGTTGGCTGTTAGGCAGCCGTCAGAGCCTTCCCTTCTGGTAAGCTGCTTTGGGAGTTGTGGGTCAGCATTCTCTTTGGCAGTTATCCTGGCTGTTTTAAACACAACACAGTGACTCTGAGAGGCTTCCTTCTTTCTCACTGCAAAGACCACTGTAGCCATGGCCAGCGGCTGAGTCCTGACTGGAAGCCTTGATGCAGCCATGACCACTGCAGACACCTTGCACCGGCTTTGGGAGACTTCATCTTGTGCCAGACAGGGCTCACTGAGGTCCACCTCACTCCCAGAAAGGAAAGGAAGCAGCTGTCCAGTGACTCAGCACAGTCCTGTGATGCATGGTGCTGGAAGTGTTTGCATGTGTGGCTGTGGACATGGTGTGGGCTTACCTCATGTCCCTTTCCTGGCGCAAGCACTCCTCTTTTGCCTATGTAAGTAGGCTATTTTATATTATATATGAGTCTTGCAGAGTGAGTCCAGGAGATGGTGCGTGTTAAGAAAATTCATACTAACATGCATACATAGTCTGGGAGACTGGAAATATTAGTTTTAGGAAACATTGTAAAGTTATTTGGTGTTGGAATGTCGAATCTAGTCTGTGAGTTATGAAAGAAGAAAAGGTGTTTCTGTGTGCTGGGTTAATCTGGAGTGTAGCATCCCCTCTGGCAGAAAGGAAGTGGGATTCTGATAGACTCCACCCATCACCTTCCAATGTTGGGTAACTGGGTGAGGCCTTGAAGTGTTGGATTGGGTGAGCAGACGGACGCCACTGTCAGGACAGTGGAGCTGGTTTCTAATGTTCGCAGTGCCAGTGTGCACATGGGACGTCTCTTCCCTTTGCCCAGGGACAAGGTAAAACTACTGTTCTAGCCATTTGAACTTGAGAACAGTGGAAATGTAACATTGATAATTCCCAGCTTACTAAAATGAATTGACAGATTTGATTCGTTGTAGTTGGTGAGAGCAAACAATGGCAGACTGGTCTATTTTTCCTGGTCTTATTTTCCAGAGATCTTCTGTTTCATTTTCTATTTTCTGAAGTCAGTGCGGCTAACGGTGATCTCAGCTGACAACACTTCCTGCCTCGCTCCCTCGCTAAGTGCAGTGATAGTCTTTACTCTCCTGATTACTGGTGGCCGTGGACGACTTAGATAGCATGCTTTTCATTAAGCGGAGTTTGGCTGTCTCTTGTCAAAAACACTTGAAAATGACCAAGCTGTTCTACAGTGTAGAGACATAGAATCACGTAAAGTTGAGCAGTTGTCTACTGGGCTATGTTGTAAAAACGGAAAGAAATTACTCTCTCTTGTTTTTTGGCAAAACATTTGCCAGTTGGAGCCTCAAAGAAGATTGAGTTTGGAAGGTTTTTAATTGTGCACCGAAAGGTTATTGCAGAAGATAACATAAGGGAGAGTCATAAAGAAGAAAATTAGAAACTCAGTAACAGAAGACTGTGGAGAAACAGGCATGCGCCAGGTGTCTGAGAGCTCAGAATAAATAGTCTGGAATTAAAGACACAGTCACAGATTTCAAAGGCTTGATTCCATGATTAGTGCATCTGTGGGAGTCCACTTGTAGTGACTTGTAAAGCATGCTACCCTTCACCAAAGTTCTGTCTTAAAATATTTACTGATTGTTAAGTTTAACATGCACGATCAGAGTGTTTGTTAATAGTTTGTATTAAACTATTGAAATAAAAACAGGATAAAATGAATTACAGTATTGTGGTTTAGTGTCTCAACTCCTGATTATTGTATTTAAATAAGTATTTTCCAAACAGGATAAAGTGTGGGTGTGAGTGTGCAGGCAGGGGATCTGACAAAGAATGTGACTGGGTTCCTGAGAGGTGGCCCAGTGGTTAAGGGCACTTGTTGCTCTTTTCACAAGACCCAGACTGGATTTCCAGCACCGCAACATGGCACTTACAACCATCTGTAATTCCAGTTCCAGGGGATTGGATGCCCTCTTGTGGCCTATATATAATGCAGGTGAAATATTCATACACATCAAATAATATAATAAATAAACCTAAAAAAAAATGTAGCTGGTCTCCTATACTTTGATCTATTCATGTATTGAAGAGCCAGGGTGTTATGTAAACAACCCATTAGTAACTCAAAAGCACATGCTTTCCACAGATGTCCAGTTCAGATATTCTTAAGCCTCATGGTTTGAAGGATATTTTAGGTTTTAGTACTGTGCCTTGTTTGTGTTAGTATGGAGAGGGGGTTGAATGAAATGGTCTTTTTACAGAAACCATGGAAACAGGTGGTACTCTTTATTGGAAGGGGTCCTGCACGTAGAGTGCGGTATTGAAATCCAGCTGTCTGCGTCCTTCATGTCCGCCATCAGGAAGTGGGCCCTTTTGATAAGATAGATGGCTCTTTTTTTTTTTTTTTTTTTAATTTATTTAATGTCTGGGTATTTTCCTCGCATGTCTGTCTGTGCCTCTTGAGTGCCTGGTGCCTGTGGGAGCCACAAAAGGACTTCTGGAAGTGGAGTTACGAGAGTTGTGCGCTTCCATGGGGGCGCTGGGGATCGGACCTGGGTCTTGTGGAAGGGCAGTCTGTGCTTTAAGCGCCAACCCATCTCCCCAGCTCCATTCTGCTCTTCTAATACTCTCTTAAAGCTCCTTATAGGACTTGGTTGATTCACTTCTGTTTGATTCAAACGTCCTCAGGTTCAGGAGAATTCTTTTTTAGATATTCTGCTTTGGTTTCACTAAGCTTCTTAAATATTGTAGCTGGTGTCTTGTGGAGAGCTTGGAAAGTGTCGGCCATCATTGCCTTAAATCCCCAAGTATTTTGGCTGTCTGGGGTGCCAGTCAGTGTGTTACAGATCTTGTTAGTTTTGTATCTTATTCTCTGGTTTTTTATTTTCTTGTTTGTTCTTGCTAGCAGCGGTTCTCTGCTGAATTACAGATGGCTTCTTATAAGCTGTCATCTTTTATTTTGACACTTCCCTAGTCTGTTTTGTTTATCCTGCTCTCAATGAGATTTTAATTTTGATTATTGTGATTCATAGAAATTTTGTTTTGTTTTGTTTTTGGCGGTGGTGGGGAGATTGGGAATTGGACCTAAGATCTTGGTACATACTAGGGAAACACTCTACCACTGAGCCATATGTGAGCCTCTTTTAGGGTTAACTTTTACATTCATTTTTATTTATTATTCAAAATGTTTCTTGGGATTATTTGACACGAATCTAGACGTATCTGGTGAGGGGATCCTTATTTGAGAAAAGGCCTCCATTAGAGGGCCCTTGTATGGCAAGGCTGTAGGAGCTTCATGATTGGTGGGAGACCCTGTCTCACTGTGTGGTGCCACCCTGGGCAGATGACCCTGACCTGCAGGGAAAGCAGGCTGTGCAAGCCATGGTGAAGCAATGCAGAAAGCAGCGTCCTCTGTGGGCCCTGCTTTTGTTTCTGCCTCTTTCTGCCTGAGCTCCTGTCCTGGCATCCCTTGATAATGGACTGTAAGCCACAAACCAAATAAACCCTTTTCTCCTGAGGTTGCTTTTGGTTGGATTGTTTTATAGAGCAACAGAAGGCAAACTGGACAAACTCCTGGGCTCAAGAGCTTGCCCTCAGTCTCCTCTGTCCCTGGGACCTGGCAGACTGTTTCCTCCCTGCTCCCAGCATAAGCTGCCCAGCCTTCATCAGGAGTGATTGCTGGGCAGAGAAAGGCTGCTGTTAAGATTTGAAACAAATTAAAGTGAATGCCTTCTTAAATTGATATTATAAGGTTAATGGAAGTTATATTGCTTCAATTATCTCATTACCCATGTGTCCATTCGGAGAAGTTGTGAAGGAATACTTCTGTTTAAATGTGCTGCTATTTAACATTGACCCAGTCATGGCTTCAGAATATTTAACTTATTTCATGGGTATTTTTTCTTAATTACTTATCTTTTGTCTGTATTTCTATCACTGTCTTCCAATTCAGGTTTATTTTTCTATGCGTTGCTGTGTCACCCCAGTGCTCTCCAGTTAGTACAGGTGATCAGCTTATAGAGCTGAGTACTCCTTTCTTTTTGCATGAATTAATAGTTTTATGTTTTGATGAATTGTATGCTGTTTGTAATCTCCCACTGATGATATTTTAGTCTTTGGTATTTCATTACCCAGCATCCTCCCCTCTTGTTCTATAGTTTTCTGAATTCCTTAGATTCAATTCTGTCATCTGAAGTGTTTGTGTATTTTAGTCAGGAAACATTTTTTTTTTTTTTTGGTTTTTCAGGACAGGGTTTCTCTGTGTAGCCAGGCTGTCCTGGAACTGCTCTTAGACCAGGCTGGCCTTAACTCAGAAATCCCCCTGCCTTTGCCTCCCAAGTGCTGGGATTAAAGCGTGACCACCACCGCCCAGCGTCAGGAAACATTTTGTCATGTATTGTAATAAAAACTGAGAATATGCCGGGCAGTGGTGGCGCACGCCTTTAATCCCAGCACTTGGGAGGCAGAGGCAGGCGGATTTCTGAATTTGACGCCAGCCTGGTCTACAGAGTGAGTTCCAGGACAGCCTGGGCTACACAGAGAAACCCTGTCTCGAACCTCCCCCCCCCCAAAAAAAAAAAAACCAAAAACCAAAACCCAAAAAACCATGAGACTATAACAAATAGAATACACTTATAGTTAGGTTCATGTTTTAGTAAAAATTCATGAGTATGAGTTCTTATACTGTAGTATAAAGATATTGCAATACTCTGTGCTGAGGTGTATGGCTATAGAGAGGCATAGAATAAGCATATAGTGCTTGAGGATTCGTGGGAAACTTTGCTGATATAACACGCTACACATACAGAACTCTTCCCGTAGACACAGAAGGTGTGGAAGGGGTTTCAGAGCTAGAAAGTCTATGTAAAGTCACAGAGTCATGCTGTGCCATAGGAAGTACAGGAAAGTTGGTTAACAGGGGGCACAGTATTTTGAGCAGAGTAAAACCAGGAAGAATTTAAAGGGCCTGCGACCACAGAGCCGTTACTGGATACAGGCAGCCTGTGTGGTGGGGACCGTGGGGAGGTCAGCTGTAAGAGCAGGAAGTGGATTGGGAAGAATGTTAGTGAGTGTGGCGGCGGGAGAGTACAGTGCGCATGCGTCAGGGTGTGTTCCTAGTGGTCTTACGGCAGTGTCAGTTATTCTGAGCAGGGCTGGGAGATGCATGCCAGGGTGTTGACAAGGTTTGGATTCGGATGGTGCCTGCCCAGGAGAAGGGAGGCAGAAGGCTTGCTGCCTTCAAGGCGTTGGATGTTGTAGAGCCGTGATGCATAGAGGAGGAGGTCCTGACTAGGTGGAGGGGATGTGTAGGTTAGTATTTGCTAGGGCAGTGTCTTTGAGGGACGAGGACGAAGAGGGGCATGTAGAAAAGAGGGCAAGCTGTGTGGCCGGCGGTGGTGGTGCACGCCTTTAATCCCAGCACTTGGGAGGCAGTAGACAGGTGGATTTCTGAGTTCGAGGCAGCTGGTCTCCAGAGTGAGTTCCAGGACAGCCAGGACTACACAGAGAAACCCTGTCTTGAAAAACCAAAAAAAAAAAAAAAAAAAAAGCTGTGTGACGGGCTAGTCATGGAGGACAGATGGAAGTCAGTGCTCTAGAATGAGATATGCAGGGAGAGCGCACAGTGAGTGAAGGTGAGGGCAGAGCGGAGCAGGGGGACTGCGGGGGCATGAGGCAAGGGTGATACAGCACAAGATCAATGGGAACTTCAGTGTGAGACCCTGACTCTTCACACTTAGCTTCCTGGTCGGCGTAGAATGGCTTAACTACTGTATTCTAGTCCCTTATATGATTAGATACTTTTATACTTAACTTTTTTTTATAATATACTTTTATATTTGGTTTTAGAATGAGTCTACTTTTGAGTATTTAAATTTTCTTTTACACTTTTAAAATGTACATTTATGTTTTGTGTGTGTGTGTGTATGCCATGGCACATGTGTAAAAGTCAGAGGACAACTTTCGGGGTCACCTGTCTCTTTGAACTCTGGTCATCAGTCTTGGTGGCAGATGCCTTTACCTGCTGAGCCTAGAGTCAGCTAGGCTTTCTTCATCCTGCTATCTAGAAGAGTCTAAATAGCCCCCTTTGTTACACACTGCCTTGTTATTTACGCTTCGTTACTTCATGTATGTCTGTATCCATGGCATATTTATGGATCATTATTGGCCAAAGAGCGATTCAGCCATGATTTGGAGAGAGGTGGAGACAGTTAGAAATACATTAGTTGCTTAGAGGGGACTTCTGAATTTGATGCCCGCATGGGCTTCCTCAGCTCCCAGGTCTTCAGGGTGGGGTCAAGCATATCTGTCTCACTGTGTATTGCTGCCTGGATGCCTTTGCAGGGTGGTGGTCTGTGTTTCCCCGCAAAACCTTTGCTCTAACAATGTCGTTGTGACTTAAATGAGTGATTTAAATATAGGTGGTGCCTTAGTGTGTTCTACTCAGTATATCTGTGTACTACATGTGTGCAGTAGCCTGCAGAGGATGGAGGGCATAAAATCCCCTGGAATTAGAGGCATAGGCAGTTGTGAGCTGCCCTGTGAGTTCTGGGAACTCAATATGGATCCTGTAAGATAAGCAAGTGCTCGTAGCTCCTGGACCATCTCTCCATTGTGACTGTTAAATCTCTTTAGCTTGGATGGTTTCGAACTGAGCTCTGGAATAGGTTCCTGGGAGAAGTCACCTCATGCCTCTTGTGCTCCCCTTCTCCTCTGTTCCTGCCCAGCCTACATGGCTTTCTGACTTCCTCGGCCTCCTTGGATGCATGGCCTCCTGTTCCAGCTGCTCAGGAATCCATGCACTCCTCTCCTGATCCCTACAGGGCTAGAGGGAGTCCCCCAGTCCTAGCAGAGCTTTTGTTCTTCCTGTGAGTGCTGGCAGCCACACCTTTTCCTGTCACAGATGACTGCTGCTTTCAGAGTTCCTAGCTAGTAGAGTCTTCTTTTCTTCACCTTTGCAAAAGTTAAAGTATAGTCCATTTAGGAAGCGGTCCTTTGCTTTTGTTTTCTGTGAGCATTGAGCCTCAGTCACGGAAACTGCGTGGGACACCTGAGAGGAGAGGAATGTATCACTTACATATCTAGTCAGATTGTAGGGTTCCGACTTGTATCTGTTCTATTGTTACTTTGGCATGAGTAGGAAATGAGATTTCTAGTATAAGTTAATCCTTGCTATGCAGCCCTGGCTGGCCTGATATTTGCTATGTAGCCAGGTGTTCTTGAATTCATGGACTCCTTCCTCAGCTCTGGTGCCACCATTGCCTCAATGTTAATATTGTTACATAATTATTATTACATTATATGTAATTGTTACCTAATAATATTGTTGCATAATTATATATATAAACCAATATATATGACATATAATAATAGCATAATAGTAATTATTTTCTTTTAAAGAAGTTTTTGAATAGAAGAGGAAATTTGTACTTTAATAAAAAAATTAATCTTTTTAATTGTAGGTTTTGGTATATAGTCCATATGTGCCCATTCTGCTAATGAAGGAAAAAGCAGTACTAATGTAACCAGTAATAATGTGACATAGTAATGTCATTGATCTTTCCATTGACCAGCGTGGCCGTGTTGCAGATTCATCAGCCTACTTATTACAAATGTTAAATTATCACTCACCTTCAAATAAATTGTTATAAATGACAACCTGTGAGAGACGTGCCACAGCATCCTACAAACTTGAGTTAGCACAAGAACTTAGTGATAATTATCTCCTTTCTTACTTTCTGATTTTGTGTGTTTGTGATTTTCTAATTAAAATATCCCAGATATATGACTGTCTTTTGTACATTTAAATGAAAACATAATTCAACCGAAGATGGAAAAAAGCATTTAGTATTTACTGTAGCTTGATGAGTACTGGTAATAATTTCTATATTGAAGCTACAAAAGCAACACAAAGCAGCCATAACAACAAAAAACAAAAAACAACCCCCCCAGAACCCCCAAAAAGCAAAACCAAAAACTAAGAACCAAAGCCATAAGCTTAAAATAATACCTATTTTGTTTTATCTCAGTTTGTAGGTTCAGGTTATTTATTTATTACTTATTCACTTTACATCCTGCTCCCTGCCCCCTCCTGGTCACTGCCTTTCACAATCCTTCCCCCTTCCCCTTTCCTCTTCTCCTCTGAGCAGGAGAGGCCACCCTGGTATCTCCCTCACCCTGGCACATCAAGTTTGGGAGGTTAGGTGCATCCTCTCCCACTGAGGCCAGATGAGGTAACCCAGCTAGTAGAACATATCCCACCTACAGGCAACAGCTTTTGGGATAGTCCTTCTTCCAGTTGTTCAGGACCCACATGAAGACCAAACTTCACATCTGCTACATATGTGCAGGGAAGCCTAAGTCTAGCCTGTGTATGCTCTTTGGCTTGTGATTCAGATTCTGAGAACCCCAAGGGTCCAGGTTAGTTGACTCTGTTGGTCATCCTGTGGAGTTCCTATCTCCTTTGGAGCCCACAGTCCTTTCTCCTGTTCTTCCATAAGAGTCTCCAAACCCATCCACTGTTTGGCTGTGGGTGTCTGTGTCTGAGTCAGCTGCAGGATGGAGCCTCTCAGAGGACAGCCATGCTAGACTCTTGTCTGCAAGCTTAACGGAGTATCATTAATAGTGTCAGGGATTGATGCTTGTCCATGGGATGGGTCTCAAGTTGGGCCTGTTATTGGTTGGCCATTTCCCCAGTCTCTGCTGTATCCTCCTCCCTGCATTTCTTGTAGATAGGATAAATTTTGGGTTGAAAGTTTTGTAGGTGGATTGGTGTCCCTATTGCTCCATTGGTGTTCCTGTCTGGCTACAGGAGATGGACTCTTCAGATTTTATATCCCCAATGCTGTGAGTCACAGCTAAGGTCACTCCCTCCCCTTGATTCTTGGGTGCCTCCTTTATCCCAGGTCTCTGTCACATTCTGGAGATGCCTCTGACCTCCCTAGCCTGTCAGTTGCAGATTTCCATTCATTCTCATGGCCATCTGGCCATCCTCCTGTCTCTCCCCATACCTTATTCCTAGCCCTCATTTCCTTTCCCATCCCCTCTTCCACCCAGTTCCCTCCCTCCATCTGCCTCTTATGATTCTTTTATTCCCCCTTCTAAGTGAGATTCAGGCTTCCTTGCTCGGGCTTTCCTTCTTGTCTAGCTTCTTTGGGTCTGTGGAGTGCAGCATGGGTATCCCTATTTCATGGCTAATACTCACTTATTGGTGAGTACATGCTGTTTATATCCTTCTGGGTCTGGGTTACCTCACTCAGGATAATATTCTCAAGTTCCATTTATTTGCCTGCACAGTCCATGATGTCTTGGTTTTTAATAGCTGAATAGTATTCCATTGTGTAGATATACTGTATTTTCTTTGTCCATTCTTTAGTTGAGGAACATCTAGGTTGTTTCTAGTTTCTGGCTCTTACAAATAAAGCTGCTGTGAACATAGTTGGGCAAGTGTCTTTGTGGGATGGTGGAACATCTATTGGATATATGTAGCCAGTGTCTCTGTAGGAGATGCCTTTGCCTTGGGTTTCGTGACAAAGACTTGACATTCAAGTTTCTGCTTGCTGTCACTCCAGAGCAGCTTCAGTTGCTCACCTGGAAGGCCCCATTCTCAGATCCTAAGAGCCCCATTCTCTCTCAGTACCCAAAAGGACCTGTTTTCAGATTGTCATTTTTGTTTCCATCTTGGACTATTACTGGATGGTTTTTTAGTTGTACTTTCCACAAGCAGGCTTTGTTGTTTCTCGCTGGGTCTATATCTCGTGGGTTGATTTAGTGTTAGGTACAGAGTAGGTCTTCTGTTTCAAGAAGAATGGGTGACTTCTGAAAAAAGAAAAATCCAGATGAGATGACATTTTCAGGAATTCATAAGTTGCTTTTTAGGGAAGAGGATTCTTTTTCCCGGGCTATGACTTTTAGACCAGTGATGTGTAGAGCAAAAATCGCTGTTGGAGAAATGTTGAAGAAAATACACATCAGGACTCTGGTTTAAAGGGCTCTGTGGTACCCAGGGTGGTAAAGTACTCCACTGTGCTCCAAATACTCATTGCTATATTCACAGATAAATGTAGGTCTCACCCCTTATCAGAGAAGCTTCCTTCTGCAGCAGGAGATCATGACAGAAAGCCACACTAGTCAAATGGAGAGAACAACTCACTGTGCGATGCCCAGCTCCAAATGACAGTGTGTACAATACTGTCGGCTGGCCTGTTTTCTGCCCTGGGCTGTCTAGAACCTTGCACCCTGGGCTGAACTGGAAGGAATGAAACTTACCTGGGCAGGTGGGTTGGACAGGAACAGTCAGAGTGAGTGCAGGAGAAACAGCCTTTTCTGGAGACAGGTTTTCAGTGAAACAGCTCTCCTTTATTGGGGGTAACAAGGGCTATATAAATCTTGGGGAGTTGGGAGGGATTTTCGGGTGAGTGTACATCATCGGCTGATGCTGAGGTGCTGGGAATGCTTCATTTGCATGAGAGGAATTCCATGTGCTTGCTGAACATCTCCTTATAGGGAGAGAGGAAGCTAAACATGTAATGTGACCTCCAGAGTATATGACTACCTCAAGGGAGTGAGGCTCACAGCTTACATGCCTTGGGACATACAGGCCCAGAGCAGGGAGAAAAACAGTCCTATTCCCGCTGGTCTCAGGACGAGACTTTTGGGGTTTGGACATGTGTCAACCTTATTCTTGCTCCGACTGCTTCCCCATGGAATGGCTTTCTGGCCCTACACAGTACGGCTGTTCCTAAGGCTAAAGGAACATTGTGGAAGATGGGGAGGGAAGACTGCTGTGAGATTGTGTTTTATAACTGCAAAAGGGAAGCCACTCCTATGAAATTCATCGGCACGGATCTCCAAACAAGACCTGATCGATTCCAACAGTGGTTGACTTTACAGTGTAGATGGAGAACTATCACAGAGCCTTACCCACAGATGAAGAACCAGAAGCAATTAACAGCTGCTTTCAGAGGCGAGTCTGCTTTATGACTGCTGTAGGTCCTCTCTCTAAGAAGTTGAGCAAATGAAACATGCTCACATTTGCTAGGAGAGAACAGGACAAAAGGGTACGCAGGATTGTTTTGGAAAATTGAAATAATCAAGTTAAGAGTTCTACTTTGCATTTTTAGCGAGACTTTTCTCTTGTAGAAATTTTTAATCCCGACCTGGGGTTTCTACCCTCACTTTTGACCATACAGTTCCCAGATAAAAGACACACACAAACAACCTTTATATTTACATTAGCCTTAACCAGCACAAGAACTGGGTAGTAGCTACCTTCTATGCTGTTAGAATCTACTTTCCTATCGATCAATATCCTGAGTTATTACTTCTATACTGTGTTTCACTGGGGTTGCTCTTAACTCCAGTGGCCAGCCAGCCCTTGCTTGGGTCTATGTTCTCTTGAACTCACTTGGGAAAGTACAATTAGAGTATAAATGACAACTGGGCGAACTTACATATTTTATTAGATGATTTTATGTGTATAGCTGTTTGGCCTGCGTTTATGTTCTGTACCACATGTATACCCAGTGACTGAAGAGTCAGAAGGGAGCATTGGAGCCCTAATGTGGGGGTTGGGAACCAAACCTGGGTCCTCTGCAGGAGCAGCAAGTGTTCTTAACTGCTGAGCCATCTGTCCAGCTCCTGAGTGAGTGTTTTAATTCACTGAGGAAAATGTGATATTTATTCATGACAGGAAATAACATAGATGAAATATACTTGATTACATTGAAAGGGTGAATTAATTTTATCCTTTCCCTTGTATTAGAGAGTGAACTCAGTGCCTTTGTAGATACTGGTCAGATGCTGTAGCACAGAGCTACGTCTTCAGGTTGTGCTCCTAGTGTCATGTTCTAATGTCAGAAAGATTAGATAACCTTCTTCTTTCTGGGAGCATAACTTTAGAGAAAGGACGTCATATTACAGTCTTTAATACTTAAAGTTCTTGAGTTCATTTTTAATTGCATCTGGATTTTGTTCCTAAGGCACACCCGTCTGTTTGGAAGTCTCTTGTACCTAAAGCCTTGTTTCTCAAGGCCTCTGAACACTGATGTACGCTTCCCTGCCATTCTCCATGTAAGCGGTTAAGGTCTGATGTTTTGCTAACATACTAACATTTGAAATTAGGAAATAGAAGCTACTGTATTACAGTAGGTAAAGAATTCGTGGTTCATATGCGGTGATGAGTGACAAGAGCCTTCCTCTTGTGTGTGTGTGTGTGTTCAGTGATACAGACACCAGTTTCTTTGCTGCTGTAACAAGACATTGTAGGTTGGTGCTCTTGCCCGTAATTTTCGTTTGGCAAATTATTTTGGTGTAAAACAGTATATCTAAGCAATTGCAACTATTAATGGTAGGGGATAGAACATGCATATTAAAATTTCAAAGAAGTGTTTACCGAGAAAATAGGATTTAAATTGGCTGTTCACTCGTGGTCAAGGCTTGTAGTACCAGGTGTCAGTTGCCTCCTGTGTAGCAGGCCTTAAATCCCGGCGGAAAGCTGTTGGTTACCTCTTCAACAATTATGTCACAGTTGCACCATGGACGTATTTTCACTGTAGCTCCTGGAATTTGCAGTAAATGGATGGAACTGGAACAAATTACACAGAGTGAGGTAACCCAGATACACAGAGACGTGTCTTTTAGATTTGTGGGTTTAACTTTGGGTATTTGTAGAAACCTTGCAAGTAGAAAGGGGCCATTGCAGGGGCAGAGGAGAGGAAACTCCAGGAAATGGGTTAATAGGACACAGGATGTGAACAGGAAAGGAAATGTTAGGGATGGCGACAGAGAGTGCAGGATAGAGGGTGACTGTGAGCGGAGAGAACTAGTGCATTTCCACCGCCCATCAGCTGATGGACATCTGGCTGTTTCCCTTTCTCCCTGTTAGGGACAGAGCAGTGATGAGCATGTGTCTCAGTGGTAGGATATGGAGTCCCTCAGGTGACTGTTCCCAAGTGGCATAGCTGGAGCACGTGACAGTTCCATTCCTACCTTTCTGAGCCACCTCTGCGGTTTATATTCTTGTCAGGAGTAAGGTCCCCACATCCGAGTCACTGTTACCGTCTGTTTTCTTAACCTTGGCACTGGAGAGGCTGGCAGAGAACGACTGAGGCCAGCCTGGGTCTCCCAGCGGGCCCCACTAGCAAACAAACCAGATCAGTTTACAGATCAGCGTCTCACTAGTAAGCGCGGCTGCTCGCACCTTCCTGTTTGAGGTGTGAGCCTCTGTCCGCGCTTTCGGAGGACAGTAACGAGGATTTCATATGATGTCCAATTTCTCTCTGCATTCCCACATTCCACTTTTAGCTTTGTTTCTGCACCTTCTTATGTGTATAGGTGTTTTGCCTGCATGTCATCTGTGCATTGTGTGTGCGGTGCCTGTGGCCAGACTAGGATGTCAGGTCCCCTGGAACTGGGGTTATGGAAGACTCTGAACCCTATCTGGGTGTTAGGAAATGAACCGAGGTCTCATGGAGGGGCAGTCAGTGCGCTTAACTGCTGAGCCATCTCTCCAGCCCCGTCTTCTTTTTTTTGTATATGAGTTTAGAATTTTTATCCAGTCAGGCTGTCAGTCTTCTCATGAGGACATAACACCACAAGATAATAAAATGTTAGTTGTTCCTTGAAAGAGCAATGTTTCAAGCTTCAAGTATTGTATATAACTGAAAACCTGAGAAATAAGCTAAGTAATCCTTTAGTAGAGACTTTAGTAAATGAGCATAACTCTTGATTTGACTAGTGCTCACTCTAGCTTTAGTCTTTGGTAACTTGATTTTTTTTTTTTTTTTCTTAAAGTTAGGATTTCACTGTGTAGCTCAGGTTGGCCTTGAACTCTTGTCATGGTTCTCAGCCTCTGAAGTTCTGAATGATAGGAATCACTGTGCCTGGCTTTACCCTGAGGTGATAGGCCTTACTGTGCCTGGCTTCTACTCTGAGGTGATAGGCTTCAATGTGCCTGGCCTTACCCTGAGGTGATAGACCTCACTGTGCCTGGCTTTACCTGAGGTGATAGACCTCACTGTGCCTGGCTTACCCTGAGGTGATAGGCCTTACTGTGCCTGGCTTTACCCTGAGGTGATAGGCCTCACTGTGCCTGGCTTTACCCTGAGGTGATAGGCCTCACTGTGCCGGGCCCTTACCCTGAGGTAATAGGCCTCACTGTGCCTGGCTTACCCTGAGGTGATAGGCCTCACTGTGCCTGGCTTACCCTGAGGTGATAGACCTCACTGTGCCTGGCTGTACCCTGAGCTGATAGGCCTCACTGTGCCTGGCCTTACCCTGAGGTGATAGGCCTCACTGTGCCTGGCCTTACCCTGAGGTGATAGGCCTCACTGTGCCTGGCTTTACCCTGAGGTGATAGGCCTCACTGTGCCTGGCTTTATCCTGAGGTGATAGACCTCACTGTGCCTGGCTTTACCCTGAGGTGATAGACCTCACTGTGCCTGGCTTTACCCTGAGGAATAGGCCTCACTATGCCTGGCTTTAAACCCTGAGTGGTACTGAGAAGCCTACTGTGCCTGGCTTACCCTGAGGTATAGGCCTCACTGTGCCTGGCTTTACCCTGAGGTGATAGGCCTCACTGTGCCTGGCTTTACCCTGAGGTGATAGGCCTCACTGTGCCTGGCTTTACCCTGAGGAATAGGCCTCACTGATCCTGGCTTTACCCTGAGGTGATAGCTCACTGTGCCTGGCTTTACCCTGAGGTGATAGCCTCACTGTGCCTGGCTTTACCCTGAGGAAATAGGCCTCACTATGCTGGGCTTTACTCTGATTGTTGCACTTCCTTGTCCTTTAGTTTTGTTTTTGGGACTATTTTATGTGGCCCAAACTGGTCTTAAATTCATTATGTCAACAAGAGTGACCTTAAACTTCGGATCCTCCTGTCTCCACCTCCCTTGTGCTGGCAGCAGGTCTCCAAGCCAGGTTTATGTATTGCTAGGAACTGAATGCCGTCACACTGAGTAAGCGATCTACCAACTGAGCTACATCTACAGGCCCCCCCTTTTTTTTTTTTTTACTTTTTTTTTGTTGTTGTTTTGAATGAATATCTTCAAATATTGGCAGAAAAAAACCCTTGGAGAATATTAAAGTTAAAGTTTTCATCCATGTTTTGCCTTCTTTAGGGGTAAGAATGATTTAGCTATCATTGGAACTAATGATGAGATACTCAGAGTATTAGCATGCTTTTATAAAATGTGGAATGTTCTCTACAGTGGGCAAATGCTTTATTGAAACCAAAGAAATTGAATTTCCGCATCAACTGTGTTCTGTCGTAGATTAGTGATGAAGAGAAGACCCTTCGGGAACAGGATATCATGGCATCCTCTCCAAGCCTAAGTGGGGTCAAGTGGGAGTCGGAGTCAGTTTATAAGGTACAGAAACCTTCATCACCACAGCCGCTTCCTGGTGTGAACACATCTGTTGTCACACTAAGTGCTGGGCTGCGCTTCACACTGATATCCTCCTCACTCTGGTGGGCTTCTGATCTGTCCCAGGCCATCCGTTGAAGAAAAGCCTTCTGGGCATTGCTGAAGCTCCTGGTATGATGCGGGCCTCTCTTGTCCCACTGTGGCTCTAATAGTCTTTAATTGGTGCTTTTCCTGAACTCCCTTGGCTGTTCATGGGCCCTTATCCATGCTTGGCTCATGGCTTTCTGTGCTCTCGTTGCATATGGGCTCTGACACCGTAAGCCTACTTGCTGTCCCTGGGAGGGCATTCCTGAACCTTAGTATATGGGGGCCGGTGTCTGGCTTACAGCACTATTTCCCACTGCTGGACCATCTCAGCATCTGTTGCTTCTGCTTGGGCATTTTTGTTTGCACTGTGACCACCACGGTAAACCAGAGGCCTGGGCTAGTACAACAGAGGACGTGGGAGGGTCATTTAGCTTCCATGCTTCTTCCCTTTCCCAGGTTTACAGATTGGACCTCTGAGGTTCAGAGGAGTTTATTTCAGTCACTAAATCATAAGCCTGGTAAGCGGAGAGCAGATACTAGACTTGGGCTGTAGCTTGCTTCTGAATGCTGGTCTGCTTCTGCCTGCATTGCACTGACCCTTCTTCCCCATGCCTCTGCTGTGCCCTGTGAACTACCTATCGGACGCTGTCATGGCTCCCTGGGTGGCTGTTTGATGTTCCACAGGTATTCTGTACTGTCCTTCCTTAAATAAATTATGGACCCTTTGGGGATATGAACTATGCTGTAGTCATGGAAAACAGTACATTTGTCAAAGCTTTCTAGCTAAAAGGCCTGTATGATCTCGGGCTGGAGACATGCCTCAGAGGTTCCGGCTCATTACCCTACCAGAGGATCCTGGTCTCATTCCCAGAAATCAATTGCCTGTACGTCAGCTCCAGGGCTCTAAGATCCTGAACAGGGTCCTATCATGTGCTCAGACCCCCTCACAACACACACATAGACATAATGTAAAAATAAGGTAAAATAGAAAGCATTTAAATGGTCTGCATGCGGTGTGATACACCAAACCACGGTCATGTGGATCCACAGCTGCCTGAGATACTTAAGGAAGTGTTCAGTTAAGTTCTTGCTTCATTTTAAAATGATGAGAAAAGTATTTTCCAGAAGGATGATTCTCACATCAGATATGGTCACATTATGTTTATGGTGGGATAATTCATAGCACTTAATCTTTGTTTCATTTTATAACAAATCCTTACATACTTAAAGATTCTAACAGCAAAACCGAAGGGTCATTGTCTGCAGTTCTCAGTGCTGAGAGCAGCTCTTCTGTGCGCTTCTCCAGTGAAGGACGGAAACTCAGAGAAACAGATTTGGAATTAACTTTCATTACAAGTAATTTTGAACTCTAGATACTTTTTGAAAAATAAAAAGCAGGGCAACACTATTTGATACACAATTTTTAATCCGTCAGGAGGTAAACATAGCATGTCTAAAGATTTTAAAGTAGAAGTTTGTAATTTCGGTGTTTATATTTCAGAAATATGTAGGTTACAACTAAAAAGAAAACGTTCTGTTTTGGCTCTTTATTATTGTTACTGTCTTTTGGAAAACTGCCTCTAAAACATTTATTTTTATGCTGTTAATTCTTTCTAATGCTTTGGTTGTAAGGAATAAATTTCTCTTTTTGAGCTGCCAGGACTAATGGGTTTTGTTTGAAGATGTAGGGTCTTTAACAACAGGCACTGACCTATTTCCCTGTTTTACTTGGATCCAGGTCCCCTTTGCTGATGCTCTGGACCTGTTCAGAGGAAGGAAAGTCTACTTGGAAGATGGCTTTGCTTATGTGCCACTTAAGGACATCGTGGCTATTATCCTGAATGAGTTTAGAGCCACGCTGTCTAAGGCTCTGGCAGTAAGTGCTTCCTTTTATTTCCCCATTTGACATCATTATAAATCCCTGGTGATTTTGTTTTGTGCTCTTTTACGGAGTAAGTTAATATTTTTCATAGTGACATTTAGAGTGCCTCTGGAATTATGTTAATTGTGGAATTCCCAGCTTTTTATGTGTTAGTCTCCACACTGGGTTTTGTTTTGGCTCTCTAATAGCACTAATGGTTAACTGACTAATTATGGCAGTGGCCTCTCTGGGTTAGTCATCAAATCATTTTTGCTTAGAGATGGACTTTATATGTGGCCCTTTATATGTGGACTTTATATGTGGCCTTTGGTGGAAATAACCCCTAGATTTCTGTTGTGAATTGCTTTTTTCATCAGCAGAGGGCATTGTAGAAGCAAGTTGGTTTTCTTATTTGCAGTGTTGGGATTTGAAACCTAGGGCCTTGTGCTTGCTAGGGAGTCGTCTACGGCTGAGCTGTGCCCTCAGTCCTAGGAGAAAGTGTTTATATTTAAGTATTATGAACAGCGTTAGGCTGCTGCTGAGTAAATGGCCCAGTGTCACGTGACTTTCGGGGGAGCCGTGTTGAACAAATGAGAGTGGATTCAGTTTGTTGAAATCTTTACTCCAGAGCGATGACACTTGGCTCTTAATCTAGGTCAGTTTTTTATTTATGTGATTTTTTTTGTACTTAATGTAGAGAAGTACTTCAGAATCAGAGGACAATCATGTTGCTGTAATGAAAATTGTGTAAGCATGTGGTAAGCTTTTCTTTTGAGCTAAAATTGTAGTGTTTTCTGGTATAAATTATTATTATCGATTCTGTGGTCATTGAATCATGCATCATTCAGTTAGGTTAGCATTTGGTAGGACTAAAATATTGACTGTTTCTGTTTAGGTGAGGCAGTTTATGAAAACACCATATCAATACTTAACTTTTTTTTTTTTCATGAAAATATGCGTGTGTGGGTGTGTGATATTAGTGATAGAATCTAGGGCCTTGTGTATGTGCTAACACATGGTCTACTGCTGAGTCAAACCCTCAGCCATGATTAGCTGAGGGTAGTTAGCTGCTGATATTCTTTCTTCATCTCTAATTCCGTGATACATTGAAAAGCTTTTTTAGAGTTGATGCTCTTAAAATGTTTCTTTGTTTCTCTGTTCCAGAATGTCTTTAGATAAGAATATTGAGATCACTGCTGTGTATCTGTTTGCCTATTGGTTGGCTCTCTTTCTTCTGTGGTTCTTGTTTTTCATCCCTCTTCTCTGCTGATGCTTTGGCCAGCACTTCTTTGTGTGAAAGAGGGACATTCTTTCCAGGACATTACACACCAGTAAATGTCGTCCACTAAATCCTAGCAGTGACTCTTATTGTCCGATGTCACCAAAACCACCAGGTGTTTCTGGAAGCTTCTGGGATGTTGGTACCAATTTTGAGGCCATAGTGAGGCTCCTCCTTCACTTCTGTTTCTAATGGCAGAGAGCACCCTGATAATCCCCTGTTTCAGAGATTGTCATACATACCAGTTTTTCACCAGTTGCAGGTTATAGAAGCAAGTCTGCTATCTTAACCAATAACGGACTGTGTTGGTCCATGTCTTAGTTGGGGTTTTACTGCTGTGAACAGACACCATGACCAAGGTAATTCTTATAAGGACAACATTTAATTGGGGCTGGCTTACAGGTTCAGAGGTTCAGTCCATTGTCATCAAGGCAGGAATATGACAGTATCCAGGCAGGCATGTACAGGAGGAGCTGAGAGTTCTACATCTTCATCTGAAGGCTGCTAGCAGAATACTGACTTCCAGGCAGGTAGGATGAGGGTATTAAACCCACACCCCAGTGACACACCTACTCCAACAAGGCCACACCTACTAATAGTGCCACTCCCTGGCTCAAGCATATACAAACCATCACAGTCTATAAACTCAAGAAGTCCAGCAGTTGTATGAGTGACACTAGTGTCTGCTGCAGTGTTCCAGATGTTTCAGTGCTTTGTCCTTGGTTTGGTTTTTCTCACAGTAGCAGAAGTGGGTCAGACGCCATATCCCTGTAACATGGCATCCACACAAGCTTCTTTTTCTTGTGCTTGAATTCAGTTCTCTTTCTTCACATTTGTTATGCTTGAAATGGCTTAAGGCACATGTATTACTTGCTGCTCTATTAAAGTACCATAAATTGGGGCCTTAGAAGAAGCATTCATTGTCTAATTACTGTGGAGGGTAGAAATTTGGGATTCAGGTACAAGCAGGTACTGCCCCTCTGAACTGTTGGAGAAGGGTCTTTCGGGTCTCTCTCTGAGTTGTTGGTATTGTGACAATGTAACTGTAGTTTGCACATGGAATTATCTATATGTGTTCCAAATGTCTACTCTTTATAATAATACCAGTTATATTGGGTTAAGGCCTCCTGCTCTTGTGTGTCTGCAGTGGCCCCCATTTCCAAATGTATTCACATTGTGAGGGAGTCCAGGGAACAGCTTGGATACATCAGATTTTGGGGAGTACTATTCAAACTGTTTTGTATACCTAGCTAATTACCATGGCCACAAGGATTGCTTAGCCTAGGGCTGTGATTCTGTCACTTTGTTTGGTGATTCATGGGATCAAGAGACTCCACAGGCTCCCACATTGTAATCTCCTCACCAGAAATGCATGGTGGATTGTCAGGGGTGCATGGAGGAGAGGGTACTGCAGAGGCAAGCGGAGAAACCCCTCAGTGCCTCAGAGCTTATTCCGACAAGGTGTTTTACCATGCCTGAAAACACTCTTGAGTCTTTTTCCTGTTCCTTTTATAAGTTTGCCTGGCAGACAACTTTATGGGGAAGAAAGGAACTTTCTCCTCTATACTGTTTACCACTCACACTCTTTGTTATTTACCATCTCTCTGAGAGACAAACTTCTGAGACAGACAGGGATTGTAATCCAATCACATTACACAGATGAGAAAAACACAGACAGACTCTCAGCTGTTACAGCCATGGCTGGGTCTTAGGATTTGTGTTCATAACTTTTAGGAATGGTGCATAACAACTCTGCTTTGTAGGGGATTGTACAATGAGGGGATTCAGATCTTTAAGCTCTGAGAAACATATGAGTTGCAAAGCAGGTGAAATGTGTGGATTGGAGCTGTGATACAGCAGATGATTAGGGGTTAGGGATGATGGGAGAAGAGCTACTTACTTCTCTCATCTAGCAGCCTGGGAAGCTGTGGCTTTTTCCCCTATAATGATTTATCTCGTAATAACTTTTTACTTGTTAAGCCATACATTGTTTTATATACCACAGATCTTGTACTTAAGAAGTTATTCTATTATAAAGCTTATATTCTAGTGGCAGAGAAATAATTACTAAACAAATACATACATACATACATACATACATATACACAGAGAGACAGAGAGAGACAGAGAGACAGAGAGAAGACAGACAGACAGAAAAGTGTGTTGTGTGTGTGGCCTCGGGGAGGGAGTGCTGGTGTTTTCTCTGTTGAAAGGCCAGTGTTGTAGATGCATGGTGCGCTAGAAGCTTGGGAGCTAAGACTGCAAGGGCTGGATGCAGATGATTGAGTGAGCAGGGCAATGAGCTGTGGCTTTGTCTTACCGAAGGGTAAGCACTGGTACTTTCGGATAAGGCTGATGTGCTGCTCACGTCTGATGTAGGTTATTGTGGCTGCTGCTTGAAAACTGCTCTGGAGGGAGCGGGGCAAGCGAGAGCAGGAGGGCTGGACTGGAAATTTCTCACTGATTCAGATGAGTTCATTAGTTTACGTAGATTGAACCAACCTTGCGTTTCTGGGATGAAGTCAAGTTCGTCATAATGTATAATTTTTCTCAATGTGTTGCTGAATTCTACTTGCAAGTATTTTATTATTCTCTTGCTGTGAAGAGACACCACAAACAAGGCAACTCTTATAAAATAAAGTATCTAATTGCCAGGTTGCTTACAGTTTTAGAGCCTTAATCCATTGTCATCTTGGTGTGCTGGCAGCATGGCAGCAGGCATGGCAGGCAGGGTGTGGAGAAGTAGCTGAGAGCTACATCCTGATCCGCAGGCAGAACAAGTAAGAGTGGGTCAGTGACACGCTTCTTCCAACAAGGCTACACCCCCAATCCTAATCCTAGCAAACAATACTCCTCCCTGGCATTCAGTATATGAGCCTATATGGGCCATTCTTTTTTTTTTTTTAACGTTTTGCTTTGATTTTTGAATTCTTTTTTTTTTTTTATGAAAATTTTATTACATTTCAGATGTTCTCCCCTTACCCCATTTCCCCCCTCCCTCCCAGGAACTCCCTATTCCATCCCCCCTCCTCTGCTTCTATGGGGGTGTCCCCCCACCTACACCACCTACCTGCACCTCACCTCACCTCCCCACCCTCGAATTCCCCCTCAACCCCACGACGTCCAGCCTTCATGGGACCAAGGATCTCTTCTCCCACCTATAACACCCTTGCATATATAGCTGGAGTCATGGGTCCCTCCCTAAGCGCTCCCAGGCTGGTGGTTTAGACCCTGGGGGCTCTGGTTGGTTGGTATTGTTGTTCTCCTCATGGGGTCGCGAATCCTTTCAACTCCTTCTAACTCTCTATTGGGAACCCCATGATCAGTTTAATGGTTAGCTGTGAGCATCTGCCTCTGAATATGTCAGACTCTTGCAGACCTCTAAGGAGACAGCTATATGAGGCTCCTGTCAGCATGTACCTCCTGACATCCACATCAACATCTACCTTTGGTGACTGCACATGGGATGGATACCCAGGTGGAATGGTCTGCAGACGGCCCCTCCTTCAGTTTCTGTCCTGCATTTTGTATCCATATTTGCTCCCTTGAGAATTTTGTTACTCCTTCTGAGAAGGACTGAAGCCCCCCCACTTGGTCTTTATTCTTCATGAGCTTTATGTGGTCTGTGAGTTGAAACTTGGGTATTTCAAGCTTCTGGGCTAAAATCCAATAATCAGTGAGTGGATACCATGTGTGTTCTTTTGTGATTGTGTTACTTCACTCAGGATGATATTTTCTAGTTCCATCCATTTACATAAGAATTTACTGAATTCATTGTTTTTAATAGCTGAGTAATATTCCGTTGTGTAAATGTACCACATTTTTTGTAATATATGGGCCATTCTTACTCAAACCACCCCACCATCTGTGTTCATCAAAGACATTGGTCTGTAGTTTTTTTTTTTTCTTTTAAATAGTGTCTTTACCTGGTTTTGGTATCAAGATAATACTGGTCTCATAGAATGAATTTGGTAGGTTTTTTTTTTTTTTGTTTCCTGTTTAATGGAACAAGCTAAGAAGATTGTCATGAGGTCTTCAGCAGGTACATCAAACATCATAAGGTAATACAAAGCATCTGGCACCACCACTCGTGACCTGCCAACAAGGGACCAGTTCCCGGGTAAGAGAATCAAATTTTCAGAACCGTGAGGTCCTGAGAAAGGATTTAGAATCTTAGTGTTCGAAAGAATTAGCCATCACAAAGAAGACCCAGACCAGATGAGTAAGTTAAGGAAATCTACTCATGACCTTGACAAGATAGTCTCCAAACTGAACATAGCAGTTAATAATAAATTGGAGGTGAAAGTTCAAATACGGAGGGGAAAATTAGCAAGGAGATTGAACCACTGAAGGAGCTAGCTGAAAACCACAAGATACATTATCTTTAGCACACAAGACTGTGCAGAAGAATGACAGAACTGGACATAACACCATCAGTCATATATGAGGAAGAATTAAGGTCCAGGAACAATATTTCCAAGAAGTCTGGGCACAATCAAGAGGCCAGACTCAAGCACTGATGGTGTCGGAGAAGGAGCAGAGATAAACTGAAGGGAGTGCACAGCCTGGTGAAATTAAAGGAGAGAACTTGAGAGGCTCACAGAAATGGGCTTTCAAACACAAGACATTTATAGACCTCCAGGTAGACATGACCATACAGGAAATCCTCCATGACATATTATAGCCAGGGTGTGAAAAATACAAAGAAACAATCCTAAAAGTAGGAGAAAAACACCACTTACATATGAAGTCAGAAATATCAAATTGCCCCCGGCTTTTCATCTGCAGTCATAAAAGCCAGAATGAATGAGATTTCAGGCTCAAAAGTAAACAACCATGAACTAAAAAATACTTAAATACTGTATAAGCCATCTTTCCAAATTGATGGAGAAAAGAAGAGATTTCAAAGCAAACACAAGTAAAAGCAATTCATGTCATCATGGCAGCACTGCAAAGAGTTCTTATGGGAAACTTTATAGTGAGGAAGATAGAATAACTACAGATAAACACGCTCCATCTGGAGAGGAGATACCATGCAAACACAGCAACTCAGCAGACCCACAAAACTAATACGGGAGCAGGAAAAGAAAGAAGACTCCACTGAGATAGTATGTCACCTGTTTTAATTAGCGCCTCTATTGCTGTGACAAAACACCATGACTAAAAGCAACTTGGGGAGAGTGTTTATTTTGTTTACACTTCCACACCACAGTCCATCATGGAAAGATCAGGGTAGGAAGGCCAGGCATGAGCCAGGAAGAAGGAACTGAAGTCACGGTCACGAGGACTGCTGATTAGTGGCTTGCCCTCATGGGTCGGTCAGCCTGCTTTCTTACAGAACCTGGTACCACACTTGCTCAGGGGAAGTACCACTCACACTGAACTTGGTCCTCCCTTGTCAAGCGTTAGTCAAGGAACCGCACCACAGA